>OX465599.1:138642500-139892500 GCA_950022295.1 Bromus sterilis | reverse complement strand
TTATGCTTGACGTAAGTAGGTGGATAGCAGACTTATGACGCGATGTCACGTGTACTTCTTGGATCTCACCTCTATTCTAATAGAACGATAGCCACCATATATGCTAGTGAGGCTGCAACCTTTACCCTTACTTGTCTTACCGTAGGAAGTCAGTTATCCTGTAATGATATAATCTCACCCCTGTTTTCCTTTGTGCTTTTACTGTTTTGCCTGATCGGCCGCTTCAGTGGAGTACTACCTCGACCCGAGCTCGGGACGATACTTCGTGGAGGTGCCCCCGGAGGATGACGATGAGATCGACCTCGTTCAGTAGATCCTACAGTTAGGCTTCGACGATCTGTGGGTGGACTCTTTATGTGCAGCCCTCTCTAGGGCAATTTGGATTTCTACCGTACTCGGTCGTGTTTGTCTTCCTCTTGTTGCATGATATTCTGTTAGGTCCACGGACCTCTGAGATGTTGTAATAATACTAGTGGCGATGTATGCCCTGGACTCTATATTATTTATGTCTTAGTTTAAGTTCTTTGTTCATATACCTGTTGTCGAGAATCCGGCAGCGACACGAGTGCGAGTGTCGTGAGTCGGTGGCTCTTTATGCGCTACTAACTTGATCGGGACGCGAAAGCGACTAACTCGAGTTAGCACCGCATCGGGGGCCTTACAATCGCCTAGGATCTCGGGACGAAATCCCTTGCTGGTGTTGTTGTATTGTAACAGCCCCAGATTTTCACCCAAATTAAAAAATTTGTTTGTTGCATTATTTTGTTGCTTGTTAGAATTGTTTGTAGTATTTTCTTCGCCAATTTATTAATTTGTGATTATATCCCCCTCTTTCTCGTATCGGAAGCGTGACCGAGTCCTTCCACCATGGCACACGACCTTGCGACACCGGGTTTCATCCGAGCACTGTCGCAAGTTCCGTCACAAGACCAGCCATCGCCATCGGAACGAAAAACCCCATTTAATAATTAAATCAATTATTTATTGGGCGCCGGAAAATGTTCTCGGAACGTTACCGAAGTGAGGTAGAACTGACAGGCTCGCCGCGCTGAGCGCGTGGTTCGAGATTTCGTCTGAATCGAAGGTCGTATGGACTCCCGGCGGTCAGTAACGTGGAGTACCAGACCCGCTTAAAAGAGACCGGGGCGTTTCCATAAACCTGCCATCCAGGCCAGCTTATAAATAGACCACCACTTCCACTACCAGCGCCGCCGCCGCGGGCCCGCGAGGACCATCGCGCCGCCGCTGTTGCCGTGGAGGGGGCCGCCTCCACGCCCGCGCCGCCGTCGGCCAGTCGGTCGCTGCCTCGCTGCCGGTGAGAAGGTCCAAGCACTCACAACAAGGATTAGTTGAACTTGGTTTATCTAAAACAACAATAGGAGGACACGTAGCAATCTATTCAATGAGTTTGATATGTAGGTCCTCATGTTCCTTCTTGAGATTCGTATGTTTGTGCTTTAAAGCCTTGTGGTCCTTTCGTCTTTCTCATGATCCAAAAGGAGTCTATCATGAGCCTCTACAAGTTCATCATTTTTAATCTTGAGTTTAATAGCAATATCATTGGCATGTTTACGGTAAAGTTTAACTTTAGCAAAATAAATATCATGTGTCTTCTCAAGAGGCACCCTAAGTTCATATTCTTCCTCTAGAGAATGAGAAAGCTTCCCAATTTCATCCGTATAATCATGGACATGCCCTTGGATGTTCATGATAGTCTCATATATAGGTTTAATTTGAGCATGAGATTTACTTAATTGTTCCAAGCGGGCCTCTTATTATCACCTTTGATCTTTGACATGAATAAGTCAAACTCTTTACCTTTCTTCTCCTTGGGCTCCTCCTTTTCCTCCACACAATCCAACAAAGATGGGTTAGTGGAGATAAAATGCTTAGATGGAGGAGTTACCAAGGTGGTCTTGTCCATGAAGCACTTGTGGACGATGAGATCATTCTCGTTGGGGGATTCAAAGAGCAGATGTAGGTGACTTGGTGAGGATAACAATGGAAGTCGTACCACCACCTCACCACCTTGATCATCAACATCGGAGAGATACTCCTCTTGGACCACCAACACACATTGAGGGTACTTCTTCACGAATTTCTTGTTCTTTGGTGACTTGGTCTTGTACTTCCGGATAAGCTTTCCATCATGGTCTTCCCTCTTCTCATAGGTAAAATCTGCGACAAAGTGTCTCACATTACCACAATTGAAGCAAGTCCTTATCCTTTGACCCTTTGGCTTGAAGCCACTTGAGTTGTCCTTGGAGTTGGACTTGAAGTTCTTCTTATTGCCTCAAAATTGCCTTGAACCTAGAGCCATGTGGCCATTGAAAGCATATTTGGTATCTTCCAGAAAAAAAATCCTATTCATCCTATTCTTCACTCACATGAATCACCTTGGCCTTTAGAGCAAGAGACGGATTCTTGGTCCCTCGGGTGCGAGCAATGGCATTGTCGGTGATGGAGCTCAATATGTCCATGGATATGAACTCATTTAATACTTCCATGGAGGTCAAGGAGGTGAAATACGGCCTTTGACGAATGCCTTTAGCGTTTTCTTGTCAAACAGAAGGTTGGCTTTGATAAATTTGCGCTTGATCCACATGTCATCTGTATCCTTGCTTCCATGATCCCTTATAGCAATGGCAAGCAAATTTAGTCTTCGATAGAGATCTTCCGGTGACTCATCTTCATTCATGAGGAACTCATCGGCTTGGTTGATGAGGACATCCCAACGAAGAACACTACACCAACCATCAATGGTCCTATAAAAAGAAGTCGTGCCAAACAAATAAGTGATCAGTTGAACACTAACTTAAGTTTATCTTACACACTCGATGATACGACTATGCTTTCATCCCCATTTTTGTTGGTTAAACTCATGTACAAAACGGAGGGATCCAACAACATATGAGCTCGTGAAGAAACTCTGTTGAATAAATAAAGTTGAAGAAAAAAAGTTTTCAAGTGAATCTGTTTCTGCAGTTTTTTGCCTCTGATGTTTGGCTGTGCCACGCCCATATGGAACAGAGACGGGGCGTTTGGGCTACCAACATAAGCTCCTTGAAGTTTACTTTCCAACCAAAAAAAACCTCAAATCATTTGAAGTTGTGTAGATCAAGATATCAAGTTTTGGTGGAAGGTGTTCAGGCTGATAAATGCTTCGCGAATTTCCGAGGAGCTCTCCAATGACTCACCAAGTTGACTGCTCTTCACCCAAGGGAGGCATACGAATTCTGCACCATTTTAAACCCTTTTCACACCTAGCTAAGGGGGGTTGTCCCTGCTATAAAACCCCGTCTCCCCCAACTTTTTAGAGGCCTTTTGTCAAACCAAAAACAACTATAAGCTTTGCAGCCAAGACTTCTTGAGATCTGAGAGATCTTGCTACCTTTGCTCTTGTGATTTCATTCGGATTCGCGAGAAGGAGCCTCTGGTTCCC
Source organism: Bromus sterilis (assembly GCA_950022295.1). NCBI lineage: Eukaryota > Viridiplantae > Streptophyta > Magnoliopsida > Poales > Poaceae > Bromus > Bromus sterilis. The sequence continues at coordinate 139,889,058 of OX465599.1, read as the reverse complement.
CCTACCACGTGCTCTACAGTTCCTGCCGTTTTGTGTGGGTTAGTCCCGGTTTGTAGTTCCGCGATTGTTCAGACAGAGGGATGGAGTTCTTGTAGCTTCGGTCAGCCATCCCCAACGTACGGGTCTCATACAACCTTGGCAGGTATAAAGCTAGTTATCCCCGCTGCTTGCAGCAAGTTACCCTCCCCGATTCGATCCTACGCCGTGAAGATCGGGCCACCCTCGGGCGTGAATCCTTCAACGGGTTTGTGCTTATTGGTTCCTCTGAGCTGTACGTACTGCATTGCCGTGATATTGGTTCCTCGTTGGAACTTGACGGCTGGTAGGTAGTCATCGAGCCATGCCTCTAGTTCTTCGAGTGTGTCGTACTTGTGCGTTGTGGAGTTTAGTTTAAAACCCCTCGGCATCCGTGTCTGACATATGGATCGCGTGAAGCATAATGCGCCGGATGGTTCTATGTCTTCGTCGGATGCGAGCTCGTCCGAGTACTCTTCGGGGGCTGCGTGTCTGCGTCTTCCTCGGTTGATTTTGTTCTGTGTGATGTCGTCACGTGCGTCTCGTCGATTGCTGCGTCGGTTGTCGTTTTCGTCCCTGTCATGGTCTTTGCTTCTATTTGAGTGCCTGCGCCGGTCGTCGTTGTTGTCGTCTTCATCGTCATCTGGTGAGCTGGGGTCCATGTCCGGTGTCTACTAGCGAGGCGCTCGTCTTGTGCTTGCTTTTTTGGGTGCCGAGGCAGTGATGGCGTCCTTCATCACCTTGAGTGCCATTGTCATGTTGCGATCTGTTGTGCCCTTTTTGTCCTTATGAGAACGAGAGAGATATATCTGGGCAGTTATGAGAGCTTTTGATGGTGTGAGTTCCTCTTCTTCTTCATCGTCCTCTTCGAGCCTAAAGTCATCGTCTAGTTTGCGGACAACTTTCTTCTTATCGGTGCGTCTCAAGTTGCCGAATCTGGATTTGCCTCGGGCGGGGGAGCCGTAGTCGGGGGAGTCTCTTTCGGGCAGTGCTTTGCGGTTGGTTCTTGAGTCGATGGCGATTTTCCTTGCTTCTCCAGCTCTAGTCGCTGCTGTCTTGTTTTCTTGTTGATGTCGCTCGCCAGCTTGTTGTATGCTTTGAGCTCGTCGCGGGTTGCGTTCTCTGGGAGTAGCTTTCCGTGCTTTACTGCGTTTTTTACTCTGGCGATTGCTTCTTGGACAGGTAGATTTTTTATGGGACGGTCCTCTTTTTTCTCTTCTGAGATCTGACGCCTGCTGCTCTCCGGCTCGTCGTTCTTGCGGTTGCTGTGCTCCTGTCTTTTGAATTCTTTTCTTGGTATGGTTCCTGGTTCTCCAAAGGTGACGGTAATCTGTCCAGTATTGTCAGGGTCGCTGCTTTTGCTGTTTCAGCGTGCGTCTCTATGACTGCTGATACGTCCCAAACGTATCTATAATTTCTGCTTGCTCCATGCATGTTTTGTGTGATATTGCTATGCTTTTGATACACTTTCATATCTTCTTATAACATATTTTGGAACTAACCTATTAATGGTTGCAAGAGTGCACAAGTTCTTGTTTTTGTACTTTATGTGTACGAATTACTTGGATAAAGAAAAAATCAAAAAAAGGAGCCTTGTAGGAGTTGGACTCTAACTCTCCCGAAATCTGTCCCCACCAGATAGGTTTTAAAGATCGCCTCGGAAAAGCTAGAATACAGCCGCAAACGGAAAAACTTAAAACTACAAAGTTGTAGGGAATTTTGTTCCGGTGGATTTAGACATAAACTTCGGCCCAATCCGAGTTCGGATACTCCCTTCAGGTCCGAAATACAGAAGACGTAATCTGGATGACGGGATTCCGAGAGTCTATATAAAGATAGGAAACCTAGGTCAAAGGGCACGACGAAAATTCCTCCCCCTTGGCAGCCGTCTTGAGGGGGAGATCAATCTCCATAGCAGCACCATCTCCAAGGAAGAAGAAGGGGCCAAAGGCCGCTGCCCCCAAGGGCCGTGGCCGCCGCCGTCTCCGTCTCCTTCATCTCTTCCGGGCTGCACCTCTCCATCAACAACTCTCTCTCTCGCACCATGTCTATGTGTGAGTAGTTCCTCCTCGAGGCTAAGGTTTGTATCTTGATCTATGTGATTTCTCTCTCTCCCATGATGTGATCTTCGTTGTGATCCTAGACTATGTTAATCTAGGGTGATCCCATGATGTTTCCCCTTCTTCTATGTATTGGATTTGATGTACTCACTTGATCCTATCTAGTATAATCCCCGAGACCATGGTGACAGCGGTCTATTGGACATGGGTTAGAAGAATATTTTCATGAGTGATTTCCTCTTTTGTGTGTGGATTGAATATTGAGAGTCTCTTGGTGCTTGTCTTTGACTATCCTTGAGATATGTTGTGGTGATTGTGGTACTCTCTTTGGATGGCCGCGGTGACATTGGGAAATTCATAGATTGAGAACTACGAACTTTGAGGTGTGCTTTTGTAGCCCTACATAATTCTCGTCCTCTCTTGACCACAAATGAATGACCTCCGAGTGCGTCCTCATTGCATGTTTTATGGGAAATATCATGTGATTAGACTATGTTAATGTTGTTGAGAGTTGCCACTAGTGAAAGTATGAAGCCTAGGCCTTGTTTCCACCATTGCAATACCGTTTGTTCTCACGTTTACCACTTGTTTGCTTGCTGCACTTTTTATTACAGATTTATATTACTTTGTTTTTTCACACCTATCACCCATATTTTACCATCTCTTCGCCGAACTAGTGCACCTATACAACTCCTAGTTGTATTAGGTGTGTTGGGGACACAAGAGACTTCTTGTATCTTAATTGCAGGGTTGATTGAGAGAGGCCATCTTCAACCTCTACTTCCCTGAGTTCGATAAACCTTAGGTCATCCACTTGAGGGAAATTGCTGCTGTCCTACAAACCTCTGCGCTTGGAGGCCCAACATAGTCTACAAGAATAGAAGCGTGCGTAGACATCAAGCTATTTCTGGCGCCGTTGCCGGGGAGGTGAGTGCTTGAAGGTATATCTTTAGATCTTGCAATTAAATCTTTTTGTTTCTTGTTTTTATTTTCACTAGTTAGGCTTTATGGAAACAACAAAAAAATTATGAGAGAGCTTTATGAGCTCTATCTTGAGTTAGGACATGAAGTGTTTGAGGAGGATATCAAAAAGCCTATGGAGCTTTATTATTTGCACAACACTCATGATAGTACTAATGTTATTTGCATGTCTTGTTTGAATACTTTTGATACTAATGATATGCAAAACCATAAGCTTGGGGATGCTACGTTTTATGAAGATGATCTTTTTAGCCCCCCAAATTTTGATGATGAAATTTATTTTGATGATACTTTGCCTCCTATCTATGATGATTATTGTGATGACACTTATTCTATAAAGAATGAATGTTTGGAAGTGTATCATGATAAGAATGATTCATGTGATAGCTATTTTCTTGAGTTTGCTCCCACTATTACAAATGAGAAGGCTTTTGCGTATGTGGAGAGTAACAAAATTTCTATGCTTGTGGATCATGATAAGAATTTTCTATGTGATACTTATATTGTTGAGTTTATTCATGATCCCACTGAAAATTATTATGAGAGGGGAACATATGCTTATAGATATTTCAATAATATCAAGTTCTCTATCTTTATGTTGAAGGCTTTGAAGTTGCACTTATTTTGCCTTCCTATGCTAATATCTTTATGCTTCAATGAGTTTGTTAGGAAGCATTTTAGACTTAAATGTGTTTGTTATTTGCTTCTTGATGCTCTCTTTTGTTCTTCAACTCTTATTCCTTATTCCTATGAGAGCATCATTAAAATCTTAAGCCTATCTTTATGGCTATAAAGAAAGAGCTCTAGGGAGAGAACCCTTGTTATCTTTACTTTGAGTTTTTAATTTATGTTTTCAGTGGTCTTGATGATTGTTACTACTATAGCAATATCATTGTATCTTTATTTTTCAAGCTTTGTGCCAAGTATAGCCTCATATGACAAGGGAAGTGAAAGTTGTGACATGCTGTCCAGAAAACAGATTCTGTCCTTGTGACGGAAAAAATCATAATAAATCACCAGTTCATCTTTTTGAGCTGCATTTTTTACACAACATGCTCTTCACAATTACGGAACTTTCGTATGTTCTGAGTTTTTTGATTTGAGTTTCAGAAGTATCCCTAAAAAATTATTTACTACCTGCTGTTCTGTTTTTCACAGATTCTGCCACGTTTTGTCTCTCCTAACTTTTGCAAACCTTAAGCTTGCTTTTTCTTGGCAAAAACTTTTTTGGCAATCTTGAGAAACAGTATCTCTTCAAGAATATCTTTATATCTAGTGGAATTTTTTTATTTATTAAGGGTACTAACCTCTCTAATCAGCTTATGATGAGTTATGTATGAAAGGAGTTTTCAAGTGTGCGATGGAAGATGATGAAAGAAGATTCGGGAGTGTCAAGCGCTCAAGCTTGGGGATGCCCCCATGCATCCCCAACAAATATTCAAGGAGACTCAAGCGTCTAAGCTTGGGGATGCCCCCGTGCATCCCCTTCTCCATCAACAATCATCAGTTCGTCCTTCGTCTCACTATATTTTTATCACTTCATGCGTTATGTGCTATGTTTGGAGCGTCTCGCTCTTAGGTTTTATTTTTAGTTTTCTTTAGCTTTGCTTTCTGTTCATAACAAGTTAGATCCAGTCTTACTTTGTGTGGGAGAGAAACACGCTCCACTTTCAAAATCTAGAACACATCATAGGATTCTTCATGCCTATCTTTTTGTTGTTGTGTGTTCTTTATCTTTTCATAACTACTGCCATGTCTAGTTTTAGTCTTAATTTGTCTTTAGTAAGAGCCTTGGCTTTTGTTTAGTTTGTTGCTGCAACTCTCTTTAGTTTTCATGTTTATCTTGTTAAGAGAGTTGGTTGTTGCACTGAGTTATGTCTTGTCTTGAGAGTAGGTAGTTGAGGTTGCTATTTAATTGTAGTAGTAACTTGCAATGGTTTTGAGGTATTGATGTGAGTAATGTTTGAACTTTTGGTGTCAAGAGCTCTAGCCTATTAGTGATAGGTGTCATATTTTGGGCAATCCGTGTTTATTTTCAAAACCTACAAAACTAGTTGAGAACTCTAGCTACTAGATGGATCACTAATCTTTGGAGGGATCGGATATTAGAGTACACTCGCGTACCATGAGTCGAGGATGCGCAAGGATAACCAAACCCCCATACACTCCTCCTCGGGGTACTTGTCTCTTTGTGAACCTCCTTATTAGATTAAGAGTTACCGATAATAAGTGCATGATTTCTTCGGACTAATGTAAGTATTGAAAGTTGACACTTCCACCTCCTCATATTTGCTAGCCTCTCCTGTGTCGTGCATTACTTTCTTCTCACTTCGAGAGTTGGCGTCCACCTTCGCCGGTACATCCAAACCCTTGGCATGATACGCTGTGTCATCATAAACCTCCTTATATCCTTCCTCAAAACAACCACCATACCTACCTATCAAGGCATTTCCATAGCCTTTCCGAGATATATTGCCATGCAACATCCACCTCTTCATGACTTGATCTTCATGTCATACATGTTCCTGCTACACTGGAAGCGACATACATTGCATACATCATGATAGCTACATCTTCTTTATGATTTGAGTACCTTGTAAAGTGTGAAAGATCTTCTATACCTTCTTGTAAAATATAGAGTGTTGCCCCTAAAGTGAGGAAAAGATCCCAAAGAGGAAAAAATCAAAAGATCTCAAAGAGGACAAATGAGAGTTAAATAGAAAGAGCCATTGAGGCCACCAAAAAAATACAAAAAATAGAAAAAAGAGAAAAAGAAAAATAAAAAGAGAGAAGGGGCACTCTACTATTCCTTTTGAGAGATCCACACTAGTAATTCATCCTCTATCCCTTGTACTCCATAGAGATTATCATTCATGCATATAGCTATGTGGGGACCTTTACACTATAGAACTTGGCTTGTATATTTCAATGATGAGCCTCCTCAAATGAGCTCTAGGTCTTCTTGATCAAGCAAGTTGGATGCACCCCCATTAGTTCCATTGGAGAGCTTACCTTAGCTCATATGTGCATCCGTTGCATGGCAATCCCTACTCCTCACATCATATCTATCATTTGGTTTTCTCTCGCCTATGATTGTCCTCATTGATGTGAGCCTTTCACACATTTTGTCTTCCTCCCCCATCATTCTTCTCTCTTTGCCATCATAAGTGTCAAATTTCTTGCTTACGCTCATCCATTGCATGAGTGCTCAAAATATCGAAAGGGAGTGGATCATTTTGACTTGTACCTGGCTAGTGGTCTGGGAATGAGTCAAGATAAGGTTCCAAAGAAGACCAAGTGTGAAATTTTAGTAGATTAAGTTCTCAACAATAAAAACTATGTTTTACTCTACCGTATATCCCTATCCCCTTTCTTGCACGCAAACACCATTTGGAGACATTCGAGTCACTGACAGCGAGAGCTCTTGCACCTTTATGTTCTTATGTTGCTTGTTTCAATGCTAATATAGACTCTTACTTGTTAAGACTTGAATTGAATTGCATGTTTTGATTGCTTTACTTAAAAGTCATTATATGTTTGTGTGGCATGTCACCACGGAAATTATGCTTATTATCATTTACCTATTCGAGGACGAGCAGGAATTAAGCTTGGGGATGTTGATACGTCCCAAACGTATCTATAATTTATGCTTGCTCCATGCATGTTTTGTGTGATATTGCTATGCTTTTGATACACTTTCATATCTTTTTATAACATATTTTGGAACTAACCTATCAATGGTTGCAAGAATGCACAAGTTCTTGTTTTTGTACTTTATGTGTAGGAATTACTTGGATAAAGAAAAAATCATAAAAAGGAGCCTTGTAGGAGTTGGACTCTAACTCTCCCGAACTCTGTCCCCACCAGACAGGTTTTAAAGATCGCCTCGGAAACGCTAGAAGACGGCCTCAAACGGAAAAACTTAAAACTACAAAGTTGTAGGGAATGTTTTTCCGGTGGATTTAGACATAAAATTCGGCCCAATCCAAGTTCGGATGCTCCCTTCAGGTCCGAAATACAGAAGACGTAATCTGGATGACGGGATTCCGAGAGTCTATATAAAGAGAGGAAACCTAGTTCAAAGGGCACGACGAAAATTCCTCCCCCTTGGCAGCCGTATTGAGGGGGAGATCAATCTCCACAGCAGCACCATCTCCAAGGAAGAAGAAGGGGCCAAGGGCCGCTGCCCCTAAGGGCCGTGGCCACCGCCGTGGCCGTGGCCGTGGCCGCCGCCGTCGCCGTCTCCTTCATCTCTTCCGGGCTGCACCTCTCCATCAACAACTCTCTCTCCCTCACCATGTCCATGTGTGAGTAGTTCCTCCTCGGGGCTAAGGCTTGTATCTTGATCTATGTGATTTCTCTCTCTCCCATGATGTGATCTTCGTTGTGATCATAGGCTATGTTAATCTAGGGTGATCCCATGATGTTCCCCCTTCTTCTATGTATTGAATTTGATGTACTCACTTGATCCTATCTAGTATAATCCCCGAGACCATAGTGACAGCGGTCTATTGGACATGGGTTAGAAGAATATTTTCATGAGTGATTTCCTCTTTTGTGTGTGGATTGAAGATTGAGAGTCTTTTGGTACTTGTCTTTGACTATCCTTGAGATATGTTGTGGTGATTGTGGTACTCTCTTTGGATGGCCGCAATGACATTGGGAAATCCATAGATTGAGAACTACGAACTTTGAGCTGTGCTTTTGTAGCCCTACATAATTCTCATCCTCTCTTGACCACAAAGGAATGACCTCCGAGTGCGTCCTCATTGCATGTTTTATGGGAAATATCATGTGATTAGACTATGTTAATGTTGTTGAGAGTTGCCACTAGTAAAGTATGAAGCCTAGGCCTTGTTTCCACCATTGCAATACCGTTTGTGCTCACGTTTACCACTTGTTTGCTTGCTGCACTTTTTATTACAGATTTATATTACTTTGTTTTTTCACACCTATCACCCATATTTTACCATCTCTTCGCCGAACTAGTGCACCTATACAACTCCTAGTTGTATTAGGTGTGTTGGGGACACAAGAGACTTCTTGTATCTTAATTGCAGGGTTGATTGAGAGAGGCCATCTTCAACCTCTACTTCCCTGAGTTCGATAAACCTTAGGTCATCCACTTGAGGGAAATTGCTGCTGTCCTACAAACCTCTGCGCTTGGAGGCCCAACATAGTCTACAAGAATAGAAGCGTGCGTAGACATCAACTGCTCGGGTCGTCGTCTTGGCCTTTGTCGTCTGATGTTGGCTCGCGAGTGTCTGCCATGAACACCTGGAACTGTGCCCTGGTTGCTAGTCCAGTCACGTCTGTGGTGCGTTTCTTCCATGTTGGCAGTCCAATCGAGTAGTCGCGAGTGATGTGGTGCTTGGTGTTGGGGTGGGAGTTGCGGCTGACTCGCGGAGTTGCCGCGTGGGCGGTTGCTTCGTCTTCGGTTGTTACGATTGTTGCTGCGGGTGCTCGGGTGCGATCTGTGAGGCGAAGAGTGCCCCAATGGTTGACGTAGATCTGGTACCACCGAAGGTCAGGTCGATGCCAGCGAGAAGGTCGGGAAGGCTGTTCGCAGGGCCGGAAGGTGAGCCAAGAAGCCGAGGGACCCGAATAGATCGGAATCTGCTCGAGCCATGGAGTCGTCGAGTGCTTGGGGAGTCGTCAACTTGATGGATGCTGATGATGGGGGGCCACCGAGATCGTGATTCCAACCTGTGAAGTCCCCACGGACGGCGCCAATTGACGAGGATCAGCCTCGGCAAATCCCATGGTCAGGGACCCTGTGTTAGATCATAGAGAGAACAGGTTGGTGATACTCGTCGGCAAACAGGAGAAGCACTTCCTGCTCGATTGTATTATGCGAGGGGGCGATTACAGTGGGAGTCAAGGCAAGTTCGCGCAAGACCGGAAGCGTTGATTGTAGATTGGATCTCCTGAGACGTCCCCCTCCCAGCCTTTATATACTAGGCTAGGTCTCGGAGAGTCCGTCTCAGGTTTACAAGGGTGTTTTCCTAGTTCTATCCTTGCCTTAAACGCCAAGTCATGACTTCCATATTGATCGCGGACTCCTACGTCGGTGCTTGGAGCGGGCCAGTTGTGGGCATGTCGAAGCTTCCAGTGGGCCTCTTGTCTTCGTATGCACCAGGTATCCTCACACGCAGGAGTCGTGGGGTCACCCCCTCGTCACCCATAGTCCAAAGCCTCACCAAAAAGTAAATCCCAAAACCTTGTTGGTGCTGAGATCTTGTTGTTGCATTCCTTGCATGTCTTTCATCTTTTAGATCTGCACCAAGTTCATCGTTGTAGTAGTTTTCAGTTTCGTTGTGTTGTTTAGAAGCGAGAAAAAAACAAAAAAAGGAAAGAAAATAAGTGCAAAAAAAAGAGTCAGGAGAAAGAAAGTGTTGAGAAAGTTCCAAAGGTTTCAGCTAGGTAGAAAAATTTTAGAAGTTGTGTGTGTGTTGTTTGCTTTTCAATCTTGGTGTAAGGTCTCATATTTCCACAAAAATCCTTAGTTTTCATCAACCTGATTTCAGCACAAGCCCTCTTTGTTTACCCCACCTAGAGCTCCATGAAAAACTAAAGCTAGTTCTTTGATCCCTGTCTTTCAATCGCTTTAACACATCTGGGAGAAACGCGATATGTTTTGAACTCATAAGAACTTTGGTGAGTAAGAGGTGAGGTTGTGTGATTCCACATAAATTTCCCTACCCTGCTTTTGGCCCTACTAACATGGCAGGATCTGGTTCGAGTGTTCATGAAGAAAATCATGGAGAAGATAATGTTCCGGTCACGCGTGGTGAGCTGCAACAACTACAAAACAGCGTGCTTCAAGCCATGGAGAGGATGCTTAACGAGCGTCTTCCAGGCCGGGGCGATAGGGTTCCATTCCGAGAAGACCCTATTGACCCGCACGGTGAAGCTAGTGGTGAAAACTTCGTGGGAGGTGCTGCCCGCCGAGGACATGAAGATGAGTTCAGCAACTATGGCGGAGATCATCGGGAAGTAGAAAACACCGATGCTACTACTCGAGGTCGTGGTGCTGCTGCTCATGGAGTGCTGCGAGGAGGACATGATAGAGGGAGATGCCATGGTCCTCGTGGACGCTACTTTGACCAACATGAGCATGCTGCTCGTGGTCATGGTGATGAGTTTGATGATCACTATGACGGTATTCCATATCGTCGTGCTGCTGCATATGGTGATGATGGTCGCCGTCATGACCGTCGTGATCGATATGAACGTGATAATATTGCAAGAATAAAGTTGCAGGTCCCCAAGTTCACGGGAAAGGAAGATCCAGATGCATACTTTTATTGGGAAGAGCAATGTGATCAGATTTTTCGCATCCACAATCTTGCTGATCCAAAAATGGTAAACCTTGCTTGTGTTGAGTTTTCAGGTTATGCCCTCACTTGGTGGAATCAACTACAAGAGAACCAGCTGGTGTTGGGTCGTGAACACATTGGTACATGGGAAGAAATGAAGCAAGCAATGAGGAGGCGGTTTGTTCCTTCACAATATCAAAGAGATCTCTGAAATAGATTGCAGCGCCTCACCCAAGGTACTCGCACGGTGGATGAAGAGTTTGTGCTCGTGTTCATGAAGATGAAGAGTCAAAAATGGCAAGATTTTTGCATGGTCTGAACAATGCTATTTCTGATTTTGTGGATATGTTTCCTTATAACACTCTACAAGACATTTTGGATCAAGCAAAGCGCACGGAGAGGAAGGTGCAGCGGAGTAGCCATGGACGTGCATCTCACAACTGCACCACCACACCATGGCAAAGGTCGCATCCAAGTGCATCTCATGGTGGTTCTCAGTTTCAGCATACTACCACAGCCACCCGGCGACCAGCAGCTTCGTCGGCATCATCGCCGGCTCCTAGCAATAGTGATAAGCGTGCCATTGTTGCTGCTGCAATTACCAATAATTCCATAGCTGTTCCATCAACTCGCAAACGAGATATTGAGTGTTGGAAGTGCAAGGGACGAGGTCACGTCTCTGCCGAGTGTCCAAACCAAAAAGTTCTATTTCTCAATGAACAAGGTGAATGGGAATCTGAGAGTGAACATGAAGATGACGGAACACAAGTTGAGCATGAAGATGGAGAAGGGGAGACACGTTCTTGTGATATTAAGCCAGGCATGGGGGATTGCTTTGTTTCCCGCCGTGTGCTTAGTATTAATGCAGCCAAGGAAGAGAAAGGGCAGCGGCATACTATTTTTCACACCCGTGGTACAATCAAGAACAAGGTTTGTAGCATTATTTTTGACAATGGCAGCTGCAATAACATTGCAAGTTCAGATTTAGTGGAGAGGTTGGGACTGAAATAAAGAATACACCCAAGTCCCTACAAGATGCAATGGCTTAATGAGTGTGGATCGCTGCGAGTAAGTAACATGGTCACCGTTTAGTTTTCCATTGGGAAGTATCAAGATCAAGTGGAATGTGATGGGGTGCCAATGCAAGCATGTCAATTGATGCTGGGTAGACCGTGGTTGCTTGATCATGATGTGCAAATCAGCAGCCGTGCTAATCGTCTCTCGTTCCTATACAAGGGAGAACGCATATCTTTGCTCCCTTTGTCATCCGAAGAAATATTGATGGATGATATGGAAAGGAAAAAGAGAGTGAGTGAGAAACACTTGAGTGATATCCACCAACATAGTGAGCGAGAGAATCCAAAGCCAAATAAAACCCCACAGCTTAAATTTGCCAAGACATGGGGAAAACAGGATTAGTTATGATGGCTAGGAAAAGGTACATGAGGGAGCTGAGAGAACCCAATTATGTTTTCTTTGTACTTTTGTACAAGGAAAGTTTTATTTCTATTAATGACTTACCCTCTACCACTCCTAGTGTTGTTTCTGAAATTTTGCAGGGGTATGAAGATGTTTTCCCCAAGGAGGTACCACCGGGGCTGCCACCAAAAAGAGGCATTGAACACCAAATTGATTTGGTCCCGGGTGCTCCTTTGCCAAACCGTCCACCCTATCGCACAAATCTGGAGGAAACAAAGGAGATTCAGTGACAAGTTCAAGATCTCCTAAGCAAGGGTCATGTAAGGGAAAGTCTTTCTCCTTTTGTTGTACCGGTTCTTTTAGTGCCTAAGAAAGTTGGAGCTTCACGAATGTGTATGGATTGTAGGACTATTGACAACATAACCGTGAGGTATAGGCATCCTATACCTAGACTTGATGATATGCTTGATGAACTTAGTGGTTCCACTATCTTTTCTAAAATTGACTTGCGAAGTGGCTACCATCAAATTAGAATGAGAGAGGGTGATGAGTGGAAAACTTCTTTCAAAACGAAATCTGGTTTGTATGAGTGGTTAGTTATGCCATTTGGATTGACAAATGCATCTAGTACATTCATGAGATTGATGAATCATGTGCTTAGAACCTTCATTGGGAAGTTTGTGGTTGTTTACTTTGATGACATCCTAATTTATAAAAAAAAACTTTGGATGAACATGTCGAACACATCCGGTGTGTGCTTGTTTTCCTAAGAGAGAAGAAATTATATGCTAATAGGAAAAGTGCACGTTTTGCACCGACAAAGTTGTGTTTCTTGTCTTTGTTGTCTCAGGTCAAGGTGTGGAGGTGGATGAGGATAAAGTCACATCCATCCGTGAGTGGACGCCTCCACAAAATGTGAGACAAGTATGAAGCTTTCTTGGGCTTGCTAGTTTCTACCGTCGATTTGTGAAGGATTTCAGCACCATTGCTGCCCCAATGAACGAGCTCACAAAGAAAGAAGTACCCTTCAAGTGGGGTGATGCACAAGAGAAGACCTTCCAAGAGATGAAAGATAAGTTGACAACCACACCATTGCTTGCTCTACCCGACTTTGGTAAGACTTTTGAAATTGAATGTGATGCAAGTGGTGTTGGTATTGGTGGAGTGCTAATGCAAGAAGGTAGGACTATTGCATATTTCAGTGAGAAGCTAAGTGGTCCAACTCTCAATTATTCAGTTTATGACAAAGAATTATATGCCCTTGCGAGATCTTTGGAAACATGGCAACATTATTTTTGGCCTAAAGAATTTGTGATACATTCGGACCATGAATCTTTGAAGCATCTTAGAGGTCAACTAAAACTGAACCGTAGGCATGCAAAATGGAGTGAATTCATAGAATATTTTCCCTATTTTTTCAAGTACAAGAAAGGAAAAGATAATGTTGTTGCCGATGCCTTGTCTAGACGTCATATCTTACTTTCCCATTTAGATGCTAAAATTCTTGGATTGCAAAGTATAAAAGAATTATATGCTCAAGATACATATTTTGCTGAACCATATTCCAAATGCAATGTAGGAAAAGGATGGGAAAAGTTCCATATGCATGATGGTTTCTTGTTTCGAGCTAACAAATTGTGCATTCCAGATTACTCTGTTCGTTTACTATCATTGCAAGAAGCACATGCTGGTGGTCTCATGGGACATTTCGGTGCCAAGAAAACTGAGAGTGTGCTGATTGACCATTTCTTTTGGCCAAAGACAAGACGTGATGTCGAACGCTATGTGCTGCGTTGTGAAATCTGCCGCAAAGCTAAGTCTCGTTCAACTCATGGACTTTATACTCCTTTATCTATCCCTAGTGTACCATGGGCGGATATTTCAATGGATTTTTTTCCTGGTTTACCACGCACTAAGAGAGGGAGTGATTCAGTTTTTGTGGTGGTTGATAGGTTTAGTAAGATGGCTCATTTTATCCCATGCCACAAGAGCGATGATGCTTCACACATTGGTGATTTGTTTTTCACGGAAGTGGTGCGGCTACATGGTGTACCTCAAACCATTGTTTCAGACCGTGACACCAAGTTTTTGAGCTACTTTTGGAAAACACTGTGGCCAAAGCTGGGAACAAAGCTCCTCTTTTCAACCACATGTCACCCACAAACGGATGGACAAACTGAAGTTGTCAACCGTACACTATCCATGATGCTAAGAGCAGTTTTGAAGAAGAATCTGAAGATGTGGGAAGAATGTCTCCCCCACGTGGAGTTTGCAAACATCAGGGCGGTACATTCGACCACTAAATTTTTCCCTTTCGAAGTTGTTTATGGTTTCAAACCTGCTGCTCCCATAGACCTTTTGCCTTTGCCATTGTAGGAACGAACCAATCTTGATGCAAGTAAACGTGCTGATTTTGTGAAGAAAATTCATGAGAAGACTAAAGAAAACATTGAGAAGATGACCGAGCAGTACGCAAAGAGAGCAAACAAGGGAAGAAAGAAGATGTTGTTTGAAGAAGGTGACTTGGTGTGGATACACCTAAGGAAGGATGGCTTCCCGGATCAGCGCAAATGCAAGTTGCAGCCTCGTGGAGATGGCCCTTTCAAATGGCGTTAGTCCAACTTTCAATGTGTCCGACCTCTCCCCCTACTTTGGACCATCAGAGTCGAGGACGACTCCTTTTCAAGAGGGGGAGGATGATGAGGACATCCCGACAAAGAACTCTACACCAACCATCAATGGACCTATAACAAGAAGTCGTGCCAAATAAATAAGTGATCAGGTGAACGCTAACTTAAGTTTATCTTACATACTCGATGACACGACTATGCTTTCATCCCCATTTTTTTTGGTTGAACTCAGGTACACAACGGAGGGATCCAACAACATATGAGCTCGTGAATAAATCATGTTGAATAAACAAAGTTGAAGAAAACAAGTTTTCAAGTGGATTTGTTTCTGCAGTTTTTTGCCTCTGATGTTTGGCTGTGCCACGCCCATATGGAACAAAGACGGGCCCTTTGGGATACCAACAGAATCTCTTTGAAGTTTACTTTCCAACCCAAAAAATCTCACATCATTTGAAGTTATGTAGCTCAAGATATTCAAGTTTTCGTGGAACTTGTTCAGGCTGATAAATGCTTTGCGAATTTCCGAGGAGCTCTCCAATAACTCACCAAGTTGACTGCTCTTCACCCAAGGGAGGCATACGAATTTTGCACCATTTTAAACCCTTTTCACACCTAGCTAAGGGGGGTTTTCCCTGCTATAAGACCCCATCTCCCCCAAATTTTTAGAGGCCTTTTGTCAAACCAAAAACAGCTATAAGCTGAGAGATCTTGCTACCTTTGCTCTTGTGAGTTCATTCGGATTCGCGAGAAGGAGCCTCTGGTTCCTCCTACCTCGTGCTCTACGGTTCCGGCCGTTTTGTGTGGGTTAGTCCCGGTTTGTGGTTCTGCGATTGTTAGGATAGCGGGTTGGAGTTCTTTTAGCTTCGGTCAGCCATCCCCAACGTACGGGTCGCATCCAACCTTGGCAGGTATAAAGCTAGTTATCCCCGCTGCTTGTAGCAAGTTACCCTCCACGATTCGATCCTACACCATGAATATCGGGCCACCCTCGTGCATGAATCCTTCAACGGGTTTGTGCTTGTCATTGGTATTGCACCACTTCAAACTTGGAATGTTGGGTTATCTTTCTACCCATGATGGATTTGTGAAGAAAATCACAAGCATCTTTGGCAGTGGTGCAATCTCGAATGAGAGCCTCTGGTTCCGGATTCAACCCCTTTTGAATGATGTGCAAGGTATTCGAGTTGAGTTGTTTATCCACCACTTCTCCTGGAGGCATGTTGCGTGGATCATATGGATTGAACCCTTCCCCAAAAATTCACCACAATTTCTTCGAGGAACTCTTGATATGAGAATTCATGCGAAAAAACCAATTAGGATAATCAAGTTTATCAAGAATAGGAAGAGTACCTAAATGCATGATATGAGACATGGGAAATGTCATGGGACCATATACCGATGGTGGAGCAAATTCGACATTGGCACGTGAATCATTTCCCTTAGGAGTGGAATTAAGAAGCACCCTACCACCACCTTCATGGATTTGTGAGGTGTCATCTGCACACCCGAAGACGGGGCTTAGGGTATGGTGGTTGACGAGGATCGGCCTTGGAAAATCCCATGGTAAGGTACCCTGGGTTTAGATCGTAGAGAGGAGGTGCAGGTTGGCCATACTCGTCGTCTAACACGAGACAGAGATTTACCCACCGTCAGGGCCCTCGATTGGTGAAACCCCTACTTCCTGCTGTTTTGTATTATGATGGAGGCGATTACAGTGGCGGTCGAGGCGAGATCGCTCGGGACCAGAGGTGTTTCTACGAGATTGGATGCCCTAGACGTCCCCTCTCCTAGCCTTTATATACTAGGTTGGGTCGCAAGAAATCCGTCTAGGTTTACAAGGGCAGTTGCCTAATCTAGCTTCAGTCTTGGACGCCAAGTCGCGGTTTCCATAACGCCGAGGACTCCTACATCGGTGCTTTGAGTGGGCCAGTCGTGGGCTGGTCGAAGCTTCCAGTGGGCCTCCTGTCTTGACACGCACCGGGTACCCTCATCCGCAGGAGTCATGGGGACACCCCCTCGTCAGTAGCCCCCAAGTGCCTGGGGGACTCGAAGAGTCGCGCAGGGACTCAAGTCCGTAATCAATTGTAGTTGTGTGTGTCGCTTTGTTGCGATTCGTCGTTCGTTGGCCATGAGAGATAGTATTTTCGAGGGATGCTAAGATGAAAGGGCCCAATGTACTCGATTGGTCGAGCCTTGGTGAATTCCACTAGCGCCAAATACCTCATTAGCCCAATCAAGTTCGCGTCCCTCAACACGAACTTGGATACAACTGGTGTCAAGCAAGGTCCATGCCACTGCAGGGCTTACAGGATCAATGCCGCCAGTCTCAGCAAATATGACCAAAACGCGTCCGTTAGTGGTTTAACTTTCATCACGCATCGTGCATGAAACCGTCGGGAGTGAAGTCCGCTATGGAAAGTCCCAGCCCGGCCATCTGTGCAGCGGGGTCTTAGCTACGCGCGAGCTTGAGCGGCATCTGGGATGCAGTATGTCCCAGCCCAGGCAATATTTGTAGGGGCGTAGTACCAAAATAAAATGCACCCACTCGGAAAATGACCGAGTGGACTAATAGCAATCACTCGCGGAGCATTCGTGAGCTCGGGCGAGGAATAAGTATGAGATGCACCCACTCGGAGAGTCGTCGAGTAGACTAGTAGCATGAGCACCCATGGAGCGTTCGAGTGCTCAGGTGGATTGGCCTTCTGCTTGTCCTTCAAGTCTTGGTTGTTAGTGCGAGTAGTCACTCGAGCACTTCATCACCTGGGTGAGGGAGCACCCGAACTCTATAGATGTATTTGTTCTTATTGGAGGGGAGTGGCCACCCGCACCCTCGAATCCTTATCATGTGATGCTTATGCTCTGATTTAGTAATGACAGGGCGCTCCCGATGGGAGTAAGATTTTTATGCAATTGAAATTTGAAGTAATAAAAAATATGAAAAGTAGGGCATCTTTCCAGTGACAGGATTTGTAAGGCCCGATATGCGATACTGTTCCAGATCTAGACGTTTCCATCCAGATCCGGGGACGAAGCACATATCGGCCCCACCGCGACATAAGACAACGCCATATGCCCCGGATTTCCCACATGATATCAGAACATTACAGCTACAAGGATACAACATCTCATACAATCGGCATACAATTTTCTTAATACAATACATCAGCGGAAGACATATGTCTGAGTACAGACTACAATCAAATGCCTAGTGGCAAAGGTAAAACACACCATTCCCACGTCCACATGGGTCCAGGCCCTCCGCCGGGATCCACCCAACTAGTCGTCGTCGAGTCTCCACGAAGGCATCCAGGAAAAGGATCGTCGAGCTCCTCTGAAGTCCAAGATCGTTTGCATAACGTGCGTAAAAGAGAGAAGAAGGGGTAAGCTATATCAACAAGTTAGATAACTAACTTCTCACGGTAAGATGGGGGTAATGGTGAGGTTGCAGCCACACTAGCAATATATGAGTGGCTAACATTCAATTTATAGTAAGATGAGAAGCCAAGCATTCAATGAGGAATCACCTCCAACAAGTCTTGCTATCAGCTACTTACGCAAACATAACACCTATCATATCCTTGTCCTCCCCTTCGCATCCCGATGAAGAAGAAGCAGTCAAGGCACACACACGTTGATCATGTTTTAGTTATTATTCAGTTGATGTTATCCATGAACAAGGAGTGGGTCTCAAGTCGTCCATAACCGTGGACACGTCTTCTCAAAAAGATTTAACCCTGCAGGGTGTACCAACTGCCCATTATAAGCTCCGCATGTACGTTGGTTCTCTCAGTTGGGCCCGTTAAAGACACTCATTGAAGGAGTTGTTCTGAGAGTCCAGGCGTCATAATCCCTCTAACTAACAACGCACAATTCCGGGTGGCCCTCGATGAGTCCACATCCAGTTCAGGAGCCGGCCGCGCTCTCGATCTCGTATCTACCGTCTGCCTCGGGTTTGGATTATCCGTATCTGCTCAACTGAGCCCGGGTCCTCAGCCGGACAAGTTTGGACCAATAGGAATCACTGTCCCACTGGCCCGGTTTGTTTCGAAAACAGCGAGGCCGGTCAACTCGGACACACACGTTGGAAAATGGTAAATCAGCTTGGGCCACCACTAGAAATGTTTGGAGCAAGGTAGGTAAGAAGAGGGGACCCCATAGAATCCCACACGCGGTTAGGCACGCTCGTCAGGAGACACAATACCCGGAACTCGGATCCTAGGTGACTCGAATGGAACAAAGCATTGTGGAGGGATAGCCTAGACCTTCCATCCTTCGTCGAATATAGTCAACATCATAATAATCATATCATCCACAATATAATAGTGTGATAGCCCAATCCAAGGTGTAACAGGAGAAACAGTTGTAGTATCCTAAGCATGCATACTAAGCAGTGGTTAAGCAAGCAAGGTACATGGCCAAACAAAGGTTTGCTAGGATGTGGAGGAACATGGTTGTTTGGGTTTTAATA
Source organism: Bromus sterilis (assembly GCA_950022295.1). NCBI lineage: Eukaryota > Viridiplantae > Streptophyta > Magnoliopsida > Poales > Poaceae > Bromus > Bromus sterilis. Next base: position 139,870,166 of record OX465599.1, on the reverse strand, counting down.
TGGGGGCATAAATGTGAGGTGGTAGGATCAAGCAATCGTTCTATCCTGTACTAGGCACAAGTGAGTTGAAAGTTATAAGCATTATATATGCTCCCCCTTACCTGATGAGAAGATCGGTGCCGAAGGTGTAGTCGATCGCAAGCTCGCAACGTTTCCGAGGGTAACCGCGGGAGCACACAAGAAGGAAGCACTGGAAAGGCAATCGACGATCAAGAATCTATTACTACGAAACAATCATGATCAATCAACATCAAGAAGGCAACACGAGACAATGCGATACGATACAGAATCTACCGTCGAGAATGGTTATTAACAGGTTAAGTGGAGTATCCGTCACACATGACGATACCGCACGTTTATCATAGTTCAAGTTGTTTAGCTACCAACATGGGCAAGGTTATTAACATGGCATCTCACACAACCATGGCATGTCACGCAATCATGGCAAGAGGTGAAGCACAAAGTAAACTATATATTCTAGTCAAGTTAAGTGGGGCAAAATCCTAACCATGGCATATCACTAAGTACCCCACGATAATTAAAGCATTTGGTACTGTTCTGACCTAAACCATATTTTAGATTGGTTAACAGCAGAAAACAATAGCACAATCACAATCTACACAAGATTCTAGTCAAGTTACATATAAAGAACACCCCAAACGGAGTTACGGTTAGAAAGATACAAGCAATGCAAGTTATGAACACAATCTGCCAACATCAGGTAGCACACTTGAGTGCAACGCAACAACATGCTACATATTGCAAACATGGACATAAATGATATGGATTAACAGTATACATGACTAGAAAGACATAGAATAAAGGTTTCATGTACAGAAGCATTACGAAATAATAATTATAACCCATGCAAAATGCTAATTTACGCTACTGGTTTAGGACTTAGTGAAATCAGGAAAACATGGCAATAACATGCTTACTTGATAGCAGGTAAAGCAATAGCAAACAATCACCAAATTGAACATGCAATATATCAACAGCAAGCTTACATGATGCTCATGATTTCATACATTGCACTTATGCTCAAAAGAATCATGGATAAACATGTAGCAAGGATGCAAGATAGCTAATCCAGTTTACAGACTTGGTGCAAAACAGGGGTCATGGCAAACTGTTATAAACATGCTCTATAAACAGTAGAAAATGTGATAGAAAATCTATAGCAACATGACCATGGAATGTATGTACATGGATTCTACATGATGCTAAGCAATTCATACATGGCACTTGTGGTCAAAAGACCCAAGGATGAATAGATATAAAGCATGCAAAGCATCTAAAATATATTTCAGACTTTGTAGAATTTAGAGTAGTCGACAGATAACAGCAGGTATGCACTTTGGAAGCACAATAACTACATGAAAAGGAAGGATACCATGGCATAGAAATACATGGCATGAAAGTATAGATGACAAGGAGCAATTCATTCCATAGGAGCTAAGGCATATGAATCATTAACTATAAGGCAGTCAAGTAGGCAACTTTATACAAACAGCAGCACTAATTATCAGGTACACTTTGGAGCAGGATATGAAATAGCTACAGAAGGTAAACATGGAAATTAATGCATATAATTGAAGCACACATGATGCTTAACAAGTACAAGAAAGAATTACTAGCATCGGCATCATGGATGTGGCGCACACATCAACCAAACTTTTCTAAAAATAACAGTGAACAGCAGTAACATTCTGGAGCACACTTCAACAGAGATTTGCACCCCTTAAATGACCTCAAATGGATTAACTCACTAAAGCAAGAAGCTAGAGCACATCACAAGCAACAATTTTCATTTTGGGCGCCAAGTCATACGAGCTACAGATCTATCGTAAACAGCGTTGCAAAATAGGTAAAAAGGAATAACAACACAAAAAATGACTTGGAAATTTACCGAGGGGGTCGAGGTCAAGCTGGACGTGACCATGGCAGGCTGGAGGTGTCCAAGGGCGGCGCCTGCGAGCAGCAGGGCCGCCGGGAAGGGGCCGAGGAGGCACGGGGCGGCGGAGGAGGGCGCGGGGGTCGAGGATCCGCCCGGGGTGAGGCCGGCAGCGGCTGTGGGGCGCGGCGGCGAACTTGGCTCGGTCTCGAGCTTGGCCATGTCCATGGAGGCTCGGCCCGAGCTCCGACCATGGTGGCGCCGGCCTGCGAGGGAGAGGAGAGGGAAGGTGAGGGAGAGAAGAGGGAGCAGGGAGGAAGAGGCGCAGCCATGGCGTAGCTCACCGGCAGCGACAGGAGCGCGACAACTGTCTTCACGGGCGGTGCGGGCTGGCCGGCCCAGATCCGGGCCCAGCGGCGGGCCAACGGCGGATCTCGGACCCTGCGGGGCCTAGGAACGATGGAGGTTGGTGGAAGGGCGGCGTGGTGGTTTCCTAGCCACAGATCTGGCGATCCAACGACCAGATCTGGCTGGGAGGTAGGGTTTCGGATCTGGGGGCTGTCTTGGGGCAGATCTGGACATTTTTGGAGGGGGTGGCTACAAATTGTGCTTAGGGAAACCCTAGAAGGGCTAGGAAGAGTGGTGGTAATGGTTGAATGAACCAACCTAAGTGGGTTCAATTCTAAAGGATAATCATAGTCTTTGTTGCCTCGGTTGTCTACCGCTCCGTGGGTTGCTAGATTGGGCAGGAAAAAAGAAAGGAGTTATCAAGGAGTATTTATAGGCTGGCCTGGCTGGCAAGTTTAGACAAACGTCCTCGGTTTCTCTCTCTCGCGTCCGATGACTACGTTTCTGACCGCCGGGAGTCCATACAACCTCTGATTCAGGCGAAACCTCGAACCATGCGCTCAGCGCGGAGAGCTGGTCACTTCTACCTCACTTTGATACCGTTCCGAGAACATTTTTCCGCGCCCAATAAAATAGTACATTTATTACATAAACGGGGTTTTCGTTTCGATGGCGATGGCTGGACTTGTGCCGGCAGTTGCGATGGTGCTCGGGTGAAAACTGGTGTCGCAAAAGGTCGTGTGCCATGGTGGAAAGGTTCGGTCACCCATCCGATACGTGAAAGAGGGGGGAAATAATCATTGATTAATAAATCGGCGAAGCAAATACTACAAACAATTCTAACAAGCAACAAAATAAAGCAACAAACAATTTTTTTTAATTTGGGTGAAAATGCCGGGCTGTTACAGGTTTTCCTGTGCCTTGTACCGAATCATCCCATCTGTGCTGCCATGATGCGAGAGGTCGTAATGATGCTTATTGATGACGCGCTTGATGATGATGGCAGACTGTGAACCATCACATCTTCTTTGTAGCCATAATGATGCCTTGGGTACTATGTTGTGACTCCGCACTACTGCCGCCTATTGGGTTTCCAAGGTTGCGTGGAAACACGCGTGATTTGATACCTTTTTAAATGTTGCTTGATATGAAGGGGCGCCTTGTCTTGGAATCTGTAGCGTTGCATGCGCCGGTCTTGATTATTTATTCGTGGCGCCAGTTTGAATTTCTTGAGACGTTCCCCTTTTACCCCTGGCTTGGTACATATATGTTGCTGTTGTGGTGTGCTGCAGCCATTCTTCTTCTATCCTTTATCTTCTGCTTGCTGACATGGCTCCCAAACACCGTGGTTGTGTGGATTCCAGAGGCTTTTCTGGCGGTGTTACTGGCTTAGGTCGAGGCCACCACGGTATTGGTGCCCGTGCTCCTCATTCTTCTCGACGAGGGCGCGGTGGAGTTGCGATGGTTCCTGCCATTGCCACTATGGACGAAGGCGTCTGTGGCTATGATTTTCTTTTGCGGGTTCTCAGCAACATTGCTAGTTGGATTCCACTTCCGTCTTATTTTGCTCCCATTGTTTCCGAACTTAACTTGGGGGGTCTCTTGCTTCGGCTTCAAGGCTGCTCCCGAGTCCCTTTGTGGGTGGAGCTTGAGGTTGAGAGTTCTTTTTTGATTTTCTTGGGGCCTGGCTAGAGGGCGTTCGCTCGTCAACTGAATCTGCGCGAGGGTGATAGTCTTTGTTGTCGCTTCGATGGTGAAGAAACTCTCACCGTCCGCGCTTTTGATGCTGGCCGGAATCTTCTGGAGCCCTGTTGGGAGAGCTCGAGCAGTGACAGTTCTGGAGGTACCGGGGGTGCTTCGGCTTATCTTTCTTCTTCTTCTCCTAGAGGTTCGCCTGCAGCTTCTCCCTCTACCGACACACCGACTGATGGTGCTTGCTCTTCTAGTTCTGAGCAAGACGCCGACGCCAAGCCACCGACCAAGCGGGTGCGTCGGTAGGACAAGGGTAGATTTTCCCTTTGTCTGTGATGGTGCTCGCCAAGATGTGGGCGAGTGCAAATTATCTCAGCATGAGCACACATGTACAAGTCATAATTCCTTGTAATGCTTGGCCTTGTACTCCTTTTGATGTATAACGGAAGTTTATCTTGTAATGCCTGATCTTGTTCTCTTTTCGATGTACGGCTGAAGTTGTCTTGTAATGCCTGATCTTTGTGCTTCATCGGGTGCCTAAGTCTGTGATAATATCGGGTGCGCGACAGCGCTCCCGATGGGAGTAGCCCCCGAGGCTATGTTCGACTCAAAGAGTTGGGCATAGGTTGGGGTTGTTTTGTTAAGCTGGTCCCATCCTTTCGTTTGATCTGTGCGACAAAGTTCATCGTGTGCGCAACCGCACTCCCGATGGGAGTAGCCCCCGAGGCTTTGGTCGATTGCTAGAGATCGGGCAAAGAATGTAAATTACTTTTTCCAGTGTTGCCTTGGTGTCGCTAACTTTCTCCAAGGGCTCTGGTGCATTTTCTTTTCGAGAGGTCCTTGTTATTCTTTATGCTGTGTGCTGCTCCTTGATTCTTCGAGGGTCCAAAAATTTACTGGAAAGGAGGATCTCTACGGTAGGGTTTTCACTCGAGTGCTTGGTGTAAACTTGTTTCCGATGTATGATCAGTGCTTGGGCGGGAGAAAAAACTCCTCGAGCGAAAAGGGGAAGTCTACGCTCGAGCCCCCGAGTGTCGAAATATTGTCGTTGCGTAAGCAAAAAAAAGCCACGGGGGAGAGGGTGAGTCCGCGCTCCAGCCCCCGAGTGCCAAAGTATTGTCGTCACGTAAGCGAAAAAACGCCTCGGGGGAGAGGGTGGGTCCGCGCTCGATCCCCCGAGTGCCAAAGTATTGTCGTCGCGTAAGCGAAAAACGCCTCGGGGGAGAGGGTGAGTCTGCCCTCGAGCCCCCGAGTACCAAAGTATTGTCGTCGCATAAGCAAAAAAAGCCTCGGGGGAGAGGGTGAGTCCACGCTCGATCCCTTGAGTGCCAAAGTATTGTCGTCGCATAAGAGAAAAACGCCTCGGGGGAGAGGGTGAGTTCGCGCTCGGGCCCCCGAGTGCTAAAGTATTGTCGTCGCGTAAGAGAATAACGCCTCGGGGGAGAGGGTGAGTCCGCGCTCGAGCCCCTGAGTGCCAAAGTATTGTCGTCGAGTAAGCGAAAAACGCCTCGGGGAGAGGGTGAGTTCGCGCTCGATCCCCCGAGTGCCAAAGTATTGTAATTGGGGCAACACATGTTTTATTGGTTGTAGTCTTTTACATGAGTTGCATGTCGTCTGTTCTGCCGATATCGAGGTGCTGGGACGAAAGTGCTAGCGGGTAATCTATGGGTAGAAGAGACGTAGGTTTGACACATTCCACGGGTTTCCCACGTCTTCACCGGTCTTCGGGTTCCTCAGTCTGTAGGCTCCTCCCCCTATTACTTCTGAGATTATGTAGGGTCCTTCCCACTGTGGGTCGAGCTTGTGAACTTTCTCTTGTGTTAGCCGTAGGACAAGGTCTCCTTCACTGAAAATTCTTGTTCGGAGTTGGCTCCTTTGGTAGGTGCGATGTTTGTCTTGGTACCCTTCTGACCGTGCTAGGGCTATGTATCTTGCTTTGTCTATCACGTCCTTATCGTCTGCGAGTGTGTCTTCTGCTTCTTCCTCTTCGTACCCTGTTATGCGAGGGGCTCCGAGTTTGAGGTCATGTGGGAGTACTGCCTCTGCTTCGTACACCATGAAGAAAGGCGTGTATTGGGTCGAGTCGTTAGGTGTGGTGCGCAGGCTCCAGAGGATGGCGGGCAACTCTTCTATCCCATTACCTGTTGCTTTCTCGAGTGGTGCGAGGAGCCGCTTTTTTATGCCACCGCATACTAGTCCGTTTGCCTTCTCGACCTGTCCGTTGGACTGCGGGTGCGCAACTGATGTGTAATTTATCTTGATGCCCAGTTCCTGGCAGAAGTTTTGGAATTCTGTTGTTATGAAGTTTGTGCCGTTGTCAGTGATGATGTTGTGCGGTACACCGAACCGAAAGATGATTGACACTATGAAGTTTACTGTCGTGGGGGCTGTCGAGCGGGTGATTGGCACCGCTTCGAACCACTTGGTGAATTTGTCGAATGCTAGCAGGAGGTGGGTTTGATCACCCTTTGAAGATTTCTTGAGTGGACCAACCATATCGAGTCCCCATGTTGCGAAGGGACAGCATAGTGGTATGGTTTTGAGTTCTGATGCTAGCACGTGAGGCCTGCTAGCGAATTTTTGGCAAGCGATGCAGCGTCGCACGATCTCTTCCGCGTTTCGCATTGCAGTTGGCTAGTAGAAACCTTCTCAGAAGGCTTTAGCCACCAAGGCGCGGCTGCTCGCGTGGTGTCCGCAAACTCCTTCGTGGATCTCGAGTTGTAGTGCCTTGCCATCTTCTTCCTTGATGCAATTTTGGAGCACTTGAGAAATACTACGCTTGTAGAGCTGCCCATTGATTATGGTGAATGCCTTGGATCGCCAAATGATGCGACGAGCTTCCGTGAAGTCTTGCGGCAGGGTGCCGTGTATCAGATATTTGATGAAAGGTATTGTCCATGCCAGGCCTTCAGGTACAACCTTCTCTTCCTCCTCGTCTGCGTTGTCTCCTTCTTCACCAGCGACTGGGTCCGCTTCTGCTACGTGTGCTGGTGTGTTTGCGTTGCCAGCTTCTTCGGCCACTGCTGGCTCGAGTGCTTTGGTTTTGATTGATCGCTGGCTGATGCTTTCGAGGAAAATGCCAGGGGGAATTGGCCCTCGGGTTGATCCGACGTTTGTGAGCTTGTCCGCTTCCGTGTTATTTGCTCTGGTGACATAGTTGAGCTCTGGTGTTGTTGAGCTTCTGGTATGCCGACATATTATCTGTGACTGCTTCGCAATCTCATTGATTTATGGAAGACGAGGTTGGAGTCGCCGTAGATTATGAGGCGAGTGGCGCCGCAGGCTTTAGCCACTCGCATGCCATGGAGGAGTGCCCCGTATTCCGCTTTGTTGTTTGATGCCTTCTCGAAGTTGATCTGGAGTACGTATCTGAGCTTCTCTCCCTTGGGTGAGATTAGTACGACACCTTCTCCAGCTCCTTGGTGCCTTTGTGATCAGTTGAAAAATATCTTCCATGAATTGGAGAGGTCTGAAGGGCCGGGTGTTTGTACCTCCATCCACTCGATCATGAAATCTGGGAGGACCTGTGCTTTGATCGCCGTGAGTGCCTGAATGGCAGGTCGTGGGGGCTGAGTTTGATATTCCGCTCGGCGACTCGACCCGTTGCTCTTGGGTTGTTGAGGATGTCCGAGAGTGGTGCCCTTCTCACTACCGTAATTGGGTGCTCCTCGAAGTAATGTGTTACTTTTCGTGACGTCATGACGATGGCGTACACGAGCTTCTTGTAGTGCGGGTACCTCTGCTAAGATTTTGTGAGGACCCCACTGAGGTAGTATATTGGCCTCTGGATGCCTTGTATTTTGCCTTCTTCTATGCGCTCGACGACGAGTGCAGTGCTGACTATGCTGCTCCGCGCCGCTATGTAGAGGTATAGCGGTTCTCGTTCCTTGGGTACTGCCAGGATGGGCGGAATCGAGAGGGTCTTCTTTAGGTCCGCGAATTTGTTCCGTGCTTCTTCGGTCCATTCGAAGTAGCCTCCTTTCCTGAGCAGTTGGTAAAATGGCAGGGTCCTTTCTCTTAGCCTGCTAATGAAACGGCTCAAGGCTGCGAGTCGCCCGGTGAGCTGTTGTACGCCTTTTATGTGGACTGGTTACTGCATCCTGGCGAGTTCTTGGACTTTTTCGGGGTTGGCTTTACTCCTGGGACACCGAACACACACTTTTTTGTATTGAGCTTGATCCTGTATCGTTTGAGTGCCCCGAAGGTCTCTCGGAGGTCGTCGAGTAATGTGTCTGCATTGTATGTTTTGATGACAATGTCATCTACCTAGACTTGGACGGTTCTGCCAATTTGGTCCCTTAGGCATGCTTGCATCATCCGTTGGTATGTGGCTCCAGCGTTTTTCAGCCCAAAGGGCATTGTACTATAGCAGAATACGCCATAAGGGGTGATGAACGAGGTTCGCTCTTCATCTTCTTCTTTCATCCTGATCTGGTTGTATCCTAAGTAGGCATCGAGGAAGGACAAGAGGTCACATCATGCAGTTGATTCGATGATTTGGTCGATCCTTGGGAGAGGAAGGTGGACCTTGGGAAGTGCTTGTTGACGGGTCCATAGTCGACACACATGCGCAGTACGACAATGTCTTTCTTGGGCACCAGGACGGGTTTTGCAACCCAAGTGGCCTTCTTTGTCACCCGGACGAATTGTGCGTCGAGTAGTCGATTGACTTCTTCTCCGATGGATTTGCGGTTTGGCTCAGAGAATCTGCGCAGTGCTTGCTTTACTGGTTTGGTGTTTGGGTAGATTTGCACTGCATGCTCTGCAAATTCTCGCGGTATTCCAAGCATGTCGGCCGGGCACCAGGCAAAGATATTCCACTCCTCGAGGAGAAAAACCAGGAGGGTTGTTTCTTGTTCTTCTGGTAGATGAGCGTAGATCCGAACCGTCTTGTCCGGGTCCGTCGGGTGTACTTGGTGGGTGACGGTGTCACTGTCGACACTGAAAACGCGAGTGATTTCCTTTATTTCACTTCTGCTGGCTAGTGGGAAGACGCTCCTATCTACCACCATTGCTATTTCTTCGAGTTCTTATTGTGCTCCGAATGTGTCGGATACTTGATGGAAATCTCGATCGCATTGATCTGACTTAATGAAGTTTCCACTGACTGTGATGACCCCAACGGATCCTGACATCTTGAGCTTGAGGTACGCGTAGTGCGGGACTGCCATGAACTGTGCAAACGCCGGTCGACCGAGTATGGCATGGTATTGGGATTGCCAGTCGAGCACTTCAAATTCAAGGGTTTCTCTTGCGAAATTGCCCTTGCTGCCAAAAACCACGTCGAGCTTGATTGTTCCCAGGGAGGAAGCTGCCTTGCCTGGTACTATGTCGTAGAGTGTGACGCCTGAGTTTTTCCAGATTGATCGTGGGATCGGCATCTTGCGTAGGGTATCGGCGAAGATGATGTTCAGGCTGCTCCCCCCATCCATGAATACTCGAGTCATATCATATCCACCGATCTGTGCTTCGAGAACCAGTGGCGCATGCCCTGGCCTCGAAACTGTGGGCGGGTGATCGTCTTGCGAAAAGGTGATGCTGACTTCCGAATCGCATAAGTAATAGGTTATTTTGCCAACAAGTCTTCGGCTATTCGGGCTTGTAGAGTGTTTGCCTCCTGCTTCGTCTTTGAGGGTCGTCTTCTTGGATCATGCACACTCGTCCGTGAGATGGTGGATATTATTCTTCTGTGTTAGTGCTTGATGCGCGAGGTGATGATGATTTCTCGCCCTTCGTTGGTAAACCCCAAGAGGAAGGTATGATGTAGCACAGCAGAATCCCTCAGTAAAGATACCAAGGTTTGTCTCCAGTAGGAATCCGGAGATGATAAGTAGGTGTCAGCGGCGCAACTGACGCAGACCTGCACACAGACACAAATAACTTTGTTCCCAACGAAGTTCAAAGAGGTTGTCAATCTCTCCGGTCTTGTTGTTCACAAAGGATCAAACACAAGGGATAATGATAGCAACTGAAAGTAAAAGCAGAAAAGTAAATGAGTGTGGAAACAGTCATGAGGGTATGGACCGGGATAAGTGATGTTCACTAGTGATTTCTCTCTCCCAAAAGACGATAAAACTGCTATGCGAGGTGAACAAATTACAGAAGGGCAATTGACAGGATTATGAACGCACCGCAATGCTAACTATGCTACAAAAGAAAGGAAGAGGCTCAAAATCATGGGCAGAACGCCAAAATAAGTAGACCGAAATCCAACTGCATCTACTACTAATCATCCACCTTGAGATATCTATCCAGAACATCTCGCTGGTATTAAGTTGCGAGCCCCACCCAAAGTGTAAACCCAAAGCAACAGACAACTGCATTAAAAAGCACTTTGCGTAAAGTAAACAATCCTTGCAACCGCAATTACAAGCACCGTTGTTTTCCCCCTTGTGGCAACAGCACATCCCCTAGACTCATGTTTCTGTCACTCAAGCGTGTCACCAGGGGGCATGAACCCACAATCGAGCATAACGTTCCCTCTTCGGGTTACTACGTACTACTTGGCCAAAGCAATAAACAGCAACGGAGAACATGCAAGAACTACTTAAGAACAAAAATATAAAAGATAAGAACCAAATATATTACTCTATCACAATCTGAACATAATCTCATAATCCATCAGATCCCATCAAACTCAGCATAGCAACAGCAGAAAGATTACAAAAGTGCCTCGATCATGTAGGGCAGCTCACGAGGTCTAAACCATGAAGAACAAAGAGGGGAGGAGAACATCACATAGCTACTGATCACGGACCCATGGTCCAAAGGAAACTACTCACGGCACATCCGGGAAGCATCCATGGTGGAGAGGAGACTCCCGGAGGTCGGCCCTCCCTCCGGCAGGGTGCCGGGAAGAGGTCTGCTGGTGCTCCCGATCTCGGAAGCGCGGCGGCGGAGGAATAGAGGCGAGATCGCGAAAAAGGGTTCTCCCTTCGAGGGTTTCTCGTCACGGAGAATATATAGGCGAAGGGGGGCAGCCAGGGGGGCCACCAGGGGTCCAGGCGCCCCCCTGGCGCGGCCAGCCCCTAGGGCGCGCCACCAGGGCGCCTGGGCCCCTGGTGGTGGCCCTCTGGCCCCACTCAGGTTCTTCCGGAAGGTTCTTCTGCGCTGATTTTTTATCTGATTTTTCCTGAATTTCTGGAGCACTTTTTATATGGGGGAAAATTGAAATAGAAAAACAGCAGAAAACAGGAACTGGCACTGTGGTGCACTGAGTTAATAGGTTAGTCCAAATATGATCAAAAGTGTATGAAAGTGTATCTAGATCATAGCAATATCACACAAAACATGCATGGAGCAAGAAGAAATTACAGATACGTTTTGGACGTATCAGTTAGGCGCTGGTGGCTGCATTGTTTCTTGGGCTCGTTTGGCCTTGCGCTGCTTCTCTTCTTTTAGCCTGTCGGAGAGTTCGATGAATAGGCGGCAGCTTCTGAGAGTGTATCCTGACCTGAGTTGTCACGTGTCGTCTTTGAAACAGTGAATTGTGCAGGGTCCGTCCAGCTGCTCTCTGGGTGTGAGGTTGTTCGAGCCGTCATGTCTTCTTCTCCTTGCGATACCATATGTCCGTGAGTGGTCTTCGGAACGGGAGTGAAACCTTGGATCGAGCTCGATTCCGTCGTTAATTGAGTGGTTCCGGATCATCTTGGAAAACTCGTCTGACCTTTTGTCGGGTTCGTAGTATTTTCCGGGGCGGGTGGATGACTCCCTTCCGCGAGTCACTGTGGGTTCTCAGCTGGTGACAGGGGTTGTCGTAGTGGTTGGTGGTTGTTCCAGCGAAATTTCAATGTGAAATTATTGCACCTATCTCGCGCCATTTCCGGCTCTGTGGCTACAACTTGGGATCGTCTTCTGGTTCGGCGGGTCCTTCATCGTCGGGTGCGGCTTTAGTAGTCACCGAAAAACTGATCTTGGACCAACCGTTGGGAAAGAGCGCTTGGCGGCGTGACGAAGAGGCTTACGATGAACTTGAGCTCTTCGAGTGGGTTGGATCTTGCTCGAGCAGTCGAGTTGCTGGTTGCTGGTACCGGAACCGCCAAGATCGTGATTCCAACCTGCTTCTTCCCCACGGTTTTGATGGCTAGGGAGGGAGATCAGGCGAGATTTGAGCATGGGAAACAATGGAGAAAACAGAGTGGAAAGAGGTAGGTCTTCTCGGCGAATAAGCCCCCATTTATAGGCGGGGAGAAATCTCACCTGTACTACCAATGTGAGAGCAGTACTACCGTCCTCTGTAGAAACAAAGCACTTAAATAGGGCAAGAACAGTGGTAAGGGCGGAAGTAGTGGGAAACAGTACCGCCCGAGAGGTACTACCGCTCGAAATTAATTCGAGTCATGTGGGCTTTGGCTAAGCGGAGGTAGTTGTGGAAGTAGTGCACGGTAGTACCGCGAGCGGTACTATCACCCTACTACCGTGATAATTCCCCCTGGTGGAAGGGGGCTAGTGTTGCCCTGCGGTGGTGGAGCGGTAGTACAGAGGAAGTACCGCAGATGTGGTACTACCGCCGAAAAAATTGGAGAAGTACCACAGACGTGGTACTACCGCCGAAAAAATTGGAGGGAATAGAGAGCCTCCGGCTATTCAGAAGTACCTGTGGCACTAAGGTGTGGAACTACCGCACAAGCAGTACTACCTCAGGCCACACACTACTACCTCCCTACAACTTCCTGATTTCCTTTGCATATTACATGTTGGCCTCCAAAGTTGCAGGAAAATATGTGGGTGCAAGAGATGTGTGTGTGTGTGTGTGTGTGATGATTCCACCCACCTTTCCACATCGAATCCCCTCTTAATAGTATGTGTTTCCTATGGCTCCATTCCACCAAAAAGAAACTTCGGAAAAACACTGTCTTCATTCTTCAATCACCGAGGGGAAATCAACCGTCTCGTGCCATGCAATGAAATTATCTGAAGTGCTCATCGCATACAGTTAGTCCACAAAACGCATGATCATCAAACACTAAAATCATACAAGGAGAAATATTGCCTATCAGGATGGATACCAGAAATGTTCCCGAGGGCTCTTGAAGTTCTTATGGTTATTTTAAGGTTATGTCCGGAGCATTCGGGAATGGTCTCGGATGGTGAATGTGCATCTAATCCCTAGGGTGTTTTAAGTAACTAATAATAATATATAGATCATCAAACTAATGCCCACTCAAAAGTTTATTTTAGAAACGTTCAATGTCGGTCAACATATGGACATGGAAATGTACCGCTCAGGATGCTATGAATAAGTTGGTCAAGTTCAAGGACTTCAATTTCTATTTTAGTGATCAAATATCACATTGAGTCCTAGAAAAAAGACAACACTATAAAAAGGGGGTGAGGTTAATGATGGAATTGTTGCTCAAGTTATTAGACCAAACTCCACTACCTCAAACTATTTTTCCACAAGTCCAGTATATCCAAAGCCATAAAGCCTATTCGGTCCCATCGAACTGATTTAAATCGGTTTCACCGATTTATCCAGAAATAGTCCTTACCTGAACCCTACCCTTCGGTCTCACCGAAGTTGTGAATCGGTCCCATCGCTTTGCTCTCTATATAGATCAGTTTCAAACTGACCCCATTTAAGAACTACCAAAATTTTACTCTATCCCACCGGAAAGCATATAGCACATAACGCATGAAGTGATAAAAATATAGTGAGACGAAGGACGAACTGATGATTGCTGATGGAGAAGGGGATGCACGGGGGCATCCCAAAGCTTAGACGCTTGAGTCTCCTTGAATATTTATTTGGTATACATGGGGGCATCCACAAGCTTGAGCGTTTGACACTCCCGGATCTTCTTTCATGATCTTCCCTCGCACACTTCAAAACTCCCTTCATACATAACTCATCATAAGCTGATTAGAGAGGTTAGTACCCTTAGTAAAATATTTTTAATCCACTGGAAATAAAGATATTCTTGAAGAGATACTGTTTCTCAAGATTTCCAAAAAGTTTTTGCAAAGAAAAAGCAAGCTTAAGGTTTGCAAAAGTAAGGAAAGGCAAAACGTGGCAGAATCTGTGAAAAACAGAACAGAAGGTAGCATTTGATTTTTTCGGGGTACTTCTGCAACTCAAATCAAAAAACTCAGAACCAATGAAAGTTTCACAATTATATAGATCATGTTGTGTAAAAAATTCAGCTCAAAAAGATGAACTGGTGATTTTAGGCTAATTGTTTCGTTCAAGGATAGAATCTGTTTTCTGGACAGCATGCCACAACTTTTGCTTCCCTTATCAAAAGAGGCTAGAACTTAGCACAAAGCTTGAAAATAAAGATACAATGATGTTTATATATTAGTAAAAATCATCAAGACCACTAAAAATAGAAGTAAAAACATCTTGGGTTGCATCCCAATAAGCGCTTTCTTTTACGCCTTTAAGCTAGGCATAAAGCAAAAAAGATCAAGTTTTATCAAGAGAGAGAATAGCTAGCCCGTGTAACGGACTCAAAAGGTAACTTAATATTTTTCCTAGGGAAGTGTTCCATCCCATTTTTGAGAAGGAATTGAAATTTTATATTCCCCTCTTTCATGTCAATAACAGCACCAACGGTGCGAAGAAAAGGGTGTCCCAAAATAATTGGACATAAAGGTTCACACTCTATGTCCATAATAGTAAAATCAACGGGAACATAATTGTCATTGACAATGATAAGAACATCGTCGATCTTCCCCAAAGGTTTCTTTACAGAAGAATCAACGAGACGAACACCAAAACAACAAGGATCAAAAGGTTTCAATTCAAACATATCATACATTCTTTTGGGCATAACAGAGGTACTAGCTCCAACATCACATAAAGCATAGCAAGAGAAGTTATTCAATTTAATTTTTATCATAGGATCCCAACCATCCTCTAGATTCCTAGGTATGGAGGATTCTATTCTAAGCTTCTCCTCCCTAGCTTTGATGAGAGCATTTGTGATATGCTCTGTGAAGGCAAGATTCAGTGTGCTAGTGTGGGGGGGTCTCTAGACATTTTGTGTAGTAAGCTAATAACTTCTGAGAGGGTGAAACTATCAAAATCAATGTCACTACTATCAAAGGTGGTAGTGGTGTCATCTAGGCTCACTTGTTTGAAACCCTCTATGTTCATAGGAGTTTCTTCTTCTATGGTTGAGGTATTAGCATCACCATTAATAGGTCCAATGGGACTAGGAGTGTGTTGGGTGCTAATAGTTTAGGTGTCCTAAACAATTTGGATAGTAGCAACAGTGTGGTGTGTAGGAAGGCTCTTAATTCTATCCTCTTCTCTTTTTCTCTAGCCCATCTTTCTTTAAGTTTATCTATCATCCTAATGTTTTCAATAATTTTCAATTGGATAGCATTAATAGGAGTGGCCTTCCTCTCCTCGAGGGGAGAGGTTCTAATTTTAAGCATCTCAATATCTAGGGCTAAGCTATCTACCTTCAAAGAGAGATTATCTAATTTGTCTAATCTTTCCTCTACACTCTTGTTGAAGGCTTTTTGAGTAGTGATAAAGTCTTTAAGCATGCTTTCTAATTCAGAGGTGGGGCTCTTGTTGCTAGGATAGGTGTTGTTGTTCCCATAGTTGGATGGAAACGGTCTAGGATTGCTAGAAAAATTACCCCTATAAGCATGATTATTGAAGTTGTTTCTAGAGATAAATTTCACATCTACTTGTTCCTGAGCAACCAAAGAATTTAAAGGGACATCATGAGGATCAATAGAGGGTTGCTTGGTAAGTAGAGACATAATTAAGTCAACTTTTTCATTTAGGGAGGAAATCTCCTCGACAGAGTTTACCTTCCTACCTGTTGGAGCGCGTTCGGTGTAGCATTGGGAATAGTTGGTCATCATCTAATCTAGAAGTTTCGTGGCAGCACCAAGTGTTGTTGACATAAAGGTTCCTCCCGTGGCCGAATCTAACAGGTTCCGCGAGGTAAAGTTTAAGCCTGCATAAAAAGTCTTGATAACCATCCAAGTAGTCAAACCATGTGTAGGGCATTTCTTAACAAGATATTTCATTCGTTCCCAAGCTTGGGCAACATGTTCATTATCAAATTGCTTGAAATTCATAATGTTACTCCTCAATTGGATAATTTTAGCAGGTGGGTAATACTTCCCAATAAAAGCATCTTTGAACTTGTCCCAAGAATCTATGCTATTCCTAGGCAAAGATTGAAACCACATTTTAGCTCCTTCCCTCAAAGAGAAAGGAAAAATCTTAAGATTAACAACATCACCTTGTACTTCTTTATACTTTTGCATATCACATAGCTCAAAAAAATTATTTAAGTGTAAAGCAGCATTATCTCCAGCACCAGAGAATTGATCTCTCATAACAAGGTTTAGCAAAGCAGGTTTAATTTCATAAGAGGTAGCTGAAGTGGCAAGTGTGGCAATAGGAGTGCAAATAAAATCATTGTTGTTGTGATTAGTGAAGTCACCCAACTTGGAGTTTTCAGTAGAACCCATAGTAGCAGCAAGTGTGACAAACATTTTTTTGTGATTTTTGATAAAGGAAACTAAGATGAAAACTGAAAGGTAAACTAACAAGACTAAAAAGCAAAGGTAAACATAGTGTGCAACTCCCCTATCTTCGCACTTGAAATCCCCGGCAACGGGGCCAGAAATTTGCTTGATGGCGTGGAAGTGGATAATGGCTTCTCGCCCTTCGTTGGTTACCCCAAGTGGAAGGTGAGATTTAGGATAGCGGCAAATTTCTCCTATGTAGAGGATAGGGTTTGTCTCCCGTAGGATTCCGGAAGGGAGAAGTAGGTGTCAACGACGCAATTGACGTGGACCTGCACACAATACAAATAACTTTTCTCCCAACGAAGTTCAGAGAGGTTGTCAATCTCTCTGGCCTTGATGTTTACAAAGGATCAAACGCAAGGGATAAAAGATAATAGTAATGGCAACTAGAGAGTAAAGAAGGAAATAAATTGAGCGTGCAAACAATGATGAGAATATGGACCGGGGTCCCGTGATGTTCACTAGTGATGTCTCTCTCCCAAAAGACGATAAAAACTACTATGCGAGGTAAACAAATCAGAGCTGGGCAATTGACGGGATTAAAAACGCACCGCAATGCTAACTATGCTACAAAGAAAGGACGAGGCTCAAAAGCATGGGAGGTACGCCAAAATAAGTAGACCGAAATCCAACTGCATCTACTACTAATCATCCACCTTGAGATATCTATCCAGAACATCTCGTTGGTATTAAGTTGGGAGCCCCACCCAAAGTGTAAACCCAAAGCAACAGACAACTGCATTAAAAGAACTTTGCATAAAGTAAAAAATACTTGCAACCGCGGTTACAAGCACCATTGATTTCCCCCTTGTGGCAACAGCACATCCCCTAGACTCATGTTTCTGTCACTCAAGATAGTCATCAGGGGGCATGAACCCACAATCAAGCATAACGTTCCCTCTTGGAGTCACTACCTACTACTTGGCCAAAGCAATAAACAGCAACGGAGAACATGCAAGAATTACTCAAGAACAAAAATATAAAAGATAAGAACCAAATATATTACTCAATCACAAACTGAACATAGTCTCATTATCCATCAGATCCCAGCAAACTCAGCATAGCAATAGCAGAAGGACTTACATATGTGCCTTGATCATGTAGGGCAGCTCACAAGGTCTAATCCATGAAGAACAAAGAGGGCAGGAGAACATCACATAGCTACTGATCACGGACCCATGGTCCAAGGGAAACTACTCACGGCACATCCGGGATGTCCATGGTGGAGGGGAATCTCCCGGAGGTCAATTGTAACAGCCTAGATTTCACAAAAATTATTTTTTTTGTTTTCGGTGTGAATTGGTTGATTGCCTGCTTTGTTTGCGGTGTTTGCATCCCCGATTTATCGATCGACGATTATACTCCCCCTCTTATCTCGTACCGGACGGAGACCAACCCTTGCCACTGTAAACTTGTAATTGCTATAACTTTTTAACCGTTGCTCCGATAAAAATGTTTCTTATATGTAACTTGACTAGAATTGCATGTAGATTGTGTTTATGCTGCTCTTGCTTGCTAATAAAAGAATAATAAAATATTGTTTAGGGAAAAACAATACCAAATGAAATAATTATCATGGGGTCCGTAATAGTTGCCATGTATAGGTTCTACCCCCCCCCCCACTTAAAGTGACTAGATTAGATAGTTTATTTATGCTTCACCTCTTGCCATGATTGTGTGATATGCCATGCTTCAGTAAGATGTCATGTTAATAACCTTTGCTCATCTTTTGTAGCTAAACAACTTGAACCCTTGTAAATGTGCGGTATCGTCGTGTGTGACGAGTACTCCACTTAACCTGTTAGTAACCGCTCTCGACAATAGATGTGATGTTGTAGTGTGTTGTCTCGTGTTGCCTTCTTGTTGATGCTTGCTCTTGATTTCTTCGTAGTAATAGATGCTTGCTCGTCGATTGTCTTTTCCAGTGTTTCCTTCTTGTGTGCTTTCGCGGGTACCTCTCGGAGACGATGCGAGCTTGCGATCGACAACACCTTCGGTTTCGTCTTCTCATCGGGTAAGGGGGAGCATATATCATGCTTATAACTTTCAGCTCACTCGCGCCTAGGAGTAGGATAGAACGATTGCTTGATCCTACCACTTTATATTCATGCCTCTCAAATTACTACTATAAAAGACTCTACTCTACTCGGTGCTACGGGCAATTTGAGCTCTCCTAATCAGCCTGGTCCGTAGATAAGCTAGCCAAAACTGGCTAAGTGAGTGCTGGCGGCCTAATCAGCGTTGGTTATTTCTCATCACGGTAATTCTGCCGTTCAGCCGATGACTGGTGGCCCCTCAACCAGACGCGTACGTGCAACCGCGGTGAAAACGCTCGGTGGCTGTCGCTGCGAAGTTGCCGTGGGCGTGGTCCGTGGCCTCCACGCTCATTGGCTGGGAGCCGTGGTAGGTGTCCTCGGGCCGCGGTTGCGCCGCTGTGGCTGGGACCGGGTGGCGTACAAATCGGCGAACCGCCCCTCCCCCTCAAGATTCCCTCCCTCTCATCGTCCTCCTCGCTCGTCCACTCTCACTCTCTCCTACGCTCCTCCGCCTTCTCGTCTCTCCGCACCGGCACTGCCGAATCACCGCCTGCGTAGTTGCCCGTGTAGGGTTCTTCAGGGTGGTATGATGGCTTCCTTTGAACTGTGAGTTCCTCTTTGTGGTGGTGGCCTTCTCCTCCTCTTAAACTACGTTCTTGTTCACCTTTGGTTTTCTTCTGTCCCTACATCCATGTTTCTGCTTCTAACCCGGACATTTCTCAAGCTCTTCTTCATTGCAGGACTTGATCTGCTCTTACCTTGCTTCCTCCTTGCTTACAGAGGTAATAGTTGGGCTGCCTGCTACATGTTCGACAAAATGCTCACAAACACTTTGCGTTCTCCTTTACCTTCATTCTTGTTGTATTGTTGCCATTTCTTGGTTTCTTCTTAGCCAGCATCTGAGGCATAGGTTCTTTCTATAAAAGAATGTTTTTGCCTCTTAACCTTGCATGTTATCCATCAGTCTTGCATGCTGCTATTTTGCCTTCTGTGGTTTCTTTTTAGTCAGCGTCTGATGTGTAGGTTCAGCGTCTGATGTATAGGTTCTTTTCATAAAAGTTCCCTCTCAAAGAATCCTCTTTCATGAGAAGGAATGAGTCAGGGATTTGGTTGCTCTACAAAACAACTGTGGTTGTTTGCATGATTTAGGCCCTAAATTGCTGGTTGACTATGCAGCTTTCCTTTCTGGCACTGGTAAGATCTGACTGCCTTTGTTTATGTGTTCTTGTAGCTTCTTACCAGTTGGAACCGCACCCCCTGCAGTAATCTTCCCTACAAGCAAGGTACCGTGTTGCAAAACAAACATCTGCTCTTTGCTTACGTCATGCTATTCCTATCTTGCGGAAGAGTTGAATGCAATCCTTATTCTTTTTAGTAAACCTATTGTACCATATACTAAACATGCGAGCTCCTTGCTAAACATGCTCTGGCTAACTTTGTTTATGTGTACTTCCAGTTCCCTGTCAGTTAGAGGCAACCCCCCCCCTGCAGCAATCTTCCCTACGGTCAAGGTACGTCCTTGCGAAAGCTTCATCTGCCTTTTTGTTACCTAACGTGGCAATTACCGGCTGAAAGGAACGAATGCATCTCCTATTTACAAAAAAAAACCGTGGCCCGCCCTAGAAATCGAAAATAGGTGCTTCTAGTGAGTTTTCGTTTGGAAGAATTGGCGCAGTTCTTACTTTTTTTAGATAACCTACTACACTATGTACTACCCATACGCAGCTCCTTTCTAAGCGTGCAATTGCTTAATTCCCAAATAGATAGATCCAGGGTGTCCTTGTACCACAAACATGTTTTTACCCCCCTCAGAAAAGAACATCTCTTCACTTGCCCCTATATTTGATGCTTTCAATGCCTTGTCCGCCTTCTTAGGTTCTACTAACACTTCTTACTTTTTTATTTCAGTTGCGTCTGCATTTGGGAAACACAACTCTCATCAGCCTTCCTCCAGCAAGTTCCTCTACCTACAAGGTTTGCTCCTGCCCACATCCCCATTCAGTTCCCGCCTCTTTGTATTTTCCCATGCCCCATATGTTTTATTTCCTGATTGCTTTTTAAAATGTGTGTTCCATTGTGCAATATTTGTGCTTGGGTTTTACACCCTATGCCTGCAGTGTTCTTGGGGCACTATGTCTTGTTCCGCTTGTTACATGTTACATCTAGCTTCGGCTGTCGCAGCATGCCCCCCCGCCGTGCTCGCACGTCGCGGTGCCCTTATTCCATACCTCCTGCTTTGGCGCCTGCCTCATCGTCGTGTCCTCCTCCTGTGCGGAAAAGAAAATGTACGCTCATCTTGCCGCTTTCAAGAACACTTTCCTCTGTCTTCTTGCTTTAGTCCCGTGTGCGTTAGTTACATTTGTATTTTTCCTTGTCGTGTCCCTAGGCGATGACTTTTTCCCCTTCCTGGCAACACCCGTAACTACCAGCAACCGTAAAAGACACAGGTTCCTACTGGATAGGTTTCGAAAATACAAACATGGTGGTCAGTTTCCAAAGGCCTTTTTTGGCCTTCCCTCCCAAATGGTTTTGTTCCCCAGCTTATTAGTTCCCTGCGCTTCCCATTTTGCCCAGCTGTTGTCCTTAGCTCACCCCTTGATCCTAATTGGGCTGGTTTTACCCCTGAGGAAGCAGACATGCTTAAAGGTATTGTTGTCTGCTGCCGTACGCTATATCTTCTTTAGCTATTCCGTATGCTCTCATCTAACCCTCTTGGTTCTCTTTCTAGCTTCTTATCGAAAAAGATCATACTACGGACGGCCGGATTACACGTGTAAACGTTGCCATGCTACCTTTTGGTGGCGCGAGAGAGTGAAGTCACAATCAGCTATCACGAAACGAAAGGTCGTTTATAACCTTTGTTGCAAAGCAGGGAAAGTCTTCATTACCCCCTTTCAAAGACCGCCCGCGTTCTTAAATACCTTGCTTGACTACAATGGGCCCCCACGCAGTTTGCGTTTTCTCCAGAAAATACGCCAATACAATTGCTTGTTTGCTTTCACGTCCATGGGAGAAAATATTGATCGTTCCCTAAACAATGGTGGAGGCCCAAAAATCTTTAAAATCAATGGCCAGGTCTGCCATCGCATTGGATCCCTTCTGCCGGCTGAAGGTGATGCACCAAAATACGCTGAATTGTATATCTATGATACACAAAATGAGGTGGACAACAGAATTCAAGCTTTAAACCATCATGATGAAACTGACAGTGGTCTCGATAAAACAATTGTGGCAGGCCTTTTACGAATGCTAGATGACAACAATTCTTTGGTAAAACAATTCTGAATGGCTAGCGAAATATTAAAAGAAGATGAGCATGCGGTCATTTCAATACGCTTCATAGCTCCTGCTGAATCCGATGACCCACAATATAGCCTGCCTACAACTGATGATTTAGCAACTTTAGTCGTGGGTGATTTCACTTTAGAAACCCCATGTCGAGATTTAATAATCCGTGGCAGAGGTGATTGGCTGCAGCGTATTTCTTCTTTGGATACAGCCTATATGCCATTGCAGTATCCCCTTCTGTTTCCATATGGAGAGCGTGGTTTTCAGTTAGGGGTTCGGTACATCGGTGCAAACCCGAACGATAGTAGTAAAAGGGTCAAGATGAAAATGCAAGATTACTACTGCTTTTGCTCACACTACAAGCCTAACCAACATAACCCATACCTATGTTGTGGCCTGTTGTCCTCGCAAGCCATTGTTGACTCCCGTGCTTGCATTGACGAATGTCGCCTTAACTATATCATTAAATGTAACAATGGCATGCGGGCAGAAAACCTTCAGGGTATTGTGGATGCAGTGCACCAAGGCAAGATTGATGGATCCGAAGTTGGTAAAAAAACATCTTGACATCGAGCTACACTGGCAGCCGTCGATACATGGTAGAAAATTTCCAAGATGTTGTTGCAGTTTCCCGTGTCCACGGTGCCCCTGACATCTTCCCAACCTTTACTTGCAACCCAAAATGGCCCGAAATAATTGACTCTCTTGAACATGGGCAAACCCCCGCAGATAGAGCTGACATTTCAGTTAGGATTTACCATATGAAGCTAACCCAGTTCCTACATTGAATCAAAAAAGGATCAGCCTTTGGACCCGTAGCTGCAGGTAATGTCCGTCCCAACTCTAAAATGCTTTGCCCCTATATATCCTTCATGGCTTGTCCTGACCTTCTCCTTTCCTCCGCAGTGTTACACACTGTTGAATTCCAAAAGAGAGGTCTTCCTCATGCGCATATCCTTGTTTGGCAGAAGAAGGAAGATACCCGGGTAGTCACGCCAGCACTCATAGACTCTTTCATATCGGCTGAGATCCCAGATCCTATAGAGGACCCCTTGGGATATGCCCTTGTTTCTGATTTTATGATGCATGGCCCTTGTGGTCCCGATAATGCCAAGTGTCCATGTAAACCCGGGCATTTATCAGGCCGGGCCTGGTTCGGGCCAGGCTTGAGAAAGCCCAATGCAAAAAACTCCAAGCCCGAGCCCTGCCCGGCCCGACCATCGGGCTGTAGAAATCGAGCCCGAGCCCGGCCCGAACATGGCAAAGCCCGACAAGCCCGGCCCGATCCTTCTTTAATTTACGTTTCCTATAAGCCCGAGCCCGGCCCGATCAGTGTATTAAGCCCGATTGTGAAGCCCAAGCCCGTCCGGAATGACAAGCCCGACCCGGCCTGGGCCGGGTTTTTTGGGCCGGGTCGTCGGGCCGGGCTGCCCATGCCCAGGTCTATGTCCATGCATGAAAAAAGGCCTCTGCTCAAAGAATTTTCCTAAACCTTTTCATGATGAAACTTCATTTGATGAAAATGGCTTCCCCTTGTACCGCCGGCGTGATAATGGTCATTTCGTTATGAAAAACAAAATAAGGCTTGATAATAGGCATGTTGTCCCATATAATATGGCCTTATTAAAAAAATTCCAAGCCCACATTAAGGTTGAGTGGTGTAATAAGACTTACGTGATCAAATATTTATACAAATATGTCACAAAAGGCCCCGACTTGTCGAAGACCTTATTTGAAAGGATTAGGCGCCATGGACATGAACAAGTTGATGAAATCCAGGAATATACAGAATGTCGCTTCATTGTTGATTATGACTCGTTTTGGAGTGTTTATGGATTTGAAATTCATAGTAAGACACCCTCTGTTGAAAGGCTTCCTGTCCACCTAGAAAACATGCACGTTGTACGTTTCAGAATGGCAGCCACCCTCGATTCTTTGGCAAATAATAGCTGGCTCCAAAAAACTATGCTAACTGAGTGGTTCGTAGCAAACCGCACATACCCTGCAGCTAGGTCATTAACATACTGTGATTTTCCTACTAGATGGACATGGTCAGGGGAAGATAAGATCTGGTCTCCTAGAATTTGAAGTGATAGGATCGGTCGGATATACTATGTGCATCCTGCTAGTGGTGACCTCTATCACTTTAGAATGCTTTTAATGATCGTCAAAGGAGCAAAATGTTATGCTGATATTAGAACATATAATGGAATAGTCTATCCAACATTTAGAGAAGCATGTGCAACGAGAGGTCTGCTTGGTGATGACATAGAATGGTACAATGCATTTGACGAAGCTTTGAAATGGGGGATGGGAAACCAGTTGCGCCAACTTTTTGTTAATATGATATTGCATTGTAGCATTAATGATGAAGCTGTTTTCTTTGACAAATATTCCCCTTACTTAAGTGATGATCTTCAGCATCGAATTCGGCAAGCTCGCATGGACTTTTCCTATGTTGTTCCTCCCATTGTCCTAAGAGACATGCTCCTTGCAGAACTATCTGCCATATTTGCTAGGATAGGTGCTTCCATCCTAGACCACAACTTGCCTTTAAGAACAACCTCTGTTGATGCTCCATTGCATAATGATATGATCACTGATGCATTAGATGTTGATGTTGATAGCTTGCTTAAAAAAGCTGAGGACATGTACACTAGGTTAAATTGTGATCAACTACATGCTTACACCACGATTATTGATCGCGTTAGGGCTGAGCAGCCTGGCCTTTTCTTTGTGTCTGGCTATGGAGGAACTGGCAAGACATTCCTTTGGAATGCATTAGATGCGTACCTCCGGGGACATAAAAGGGTGGTTCTATCGTTGCTTCATCAGGCGTTGCTGCGTTGCTTTTACCTGCCGGTAGAACAGCCCATTCTAGGTTCAAGATTCCTATTGACTTAGCAGAACATGGTTCTTGTGAAATCAAGAGAGGTTCTATGTTAGCTGCTCTAATTGAATCGGCTTCTCTTGTTATATGGGATGAACCATTGATGTCCCATCAAAAATGCATTGAGGCATTAGATCGATCCTTTCGGGACATCATGTCAGAATCCGATCCTTCTTTGGATAAAATTTCTTTCGGTGGCAAGGTTGTTGTCCTAGGTGGAGACTTAAGACAGATTTTGCCTGTCATTGAGGGTGGGTCGCGAGCGCAGATCATTAATGTTGCAATCACCAACTCACCTCTCTAGAATTCCGTGCATGTCCTCCAGCTCACCATTAACATGTGTCTCACTGCCCACACGCCAGACCCTGTATTGCAAGCGGAGGTAGCTGCTTTCGCTGGTTGGGTGCTTAGTATAGGTGATGGCACAACCCCTACTATTGCCCGCGAAGGTGAATCGACACCTGCTTGGATAACAATCCCTGAAGTTCTGTTGGTTCACACAGACGGTGATAAGATTGATGCTATTGTCCAGGCTGTACACACGGACCTTGCTGTCAGGTATGCAAATGCTAATTACCTTCGTGAAAGAGCAATTTTGACACCTACAAATGAAATGGCAGAAAAAATAAATGAACACGTGCTTACCTTAGTACCTTCCCCTGCAAGAGAGTATTTAAGTTGTGATTCTGTAGGCAATGCTGGCGATGGGGTTCGAAACCAAGATGTCTTCTACCCCGTTGAATACCTCAACGAAATCAAAGTAAACAACTTCCCATACCACAAGTTGGTACTAAAGGTGGGTGTTCCTATCATGCTTTTAAGGAATTTAAGCCAATCAACAGGGCTATGTAATGGCACAAGGCTTATCATCACAGACCTTGCTGAAAAAGTAATTCAAGCAGTTGTGATAGGCTCTAACATAGGTGACTTCGTCTACATCCCAAGGATTTGCTTAACATCTAAAAACCCTAAATGGCCATTTACTTTACATCGACGACAGTTCCCTATTAGAGTTTCATATGCAATGACCATAAACAAAAGCCAGGGACAAACACTAGCACATGTTGGCATATACTTGGATACACCTGTATTTACACATGGCCATATCTATGTGGCGGTCTCGCGGGTCACCTCAAGGAAAGCACTCAAGATTCTGATTGAGGACCCAAATGGTGAAACAGGCTGTGAAACAAGGAACATTGTTTTCCCTAAGATATTTCAGCCAGCTACTTAAGTCTTATTAGTACTGCTATATACTACTTATAGATTACTATTGTGCTTTTCCTTCCTTCAGCTGTGCGTATAAACCTAGCTAAATAAAAGGCTTCTTCCAATTTGGATCTTCCAGTTAGTGTACATTAGTGCCTTGACCAGTAGCTAGCCTCCTTCTTGGAGTGACTCAGCCTTTTGCTTCTATCGCTTTGTTGCCTACAAGCCGCGGTCCCTTCTTGTGTTCCCCTGAATGCTTCGCTGTGTAAGCATGCCCAGTGCTTTTTCCAACCCTTCTGTTATATTGTTTCTCCATGTCTTATACCAACATCTGGAGTCTGTTGCTGCTCCAGATGTCCACCGATAAGATTAGCCTCATGTCTGAGGTGCATGACAAAGAAAAGGGTTGGAACGCTCTGGTTCTTGTCTCTCGCATTTGGGACTTCCGTGGTGGTACTGATGACGGGCCTCTCCAACATACTGATCTTGTTGTTATAGACAAAGAGGTTGGCTCTTCTTTGCGTTTCTGCTTACCCCCCCCCCTCATGTACGCATAAACCTTTACTTATTTTACCTATTTGCTTTACAGGGCAACCACATGCACGCACGGCTGCCTCCTGAAGCATCTGGGCGTCTCAAAAGCATCCTCGAAGAAGGCAAGGTGTACCTTGTGAAAAGGTTCATGTGCAACCCATACAAGCAATCCTACAGAGTTGTTGATGCTCCGTACATGATGCAATTCACCCTCTTCAGCAACGCAGTCCCGCAGCCAGGTGTTGAGGATGAATATCCATACTGCACTTATAGCCTTACAGCTTTTGCAGACATTCCATCCCCCGGTGGCAACAACCCTCAGTTCCTTGGTCAGTCACCGTATTTAGCTTCTCTTGTACAGTCCAGTTTCCCTATGTGAACTCCCTAACATATATACTTCCTTTCAGATGTTATTGGTCGGATCACTGCTGTGACAGACATAGTATCTGTACAGTCACAGCGCCAGGCAAAATATTCGGATACTAGAACTATTAGCCTACATGATCAAGAGTGCGGTCGCTCCTTTTTGCCTTCTTTACTTGTTGCTTCCCAGCGCCACTTGCTATGTACTAATGATGTGTGTTCTATGTACAGTGGGGATGAAATTACCCTTGTCCTATGGGGCGCTCGTGCACATGAATTTAGTGCTGAAGAGGTTCGAGCTGCGGGAGAAACAAAACCTGTGATTGCTATATTCGTAGGCACATTGCCAAAAACATATCTTGGTTCGTACACCCTTACTTCCATAATCCTTTATTTTCCCACTTTGTATTGAACAGATCGTACTAACGCTACCTACATACTCATAGGGGTTAAAGGTCTGAGCGGGAGCTCGGCCTACCGATGGTACATAGACGAGGACCTGCCAGAAATCAACTCTTTCCTTGAAAGGTATTTTTTCTAATAATTACCACCCTAGCTTTACATTACACAGTTTCCCGTCCTAATGTCCCTTGCGTCTATTTCCAGCTTCAACCGGGAACTCATTCCTGTAGGCTCCACCATCCCTGGGCAGCAAGTCATCGCTCCATCCCCAATCCGTGACCCACCGACCGAAATAACTGTTCAAGATTTGCTTGCTTTATACCCCTTCCAGAACATGGTATGCCTCTACACAAAGTTGTCCATTCCGATGCAAATCTTTCATCGTCTTACGTCCGTCCGTTCCTACAGCGTCGACAGTTCATGTGCACTGTTACAATTACCCGTCTATGCCCTAATAAATGTTGGTGGTTCCTTTCATGTCGAAGATGCCACAAAACATCCTATGTGTCTGGCAGTGCGTACCGTTGTGCAGATCGTGGTTGCCCATCAATGGAAGCAGAAGCAACGTACATTCCTAACCCACATGCATTTACCTTCCTCATGCCTACCACCTTCCTCTTAACTACTTGCTTACTTGTTTTGTCTAGGTACTGCATCTCTACTGTTGGAAATGATGGCACAGCTGAAGCAGAATTCATGTTCTTTGAAAAGGCTGCAAGAGCAGCTATTGGAAAGCCTCTCATTACTTTGCTTCGCTACAAATACCCAGGTTTCACAGAGATAAATGAAATAGCACAGATAAGAGGGTCTGACGTAGATCTTCCTTTGGAAGTTACTCGCCTGGTCTCACAGAAATACCGCTTGGTTGCTACTATTTCCAATAAAAGCTTCCAACCTGCAAGCATGGAGCTGACCTTTCAAGTTAGTAGGATTGATCACACGTTCAAACCTGAGCTTGGCCCCTTGGAATTCAAGGGTGCCTCCTCTATTACCAATTCGCCAACTTTCGCTCTCATCTCACCAGAAACACTGCCTACCCTACCTAGCCTGTTGCTACTCCACCCATCCACCCCAACAGCAGCAGCTATGAAAAAACCAGATGAATCTGCTCCACTTAACCAGTCTGCACAAACTGAGGTTTTTTACCTTCGTTTACCGTAGAGTTCTTCATCTTGGTTTATCTCAGCTCACACTGCACTACTTTCCAGATGAAGACTCCTTTATCTGCAATGAAAGGGAAAGGAAAAGCTACTTCCGCTAGCACACCTGGGTACTCCTAACGCTACTTTATCGCCTTTTATTTACCGATATCCACCATGTTGCTTACCACAGCAACCCCTTTCATGTTCACCCACAGGAAAACATCATGCTCCCAGAAAACCCGCCGCAAACTTTACGGAGCTCCTTTGAAGATAGCAGCCAGTGTACCACCAAATCCCATGCAGGACCTTCCTCCGGAACAAAAGGTCCGTCCTTTCCCCCAAATGCAATTTTCTTTTCCCTCTACGAACACGTCCTCACTCCTATGAGTACCCTACTACATCCCCAGGTCGATGCCCCCCTCAATGCCCCCATTGATGCCGGTGACCCTAAAAGGTAAGTGCATTTTCCAATGCCACACACTCTTACTTCCCAACCAACAAGGCCCTCTTTTTTAACTGATTAAAACCTTTTTATGATTGCTGCTGAAGTAAAACTGTCCCCTTCATCGAAGGTTGTTGATGATGTTAAGCCCACCGTCCCAGCTAAAAGGCCAAGGCGTTAGTTCCCCAATGGTTAACAATGCGCGAGCAACCCTACCATAGGTATTGTTTCTTATATATTACCCTACCCCTTTGCCCATGCCAATGCGGACCACCTTTAAATCAACCTGTGCAAATCAAGTTACCTGACAAGTTGTTCTTTTGAACCAGTTATTTTGGAGTAACCTTCTCAGGCGGATTGCTTCACCTCATGTCGTCCCAACAAAGACATGCCTGTGCATAATCAAGATCGTAGCCTCCTCTCAACCAGCTATTTTGGAGTAACCTTCTCAGGCGGATTGCTTCACCTCATGTCGTCCCAATTGAAAAATGCCCGTGCATAATCAAGATCGTAGCTTGATCTCACTTTTGGTCATGCGCTAATTCCATAGTGCGCATGTTCCGCTGAACGACCTACCCCTGTAATGACTTTATCTAAACCATGTACTAAGCTGCTTGCATGCACTTCCCCTACCCCATATGTCCTTCCATTTCCTTGCCTCCCCATGATACTTTCCATTCATTGTAATTACCGCCTGGAGACTCGACGCCGACTAGTTAGGTGGATCCCGACGAAGAGCCTGGACCCGTGTGGTTACGGGAATGGTGTGTTTTACCTTTTCCACTAGGCATTTGGATGTAGTCTGTACTCAGACATGTATCTTCTGTTGTTGTATTGTATTAAGGCAGTTGTATGCCGATTGTATAAGATGTTGTATCCTTGTAGCTGTAATGTTGTGATATCATGTTGGAAATCCGGGGCATATGGCATTGTCATATGTCGCGGTGGAACCGGTATGTGCTTCGTCCCCGGATTTGGATGGAAACATCTAGATCTGGAATAGTACCGCATATCGGGCCTTACATCAATCCTCCCTCCGGCAGGGTGCCAAGAAGAGGTCTGCTGGCGCTCCCGATCTTGGAGGCGCGGCAGCGGCGGAGCAGAGGCAAGATCACGAAAAGGGTTTCTTTCCTCGGAATAATCCCTTCACGGAGAATATATAGGCCAAGGGGAGGAGCCAGGGGGCAACCAGGGGTCTAGGCGCCCCCCTGGCGCGACCAGCCCCTAGGGAGCGCCACCAGGGCGCTTGGGCCCCTGGTAGTGGCCCTCTGGACCCACCCAGGTGATTCCGGAAGGTTCTTCTACGCTGATTTTTTATCTGATTTTTCCCGAATTTTTGGAGCACTTTTAATATGGGGGGAGCCTGAAATAGAAAATCAGCGAAAAACAGGAACTGGCACTGGGTTGCACTAAGTTAATAAGTTAGTCCAAATATGATCAAAAGTGTATGAAAATGTATCTAGATCATAGCAATATCACACAAAACATGCATGGAGCAAGCAGAAATTATATATACGTTTGGGACGTATCAATCTGTCGGATTTCTACCCCGACGGTTAGTGCACCACGCATGGGCGTCAAGTGCTGAAGACCGAAGCCTAACTGGATCATCATCCTTGCATCTTCATGTCGGGGTAGGAGTTCACCTTCGACAACCTGGGACGGCTCTACAACAACCCGCCGCCCCACTACATTGACTCCCATCAACTTCGGGACGCTTTCCTTCGTCACCGACAACCAAGGAAATCGGCTCCACGCTCCCCCGATAGCACGAGAAAGTGCAAGGGGTATTGAAATGATCGGGCATGCTACCCGCATCCCGATCTGAGCTCCACCATTAGCCTCGATCATCTACCATCTACATCAACACCAAGTATTAGCGAATCAGACCCAGGCTCTACATCAACATCACCTGGATCAACTGAACAACTCGATCGACCATCACATGCAGAGCAAAGCTCAATGCCAACATCGCTCTGCTTCACACGTCACTAGAGACCGAGCACGGTAAGGAGACCCGCATCATACCCAACGTAAACTCCGCAAGGAAACCCTCATCAACAACGCCACTTAACCTATACGAGACACAAGAATAGAGCGACTCTATTGGCCCGAGCTCGAATCAGAGCCGAGGTATTACGAAGATGTCTAGCGTCCTCAACAACCAAACGGTACGCTACAATTCCCCAGTTCATCGGGATGGTGACCATAAACCTCTCCTACGAATTTGGCGAAGAGACGACCTTTGCATCCGACGACATGCTATCGTAGGAGGACCTCCCAGCGGAAAACACTCGCAGAGCACTAATGCCTTCCCATCATCAAGTCTGGCATGGTGCAACACGGGAATAGGAATAAATAAACCACACCCAACAATGGTTCTCGATGGGCCAAATCGAGAATATCAACATTGTGCTGGCTCAGACACCCAATACTACCCATCCGCCCGCTACAGTCTTTTGCCCGCGCATTGCATCTTCCCTCGCAGGACAACTTGGAGACTCTCCAACCGTGCTCCAACTCAAATGGATTATCCAGGAAGGACTCAAACTTCTAACAAATGTTTACGACACAACACCAATCGAAGAGGACTATTTGCCTTTGTGGTCATCAAGGGCGACGCAGCAAAATGATCCAGGAACGGGCATCCTAAGGGATGTCACGGGGAGGCCCATCGAAAAGGTTGGGAGGAGAGGACAACCGACCTCCTCACGGATTTCCCCACCCTGCTTCAGCGAAGAGATTGCAAAATACGAGTTCCCCAAGCCGATCATCATCCGGGGGATCTATAAATTCAGAGGAACCGACGATCCCAACCTCTGTTTTAAGCATCTACCTCACAACCATCGACGGGGCAGGAGGCGACACCATTAATGCCTTGCGATTCATACCTCTCTGGCTCCCAGTTTCCGCCTGGGATTGGTTGAACGGGCTCCCGACTAACTCAATAAACAATTGGGGAACCTTCATAGATGTTTTCCTCACATACTTCTACGAAAACGACAAGAGCAACTGAACAACACGCGATCTGCGACTCCTTTTCCAGGAAGATGGGGAGTTCATACGCGAATTCACCGCATGATGTTTCGCGCTAAAAAACTCTCGGTGTCCATTACCCATGCGCAAAAGAAATCCAAGCTTTCACCTACAACATCTGGGATCCCGCGCTCTCCCTCAAGATCAAGAAAAAAGGAGCTCGAGAAATTATCCGCAGCTTAGATGACTGTGACGCCCCCAAAATCAAGTCGTGTACAGTAATCATACACGCAAGGTACACGATCTAAATCAGGGACTCACGGTAAGATATCACAACACAACTCTATAAATAAAATAATACAAGCCAGGGGCCACGAGGGCTTGAATACAACAGCTCGAAAGCACAAAGTTAGCCGGAAGCAATAGTATCTGAGTACAGACACAGGGTACACATGATCTGCCTTAAGAAGGCTAGCACAAAAACAACAACGATCGAAAAGGCGAGGCCTCCTGCCTGGGAACCTCCGAAACTACTCCTGGTCCTGGTCAACGGGGGTATCGACGTAGTAGTAGGCGCCACCGGGGTACTCCTGCTCCTGGGCTCCAACGTCGACTGCAGCGGCCGATCAGACAAAACAAAATGGGGGAAATAAAGCAAGGGTGAGTATCTAGGATACCCGCGAGTCTTACGTCCGCTACTAAGAATTTATGCATTGGTATCAAATGGAAAGGGGAGGTTGTATATAGTGGACTGAAAGTCAGAAATCCAGAATAAGGAAGAAAAGTTAGGCCTATCGAAGACTAGCATCTTCCGATGAGTCTTGCAGCAAGAGAAGAGAATAGCCAACAGTTCATATAAAGCATAAAGTAACAATGCGGCAGAAGTTGCTGCAGCATTGTATAATAGTAAGTTGTAATAATTAACAATAATAAATGCCTCTGAGTTCCCTTCCTCAACTTCCCTGCGAGGAAGAAGACCCGGAAATATACAGTTTAATAGTAGTAGTTTGTAGTGGTAAGGTCCAACTTCAGCATAAAGCGTCCTGTTACCGTGGACACGGCTATTCGAATAGATTAAACTCCCTGCAGGGGTGCACTACTGTTCAGTCTGCATGCTCGGATCTCCAGGGTGGCGTACATCTTGTTAGGGAATGCCCCACCGAGGCTATCCGACACATCGCAGCCCATCCTAGGCTCAGCAGAGAGGCCATCTGCCAGACTATATCCTATGCGCTCAGGGGTCTAGGTCCCTCACCCTTCCACGCTCATGCACGGTACGAGATTGGCCGGTGAAGCAAAAGCAAATCCAAATACACCTGCTGCAGCAAAGAAGACAACACCGCTTCCCGGCAATCAGCCCATGGTACTGCCGATGTCTGAAGAGCTTTCGGACGAAACTACGATGCGGAGGGGCCACACCGTAATCCCACGTGTAGGTAGTGCGTACATACCAACGGGCCTCTCAAGTCATCCACTGAACCATTTAGAATTTTAATATTATCTCGCAGACAACTGTTATCACTGTCTAAATAACAACACAACGGATAACGAATAGCAACAAGGACCACCAGTACGTCGGGGCCTGCCCTGTCGTCCCGTCAAAGCACGCATTTACCAACAAGGTGAACCTTCTCCTTACCTTGTCTCGCGTGTGCTCTTGGTAGAGCTCGACTTTTCGTGGTTTGGTAACTCTCGCGAGATACGAGCAGGGGCCAAGCACGCCAGTAACGTTGGTCGTACCCTCCCTGTTGTTCCCGACGCAATACCGCTCGTGGGCATCGTCGGGTCGCCCGAATCTTACCTTTAAGGACAACCTTTCCTCAGGTACCTAGAGCGGCTATACAGAGTCGGCAACGAGTGGAGTACGAGGATTACTCCTCGGTAGCTCCACTTGATGTGGCTCGACAGAGCCGAGGTAGGGGCCTTACGCGGTGTCTGCATTGTACCGTACCTGTGCAGTTATAATATTTTGTAATCCACGTTCACTCGCCAGGGTGATCATGGCCCGCTATTTTAAACCTAGCTAACAATGCGCAGGGTTTACTACTGAATATAATATAATTATAAGGCATCATAGGATAAAGGAAGGCACATCAAGGGGCGACAATGACAGGCTATGCAATTGAATAGGTAAGCAACGTAGCATTAGCAGCAATGCCTAGTGCAAGAAAAGTACGGAATGATAGGCGGTATCTGGGGAAGGAAAATGGCTCTGCTTGCCTGGAAGCTCGAAGGTAGGGGTACGGTCGTCGACGACGTAGTCGTACTCGTTAGCGGTGTAGTCGGCGGCAGAAACGGGGTCTACCGGAGATTAAGGGGGGACAGTAAATACAAAGAAAACATAACAAACAGATGCATGCCATGACAGATGCAACGTTAACCGTGCTCTAACGAAGTACAATGTATTATGCTCAGAGCGGGAATTTATCCGGGGATGAAATACCGGCTCCGGGTGATTATCGACAGACGGCCTGGAGGGGGATGTCAATGTTCGTTGTGTTAGAGGGGTGTGGTGGGTATGCGGATGGCGTACTCTTAATCGTTATATTTTTTATCAACTTTCATGTATAAAGTTTTTGAATCTGACTTGCGGTTTAAAAGATATTTAAATTCAAAGTTTAAATCAATTTAAATCATTTTCTGAATTTAATTTATTAATTAAACAGAGACATTATCCAGAATAGTACCTCTGACATGGGGGGCCCACATGTCATTGGCAGAGACATATTAAGCAATTTAATTAGTTAGTTAAATAACAGAGGGCCCACATGTCAATCACTCATATCTATTTAAAACATTTCATTTTATCTAAAATAGCAAAGGGCCCACATGTAAGTCTCATGAGGGGGGTTTCTCTAGTTATTTTAATTCACAAGTAATTAGAGGGGGGTATGGGGCCCATGTGTCATTGAATTAGTTTGTTTAACAGGGGGGTTAACTTTAATCTAATGCTTAGGGAGTAATTAAACAGGGCGGGCCCCGCATGTCATTGGCACAGGGCACGGTTAAGCCATGGGCATGCCCACGCCGGCGGCGAGGCCAGATGCGGCTGAGAGTCGGGGACGGCCTACGGGCGGAGGTGGGACAAACCGAGGGCACCAGCAGGTTTCCCTCGCTCGAGCGCATCCAGGGGAGGTCGTGGGGTGGCCGGAGTCAGGGACAACGTCGAGCTCGGGCGGCGGCCGTGCCACGGCTCCGGTGGGGCTGGTGATCGGAGGGAACAACCGGGGCGCAGGGAGATGGGGATGGAGTGGGATCTCACTGGGAAGCTCGAGGTTGCGCTCGGGGAGTCCGGGGCGCACGAGCGGCGAGGTATTCACTATCGTTTGCCGGCGCCTAAGGCGGAAGAGAGCGGCGCGATTGCACGGCTGTGGTGGCTTCCGGCGACGACGACCAGCACGGGGAGACGAGGAGGAGGCCGGGGAGGAGACCGAACAAGGCGGCTCGGCCCGTTGGCCGCGGCGGCGCAGCGGCGCAGCGATGAAGCGCCCGCAGGCGAGCTCAGAAGAAGCGAGCAGCGCGCGAGGGAGAACTGGGAGGGGTGGCTAGGGTTTCCTGGGGCGCAGGGGGGCGGCCCTTTTATCCTCGCCGGGGACTCGACGGATGGCCGCCACGGCACGGCCATGGCGTGGCCGGTTGCGGGATGCACGACACGAGCCCCTTGTGAACAGAGGTGGGAGAAGAAGGACGCCAGGTTGGGCCGGGCCTGGCTACGGGGGAGGGAATGCCCAGTGCGTAGGATAGTCTTTTTATTTTTTTTATTTTTTTTCTTTGTTTTCTTTTCTGTTTGTATTTTTTTTAGCTAGGTTTTGATTTTTGTAAAATGTTATACTTGCACCAATATTAGTGTTACACTTTACCATGATGCCACAAAAAGTTTGGCCCACAATAAAATTCATTTAGATTTTATTCAATGCACAAAATATTAAATTGAGCTATTTTTTCTACTGTTTTGGTTTATTTATATTCTCAAAATATTGTAATAAGTTACCACTGCTATTTTAATATGACCCAATGATTATTTGCTATTTAATAAAAATGATTGCACAATTTTTGGTTAAGGTTTATTTTCCACTTTGTTGTTAATTCAATCCAAAGGGAATTTTGAATTTTGATTTGAATCAAGGTGATCAATGCACTGTTAATCACAGGGACTTGGTAATAATCAAAAGTGATTACTGTAGTGTGACACCCGGGGTGTTACAATGACCTCATGTGGGTCGTCGCCAAATGCATAGTGCGACAAGAAATGGAAGCAGCAAACGAGCAATTCATCCGCCAGCTAGCACAAGGCAAGTACCATGCTGAAGGCGAAACATACCAAAACATCGTATGAGACCGCCGTGCATTGAAGACCAACATTGTGGATAAAAGGAAGCGAAGGCGGGGAAATCCAACAACCAGAAGAGCATTGACCTACAAGAAAATCATAAATACTAGCAAAGAGGAAGGAGGTTCAAGGGCTACAAGATTGGGTCCCTGCTTTGAGATGACCACCTATGTTTTGCTTGTATATATTGTAATGTTTTGAATATTTTGCCCTAGGTCTTTGTTTCTTTGTAAAGATCCTTTTTCTTTTGTTCATAAACTTGTATTGTTTATTAAAAAATTAATAAAAATTCACATCATAGTCTTGTTGTTTCCCTTAAAAAAACGCTCTCCGCAAACGGTTTGTCCGAGAATATCTAGTTGGATGCCGGGTTTTGTTCGGACCTTGACTGGGCAGGCCAACCAGACTGCGGATACGAGGGGTTCCAGATGCTCTTAGTAATTAGAGTAGTAGTTAACGCTTTTTGCGTACACAAAATATAATGTTCCAACATAACTGACTAATCATCCTAAAAAAACAGAACTGACTAATCATCCTAAAAAACCAGAACTGACTAATCATCCTAAAAAACCAGAACTGGGACTAATCAATTATGATAAATCTATGGTTGCTGATCGTACAAAAGCGCAATGTTAAACCTAGTTTCACTAAACTACCCCATGCATCTCATGCAATATCGAAGAACGACGTGATAGCAGTTACTTCCTGGAAAGGCTGTAGATCTTGTCATCGGTTCACGGCTACTTTACAATATACTGATCTCCAAAGGCTGTAGATTTTGTCGTTCACCAAAAAGAAGAAACTGTAGATGTTGTCACCGTTTCATTTGGTTGACATTTCCCCTTCGCATGATAAAATGTTATCCATGGCCGCAAAATATGGCCATGTCTTCATGCTTTCGCCATCCTTCTTGCTGTCCTGCAAAACAGAAAACAAAATATTTGGTACTACTTTTTTTAGGGAACAATATTTGGTACTCTACTTTTTACTACTATGTGCATATATTAGCATGCTTTCACCGAGTGGGGATTTTTGGATCCCAAGCTCCAGTGATCCTGCTTTTTGAAAAATTCAAAAAACATATTTTTGAGATTCGAAAATTTCTGAAAAAAAATACGCATGAACATTGAGTTGTACACCATATTTCTGGAAAGTTTCATGATGAAATAGGCTTTGGTGTGAGCTACACAAAAAAGATAAATTCATGTACTTAAATAGTGAATAGTATGTGTGCTAGAAATACAAGATTTTTGTATTTTTCTGTAGCTTGCATACAAACCTATTTCACCGTGAAACTTTGCAAACAAATAATATACATCCATATGTATATGTGTGTATTTTTTCAGATTTTTTTGAAACCTAAAAATTGCATTTTTGAATTTTCAAAATTAAGGGAGCCATGGAGCTCGGGATCCAAAAGGTATTTCCGGCTTTCACCCAATAATACTAACACTTGCCACATGTCATCGGTGCGCTCCTATGATGCAGTTATAACCAAATAGATGAAGCCTTTCAATCTAGTTGGCAAGATTACACTATGACATCCAAATTGGAATTAAGGGGTTGTTTGGTTGGGCTTGGGGTGTGGCTTTCTGTGCCTATAAACCACCCAACAAAACAGCTTATTTCGAGGTAATGCAATTCTCAGGGTTTGATTTACTTACCTCGTATTTCTGAATCAATGATGTCCATAGAGATTTGCACTGTGCCGGTGTTCGAGTTACCCCTTGCTTCAACATGCTACCAGATATCTCTTCCCACAGAACCATTCTTCCTTTCAAGGTTTGGAATTTCTCATTCATTTCACCACGCAGCTTTATTAAGCTCTTAATTTCCTCAGGCTTCCACTTGCTCTTTCTTGAAGATTTAGCTGGAGCAGGAGCTGAGGTGCTGGAATCCCCATCAATTATGCTGATCTTGCCGAGCCTTGGTTTGTTCCCTTGAGCTGAAGCATTGACAATTCTTGCAATTTTTACTGCTGTAGGGGATTTGAACGACTCCCAAAAATGATCCAATGTTTTAGGCTGATGTAAATCAGGAGAGAAGAATGATTCACCATTGGAGCTAGTGGTTGCAACGTCAGGTGTTGTTCTCATGACATCAGGGATGCTCTCTGCAAACAACGTAATGGCAGCATAGATATCAGCATGCACGAATCGATCCAAAAACTACACGAAATGTTGACAACTGAACTAACAACTACAGTAGTGTTTAAAGTTCAAGAGATAAACAACGTAACATATCAGATAGTAGTCGCTTCGTACCTTCAGCCTCACTCTCCGGGTTCTCTGGCCGTGTTTTCTCATTGTCTACAAGACTGCTTCTTGGGCTCCTGCTCATAGGGCTACTAGCTGCAGAAGGCCCAAACTTCCCGGATAATTTATTTACTACCTCTTCTGAGAAACCTACTGTAGTGTTCTCTGAAGCAACTACAATGACGTCAGGTCTCTTTCCAGTGTACTTTCTTACCATTTTCCTCAAGATTTCAGATACCATCCGCTCCATGTGACTAAGTGGGCAATTCAAAGGACAGCTTGACAATGCAGCATGCGCAGCCTTGTAAAGTGCATCAAGTAGTCTCCCATTATCAAGCCATAGACATCGCGTTGTTATTTTAAACTTCCCTTTCAAGCCTAACTGTGGCGAAGCAAGTTCTTTCTGAGGTCGGAAGATCTCCATACTGCAGGGAAAAAAATGTTTACAATTTTGGGGTACCGGAAAACAAATACTACATACTGTTTTATCATCTCAACAACATTCACATGCAGGCTCAAAGAAAAACAATATTCACATGCATTTTGGGGGTCCTCTGATTTCACAATAAGAAAACAACTTCTGCTGAAGACAAACATCATGACAGATGCCCCAAAACCGTGTGAGAAATTACCTGACAAAGATAATGCCATCAGATGCAATCCTGAATCTCTCATCAATGCAGAGATCAGTGGACGTTCCAAAAGCTTTGTCTCCATCACTATACATTAGCTATAATATCAAGTACACCATGTTAAGTTTCAGAGCTGTTAAAGAGACAAGACACATATAGTAGGATTAAATGATTCACCTTAAAATCCTGCTTCCCTAAAGAAACAAACCCATTTGACAAAACTTTTCTGTTTCTTAGATGAGATACACCAAGCATTTCCCCATTTTTAATTACCTGCAATCAAAATAAGCAACTAAGAAATCTTACTAAATTCTAACATAATGGATTACATAAGGAGTAAGAACAGAGGAAGGTTTTCTTGCTCCCGAGCTCCATGGAGCCTGATTCTTAGAAAAATCAAAAATGGGATTTTTTAAGTTCCAAAAAATCCTGAAATTAAATACACATGTACAATTTCATGTATATTTTCATGAAATACATTTTGGTGTGAGATACACAAAAATAAATCATGGACTTTTATAGTGAATAGTACATGTGCTAGAAATAAATGATCTTTTGTGTAGCCAACACCGAAACATATTTCATCATGAAAATTTACAGAAATTTGATATACATCTATATGTATGTGTGTGTTTTCAGAATTTTTTGAAACCTCAAAATATGATTTTCAACTTTTCAAAAATCTGGTAAGAACATGTCTATATGATGGCAATGTTAACAATAAAAAATATCCTGCCATAATTTTTAGTGCTAGCCTGGTAAAAGGAGCACCACAAAAAAATTAAGAGGCTGTTTGGTTGCCGGCCATAGGTTGCCAAGCCAAAGCGTGGCACGCCACTGTTGTTTTAGCAGCCGTTTGCTTTTTTTACTAATGTCCGGCTCGCCATAGTGTGCAGATGCTTTTTCAGTAGAAGATTTTGCCACAAGTTGTGGCGTTCGTTTTACTCGCCACAAACCACGGCACGCCACAGATGCCTCACTTTGGCGTGGCCAGCGTAGTCTTCATCCAAACAGGCCCTAAGCTTAAGGTCTGTCTCCCTTAGCATATTAGCCATATACATCCATAGCACTCAGATACCTGAAGTCCCAAACCATGGAAAACAGATTACTTACAGTGGTGTGCCTTATGCCAGTTGACCTTCCGAGCAATTCATGTTCTTTGAGAAACAGGAGTTCCCCATGAACAGGCAAGAAATGCTGCGGTTTAACAATCTGCAGAACTTCCTCCTGGAAATAACAAATTGAAGAAACATTACATACCTCTTTTAATCTCAAGTTAACAACAAAATTAAGAACATTACACAGGGAGATCATAGGCCTATTTCTATAGCAATATACTCCGTACATTGCAAAAATACATGACATTCCAAAAGACAATCTCCAAAATGCACCTTCGACTGTTTTTTATATGCATAGTAAATTGTGAAGATGGTAATACTTTGAAACTGTTTTTATGAAAAATCTAATGGTGCATTCTACCAAGCAATACAAATTTGTTTTTTTAATCAGTTGTGAAAGGTAGAGACGTTTCAAACAGGGGTAGTAATATATTAAGTTTCAGGCACAGAAGCATATCAAAGAGCAGAAAGCATAACATGAGGTAGAAAATACCAGTTCATCGTGATAAGCATGCCCAGAGGTATGGAGGCCAGCATCTTTACCCATAACAATTTTGGGGCCTAGGTCGGTGAGGCGATTTAACATCTTCATTACCCGGGACTCATTCCCAGGAATAACCTGAAAATAAAAGCAATGAGATTTGGCAATGCTATGCTAAAAAAAGAAACCAGTTTACCTGCAATCATAAATACTACAACAAAGGTATGTTATCAGTAGATGCTTTTCACCAATACATTTGGTGCCATTTAACGCATCTTTGTTAAGAGCAATGATATTCAACTAATAAATGTGCACACATACTAGACTGTACTCCCTGGAGGGGATGTACTGTGCAGTTTGACTGTCTGAGAACATAAATTTCGTGCGCAATATCTATTAGTAGTAATGCAATCATAAGAAAGTAAACTTTGTGTAGGGAAAATCTAATGGGCGCACGTACGCACGCATGACGTAGCATGCGGCGGTTTACGCGGGCATTGGATCCTTTTTGGACAGCGCCATCTATGTGCTGCTGCGCTGCTACTGTGCGCAACAGTGCACTGCTATACTTTTGAAGCTACAATATGCAAGTGTCAACATGGTACACTACCATATGGCCACACATACCAACACTAGTCCTTCCTGCGCACTTTATCCTCACTCGTACGCACCTGGGGACAACATTCCAATCGGTCACCCATCCTCAAATTACTCCAAGCCAAGCACACTTAACTTTGAGGTTCTTTTCTGATGGGCTCCCGAAAAAGAAGGTGCACCTTGTTGATATAAGTAGTCTATCATTCCTATTGAGCCTACGATGTCACAGGAAGATTAGTTGGCCGCACCAAGGTGACATGTCAGTAATGGCATATGTAGCAGAGTTGCAGGCTTTGTGGCCAGACAAGGATAACTATGATCCTCTAGAAGTCTATGATGTGGCTTCAACCGCGTCAAGGCACAAGTGGATGGCACACAGGTGTGTGCTTAAAGTTTTGGAGGGCCTCAAAGGTTGCTTTGATGGCAGGCATCCCTACTACATTAACTTATCATGCCTACTATTGATGAGATTATTGCTGCGATGACTCAACAGGAGGTGCGGCTCTTGAGCAAGCAGGCGTGAGGGTTGTGCCTGCTTCGACGTTTGCAGTCACTGAGGGCACGGAGTGGAGAGGTCCCAAAGGCTGTTATAGATGTGGGGAGGTAGGTCACCGGAGGTGGGAATGTCCAACTCGTGGCAGAGACAAGGGATATAATAGAGGGGGAAGTGGCAGATGCAAGACTGCTAGAGAAAGAGGTGGATACTCAAGGAACTCATGGGGTTAGACAACTAGAGGCAGAGGTGGATACTTGGGAAACTCAAGGGGTCAAAGGGCACACATAGCAGTTGACGGGGACACTGGGACATCAAAGGGCGAAGAAGTAGATGATGATGCATATGGAGACTTTGCTCACTGGGCCTCCACTAATGAAGGTAATCCGGAAAAGGCATCTCTTCCTACTAATGAGAATGCTACAAAGTGAGTTCTAGACTCTAGAGCATCTAAGCATGTTGCAGGTAAATCTTGTGTGTTTTCTTACAATAAGCATCCTCCTACTCACAAGGACACTATACAAACTACTGATGGTAGAAAACAACTTGTCGTAGGGGTTGGCATATTAAAGTGCACTTCGACCATCTCCCTGTTGAAGTGTATATGTGGATTGCCTAGCTCTTTCCATCAATTCGGACTTTTGGTTGTGTTGGCTAGTGCATGAAGCTTGGTATGGTATCAAAGTCTAAGGTCTTCAGTTCAATTCGTGGCTTCTGCAATTTATCCAAACAATTGTTGTCGCCCCCTTTGTGTCCATGTATAGGCCTCTTGAGCCAACTGTCAAGATGATAGAAAATCAACATGATGCTGGTGTGTGTTTGTGGGAGGAAATTTGGTGTCGCGGAGAAGCAAGAAACAGACGGTTGAGTCTAGATCGACAACAAAAGCAGTATAGAGTTTTATCCCAAGGGTTGAGTGGGATGC
This sequence comes from Bromus sterilis, assembly GCA_950022295.1. NCBI lineage: Eukaryota > Viridiplantae > Streptophyta > Magnoliopsida > Poales > Poaceae > Bromus > Bromus sterilis. The sequence goes on along the minus strand of OX465599.1, from coordinate 139,827,618 downwards.
TTTGGGTGAAGAACCTCCTGAGCGAACTAAAACTTATGAGGAAGGGACCCTTGAAAGTGTGGTGTGCTAATCATTTAGCTATTAGCTATAACCATTGCCAATAACCCAGTTCAACATGATAGAACAATACATGTGGAAATTGACCGCTTCTTCATGAAGGAGAAACTCGATGCTGGGATCATCAGCCTTGCTCAAGTCAGATCTGGGCAACAAGTTGCAGATTGCTTGGCAAAGGGACTGGGAACAAAGGACCGTAACTTGGCATGTGACAAGCCGGGTTTGATCGATATGTACCATCCATCTTGAGGGGGAGTGTTGAACCGGTATGGGGCCTAGCCCATGTGGCTATAGGCTACCCCCCCCCCCCCCACACACACACACACACACATGAGAACACAACCGCCAGAGGTGACGTCGAGGTGAGCTCCTCCCTGGCTGTACACTAATTATGTTTAAACATGGCAATCAAGTACTTGTAATATGACGTATGACGACAAGCATGTTTAAATCCAGTCGACTAAGTATTTGTAACCTGACAACTAATTATGTATATACGTAATTGGCAACCAAGTAGTAGTAACCTGATTATTAAGATTTTTAACTTGGCAAAATCAAGTTCTTGGGCAGTGACATATAAATACCATAGAAGTAAGCAAACAATAACATGCAAAAGGGCATAGGACATTGTTATATACAGTGCGTGTACTTTGGAAATTAATAGAGGTTTGAGAGAAAGTCTCTCTCTCCGGCTGCCACTGCCAGCCTACTATTTCTACAGCCTACAATGATTACTTTTATCTGATGCATGCATGCAGTGCAGCAGTGTAACAGCCCAGTTTTCATAAAAATTAAAATTTTGTTTTCGGCGTGAATTGTTTGATTGTCTGATTTGTTTGCGGTGTTTGCATCCCCGATTTATCGATCGACGATTATTTTTCCCCCTCTTACCTTTGCGACACCGGGTTTCACCCGATCACCGTCGCGAAAACCCGCACCAGACCATCCGTAGCCAACGGAACAAAAACTCCGTTTAATAATTAAACGGGTTATTTTTATAGCGCGCCAGAAAGTTGTTCTCGGAACGGTTCCAGCGTGAGGTGAACGCCGCCGGCTCGACGCGTTGATCGCGCAGTTCGAAGTTTTACCCGAATCGGAGGTCCTGCGGACCCCTGGCGGTCAGAAACGTAAATACCGCACGCGAGAGAGAGAAACCGGGATGTTTTTGCAAACTGCCAGCCACCTAGGCTATATAAAGACCACCACTCTCCCACCCCTTTCTAGGGTTTTCCTAGCCTAAAATTGCAGCCACCCCCTCACAATAGCCCCAATTTTTTCCCTCCCCCTTATCGTCTTGTGTGCTTCCACGGGTACCTGTTGGAGACGATGCGAGCTTGCGATCGACTTCACCTCCGGTTTCGTCTTCTCATCAGGTAAGGGGGAGCATATATCATGCTTATAACTTTCAGCTCACTCACGCCTAGGTGTAGGATAGAACGATTCCTTGATCCTACCACTTTATTTTCATGCCTCTCAAATAAACCCAAACAGCCATATCCTCCACATCCCAGCAAACCTTGTTCGGCTATGTTACTATTGCTCGCTGCTTAGCCACTGCTTAGTATGCATGCTAGGATGTTATCAACTGTTACCTCCTGTTACTCCTTGGATTGGGCTAACACATTACTATATTGTTGTTGATGATATGATTATTATAATGTTGACTATATTCGACGAAGGATGGAAGGTCTAGGCTATCACGCCCCGATGCTTTGTTCCATTCGAGTCACCTAGGACCCGAGTTCTGGGTATTGGTTTTAAGACTGAGCGTGCCTAACCGCGTGTGAGATTTTATGGGGTCCCTTTTCTTACCTATCTAGCTTCAAACATTTCTAGAGGTGGCCCAAGCTGATTTACCATTTGAAATCATGCATATATGTCTGTCGGGTCGCTCCTAGCAGATATCCTTTAAAACAACCCGGGCCAGCGGAGACATGGTTTCTCTGTTGGTCCACACTGGTGAGCTAGAGGCCTGCCCACACGTGAGGGGATCAGTTACCTCGACCTTAGCCTGACGGAAGAGACCGATACGAGAGTGTGACCAGCTTTTGCATTGGGTGTCGACTCCCCGGGGGCCACCCGGATTTGTTCGTTGTTAGCTAGAGGGACCTGTCATTTCGGATATCTCGAAACTAAATCATAAAATGGTTGCCTATGATGGGTAGCAACTAAGAGAGATGGGCGTGCGTGCGAAGCCTTGTAATGGGCAGTTGGTACACCCCTGCAGGATTAAATCTTTTCGAGAGCCGTGTCCACGGTTATGGACGACTTGGAACCTACGTCCTGTTCATAGATAACATCAACTGAATCATATTTAATAACTTGTTCAACGTGTGTGTACCTTGACTGCTTCTTCTTCGTCGGGATGCGAAGAGGAGGACAAGGATAGGACAGGTGTTATGTTTGCGTAAGTAGTTGAGAGCAAACTTGTTGTATGCGATTCCTCATCGAATGCTTGGTTCTCATCTTACTTTAAATAGACCGTTAGCCACTCATATATTGCTAGTGCGTCTGCAACCTCACCACTACCCCCTTCTTACCCGTGAGAAGTTAGTTACAAGACTTTTGATATATTCTCACCCCTTTCTTTTCTTTTCCCTTTTACGTTTTGCCTGATCGGCCGCTGCAGTTGATTACTACCTCGACTCTTCTTTTGGACGCCTTCACGGAGACTCGACAACGACTAGTTAGGTGGATCCCCACGGAGAGCCTGGACCCGTGTGGCAACGAGAATGGTGTGTTTTACCTTTGACACTAGGCACTTGAATGTAGTCTGTACTCAGACATGTATCTTCCGATGATGTAATGTATTATGGCAGTTGTATGCCGATTGTATGATATGTTGTATCCTTGTAACTGTAATGTTGTGATATCATGTTGGAAATCCGGGGCATATGGCTTCGTCATATGTCGCGGTGGGACCGATATGTGCTTCGTCCCCGGATCTGGATGGAAACATCTAGATCTGGAACAGTACCGCATATCGGGCCTTACAACTTGGTATCAAAGCCTTACCGACTGTAGAACCCCTCTCTGGCCGAAGTCGAGTCTAGACAAAAACTATTTTGTAGATACTAAGTTAGTTATCGGAGAGTAGGATTCTTTTTTCTCCTTACCCATGCTCTGGTCAGGACAAGTGTCTTAAGTGTTTTTAACTCTCGTCATATCCCCTTCAAACTTTAGGATCTCGAGTGTGTGGAGTATCGGAACCGTTACAATGCCTTGCTTGCAGCATATTGTCTCGATTCCGATCTCAGGTTGGGAAATCCTGTAGTACCTTTAGTCTGTCCGACTCTGGTTTACATCTTGATCATCAGTTGACTTCAGTCCTCTTGCCCAGTATCCTCACGATTTCAGTGAGAATGCTTCCCTTGATCGTCGCTTTCAACTATTGTTCTTCCTTTTGATCTCCCGATGGTTTCGTTCTCCGACGTTGACATCTCTCTGCGGAAATTTATCTCGACGGAAATTCGACGTCGACATGGAGCAGAGTCCCTTGTTGGTGGTGTTGAAGATTGTCGACTCTCTTTTCTCTCCCCCTCTCCCCCGGATCGTCCAGGATCTCGGAACAAGATCCCTTGTTGGTGGTGTTGTATTGTAACAGCCCAGTTTTCACAAAAATTAAAAAAATTGTTTTCGGTGTGAATTGTTTGATTGTCTGATTTGTTTGCGGTGTTTACATCCCCGATTTGGATGGTGATATTGATGAAGACGTTAGCCATCGAATCAAAGTTGGATGGCTAAAGTGGCTCCAAGCTTCTGGTGTTCTCTGTGATAAGAGAGTGCCACAAAAGCTAAAAGGCAAGTTCTATAGAACGGCGATTCGACCTGCGATGTTGTATGGTGCTGAATGTTGGCCAACTAAAAGGCGACATGTTCAACAACTAGGTGTGGCAGAGATGCGCATGTTGAGATGGGCATGTGGCCACACAAGGAAGGATCGAATCCGGAATGATGTTATACGGGAGAGAGTTGGGGTGGCACCAATTGAAGAGAAGCTTGTCCAACATCGTCTGAGATGGTTTGGGCATATCCAGCGTAGGCCTTCTGAAGCGCATGTGCATATCGGGCGGTTAAGGCGTGCTGATAATGTCAAGAGAGGTCGGGGGAGGCCAAACTTGACTTGGGAGGAGTCTGTGAAGAGAGACCTGAAGGACTGGGCTATCAACAAAGATCTAACTCTGGACAGGGATGCGTGAAAGTTAGCTATCCACGTGCCAGAACCGTGATTTGGTTACGATATCTTTTGGGTTTCAGCTCTAGCCTACCCCAACTTGTTTGGGACTGACAGGCTTTGTTGTTGTTGTTGTTTGCATCCCCGATTTATTGATCGGCGATTATTTTTCCTCTCTTATCTCGTACCGGACGAAGACCAACCCTTGCCACCCTAACACTCGACCTTTGCGACACCGGGTTTCACCCGATCACCGTCGCAAAAACCCGAACCAGACCAGCCGTAGCCAACGGAACAAAAACCCCGTTTAACAATTAAACGGGTTATTTTTATAGCGCGCCGAAAAGTGTTCTCGGAACGGTTTCAGCGTGAGGTGAACGCCGCCGGTTCGACGTGCTGATCGCGCAGTTCGAAGTTTTACCCGAATTGGAGGTCCTGCGGACCCCCGACGGTCAAAAACGTAAACACCGCGCGCGAGAGAGAGAAACCAAGATGTTTTTGCAAACTGCCAGCCACCTGGGCTATATAAAGACCACCACTCTCCCACCCCTTTCTAGGGTTTCCCTAGCCTAAAAATTGCAGCCACCCCCCTCACAATAGCCTCAATTTTTGCTTTTAGCCCATTTTTACCCAAACCCTATCCAGATCAATCCTGGACCGTCAGATCTCGCGATCCGACGACCCAGGGAGCTCCCCACCAACCACCTAGCTCTCTCCTCTCTCCTCATTCCACGCAGCCGCCGCCCGCGAGAATCCCGCCGCCGCCGCCGAGTTTCGGCCGCCGCGCCGGTAGCGCCCCGGCCGCCCCTTCTCCCTCTCTCCCTTTCCTCTTCTTCTCCTTTCCTCCCTCACCTATCTTCTCACCTGGCTCCTCCTCTGCTTCCCGCAGGTCGGGCCGCCGCCACGCCATGGCTCGGCCGCCCGAACCGAGCTCGCAGTCGCCGGACACCCCCGACCACGACCCCGCCGCCACGAACTCCGGAACCGCCTCCCTTGCCTGGGCCGCCCCGTCCCTGTGCCGGAGCTCGCCGCCGGCCAGGAGGCAACCGCCGCCGCCACCAGCCGCTCGGGAGGAGCCCGACCGGGCTGGCCTCCTCCCTCGTGGCCAAGTGGGCCGGCCCACCCCAGCGCCAGGCCAACCTCGGCCCGAGGCCCACCGCGTCAGCCAAGACCCAGGCCGCCTCGGCCTCTCTAGCCGCCAGCTGGGCCGAATCCCACTAGGGTGAGGCTTTTTCTTTTTTTTTCCCTCTGCCTGCTGAAATTTTTCTAAGTCAGGAATGTATTTGCTGCTGATTCAGTTTTGCGAGTAGAATTGCGAGTGAACCGTAGCCCGGATCGCATTGCGCCAAAAAGGAAAATTGTTTAGAATTGTGTGTACTTCAATCCATCTTTTGTGAGCTTTTTGATTTGAGGCTATCTTGATGTTGTTAATCACTGTTGAAGTGGGCATCAGACTGTTAACTGCTATTATTTCTGTTAGTGTGCTGCTATTGTTATTTTATTGCAAGTTTGCTTGATGATTGTGACTCATCCATGAGGTCTATTGCATTGATTCTTGTTGCATACTGTTAAGCATCACGTCTACTTTCATTTTATGTATTGCATTGTCATGTTTACATTCCTGATCATAGCTATGTTGAGCTCCAAAGTTGTTATCCTGCTGTTGTTGACAGTAACCTCTGTTTTTCATTAAGTCTGTAACTTTCCGATGACATGTTGCACGTTTAATATCTTTTGATCTGTGATGCCTATGACCTTGATTCTTGTTTGTACCTGATCACCATCATGTCTAGTTCATGCTCATATATTGCTATGTCATATGCTGCACTTTTACATATAGCTTTACCCCTGTTTATACAGCATGAAAATAACAGTTTCTGCCCTGTTTTCCTGATTTTCATTAAGTCCTTGACTAGTAATGTTTTATAACTTTTTGTGTTGCTTATAACTAGTGAACCATGATGCCTATTTGCATGATTCCTTTTGTCATGTCTTCCCTATCATGTCTACTTTAGTTGCATATCATTTGTGGGCATGTTTGCATTCATTATCCTGTTTATGCAATGCTCTAAAGTGTGCTTCCTGATGTTGGCAGATTGTGTTTCAAACTTGTTTTGCTTGTATTTTTTTAACCGTAACTCCGTTTGGAGTGTTCTTTATATGTAACTTGATTAGAATCTCATGTACTTTGTGTTTATGCTATTGTTTACTGTTGTTAACCAACCCAAAATATGGTTTAGGACAGAACAGTACCAAATGTTTCAATTGCCGTGCGACATCTAGTGTATGCCATGTTTAGGTTGTGCCTCACTTAAATTGACTAGCATAGATAGTTTACCTTATGCTTCACCTCTTGTCATGTTGAGTGCTATGTCATGCTTGAGTGATATGCCATGTTAACAACCTTTGTTGATCACCTGTAGCTAAACAACTTGAACCATTCTAAATGTGCGGTATCGTCGTGTGTGACGAGTACTCCACTTAACCTGTTAGTGACCGCTCTCGACGATAGGTGCGATGTCTCGTGTTGCCTTCTTGCTGATGTTTGCTCGTGTTTACCTCGTAGTAATAGAGTGATTGCTCGTTGATTGCTTTTCAGTGTTTATCGTCTTGTGTGCTTCCGCGGGTACCTCTCGGAGACGATGCGAGCTTGCGATCGACTTCTCCTTCGGTTTCGTCTTCTCATCAGGTAAGGGGCAGCATATATCATGCTTATAACTTTCAGCTCACTCGCGCCTACGTGTAGGATAGAACGATTCCTTGATCCTACCACTTTATATTCATGCCTCTCACATGTGAGCGGATCAGTTACCTCGACCTTAGCCTGACGGAAGAGTCCGATCCGAGAGTGTGGCCAGCTTTTGGATTGGGTGTCGACTCCCCGGGGGCCACCCGGATTTGTTGAGGGACCTGTCGTTTCCGATCTCTCGAAACTAAATCATAAAATGATTGCCTATGATGGGTAGCAACTGAGAGAGATGGGCGTGCGTGGTGAGCCTTGTAATGGGCAGTTGGTACACCCCTGCAGAGTTAAATCTTTTCGAGAAGCGTGTCCACGGTTATGGACGACTTGGAACCTACGTCCTGTTCATAGATAACATCAACTGAATCATATTTAATAACTTGTTCAAGGTGTGTGTGCCTTGACTGCTTCTTCTTCGCCGGGATGCGAAGAGGAGGACAAGGATAGGACAGGTGTTATGTTTACGTAAGTAGTTGATAGAAAGATTTGTTGGAGGCTATTCCTCATCGAATGCTTGGTTCTCATCTTACTTTAAATAGACCGTTAGCCACTCATATATTGCTAGTGCGTCTGCAACCTCACCACTACCCCCTTCTTACCCGTGAGAAGTTAGTTACAAGACTTTTGATATATTCTCACCCTTTCTTTTCTTTTCCCTTTTATGTTTTGCCTGATCGGCCGCTGCAGTTGATTACCATCTCGACTCTTCTTTTGGACGCCTTCACAGAGACTCGATGACGACTAGTTAGGTGGATCCCGGCGGAGAGCCTGGACCCGCGTGGTAACGGGAATGGTGTGTTTTACCTTTGCCACTAGACATTTGAATGTGGTCTGTACTCAGACATGTATCTTACGCTGATGTAATGTATTAAGGCAGTTGTATGCCGATTGTATGATATGTTGTATCTTTATAGCTGTAATGTTGTGATATCATGTTGAAAATCCGGAGAATATGGCTTCGTCATATGTCGCGATGGGACCGATATGTGCTTCGTCCCCGGATCTAGATGGAAACATCAAGATCTGGAACAGTACCGCATATCGGGCCTTACAAACAGCATCCTAATTTAGACTTTTTGGAACTCGTTAGCCCTTCGCTGATTTAAAGGCAGCGGCACAGCAAGACCTCGGTGCGGCATCGTTCCGTAGTTTAGCCCTTTTGTGTAACATAACGCACATATTATTGGATTAATTCATCAACGATCAAAGCTTAAAATTGGACGGTCAAACTACATCCTGCATCTCCAAACAGAGCGGGTACCAATTTTCTTCAGAAAATAAGAAAGTTCTGTTCAAGAAAGCTGCCAGCATCAAGAATGCTCACCGAGCAAAAATATATGACTCCACTCATCTGACAAATCTTGAAGGTTCTTGAAACAACTCGATACTAAATGAGCAATACCTTGGCTGAATAAAGAAGGACGTCCTCTTTGGATAGTTTAAGTGCATGGCTTCCCCCATAAGATGCAAGATTCAGAGCCGCACGTGGCTCTGCCTGGACAAATTTGATACAGAGATGCAAGAATTATAAGAATGTGAATGACCAACTGATTCTGAGGACCACTTAGTCTGTAAGTCTTACCTGTGAACCTGTAGTAACGACTAAAAGATTTTTAGGGTCATATGCATCCATGTCCTCTGCCTTAACCTGCAGAACGATTCTGAAATTATGAAGACTACTTTGTTGCATCATCATGTGTGAAATCAACAGACTGCACCAACAGGGGCACATCATGTACTAGATCCATGCACATTCATGAACTGAAGCCAGAACATTGTGATAAAGAAATAAGTCAAACCACCAAGCTAGTGCATTACTCATAATCATTAAGACGCCTAAGCAACACCAACAGCAACTAGTGAGAATATGTTGTTTTATTGTATATCTATGTGTCCATTAACTCAAGTTATGTTAGAAGGAACTCGTAGGCCCCTTTAGGTGTTTTCCTAAGTAGATATCAGTTGCAAGTTGCAAGTTTACCAAGACACCAAGGCATGGGTTAAGGAAAACAGAAAGCTGTTCACTTGGGCAGAAATATAGTTAAGCATCAAGCTACAGTAGGAGCTGCTAAAACCTGTGCAACTAGCATTCAAGCTCCCTGAGTACACTCACAGATGGAAGCAGATTGTGCCGACAACAAGAATATCAATTGCATAAAGAGAGACAGTTCAAAATTGCATCTTTCACAACAATAGCCATAATAATTCAATATGTAACTTATCAAGTACTCCGTAAGTCGCTGCATACCAAGGTTGATGGATCTAGTGGTGCCTTTCCATCCCTGAAAGCAGCCTCAAGGTATGTCCTCAGTGACATTCCAACAAACACCTGTTACGGTTTCCCAAAACTAGAGTAGTAAGAAATTGAGAACTAACAAAATCATCCAATTAAACGAGGTGTTGTGTAGTCTGTTGAACTAAGACTAAAGATTACCAGCCTTCGACCAGTTAAGTCTGCAGCGGCTTTGATGCTCCCAATGCGATGTATATTTGAAGCAAATTGCGTTGTAATTACTCTTCTCCCTTTTGCTTCTGAAACATGACGCAACAATGAACTAGCAACAACAGATTCACTGGTGGATCTTCCAGGGGACAGAATATTTGTTGAGTCGCTCATCATCTTACATTGAGAGAAAAACGGAATTATAGTTAGGATCATAGAAACGAAGACACTTCTTTAGTTTTTAAATATTTGTGGTTCTTTTTTCATAGTAAATATGTAGCTGTAAATATAGGGCATATAAATTTGTCTCGAGTCAAACTTTCTGAAGTTTGACCAAGTTATTAGAGAGAAAAATATCAACATCTACATTATCATATTATAGGCAAACATTAAAAAGTTTGACTTAGGACAAAATTTATATGCCTTGCATTTTGGAAATGAGGGGAGTATCTTTGTACAATATGGTATAGGTGAAACCTATGCCGGAGACCTAAAGGATTGGGAGAAAATGCTACAGATGTTAGTCAGTAGGGATCAACTTACCAGAGTAACACCTTCTTTCGAGAGCTCCTCCAATGCTTGTCGGTCAAATATTTTCCCATCCACAGGTGATTCATCAATCTTTTATTGAAAACAAGTTAACCGAACATTCTAGTCAAAGAACATAGAGTGTACAACTATTGCTGATATAACTTACTTTCCAGTCACCGGTATGGAAAATTGTGCCATCACCACAACGAAGCACTAATCCACAGCAGTCAGGAATTGAATGAGTTACACGGATAGGTTCCACTTCAAATGGTCCAGCCTGAAACCTATTTCTAACTCTAAAACTCTTCAGCCTGGATGATAGAAAAATCCCAAACTCCTTCAAACGCTTCTTTATGAGCTGCCCAAATATGAATAAATTCATGTAATAACTTTTGAAGATTTGACAGCAAAAATACAAGAAATAATACATCAACATCATGAAACATGCAGGTAGGATCGAACAATTGAGTGTTACCTCCATCGTAAAAGATGATGCAAAAATGGGTGTGGTCGAATCCAGTGCAGGAATAACCTATCAACAGCAACGATTAAGGGACAGTTGAGCATATGGTAGTTCCAAATGTGGATGCAAATGGAAGCTAAAAAAAGCTCGGAAATATCATCTCAAGATATCAAGTTACAGTGTCTATGAAAAGAAATATACTCCTTCCGTTCCAAATTAGATGACTTTCATTTGTGTATATGTACACATATGGACAAATGGAAGTCATCTAATTTGGAACGGAGGGAGTATAAAATAACAAAAGGGCAGAAAATGTGTATACATAAGAAGAGCTAACCAGATGGCAAACATTGGCATGCTCGTGTATAATTTAATCGTGTCATGTTTGGACAAGCCTTGCCCAAATTGACTCAAAAGAAAAACTATGGTATTCACAAAATAAAATTATGTGACTTCTGGTCCAGGACCGATCCATGCCTTGAAAGCAAAGATTATTAATCATGGAATAACTATTTCCCACTTAATGCTCTAGAGGAAAAGATCAGGAGTACATCCTCCAAATTAGAAGATCTGGCATAACAAGTACTAGTGATGCCAAATGATTTTCCTCATAAGAGCACTTTTCATGTGGCATTCCATTGGCAGTTCTTGGACTTAATTGCTGCTGGGCCTATTTTGAAAGATGTTATTCGGCAAAGGGAAATTCTGGCTCAGGATTGCCTGTGTTCTACAACGGAGAGGGTGTTGTATAACTAAATTACCTACCTTTGAAGTTTGACCATTAAGACATGCTGCGCATAAAAAGAACCAGACTGTAAACAAAAGGTTCTAACTTGTCAACCAGGGAGTTCCATTGTAATCTTGTGAATCAAAAAATGTTGCAGGACTGTTAGTTTCCGTATCACTATCACGCAATTAAGTAAGCAGCAGATAGCAAAGCAAGAATGATGAATGTTGTACTGGAGTAACAGAAGAATTATTTACCCAAGGCAACGCACCGATGTGATCTTCATGGCCATGTGTAATAATAACTGCTTCAATTTTGTGGCTCCATTTCTTGATAAAAGTTGTGTCAGGAATAATCTTTTGCACGCCAAACTCGTCGTAGCTGACATAGGTTCAAATAAAACGCACTTAAGTCAAAGTTCAGCACGTTTGTGGACAGGAAAGAATAGATAATGGCGGTTTTACTCCCGGCCTCCGCGCGCATGCAGTAAAGTGAACATGAAATTGTATACATGTACATTATACAAGTCTACATGGAGAATCCACATAAAATTTGAAGTCCTTGTGAAGCAGTGTGATTTACAAGAGAAATGGTTATTCATGGAAGTCCTCACTTGAATATATGATTTCTAAAATGTGGTCAGAAGATGCATACAAGGATGGCATAGGCAAAAGTAGGTGGAAAAAATTGATTAGCAAGCTACAGGAATGCAAGTATGGAACACATACTCTGGGAACATAACCCCTGCATCAATCAGGATATAACGGTCATAGTTCCCGACGAGCATGCAATTCATGCCGATTTCTCCAAGACCGCCGATTGGGAGGACCCGGAGGGGCGGACCATCCACCCCTTCGTAGAACTGCTCCATCTTTCGCTTGACTGAATCTTCCATGCTCTTAGTAGCACCCTCGGTTCTCCGGAACCTTCTACGGGGTATTCTAGATTCGTGATGCCCTGAAAGATAAGGAGGAGAAGCACATTGGTAGGCCAATTTGGATTGAGACTAAGAAAAGGTTCGTCGAAGGGATGAACGTTCAGAAAGCTGAGACATTCCACCTCTGCCGGAGGGAGTTGCAGCCACGCAGCATGAGATGGAGGTGGGAGCCGTGGCGTAACGGCGCCGAGCGAGGCCGCAGAGGCATACCGACGAGAGGGAGGCGAGCGCGGCCATGCCGGCCGGGCGCAGGGGGGTAGGGGTGTGGGGGGCGAGGGGGCGGAGGGGATAATGCAGGAGCCAGTGGCTACAAGCCCGTATGACCTGCTCTCGAAACCGTGATAAGTCACAGTGAAAATAAGCCCTGAAAATAGGTAAACGCGCCACGCTTTCTCCTGGGCCCACACAGCTTCAGAAGAATCTCTCAACTTTCCTCCTACACTAGTGTCTAATGCACACCTATCGGGAGAGGGAGATGGGAAGGAGGAGGGCGGCGCGCGGGGAAGAGGAAGCCGCCGCCGCCGCTTGCGCCGTGGCCGCTGTCGAGGGGGAGGAGGGGGGCGACGCGCGGGGAGGAGGAGGGCCGTCGTCGAGGGGAAGGAGGAGGGAGGCGCGCGGGTAGGAGGAGGAAGCCTCCGCTGCCGCTTGCGCCGCGGCCGCCGTCGCCGCCCTGGTCACGGAGGGACCGTGACGGAGAAGGATAGAGAGGGGTTTTTTTTTTGCCGAGAAGAGAGGAGGAGGGGATTTTTTTTGGTTTGCAAAAGTCAGAGGCGGGCGGTTAACTGCAAAATCGCCACGGTTTCTGAATTTTGCCTTCTTCGGACGTAGGATTTCCATACTACAGGGACCTAAGCGGAAACGAAACAAACGCAGTCACTGTGTAACAAGGACCTGGGTGGACCAAAATACTATTTTAACAAAACGAAGAGGCCTTTTCGCAAAAAGAAACGGACCAATCACAGGATTCCAGGCGACGTGGATAGCCTCAGCGCTGAAAGCCTCGCGCGAAGTTTCTCTCGGAGGATTGCCTTTGAGGGGTCAAGCATGAAACTGGTTCTTTTTTAGGCAACCAAACATGAAACTAGTAAGGAGATGTTTGGTTTTAGGCATCTTCAAAGGCGCGATTCATTGTTCAATTTTGGTTCGTCGGCTTTCGTTTGGGTCACCGTGGATAAAAATCACAGCTCAACGAGGCACCTAAACGGATTAGTGTCCGTTTTTTCGTCCGTCGAGACCCATTTTCAGCGCAAATTTAGGGTGAATTTCAGTCCGCGTGAACATGCAGCGAATGCGAGGCGGACACCCTCTGTTATCTGTCATGGCCCGCTTGTTTGCCTCACGACCAAACCCCATCTCGGCGCCCCGATTTGCTCCCCCTCTGCCTCGCCGTCGCCGTAGCCCCCGCACAACCCCCCGTTTCCACCCACCGCTACCATTTCCGCTGCCACCTGCAACGGTCGTCATCACCCAGCCACCCAGTGCAGATGTGGTCGTAGGGAGGAAGATGTCGGAGTGAAGAGGACGCCGGTGGGAGGAGGATTCCTGAAGCACGCCACCACCGCCGACACCTTCGACGCCCGGAACACGATGCGTCGCTGCTTCCTCTGCACGAACACGTCGGAATCTCGTCGGCCTCTTCGTCGAGCTTGGCTGCTGATGGTGTAGATCACACCCTCTCATTGGTTACCCCAAGTGGAAGGTTAGTGATGTAGATAGCAATAAATTTCCATCAGTGAGATACCAAGGTTTATGTCTTCAGTAGGACTCCGAATACAACAAGTAGGTGGTTAAGAAAGCAACATCGTCAGAACTTGCTTGACCTGGACCTGCACACAAGACACAACAAACTTTCCTCCCAACAAGTCAAAGGGGTTGTCAATCCCTCCGCTCTGTTGTTTATAAAGGGTTAAACGCAAGAGGAAATAAAAGTGCAACGGAAAAAAAAGGAAAACAGCAAATTGCAGGGGTGTAAATATATGATGAGGATATGGACCGAGGCGTCATGACGCTCACTAGTGATGTATCCCAAAATACGATAAAAACTATGTTGGGTGGACAAATTATAGCTGGGCAATTGACAGAATTATGAACACACTACAATGCTAATTACGCTAGCAAAGAGTGCAAGGTTCAATCGTATGGGCATTACACCAAGACAAATAGACCGTTTATTCATCAACATATACTTACTAATCATCCATCTTGAGATATCTATCCAAAACATCTCGTTGGTATTAAGTTGCAAGCCACAACTATGTGTTGTAAACCCAAAGCAACGGACAACTGTTTTAACACTCTATATGTAATGTAAGCAACACTCGTGACACGCAGTCACAAGCACCATTGTTTTACCCCTATTCCCATGTTTCTATCACTCAAGCTTGACATCGGGAGTCATGAACCCACTATCTAGCATAATACTCTCTCTTGGAGTCACAATCTACTACTTCATCAAAGCAATAAATTACAACTCGTAAAACATACAAGAACATTCAAGAACACAATATAAAAGATATCTAAATATATATTACTTCCGTAATCTAAACATAATCTCATAATCCATTGGATCCCAGCAAACACAACATAACAACAAAATAACTATAACATATATGTCTTGATCATGATAGGCAACTCACAAGGACTAAACAATGAAGCACAAGATTGGAGAGGATACATCAACTAGCTTCTGGGAGGAACTACTCACGAAGCATATCGAAGGCAATCATGGTGAAGGAGTGGCCTCTGGAGATCAATCCTCCCTTCGGCAGGGTGACGTGATAGAACTTCTGTTGATCCCGATCTCGGGATCACGATAGCGGCGGAAAAAAGACGTAAACTAAAAAAAAGAGTCATTCTCGAGGGTTTTCGGAAAAAGGCGATAAGGGCCAGTTCTTTTCGTCTCATGATTGTCCAGAATCTGATTCTAGGAAACTACCCGCGGAATCATCCAGCCAGTTCTTTTCTAAGATTCTAGACTGTGATTGTTGTATTAGTTGTGTGTTGAAATATATGTAATACCCTTAGAATCCATTAACGATTAAATGTTTCCATCATAAAAATTGGCATGTAATTTATTTATCAAATAAATAAGCAAACCATTTTTTACCTTACATACTTGCTAAACAGAGGAAAAAAGGTGCGAAACAGATATATGAGAGAGAGACGGGATGCGTGGATGGCGGGCGTTGATTACTTCAATACCTTTTGTGTGCTAAGATTGGTCTTGATTCCCAACTTCTAATTGATTTTTGCAAAGACTTTGCCTCTCACGTTGATGTTTCCAAAAGCAGGAGGATCAACATCATAAGCCCTTGAAAGAATTACTTGTTGATATTAATGTTGCTGATCCTATTATGCCTACAGTTTTTTATGAGAAGCCCCCTTTTCCTATAAGGATGAGGGAGCACTCTTTTTCACATGACTGGTTAATAAAAGCGAAAAAAACTGCTGGTGAGCATGAGGATTTAATTAAGGTTGATCCTCAGGTTGTATTAGTCAAAGATCTTGTTACTAATAATGTAGGGGATTCCATTATAAATTTTTGTGTTGTTTCTACTAACCTTGTTACATCCAAGAATAAAGGTCCAAATTCAGGTACTCCAGTTGTATCTGTTAAGATAGGTGATCATAACTATTATGGGCTATGTGATTTAGGATCCAGTGCTATTCCTTTTTCACTTTATCAAGAGATAATGAGTGAAATTCTACCTTGTGAAATTGAAGATGTTGATGTTACTATTCATCTCGCAAATAAGGAAACTATCTCCCCTATTGGAATTGTGCGAGACGTTGAAGTTCTATGTGGAAAGGTAAAATATCCTACCGACTTTCTAGTACTTGGGTCAGTACAAGATAACCTCTGCCCTATCATTTTTGGTAGACCTTTTCTCAAGACTTGTGGAGCTATTATAGATTGCAGGAAAGGAAAAGTCTTTGTTGAATTTAATGGTGAGCCATATGAATTTAACTTTTCTAAATTTTCGAAGTAACCTCGTGGTAATGATTTTCCTAGTAATGATAAAATTATTGAAGAGATTTCTTCTATTGCTATCCCTCATAACGATCCTTTGCAACAATTTATGGAGGTCCACGAGAATGACATTCATATGAAGGAAAGAAACGAACTAGATGACATCTTATTGAGACAACATGCTATCTTGAAGCACAACTTACTGGTGGAACCTTTAGGAATCCTATCGTAACCAAAGGAGGATCATGTGTTTGATATAAAACCTCTTCCCGATACGCTCAAGTATGCTTATTTAGATGAAAAGAAAGTATATCATGTTATTATCAATGCTAACCTTTCAGGATATGAAGAAGAGGGATTGTCGGAAACCCTTTGTAAACATCGAGGCGCTATTGGATACACGCTTGACGATCTTAAGGGAATTAGTCCATCAATCTGTAAACATACTATTAATCTTGAGCCCGATGCTAAACCTGTTGTTGATCATCAATGATGGTTGAATCCGAAGATGAAGGATGTGGTTAGAACTGAAGTTTTAAAGCTACTTGCAGCAGGTATCAACTATCCCGTAGCTGATAGTAGGTGGGTAAGTCATGTTCATTGTGTTCCTAAGAAAGTAGGGATGACTGTATGATGGGTGTAGATAACACCTCCTCGTTGGTTACCCCAAGTGGAAGGTTATGATGTAGATAGCAGCAAATTTCCCTCGATAAAGATACCAAGGTTATCAATCCAGTAGGATTCTAAGAGCTACAAGTAGGCGACAACTGCGCCAGAAGTTTGCTTGATCGCTAAGTTGACGTGGACCTGGACACAAGAACGCAAATAACTTTGCTCCCAACGAGTTTAGAGAGGTTTTCAATCTCTCCAGTCTTGTTGTTTACAAAGGATCGGGCACAAGGGGACATAATAATGGGTGCAAGTAAACAGAAATAAAAGCAGTAAAAGTGAACGGTGTAAACTATGGTGGAAATATGGACCGAGGTCCCATGACTTTCACTAGTGATGTCTCTCTCCCAAAAGACAATAACAACTATGTTGGGTGAACAAATTACAGCTAGGCAATTGACAGAATTATAAACGCACCGCAATGCTAATTATGCTACTAGAAAGTAAAGAGGCTCAATCGTATGGGCATTACAACAAACCAAGTAGACCGTTTATCTAGCAACATCTACTCACTAATCATCCACCTTGAGATATCTATCCAGAACATCTCGCTGGTATTAAGTTGCGAACCCTGGCCAAATTGTAGGCTCAAAGCAACGGACAATTGCCTCAGCACTCTATGCGTAATGTAAGCAATCAATTGCAAGCACCGTTGTTTTCTCCCTAGTGGCAACAACACATCCCCTAGTCTCATGTTTCTGTGAAACTTCGCCGGTGCACCAAAATCCTTGGAATGATACGCTCCGTCATACATAAACCTCATTATATGTTCCTCAAAACCACTACTGCAGAATAGCTTATAGCCACCAGCACATTAGTGAAGGACAAAAATATGCACGTCACTCGTAACATGTATCAGCGACGAGCGGTAATATGCCCGTCACTGATAAAGCTCGCCAGATGGCTATAGATTATACTAGTGACAGTAGAGTATTCACGCCCGTCACTGATAATTTTTATATAATACTAGTGACGGATCTATAAATTCGCCCGTCGTTAGTGTTTGTATTACCCATGACGGGTTTGTTTATATAGCCGTCGCTGGTATAATAACCACAAGTGTATGTAGAATTGCGAAAATCTAAGTGAGGAATTTTTGACCCAAGACACAAACTTTTTCTTTTTCTTCGCCCGCGGGTGTGCAGACTTCGTTATCCTATCTCTCTTCTTCGCTCCCCCCACCCACTTCTCCCACTACACCCGGCCTCTTTTGCAGCCGCATCCACTGCCGGCTGATCCCGGCCAAGTCTAGCGATACCTCGCGCTGCAGACCACCGCCGAGGCACCGCTCCTACCTCTCTCCCGATTCTGCGGCGTGGAACCTCCGTTCAGCGCCCCCACCACAAACCCTAGCACTAGCTCGACCTTTGGCATTCATGGCGGCACGATCGCGGGTGCTGGTGAGGCGGCGCCGACCGCCCAAGAACCACGCCATCGCGGATGGCTCGCTCGCCGGTGCACGACTTCCAACAGCGATAGGGCGCCCACCCTCCTTCCCCGCGTCCTCCTCGATGATAGAATCCGCCCCAATACCTCCGCTCTCCCTCGCCGTACGTGCAAACCTAGCGGCGGGCTGCCTGCCCAAGTGCCGCACACCTACTTCGGCAGGACTGGATGCGCTGCACCATTAATTGTTTGTTCTTCTCTGAATTCGGTCCATCCCCCATTTCTCTGAATCTGTTGGTCAGTTGGTTTGGACTCATTCAGGTGGACGTCAGGCTCAGCGAACGCAGCTTCGCCAGGGGTGTCATGCCAGTGCTGCTTCCACGGGGATCTACGAGGTCCTGGAGCTCAGAGACGAAGGCTCTGATTACCTCGGCAAAGGTTTTCTCAAGGTCCGTTAAGTTTCTTCCTTCAGAATTTGGACTCAGGTTGTGAGCAATTATGCACATATAGATTAGCAAGGATTGTTCACTGAACGGCTGCAAGAGCGATTAAAAGTTACTTCAAGGTAAAAAAAAGCTTTACTGGGAGTGTTGAGAATTTGGTATTATCTAGATCCACTTACATGCATATTCTTATCCGAAATAATGTCACGCATACAAAGTGGCTTTAAACTAAAGTACTCAATTCTTCCATTTGTTGCAGTGTCTCTTTGCCGTCGTTAATTCTGACCTCGAAAGGCTGATGATAATAGGAGCTCTAAACTCATTTGACCTTTTGTACTTATGTTATGATGTAGTGATAGCTGAGATCTGCTCTACTTATGTTATATGATGCAGGTGTAGCTGACTAGTTGTTGCTTTGGTGGTGTACGCTAAAGGTGAGTGATACAAGAGGTGCTTGCTTTAATTTGCTCATGTGTTTAATATTGCAATTGTTTTGATGTGATTACTTATGCTTGTGTACGTGTCAGATTAAGATGGATTTACGCTTCACTTGTTCATTTATATTCAGCGCTCCCTTGACAATTTATCTTGAGTAAAAATGGGGGTCTTCTCCCCGTATCTCAACTAAATAGTTTTCTTGATGTGTTGTTGATCATTAGGTGGAAGGCTTGTGTAGTAGTACACCAAGAAGCGTGCGAGTGGGCCAAAATGCACTGTCACCTGGAAGAAGATCCAAGGAGTAAGTGTTCAGTTACTATTTTAACATGTTACTTCGCATTTCATTACATTTTATTGGTCGTATGCACCATACGACCAGTTAAACCTCCGTTTTGGCCAAATGGTTGCTGAATGAAATACATACATTAGACTTTTACCAAAAATCACTACATTCAAGTGTTGTCCTATGGAATGTGACAATATTTTTTTGCAGTTTTTTGTTGGTTCATGTTAATGTGTGAAGTGGAGATATTAATGTTGGAACAATGCTAATTTCCACTGAATCATGATTTATACCTTGGTTATTGTTAATTTCTCAGCTTCGTCTATACTGCCGGTGAATTTATCATTCATAGACTCGTTTATTAAAGTCTTTATGTTAGCTAATTTTGGATTTTAAGTTCTGCATGTCCTTGTATTTATCATATCATCTCAACTGTACCGTTTTTTTGTTGATAAAGTGTTTATGATAGCTAATTTTGGATTTTAAGTTCTGCATGTCCTTGTATTTACCATATCATCTCAACTATACCGATTTTTGTTGATAAAGATCCCCCTCCCCCCCCAATATTTCGCCCTACCATTTCTTCCCATAGTAAGAAGGAATTTGAATTTGAAACTGCATTAGAGATGGATGAAACATTCGTCTTTTCTGTGTTTGCTTGTTTGGTCCTGAATTTCTTCTCTCTGATCTGTTTATCTTAATTATTTTCTTTATCAGAAATTCGATTATGCTCGCGGTATGATTTGATGTTGTTGACTGGGGTAGTACTCTATTGTAACGGTAGCTCAACCTACCAATCTTCATCATTTTTGTAGGCGTGACCGTGTAAAACGCAAGAGAGCCGAAGCAAAGAAGGAATCAAAGACTAAATCTATTTGTGAAGCGCCGAGCAGGACAAAGGTGAGCCGGATCTCACAGAGATTTCCAAGGGTCTTCGTTCTGGGTGGCGGGTTAGTAATTTAACTTGACCTATTTTCTGAGTGTGCAGTATCATTCTGATAGTGCATTATGAACCTTGGTGTAGTGCATTATGATTTTCTGTTTCACGCTTGAGTGTGGTGGGAACAACCTTACTTCCGAGACGACTTGGGATCGGCCTGGCAAATAAAGATTGGATTGGTTGAAGACGGTCCAGTTTTGTTCTGTAGATATCCCCTGTGACGCCCCCAAAATCAGACCGTGTACATTAATCATACACGCAAGGTACACGATCGAGATCAGGGACTCACGGTGAGATATCACAACACAACTCTGTAAATAAAATAATACAAGCTGTTTAATACAAGCCAAGGGCCACGAGGGCTCGAATACAAAAGCTCGAAAGCACAAAGTTAGCAGAAGCAATAGTATCTCAGTACAGACACAAGGATACAAGGTTTCCCTAAGAAGGCTAGCACAAATAACAACAGATCGAAAAGGCAAGGCCTCCTGCCTGGGAACCTCCAAACTACTCCTGGTCAACGGGGAACTCGACGTCGTAGAAGGCATCAGGGATCTTCACGTTGCGGTGGTCGGCATCGGGGATCTCCTGCTCCTGGACTCCAAGGCTCCAACGTCGACTGCAGCGGCCGATCAGGCAAAACAAAAAGGGGAAATAAAGCAAGGTTAGTATCTAGCATACCCGCGAGTCTTACGTCCGCTACTAAGCATTTATGCATTTATATCAAATGGAAAGGGCAGGCTGTATATAGTGGACTGCAAGGTAGAAATCAGAATAAGGATAAGAAGCTAGGACTATCGAAGACTAGCATCTTCCGACGATGTCTTGCAGCATGAGAAGAGAACATCCAACAGTTCATATAAAGCATAAAGTAACAATGAAGCAGAAGTTGATGCAACATTGTATAATATAAGTTGTAATGATTAATAATAATAATGCCTCCGAGTTCCCCTCCTCGACTTATCTGCGAGGAAGAAAACCCGGAACCACATAGTTTAATATAAGTAGTAGTTTCTAGTGGTAAGATCCGGCATCAACATAAAGTGTCCTGTTACCGTGGACACGGCTATTCGAATAGATTAAACTCCCTGCAGGGGGGCACTACTGTTAAGCCTGCACGCTCGGATCTCCAGGGTGGCGTACACCTTGTTAGGGAATGCCCCACCGAGGCTATCCGACACATCGCAGCCCATCCTAGGCTCAGCAAAGAGGCCATCCGCCGGACTATATCCTATGCGCCAAGGGGTCTAGGTCCCTCACCCTTGCACGCTCCTGCACGGTACGAGACTGGCCGGTGAAGCAAATGCAAATCCAAACACACCTGCTGCAGCAAAGAAGACAAGACCGCTTCCCGACAATCGGCCCGTGGTACTGTTGACGTCTGAAGAGCTTTCGGACGAACTACGACGTGGAGGGCCCACACCGTAATCCCACGTGTAGGTAGTGCGTACAGACCAACGGGTCTCTCAAGTCATCCACCGAACCATTTAGCATTTTAATTAACCTGCGTGACAACCATTATCGTTGCCTCAACTTAACTGACCCGCGGACAACGACAGCAGTCAGGACCACCAGTACATCGGTGCCTGCCCTGTCGTCCCACCAAGTCTCTGCGGTTACCAACAAGGTGAACCGACTCCTTACCTTATCTCGCGTGTGCTCTGGGTAGAGCTCGAATTTCGTGGTGTGATAACTCTCGCGAGATACGAGCAGGGGCCAAGCATGCCAGTAACATCGGTCGTACCCTCCCTGTCGTTCCCGACGCAATAGCGCTCGCGGGCACCGTTGGGTCGCCCGACTTCTTACCTTAAGGACAATCGTGGTTCAGGTCCCTAGAGCGACTATACAGAGTCAGCATCGAGTGGAGCACGAGGATTTCTCCTCGATATCCCACACTTGATGTGGCTCGCAGAGTCGAGCTAGGGGGCCTTAGGCAGTGTCTGCATTGTACCGTACCTGTGCAGTTATATATATCGTATCCGTGTTCACTCGCCAGAGTGATCACGGCCCGCTATCTAATCCTAGCGAACAAAGCACAGGGCTCACTGCTGAATAATGCATAGTTATAATAGGCAGCATAGGATAAAGGAAGGTACATCAAGGGTGACAAAAACAGGCTATGCAATTGAATAGGATTGTAATCGTAGCAGAAGCAGTAACAATGCCTAGTGCAAGAAATGTACGGAAAAGATAGGTGATATCTGGGGAAGAGAATGGCTCTGCTTTCCTGGAAGCTCGACGGTAGGGGTAGGGTCGTCGACGAAGTAGTCGTACCCGGCGGTGGTGTCGTCTGCGGTAGCAGCGGGGTCTACCGGAGAATAAAGGGGGGAGAAACAGTAAATATAAAGAAATCATAGCAAACAGATGAATGGCATAATGTGTGCAATGTTAACGATGTTCTAACGCAGTACAATGTGTTATGCTCGGAGCGGGAATTCATCCGGGGATGAAATACCCGCTCCGGGGGATTACCGGACAGGGTGTCTGGAGGGGGGAAGGGATCATGCGGGAGGTGTCGCGGACATCCGACAAACGTGTGGAAGGTGTAACCGTGCTAGTTGAAACAATCCGAACAACTTTGGTGTTCAGAATAAATTCATCCGGATACTTCGACAGTACCAGACAAATCATCGGACAGACGGTCCGGAGGGGGACGGTTCGATGTTCGGTGTGTTAGAGGGGTGTGGTTGGTATACGGATAGCGTATCTGTATTCGTTGCATTTTTCTGATCAATTTTGATATATAAAATATTTTCATCGGAGTTACGGTTTAAAAGATATTCAATTTCAAAGTTTAAATCAATTTTTGAATTTATTTTAATTGTTTAATTGCAACATTATCCAGAATAGTAGATTTGACTGGTCAACCTGATAGAGGGGACCCACCTGTAAGGTTGACTGGTCAACTGACCAGTGGGTCCCACATGTCAGCCTCTAGTCATTTTATTTAATCCTTATTTTTATTCTAAAAACCACTGGACCCACATGTCATAGCCATGTTCCTAGATTGCTATGAAATTTGGCTAAGTCTGGGGAACTCCGGTTTTAACATCCATTGACGTTTTCGGACGGCTACGATTTTGGGTTCGGCTCATCCGCCGAGTTAGTGCACTATATCAAAGTGGAGCTATTCTCTGTGATCTCGAATCTGGTACGGAAGGCAATTTTATCAGAGTTTATTTTCTTAATTAAAACTTGGTATGAAAAGTGCCAGTTGAGGTTAATTTCAGAAACTGTTAAAATTAGCCAACTTTGCCTGGTCATTGCCTTTGGTCTATAACTCGTATGGAGTTGCCTCTTATACAAGTTTTGCCCTATAACAAGTGTAAAATCATGTCATGCCCTTCGATGGCATGACAGGTACCGGTGGCATGTCTATCAAGTGCGCTAAAGTGGCCATCGGGAAAACTTAGTTTTTTCCGATTAACATAAATCCGCACCTTGCGAATTTGGTAGGAATTAATCTGCGCACCGAAGGGACTTGGTCCAATGGTGAAAATCGAAGCTCGTTAGGTGTACTATACGTTCTACATAACTTTTAACTATGTTGGATTTTGTTTGCACTATTTTGTTGTTGTCCAAAATGCCAGTGTAGTAGTTTTAACACAGCAGTTTTCTACACTTGGTGGTCTTCAGTTTTAACAACTGCAGCCGAGTACAACATCACAGGCAGCAGCAACACGGCGGCTGGGCAGTTCGACGGCCAGTAGGGGGCTCAGGGCGCAGGGGCCAGCCACGGCGGCGGGTCAGTAGGGCCGCGACCATGAGGGGCAGTGGGGGGGCGCGGCCAGGGGCGGCCAATGGGCGGCGAGGCGGCCAGTGGGCGGTGCGGACAGTGCGCGGCCGGAGCAAGCCGGCGACAACGAGGCCGCCCACGGGCACACGCGCATGGAGGCAAGGGGCGTTTCGAACGCGGCTACATGCGTCAGTGGCGCGTGCGGGCACGTGCCGGGCGTCCAGTGAGCGCGTGTCGGCACGACAAGGGTGTGACCGGCCATGGCGGGCAAGGCGGAGCTGGGCTCGGCCATCCATGGCGGCGGCGATGGAATGCAACAAAGAGGCGACAGAGGAGGGGATTACAACGCGGGTCTCACCAGGAGCACGACGGGGAGGTTGCGAGGGCAGGGGGAGCTTCACCGGCGACGAATTTTGCCGGAGGAGTGCGGCGTCCGTGGCGGGGAAGATGGCTGGGGCGTCGTGTACGGGGCGTCGCCGCTCGATTCGTTGATGGGGTCGAAGGAGTCGACCACGGCGGTGCCTCTGGACAAGGTCCGGGCCGCCGGTGTGCCCGTTGGCCGCGGCACGGCGGCGACGCGGCGTCGAGGCGCTCGTGCGAGCTCGGGGAGGAAGACACGAGAAGGACGGCGGCACAAGGGAGGAAGAGGGGGCTCACACTAGGGTTTCCAGAGGAGGGGGAATGCGGTGGCCTCGGGGGGACTTAACCCCACCGGCAAGCCGCCGATGGCTGCCACGGCGTGCCCACGGCGTGGCCGGCCGGGGGATGGCCGCCACACACGCTCCTGAACAGGGGAGGAGACACGGGAGGCCAGGTGGGCCGGGTCAGGTAGATGGGCCTCGCCCTAGGCGTTAGATAGGGATTTTTTTAATTTCTGTTTTCTTTCTTTACTGTTTTATTTATTTTATATACTTTTGTATTTTTGTAAAACATGTAATAGGTTCCATAATTAGTGTTATGCTCCATATCAGTGCTACAAAAAGTTTGGGGCATTTATAAATTCATTTGTATTTTGTTTTATTTAAAAATGTATTAAATATCACTATTTTGCTACTGTTTTATTTATTTAGATATTTATATGCTTTATAAAATATCCAACACCATGGTATCTTGCTTCAAGGATTATTGTGCATTTAACAAAATTGGTTTCATAATTTTTGGAACAACTTTATTTTTCCTACATTGTTTTGAATTTCCAAAAGAGTTTGAATTTGAACTCGACTTGATCAAGGGTGATTATTATTAGAATAATCATGATGACTTGGCAATTAACAAGGTGATCACTGTAGCGTGGCACCCGGGGTGTTAGAAATCTCCACCACTACAAAGAATTCTCGCCCCGAGAATGTAAAAGTAGTGTAAGGGGTAAGGTTTCGGTTTCGTATTCTAACGATTCTTAAGGTTCTTGTTGTCCTTCTCGATGAATTTAATCCTTCTCGTTGATGTCTTCATTTCTCTGCATCAGTGCATCTCGACGAGTTGTCATCCTTCATTCAGGGTTGCATCGTACCTACGAATAGGTTAGGGGGGGACTTGACGGGGGTCGGATCGGTACAAGATTAATCAACCGAGGCTGTCCAAGGGAATGGGGTACAAAGTATCTCACAAGTTAAACTCAGGGAGATACATCGAGAGAAACAAATGAAGGCACGAGAAGTTTTCCAGCGGATATGCAAGCATTCGTCGATGATAACGGAGGATGAAAAGGGGTCTAGAGCATCAGGCATAAGCACTGAGTCTGATATCGAACTGAATATCACAAGGAAAAGGACTCAAGAGTTGCATACGAGGTCAAGCAAGAGGAATAACCTCGAGAATAGAAAGGTACAAGAGAGTCAGATTTCGATATTGTGGAACTGTGGGTTACGGGCCCACATTGCATAAGAAGGGTGGTGACAAACAATGCGATCAAGTTACAAGGTAAGTTAGAGAACAACTTGTTAGCTATGTCGGCAAAAACATCAGTGCCAAGGACGAGGGATGCAGAGAACCATTTTCCTGCTCGTTAAGACGAGACAGACCAATTGACAAAGTTCTCGTCCATCGGTGGTCACCGAAAAGTCATCAACAATAGTAACAGGGGATACGGACAAAGTAGTACGCCAAAGTGTTTACATAAGCAGGGAATTATCAGTGCTTAGATAAGATACATAACAATAAAGGTTAAACAGACAAATGTAAGGGGAAATGTGTTTATACACAAGCATTAGGCGTATATCATTCCCAAGGGAAAGCAAAGCAAAATATTCATGACCAAGTTTGTGTTGGCAGGGAGTCAAAGGAGGTTGTAGATGATAACACAAATCATCGAGGGGCAAGGATGGTATTTCACACGATGAATCCAATTAACACTTGGGAGAGGCAAAATGCTGATGATGACCACGACACTTTACGTCGAGAGATTTCAAGAGAATGCAATCGAATAGCAACATCACCAAACAAAAGGGGTGGTGGGGCAAAAGGTAAGCGGTGTTCTTGGTTGACGACAACCCAGAACCATGAAATGGCTATAACAGGGATATGCAATGTTTCATCACAATTCATATGATGTAGTGCAAATGCATGATATCCTCGAGATACCAGGGGTAATACTCGAAGGTAGAACGAAAGATCACAGACGCAAGAAGAATTTCCACCAAGGGGACAATTACTTCTACAAGAAGCTTTCATGATAAGTTCTACATAGTATTCATGGGCATGAACACAAAGGTTCAGGGTCGACCCCCACTTCTTCAATGCATAGCCTTTCATTCACTTCTCGCTCCCATGAAGGTTGTAGGATTGCAGGCTCATCTGACGGGAGGCCAGTAGAGTATAACCCGCATAAAATTTAGGTTCATCAGATTAGGGGAAGCATAGGGTTAACCCATTGTAAGGCCCGATACGTGGTACTGTTCCAGATCTAGGTGTTTCCACGCAGATCTGGGGACGAAGCTCATATCGATCCCACCGCGACATATGACAAAGCCATATGCCCCGGATTTCCAACATGATATCACAACATTACAGATACAAGGATACAACATCTCATACAATCGGCATATAACTGCCTTAATACAATACAACAACGGAAGATATATGTCTGAGTACAGACTACAAGCAAATGCCTACTGGCAAAGAGAAAATCATCGATCCCATAACCACACGGGTCCAGGCCCTCCGCCGGGATCCGCCTAACTAGTCATCGTCGAGTCTCCACGTGAAACGTCGATCACCAAACCTGTTGTCGATCAAGAACCCTGAAAAGAGTTTGGGGGTAGTATCATGAGTACAGAGGTACTCAGCATCCAACTGTAGTGGTCATCTGACCCAGCAAGGACTTCATCACTCGTCATTCTAGGACAACTAGTAGTTTACGGTAAGGAAGGTGTAAGTGGTGAGGTTGCTGCCGCACTAGCATTTATGAAGTGGCTAACGATCTAGAGAGTAAGGTAAGAAGCCAAGCATTCGATGAGGAATCGCCTCCAACAAGTCTGCTATCCACCTACATACGCATACATAACACCTATCCTATCCTTGTCCTCCTCTTCGCATCCCGACGAAGAAGAAGCAGTCAAGGCACACACAGACGTTGATCAAGTTATATTAAGATTATCTCAGTTGTTGTTGTATATAAACAAGGAGTAGGTCTCAAGTCATCCATAACCGTGGACACGGCTTCTCGAAAAGATTTAACCCTGCAGGGGTGTACCAACTGCCCATTACGAGGCATCGCATGCTCGCCCATCTCTCTCAGTTGCTACCCATCATAGGCAACCATTTTATGATTTAGTTCCAAGAGATCCGAAACGACAGGTCCCTCTAACTAACAACGAACAAATCCGGGTGGCCCCCGGGGAGTCGACACCCAATCCAAAAGCTGGCCACGCTCTCGGATCGGACTCTTCCGTAAGGCTAAGGTCGGGGTTAGTCTCGCCTATATAATAGGGGACTTCCCTAGCTCACCAAGTGTGGACCAGCAGAGGAACTATGTCTTCGCTGGCCCGAGTTGTTTGAAAACTACTGGCAGCTGACCAGCACACACACGGTTTCAAATGGTAAATCAGCTTGGGCCACCACTAGAAATGTTTGAAGCTAGGTAGGTAAGAAAAGGGGAACCCATAAAATCCCACACGCGATTAGGCACGCTCAGTCTTAAAACCAATACCTGGAACTCGGATCCTAGGTGACTCAAATCGAACAAAGCGTCGGGGCGGGATAGCCTAGACCTTCCATCCTTCGTCAAATATAGTCAACATTATAATAATCATATCATCAACAACAATAATAATAATTTGATATCCCAAACCCAGGAGTAACAGGGTAACATCGTAGCATCCTAAGCATGCATACTAAGCAGGGGCTGAGCAACGAGCAATAGTAACATAACAGTACAAGGTTTGCTGGGAAGGGACATGGCTGTATTGGTTTGAAAGAGGCTGTAAACATGTGGTAGGATCAAACATCGAACCTAACCTAGACTAGCATGCAAACCGCTGGTTGAAATAGAATGGATCATAAGTAATGTATAGTCCTTACCTGTTGATAAGTCGGGTTCCGAAGGTGTAGTCGATCGCAAGCTTGCATCGTCTCCGAAGGTACCCGCGGAAGCACACAAGACGATAAACACTGGAAAGCAATCAACGAGCAAGCACTCTATTACTACGGGGCAAACACACGCAAGCATAAACAAGAAGGCAACACGAGACAACGCACCTACCGTCGAGAGCGGTTACTAACAGTTTAAGTGGGGTATCGGTCACACACGACGAATACCGCACGCTTACGGTGGTTCAAGTTGCTTAGCTACAGGTGATCAACCAACGGTTATTAACATGGCAACTCAAGCAAGCATGGCATGTCACACAATCAAGGAAAAGGGTTAAGCACAAAGTAAACTACCTATACTAGTCAAGTTAAGCGAGGCAACACCCTAAACACGGCATAACACTAAGTGCCTCACGATGTTTAAAATATTTGGCACTGTTCTGCCCTAAACCATATTTTAGGTTGGTTAACAGGAGCAAACAAAACCATAAACACAAAGTACACGAAAAACTAATCAAGTTACATATAAAGAACACCCCAAACGGAGTTACGGTTAAAAAGATATAAGCAAGACAAGCTATGCACACATGCTGTATAAACAGGGGTAAATCTATATGCAAATGTGCAGCAACATGACATACAATACAGGTAATGCAAGTAGACATGATGCTTAACAATATGCAATTGGAATCACTCAATTCCGATAAACGGTCGCGACACACTCGTCGACCGAAGTTGCAACAAAATATTAACAGCAGCACTTAACAGGAAAAACTAGCAATTAACGGCCTGATGCCCACTTCAACGCAGAATTACACAATCAAGATGACCTCAAATGCAAAAAATTTCTACATACGAATGCTAGAGCACGCAAAACTGAGCAACTTTCATTTTGGGGGCACGTTCATCGGAGCTACGGTTCAACGGGAAATAACGTCGCAAAATTGAATACAACACACAATTTTCCAGACTTAGCAAAAATTATAAAAAAAAAACAGAAGCTAAAAAAAAGGTTCGGGCCTCACCCTACTGGGCTTGGCCCAACTGGCGGCCTGGGAGGTGGCTTGGACTGGGCCTCGGCTGACGGCTCGGGCCGGATCTGGCGAAGTGGGCCGGCCCAGCCACGACGGTCAACGGGGCCGAGCAGGAGGCAGCCGGCTCGGGGCTCCTCCTAAGCGACGGGAGACGGCGGCGGCGGGTGTCCCGGTGGCGCGCCGGCCACCGGCGACGAGGGGCAGCGGGTCGGCAGATCGGAGGCGGGGGCGCGCGGATCCGACCGGTGGAGGCCCCCCGAGGCGGCGCGGCGAAGGACAGGGGGCCGGCGGCGAGCTCCGCTCGATCCCGAGCCCGTCAATGGCGCGGCGGCTCCTAGCTGTGGCCGGCGGACCTACGGGACGAGAGGGAACGACGGCGAGGATGAGAGGAGGAGGGAGGAGCTAGAGGAGGAGAGGAGGAGAGGTCCGGCTGCGGCCGGGGTGGCTCGCCGGCGGCGGCCTGAGCCGAGAGGAGGCGGCGCGGCCATGGAGCTCGGGAGGAGAGGGCCTCCAAGCCCAGATCGGGCCCGGCGGCGGTGGAGAGGGCCCGGCGGGGCCCGATTTCGACATGGAGGAGCTGGCTGCCTTCGGGTGGCGACGTGGCGCCTCCTGAGCCCTTGGTCTGCAGATCTGATGGCCAGAAAACACTGGAGTTTAGGGTTTCGGGGGAGAGAGGGAAAAATGGGGCATATCTGAGTTTTGGGAGGGGGTGGCTGCAATTTTTCCATAGGGGGAACCCTAATTGGCTGGTTTGGGAGGTGGGGGTCATTATATAGGCAGGTTGGCTGGCCAGTTTACGCAAACGCCCCCGGTACCCCTCTCGCGCGTCCGGTGATCGCGTTCGTGACCGCCGGAGGTGCATACGGACTCCGATTCGGACGAAACTTTGACCTACGCGCTCAGCGCGTCGAGCCCATCGATCGTACCTCACTGCGGTGACATTCCGACAACAATTTTTCGGCGCCCCAATAAAATAATCCATTTATTAAATAAACGGGGTTTTCGTTCCGGTGGCGATGGTTGGTTCTGTGCCGGTTATCGCGACGGTGATCGGGTGAAACCCGGTGTCGCAAGGTCGTGTGCTATGGTGGAAAAGGGGCCGGTCACGCATACGATACGAGAATAAGGGGGGGAAATATTCACCGATTATTATTTCGGTGAAGCAAACACTACAAACAACTCAGACAATCAATCAATTCACACCGAAAACAAAAAAAATTAATTTTTGTGAAAACTGGGTTGTTACGCCCATTGGGGCATTTTGAAACCCATACAACAAATATCATAAGCAAGGGATACATGTTCGAAAGAAGAAGGTTGACGACATAGAGCAGATGATACCATTTGCCACAGGCATTTTATATCAGGGGAAATTCATCAATGATTTAGGACACAAGGGGACGACAGGTAGTAATCCACCAAAAGGTCAGGCGGTGTACAGAGAGTCTGGGGCGAGTATCGGTACTCAACCATAAGAAGAAAGAATGCCAAAGCATTGGATATAGAAGCATCGGAATAATTCGATGCTTAAGTACAAAGGAATTATGAATTCCATATCGGTGTATCGGATTCAGATACATCGATCAAACAAGAATAAGTTCAATAGAAGCTTGACGATTAATCAATTAAGGTTGGATTTACCGAGAACCAGCTCATGTCTGGAATGACATTTAAGCCAGAAGAATGGATTCATAGGGATCAACTAATGATTGCGTGCACTAGCACACACGATGATTCAACAGATCGGAATGGCAATGCCAAGGGAGGTCAACAAAGACTACAAGACAAACGGGATTAATCATAGTGCAGGCAGGTAAGAAGAATCTTCAAAGAAGTAGGCTGCCGAGGATTGTCGCGAGATCGAATAGTATTTCAAAGTATTTTGGGAATCACGGGAACAACTTAGGATGAACGGATCCTCGATAAATGTGAGGAATTATCCGCAGGGTGAAAAGAAGCGGCAAGGTAGTAGGCTCAAATGATTCCCGAAACAACGGAAAGTATTTCGATGCCTCTTGTGAACACAAGAGAAACTGGGATTGAATGGATGAAAGAAAGGTGTATGTGGTTATACATACGGACTTACCGATGGCAGGGAATTGTTAAGGTGATCGACACATAGGGTCTTGATAATTTATCGAAAAGTATCTTCGAATCTTCTCGTGAAGCAAGTGATCATCTGTAATGAGGGGCTCTCCGGGAGGAAGTAGTCACGAGAACCTAATGTCAGAGTTAGAAAAATCTTTAACCCGAAAGAGAAGAGAGATCAGAGCCCCAGAGTAAAGGTACGGAGTAAAAGATCCTAAAACCACCCAGTTTGCGACGTGGGCCGATAAGGCACACGACACTGTTAGTAAAGTTGTTTTGCAAGGACTAGACTCGACTTCGACCAAGGAGTTGGAAGGGGGTGTCCTACAGGCAGTCGACTCTGATACCAACTTGTGACGCCCCCAAAATCAGACCGTGTACAGTAATCATACACGCAAGGTACACGATCGAGATCAGGGACTCACGGTGAGATACCACAACACAACTCTACAAATAAAATAATAGAAGTTGTTTAATACAAGCCAAGGGCCACGAGGGCTCGAATACAACAGCTCGAAAGCACAAAGTTAGCGGAAGCAATAGTATCTGAGTACAGACACAAGGGTACAAGGTTGCCTTAAGAAGGCTAGCACAAATAACAACAGATCGAAAAGGCGAGGCCTCCTGCCTGGGAACCTCCAAACTACTCCTGGTCAACGGGGAACTCAACGTCGTAGAAGGCATCAGGGATCTTCACGTTGCGATGGTCGGCATCGGGGATCTCCTACTCCTGGACTCCAAGGCTCCAACGTTGACCGCAGCGGCCGATCAGGCAAAACAAAAAGGGGAAATAAAGCAAAGGTGAGTATCTAGCATACCCGCGAGTCTTACGTCCGCTACTAAGCATTTATGCATTTATATCAAATGGAAAGGGGAGGCTGTATATAGTGGACTGCAAGGTAGAAATCAGAATAAGGATAAGAAGCTAGGCCTATCGAAGACTAGCATCTTCCGACGATGTCTTGCAGCATGAGAAGAGAACAGCCAACAGTTCATATAAAGCATAAAGTAACAATGAAGCAGAAGTTGCTGCAGCATTGTATAATATAAGTTGTAATGATTAATAATAATAATGCCTCTGAGTTCCCCTCCTAGACTTCCCTGCGAGGAAGAAAACCCGGAACCACACAGTTTAATATAAGTAGTAGTTTCTAGTGGTAAGATCCGGCATCCGCATAAAGCGTCCTGTTACCGTGGACACGGCTATTCGAATAGATTAAACTCCCTGCAGGGGTGCACTACTGTTCAGCCTGCACGCTCGGATCTCCAGGGTGGCGTACACCTTGTTAGGGAATGCCCCACCGATGCTATCCGACACATCGCAGCCCATCCTAGGCTCAACAGAGAGGCCATCCGCCGGACTATATCCTATGCGCCAAGGGGTCTAGGTCCCTCACCCTTGCATGCTCCTGCACGGTGCGAGACTGGACGGTGAAGCAAAAGCAAATCCAAACACACCTGTTGCAGCAAAGAAGACAAGACCGCTTCCCGGCAATCAGCCCGTGGTACTGCTGACGTCCGAAGAGCTTTCGGACGAACTACGACGCGGAGGGCCTGATACGTCCAAAACGTATCTATAATTTCTGCTTGCTCCATGCATGTTTTGTGTGATATTGCTATGATCTAGATACACTTTCATACACTTTTGATCATATTTGGACTAACCTATTAACTCAGTGCACCCCAGTGCCAGTTCCTGTTTTCTGCTGTTTTCTATTTCAGTTTTCCCCCATATAAAAAGTGCCAGAAAAATTCCGGGAAAAATATAGGAAAAATCAGCGTACAGGAAGCTTCGCGAAGAGCCCGAGAGGGGCCAGAGGGGAGCCAGGGGGGCGCCTGGGGCCCCTGGTCCACCTCTGGATGCCCCCCTTCGCCTATTTATTCTCTGTCACAGGGAAACTCCAAGGACAGAACCCTTTTTTGCGATCTCCCCTCTGTTCCGCCGCCGCCGCGCTTCCGAGATCGGGAGCACCAGAAGACCTCTTCCCAGCACCCCGCCGGAGGGAGGGCCGACCTCCGGGAGTCTCCTCTCCACCATGGATGCTCCCCGGATGTCTCGTGAGTAGTTTTCCTTGGACCATGTGTCCGTGATCAGTAGCTATGTGATGTTCTCCTACCCTCTTTGTTCTTCATGGTTTAGACCTCGTGAGCTGCCCTACATGATCGAGACACTTTTGTAATCTTTCTGCTATTGCTATGCTGAGTTTGATGGGATCTGATGGATTATGAGATTATGTTCAGATTGTGATAGAGTAATATATTTGGTTTTTATCTCTTATATTTTTGTTCCTAAGTAATTCTTGCATGTTGTCCGTTGCTGTTTATTGCTTTGGCCAAGTAGTAGGTAGTGACTCCAAGAGGGAACGTTATGCTCGATTGTGGGTTCATGCCCCCCGATGACACGCTTGAGTGACAGAAACATGAGTCTAGGGGATGTGCTATTGCCACAAGGGGGAAAGCAACGGGGCTTGTAACCGCGGTTGCAAGGATTGTTTACTTTACGCAAAGTTCTGTTTAATGCAGTTGTCTGTTGCTTTGGGTTTACACTTTGGGTGGGGCTCGCAACTTAATACCAGCGAGATGTTCTGGATAGATATCTCAAGGTGGATGATTAGTAGTAGATGCAGTTGGACTACGGTCTACTTATTTTGGCGTACTGCCCGTGCTTTTGAGCCTCTTCCTTTCTTTTTTAGCATAGTTAGCATTGCGGTGCGTTCATAATCCTATCAATTGCCCTTCTGTAATTTGTTTACCTCGCATAGCAGTTTTATCGTCTTTTGGGAGAGAGACATCACTAGTGAACATCACGTATCCCGGTCCATACCCTTATTACTGTTTCCACGCTATCTTTACTTTTCTGCTTTTTACTTTCAACTGCTATCATTATCCCTTGTGTTTTACCCTTTGTGAACAACAAGACCGGAGAGATTGACAACCTCTCTGAACTTCGTTGGGAACAAAGTTATCTGTGTCTGTGTGCAGGTCCACGTCAGTTGTGCCGCTGACACCTACTTATCATCTCTGGAGTCCTACTGGATTCAAACCTTGGTATCTTCACCGAGGGAAACTTGCTGTTGCGCTACATCTCAAACCTTCCACTTGGGGTAACCAACGAGGGGCGAGAAGCCATCAAGCGAATTTCTGTCGCCGTTGCCGGGGACTCCGAGTGCTAAGATAGGGGAGTTGCACACTACCCTTTACATTTGTTTTTTTAGTCTTGTTAGTTTACCTTTCAGTTTTTATCTTTGTGTCTTTTATCAAAATTTACAAAAAAAAATATTTATCTTGCTAGTTGTCATTATGTCTGGCCCTTTTGCCTTTGTTGAGACAGAGGTTCTCACCTTTAAACAAAAAGGTGGAGAAAGTTTAAAAGATGCTTGGTATAGAATTAATGATTCTCAAAAAAGAGCCACCAAGAAGCAATCCACTACTATCCTGCTTAGAAATTTTTATGTCTGGATTACTCCTTGGAATAGCTTCATATTTGATACTGCTATCAATGGGAATTTTCTAGAAGCCCCGACTTGGGAGTCTCTTAATGTTATTGAAAATCTTGTTGGAAATCTCCCTATTGCTAGCAAACAAGAAGGTATAACTCTAGCTCACATTATGAAGAAACTTGAAAAGATAGAGTTAGAAATACCAAGTATAACTAGGATAAATGAGTTGGATCGCAAGATTCAAGGGAATTTGAATAGGCTTGATAGCTCCATGCTTAAAATTATTAAAACTTTGGAGGTCAACAAATCCCGTGATACGGATCTTTCTCGGATTGATAAGATTGAGGAAATCATTAATACTCTAGGAACTACTTTTTCCTCAATCAAACCAAAAAAGGTAGAGACTTCAGCAAGAAGGGAACCTAAGTTCAATTATGTCCCTAGGGTTCCCCGACCTAAAAATAAACCACCCATTGCTAAAGAAGTTGAAACCGTGAAAACTTTGGAAGAAATACCTCTCTTTGATAATTTTATAAATGAATCTTCCATTGATTTTCCGCCTTTTGGTTTTCTCCATAGAAGTATCTTCATTAGGCCTTTATTTGAAAGACCTCTTAAGACTAGTTGTACAATTGAAGAGCTTTTTGATGATCTTGATAATGATTCGATTGCTACAACTTGATCTTTTGCATCATGCCTAGCTTAAAGGCATAAAAGAAAGCGCTTTCGGGAGGCAGCCTGCAACGAATTTAGGTTTTCCTTTTTGCTTTTGTTGTGTCTTGATGATTGTTACTACTGTAGCAACATGATTGTATCTTTATTTTTTCAGCTTTGTGCCAAGTTATAGCCTCTTACGGCAAGGGAAGTAAAAGTTGTGA
This sequence comes from Bromus sterilis, assembly GCA_950022295.1. Taxonomy (NCBI): domain Eukaryota; kingdom Viridiplantae; phylum Streptophyta; class Magnoliopsida; order Poales; family Poaceae; genus Bromus; species Bromus sterilis. Next base: position 139,791,711 of record OX465599.1, on the reverse strand, counting down.
CATGCTGTCCAGAAAACAGATTCTGTCCTCGTGACCAGAAAAATTACAGAAAAATCCCAGTTCATCTTTTTGAGCTGAAATTTTTACACAGAATGCTCTATACAATTAAGAAACTTCCATATGTTCTGAGGTTTTTTATTTGAGTTGCAGAAGTGCCCCTAAAAAATTCTTTACTACCTGCTGTTCTGTTTTTCACAGATTCTGCCACGTTTTGTCTCTCCTAAATTTTGCAAACCTTAAGCTTTCTTTTTCTTTCCAAAACTTTTTGGCACTCTTGAGAAACAGTAAGTCTTCAAGAATATCTTTATGTCCAGTGGGGAAAAATTATTTTATTAAGGGTACTAACCTCTCTAATCAGCTTATGATGAGTTATGTATGAAGGGAGTTTTCAAGTGTGCGATGGAAGATGATGAAAGAAGATCCAGGAGTGTCAAGCGCTCAAGCTTAGGGATGCCCCCATGCATCCCCAATAAATATTCAAGGAGACTCAAGCGTCTAAGCTTGGGGATGCCCCCGTGCATCCCCTCCGCCATCAACAATCATCAGTTCGTCCTTTGTCTCACTATATTTTTATCACTTCATGCGTTATGTGCTATGCTTGGAGCGTCTCGCTCTTAGGTTTTATTTTTAGTTTTCTTTAGCTTTGCTTGCTGTTCATAACAAGTTAGATCCCGTCTTACTTTGTGTGGGAGAGAAACACGCTCCACTTTCAAAATTTAGAACACATCATAGGATTCTTCATGCCTATCTTTTTGCTGTTGTGTGTTCTTTATCTTTTCATAGCTACTGCCATGTTTAGTTTTAGTCTTAGTTTGTCTTTAGCAAGAGCCTTGGCTTTTGTTTAGATTGTTTCTGGAACTCTTTTTAGTTTTCATGTTTATATTGTTAAAGAGAGTTGGTTGTTGCACTGAGTTGTGTCTTGTCTTGAAAGTAGGTAATTGAGGTTGCTATTTAATTCTAGTAGTAGCTTGCAATAGTTTTGAGGTATTGTTGTGAGTAATGTTTGAACTTTTGGTGTCAAGAGCTCTAGCCTATTAGTGATAGGTGTAGTATTTTGGGCAATCCGTGTGTATTTTCAAAACCTACAAAACTAGTTGAGAACTCTAGCTACTAGATGGATCACTAATCTTTGGAGGGATCGAATATTAGAGTACACTCACGTACCATGAGTCGAGGATGCGCAAGGATAACCAAACCCCCATACACTCCTCCTCGGGGTACTTGTCTCTTTGTGAACCTCCTTATTAGATTGAGAGTTACCGATAATAAGTGCATGAGTTCTTCGGACTAATGTAAGTATTGCAAGTTGACACTTCCACCTTCCCATATTTTGCTAGCCTCTCCCGTGTCGTGCATTGCCTTCTTCTCACTCCGAGAGTTGGTGTCCACCTTCGCCGGTACATCCAAACCTTTGGCATGATACGCTCTGTCATCATAAACCTCCTTATATCTTTCCTCAAAACAGCCACCATACCTACCTATCAAGGCATTTCCATAGCCTTTCCGAGATATATTGCCATGCAACATCCACCTCTTCATGACTTGATCTTCATGTCATACATGTTCCTGCTACACTGGCAGCGACATACATTGCATACATCATGACAGTTACATCTTCTTTATGATTTTGAGTACCTTGTAAAGTGTGAAAGATATCCTTTACCTTCTTATAAAATAGAGTGTTGCCCTTAAGTGAGGAAAAGATCCCAAAGTGGACACAATAAAAGATCCCGAAGAGGACAAATGAGAGTTAAATAGAAAGAGCCATTGAGGCCACAAAAAAATAGAAAAAATAGAAAAAAGAGAAAAAGAAATAAAAAGAGAGAAAGGGGCAACACTACTATCCTTTTGAGAGATCCACACTAGTACTCCCTTTATATCCTTGTACTCCATAGAGATGATCTTTATGCATATAGCTATGTGGGGACCTTCACACTATAGAACTTGGCTTGCATATTCCAAGGATGAGCCTCCTCAAACGAGCTCTAGGTCTTCATGAGCGAGCAAGTTAGATGCACCCCCACTAGTTCCATTGGAGAGCTTCCTAGCTCGTATGTGCATCCGTTGCATGGCAATCCCTACTCCTCACATCATATCTATCATTTGGCATCTCTTGCCTATGATTGTCCTCATTGATGTGAACCTTTCTCATCCTTTTTGTCTTCCTACTCCGTACTTCTCTCTTTGCCATCCTAAGTGTCAACTCTCGTGCTTACGCTCAGCCATTGCATGAGTGCTCAAAATATCGAAAAGGAGTGGATCAAATTGACTTGTACCTGGCTAGTGGTCTGGGGATGAGTCAAGATAAGATTCCAAAGAGGACCAAGTGTAAAACATTAGTAGATTGAGTTCTCAACACAAAAATACTTTTTCTCGTATTCCCTATCCCCCTTCTTGCACGCAAACACTATTTGGAGACATTCGAGTCATGGACAGCGAGAGCTCTTGCACCTAATGTTCTTTTGTTACTTGTTTCAATGCTAATATAGACTCTTGCATGTTATGACTTGAATTGAATCTCTAGCCTTGATTGCTTTACTTTTCAAAGTTCTTTTATGGTAGCTAGCATGTCACCACAGAAATTATGCTGTTATCATTTACCTACTCGAGGACGAGCAGGAATTAAGCTTGGGGATATTGATACGTCCAAAAGTATCTATAATTTCTACTTGCTCCATGCATGTTTTGTGTGATATTGCTATGATCTAGATACACTTTCATACACTTTTGATCATATTTGGACTAACCTATTAACTCAGTGCACCCCAGTGCCAGTTCATGTTTTCTGCTGTTTTTCTATTTCAGTTTTCCCCCATATAAAAAGTGCCAGAAAAATTCCGGGAAAAATATAGGAAAAATCAGCGTACAGGAAGCTTCGCGAAGAGCCCGAGAGGGGGCAGAGGGGAGCCAGGGGGCCCAGGCGGCCACCCGGCGCGGCCCCACCCCTGGCCGCGCCAGGGGGGCGCCTGGGGCCCCTGGTCCACCTCTGGCTGCCCCCCTTCGCCTATTTATTCTCCGTCACGGGGAAACTCCGCAGACAGAACACTTTTTCGCGATCTCTCCTCTGTTCCGCCGCCGCCGCGCTTCCGAGATCGGGAGCACCAGAAGACCTCTTCCCGGCACCCTGCCGGAGGGAGGGCCGACCTCCGGGAGTCTCCTCTCCACCATGGATGCTCCCCGGATGTCTCATGAGTAGTTTTCCTTGGACCATGTGTCCGTGATCAGTAGCTATGTGATGTTCTCCTCCCCTCTTTGTTCTTCATGGTTCATACCTCGTGAGCTGCCCTACATGATCGAGGCACTTTTGTTATCTTTCTGCTATTGCTATGCTGAGTTTGATGGGATCTGATGGATTATGAGATTATGTTCAGATTGTGATAGAGTAATATATTTGGTTTTTATCTCTTATATTTTTGTTCCTAAGTAATTCTTGCATGTTCTCCGTTGCTGTTTATTGCTTTGGCCAAGTAGTAGGTAGTGACTCCAAGAGGGAACGTTATGCTCGATTGTGGGTTCATGCCCCCCGATGACACGCTTGAGTGACAGAAACATGAGTCTAGGGGATGTGCTGTTGCCACAAGGGGGAAAACAACGGTGCTTGTAACCGCGGTTGCAAGGATTGTTTACTTTACGCAAAGATCTTTTTAATGCAGTTGTCTGTTGCTTTGGGTTTACACTTTGGGTGGGCTCGCAACTTAATACCAGCGAGATGTTCTGGATAGATATCTCAAGGTGGATGATTAGTAGTAGATGCAGTTGGACTACGGTCTACTTATTTTGGCGTACTGCCCGTGCTTTTGAGCCTCTTCCTTTCTTTTTTAGCATAGTTAGCAATCCGGTGCGTTCATAATCCTGTCAATTGCCCTTCTGTAATTTGTTTACCTCGCATAGCAGTTTTATCGTCTTTTGGGAGAGAGACATCACTAGTGAACATCATGTATCCCGGTCCATACCCTTATTACTGTTTCCATGCTATCTTTACTTTTCTGCTTTTACTTTCAATTGCTATCATTATCCCTTGTGTTTTACCCTTTGTGAACAACGAGACCGGAGAGATTGACAACCTCTCTGAACTTCGTTGGGAACAAAGTTATCTGTGTCTGTGTGCAGGTCCACGTCAGTTGCGCCGCTGACACCTACTTATCATGTCTGGAGTCCTACTGGAGACAAACCTTGGTATCTTCACCGAGGGAAACTTGCTGCTGCGCTACATCTCAAACCTTCCACTTGGGGTAACCAACGAGGGGCGAGAAGCCATCACGGGCCGGGCGTCCGGTGAGCGCGTGTGGGCACGACAAGGGCGTGACCGGCCATGGCGGGCAAGGCGGAGCTGGGCTCGGCCATCCATGGCGGCAACAATGGGATGCAACAAAGGGGGCGACAGAGGAGGGGATTACAACGTGGGTCTCACCAGGAGCATGACGGGGAGGTTGTGAGGGCGGGGGGAGCTTCACCGTGACGAATTTTGCCGGAGGAGTGCGGAATCCGTGGCGGGTAAGATGGCTGGGGCATCGTGTAAGGGGCGCCGCCGCTCCATTCGTTGATGGGGTTGAAGGAGTCGACCACGGCGGTGCCGCTGGACAAGGTCCGGGCCGTCGGTGTGCCCGTTGGCCGCGGCACGGCGGCGACGCGGCGTCGAGGCGCTCGTGCGAGCTCGGGGAGGAAGACAGGAGAAGGATGGAGGCGCAAGGGAGGAAGAGGGGGCTCGCACTAGGGTTTCCAGAGGAGGGGGAATGCGGTGGCCTCGGGGGGACTTAACCCCGCCGGCAAGCCGCCGATGGCTGCCACGGCGTGCCCACGGCGTGGCCGGCCGGGGGATGGCTGCCACGCACGCTCATGAACAGGGGAGGCCAGGTGGGCCGGGTTAGGTAGATGGACCTCGCCCTAGGCGTTAGATAGGGATTTTTTTTTATTTCTGTTTTCTTTCTTTACTGTTTTATTTATTTTATATACTTTTGTATTTTTGTAAAACATGTAATAGGTTCCATAATTAGTGTTATGCTCCATATCAGTGCTACAAAAAGTTTGGGGCATTTAGAAATTCATTTGTATTTTGTTTTATTTAAAAATGTATTAAATATCACTGTTTTCCTACTATTTTTATTTATTTAGATATTTATATGCTTTATAAAATATCCAACACCATGGTATCTTGCTTCAAGGATTATTGTGCATTTAACAAAATTGGTTTCATAATTTTTGGAACAACTTTATTTTTCCCACATTGTTTTGAATTTCCAAAAGAGTTTGAATTTGAACTCGACTTGATCAAGGGTGATTATTATTAGAATAATCATGATGACTTGCAATTAACAAGGTGATGACTGTAGCGTGGCACCCGGGGTGTTACATCCCCATACCTAAACCTGTAGAGCTGACAATTGTGAAGAAACTTGTAGCTAATGGATTTTAATGTGTCATGTACACTCACGATTTAGGAATCAATTAGTATGTCTTTTGGATTACCCAAATATTGTGAAGTGTCGTGCTAGCTGTTATGTTAAGTTGACATTTTGTTAGCAAATTTGAGATCAAATACATGAATTTAATTTGTTATCTATGAGTGTCAGTGATAATATATTTTTATCGAAGTGCAAATTCATTTTTTTATTTGTAATATATATACTTTTATTTCAAAAAAGTATACTAGTGAAAACTAACTAGTGACGGGCACAAATAAATGCCCGTCACTAGTAAATAGATACTAGTGACGGACGCCCGCCCGTCACTGCTAACGTATTACCAGTGACGAGTTACCAGTGACGGGCGCCTTGCCCGTCACTAGTGGGCATTTTTGGGCCGTCACTGATAGGCTATTCTGTAGTAGTGAACAACCACCATACCTACCTATCATGGCATTTTCATATCCATTCGAGATATATTGCCATGCAACATCCATTGTTCTTCATGTTCATATGACTTATCCTTCATTGTCATATTGCCTTGCATGATCTCATAGCTTGCATGACGAGGGGGTGACCCCACGACTCCTATGGATGAGCCTACCTGGTGTCCATGAAGGAAGAAGGCCCATGAAGATACAGCCTCGGCCCACTAGTTGGCACCAACGTAGGAGTCCGCGACTCACAAGGAGGGTGCGAAGACCTGCCGTACGGAGCAAGCTAGGGTTAGGAAAGCTTACCTGTAAACGTTGATGAACTCCCCGAGACCTAGCCCGGTATATAAGGGCTAGGAGGGGCGACGTCAAAGACATCTAATATCACCTGTAACCCTAGCCTTGAGCGCTCCAGCCTTGGCCTCCACTGTAAACGCATCTCCCCCATTAATAATATCGAGCAGGAGCGAGCCTTCCTGTTTGCCGACGAGCTATCGTCCAACCTGTGCATCTCATGACTAACCCAGGTTCCCTGACCATGGGATTTGCCGGGGTTGATCCCCGTCAATTGGCGCCGTCTGTGGGAACCGCGCAGGTTGGGAACGCGATCTCGGCGGCCTCATCATCATCAGCACTCATCGACTCGACGGCTCCGGCAAGATCCAACTTGTTCGAGTCCCTCGGATTCACGGCCCACCTCCCGGCCCTCAAGCCAGTCTTCACCAATCTACACTCCGGCGTCAATCTGATCTTCGGAGCGTATCAGATCTACATCAACCATTGGGGTACCCTTCGCCTCATCGACGGCACCCGTGCGCCCACGGCAACACCTGCAGCAACGACCGTAGCAGACACCGCTCGCACGGTCAACCTATTTTGCGGTCGTAGCTACCCACCCAACTCACGGCTCCACGCCACTCACGACCGCTCGAGTGAAGTCCCAGCATGGAGAAGCACGATCGCACGTATCAGCAAGGAGACGGCAAGGACACCATCGCAGGTGTTCATGGCAGAAGTTGGCGCATCAGCATCAGGCAACAACGGGCGATTCGACGACCCGAGCACTCATCAAGACACCCCAACCACCAACAGGGCGGCTGGTCCCGACAACACCAGTCAGATGGTCGTACAGCTAGGAGAACCAGGGACCATACCAAAGAAAGTCCCGGTGGAACAAGGGCCCAACGATCAAAAAAGCAGTCAGCCGCTAAGCAGCAAACAACAAGCACCCGGCCAAGGCAGCCAGCCATCACGCAGCAGGCAGCAAAACCCGGTTGCAGCGGCGGGCGGACCACCCAAAGAAAAAATATACTTGTCCAAGGAATCAATGGCAATGGTAAAGGAAGCAGTCGCCCACGGCAGGTTACTACCATCAGATGCCTCAAGAGACGAGCTAAGGGCATACAACAAGTAAGCGGGTGATTTAACCCAACAGACGAGACAGTGGCGCCTAGCCATGGAGAAGCAAGCAAAAGCAGAACCCGAAAGGAAAAGCAGTCGCAGACAATCTCCCAGAAGTGACTCGCCAGGCCACGACTCCCCCATCCGCAATAGATCGAAACTCAACAACCTGCGGAAGACAGAAAGGGCGAGAGTAGTGTGGAAACTGGAAGATGACTTCAGATCAGAGGAGGACGACGACGAAGAGGAGCCCCTCACTCCGGCAGAAGCACTCATAAGCGCCCAGGACTACCTGTCTCGTGCCCAGAAAAGCAGAAAGGGCAAAACGGATCGCTACACTTCCATAGCTCTACAGATAATGAAGGACGCTATCGACGCCTCGGTACCTAAGAAATCCAGCGCAAAGCGGCAGACTCGCGAGCGGACACCAGACAGGGACCCCAGTTCACCGGACGACGACGACAACGGCATCAATGACGACAGGTGCAGGCGCCCCGACAAGTACAAGAAACACGACAGCAACGACAACAACAGGCGCCGCAGCACTCGGCGAGATGGGCGAGACGACATCACGCAGAGTACTCGGATGAAGAGGCTTCCGACGAGGAAATCGAGCCATGTGGAGCACTCTGCTTCACACGTGCCATACGTGAGACGCGTATGCCAAACGGGTTCAAACTGAACTCCACGACACTAAAGTACAACGGACTCGAGGAGCCGGAGGCATGGCTCGACGACTACCTAATGGCAGTCAAGTTTCAAAGAGGAACCAACATCACGACAATGCAGTACGTGCATCTCATGCTCGAGAGCTCCGCTCGACATTGGCTGAAAAATCTTCGGCGCGGATCCATCAGCTCTTGGAGCCAGTTCCGAGGAGCCTTCATAGAAAAATTCAAATCCACATACAAGCGACCAGCCTCACTCGAGGAGCTGCGGGCATGCAAACAAGGAACAAGGGAGGCCCTGCGAGCATACATCCAGCGATTGACGATACTCAAGAATTCAGCGGAAGACATCTCGGACGAAAGTGCGATCGACGCATTCAGGCGAGGTCTTCAGCGCGTTGAATTCAAGGAGCAGCTTGGACAGATGAATGTCTGAACACTCGCACGGCTGTTAGAACTAGCCAACAGCTGGGCAGACGGAGAAGACTCCGTTCGTAATGAAACAAAAACCCACACTACACGATCAGAGTACGACTACGACTACAACGGAGATAGAGGAGACGACAGAAGAAGAAAGCGACCCAGACGGAACTTCTACAACGACAGAGGACCTGACATGGTCGCCGCCGGTTGCTCGGACGATCGGAACGGCAGGCACCGCGATGACAACAGACCACAGCGATGAGACAACCCAGAAGACGCGCCCCAGGCTCAGAGACGAGAATGGAGGACAAGGCAGCCACGCGACGGCACTCGCGCATTTCGCTCCGCCAAAGAACAACTCAACGGACCGTGCTCTATACACGGATTCAGAAATGAGCGAGGAGAGCTTAGATCATCCCACACCCTCAGGAATTGCAGAAGCTTCAACGAGTTGGCCGAGGAGAAAAGCCGCTCCGCGGCTGCAACAACACGACCACTCGCAAGCATAGCAGTTGGGCCAGTCGCCCACGATGCGCCACCAGCCCCCCCTCTGCCAACAAGACAGATGGCCGTGATCCAGGAACGGCAAAGGACACCAGAAGAAGAAAACCAGTACCCAGAAGCCCACGGGAGGATCTACACGATACAAGAAGGCAGACCTTCCAATAGGCAGCAGAAACAAGTCACTAGACAAGTCTTCCTAGCAACCTCCGCACACCCAGCCGTCCCAGAGTACCTGCGCGGGTCGGAGACAGAAATCTCCTTCTCCCGGGACGACCACCCGCCAGTCGTTCCCCAGCCAGGGCACGCCGCGCTAGTACTCGAGGCCAGAATCAGAAATTACGACATGTCGCGAGTATTCATGGACGGCGGCAGCGGGATCAACATCATCTTCACCCGAACACTCGATGACATGCTCATCCAAAACAACGCACTCAAGTCCTCAGGCACAACCTTCCACGGGATCGTACCAGGAAAAGCAATCTACCCCCTCGGAAGGATAAGCCTGGAGGTAGTCTTTGGGAACGCGACAAACTTCCGCAAGGAAACACTTGACTTTGAAGTGGTCGACTAGAAGTCGCAATAACACACAATCCTCGGGCGACCAGCTTTCGCTCGCTTCATGGCCGTACCCCACTACGCCTACCTCAAGCTGAAGATGCCAGGCCCAAACGGGGTCATCACAATCAGCGGCAGTTTCGTCAGATCCGACCGCTGCGACAAAGAATTCCACAAGATAGCAGAAGCATTCGTAGCCCACCAAGGCAGCAGGACCACGTGACTCGCAGAAGAAGCGCTCCCGTAGAAGGAAAGGAACATCGCCCGAAGAAACCCGGCACCGGGAGACAAAGCTACCAGGCCCTTAAAGGCCACTACATCATTGCTCTAAGCAAAAGGGATCTGTCCTCAACAGAGTCCTCCTACTCTTTGTAAGGGACAGCAGGAAAGATATTACATAAATAGTTTTCCCCAAAATTTCTTGGCACTCGGAGGCTCGCCGAAGCAGCCACCCCCCGAGGCGTCCTCCGCAATCGCGACACATTAACTTGGCACTCGGGGGCTCGCCAAAGCAGCCACCCCCCGAGGCGTCCTCCGCAATCGCGACACATTAACTTGGCACTCGGGGGCTCGCCGAAGCAACCACCCCCCGAGGCGTCTTCCGCAATCACGGCACATTAACTTGGCACTCGGGGGCTTGCCGAAGCAGCCACCCTCTGAGGCGTCCTCCGCAATCGCGGCACACTAAACCTGGCACTCGGGGGCTCGCCGAAGCAGCCACCCCCCGAGGCGTCTTCCACAATCGCGACACATTAACTTGGCACTCGGGGGCTCGCCGAAGCAGCCACCCCCCGAGGCGTCTTCCGCAATCGCGTCACATTAACTTGGCACTCGGGGGCTTGCCGAAGCAGCCACCCTCCGAGGCGTCCTCCGCAATCGCGGCACACTAAACCTGGCACTCGGGGGCTCGCCGAAGCATCCACCCCCCGAGGCGTCTTCCGCAATCGCGGCACATTAACTTAGCACTCGGGGGCTCGCCAAAGCAGCCACCCCCCGAGGCGTCCTCCGCAATCGCGGCACATTAACTTGGCACTCGGGGGCTTGCCGAAGTAGCCACCCTCCGAGGCGTCCTCCGCAATCGTGGCACATTAACTTGGCACTCGGGGGCTTGCCGAAGCAGCCACCCTCCGAGACGTCCTCCGCAACCGCGACACATTAACTTGGCACTCGGGGGCTCGCCGAAGCAGCCACCCCCTGAGGCGCCCCCCGCAACTACAAATGAAGACGACCCTCCAAGACAACATATATACAACCAAGAAGAAGCATATACAACGAAGGGAAGCACCTAATCTCTAGGCTCCAACTTCGCCTTAATAAGTGCACCCAGATGGCGGTCATTCTCTTCACAAACTCGCCTCACAACCTGGTGTGCATGCCTATCTACAGCCACGTAGTGCTCATTCATCGGATGATCCCTACCACCTGGAGGACCCGCCACCACCTGAGCAAAATCCACCCCTGGCCAATGACTATGGACCAAGCCCAAAGCAGCTCGGGCTCCAGCACGAATCTGATGATCCATCACTCGACGTAACTCAGCAGGTTGAGAAAATATGCGACAAAGCCTCTCAAGGGACGAAGGAACCACCTCCAACGGATAGAACTCAGCATGGATACCGCCCAATACCCGCTGGCAGTAGCTGAGAGCTTCCGGTACCCGCTCAACTCGGCGACGAAGCAAAGAAAATGCTCGAGCACGAGCCCCATCTGCCCAAAAGGGATTGCTCGCCTGCACACTAGGATCATCAAGCCGCGACATCTCCGACTGAACGACCCTCTCTTCATCCCGAGTTCGCCCTTCCAGCACTTTGAAATTCAAAAACTACGATCAAGACACAGACGACAAAAACCCACCAAGCGGAATCAAGCAACCAAGCAGAGGCAAGACTCACCCCGCAGGAGGTCGGACAACTTCACCACCCACGAAGCAAGGCCCTCAACCACGGACTCGGCACGCTCGCGACGAGTACGCTGAACGGCCACGGATCCCTTCAATCGAACAATATCCCTCTCAGCGTCCTTCAGCCGCAAACAAACGGACTCGTACGCACCCTCGCGAGCGTCATCCTTCAGCGAACTCCACGGACGAAGAACGCCCGGAGTGGCCTACCGCAGGATGAACAAAACAAATCAAAAACAGCAAGAGGAACAGCCAAGCAGTCACTCAGATAAAAGTAGCAAAAGATCAACCATCACAATGGAGTCACGAATTACAGACAAAGTTTCAAAGCGGCGCAACACTACTGTGTCTCCCCCTCACCTACGACAGGGGGACCCTGAGCATCTACAACTTGTTGCAGGCGACGAGCCATCCTATCGGCTCGGTCGTCCTGCTCACCAGAATAGTGCGGAATGGTCTCAACCAAGGAATCATCAAAGGAAACCCCATGCCCTATAAGGACGACCAGGGCCGTGGAAGAACCACTCACCACGCTCTCCGCCACCAGTTCCACCATATATTTCCCATACGGGCCGAACGCAGCAACCCGAGCACCCAGGCCATCAGGCACCTTCGTACCCTCCGACATAAGGTGCTCGTGCGCAAGACCCACAAGATTGGAAGCCCGGGCACAGACGTCCTCGACCACTGCAACAACATCTTCAACAGCATTAACAGCACCTTGGAGAATCCCAGACCCCGACGCAGCAGCCTCCATCGGCTTCGCACCTACAGCAGCTGCACCAAGCAAAGAAAGGTCATCACGGGAAGACAGTAGAAACAACAATGGTTGAATACCAAACTTACACACGAGCGAGCCCGCCAAGGCGCGAAGACGTTTGCCCTCGACTGCCTCCACCCGCGCACGCGCGTCCTTAGCCTGGCGAAGGCGAACCAGCTCCTCATGTTGACCATGCAACTCCGCCTCCTTGGAAGCCAAGGCAGCCTTGAGAACGGAAACCGTCTTTTCCGCCTTTTCGGCTTGTTTCTCGGCAGCCTGGCGACGACCTGCAAGAAAAGACAGTACTCAGAACAAAAGACGAAGCTCCCAAAAGCTCAGCAACGCAAAAATAAAACTCACCATCCATAACAGATAAGGCATCCTGGGCAGAATCATGGGCCCGTTGCCAACGCTCAGCATCAATAATCAAACGCTCACAGTGCTGGAAAACAGGCTGCAAGAACCAGACAATCAGGTGTTAATTAAAGACAAGACTACAAGCAAATGCAAACAGTTACTTCTAGCCTCAGGGGCTACTCCCATCGGGAGCACTGCCGTGCCCCCAATGATAAAACAACACAGACACAAATCATCTTACCAGCTTGGAGACATGGTCGAAAGCACGGACCTTGTCTTCAATCGCCAGATCAAGACGGCCAAAGTACGGAGGACCAAGTTCAGTCGGCCTGGGCTCAGGAGCAGCAGCACCAGGCGCCGCAGAAGAAGGTACACCGGGAACTACACCCACAGTCGAAACGACAGGAGTCGCCGCCGGCCCAGATTGGCCAGCGGCAGCCGAGAGGTCCTCAAGATGCTTGGCTGTCGCCCCAGAACTCGTCGACTTCAGATCAGTAGCAGCTGCGCTGGTGCACGAAGCAACCGGAGCAGGCGCAGCACTACAAAATAAAGCATTATCAGACGCAAGAACAAGGAAAAAGGAACGGGCACAAATCCAGCAGACTCTTACCCGACACACGCAGCACGAGGACGCCCCAGCCTCCCAAGCCTGGCCCTCCTGGGAGGAGGGCCCGGAGCAGTAGCCGAAGGGGAAGGCCCAGCAACAGGAGCAGCAGGAGGGACTTCATCACCTAACGCAACATGATCTTCATCATCCAAAGGGCGCGAGCGCTTCACACGAAAAGGACTCGAGTCTTCACTGTCTCCAGTGTCCACTAGCACAATCTCAGCATTAACAGCCGGCGCAACATTATCAGCTGCGGAAGCATCAGGCTCTTCAAGAATATCGGTGTCCTACGGCTGCGGAGGATTACACGGCACCGGAGCATGACCCTGCAAGGCAAGTAATGTCAACAACAAAACAAAACTAGGTACTCGTCTAGGCAAATGAATGAACACGGGCACCAACCGGCGGAGGAGAATGATCAGAAGCATATGGACGGACAAGATGCATCTCGAAAATACTCGAGCACTCGGTCACTTGCTGGATACGAGCCAGCAAGGCATCAGGTTCTAGCTCTTCAGGCGAGCATCTCGTCGAGTCACCGAGTCCCTTGTACTGCCACATAGGGCGAGCTCGATGCTGCAACGGTTGAGCCCGCCTCCCCAGAAAAACAGAGATAAGCTGACCACCAGTCAAGTTATCCTTTAACACAGCAATCCTCTCCAAAAACGGAGTCAGCTCGGACGACTCCACCTCGGTCAAAGAATGAGACCACGAAGGCTGTCTGACCACCCGCGTACCCGGATTGAAAGAAGCAAGACCAAATTGCTGACCAACAACGAAGCGATCCTTCAGATAAAACCAGCCTCTTCGCCAGCCACTAACGGAATCGATCTTCTCCAACTCAAAATATGAATGTTTATCCCCAATGGAGATACCTACTCGACCCACAGCGTACTCACAGTTCGTCCTTTTTACATTAAAAAGGCGCCTCCAAAGTCCCCAATGGGGGTAAATCCCCAGGAAGGCCTCACAAAGAGTGATGAAACACGCAATGTGCAAAATACCATTGGGAGTCAGATCATGCAACTTGAGCCGATAGGAATACAACAAGCCCCGAACGAAAGGATGCAGCGGAAGAGCAAACCCACGGTGGAAGAAAGCCTGGAAGCATACCCGCTCGTCCGCCGCCGGCGCTGGAATCGACTCATCACTAGGAAGACGGACATCGCCCGCCACCACCATGCCATCAGCAACCAGCGCATCCAGATCTCCAGCCCCGAACGTGGACCGCTCCCACTTGCCGGACATCTTGGCCGACTCGACAGCAGCACGGAGGCGCTTGGACATAGATCTCACAGTAGCACGCAGAAGAGAAAAGACGAAGGATCAGGAACACGAAGGAAGCAGAGAAAGAGGAGGAAGGCAATGGCTGGGTAAAACATACAATTTACCCAGCCACATGGTATTTAACTCCAAGAGCCTAGCAAGACGGGCCACCATGCAACCCTTTTTGCCCAGTAAAACGTGGCACGACCCCATACAGAGGCGAAAAGTATGGAAAATCCAACCGGCGCAGTAACAACACCGCCCACTACGCGCGCAAAAAGAGGACCATGAACGCGCCACGCGAAAATTTCGGCGGGACATCGCCAAGTCATTTCCCACGACAGACCGCAACGGTCAAAAAGGCGTACTGAGTATGCCATCAAGGCCCTGAGATTCCATCTCTCAGATCTTTTCCATAAGGAAAGAAAAACATCTTACTCCCATCGGGAGAGTACATCATAAGAGTCCCGGGTGCTCCCTCACCCTAAAGGTCAGCCATGTGCTCGAGTGACCACTCGCACTTATGAGAGTCTCGGGTGCTCCCTCAACCCGACGTAAGACAAACATGCATTCGCCAAGACCATACGGCGCTAAGAGTCTCAGGTGCTCCCTCGCCTCAAGAGCCGAAACGGCATTCGAGTGATCACTCGCGAAAAACCCCCGACTGAGCACTCGAAACAAAGCTCCTCGGGTTAATGAGTGAACAGCTCGCTTGATGTTTTGTTCCAAGCGGGTGCAATGCTATAAGGCTCCGCGCCTCAAAAACACACATTCCTGGAACACGATACACTGTGCCCAGATGCCACGCAAGATTAGCGTGTAGGTAAGACCCCGCTGCGAAGTACGGCCGGGCTGGGACTTGCCGAAGAGCGATTTCACTCCCAACCTTTCCCATGCGCTGCGCATGATAGAAAAGCCGGGCGGACGCGCCTTAGGCTGTACACATTACTGGCGGCAAATGAACACCGTAAGATCTGAAGCGGCCGGACTTTTGCTCGACACCAGTGTTCCAAGCTCACGTCGAGGGACGTGGGTTTGATTGGGCTACTGTGGTATTTGCCCTAGTGCAATTCACCAAGGCTCGACCCGTCGACTCCTTGGGCCCTTTCAGCTTAGCATCCCTCGAAACAGGTTTTGTCATGGCCACCAGACTGCCAGCGACCCGCGGATGAACCGCGCATACCAATAACCGACGAATGAATGTACTCGAGTCCCTGCGCGACTCTCCGAGTCCCCCAGGCACTCGGGGGCTACTGACGAGGGGGTGACCCCACGACTCCTACGGATGAGCCTACCTGGTGTCCATGAAGGCAGAAGGCCCATGAAGATACAGCCTCGGCCCACTAGTTGGCATCGACGTAGGAGTCCGTGACTCACAAGGAAGGTGCGAAGACCTGCCGTACGAAGCAAGCTAGGGTTAGGAAAGCTTATCTGTAAACGTTGATGAACTCCCCGAGACCTAGCCCGGTATATAAGTGCTAGGAGGGGCGACGTCAAAGACATCTAATATCACCTGTAACCCTAGCCTTGAGCGCTTCAGCCTTGGCCTCCACTGTAAACGCATCTCCCCCATTAATAATATCGAGCAGGAGCGAGCCTACCTGTTTGCCGACGAGCTATCGTCCAACCTGTGCATCTCATGACTAACCCAGGGTCCCTGACCATGGGATATGCCGGGGTTGATCCCCGTCATTGCATGTAGTTGGGCTTTGCCTGTTCTTCATATTTTTGCTGCATGTTGCGCTTGATCTTTGCACATACTGTGTGACACCCCGGCTCAGAGTACCGGAACGCCCCGTGCTCCAGCCCAGAGATCATGTCTTCTAGAACACGACACTGCTTGATATAGAACTGAACAACTTTCTATTACCAATGAAATGGGTACATGGGGTCTATTACAATGCTAGCTGAGCGAGGCGGAGAACAAACTTGCTCCTAATGCTAGCAACGGGACTACATCAAGCAGCAGAATAACTCTATAGCAGCGGAATAAATTTTAGCAGTGGAACAACGGCGATGGTGATGGACTCCACTCCAAAGGGACACTGGTTGGGACACCTCCTAGATCGCAAACACCGAGAACACCTTCCTACGCAATCACAACATTACCTGCAAATCTAGCATGACACGCTAGGTCAGTACATTGAATGTACTTGCAAGCTCACGACAACCAAAGCATCAAGGAAAAACAATAACATTTAAATCTTAAAAGTCAAGGGACTGAGAGGCTTCACAGCCCTCCTCATGGGGAACCTACACGATCCGTCCGATCCCTCTGGGATCGCTGCCAGCCACACGTCTCAGCGCAAAACACCTCCTCTACCGCATAACCCTTGCAGCCTCCCCATTTGCCTCCGTCTCCTCCCCGTGCCCCAACCGCCTCCTCTCCCTCTCCACCCAGCCGCCTTCCCCCGCCTCCCCGTGCGCAACCTCCTCCCCTCCACTCTCCTGACGTTGAGGACGGTGGCGCCTGCACCGACGGGAGAGAAGGAATGAGAGGAGAGCGGCCCGAGCTCCTCCCTGGATCTCCCCCAACCGCCGCAGCCCTGCTACCTCCACTCTCGCCCCGCTTCCAACATCCACCTCGGCCGCCCCCATGTCTCCACCGCCAAGAGGCCGCCATGGGAGGCCCATCCCGAGATTGCCTCGCCACTCCTCCGACGAACCCATCTGCCCTTGGATCCGACGAGCAGGATGAGACCGGCATGGACCAGCTCCTCCATCTCCCCCCACTGCTCCTCTGCCGCCTCCATCGACCACCGGCGCCACCATCTCGTCTGCAAGGTGAGCCACCACCTCCCTCCACTACTTGCTGTGATTTACTTTTGGTTTAAGGAATTGTATTGCAACTTTAAGGATATAAATCTACAGCAATTATTGTTGATAGGGATAAGTATTAAGTATTGTGCCAATGCATTTGAAATTTTGAATGATGTCTACTATTGTCCAGATGACATCTTCTTGAGCTAGAGTTGAACTTTCTCCATGGTTTGCTCATGTCCTTTCAGTGCATTGATATTTCTGTAGGGTTCACATGTAATGTGGTTATCTATATTACACACTGCATTAGATAGAGCCTCTTTTATATTTATTTTTCTTTGTTTTAAAAATGGTTGGCTTAGTTTCCACCTTCCTGGTCCAGCCCGTGTTAATATGCATTGCGGAAATACAGTTTAAGCAGCACGTCTACAGGTCTCTGTATATGTTTATGGTAGAATTTCAGTTTAAGCACAACGTAAATACATTACTATTGAATAATTTGCAGCAGCACGTCTTGTCGAGTAAATTTAGTAAATTAAAATTGCAGCAAATTTGCTTAAGAGGCTCCAGTTAAAGTATTTCAATACGTTGTACTTATTCTTTCCATTTTCCTCTATTATCTTTAATGTTTTGTTTAAAGTATAGCACACATATTCAAGAGGTATTATAGCTTTTCACAACATTTGTGGGTCAAAACTTCCAGCTTTGACAATGCCCAGTGGCCTACTATAAAGCAAATCTCTCCATGCCACAATTATCTTCATTATAGCAGTAAATACCAGATTGGAAAATTAATTACATGTTGTACTGCATTTTTAATTGCAGGTGCCACTGAATATTGTTGATGATGGATTAGTGCAACATATACCTACAACTTCAGTTGCCTCCTCAAATATGGTGAGTGCACCTTTCTCTCTGTTTATAGGTTGTTAGCAGTGCATTACCAATTGGGATAACTTGAAAGTAAGTTAACTGTCCATCTAGCCAATCACGTTGATGTTAGAATTGCAGATTTTACGGTCCTATGTATGTATTCCTTTTTCATATCCTGTTAGTAATTCGTTACACAAAATTAATTGACTAACACTAAGAGAACTATATCTTCACTGAAGTGGAATTTTTTGGTTTAGTTATTGATGAACATGGCCCCTGGTTAATTGCTAAAGTTTATCTTGATTATCAGTAATAATAGTATTGTTTTAGAGGCGTCGACAGCTGCAGTATTTGAATCTAAACATGTGATACATGAAAGAGCTTATTTTGAGTTAGATAATTATTTGGTTTTGGGTATAGAGTAATTATTTTAGAGGTGGGATGCTGGTTGCATCTGGACTCAGGGCACCAGGTTGTGATGGCCTTCAAGTTCAAGTTCATATCAAACCAATATTCTGTGCGTATAGATTAGAAAGATTATGTCTTGCTTAAAGGTCTTTTTGCTATGGATCTTGCGGCTACTACCCGTCCCTTGAGATCCTTTATTAATTATGTTTAATATGTTAGTTTAGTTGGTACTTTCTCCACTGCATTAATCTTGTGATTTTAGTGCAACCTTGTTGAGAATCAGAGCATATCAATGATGTGCAAGTAGAATTTGGGTGGGTCGGCGCATGCTAACAATTGTCATGGGAAGCTTCCAAATTGTATTTGATCTATAATAACTTTCTGATTCAGGAATTTTATTTTTGGATCCCTTGCTAAAGCTTAATCAAAGAACAGTGGGAAAATACTGCACTAACTATTACAGTCAGCTTTTGTTTATTTATTTTCTGAATTTTCAAGCATGCAACCACATTTTCCAGTCAGCTTTTTTTCCCATAAATTATATGGTTTGCTGATTTTCTCAGGTGGTGACTGGAGTGACCACGGCACCGGCTTGACGCAAGAGTGAAAGGACATCGCATAAATCATTGGCTGGCTGCAATATTGTATCGATCTCTCCTTGACAATGCCAAGTTTACTCTCTTCAGAAGTCATTTTTAAAGGTCAATCTATTCAAGATTCTGGGTAAGAGGTTAGGTTTCTATAGACTATCTACGATATTCATAAACAGAATCCAAGTTTGTATCTTGTGTATGCAGTTCATACATTACTTGCTTTTGTTTTTGTATGTAGTTCGTATATTAGTTTCTTTTGATTGTATTCTTTCAGAATTGTGTGAACATGCTTTTAATTGTATTTTTTCAGATTTGTGTGAACATGGACAAGAAAAAGGAGAAGAGAAGACTTGTTGAGAATTGGAGGCGAAAGAAACGTGAAGAGAAGAAAAGTAATATTTCATCATCTTTTTATTTTATTTCGCCTCACTTGGTGATGTCCCAATGACCAAAATTGAGCTACCGGTAGGTACTCCAATCGTTAACATTGTAGGGCCCGAGCTGTAGGTTAATGATGCTGGGTCTGCAATTCAGTTTTATGAATTCCGTCGCATATAATGAATTTCTTCATTTTGGGAACGATATATCGCATGCCATCGCCCTTAAACCCTTTGTCAGTTCCATGCTTCCTCACAGGATCATTGTTCTCAAATATATATGCTGTCATTTTTCATTTTGTCCCCAATATATATTCATTTTCCCTTGCAACGGCTAAAAAGTGAAAATGACTTGTAGAGCTCAATGGTTCAGAAACTGCAATGGTACTTTTCCTTTAGGACGTTACTGTTGGGTTGATAGCAGAAAAGGATTTGGAAAGTTTATAACTACTGATTAATAGAATTTTGATCCCTAATTTCCGGATTCAGATTCAGCTACAGTACACTACTCCTTACTGAACTTTCACCATATTTTTATCTCATTTCTTGAATACAGATGCAACCCTCTTGTATGTCTATTCTTAAACACATAGAATCAGAGCTGTTCAAACCAAACAATATGCGAAGACCAAAATATTCATTTTCATCCCTCCTTGCAAATATCCATTTGAGAAGAATCATCAGCAAGCACAGTACTCCAAGTACATTCAGTTTGTTGTTAGCTTTCAAATATCGGAGTTTTTTCAGTTTGCAACATCATGCACATTCGGCTTTCATTAGCTTTTCTCTGCTTCCATCATCTATGCAAATGCAATCAGCTTGTGCAATACGTACCAGCTACATGGAGTGTTTTTAAACATGCATTTAATTTAATCATGGTTCATATATGAAAATACCTACTGAACCATTGCAGATGGAGGATCAAACAACAGTAAATCAAAGGCGGGTAACAGCAAAAGCCAGCGCGGTGACCAGAGCCACGACCAGCTCTCAGGTGGGAGGCGGCGGCAGTGGGTGGAGGCGGAATTGGGGGCGCGACAGCCAGAATCAGGGGCGTGGCAAGCGGAATCGAGGTCGCCTCTGTGGCTGGTGCATGTGCTGGTCCTGGCCGCCTGCGTGTCTGGCGCAGGTGCTGGTCGCGCAGGTCCTAGGTGGCGCATGTGGGTGGCGCTGGACGTACGTAGGTGGGAGGATGAGCTGGGCGCGCATAGGTGGGCGGTGCTGACCGCGCATATGTGGGCGGTGCTGACCCCGCGCAGGTGGGCGGCGCAGGCAGCCGTGGCGACGCGTGAAAGTTATTTTTGCAAAAAATCCAATGTACTATGCTGGCGATGAGTGTTCCTGGCTGGAGGGAGTGAATTACTTGCATCTACTTTGTATCTTTTATATCATAATTTTTTTATTTTTTTATTTTGTCGTTAAAGACGCCTCATTTTAGCGGGAAAGAAGTGCATTAGGAAGGCTCGTGTGGCTGGAAAGAAGTGTTGTGTTATCTCACACTATATATTTGGCATCGTGCTGGGTGTTGTCATTCCTCTTGCAACTAAGTTCAGTCTTAAGTTGAAAAGAAATGCATCTTAATAATGACTGACATTGTAGTTTTAGCACATCACACGCTATTGTGATGAATACAATGCTTGTGTTAGCTCTAGGTGGTGTAGCTGTAACCTGAGCCGAAGGATATCTTTAGTTCAAGATCAACGATTTCTTTTTTCTTTTTGGTTACAATTATTGTTGTCACATTTTGAATGTAAATTATGGGGGATCATGTGTGTACCTCTTTTTTTTTACAAATTAAACAGATTACAACGAAGTTGAGATATTACACAAAAATGTTGAAGTTGCTGAATCTAAAACATTGGGACTCGTATAACCTTGAAGAATTCAACATGGCCTATGCCACATCTATTTCCATGAACATTGCAAACAAGGCCTACAATGGCCCTATTTGGATACTCTAACTCGGTTAGAGGTTAGAGTTAGATTCTAACTCTAGTCTAACCCAAAACTAACTCTAACCAAAGAGGTGTTTGGATGGTGGAGTTAGATTGGCAATAAATGTACCATTCCAATCATTTGACTACTTTATTCAGAATTTTGTATGGTGAAGATAGTGGAAAAAGTAACTTTTTGTGGGCCCCATCCAACTCTAACCCAAATAAGCACCTCTTGGGTGGGTTAGATTTTTTGGATGGGTTAGATGCATCTAACCAACTCTGACCCTCCTGTTTGGATGTTTTGGGGTTAGTTTGATACAATCTAACCAACTCTAACTCTAACCCATGGATCCAAACCGGGCCAATGTAGTGCTAAACTACTATCACAGAGACTATTTGTTTCAAAGAAGCAATATCTTAACTTTCACATTATTGGTTTCTGAAAATGCAATTTTTTCTACAAAAACATGGTTTTAAACGGGACTCTGCGCCATTTGGCGCAATAGGTCATCTTGTATCAATAATAGTTCAATCAATGCTCACAAGATGAATATAGCATAATACAAGATTAAGACTAGTGCAAGAACAACCATCGTTTATGGTCACATGAACCACTTACTCATCTCATGATCATCGCATGATCGTGCAACTTACCTCAGAGTCCTTACCGACCCAACAATCGGGTTACGGGTCATCGCATGATCACGTAACTTGCATGGGTCGTCGCACGACCACTCAACGGGTTAGGGGTCATCGCATGACCACCCAACTTATTAGGTCATCGCATGACCAACATCTTACACGGGTCATCGCATGACCACCAACTTGCACGGGTCATCGCATGACCACCAACTTAGCACCATCATCAAACCGGGTTTATGTTGATCCATAGTGTAACCTAGTACAAACTGTGTCCAATATCGTGGACTCGGCTATTCGAATAGATTCATACCCTCTAAAGTGGTCGCGCACTTTACCCACACTGTGGAGTTATTCCTCCATCCAGTACCTTGGAACTTGTCCCACAAGAACCTCGGAACTCATACCATAGGATTGAACTAGGACTTCTGCAACGAGACCGTTCTACCGCGTGTCTCCCTTACTGTATCACCCGACATACTTTTCAAGTCATGCCGTGGGTAGCCCTGTGTCCTCCAGACACCTGCCATCGCATGGCAAACAATATTGTCCCAAACGGGGGCTGGATCCATATAACCAAACCGGCTCTCAAGACTATAGTCGTTTACCGGGCCAGGGTAATCACACGTGCATAGTCTTCCCTCCTTGGTGATACGAATAAAAGAGCGCACCGATAGACCGAGCCAAGGCCTTCCCATTCAGGCGAGTGTGGCTGCACTGATAAGTTCGGTTCGGTGGCACCAGATGAACTTGGCATAAAGCATGTTTCCGAATGCATAATCATCAAGTATCAGGTGCAACATGAAAATCCATAGTCCAAGTTATAGCAATACATGTAGAACAATCCAAGGTATGATCACGGCTATACAAAGCATAATCCGATGAGCAACATAACCATGTCAGGATCAGCAAGATAAACCTAACTATAGTCATGCGCATCATAGCAAGATCATAAACATAACTAGGGGTTATGATGCATACAAGCATAACATGGCAATAGCATCATCCTTAAAATGATCCAAGCATATCTCGAGCAATCATCATATTATCCGAAGGTTAAAGCAAGTTTTAAAACCATGTCGAGGTTTTACAAAGATGCAAAAGCAAGTTGTGGCTTTCCTTTCACCAACAAGGTGTGAAGAAACTCCTGGTCTTCAACACAAGCAATTACTCTGAAAATATTTTTAAATGACAAAAGAAAATGTCACATAAAACTTTCCTTTTAACCAACAAAAATAAACAAAACATCATGGCATACAAACTATGCAAAATTAAACAGGATCTCGATAGGAAATTAGTGCAAAAAGTTTCAACTCATTTGGACTTGTGGTTTAAGAGATAACACTGGTCAAAGTTGGGTCAAAATAATCAAATTAAATGGATTTAAATTGATTTGCTCTAAAAATTCCATGGGGTGACATCGAAGGCGTATTCCCAGAATACACTCCCACTTATACCTCTTCGGGAAATAGAAGGAGAGGCTGACATGCGGGCCCAGGCTGTTGGGTTTGGGTGGGGAGAGGGGAACAGGGATGTGGCGGCTCACCGGCGGCGAGTCTCCGGCGAGGAGGCAGCGGTTGGGTGCAGCGAGCGTGCAGGTGGATCGGGCGGTCAACGCTGAGCACGCCCGTACCCGTGGTTTTCCAGGAGGTGGCCTACAGGCGACGCGACCTTTGTCTCCAGCGGCGACAGCCACGGTGGTCGTTGGCGACTTCGATTTCGGGAGCAATTCCGACCGGGAGGAGATTGTGGAGGACCAGAGGAGTTCCAGGAACTCAATGGTGGTGGTGGATTGAGAAGGGATGCTCTGGAGCGGCCGGGGTACGGTGAGGCAGTGCGGCGGGCTGCTCACCGGAGCGGGGGAAGGAGGGCTCCCGGGCTCTGATTCTTTGTGCTACGGGTCGATTGAGAGGGGTGCGGGGCTTCTGGTGCGGTGAAGAGGACGGGGGCGAGTTCCCTTTTATAGGGGGGGGGCGAGATGCCGTGCTCGAATGCCGCCGAGGGGAAACGGACATGGCGAGCAGTGGTCGAGGGCGTGGTGGCAAGTTCCAGGGGGTTCGAGGGGCGCCGGATGTGGCTAGAGGGAGCACAACGAGCACGTTGAGCACGGGGGGGGGGGGGGGGGGAGTCATGGCACTGGGGGCCGCGGGGGCTCACTATGGCCGTCGGGACCCGTATGGCGGCGACGGCCAAAGCGTGATTCCGACGAGGGGAGGTTGTTGGAGAGGGACGCGTGGAAAGGGAGGTCGTGCAGCGCGGGTGGACAGGAGGAAGACGACGCGGACGCGCTGCAGAGCCGGGTTGGCGTGTCCAGGAGCCTGGGGCACGCGCAGAGCGCGCCAAATGCGTGCCAACACCGCGGCCACCGCGTGCACTGGTGCCATGGATAAGATTCCACGTGGCCAAACATGTCTAGTGGGTTCTCCTTTCCAAGATGAACACAGGGGTGGCGTTGACTGGTCAAGGGGAGCTCTCTGGTGATCATATCCTCTCTAACAAGGGGAGAAGTTGTGCTCAAATGATGAAGAGGGGTAAGGGGTCATGTTGTCACATGTGCTTAGGGTACAAAGTACTACATATGTGGAAGGTTTCAGCTCAAATGGCCAAGAGATTAATGCACTTCCTTTGTAAATGCCCAAATGGTCCAGAATTGAATTGGTGAAGCTGGAATCACCTTGGCTTGATGGATTTGGCTCAAATTTGGTGGAGAGGGGTTATTTGGGGGTGTGCACAAGTGTGCGAAATTTCAGAGCTAGGGGATGTACCTAGGTAGCACTTGCTTCACAAGGTACCCTGCTGGCCAGAAATTTGATCTTGAGTTTTCCCTCACATGGGTGGTTTGGTTTGGCTAATACTTTGTTTAGGGGAGTAATTTGGGTGTGGGAGCATGTGTAAAAAGTTTCATATTAAATGGGTGCTCCAATCTTGCACTTGCTTCACAATGCCCCTTGCTGCACCCAAACTTTGGGAATTTGGTGAGGGAGATTGGCTAGGCAAATGGTGCTGAAATCTGGCACAGGTCTATGATATGGTCATAAGAGCTTGCACAAAAAGTTTCAGAGGGAGGGGATAAAGATAAGTAACACTTCCTTCACAAAGTGCTATTCTGCCCCAACAGACAAATTAATTTCTCTAGGTGGAAAATTCACTTGGGCCATGCATTTTTTTGGATATTTTGGCAAGATATGATATCAAGGACATGTGGTAATTATTTGGGGATTTATGAAGCAATATAAATAGTGGTTGCTTCACAATCCTCAAATAAATTGAATATTCCTTTTATTGGAAAAGGAATATATGGCATGAAGAAAAATGTGGTTCAGATGGTGATACGTCCCAAACGTATCTATAATTTCTACTTTGCTCCATGCATGTTTTGGGTGATATCGCTATGCTTTTGATACACTTTCATACACTTTTGATCATATTTGGACTAACCTATTAACTCAGTGCACCCCAATGCCAGTTTCTATTTTCTGCTGTCTTTTTATTTCAGGTTTTCCCATTACGTAAAATGCCAGAAAATAATCCGTGGAAAATATATAAAAACTCAGTGCAGCGGAAGCTTCCAGAGTCCCGAAGGGGGGCCGGAGGGGCCCCACCTGGTGCCCAGGCGGCCAGGTGGCGCGGCCTACGGTGGGTCCGCGCCGGGAGGCCGCCTGGACCCTTGGTGCCCCCCTGGCTGCCCCCCTTCGCCTATATATTTCCTTCGTCCTGAAACCCCCGAGGATAGAACCCATTTTCGCGATCTTGCCTCTGTTCCGCCGCCGCCTGATACTCTCTCCTCGTTGGTTACCCCAAGTGGAAGGTGAGATGTAGGATAGCCGAAAATCTCCCTCGGTGAAGATACAAAGGTTTGTCTCCAGTAAGACTCCGGAGATGATAAGTAGGTGTCAACGGCGCAACTGACGTGGACCTTCACACAACACAAATAAATTTGCTTCCCAACGAGTGTAGAGAGGTTGTTAATCTCTCCGACCTTGCTGTTCACAAAGGATCAACGCAACAGATAATAATGATAATGATAGCAGCTAGAAAGTAAAAGCAGGAAAATAAAAGAGCGTGTAAACAGTGATGAAAATATGGACCGGGGTCCCGTGATGTTCACTAGTGATGTCTCTCTCCCAAAAGACGATAAAACTGCTATGCGAGGTAAACAAATTACAGCTGGGAAATTGACAGGATTAAAAACTCACCGCAATGCTAACTATGCTACAAAGAAAGGACGAGGCTCAAAAGCAAGGGCGGTACGCCAAAATAAGTAGACCGAAATCCAACTGCATCTACTACTAATCATCCACCTTGAGATATCTATCCAGAACATCTCGTTGGTATTAAGTTGCGAGCCCCACCCAAAGTGTAAACCCAAAGCAACAGACAACTGCATTAAATAATACTTTGCGTAAACTAAACAATCCTTGCAACT
Organism: Bromus sterilis; assembly: GCA_950022295.1. NCBI lineage: Eukaryota > Viridiplantae > Streptophyta > Magnoliopsida > Poales > Poaceae > Bromus > Bromus sterilis. The sequence continues at coordinate 139,765,421 of OX465599.1, read as the reverse complement.
GCGGTTATAAGCACCGTTGTTTTCCCCCTTGTGGCAGCAACACATCCCCTAGACTCATGTTTCTGTCACTCAAGCGTGTCATCGGGGGCATGAACCCACAATCGAGCATAACGTTCCCTCTTGGAGTCACTACCTACTACTTGGCCAAAGTAATAAAAGCAACAGAGAACATGCAAGAATTACTTAGGAACAAAGATATAAAAGATAAGAACCAAATATATTACTCAATCACAATATGAAAATAGTCTCATAATCCATCAGATCCCAGCAAACTCAACATAGCAACAACAGAAAATTACATATGTGCCTCGATCATGTAGGGCAGCTCACGAGGACTAAACCATGAAGAACAAAGAGGGGAGGAGAACGTCACATAGCTACTGATCACGGACCCATGGTCCAAGGGAAACTACTCACGGCACATCCGGGAAGCGTCCATGGTGGAGGGGAAGCTCCCGGAGGTCAATCCTCCCTCCGGCAGGGTGCCGGGAAGAGGTCTGCTGGCACTCCAGATCTTGAAGTGCGGCGGCGGAACAGAGGAGAGATCGCGAAAAAGGGTTCTCTCCTCGGAGGTTTCGCATCACGGGGAATAAACAGGCGAAAGGGGGCAGCCAGGGGGGCCACCAGGGGTCCAGACGCCCCCCGGCGCGGCCAGACCCTAGGCCGCGCCAGGTGGCCGCCTGGGTCCCTGGTGGTGGCCCTCTGGCCCCACCCAGGTGATTCCGGAAGGTTCCTTCACGCTGATTTTTATCCGATTTCCCGAATTTTTGGAGCATTTTTAATATGGGGGAAACATGGAATAGAAAAACAGCAGAAAACAGGAACCGGCACTATGGTGCACTGAGTTAATAAGTTAGTCCAAATATGATCAAAAGTGTAGGCAAGTGTATCTAGATAATAGCAATATCACACAAAACATGCATGGAGCAAGCAGAAATTATAGATACGTTTGGGACGTATCAACATTCCCAAGCTTAATTCCTGCTCGTCCTCGAGTAGGTAAATGATAACAAGAAAAATTTCTGTGGTGACATGCTAGCAACCATATAAGAACTTTGAAAAGTAAAGCAATCAAGGTATGTGATTCAATTCAAGTCATAACATGGAAGAGTCTATATTAGCATTGAAACAAGCAACAAAAGAACATTAGGCGCAAGAGCTCTCGCTGTCCGTGACTCGAATGTCTCCAAATGGTGTTTGCGTGCAAGAAGGGGGATATGGGAATACGAGAAAAAAAGTATTTTTGTTGAGAACTCAATCTACTAAAGTTTCACACTTGGTCTTCTTTGGAATCTTATCTTGACTCGTCCCCAGACCACTAGCCAGGTACAAGTCAATTTGATCCACTCCCTTTCGATATTTTGAGCACTCATGTAATGGATGAGCGTAAGCACAAGAGTTGACACTTAGGATGGCAAAGAGAGAAATATGGTGGAGGAGGAAGACAAAAAGGGTGAGAAAGGCTCACATCAATGAGGACAATCATAGGCGAGAAGGCCAAATGATAGATATGATGTGAGGAGTAGGGATTTCCATGCAACGGATGCACATATGAGCTAAGAAAAGCCCTCCAATGGAACTAGTGGGGGTGCATCCAATTTGCTCGCTCATGAAGACCTAGAGCTCGTTTGAGGAGGCCCATCCTTGGAATATGCAAGCCAAGTTCTATAGTGTGAAGGTCCCCACATATCTATATTCATAAATGATCATCTCTATGGAGTACAAGGATAAGAGGGAGTACTAGTGTGGATCTTTCAAAAGGATAGTAGATTTGCCCCTTTCTCTCTTTTTATTTTATTTTTCTCCTTTTCTATTTTTTGTATTTTTTTGGTGGCCTCAATGTCTCTTTCTATTTAACTCTCATTTGTCCTCTTTGGGATATTTTATTTTGTCCACTTTGGGATCTTTTCCTGACTTAAGGGCAACACTCTATTTTACAAGAAGGTAAAGAAGATCTTCATACTTTACAAGGTACTCAAACATAAAGAAGATGTAGCTATCATGATGTATGCAATGTATGCCTCTGCCAGTGTAGCAGGAACATGTATGACATGAAAGTCAAGTCATGAAGAGGTGGATGTTGCATGGCTTTTTTGAGGAAAGATATAAGGAGGTTTATGATGACACATCGTATCATGCCAAGGGTTTGGATGCACCGGCGAGGTGGACGCCAACTCTCGGAGTGAGAAGAGGGCAATGCACGGTACGGAAGAATATAGCAAATATGAGGAGGTGGAAGTGTCAACTTTCAATACTTAAATTAGTCCGAAGAACTCATACACTTATTATCGGTAACTCTCAATCTAATGAGGAGGTTCACAAAGAGACAAGTACCCCGAGGAGGAGTGTATGGGGGGTTTGGTTATCCTTGCGCATCCTCGACTCATGGTACGTGAGTGTACTCTAATATCCGATCCCTCAAAAGTTTAGTGATCCATCTAGTAGCTAGAGTTCTCAACTAGTTTTGTAGGTTTTTGAAAATAAACATAGATTGCCCAAAATACAACACCTATCACTAATAGGCTAGAGATCTTGACACCAAAAGTTAAAACATTACTCACAACAATACCTCAAAACTATTGCAAGTTACTACTAAAATTAAATAGCAACCTCAATTACCTACTTTCAAGACAAGATACAACTCAGTGCAACAACCAACTCTCTTAACAAGATAAACATGAAAACTAAAAAGAGTTCCAGCAACAAACTAAAAAAATCCAAGGCTCTTGCTAAAGACAAACTAAAACTAAAACTAAACATGGCAGTAGCTACGAAAAGATAAAGAACACACAACAGTAAAAAGATAGGTATGAAAAAAAAAATCCTATGATGTGTTCTAGATTGAAGTGGAGCGTGTTCCTCTCCCACACAAAGTAAGATGGGGTCTAACTTTTTATGAACAGCAAGCAAAGCTAAATAAAACAAAAAAAGTAAACCTAAGAGCCAGACGCTCCAAGCATAGCACATAACGCATGGAGTGATAAAAATATAGTGAGACGAAGGATGAACTGATGATTGTTGATGGAGAAGGGGATGCACGGGGGCATCCCCAAGCTTAGATGCTTGAGTATCCTTGAATATTTCTTGGGGATGCATGGGGTCATCCCCAAGATTGAGCGTTTGACACTCCCGGATCTTCTTTCATCACTTCCCCTCGCACACTTGAAAACTCCCTTCATACATATATTAGTCCGAAGAACTCATGCACTATCGGTAACTCTCAATCTAATCAGGAGGTTCACAAAGAGACAAGTACCCAGAGGATGAGTGTATGGGGGTTTGGTTATCCTTGCGCATCCTCGACTCATGGTACGTGAGTGTACTCTATTATCCGATCCCTCCAAAGATTAGTGATCCATCTAGTAGCTAGAGTCCTCAACTAGTTTTTCTAGTTTTTTGAAAATAAACACGGATTGCCCAAAATACGACATCTATCACTAATACGCTAGAGATCTTAACACCAAAAGTTCAAACATTACCCACAACAATACCTCAAAACTATTGCAAGTTACTACTATAATTGAATAGCAACCTCAATTACCTACATTAAGTCAAGACACAACTCAGTGCAACAACCAACTCTCTAAACAAGATAAATATGAAAACTCAAGAGAGTTCCAGCAACAAACTAAACAAAAGCTCTTTAAAAATATAAGCATGAAAACTAATAGCTAAACATGACAGCAGCTACGAAAAGATAAAAAAAAACACAAAAAAGAGAAAGATAAGCATGAAAATCCTATGATGTGTTCTAGTTTAAAGTGGAGCGTGTTTCTATCCCACACAAAGATATCTGGGTTCTAACTTGTTATGAACAGAAAACAAAGCTAAAGAAAACTAAAGAGCAAGACACTCCAAGAATAGCACATAACGCATGAAGTGATAAAAATATAGTGGAACGAAGGACGAACCGATAATTTTTGATGGAGAAGGGGATGCACGGGGGCATCCCCAAGCTTAGACTCTTGAGTCTCCTTGAATATTTATTGGGGATGCATGGAGGAATCCCCAAGCTTGAGCATTTTACACTCCCGAATCTTCTTTCATCATCTTCCCTCGCACACTTGAAAATTCCCTTCATACATAACTCATTATAAGATAATTAGATAGGTTAGTACCCTTAATAAAATAATTTTTACCCACTGGATATAAAGATATTCTTGAAGAGTTACTGTTTCTCAAGATTGCCAAAAAGTTTTTGCGAAGAAAAAGCAAGCTTAAGGTTTGCAAAAGTAAGGAAAGGCAAAATGTGGCAGAATATGTGAAAAGCAGAACAACAGGTAGTAGATAATTTTTTTGGGGTACTTCTGCAACTCAAATAAAAAAACTAAGAACATACGCAATTTTTACAATTGTATAGAGCATGCTTTGTAAAAACTCAGCTCAAAAAGATGAACTGGTGATTTTTTTCGATTTTTTTCCGTCAAGCAGACATAATATGTTTTCTGGACAACATGTCACAACTTTTGCTTCCCTTATCATAAGAGACTATACCTTGGCACAAATCTTGAAAATAAAGATACAATGATGTTCCTACAGTAGTAACAATCATCAATACCACTAAAAACAGAAGTAAAAACATCTTGGGTTGCCTCCCAACAAGCGCTTCTTTTACGCCTTTAAGCTAGGCATAAGGCAAAAGAAGAATCAAGTTTTATCAAGAGAAAGAGAATAGCTAGCCCGTGTAACAGACTCAAAAGGTAACTTGATTTTATTTCTAGGGAAGTGTTCCATCACCTTTTTGAGAGGGAATTGAAATTTTATATTCCCCTCTTTCATGTCAATAACAGCACCAACGGTGCGAAGAAAAGGACGTCCCAAAATAATTGGACATAGAGGTTCACACTATATATCCATAATAATAAAATCAACGGGAACATAATTGTCATTGGAAATGATAAGAACATCATCGATCTTCCCCAAAGGTTTCTTTATGGAAGAGTCAACAAGACGAACACCAAAAGAACAAGAATCAAAGGGTTTCAATTCAAACATGTCATACATTCTTTTGGGCATGACAGAGGTACTAGCTCCAACGTCACGTAATGCATATCAAGAGAAGTTATTCAATTTAATTTTTATCATAGGGTCCCAACCATCATTTAGCTTCCTAGGTATGGATGCTTCTATTCTAAGCTTCTCCTCCCTATCTTTGATGAGAGCATTTGTGATATTCTCCATGAAGGCAAGATGTAACAGCCCAGATTTCACAAAAATTAGAATTTTTGTTTTCGGTGTGAATTGTTTGATTGTCTGATTTGTTTGGGGTGTCTGCATCCCCGATTTATCGATCGACGATTATTTCCCCCCCCCTCTTATCTCGTACCGGACGGAGACCGACCGTTGCCACCCTGACACTCGACCTTTGCGACACCGGGTTTCCCCCGATAACCGTCGCGAAAACCCGCACCAGACCAGCCGTAGCCAACGGAACAAAAAACCCTGTTTAATAATTAAACGGGATATTTTTATAGCGCACCGGAAAGTTTTCGGAATGGTTCTAGCACGAGGTGAACACCGCCGGCTCGACGCGCTGATCGCGCAGTTCGAAGTTTTAGCCGAATCAGAGGTCCTGCGGACCCTCGGCGGTCAGAAACGTAAACACCACGCGCGCGCAAGAAAAACCGGGGATGTTTTTGCAAACTGCCAGCCACCTGGGCTATATAAATACCACCACTCCCCCACCCCTTTCTAGGGTTTCCCAGCCAAAAATTGCAGCCACCCCCTCCACTTTGCCCCAAAATTAGCCCCATTTTCGCAACCCTAGCCCATCAGATCTGAAAAATCCTCCCCAGGCGCTCTGGACCGTCAGATCTAGCGATCCGACGGCCCAGAGGCCGCCACATCAGCTCCATCTCCACCTCCTCTCTCCTCCAGCCCGAGTAGCGCCGCCTCCCGTGGATCCCGCCGCCGCGCCATCCGATGACCGCCGTCGCGCCAAGCCCGACGCCGGCGAGCCGCCGCGGCCGCCAGGTCCGCCGCTCCATCCCGTGCCCCCTCTCCTTGTCATATCCTCCCCTGACCTCCCTCTCTCCCTCCAGGTCCCGCCGGAGCTCATCTCCATGGCCAGGGACGCCTCGGACTATGCGAGGTCCGCCGCCGGCCTCCGCGTCGCCATGGCTGGGAAGGCTCCGCCAGCGCCTCCTCCGCGGCCTCCCTCGACCGCCCGAGCCTCACCGCCTCCGGATCCGACCTCCGCCGCCGCCGCCAGTTCACGTCGGGAACGAATGAAGCGCCCGTGGCCTCCCGCTGCACCTCCACCTGGGCCGGCCACGCCCACCAGCGGCCTGCCAAGCCCGCCAACCCCAGCCACCTCCTCAGCCTCATGCGCCGAGGCCCACCTAGGGTGAGAGGCCCGTGCCCCTTTTTCTTTCTTTTTTCTTTTTTTCCCTTTTACCACTGCTGTGATTTTTCTAAGTCCCTGGAATATCTTCTGATGATTCAATTTTGCGAGTAGTTTTGCGATTAAACCGTAGCCTGGATCACGATGCGCCCAAAAGGAAAATTGTTTAGTTTTGTGTGTACTTCAGTTCATCTTTTGTGAGCATTTTGATTTGAGGTCATATTGATGGTGCAAATCTGTGTTGAAGTGGGCATCAGACTGTTAACTGCTACTAATTTCTATTATGTGCTGTTGTTGTTATTTTATTGCAAGTTTGCATGATGATTGTGACTTGTCCATGAGGCCTATTGCATTGATTCTTGTTGCATACTGCTAAGCATCATGTCTACTTCAATGCTATGCATTCACATGTCATGTTTTCTTGCTGTAGCTATATTAATTCTTGCTCCAAAGTGGTGACCGTGATGATATGTGCTGCTGTTTATATAAAGTTGCTACTTTGCTGCCCTATATCTTTTTAACCGTGCCTCCTATTGAGCATTGCAATATGTCATTTTAATCTATGCCATATCTACTTCCATTATATGTATTGCATTGTCATGTTTACATTACTGGTCATACTTATATTCAGCTCAATAGTTGCTATGCCACTGTTTTTGACAGCCACCTCTGTTTTTCTCTAAGTCTGTAACTTTACGATGCCATGTTGCATGCTTAATATCTTTTGATCTGTGATGCCTATGACCATGATTCTTGGTTGTACCTGATCACCATCATGTCTACTTCATGCCTACATATTGCTATGTCATGTTGCTGCACCTTTTCATATAGTTTTTCTCATGTTTATACACCATGAAAATAACATTTTCTTCCCTGTTTTCCTGATTTTCACCAAGTCCTTGACCAGTAATGTTTTATTGCATTTTGCATGGTCTATAACTAGTTGTTCATGATGCCTTTTGGCATGGTTTCTTTTGCCATGCCTTCCTTGTCATGCCTACTGCAATTCCATGTCATTTGGTGCAGTAGCTTGTTGATGCATTGCTCTAAAGTGTGCTACCTGATGTTGGCAGATTGTGTGCATTTGTTTTGCTTATATCTTTTTAACCGTAACTCCGTTTGGAGTGTTCTTTATATGTAACTTGATTAGTTTTTCGTGTACTTTGTGTTTGTGCTATTTTTTTTTCTGTTGTTAACAAACCTAAAATATGGTTTAGGGAAGAACAGTACCAAATGCTTTAATTGTCGTGAGGCACTTAGTGGAATGCCATGTTTAGGTTGTGCCTCACTTAAATTGACTAGCATAGATAGTTTACCTTATGCTTCACCTCTTTTCATGTTTGTGTGCTTCCATGCTTGAGTGATATGCTATGTTAACAACCTTGCTCACCTTGAGTAGCTAAACAACTTGAACCAATATAAACATGCGGTATCGTCGTGTGTGACGAGTACTCCACTTAACCTGTTAGTAACCGCTCTCGACGATATATGCGATGTAGTATCGCGTTGTCTCATGTTGCCTTCTTGTTGACGCTTTCTCCTGATTGCTTTGTAGTAATAAATGCTTGCTCATCGATTGCCTTTTCCAGTGTTTACCGTCTTGTGTGCTTCCGCGGGTACCTCTCGGAGACGTTGCGAGCTTGTGTTCGACTTCACCTTCGGTTTCGTCTTCTCATCAGGTAAGGGGGAGCATATATCATGTTATAACTTTTAGATCACTCGCGCCTAGGTGTAGGATAGAACGATTGCTTGATCCTACTACTTCATATTCATGCCTCTCAAATAAATCCAAACAACCATGTCCTCCACATCCCAGCAAACCTTGTTTGGCTATGTTACTGTTGCTCGCTGCTCAGCCACTGCTTAGTATGCATGCTAGGATGTTAGCAACTGTTATCCTGTTACTCCTTGGTTTGGGATATCACATCTATTATATTGTTGTGGATGATATGATTATTATAAATGTTGACTATATTCGACGAAGGATGGAAGGTCTAGGCTATCCCGCCCCGACGCTTTGTTCCATTCGAGTCACCTAGGATCTGAGTTCCGGGTATTGGTTTTAAGACTGAGCGTGCCTAACCGCGTGTGGGATTTTATGGGGTCCCCTTTTCTTACCGACCTAGCTTCAAACATTTCTAGTGGTGGCCCAAGCTGATTTTCCATTTGAAACCATGCATATATGTCTGCCGGGTCGCTCCTAGCAGATATCCTTTAAAACAACCTGGACCAGTAAGGACATGGTTCCTTACTGGCCCATCATGACCAGCTGAGGACCCGGTTTCATGTGAGATTAACCGACAATCCAAACCTGGAGTCATACGGTAGAGACCAGATCGAGAGCGCGTCCGGCTCCTGAGCTGGATGTCGACTCACCGGGGGCCACCCGGATTTGTTCGTTGTTAGCTAGAGGGACCTATTGTTTCGGATATCTCAGGACTAAATCATAAAATGGCTGCTTGTGATGGGTAGAAACTGAGAGAGATGGGCGTGCGTGCGGAGCCTTGTAATGGGCAGTTGGTACACCCCTGCAGGGTTAAATCTTTTCGAGAAGCCGTGTCCACGGTTATGGACGACTTGAGACCTACTCCTTGTTCATAGACAACAACTGAGATAATCTTAATAAACTTGATCAACGTGTGTATGCCTTGACTGCTTCTTCTTCGTAGGGATGCGCAGAGGAGGACAAGGATAGGACAGGTGTTATGTTTACGTAAGTAGTTGATAGCAAGATTGTTGGAGGCGATTCCTCATCGAATGCTTAGTTCTCATCTTACTTTAAATAGACCGTTAGCCACTCATATATTGCTAGTGCGTCTGCAACCTCACCACTACCCCCTTCTTACCCGTGAGAAGTTAGTTACAAGACTTTTGATATATTCTCACCCCTTTCTTTTCTTTTCCCTTTTATGTTTTGGTTGATCGGCCGCTGCAGTTGATTACTACCTCGACTCTTCTTTTGGACGCCATCACGGAGACTCGACGACGACTAGTTAGGTGGATCCCGGCGGAGAGCCTGGACCCGCGTGGTTTCGGGAATGGTGTGTTTGACCTTTGCCACTAGGCATTTGAATGTAGTCTGTACTCAGACATGTATCTTTCGCTGATGTAATGTATTAAGGCAGTTGTATGTCGATTTAATGATATGTTGTATCCATGTAGCTGTAATGTTGTGATATCATGTTGAAAATCCGGGGCATATGGCATTGTCATATGTCGCGGTGGGACCGATATGTGCTTCGTCCCCGGATCTGGATGGAAACATATAGATCTGGAATAGTACTGCATATCGGGCCTTACAACTTGGTATCAGAGCCTTACCGACCATAGGATCCCTTTTCTGGCGGAAGTCGAGTCTAGACAAAAACTATTTTGTAGTTACTAAGTGATACATCCAAAACGTATCTATAATTTCTGCTTGCTCCATGCATGTTTTGTGTGATATTGCTATGATCTAGATACACTTTCATACACTTTTGATCATATTTGGACTAACCTATTAACTCAGTGCACCACAGTGCCAGTTCCTGTTTTTTGCTGTTTTTCTATTTCAGTTTTCCCCCATATAAAAAGTGCCAGAAAAATTCCGGGAAAAATATAGGAAAAATCAGCGTACAGGAAGCTTCGCGAAGAGCCCGAGTGGGGCCAGAGGGGAGCCAGGGGTGGCCCAGGCGGCCACCTGGCGTGGCCACCCCCTGGGCCGCGCCAGGGTGCGCCTGCGGCCCCTGGTCCACCTCTGGCTGCCCCCTTCGCCTATATATTCTCCGTGACGAGGAAACCCTGATTCCAGACCCCTTTTCTCCAGAAGCAATTCCGATCTCCGCCGCCATCACCATCAAGTTTCGGGGGGACAGAATTCCTGTGCCGGCACCCTGCCGGGACTGGGAAGTGCCCCCGGATTCATCTCCATCGACGTTGCTTCCTCCCTCCATGAAGCGGGAGTAGTTCTCCCTCGGGGCTGAGGTTTCTACCAGTAGCTATGTGTTCTTCTCTCTCTCCCATGATGTGATCTTCATTGTGATCATAGGCTATGTTAATCTAGGGTGATCCCATGATATTTCCCCTTCCTCTATGTATTGGATTGATGTACTAAATTGTTCTTATCTAGTATAATCTCCGATACCAAGGTGACATCGGTCTATTGGACATGGGTTAGAAGAGTATTTTCATGAGTGATTTCCTCTTTTGTGTGTTGATTTAATATTGAGAGTCTCTTGGTGCTTGTCTTTGACTATCCTTGAGATATGTTGTGGTGATTGTGGTACTCTCTTTGGATGGCCGCGGTGACATTGGGAAATCCATAGATTGAGAACTACGAACTTTGAGGTGTGCTTTTGTAGCCCTACATAATTCTCATCCTCTCTTGAGCACAAAGGAATGACCTCCGAGTGCGTCTCCATTGCATGTTTTATGGGAAATATCATGTGATTAGACTATGTTAATATTGTTGAGAGTTGCCACTAGTGAAAGTATGAAGCCTAGGCCTTGCTTCCACCATTGTTACACCGTTTGTGCTCACTTTTGTCACATGTTTGCTTGCTGCACTTTTTATTACAGATTTATATTACCTTGCTTTGCCACATCTATCACTCGTATTTTACCATCTCTTCGCCGAACTAGTGCACCTATACAACTCCTAGTTGTATTAGGTGTGTTGGGGACACAAGAGACTTCTTGTATCTTAATTGCAGGGTTGCTTGAGAGAGACCATCTTCAACCTCTACTTCCCTTAGTTCGATAAACCTTAGGTCATCCACTTGAGGGAAATTGCTGCTGTCCTACAAACCTCTACGCTTGGAGGCCCAACATAGTCTACAAGAATAGAGGCGTGCGTAGACATCACTAAGTTAGCTATCGGAGAGTAGAAATATTTTTACTCCTTACCCTTGCTCTTGTCAGGACAAGTGTCGTAAGTGTTTTAAATTCTCGCCTTATCCCCTTCAAACTTTAGGATCTCGGGTGTGTGGAGTATCGGAACCGTTACAATGCCTTGCTTGCAGCGTATTTTGTCTCGATCCCGATCTCAGGTTTGGGAATTCCTTTAGTACCTTTAGTTCTTCCAACTCTGGTGTACATCTTGCTCACCCGTTGCCATCCATCCTTTTGCCTAGTGTTTTCACGACTTGCGTCGAAAAGGACTGTCCTTTGATCCAGCTTTCATTGTCGTTCTCCCTCTTGACACTGACGGTTTAGTTTTTCCGACGATGTCATCTCTCTGCGGAAAAATCTCTCGACGGAAGTTCGTAACCGGCATAGAGAAGAGTCCCTTGTTGGTGGTGTTGAAGATCGTCGTCTTTGTTTTCTCTCCCCTCCTCTCCCTCGGATCGTCAAGGATCTCGGGACGAGATCCCTTGTTGATGGTGTTGTAATGTAGCATCCCAGATTTCACAAAATTAAAATTTTAGTTTTCGGTGTGAATTGTTTGATTGTCTGATTTGTTTGCGGTGTTTGCATCCCCGATTTATCGATCGACGATTATTTCCCCCCCTCTTATCTCGTACCCGACGGAGACCGACCCTTGCCACCCTGACACTCGACCTTTGGGACACCGGGTTTCACCCGATCACCGTCGCGAAAACCCGCACCAGACCAGCCGTAGCCAAGGGAACAAAAAACCCTATTTAATAATTAAACGAGATATTTTTATAGGGCACCAAAAAGTTTTCTCGGAACGGTTCCAGCGCGAAGGTGAACGCCGCCGGCTCGACGCGCTGATCGCGCAGTTCGAAGTTTTACCCGAATCGGAGGTCCTGCGGACCCTCGGCGGTCAGAAACGTAAACACCACACGTGCGCGAGAAAAACCGGGGATGTTTTTGCAAACTGCCAGCCACCTGGGCTATATAAAGACCACCACTCTCCCACCCCTTTCTAGGGTTTTCCTAGCCAAAAATTGCAGCCACCCCCTCCACTTTGCCCCAAAATTAGCCCCATTTTCGCAACCCTAGCCCATCAGATCTGAAGAATCCTCCTAGGCGCTCTGGACCGTCAGATCTAGTGATCCGACGGCCCAGAGGCCTCCACGTCAGCTCCATCTCCACCTCCTCTCTCCTCTGTCCTCCAGCCCGAGCGCCGCCGCCTCCCGTGGATCCCGCCGTCGCGCCAAGCCTGACGCCGGCGAAGCGCCGCGGCCTCCATGTCCGCCGCTCCATCCCGCGTCCCTCTCCTCATCCTCTCCTCCCCTGACCTCCCCCTCTCCCGCCAGGCCCCGCCGGAGCTCACCGCCATGGCCAGGGACGCCCCGGCCTATCGAGGTCCGCCGCCGGCCTCCGCGTCGCCATTGCTGGGCAGCCGCCGCCAGCGCCTCCTCCGCGGCCTCCCTCGACCGCCCGAGCATCAGCGCCTGCGGCTCCGACCTCCGCCGCCGCCGCCAGTTCCCGTAGGGAACGACTGGAGCGCCCGTGGCCTCCCGCTGCACCTCCACGTGGGCCGGCCACGCCCACCAGCGGCCTGCCAAGCCCTCCAGCCCCAAGCACCTCCTCTGCCTCATGGGCGAGGCCCACCTAGGGTGAGAGTCCTGTGCCCATTTTTATTTTTTCCCTATTACCCCTGTTGTGATTTTTCTAAGTCCCTGGAATATCTGCTGATGATTCAATTTTGCGAGTAGTTTTGCGATTAAACCGTAGCCCGGATCACAATGCACCCAAAAGGAAAATTGTTTAGTTTTGTGTGTACTTGAGTTCATCTTTTGTGAGCATTTTGATTTGAGGTCATATTGATGGTGCAAATCTGTGTTAAAGTGGGCATCAGACTGTTAACTGCTACTAATTTCTGTTATGTGCTGCTTTTGTTATTTTATTGCAAGTTTGCATGATGATTGTGACTTATCATGAGGCCTATTGCATTGATTCTTGTTGCATACCGTTAAGCATCATGTCTACTTCAATGCTATGCATTCAAATGTCATGTTTGCCTGCTGTAGCTATATTAATTCTTGCTCCAAAGTGGTGACCCTGATGATATGTGCTGCTGTTTATATAAATTTGCTACTTTGCTGCCCTATATCTTTTTAACTGTGCCTCCTATTGAGCATTGCAATACGTCATTTTAATATATGCCATGTCTACTTCCATTATATGTATTGCATTGTCATGTTTACATTCCTGGTCATAGTTATATTCAGCTCCAAAGTTGGTTTGCCACTGTTTTTGACAGCCACCTCTGTTTTTCTCTAAGTCTGTAACTTTCTGATGCCATGTTGCATGCTTAATATCTTTTGATCTATGATGCCTATGACCATGATTCTTGTTTGTACCTGTTCCATCTTGTCTACTTCATGCCTACATATTGCTATGTCATGTTGCTGCACCTTTTCATATAGCTTTTCTCATGTTTATACACCATGAAAATAACATTTTATTCCCTGTTTTCCTGATTTTCACTAAGTCCTTGACCAATAATGTTTTATTGCATTTTGCATGGGCTAGAACTAGTTGTTCATGATGCCTTTTTGCATGATTTATTTTGCCATGCCTTCCTTGTCATGCCTACTGCAATTCCATGTCATTTGGTGCATGTTTGCATTCAGTAGCTTGTTGATGCATTGCTCTAAAGTGTGCTACCTGATGTTGGCAGATTGTGTGCATAACTTGTTTTGCTTATATCTTTTTAACCGTAACTCCGTTTGGAGTGTTCTTTATATGTAACTTGATTAGTTTTTCGTGTACTTTGTGTTTGTGCTATTTTTTGCTGTTGTTAACCAACCTAAAATATGGTTTAGTGCAGAACAGTACCAAATGCTTTAATTGTCGTGAGGCACTTAGTGGAATGCCATGTTTAGGTTGTGCCTCACTTAAATTGACTAGCATAGATAGTTTACCTTATGCTTCACCTCTTGTCATGTTTGTGTGATTCCATGCTTGAGTGATATGCCATGTTAACAACCTTGCTCACCTTGAGTATCTAAACAACTTGAACCAAAATAAACGTGCGGTATCGTCGTGTGTGACGAGTACTCCACTTAACCTGTTAGTAACCGCTCTCGACGATAGATGCAGTGTCGTATCACGTTGTCTTGTGTTGACTTATTGTGGATGCTTGCTCGTGATTGCTTCGTAGTAATAGATGCTTGCTCGTCGATTGCCTTTTCTAGTGTTTACCGGCTTGTGTGATTCCGTGGGTACTCTCGGAGACGTTGCGAGCTTGCGATCGACTTCACCTTCGGTTTCGTGTTCTCATCAGATAAGGGGGAGTATATATCATGCTTATAACTTTCAGCTCACTCGCGCCTAGGTGTAGGATAGAACGATTGCTTGATCCTACCACTTCGTATTCATGCCTCTCAAATAAACCCAAACAACCATGTCCTCCACATCCCAGCAAACCTTGTTCGGCTATGTTACTGTTGCTCGCTGCTCAGCCACTGCTTAGTAAGCATGCTAGGATTTATCAACTGTTATCCTGTTACTCCTTGGTTTGGGCTATCACATCTATTATATTGTTGTGGATGATATGATTATTATAAATGTTGACTATATTCGACGAAGGATGGAAGGTCTAGGCTATCCCGCCCCGAAGCTTTGTTCCATTCGAGTCACCTAGGATCCGAGTTCCGGGTATTGGTTTTAAGACTGAGCGTGCCTAACCGCGTGTGGGATTTTATGGGGTCCCCTTTTCTTACGTACCTAGCTTTAAACATTTCTAGTCATGGCCCAAGCTGATTTACCATTTGAAACCATGCATATATGTCTGTCGGGTCGCTCCTAGCAGACATCCTTTAAAACAACCTGGACCAGTAAGGACATGGTTCCTTGCTGGCCCATCATGACCGGCTGAGGACCCGGTCTCTTGTGAGATTAACCGGCAATCCAAACCTGGAGTCATACGGTAGAGACCAGATCGAGATCGCGGCCGGCTCCTGAGCTGGATGTCGACTCACCGAGGGCCACCCGGATTCGTTCGTTGTTAGCTAGAGGGACCTGTCGTTTCGGATCTCTTGTCACTATCCCTTGATCAGGTTTTCGCGATCGTTCTTCCTCTTGTCACTGACGTTTTCGTTATTCCGACGATGTCGTCTCCCTGCGGAAAGTTTCTGCACCGAAGTTCGACGTTGACATGGAGCAGAATCCCTTGTTGGTGGTTTTGAAGATCGTCGTGACTCTTTTCTCTCCCCTCCTCGCCCCCGGATCATCCTGGATCTCGGGACGAGATCCCTTGTTGGTGTTGTTGTATTGTAACAACCCAGTTTTCACAAAAATTAATTTTTTTTGTTTTCGGTGTGAATTGTTTGATTGTCTGATTTGTTTGCGGTGTTTGCATCCCCGATTTATCGATCGGTGATTATTTCCCCCCCCCCTTATCTCACACCAGACGGAGACCGACCCTTGCCACCCTGACACTCGACCTTTGCGACACCGGGTTTCACCCGATCACCGTCGTGGAAACCGCACGAGACCAGCCGCAGCCCACGGAATGAAAACCCCGTTTAATAATTAAACGGGATATTTTTATAGAGCGCCTGAAAGTGTTTTCGGAACGGTTCCAGCGCGAGGTGAACGCCGCTGGCTCGACACGCTGATCGCGCAGTTCAAAGTTTTACCCGAATCGGAGGTACCGCGGACCCCGGCGGTCAGAAACGTGAGCACCGGACGTCCGAGAGAAAAACCGGAGATGTTTTTGCAAACTGCCAGCCACCGGGGCTATATAAAGACCACCACACTCCCACCCATTTCTAGGGTTTCCCTAGCCCAAATGTGCAGCCACCCCCCTCAGAAAACTCAATTCTGCCCATTTGCCCCAAAAATCCGAAACCCTAGCCTCCCAGGCGTTTTCGGCCGTCGATCAGCCAGATCTGTGGCCCAGATCGCGCCTGGATCCCCCACCAACCTCCATCTCCTCCAACTCCCTCCAGCCCATGGAGCCGCAGCCGCCGCCGCCTCCGGCCAGCACGCCGGCCAGCCGGCCACCTCTCCTTCCCGCCGGCGCCTCTCCTCCCCCTTCCCTCTCCTCTTCCTTCCCCTTCTCCTCCCGCTCACCCCGCCTCTCCCTCTCCCTGCAGGCCGCCCAAGCCGCCGCCATGGCCGAGCTTGAAGCTCCTCGCGCCGCACCCCTGGAAACGCACGGGTCGCCGCCCCCCACGCCTCCGGTCAGATTCGGCCGGGGCCGGCGCCCTCCGGCCACTACTCGCCCCACGGCGGCCTCCTCCCCGCCTAGCCGTCCTCGCCGGACCCGGCATCAGCCGTCGCCGCCAGCCGCTCGGGAGGAGCCCGAGCTCTAGCGCCCCCTCTCCATGCTGGACGCCCACGTGGGCCCGCGGCCCAGATCTGCAGGCCCAGCCGCCCCAGCCCGAGCCGTCCAAGCCTCCAGCCTCCAGCCGGCCAGATGGGCCGAGCCCAACTGGGTGAGGCCCATGCCCTTTTTTCCCTGTTGTTTTTCTTTTTTCTAGATTTTGGCTAAGTCCCTGGTAAAACTGTGTGCTGATCTGTTTTCGCGATGCGATTTCCCGTTAATCCGTAGCTCCGATGACGGTGCCCCCAAAACGAAAGTTTCTCAGTTTTGCGTGCTCTAGCATTCGTATGTAGAAAGTTTTTCCGTTTGAGCTCATCTTGATTCTGTAATTTTGTGCTGAACAGGGCATCAGGCCGTTAAACTGCTTCACCTCTTTACTTGTTTGTGTGCTATGCCATGCTTGCTTGAGTTTCCATGTTAACAACCGTTGGTTGATCACCTGTAGCTAAGCAACTTGAACCACCGTAAATGTGTGGTATCGTCGTGTGTGACCGATACCCCACTTAAATTGTTAGTAACCGTTCTCGACGATAGATCCGTATCGCGTTGCCGTGCCTTGTGTTGTCTCTTTGATCTTGTATTGCTCCGTAGTAATAGTGGTGCACCGTTGATTGCTTTCCAGTGTTTACTTCTTGTGTGCTCCCGCGGGTACCTCTGGGAGACGATGCAAGCTTGCGATCGGCTACACCTTCGGAACCCGATTTATCAACAGGCAAGGACTATACATTACTTATGATCCATTCTATTTCAACCAGCGGTTTGCATGCTAGTCCAGGTTAGGTTCGATGTTTGATCCTACCACATGTTTATAGCCTCTTTCAAACCAATACAGCCATGTCCCCTCCCAGCAAACCTTGTACTGCTATGTTACTTTTGCTCGTTGCTCAGCCCCTGCTTAGTATGCATGCTTAGGATGCTACGATGTTACCCTGTTACTCCTTGGGTTGGGATATCACATTGTTATTATTATTGTTGGTGATATGATTATTGTAAATGTTGATTATATTCGACGAATGATGGAAGGTCTAGGCTATCCCGCCCCGACGCTTTGTTCCATTCGAGTCACCTAGGATCCGAGTTCCGGGTATTGGTTTTAAGGATGAGCGTGCCTAACCGCGTGTAGGATTTTATGGGGTCCCCTTTTCTTACCTACCTAGCTGTTTTTACCATTTGAGAAACCGTGTGCGTAACTGGTCTGCATCCAGTGGATTTAAAACAAACCGGGCCAGTGGGATGGTATATCCTGTTGGTCCAAATCTGGAAGCTAGGGAGCCTTCCCGGGCGAGGGTAGGTTATCCCGACCTCGTCCAGACGGTAGAGGCCGATTCGAGAGCGCGACCGGCTTTTGAGTTGGACGTCGACTCACCGGGGGCCACCCGGATTTGTTCGTTGTTAGTTAGAGGGACCTGTCGTTTCGGATCTCTTGGAACTAAATCATAAAATGGTTGCCTGTGATGGGTAGCAACTGAGAGAGATGGGCGTGCGTGGAGAGCCTTGTAATGGGTAGTTGGTACACCCCTGCAGGGTTAAATCTCTTCGAGAAGCCGTGTCCACGGTTATGGACGACTTGAGACGTACTCCTTGTTCATAGACAACAACAACTGAGATAATCTTAATATAACTTGATCAACGTGTGTGTGCCTTGACTGCTTCTTCTTTGTCGGGATGCGAAGAGGAGGACAAGGATAGGATAGGTGTTATGTTTGCGTAGTAGGTGGATAGCAGACTTGTTGGAGGCGATTTCTCATTCGAATGCTTGGCTCCTTATCTTACTCTCTAGATCGTTAGCCACTTCATAAATGCCAGTGCGGCAGCAACCTCACCACTTACCCCATCCTTACCGTAAACTACTAGTTGTCCTAGAATGACGAGTGATGAAGTCCTTGCTGGGTCAGATGACCACTACAGTTAGATGCTGAGTACCTCTGTACTCATGATACTACCCCCAAACTCTTTTCAGGGTTCTTTATCGACAACAGGTATGGTGACCGACGTTTCACGTGGAGACTCGACGACGACTAGTTAGGCGGATCCCGGCGGAAGGCCTGGACCCGTGTGGTTATGGGATCGATGTTTTCTCTTTGCCAATAGGCATTGGATTGTAGTCTATACCCAGACATATATCTTCCGCCGTTGTATTATATTTAAGGCAGTTGTATGCCAATTGTATGAGATGTTGTATCCTTGTATCTGTAATGTTGTGATATCATGTTGGAAATCCGGGGCATATGACTTCGTCATATGTCGCGGTGGGACCGATATGTGCTTCGTCCCCGGATCTGGATGGAAACTTCTAGATCTGGAACAGTACCGCATATCGGGCCTTACAACTTGGTATCAGAGCCTTACCGACCGTAGGATCCCCTCTCTGGCCGAAGTCGAGTCTAGACAAAAACTATTTTTTAGTTACTAAGTTAGTTATCGGAGAGTAGGATATTTTTACTCCTTACCCATGCTCTGGTCAGGACAAGTGTCGTAAGAGTTTTAATTCTCGCCTTACCGCCTTTCAAACTCTAGGATCTCGAGTGTGTGGAGTATCGGAACCGTTACAATGCCTTGCTTGCAGCGTATTGTCTCGATTCCGAGCTCAGGTGGGAATTCCTGTCGTACCTTTAGCTTCTCCGGTTTCGGATATCATCTGGGTCGTCCTTTGCCCTCCTCCTTTTGCCCCGTGTTTTCACGACTGGCGTCGAAAATCACTATCCCTTGATCAGGTTTTCACGATCGTTCTTCCTCTTGTCACTGACATTTTCGTTATTCCGACGATGTCGTCTCCCTACGGAAAGTTTCTCCACCGAAGTTCGACGTCGACATGGAGCAGAGTCCCTTGTTGGTGGTGTTGAAGATCGTCGTGACTCTTTTCTCTCCCCTCCTCTCCCCCGGATCGTCCTGGATCTCGGGACGAGATCCCTTGTTGTTGGTGTTGTATTGTAATAGCCCAGTTTTCACAAAAAATATTTTTTTTTGTTTTCGGTGTGAATTGTTTGATTGTCTGATTTGTTTGCGGTGTTTGCATCCCCGATTTATCGATCGGCGATTATTTCCCCCCTCTTATCTTGTACCGGACGGAGACCGACCCTTGCCACCCTGACACTCGACCTTAGCGACACCGGGTTTCACCCGATCACCGTCGTGGAAACCGCACGAGACCAGCCGCAGCCCACGGAACGAAAACCCCGTTTAATAATTAAACGGGATATTTTTATAGAGCCTCGGAAAGTGATTTCGGAACGGTTCCAGCGCGAGGTGAACGCCGCTGGCTCGACACGCTGATCGCGCAGTTCAAAGTTTTACCCGAATCGGAGGTACTGCGGACCCCGACGGTCAGAAACGTGAGCACCGGACGCCCGAGAGAAAAACCGGAGATGTTTTTGCAAACTGCCATCCACCGGGGCTATATAAAGACCACCACACTCCCACCCATTTCTAGGGTTTCCCTAGCCCAAATGTGCAGCCACCCCCCTCACAAAACTCAATTCTGCCCATTTGCCCCAAAAATCCGAAACCCTAGCCTCCTAGGCGTTTTCGGCCGTCGATCTGCCAGATCTGTGGCCCAGATCGCGCCTGGATCCCCCACCAACCTCCGTCTCCTCCAACTCCCTCCAGCCCATGGAGCCGCAGCCGCAGCCGCCTCCGGCCAGCACGCCGGCCAGCCGGCCACCTCTCCTTCTCGCCGGCGCCTCTCCTCCCCCTTCCCTCTCCTCTTCCTTTCCCTTCTCCTCCCGCTCACCCCGCCTCTCCCTCTCCCTGCAGGCCGCCCAAGCCGCCGCCATGGCCGAGCTTGAAGCTCCTCGCGCCGCCCCCCTGGAGACGCACGGGTCGCCGCCCCCCCAGCCTCCGTTCAGATTCGGCCGGGGCCGGCGCCCTCCGGCCACTGCTCGCCCCACGACGGCCTCCTCCCCGCCTAGCCGTCCTCGCCGGAGCCGGCATCGGCCGCCGCCGCCAGCCGCTCGGGAGGAGCCCGAGCTCCACCGCCCCCTCTCCATGCTGGACGCCCACGTGGGCCCGCGACCCAAATCTGCAGGCCCAGCCGCCCCAGCCCGAGCCGTCCAAGCCTCCAGCCTCCAGCCGGCCAGATGGGCCGAGCCCAACTGGGTGAGGCCCATGCCCTTTTTTCCCTGTTGTTTTTCTTTTTTTTTAGATTTTGGCTAAGTCCCTGGTAAAACTGTGTGCTGATCTGTTTTCGCGATGCGATTTCCCGTTAATCCGTAGCTCCGATGACGGTGCCCCCAAAACGAAAGTTGCTCAGTTTTGCGCGCTCTAGCATTCGTATGTAGAAAGTTTTTCTGTTTGATCTCATCTTGATTGTGTAATTGTGTGCTCAACAGGGCATCAGGTCGTTAAACTGCTACTTTTCCTGTTAAGTGCTGCTGTTTATATTTTGTTGCAACTTTGCATGATGATTGTAACAAATCCATGAGGCCTATTGCATTGATTCTTTTTCCATTGCGTTAAGCATCATGTGTAATTCATTTCCATGCTTTAACTTGCCATGTTTGGGGTGCTTTAGCTGTATTAAATCTTGCTCCAAAGTAGCTATCCTGATGTTAATGTGCTGCTATTGCTGAAACTGTTATTTTGTTGCAACTTCGGTCGACGAGTGTGTCGCGACCGTTTATCGGAATTGAGTGATTCCAATTGCATATTGTTAAGAATCATGTCTACTTTCATTTCATGTATTGAATTTTCATGATATGCTTGCTGGTCATATAGTTATTCTGCTCCAAAGTTGCTATGCTGCTGTTTTTGACAGCCACCTCTGTTTTTCTCTAAGTCGGTTACTTTGCGATGCCATGTTGTTTGCTTAATATCTTTTGATCTATGATGCCTTTTTGCATGATTCCTTTTGCCATGCCTTCCATGTCATATCTACTTTAATTGAAAGTCATTTTTGAGCATGTTTGCATTGATTAACCTGTTTATGCATTGCTCTAAAGTGTGCTTCGTGTTGTTGGCAGTTTGTGTGCATTACTTGTTTTGCTTATATCTTTTTAACCGTAACTCCGTTTGGGGTGTTCTTTATATGTAACTTGATTAGTTTTTCGTGTAATTTGTGTTTATGCTATTGTTTGCTGTTGTTAACCAATCTAAAATATGGTTTAGTACAGAACAGTACCAAGTCTTTTAATCATCGTGCGACACTTAGTGTTATGCCATGTTTAGGTTGTGCCTCACTTAAATTGACTAGCATAGATAGTTTACTTTGTGCTTCACCTATTGACCTGTTTGTGTGCTATGCCATGCTTGCTTGAGTTGCCATGTTAACAACCGTTGGTTGATCACCTGTAGCTAAGCAACTTGAACCACCGTAAACGTGCGGTATCGTCGTGTGTGACCGATACCCCACTTAAATTGTTAGTAACCGTTCTCGACGATAGATCCGTATCGCGTTGCCGTGCCTTGTGTTGTCTCTTTGATCTTGTATTGCTCCGTAGTAATAGTGGTGCACCGTTGATTGCTTTCCAGTGTTTACTTCTTGTGTGCTCCCGCGGGTACCTCTCGGAGACGATGCAAGCTTGCGATCGGCTACACCTTCGGAACCCGATTTATCAACAGGCAAGGACTATACATTACTTATGATCCATTCTATTTCAACCAGCGGTTTGCATGCTAGTCCAGGTTAGGTTCGATGTTTGATCCTACCACATGTTTACAGCCTCTTTCAAACCAATACAGCCATGTCCCCTCCCAGCAAACCTTGTACTGCTATGTTACTTTTGCTCGTTGCTCAGCCCCTGCTTAGTATGCATGCTTAGGATGCTACGATGTTACCCTGTTACTCCTTGGGTTGGGATATCACATTGTTATTATTATTGTTGGTGATATGATTATTGTAAATGTTGATTATATTCGACGAAGGATGGAAGGTCTAGGCTATCCCGCCCCGACGCTTTGTTCCATTCGAGTCACCTAGGATCCGAGTTCCGGGTAATGGTTTTAAGAATGAGCGTGCCTAACCGCGTGTGGGATTTCATGGGGTCCCCTTTTCTTACCTACCTAGCTTCAAACATTTCTAGTGGTGGCCCAAGCTGTTTTTACCATTTGAGAAATCGTGTGCGTAACTGGTCTGCAGCCAGTGGATTTAAAACAAACCGGGCCAGTGGGATGGTATATCCTGTTGGTCCAAATCTGGAAGCTAGGGAGCCTGCCCGGGCGAGGGTAGGTTATCCCGACCTCGTCCAGACGGTAGAGGCCGATTCGAGAGCGCGGCCGGCTTTTGAGTTGGACGTCGACTCACCGGGGGCCACCCGGATTTGTTCGTTGTTAGTTAGAGGGACCTGTCGTTTCGGATCTCTTGGAACTAAATCATAAAATGGTTGCCTGTGATGGGTAGCAACTGAGAGAGATGGGCGTGCGTGCGGATCCTTGTAATGGGCAGTTGGTACACCCCTGCAGGGTTAAATCTTTTCGAGAAGCCGTGTCCACGGTTATGGACGACTTGAGACCTACTCCTTGTTCATAGAAAACAACAACTGAGATAATCTTAATATAACTTGATCAACGTGTGTGTGCCTTGACTGCTTCTTCTTCGTCGGGATGCGAAGAGGAGGACAAGGATAGGATAGGTGTTATGTTTGCGTAGTAGGTGGATAGCAGACTTGTTGGAGGCGATTCCTCATTCGAATGCTTGGCTCCTTATCTTACTCTCTAGATTGTTAGCCACTTCATAAATGCCAGTGCGGCAGCAACCTCACCACTTACCCCATCCTTACCGTAAACTACTAGTTGTCTGTGACGCCCCCAAAATCAGACCGTGTACAGTAATCATACACGCAAGGTACACGATCGAGATCAGGGACTCACGGTGAGATATCACAACACAACTCTACAAATAAAAATAATACAAGCTGTTTAATACAAGCCAGGGGCCACGAGGGCTCGAATACAACAGCTCGAGAGCACAAAGTCAGCGGAAGCAATAGTATCTGAGTACAGACACAAGAATACAAGGTTGCCTTAAGAAGGCTAGCACAAAAACAACAACGATCGAAAAGGCGAGGACTCCTGCCTGGGAACCTCCAAACTACTCCTGGTCAAAGGGGAACTCGACGTCGTAGAAGGCATCGGGGATCTTCATGTTGCGGTGGTCGGCATCGGGGATCTCCTACATCCTGGACTCCAACGTCGACTGCAGCGGCCGATCAGGCAAAACAGTAAAGGAAATAAAGCAGGTGAGTATCTAGTATACCCGCGAGTCTTACGTCCGCTACTAAGCATTATGCATTGTATCAACGGAAAGAAGAGGCTGTATATAGTGGACTGAAAGTCAAAAATTCAGAGCAAGGGTAAGAAGCTAGGCCTAACGAAGACTAGCATCTTCCGACGATGTCTTGCAGCATGAGGTAAGAATCAGCCAACAGTTTATATAAAGCATAAAGTAACTGTTGGGGTTCGGGGCAGAAAACACAAATTTTTCCTTGACCTACGATACCCAATCCCAAGACCTATGCTATGCTGATGCAAGTAACGGACAGAAATAGATCACATACCAGTATGTAGTCCGTTAAGCGGGAAACGTTTCCGCATGAACGTGGTTGGTGTAGTCGTACCGGCAATCCCCGATGCCGCGCAGATCCACGATGACTCCTGTAGCCACCCGATCCTTGCAGACCGATGACGGGATTACGTCCCCGTCGGAACGTTGCTGATGAAGACCTCGTGATACGACCACGACGATGAAGTAGCACCACAAGTGTAGTGCCTCGCGGGATTATACACATACAGTATACCCGACGTCCCTCCGGGCTCCGAACCAGTAGAGCAGCGGAAAGAAGATGGATTCGGATCCCGATTCCAGCAGCACGACGGCGTGCGTATAGTGGAGAAATCCCCAACCCAGAGCAGCCTCCAAACAAGGGGAGTCCACTCATAGGAAGGAGAAAGGAGGGAGAGAGATGAGAAACTTTTCTCAAAAAATTCATGATTAAAAGGGCACCCCTACCCCTCCTTATATAGGTCAAGGAGGGGGGCAACCTCCCCTCAACTTCCCATGTCGGACTAATCCCAAGGGGAGGGGGGGGGGGGCGCACCAATAAGGGGGGGTGGGCCCCCTCATGGCGCCATGGCCCATGGGGGAGGACTCCCTCTCCCCCTAATGGGCCCTATGAGGCCCATATGCCTTTTAATTCATTTTTAATTATATTTAATTATATTTTAATATTTAATTCAGATAATTAAATAATAAAACATATATTAAACATTATTAAATATATTTTGAACTTTTCAAAATACCCAGAACAACTTCCGGCCTTCATCGGAACAATTCCGGTCATCACCGGAACAATTCCGGTGTTCTCTCCAATTTCTCCGGTGATCCCGAATCAATCCTTACTGCGTCGAGTACCCTTAACTGTAACACCCTACGGTCCGGGAAACAGCAGACATGATCGAGACAACTCTCATTGATCAATGACTAATCAATTGGACCTGGTTACAATCCTTGATAGCCCCTGCGCTTCCATCGAATGAACTTCAATCGCTGTTGGATCCGTTAACCGTGTGCCTGTTACTTTTGTCCCATGGTACTTTGCTTGTCCGAGGTTTGATCATCGGTATCCACTATACCTAGTTCGTCCTCGTTCTCAACAAACAAGTTTACTCGTTCCCGTGATATTACAACTCCGTGACCTAGTCACATGTTTGCAAACTTTATGATGTAACATCACCGAGTGGGCCCAGAGTACCTATCCGTCACACGGATGGACAAATCCCGCTTTGATCTATTTGCATACTCATCAACCATCTATTTCGGAATACCCAAAGTGCACCGTTATGGCCAGCATATTTCAGTCAGGCGGTGGGATACAAATCAAAGTCTCCTAATAGATGACAATTACGTATGATCATTACGGTCAAAGGATCTGGTCACTACGTTATAGTTATCGCAATGTCGAACTATGTGACTTGATCACATCGCAACACTTCTGGTGGGTGTATGTCCATCATATCATTATCCAATGATATGACTCCATTGTCAACAGACGCCATTGTCTCATGATCAGGAAACCTTGATCATCAATCGCCCAATGGACTAGTATACTAGGGTTAACTAGGGACCTGGTTGTTTGTATACCACACCTGTATTAATGTTTCCGCTTACTACAGTTCTAGCATAGTATCAAACGTATTATGAACTATTGGAATATGCTCGATAAAACATATTTTATTTGCCTCTAGGGCACATTCCCAACAGTCTCCCACTTGCACTAGAGTACAAATAAACTAGTTGCATTTTCTCTGGATCATAACTCCTTATTGATCATGCTTGCCCGTGGAAGAGGTTGTATCAACGGTCTGGGTACCATTCAGAACCGTATGTCCTTTTGCAAATCATAATGTCACCTAATTTGACATTCCTTCATTATCCACTATAATGATGAGGTATATATTTTGGCGGTGAAGTGAGACTTCGTTTGCTGTGTCATAGCAATGACATCCGGTGGGTCACGCGGACTTTCCCATAGTCATGCACACTTGAAACTCACTCAATCAGAAGTCTAACTTCTTAAGCCATAATATAACTCCTGCTACTTCTAAAGCAGCCACATCAATGTAGATTCAATCCTTAGTGCATTGTATGCAACTTTGATGTCTAACCATGTTTCTTTCAACTTAGGCATTCATTAGTATGATATCTCAATTTTCTAGGTTAGTGTCAAAACTTGAACCAGCATAACATTTATGGTCAAGTCCACTATCCTTTACAAATTTGAGATGTATCCTCAGTTCTCTCCAGACACTGAAGGATAAACTTAACTCTTTGTTCAATGATTTACTCATAAATCATATCACAACATGTTCTTACTACTAAGAACTTGGGTCACATTACGTCGAGTACATAACTCTGGTTTTATATGAAAGAACCTATGACAAAGGCATAGAGGATCCAGCACATCCATTTCTTTCATTAACCATTAACCATTGTTCTTGTACTGAGATTAACTCAATGCTTCTCTTGGATATACAAGTAAGGACCACTTCTTGACTTGTCCCATTCTGAACTCCTTCAGAATCTTATCCAGGAAAGTATTACGACTCAATGTTATTAAACACATATCTATTTTAATAGATCTTCAATGCTTAATACTTTATTCATCTTCATTTATGAACGATTCAAATAATCATTAACACAAACTGCACCATTCATAATATGTTATCCATATATGAGAATGTTATCATGCTCCCACTCAAATATGTCATGCACATATTAAGTTATAGGATAACACTCATATTGCTCCCACTCAAATATGTCAGCCACATATAAGACAAGGATAACATCCACATGGCTCCCACTTAGATGTGTCAGACACATATTAAGTTCAGGATACTAACCACATGGCTCCTACTCAAATATGTCATTTACATATAAGGCTAGGATAATACTCCCATAGCTCCCACTCAAAATATGTCGTCTACATATATCAAGTTTCAGGAAACTATTCAACTCCCACTCAGTTTCATGCAAATGCATGTTTCCTCGATATTTTGGTTAAGTCCAAAATCCTTTGATCATCCATCAAAATGAGAATTCAGTTTACGAGACACTAGTATCCATATGTTTTTCCAAAACCTTCTGGTTGTACCAATTACAACACTTCTTCAAATACAGGATTTGAGGAAGTCACGGTATTGATAACAATCCTGGATCAATCGTAGTGAATATCCCTTTGACTCAAGCATTGCTACACATTGTAGTCAACCCATTGAATTTGTCAGAAACAATCTTTGTGACAAACCAATCTTGACGTCCCTTTGATGTTCACATTTATTCCTCATAACTCTGAAGTTATTGTGAATATCAAGTAACCTCCTTACTTGATAAGATTCAAGCAATCTTAAATGTAACTCAACATAGGATTTCATGACTCATAGTCATATCTCGTACTTAGGTCCACCATCGCTTCTTTTTAGTTCGTAGGAATGTCTTGTTCCATTAACATGACAGGTGAATCATGAATATCATTTTGCACCAAGGGCAAATATATATATTCTTGAATCCTACCTTTCTTAGTAAAAGCTCCCTTCAAAACATCATGATCTTTATCATTAGTTTCTCCTCTTATTGTAGAGCCTTGCTTTCGGAACATATTCCGTTGCACTACTCTGACATTTGGAGGCAAGGTCAATTACCTTGGTTGAACTTTCACTTTTCTTCCATTACCACATTTATCAAGAACAATTCTTGACAAACACCAAACATAGCAATACAAGTTTTGCTCCTTTTGGTTCTAGTTGTGGAAGATGCATCCATAGTTGTCTAAGGATACACTACAAAGACAATTTATCTTACATAAATCAAGCTTCCTAGAAACCACAACACACCATGACATATATAGTGTTGGTTTCCACGAACTCAGATGGTTCCCTATGCTGAAGTGAGTGTTCGCATATTAAATTAATAACTCTAAACAATAATAACGTAACTTGGTAAGAGATAACTTAGACCATACACTTTTTCATAGAATATGATCACAATGTTCAGGCACGTCAATCATATTGAAGTGTCTCAAGACATTGCAATTTGTGGAACAACTTTCACACAAGTCTTTATGCCCAAGACTAACTCAAAACATTTGTCACTTTGATCAAATCGTAGAGACTTGTCTTTCTTGTTAATTTAATATCCATCTTTACTCTGAAATCCCTTTTGATCATATCAAATTATTTCAGACTCATGTTTCATTAGTGAATACCAATATTCATCTAAGTCCACACATGAAGTTCACAAAATAATGAAATTCACTACATGCTGATATACAATACATCACGATGTATGATATTCAACAATCAGTACACATTCTGTTTTACCAGAATGCGAGGTTTTAGTCATCTCACCTCAAAGGCATGGTTTATATATGTCAAGAGATCAAGTATCTTAAGACATCATCATACCATTCATGACTTAAACTGTAGTGTCATTATTAAGCCTGGATATTTCTTGGCATTACAATATTTCTTATAAATGATCAAACAACTATCATCAATATAAGAATAACTCATTCATAATCGTAATGTGACCATAAGAGATATCATTCATAAAAGGAGAACAACTGACTTGTTTCTCACTAATATGAATAATTGTCTTCGCGAGATGCAAGACACACTAATAAAGTCCTCATTCAAACGATCATAAAATTTATTCATATATTAATCAATTGATAGATGTAGAGGGAGAGTGTTGTCGACCATCAACTATCTTGATTGCCGTCAGCACACATTGTCACCTCATCCCTTCCAAGCCACTCTCAAGAAGTAAGTTCAAGCATCGAATACTTAATCAACCGCAATTAGTGTTTCGTGGGAAAGACATTTATAACTCGTATATCAAATATACCTTCTCCGTCAATGACCATTCCTGCATTGGTTCTACTCTTAAAGTTCTTAACTTTAACCATGACCTCATGACAGGTGAACGATTCTCCTTCATGACATAGTCCAGACATGGTCTTTGTAACTAGGAGGAAGCGGATGTAACTCCCTAGTTATCTCAAAGTAACCAGTCATTCAGTAGTCCAAGTTATACACAAGGTGTTCCATGTATCTTATACATTTTCCAAGTGACTTTCTCAGCAGGTTGTTCCTTCCACCATAGTTGAAAGAAACCCCGTCCATATACTCATATTCCATTACTCTGATTTGTGACCAAGTGCTTTCAAGTTCACCTAGCACGTCATACGTGTTGGTTAACATGCATTCACAATTCAGACTCATAGAATGAAGTATGGTGTATTGGACAGTCATTCATAAGTGACGGTGAGTATGATACTCATCATCATCTTCCTTGAGTACGGAGTTAACAGGTGTATCTCCTAGCAGTTCTTCGTATTATGTTTAGCAAGTCATTACAAATGAGTATGTCTCTAATGGTGTTGGTACACATCAATGAAGTAAGACCCATTTACCTTAAGTTCTATCATACTAAAAGAGCCATAGTTCTAAACATTGGTATGCCGTTATCTACAATGATATTTGCAAAGACATGAAGATTAAGTTCATAATATGGAGTTCATGTTTCAAAAACAATTCTGGAACTCCCACTCAGACAAACATCCCTCATAGTTTGTTCTCAGTGATTACACGATCCTTGAAGAACATACCTCCCCCGTGTGACACGACCATCAGTATGTTGTTCAAGGTAGGCCATCATGCCAATCACATCATCCATGTGACTCATGCTCGACCTTTCGGTCTCTTGTGTCCCGAGGCCATGTCTGCACATGCCAGGCTCGCCACAATAACCTTAGTGAGTATATGCTGCGAATGCAAGGCCATGTTTCTGGACATGCTAGGCTTGCTCCACCCATCTCTTGTGAACGTAAAAATGTTTGACACCCGTGTGACACGTGATGCCTCCATAATGAAGAACTTTCCAGATGGTGCTTCACTAAGGAAGGACACTTTGTTGGATTAGTAAGGGATCATCCTTTTATGCTACCGTCGTATATCTAACATATTAGCAAAACAGGATGCAACATAAATCATACATGCTATGATTCCCCCCGACATGCAAATTAAAGTTGAAAACGCCTTTCTACTTTATCTTTTGCAAGTTTTACGTGGCTGCTAGGGGTTTCGAGAAAAGAACCGCTTTCTATCCTGCGAAAACAAGCCACAACACCAATCCCGCAATTGTCTCTATTACACCCCTGTCGGGGCCCTCCGTTGCAAACATCTTCGCATCGCTAATGCAGAGAGACAGACACCCCCCAACCACTTTATATGGTACAAGCCATATGTTAAGCGTGGAACCAGTCTCGCGTAAACGCGTAAGGTCGGTCGGGGGCCGCTTCATCAAACATTGCCGCAACGCTAAATGAGTATACGTGAGAGGGTAACAATTGAGAATTTATGCCCACATACTAGATGTGTTCTATCCGTACAATACATCTACGCATAGCCTTGCTCTGATACCACTGTTGGGGTTCGGGGCAGAAAACACAAATTTTTCCTTGACCTACGATACCCAATCCCAAGACCTATGCTATGCTGATGCAAGTAACGGACAGAAATAGATCACATACCAGTATGTAGTCCGTTAAGCGGGAAACGTTCCCGCATGAACGTGGTTGGTGTAGTCGTACCGGCAATCCCCGATGCCGCGCAGATCCACGATGACTCCTGTAGCCACCCGATCCTTGCAGACCGATGACGGGATTACGTCCCCGTCGGAACGTTGCTGATGAAGACCTCGCGATACGGCCACGACGATGAAGTAGCACCACAAGTGTAGTGCCTCGCGGGATTATACACATACAGTATACCCGACGTCCCTCCGGGCTCCGAACAAGTAGAGCAGCGGAAAGAAGATGGATTCGGATCCCGATTCCAGCAGCACGACGGCGTGCGTATAGTGGAGAAATCCCCAACCCAGAGCAGCCTCCAAACAAGGGGAGTCCACTCATAGGAAGGAGAAAGGAGGGAGAGAGATGAGAAACTTTTCTCAAAAAATTCATGATTAAAAGGGCACCCCTACCCCTCCTTATATAGGTCAAGGAGGGGGGGCAACCTCCCCTCAACTTCCCATGTGGGACTAATCCCAAGGGGAGGGGGGGGGGGCGCACCAATAAGGGGGGTGGCCCCCCTCATGGCGCCATGGCCCATGGGGGAGGACTCCCTCTCCCCCTAATGGGCCCTATGAGGCCCATATGCCTTTTAATTCATTTTTAATTATATTTAATTATATTTTAATATTTAATTCAGATAATTAAATAATAAAACATATATTAAACATTATTAAATATATTTTGAACCTTTCAAAATACCCAGAACAACTTCCGGCCTTCATCGGAACAATTCCGGTCATCACCGGAACAATTCCGGTGTTCTCTCCAATTTCTCCGGTGATCCCGAATCAATCCTTACTGCGTCGAGTACCCTTAACTGTAACACCCTACGGTCCGGGAAACAGCAGACATGATCGAGACAACTCTCATTGATCAATGACTAATCAATTGGACCTGGTTACAATCCTTGATAGCCCCTGCGCTTCCATCGAATGAACTTCAATCGCTGTTGGATCCGTTAACCGTGTGCCTGTTCCTTTTGTCCCATGGTACTTTGCTTGTCCGAGGTTTGATCATCGGTATCCACTATACCTAGTTCGTCCTCGTTCTCAACAAACAAGTTTACTCGTTCCCGTGATATTACAACTCCGTGACCTAGTCACATGTTTGCAAACTTTATGATGTAACATCACCGAGTGGGCCCAGAGTACCTATCCGTCACACGGATGGACAAATCCCGCTTTGATCTATTTGCATACTCATCAACCATATATTTCGGAATACCCAAAGTTCACCGTTATGGCCAGCATATTTCAGTCAGGCGGTGGGATACAAATCAAAGTCTCCTAATAGATGACAATTACGTATGATCATTACGGTCAAAGGATCTGGTCACTACGTTATAGTTATCGCAATGTCGAACTATGTGACTTGATCACATCGCAACACTTCTGGTGGGTGTATGTCCATCATATCATTATCCAATGATATGACTCCATTGTCAACAGACGCCATTGTCTCATGATCAGGAAACCTTGATCATCAATCGCCCAATGGACTAGTATACTAGGGTTAACTAGGGACCTAGTTGTTTGTATACCACACCTGTATTAATGTTTCCGCTTAATACAGTTCTAGCGTATCAAACGTATTATGAACTATTGGAATATGCTCAATAAAACATATTTTATTTGCCTCTAGGGCACATTCCCAACAGTAACAATGCAGCAGAAGTTGCTGCAGCATTGTATAATAATAAGTTGTAATAATTAACAATGCCTCCGAGTTCACCTCCTCCACATCCCCGCGAGGAAGAAAGCTCGGAACCATACAATTTAATAACAATAGTTTGTAGTGGTAAGATCCAGCTTCAGCATAAAGCGTCCTGTTACCGTGGACACGGCTATTCGAATAGATTAATCTTCCCTGCAGGGGTGCACTTGTGTTACGCTACACGCACGGATCTCCCGGGTGGCGGGAACCTTGTTAGGGAACGCTCCACTGAGGCTATCCGACACTTCATAGCCCATCTTTCAAACTCAACAGAGAGGCCATCCGCCGGTCTAAATCCTAAGTACGCCGGGCCTTGGACCCCAACCCGAACGTACTTCTGCACGGTGCGTGGCTGGCCGGAGAAGTTGAAGTAGAACCAAATAAGACACCACCGCGCGAGCAAATAAGACAACACCACTTCCCGGCAATCAGCCCGCAGTACTGCTGACGTCTGAAGAGTCCTCGGACGACACTAAGAAGAAGAGGAGCCCATAACTCGTAATTCCCACGGGTAGGTAGTGCGTACATGGCATATAGCCAACTCAAGACATCCACTGAACCATTTAGCATTTTAATTAACCTGCGTGACAACCGTTATCATTGTCTCGACTTAACTGACCCGCGGACAACGACAGCAGCCAGGACCACCAGTACATCGGTGCCTGCCCCATCGTCCCACCAAGTCATTGCGGTTACCAACAAGGTGAACCGGCTCCTTACCTTGTCTCGCGTGTGCTCTTGGAGGAGCTCGACTTTCGTAGTTTGGTAACTCTCGCGGCCAACGATCAGGGGCCAAGCACACCAGTACACTGGTCGTACCCTCCCTGTCGTCCCGTCGCAATACCACTCGCGGTCACCGTTGGGTCACCCGACTTCTTACCTTTAAGGACACCAGTTGGTTCGAGTTCCTACCATTAAGTGAAACCGGAGGTATCACCCTCGATGGCACACTTAAAGAGGTTTGACAGAGACATCAACGGAATGAACTAAAGAGGTAAACCTCGTATCATCCCGGTGATGCTACACTACTGAGCCGACGAGAGTGAAATACGAGTCCATTCCACTCGTATGTCAAACTCGAAGCGACTCGACAGAGTCTCGCCGTTGTAGGTTCCCTAGGGCGTCTGCATTGATCCGTACCTGTTGCAGTTGTAATATATCGTTCCCGCGATCACTCCCAAAGTGATCACGACCCTCTATTCTAAACCTAGCTAACAATGCGCAGGGTTTACTGCTGAATAAAGCATAAGTAATAATAGGCAGCATAGGATTAAAGGAAGGTACATCAAGGGGCGACAAAAACAAGCTATGCAATTGAATAGGATTGTAATCGTAGCAGCAGCAGTAACAATGCCTAGTGCAAGAAATGTACGGAAAGATAGGCGATATCTGGGGAAGAGAATGGCTCTGCTTGCCTGGAAGCTCAACGGTAGGGGTAGGGTCGTCGACGAAGTAGTCGTACTCAGCAGCGGTGTAGTCGACGGCAGCAGCGGGGTCTACCGGAGATTAAAGGGGTAAGAAACAGTAAATACAAAGCAAGCATATACAAACAGATGCATGACATGACAGATGAAAAGTTAACGGGGTTCTAACGCAGTGCAATGCACGTTGCTCGGAACGGAAATTCATCCGGGGATGAACTGTCAACTCCGGGTGATTATCAAACAAGGTGTCCGGAGGGGGAAGGATCAAGCCGGAGGTGTCGTGGGTACCGGACAAACATAAGGGGGGTGTATCCATGTTAGTTGAACCATTCCGGACAACTTTCATGTTCAGAATAAATTCATCCGGGTAGTTTATCGGTATCGAGCAATCATCGGAAAGACGCTGCCGGAGGGGGATAGTTTGATGTTCGGTACGTTAGCGGGGGGTGGTGGGTGTACGGGTAGCGTATCCGTATTAGTTATTTTTTTCTGATCAATTTGCATGTATAAAGTTTTTGAATCTGAGTTACGGTTTAAAAGTTATTGAATTTCAAAGTTTAAATCATTTTAAACAATTTCTGGAATTTCTTTTATTAATAAATCCAACCTTATCCAGAATAGTGTTATTTGACTGGGTCAACCCTGACAACAGGGACCCACATGTCAGTGACCCATTTGAATAAAACAATTTTGTTAATTAAAATGGTGGGGGTGGCCCACATGTCATACACTCTATATAATTAAATCATTTAAATATCTTATTAAAACAAAATATCTTAGGGGGGCCCATGTGTCATAGACTATTAGATTAATTAAACAGTTATTTTAATTCCAGAGATATTTAAACAGGGGCTGGCCCACCTGTCATACACTAACAGTTTAATCAGACAGTTTAATTTATCCTAACAGGCCCAGGGCCCACTAGTCAGTCTAACATAACAACTAACAGTTTTCTTATTACTAATCTAACAGACACCTAACCTAACAGGGGGGATTAAGCTAGACAGTGGATTAGCACTAATACAGAAGGGGTGGGGCCCGCGTGTCAGGGGGTGTGAGGGGGGGGTTAAGTCCCACGGCTGGCCACGCATGGACTCAGGCCGCCAGCGTCCACGGCCAGGAGCCGCGAAGGCGCGCGGCTGCCGGAGGCGAGCGCGACTAGGCTGGCCAGTGAGGCGCGACGAGGCACGCACGATGGGGGTGGCTAAGGGAGGGGCGGGCTGCTGCAGAACACCACGGCGAGCTCGCACAGAAGGTGGTTACTCTGCCCATGGCGGTCCGGCGGAGCACGGGAAATACGGCGGCGACACGAAGTGGGAAATAGGGGGAACGGGGTCCGCTCACTGTGAGGGGGCTGGTGGCGAGCTCGGGCGGCATCAGGGTTGGCCGGAGGAGGAGAATCGCGGCGAGATGCCGTCGGCCGTAGTGGAGGAGGTGGCCCGATTCCGGCAATGCAAAGGTCGGCGACTCAAATTCGAGGTCCGGGGGGACGAGGACGAGCACGCCGGTGGTCTTGGACATGTCGGAGCGGCACGTCGCCATTGTTGGCCGCGAGGTTCAGCAAACGACGGCCATGGAGGGCTCGGACTGAGGGGGGAGACGAATGGCGCGAGGAGAGGAGGGGTGGGGGGGGGGGGAACTAGGGTTTGGGGAGGGCCTGGGGGCGGCCTTATCCAGAGGGGGGCGCAGGTGAGGGAGGGGGGAGCAGGTAGGAGGGGGCCGGCGCGGCATGGCCCTCTGCCATGGCCATGGCGCCGCAGTGGGGAGCAGGTGGGGAGGGGATGGGAGTAGGTGGGGGTGGAAGGAGGCCGGGGTGGGCCGGCTGGGCCAGGGGGGCTAGCGCCCAGGGCGGGTTTTAGTTCCTTTTTATTTTCTCTTTGTTTTGTTTCTTTTATACTTTCTTTTCTGTTTGTATTTAGTTCAGCTAGGTTTTGATTTTTGTAAAATGTTATAATTGCACCTATATTAGTGTTACACTTTAACATGATGCCACAAAAAGTT
The DNA here is from genome assembly GCA_950022295.1 of Bromus sterilis. Taxonomy (NCBI): domain Eukaryota; kingdom Viridiplantae; phylum Streptophyta; class Magnoliopsida; order Poales; family Poaceae; genus Bromus; species Bromus sterilis. Next base: position 139,729,652 of record OX465599.1, on the reverse strand, counting down.
TGGTACAAAATAAAATCCTTTAGACCTTTAAATTATTTAATATGAGGTAAAAGCTATTATTTTGCTACTGTTTTTATTTATCTACATTATTAAAACATTAAAATAAAACCCTAATTCACTTTTATTATGGCCTACTGATTATTAGGCATTTTATAATATTGTTTCCATAATTTTTAGTTCATTTAAAATTCCCACTTGTTTATTTTATTCCATGGCAATTTAATAGTTTCCTAAAGCTATTGTTTTATTTCCTTTATTATTCCTTAATATTACTATACCATTTTAATAAAATAACTATTGCTATATCATCGTGGCCTAATGTTTGTTAGGCATTTTATAAATAGATTCCATCATAAAGGGCCCACTATAGTTTTCATTTTCATTTTAAATTCCATGACAATTTTGATATGCCAACTCTAGGGTTTTCATAATTTATTCTTGGCTTGGGATTATACAAATGAATAAGGTGGTTTTGGTTTAACCATGATCAAGTTGATTGACATGCATCCACAATCCTTGGAGCAAGATTTACAATCCACACTTATTTGAAATTTTTATCAGGGTTGGAATTTCAATGAGCTGTGATCAAAGGTGTTCAAGGCTTGATCATCAACAGTAATGATCACTAACAGTGGAATCACTATAGTGATTACTGTTACTGATTCTGAGGGTGTTACAAATCTCCACCACTACAAAGAATTCTCGTCCGGAGAATTAAAAGTGGTGTAAGGGGTAGAGTTTCGGTTTCGCCTCCTAACAAATCTTCTGGTTCCTGTTGTCCTACTCGAAGAAATTAATCCTTCACATTGAGGCCTTCATCTCTTTGCATCGGTGCATCTCGATGAGTTTTCATCCTTTCCTCGGGGCTTCATCGCACTTACGAACAGGTTAAGAGATAAAGCTTAAGGGGGTCGGATCTATACAAGGTCAAATAAATGGGGTTGCTCAAGGGTATGGGGTACAAAGTCCTTCCGAGTTTAACATCAGGGAAGTACATCGTGAGAAGTTTTAAGCGGTTAGGCACGTATTCGATGCCGACGACGGAAGATGGGAAAGGGGCCCCGGTCATCATACAGGTACACCGAGTCTGACATCGGACGGAATATCACAAGGTAGAGGACAAGAGTCAGGTTTTGGTCCTGTGGAACCGTGGGTTATGGGCCCACAGAAGGTAGGAAGGGTGGCGACATTCCATGCGAGCACGATGCAAGGTTTTTCAGAGAACAATTTGTCAACTATGTCGGCAACATCATCAGTGCCAAGGGCGAGGGACGAAGAGAACCATTTTCCTGCTCGTTAAGACGAGGCGGACCAATTGGCAAAGTTCTCGTCCATCGGTGGTCACCGAAAAGTCATCAACAATCGTAACTAGTTGTACAGACAATGTAGAACACCAAAGTGTTTACATAAGCAGGGAATTTCACTGCTTAGATAAGATACATTACAAGAAAGGTTAAACAGACCAATGGAAAGGAAAATGTGATGATACACAAGTATCAGGTGTATATCTTTCCCAAGGGAAAGCAGAGTACGATGTACACGACCAAGTTGTATTGGCAGAGAGTCAAGGGGGCTGTCGATAATAACACAAAGCATCGAGGGGCAAGGATGGTATTTCACACAATGAATTCAATCGACACATGGAAGAAACCACGTAAGCTTAGTCGGATAATAATCCACCAAAGGTCGGGTGGTTCGCAAGGAATCTGATGTGAGTATCGGTACTCAACCAGAAGGAGAAGGAATGCAAAGGCAGCGGGTGATAGAAGCAGCAGAATAATCCGATGCTTAAGTACAAAGGAATTATGACTTCCAGATCGGGAGGTGGATGTAACTATCCACACGGACTTATCGGTGGCAGGGGATTGCAAAGGCGATGAACACGCAGGTTCTCGGGAATTGATCAGAGAGTAATCGTCGGGATCTTCAGGTGAATCAGTCGATCATCGGGAAGGCAGTGCTCTCCGGAAGGAAAGAGGTACGAGAACCTAAAGTCAGCGTTAATAAAACTTTACCAGCAAGGATAAGAGAGCAGAGTCCCAGAGCATAGGTACGAAGAAAAAGATCCTAATTCCAAAGATATCACACGTAGTGACATTGATGTGGGCCCGTAAGCCAAACATTAAGTTAGCAAGTAGTTTTGAAAATACTAGACTCGACTTCGACCGAGGAGTGGTTAGGGGCTTCCTACAGGAAGTCGGCTCTGATACCAACTTGTGACGCCCCCAAAATCAGACCGTGTACAGTAATCATACACGCAAGGTACACGATCGAGATCAGGTACTCACGGTGAGATATCACAACACAACTCTACAAATAAAAATAATACAAGCTGTTTAATACAAGCCAGGGGCCACGAGGGCTCGAATACAACAGCTCGAGAGCACAAAGTTAGCGGAAGAAAAAAGTATCTGAGTACAGACACAAGGATACAAGGTTGCCTTAAGAAGGCTAGCACAAAAATCAACACTCGATCGAAAAGGCAAGGCCTCCTTCCTGGGAACCTCCAAACTACTCCTGGCCAAAGGGGACTCGATGTCGTAGAAGGCATCGGGGATCTTCATGTTGCGGTGGTCGGCATCGGGGATCTCCTGCTCCTGGGCTCCAACGTCGACTGCAGCGGCCGATCAGGCAAAACAGTAAAGGAAATAAAGCAGGTGAGTATCTAGCATACCCGCGAGTCTTACGTCCGCTACTAAGCATTATGCATTGTATCAACGGAAAGAAGAGGCTGTATATAGTGGACTGAAAGACAGAAATCCAGAGCAAGGGTAAGAAGCTAGGCCTAACGAAGACTAGCATCTTTCGACGATGTCTTGCAGCATGAGGTAAGAATCAGCCAACAGTTTATATAAAGCATAAAGTAACAATGCAGCAGAAGTTGCTGCAACATTGTATAATAATAAGTTGTAATAATTAACAATGCCTCCGAGTTCACCTCCTCGACATCCCCGCGAGGAAGAAAACCCGGAACCATACAATTTAATAACAATAGTTTGTAGTGGTAAGATCCAGCTTCAGCATAAAGCGTCCTGTTACCGTGGACACGGCTATTCGAATAGATTAATCTTCCCTGCAGGGGCGCACTTGTGTTACGCTACACGCACGGATCTCCCGGGTGGCGGGAACCTTGTTAGGGAACGCTCCACCGAGGCTATCCGACACTTCATAGCCCATCTTTCAAACTCAATAGAGAGGCCATCCGCCGGTCTAAATCCTAAGTACGCCGGGCCTTGGACCCCAACCCGAACGTACTCCTGCACGGTGCGTGGCTGGCCGGTGAAGTTGAAGCAGAACCAAATAAGACACCACCGCGCGAGCAAATAAGACAACACCACTTCCCGGCAATCAGCCCGTAGTACTGCTGACGTCTGAAGAGTCCTCGGACGACACTAAGAAGCAGAGGAGCCCATAACTCGTAATTCCCACGGGTAGGTAGTGCGTACATGGCATATAGCCAACTCAAGACATCCACTGAACCATTTAGCATTTTAATTAACCTGCGTGACAACCGTTATCGTTGTCTCGACTTAACTGACCCGCGGACAATGACAGCAGCCAGGACCACCAGTACATCGGTGCCTGCCCCGTCGTCCCACCAAGTCACTGCGGTTACCAACAAGGTGAACCGGCTCCTTACCTTGTCTCGCGTGTGCTCCTGGAGGAGCTCGACTTTCGTAGTTTGGTAACTCTCGCGGCCAATGATCAGGGGCCAAGCACACCGGTCCACTGGTCGTACCCTCCCTGTCGTCCCGTCGCAATACCACTCGCGGGCACCGTTGGGTCACCCAACTTCTTACCTTTAAGGACACCAGTTGGTTCGAGTTCCTACCATTAAGTGAAACCGGAGGTATCATTCTCGATGGCACACTTAAAGAGGTTTGACAGAGACATCAGCGGAATGAACTAAAGAGGTAAACCTCGTATCATCCCGGTGATACTACACTACTGAGCCGACGAGAGTGAAATACGAGTCCATTCCACTCGTATGTCAAACTCGAAGCGACTCGGCAGAGTCTCGCCGTTGTAGGTTGCCTAGGGCGTCTCCATTGATCCGTACCTGTTGCAGTTGTAATATATCATTCCTGCGATCACTCCCAAAGTGATCACGACCCTCTATTCTAAACCTAGCTAACAATGCGCAGGGTTTACTGCTGAATAAAGCATAAGTAATAATATGCAGCATAGGATTAAAGGAAGGTACATCAAGGGGCGACAAAAACAGGCTATGCAATTGAATAGGATTGTAATCGTAGCAGCAACAGTAACAATGCCTAGTGCAAGAAATGTACGGAAAGATAGGCGATATCTGGGGAAGAGAATGGCTCTGCTTGCCTGGAAGCTCGACGGTAGGGGTAGGGTCATCGACGAAGTAGTCGTACTCAACAACGGTGTAGTTGACGGCAGCAGCGGGGTCTACCGGAGATTAAAGGGGGAAGAAACAGTAAATACAAAGCAAGCATATACAAACAGATGCATGACATGACAGATGAAAAGTTAACGGGGTTCTAACGCAGTGCAATGCACGTTGCTCGGAACGGAAATTCATCCGGGGATGAACTGTCAGCTCCGGGTGATTATCGGACAAGGTGTCCGAAGGGGGAAGGATCAAGCTGGAGGTGTTGTGGGTATCGGACAAACATAAGGGGGGTGTATCCGTGTTAGTTGAACCACTCCGGACAACTTTCATGTTCAGAATAAATTCATTCGGGTAGTTTATCGGTATCAGGCAATCATCGGACATACGCTTCCGGAGGGGGACGGTTCGATGTTCGGTACGTTAGAGGGGGGTGGTGGGTGTATGGGTAGCGTATCCGTATTCGTTATATTTTTCTGATCAATTTTCATGTATAAAGTTTTTGAATCTGAGTTACGGTTTAAAAGTTATTGAATTTCAAAGTTTAAGTCATTTTTAAACAATTTCTGGAATTTCTTTTATTAATAAATCCAACCTTATCCAGAATAGTGTTATTTGACTGGTTCAACCCTGACAACAGGGACCCACATGTCAGTGACCCATTTTAATAAAACAATTTTGTTAATTAAAATGGTGGGGGTGGCCCACATGTCATACACTCTATATAATTAAATCATTTAAATATTTTATTAAAACAAAATATCTTAGGGGGGCCCATGTGTCATAGACTATTAGATTAATTAAACAGTTATTTTAATTCCAGAGATATTTAAACAGGGGCTGGCCCACCTGTCATACACTAACAGTTTAATCTGACAGTTTGATTTATTCTAACAGGCCCAGGGCCCACTAGTCAGTCTAACATAACAGCTAACAGTTTTCTTATTACTAATCTAACACACACCTAACCTAACAGGGGGGGATTAAGCTAGACAGTGGATTAGAACTAATACAGAAGGGATGGGGCCCGCGTGTCAGGGGGTGTGAGGGGGGGGGGGGGTTAAGTCCCACGGCTGGCCACGCATGGACTCAGGCCGCTGGCGGCCACGGCTAGGAGCCGCGACGGCGCGCGGCTGCCGGAGGCGAGCGCGGCCAGGCTGGCCAGTGAGGCGCGACGAGGCACGCACGATGGGGGTGGCTAAGGGCGGGGCGGGCTGCTGCAGCACACCACGGCGAGCTCGCGCAGAAGGTGGTTCCTCTGCCCATGGCGGTCCGGCGGAGCACGGGACATACGGTGGCGACACGAAGTGGGAAATAGGGGGAACGGGGTCCGCTCACTGTGAGGGGGCTGGTGGCGAGCTCGGGCGGCGTCGGGGTTGGCCGGAGGAGGAGAATCGCGGCGAGATGCCGGCGGCCGTAGTGGAGGAGGTGGCCCGATTCCGGCAATGCAAAGGTCAGCGACTCAAATTCGAGGTCCGAGGGGACGAGGACGAGCACGCCGGTGGTCTTGGACATGTCGGAGCGGCACGTCGCCATTGTTGTCCGCGAGGTTCAGCAAACGACAGCCATGGCGGGCTCGGACAGAGGGGGGAGACGAATGGCGCGAGGAGAGGAGGGGTGGGGGGAACTAGGGTTTGGGGAGGGCCTGGGGGCGGCCTTATCCAGAGGGGGGCGCAGGTGAGGGAGGGGGGAGCAGGTAGGAGGGGGCCGGCGCGGCATGGCCCTCTGCCATGGCCATGGCGCCACAGTGGGGAGCAGGTGGGGAGGGGATGGGAGTAGGTGGGGGTGGAAGGAGGCCGGGGTGGGCCGGCTGGGCCAGGGGGGCTAGCGCCCAGGGCGGGTTTTTGTTCCTTTTTATTTTCTCTTTGTTTTGTTTCTTTTAAATTTTCTTTTCTGTTTGTATTTAGTTTAGCTAGGTTTTGATTTTTGTAAAATGTTGTAATTGCACCTATATTAGTGTTACACTTTAACATGATGCCACAAAAAGTTTGGTACAAAAATAAAATCCTTTAGACCTTTAAATTATTTAATATGAGGTAAAAGCTATTATTTTGCTACTGTTTTTATTTATCTACATTATTAAAACATTACAATAAAACCCTAATTCACTTTTATTATGGCCTACTGATTATTAGGCATTTTATAAAATTGTTTCCATAATTTTTAGTTCATTTAAAATTCCCAGTTGTTTATTTTATTCCATGGCAATTTAATAGTTTCCTAAAGCTATTGTTTTATTTCCTTTATTATTCCTTAATATTACTATACCATTTTAATAAAATAACTATTGCTATATCATCGTGGCCTAATGTTTGTTAGGCATTTTATAAATAGATTCCATCATAAAGGGCCCACTATAGTTTTCATTTTCATTTTAAATTCCATGACAATTTTGATATGCCAACTGTAGGGTTTTCATAATTTATTCTTGGCTTGGGATTATGCAAATGAATAAGGTGGTTTTGGTTTAACCATGATCAAGTTGATTGACATGCATCCACAATCCTTGGAGCAAGATTTACAATCCACACTTATTTGAAAATTTTATTAGGGTTGGAATTTCAATGAGCTGTGATCAAAGGTGTTCAAGGCTTGATCATCAACAGTAATGATCACTAACAGTGGAATCAATGTAGTGATTACTGTTACTGATTCTGAGGGTGTTACATTGTCCTACAATGACGAGTGATGAAGTCCTTGCTGGGTCAGATGACCACTACAGTTGGATGCTGAGTACCTCTGTACTCATGATACTACCCCAAACTCTTTTCAGGGTTCTTTATCGACAACAGGTATGGTGACCGACGTTTCACGTGGAGACTCGACGACGACTAGTTAGGCGGATCCCGGTGGAGGGCCTGGACCCGTGTGGTTATGGGATCGATGTTTTCTCTTTGCCAGTAGGCATTTGATTGTAGTCGGTACCCAGACATATATCTTCCGCTGTTGTATTATATTTAAGGCAGTTGTATGCCGATTGTATGAGATGTTGTATCCTTGTATCTGTAATGTTGTGATATCATGTTGGAAATCCGGGGCATATGACTTCGTCATATGTCGTGGTGGGACCGATATGTGCTTCATCCCCGGATCTGGATGGAAACGTCTAGATCTGGAACAGTACCGCATATCGGGCCTTACACCCCTCGCTTCTCTTTTCCCTTTTATGTTTTGCCTGATCGGCCGCTGCAGTTGATTACCACCTTGACTCTTCTTCTGGACGCCTTCACGGAGACTCGACGACGACTAGTTAGGTGGATCCCGGCGGAGAGCCTGGACCCGTGTGGTTACGGGAATGGTGTGTTTTACCTTTGCCACTAGGCATTGTATTGTAGTCTGTACTCAAACATGTATCTTCCGCTGATGTATTGTATTAAGGCATTGTATGCCAATTGTATGAGATGTTGTATCCATGTAGCTGTAATGTTGTGATATCATGTTGGAAATCCGGGGCATATGGCATTGTTATATGTCGCGGTGGGACCGATATGTGCTTCGTCCCCGGATCTGGATGGAAACATCTAGATCTCGAACAGTACCGCATATCGGGCCTTACACAAGATTTAGTGTACTAGTGTGGGGGTCTCTAGACATTTTATGTAGCATGGTAATAACTTCTGAGAGGGTGCAACTATCAAAATCAATCACTACTATCAAAGGTGGTAGTAGTGTCATCTAGGCTCACTTGTTTGAAATCCTCTATGTTCATAGGAGTTTCTTATTCTACGGTTGAGGTATTAGCATCACTATTAATAGGTCCAATGGGACTAGGAGTGTGTTGGGTGCTAATAGTTTGGGTGTCCTCAACAATTTGGATAGTAGCAACTGTGTGGTGTGTAGGAAGGCTATTAATTCTATCCTCTTCCTCTTTTACTCTAGCCCATCTTTCTTTAAGTTTAGCCATGATCCTAATATTTTCATTGATTTATAATTGGATAGCATTAATAGGAGTGGCCTTCCTCTCCTGAAGGGGAGAGGTTCTAATTTTTAGCATCTCAACATCAAGGGCTAAGCTATCTACCTTCAAAGAGAGATTATCTAACTTAGCTAATTTCTCTTCTACATTCTTGTTGAAGGCTTTTTGGGTAGTGATAAAGTCTCTAAGCATGTTTTCTAGTTCAGAAGTGGGGTTCTTGTTGCTAGGATGGGTGTTGTTGTTCCCATAGTTGGATGGAAACGGTCTAGGATTACTAATAAAGTTGCCCCTATAAGCATTGTTGTTGAAGTTGTTTCTAGCAATAAAGTTCACATCTACTTGTTCCTGAGCAACCAAAGAATTTAAAGGAACATCGTGAGGATCAATAGAGGGTTGCTTTTTAAGTAGAGACATAATCAAGTCAACTTTTTCATCTAGGGAGGTAATCTCCTCGATAGAGTTTACCTTCCTACCTGTTGGAGCGCGTTCGGTGTGCCATTGGGAATAGTTGGTCCTCATCTCATCGATAAGTTTTCTGGCAGCACCAAGTGTAGTTGACATAAAGGTTCCTCCCGCGGCTGAATCTAACAGGTTCCGCGTGGTAAAGTTCAAGCCCGCATAAAAAGTCTGGATAACCATCCAAGTGTTGGGATACAGGGCAGAAAACACAATTTTTTCATACCTATGTTACCCGAACCCAAGATCTATGCTATGGAGATGTAAAGTAACAGAGGGAATCGAAGTTCATACCTTTGAAGACCGAAAGAGGGAAACATTCTTGCGAACGTGGATGGCGTAGACTTGGAACTATGACCTCCCTGTCGTGTAGAAGACCACCGGCGATGGAGACTCCCGGTTGACCTCGAGCGATGAAGTAGCAGCACATGTGTAGTGCCTCAAAGAGATTATACACGTACAGTACAATCGATGTTCCCTTAGGGCCCCGAACCAGGTGAGCTTCGGAAGAAAGACGGATTCGGATCCCGACTCCGGCAGAGCGACGACCTGCTATGGTGGTGAACTCCAAACCAGGTGCAGACTCCGAACAAGGGGAGTCCACTCTCTAGGTAGGAGAAGGAGAGGGAGAGATATTTCTGTTTGTTGGAAAAAGGGGGGTCTACCCCTCCTTATAGAGGCCAAGGGGTGGGGGGTGCCATCCTCCTCCCCTCCCCGAGGTGGGACTAAACTCCCAAGGGGAGGAGGTGCACCGGCCAGGGAGGGGGATGGGCCCCACCCTTGGCGCCAAGCCCAAGGAGGGAAACCCCCTCCTCCCCTAATGGGCCCATATGGCCCATATAGCCTTTTTCCACTTTTTTTAATTAATTTAATTATATTTTAATATTTAATTCAGATAATTAAATAATAAAACATTATTAAATACAATTAAACTTTATTTTGACCTTTCAAAATGTTCAGAACAACTTCCGTTCTCCTCCGGAACTATTCCGGTGATTTCTCCTATTTCACCGATGATCCCGAATCTATCCCAATGCATCGATTGACCATAAGTGTAACACCCTAACGGTCCGGGAAACAACAGACATGATCGAAACACTCTCATTGACCAATGACTAGTCAGTTGGACCTGGTTACAATCCTTGACAGCCCCTGCGCTTCCATCGAATAAACTTCAATCGATTCTGGAAACCGTTAACGATAAGACGGAATCCCTTTGTGCTGCGGTACTTTGTTTGTCCGAGGTTTGATCGTCGGTATCCAACATACCGTGTTTAAATCTCGTTCATAATAAAAAAGTTTACTTGTCCGTTCCTATTGCATCTCCTGTGCCCTAGTCACTTGCTTGCAAGCTATTGATGCAATATCACCGAGTGGGCCCAGAGTACCTGTCCATCACTTGGACTGACAAATCCCGCTCTGATCTATTAACATACTCATCAACCATCTATTTAGGAATACCCAAAGTGCACCGTTATAGCCAGCATATTGCAGTCAGGCGGTGGGATACAAATCAAAGTCTCCCCATAGATGACAATTACGTATGATCATTACGGTCTAAGGACTAAGCCATACGTTACAAAGTCATCGCGATGCTGAACTATGTGACCAATCACATTACAATGCTTTAGGTGTGTGTGTGTCCATCACATCACTCTACCAATGATATGACCTCATTGTCAATGGACTTAAGTGTCGCCATGATCAGGAAAGCTTGATCAATCAATTGCCCAATGAGCTAGTTTACCTGAGTTAAACTATGGACTTGAGTTTTATACCACACGTGTATTAGTATTTCCAAGTAATACAGTTATAGCACAGTATAAAACGTATTATGAACAAAACGGATATGTGACAAATATCTTTATTAATTTACCTCTAGGGCACATATCCAACAGTCTCCCACTTGCACTAGAGTACAAATTACACTAGTTTACATCCGGAATGTATCTAACACCGATAGTCTCGTGGTGTTCCTTAAACTTGCCTTGTGGAAGAGGTTTAGTCATCGGGTCTGTTGCGTTCAGATCCATATGTATTTGGTGAATCCTAGTGTGACCATCCCTGACGTAATCCCGCGTCACATTGAGCTTTTGAAGTATGTGCTTGGCTGTAGAGTGAGTTCTTGGTTCCTTCGCGTTAGCAATGTCACCCGTGTTCTCGCAGATGATTCCCACGGGGTCAGTGCAGCTGGGAAAGACGCAAAGCTCGATCACGAACTTCTTCAGCCACAATGCTTCATTTGACGCTTCGCAAGTGGCAATATACTCCGACTCCATTGAAGATTGGGCGACGACTGACTATTTGCCACTCCTCCAGCTAATTGCGCCACCGTTCAACATGAATACATATCCCGTCTGGGATTTTGAGTCATCTAGGTCTGAGATGAGGCTTGCGTCAACGTAACCCTTTACGGTGAGCTCCTCATCAACTCCTCCATAAACGAGAAAGAGATCCTTTGTTCTTCGCAAGTACTTTAGTATGTTCTTTAATGCGGTCCAGTGGGCCATTCCTGGTTTACTTTGGTAGCGATTAGTCATACTAATTGCCAGCGCTAAATCCGGACGGGTACCTAACATAGCATACATGAGAGAACCTATGGCTGAGGCATAGGGCTTTGAGGACATCTCCTTCTCTTTCGCTGTAGCTGGACATTGAGTCACACTTAATTTGATACCTTTTATAGCTGGCAAGAGGCCTCTCTTGGAGTTATCCGTACTGAACCTTTTCAATATCTTATCAATATAAGTACTTTGACTCAAAGCCAATAGGATATTAGGTCTATCTCTATAGATCTTAATCCCCAATATGTACGCAACTTCACCTAGGTCCTTCATGGAAAATTGTCCATTCAGATATTCCTTCACTTCTTCTAAGAATTTTCTATCGTTCCCTATCAGAAATATGTCATCTACATATAACACAAGGAATGCCATAGAGCTCCCACTCAGTTTCTTATAGACGCAGAACTCTTCGACGTTTTGGACAAATCCAAACGCTTTGATGACTTCATCAAATCGAAGATTCCAGCTCTGAGACGCTTGATTCAACCCATAGATGGACCGTTGAATCTTGCACACCTTACCATCTTTCCTTGGATCAACGAAACCCTCCGATTGCATCATATAAAACTCTTCCTCAATGTTTCCATTAAGGAACACAGTTTTCACGTCCATCTGTCATATCTCGTAATCATGATATGCAGCTATTGCTAGTAGGATCCGAATAGACTTGATCATCGCTATAGGAGAGAATGTCTCCTCGTAGTCAACTCCTTGAATTTGTCGGAACCCCTTCGCGATAAGACGAGCTTTATAGGTAGAAACGTTTCTGGCTGCGTCAGTCTTTTTCTTGAATATCCACTTACTCTCGACGGCCTTGCAGTCCTCGGGAATATCCACTGACGAGGGGGTGACCCCACGACTCCTACATGTGAGACTACCTGGTGCGCATGAAGACAGAAGGCCCGTTGGGAAGCTACGACAAGCCCACGGTTGGCCCAACCAAGCACCGACGTAGGAGTCCGCGACTAACATGGAAGGTGCAACTTGGCGCACAAGGAAAGATTTGAACTAGGAAACTATCTACTGTAACCTAGCACGGACTCCCCGAGACCTGGCCTAATATATAAAGGCTGGGAGGGGAGATGTCCAAATCAACTCAATACGCATCTAATCATCCTAGCCTTGCGAGAACTCGCCTTGGCCTCCACTATAATCGCCCCCTCACGCAATAATTTCGAGCAGGAAGTGCTTCTCCTGTTAGCCGACGAGTATCGTCCAACCTGTGCCTATCTCTATGACTAACCCAGGGTCCCTGACCATGGGATTTGCCAGGGTTGATCCCCGTCAATTGGCGCCGTCTGTGGGAACTACACAGGTTGGAATCACGATCTCGACGGTCCCTCCCTCAACAGATCAAGACTCGAGGACTAGAGCCAGATCTAGCCCGCTCGAGAGATTCAAGTTCACTGCAAGCATCTCCATCGCCCCATCAGGATCACCCGTCCTGCAGCCGAACCTAGTCCAGCACCTCGACGACTGTCAAATCCATCATCGACGGAAAAGAACCCGACGACCTAGAAGACAAGCACAAGGAAGCCACTTGAGAATCCCACTCGAGGAGTCGCGGCGCGTGGCCGAAGGCTCGCCTATCAGTCGACGACCCGCCGCCGCCCGGTCTCCCACCACACGCCAAGACAGCGACTCCGAGACCCAGACCGGAGATTACTACGACCCAGATCGAAAGCCAGACAAATTCGCCAACTTCATCCGAAATCAATCACTCAGCGATGGGATAGAGCTCGACCCAAGTGTTCACAGCCGAGCGGAAGACCGCTCACAGATCTTCCAAGCCTCAAGGAGAAGAAGGCACGCTGGCTCCAGCAAACTTACAGCTAAAGAACAACTAGAAGGACCTTGCGCGATCCAGTGTTTTGAAGACAGTTGAGGACACCTCAGGGCAAGCCACACACTGGGAGACTGCCGCCTATTCGCCGAACTCGCCAACAGCCTCAAGGAGGAGAAGCAGCGTGAAGCCAAGCGCACTCGAAGAAGCACGCAGTCACCGGCACTGAGTGCCGAGGAGCAATACCCCACGTCCCACGGACGAATCTGCATGATCGAAGAAGGAAGACCCTCGAAAGCAAAGCAAGATGCCTACACCTTGCAGGCCGAAGCATCCAAAGACCTAAAAACAACAGAGACCTACAAGTTGCATGGCGCGGAGACCAGCATCACTTTCCCACAGAGCGACCACCCGCCTGCAGTCCCAAGGCCCGGACATGCACCCTTGGTCCTCGAAGCCCAAATTGGAGGATACGACATGGACAAAATCTTCATGGATGGAGGCAGAAGACTAAACATAATATTCACCAGCACCCTACGCAAGATGTTCATCCCACGATCAGTTTGGAAGAAGTCAGGAACCACAATATACGGCGTTGTCCCGGGCGAAGCAGCCGCCTCCATCGGAGCAATACAGCTTGATGTGATCTTCGGCAGCAAGCGCAACTTCGCAAAGCAGGCACTTGAGTTCGAAGTGCTAGACTGGCAGTCGCAGTATCACGCCATACTCGGACGACCAGCGTTTGCACAATTCATGGCGGTCCCACACTACGCATATCTCAAGCTCAAGATGCCAGGACCTGCAGGAATCATCACAGTCAAGGGAAGCTTCGTCAAATCGGACCAGTGCAACCGTGACTTCCACAAAGTCTCCGACACACTTGGATCCCAACAACAGCTCAAAGAAATATCCATGGTGACGGACAAATACATATTTCCGCTAGCAAACAGAAGCGAGACAAAAGAATTTGGTCGCGACTTCAGCGTCGATAGCGACACGATCATACACCAAATACACCCAACAGACCCAGAGAAGACAGTCCGTGTATACACCCACCTTCCAGAAGAGCAAGCCACCGCCCTCATAACCTTCCTTCGCGAAGAGTGGAAATTTTTCGCCTGGTGCCCAGCTGACATGCCCGGGATACCACGAGAATTCGCAGAACACGCGTTCCACATCAAACCAAACACGAAGCTAGTAAAGCAGGCGTTGCGACGGTTCTTAGAGCCCAAACGCAGAGCAATCGGAGAAGAAGTCAATCGACTACTCGACGCACAGTTCATCAGAGAGACGAAGAAAGCAACATGGATAGCAAACCCAGTCCTAGTCCCTAAAAAGGACACTGAGGTACTGAGGATGTGCGTCGACTATGGGCCTATCAACAAGCACTACCCAAAATACCACTTCCCCCTGCCAAGAATCGATCAAATAATCGACTCCACAGCAGGATGCGACCTCCTATCCTTTCTCGATGCATACTCAGGATACAATCAGATCAGGATGAAGGACGAAGACGAAGAGCACACCTCGTTCATCACCCCCTACGGAGTATTCTGTTACCAAACAATGCCCTTCAGACTAAAAAATGCCGGAGCCACGTACCAGCGGATGATGCAAGCATGTCTGAGAGACCAGATCGGCAGAAACGTCCAGGTCTATGTAGACGACATTGTCATCAAAACCTACAGCGCAAACACACTACTCGACGACCTCCGCGAGACGTTCGCGACCCTCAACAAGTACAGGATCAAGTTGAACCCCAAAAAATGTGTGTTCGACGTCTCATCCGGAAAACTACTCGGGTACATGGTCTCTGCCCGAGGAATCAAAGCAAACCCTGAAAAGGTTCAAGCAATCGCCAAAATGCTAAGGCCAACCAACATCAGAGGAATACAACATCTCACAGGAAAGCTCGAAGCATTGAGCCGCTTCATCAGCAGGCTAGGCGAAAGGACCCTACCTTCCTACAAACTACTGAGAAAAGGAGAAAAATTTGAGTGGACCGAGGAAGCCAGCAATGCATTCACAGACTTGAAGAAGACCCTCTCTACCCCACCAATCTTGGCGGTGCCTAAAGAAAGGGAAAAGTTGTATCTCTACATAGCAGCACGCAGCAGCGTCGTGGGCACAGTACTCGTCGTCGAGCGTACAGAAGAAGGAAAAATCCAGAGCATCCAAAAACCAATTTATTACCTGAGCACTCTACTCACGAAGCCACAACAGCGGTACCCACATTACCAGAAGATCCTGCTCGCCATTATCATGACCTCCAGGAAAGTATCGCACTAATTCGACGAACACTCCATCACAATCGTAAGCAGTGCACCACTCGCGGACATCCTCAACAATCCCGGCGCGACCGGTCGAGTCGCCGAGTGGAACATGGAGCTCAGACCGCGAGACCTACAGTTCAAACACTCAACAGCAATCAAAGCCCAAGTACTCCCAGACTTCCTGGTCGAGTGGGCAGAAGTCCAAACACCAGGGCCCCCAGACCTATCCAAATCATGGACGATGTATTTCGACGGATCCAAAAGACAGCAAGGAGCCGGAGCAGGTGTCGTCCTAGTCTCCCCCAAAGGAACCAAGCTCAAATACATCCTCCATATCAACTTCAGCAACGCCTCCAACAATGAAGCAGAATACGAGGCACTAGTTCACGACATGCACATGGAAAAAACTTGCGGTGCCACTCGCCTATCGATATATGGGACTCTAACCTCGTCGTCCAGCAGGCGATGAGAGACTGTAACGCAGTCGCAGACAACATTGAAGCCTACCAGAAGCTCTACAACACGCTAGAAGGAGGATTCGACGGCTGCGAACTCAACTACATCCCTAGAGCAAACAATACAGAAGCCGACGAACTTGCGAACATCGGATCGACTCGAGGACCAATACCACCGGGCGTATTCCTCGAGAGCATCAACCGGAGATCAATAAAAGCAAAGCCAGCGGAGCCCAAAGCAGTTGCAGAAGAAGATGACACAAACGAGCCAGCACAGGTGGAGGCAACGACCGCAGCTGACGCTGCGAACAACCAAGCAGTTGAAGTTGAAGCACCAGCAGCAGTCGAAGACCCGGCCTGGGAAAGACCTTTTCTTCGATTCCTAATCGACGGCACCCTACCACAAGACGTTGCAGAAGCTCGACGTATTATTCGACGATCTAAATCATTCACGGTAATCAACAGAAAGCTATACAAGCGCAACATCTCCCAGGTACTCCAAAAGTGCATAGACGAAGAAGACGGCAAAGCCCTTCTACTGGAGATTCACGAAGGCACCTGCGGGCATCATGCCAGTAGTCGAGCACTCGTGGCAAAAGCCTTTCGAGCAGGATTCTATTGGACAACCGCTATGTGAAACGCAAAGGATATCGTGCGGCGTTGCATCGCCTTCCAAAAGTTCGCCAGCAGGCCGCACACCCCAGCATCAGAACTCAAAACCATACCGTTATCATGGCCATTCGCCACATGGGGACTCGACATGGTAGGCCCACTCAAGAAATCATCAAAAGGAGGAAGAACACAACTAATGGTCGCAGTCGACAAATTCACCAAATGGATCGAAGCAGTACCAATCACCAGCTCAACAGCCCTCACGGCAGTCAACTTCATCAAATCAATCATCTTCAGATTCGGAGTACCACACAACATCATCACAGACAATGGTACCAACTTCACGACAGAAGAGTTCCAAAACTTCTGTCAAGAGTTGGGCATCAAAATCAACTATGCATCAATCGCACACCCGCAGTCCAATGGCCAAGTGGAGAAAGCAAATGGCTTAGTATGCGGAGGATTAAAAAAGCAACTCCTAGCACCACTTGAACAGGCCGCATGCAACTGGATAGAGGAGCTCCCCGCAGTCCTATGGAGCCTACGCACCACCCCAAACATCTCAACCCAGTATACGCCTTTCTTCTTGGTATACGGAGCAGAAGCAGTGCTACCGCATGACCTAAAATTTGGATCACCCAGAATCTGTGGATACGAAGAGGAAGAGGCAGAAGAAGCACTGCAGAATGACAAAGACATAGCAGACGAAGCACGAGACACAACCCTCACAAAATCTGAAGGATACCAGGACAAGCTGCGCGCCTATCAAAGCAGTCGCCTACGGACCAGATCATTCAATAAAGAAGATCTTGTGTTACGACTAATACAGGAAAAAGTGCACAAACTTGCCCCTCAATGGGAAGGACCGTTCATCATCTCGGAAGTCATAGGAGGAGGAGCATACAGATTGAAGAATCCAAAGACCAACGAGGACGTGGGAAATCCATGGAACGTAGCGAACCTACGCCTGTTCTACCGATAGTCCTCCAGGCATCATTAGAGATATCGGCAGCAGGACCGATCGGCAACACATGTAAAATACGAAGGAATACAATTATGTTGCCCAAAGCACCTTAATTACAAGCGCTCGGGGGCTCGATCCTAGAACTCCCCCCGAGAGACGCTATCTTCGCAAATGCGACTCTTACTTACAAGCACTCGGGGGCTCGAGCCTAGAAATCCCCCCGAGAGACGCTATCTTCGCAAACGCGACTCTTACTCACAAGCTCTCGGGGGCTCGAGCCTACCCCCGAGAGACGCTATCTTCGCAAACGCGACTCTTACCGAAAAGCACTCGGGGGCTCGAGCCTAGAACTCCCCCCGAGAGAAGCTATCTTTGCAAACGCGACTTTTGCTTAAAAAGACTCGGGGGCTCGAGCATAAAACTTCTCCCGAAGGACGTTACCTTCGCTAAAAACGCGATTATCACCAAAAAACAAAGCAAGCAAGGGAAAATTGCATCTTCTAGTCTTCACACGATCACAAGCGATCGCCTAAAGACTCGGGGGCTACTCCCATCGGGAGCGCTGACGCGCACCCGATCTAAACTTGGAAAAATTGCACCCGATCTAAACTTGAAAAAATTCAAAGACAAGCCACAAACTAGTGAGATAAAAATACATAAAGCCTACGCGTGATTCTACAAATCAAATGTAGCCTCGGGGGCTACTCCCATCGGGAGCGCTTGCGCGCACCCAAGAAGACACTTTCATTACAAAGGAGTCGAAGACACTTTCATTACAAAGGAGCCGAAGACACTTTCATTACAAAGGAGTCAAAGACATTCCATTACAAAGAAGTCGAAACGACAGTTTGTCATTACAGAAGGATCGACAGAAATACAAGCTCGGCTACATTCCAAACTTCTACATGTGTGCTCATGCTGAGATAATTGGCACTTTCGTACCAGACGGGCATCATCACAGACAAAGTAGCAGCCTAGCTGACGAAGGAGAAACTCGCCGTCCTCCGGTTCTACAAGGTGCCTCGCCTACTGCCTCTGCCGCTTGACGACTGGCTTGACGTCCAGTTCCTCCTTAGAACTAGAACAACAAACACCATCGCCTGAAGGATCAGCCGAAGATGAAGAAACAGGAGAAGCAGGCGAACCACCACTCGAGCCATCAGAATCGCTGCTGCTCGTCTCCTCACAGTATGGATCCAAATGGTTGACCCCAGCATCAAACGCACGAATAATAACAGTATCTTCGCCGTCAAAACGACAGCAAAGGCTGTCCCCGCCGCGCAAATTCAACCGATGAGAAAATTCCCTCCAGCCAGACCCAAGGAAGATCAAGGATGAACTATCAAATTCCAGATCCACCCAAGAAGAAGAACGAGAGCATCCATGAAGACGGAGCCAAAAGCCCTTTAAACCACGCTCAGAAGCAATGGAGGCAAACGTGGCAGGAAGAGGAATTCGGGAAGCATTTCGCCCAAGAACATGCAAAAGAAAATCATGGCGCCAAAAACCCTCTTCCATGGTGGGAGAAGAAGAAAGCGCCAGCGCAGCGTCATGACGCCCACCGCTTGAGGAACGAGGGGTGCGGCCACCACGACCACGGCGGCCACGACCTCGCCCTGCAGCACCACGGCTGAGTCTAGCTACACTGCTACCACGTTTGGGTGCCATATGGGGAAGAAGAAGTAGAAGGAGAAAGATGCAAAGAATGGATGCCAAGGACAGGCAACCAAAGGAAGTATTTATAGCTCAATCCAAGGGCAAAAGAGGAAAAACACACAGAAGCCCAGGCGGCGCCATCATTGCATCAAAGACCGAACGGGCCGAGCGTTACGAATTCCAAGACGAAGATGCCTTCACACGGTCAACACTATTTGCAGGTCGCGTCAAATATCGCTTGTTTCCCATGCAATGCCTTGGAAACCCAACAGGCAATAGGATGCGCGCCGTCCAAACCGTCATTATGACAGTCCAGAAGACGTGACGGATCAAGAAAATCAAGCATCATCATGCGTCATCAAACAACACGACAATGCATCCCAAAGGGAAAGAATAAAGGTAAAAACTGTTGGAAAGTCCAAACGATTACAAGAACCAACCATACGTCTAAATTTTCTGACTATAAAAAATTCTTACTCCCATCGGGAGTACACTTTTGAGTTCGGGTGCTCCCTCACCCAGAAGGCAAAAAGTGCTCGAGTGATCACTCGCACCAGCAGAAAACAACATACTCTCAGAGTTCGGGTGCTCCCTCACCCCAAAAGCAGAAAAGCATTTGAGTGACCACTCGCAGTAAAAAAGACTCAGCAATTCAGCAAGCATGACTTAGTTGCGCACTCGACGGTATTCCGAGTGGGTGCTATCTTATTTTCCTCGCCTGAGTTCATTACAAACTCCGCGAGTGACGACTAAAACAGCTCACTTGATTGTTTATTACAAGTGGGTGCATTGCTAAATCAGGCTCTGTGCCTCAACAACAGCAAATTATGCCTGTACTACGACACATTGTACCTAGATTCCACGCAAGCTTAGCGTGTAGGTAAGACCCCGCTGCGAAGAACGGCCGGGCCGGGACTTGCGGTAGAGCGATTTCACTCCCGACCTTTTCCATGCGCTTGCATGATAGAAAGAGCCGAGCGGACGCGCTCATGCTATGTGCTTAGACTGGCGGCAATTGATCCTATAAGACCTGCAGCGGCATGACTTGGCTTGACACCAGTGTTCCAAGTTCATGTCAAGGGACATGAGCTTGATTGGGCTACTGTGGTATTTGTCACTAGCACAATTCACCAAGGCTCGACCAGTCGACTCCTTGGGCCCTTTCAGCTTAGCAATCCCTCGAAACAGATATTGTCATGGCTCAAAACTGCCAGCGACCCGTGGTGATACCGCACTTACAAACAATAAAGGCGCAGAAGAATTCGAGTCCCTGCGCGACTCTTCGAGTCCCCCAGGCACTCGGGGGCTACTGACGAGGTGGTGACCCCACGACTCCTACATGTGAGACTACCTGGTGCGCATGAAGACAGAAGGCCCGTTGGGAAGCTACGACAAGCCCACGATTGGCCCAACCAAGCACCGACGTAGGAGTCCGCGACTAACATGGAAGGTGCAACTTGGCGCACAAGGCAAGACTAGAACTAGGAAACTATCTACTATAACCTAGCACGGACTCCCCAAGACCTAGCCTAATATATAAAGGCTGGGAGGGGAGACGTCTAGATCAACTCAATACGCATCTACTCATCCTATCCTTGCGAGAACTCGCCTTGGACTCCACTGTAATCGCCCCCTCACGCAATAATATCGAGCAGGAAGTGCTTCTCCTGTTAGCCGACGAGTATCGTCCAACCTGTTCCTATCTCTATGAATAACCCAGGGTCCCTGACCATGGGATTTGCCCGGGTTGATCCCCGTCATCCACCAAAGTCCAAACTTTGTTGGTGTACATGGAGTCTATTTCGGATTTCATGGCTTCCAACCATTTCTTGGACTGGGGTCCCTCCATTTCTTCTTTGTAACTCGTAGGTTCGTCTGGCTCAACAGCCGAGACTGCATTCACAAGTTGTCCGTAAAACTCAGGAGCTTGACGGACTCTTGTTGACCTACGTGGAAAAATAGGTTCCTCTTCATTCTCATCATGATCATCATGTATGTCATGATCGTTATGAATGTTGTCCTGGCCATTCTCGTCATCTCCCACCGTGGAAGATGGTTCCAGAACTATTTCTGTTGACGGTTCTTCTAGTTGGAGTGATTGGTCAGTCACTTCATCGAGGTCTATTTTCCTCCCACTCAACTCTTTCAAGAGAATCTCTTTCTCAAGAAAGTGTCCAGTCTTGGCGACAAATTTTTTGCCCTCAGACTGATTGTAGAAGGTGTATCCACAAGTTTCCTTTGTATAGCCTACAAAGATGCACTTATCCGCCTTTGATTCGAGTTTGTCAGGCTGTAGTTTCCTAACATAAGCCTCGCAACCCCGAATCTTCAGGTGAGACAACTTTGGTTTCGTGCCATGCCATTCCTCAAATGGTGTTGTCTTAACGGATTTGGATGGTGCCCTATTAAGAACGTAAGCGGCAGTTTCTAACGCATACCCCCAGAATGACACAGGCAAGTCGGTATGAGACATCATCGATCGCACACTATCCAATAGAGTTCGATTACGTCGTTCAGCTACACCATTCCTTTGAGGTGTGCCTGCTGGCTTAAGTTGTGGTACGATGCCACAAGACTTCAGATGATTGCCAAACTCGTGACTTAAATACTCGCCACCTCGATCGGATCATAGGTGGTTGATTTTCTTTCCGAGTTGATTCTTGACCTCACTCTGAAATTCTTTGAACCTTTCAAAGGTTTCAGACTTGTGCTTCATCAAGTAAATATACCAATATCTACTCAAGTCATCAGTAACGGTCACGAAGTAACGAAGACCATTGCGTGTGGGGACGTTCATAGATCCACATACATCTGTATGTATGATCCATAATAAGTCATCCGCACGCTCTGATACGTCCAAAACGTATCTATAATTTCTGCTTGCTCCATGCATGTTTTGTGTGATATTGCCATGATCTAGATACACTTTCATACACTTTTGATCATATTTGGACTAACCTATTAACTCAGTGCACCACAGTGCCAATTCCTTTTTTCTGCTATTTTTCTATTTCAGTTTTCCCCTATATAAAAAGTGCCAGAAAAATTCTGGGAAAAATATAGGAAAAATCAGCGTACAGGAAGCTTCGCGAAGAGCCCGAGTGGGGCCAGGGGTGGCCCAGGCGGCCACCCGGCGCGGCCCCACCCCTGGCCGCGCCAGGGGGGCGCCTGGGGCCCCTGGTCCACCTCTGGCTACCCCCCTTCGCCTATATATTCTCCGTCACGGGAAACTTCAGAAAAGAGAACCCTTCTTCGCGATCTCTCCTCTGTTCCGCCGCCGCCGCGCTTCCGAGATCGGGAGCACCAGAAGACCTCTTCCCGGCACCCTGCCGGAGGGAGGGCCGACCTCCGGGAGTCTCCTCTCCACCATGGATGCTCCCCGGATGTCTTGTGAGTAGTTTTCCTTGGACCATGGGTCCTTGATCAGTAGCTATATGATGTTCTCCTCCCCTCTTTGTTCTTCATGGTTTAGACCTCGTGAGCTGCCCTACATGATCGAGGCACTTTTGTAATATTTCTGCTGTTGCTATGCTGAGTTTGATGGGATCTGATGGATTATGAGATTATGTTCAGATTGTGATTGAGTAATATATTTGGTTTTTATCTTTTATATTTTTGTTCCTAAGTAATTCTTGCATGTTCTCAGTTGCTGTTTATTGCTTTGGCCAAGTAGTAGGTAGTAACCCCAAGAGGGAACGTTATACTCGATTGTGGGTTCATGCCCCCCGATGACACGCTTGAGTGACAGAAACATGAGTCTAGGGGATGTGCTGTTGCCACAAGGGGGAAAACGACGGTGCTTGTAACCGCGGTTGCAAGGATTGTTTACTTTACGCAAAGTGATTTTTAATGCAGTTGTCTGTTGCTTTGGGTTTACACTTTGGGTGGGGCTCGCAACTTAATACCAGCGAGATGTTCTGGATAGATATCTCAAGGTGGATGATTAGTAGTAGATGCAGTTGGATTTCGGTCTACTTATTTTGGCGTACTGCCCGTGCTTTTGAGCCTCTTCCTTTCTTTTGTAGCATAGTTAGCATTGTGATGCGTTCATAATCCTGTCAATTGCCCTTCTGTAATTTGTTTACCTCGCATAGCAGTTTTATCGTCTTTTGGGAGAGAGACATCACTAGTGAACATCACGTATCCCGGTCCTATCCTCATTACTGTTTGCACGCTCATTTACTTTTCTGCTTTTACTTTCAGTTGCTATCATTATCCCTTGTGTTTGATCCTTTGTGAACAACAAGACCGGAGAGATTGACAACCTCTCTGAACTTCGTTGGGAACAAAGTTATTTGTGTCTGTGTGCAGGTCCGCGTCAGTTGCGCCGCTGACACCTACTTATCATCTCTGGAGTCCTACTGGATACAAACCTTGGTATCTTTACTGAGGGAAATTTGCTGCTGTGCTACATCACGTCTTACACTTGGGGCTCACCAACGAAGGGCGAGAAGACTACACCCATCAACTCTCGCGCCATCACGCTCCATTACACCATTGAATGGAGTCCTTGTCATTTTACCCATGAGGCATGGTTCACATGTATCAAGGGATCCAAAATCCAATGAATCAAGAAGTCCATCTTTATGGAGCTTCTCCATGCGCTTTATACCAATATGACCAAGTCGACAATGCCACATCGTCATGTGCTCTTCGTCACTACTCTTTAATCTTTTGGCCTCTATATTGTTGATTTGACACACGTCACCATCGAGATCAAGTACGAATAAACCACGTTGCTCTGGTGCATGAACATAAAACACATCATCCTTATAAATCGAACAACCAGTTGTATCAGACTTAAAAGAATAGTGGTCTCACTTGAAGCAAGAGCCACTAACGATGTTCACACTCAATGCAGGTACATAGTAGCATTTATTCAAAACCAAGACTAATCCCGAAGGGAGACTAAGATGCTTCGTGCCGACCGACAATACATCAATGTGACGTCCGTTTCCCACGCGCATCGTCACTTCATCTTTCAGAAAGCGTCTCTTATTCCTTAGTCCCCGAATGAATTAGAAATATGAGCGAAAAATCCTGTATCAAGTATCCAGAATGTGTTCCCGACGCTTGTTAAGAAAAGATCAACAATATGTATATCAAATATACCTTCGTTTCTCTTGACAACCTTGCCAGCTTTCTTGTCCTTTAGGTACTTGGGGCAGTTGCGTTTCCAATGAGCTTCACCCTTGCAGTAGAAGCACTCAACTCCGGGCTTGGGCTTATGTACCTTGGGAGGAACGACAATTGACTTGCCATCCTTGTTGGGGATGCCTTTCTTTCCCTTGTCCCGTCTGCTTGACCTCTTGAATTCAGTGGTCTTTGTAACAACCCAGTTTTCACAAAAAATAAAAAAAATGTTTTCGGTGTGAATTGTTTGATTGTCTGATTTGTTTGCGTCGTTTGCATCCCCGATTTATCGATCGGCGATTATTTTCCCCCTTCTTATCTCGTACCGGATGGAGACCGACCCTTGCCACCCTGACACTCGACCTTTGTGACACCGGTTTTCACCCGATCACCGTCGCGAAAACCGCACGAGACCAGCCGCAGCCAACGGAACGAAAACCCCGGTTAATAATTAAACGGGATATTTTTATAGCGCGCCGGAAAGTGTTCTCGGAACGGTTCCAACGCGAGGTGAATGCTGCCGGCTCGACGCACCGATCGCGCAGTTCAAAGTTTTACCCGAATCAAAGGTACTGCGGACCCCGGCGGTCAGAAACGTAAACACCGGACGCGCGAGAGAAAACGGGGGATGTTTTTGCAAACTGCTAGCCACCTGGGCTATATAAATACCACCACACTCCCACCCCTTTATAGGGTTTCCCCTAAGGAAAAATTGCAGCCACCCCCCTCACATTGCCCAAAAAATACCCCATTTTTCCTGTTGCTAGCCCATCAGATCTGGACCGTCAGATCGTCCGATCTGACGGCCAGGAGGCCGCCACGTCACCAGTTGGGCATCTCCGGTGGAGGCTCTCCTCCATGCCCGAGCCGCACCCGAGCTCCACCGCCCGACCACCGGTGCTGTGCCGCCGCACGCCGGCAGCCGCCGCGCCCTCCGCCCAGGTCACCTCGCGCGCCTCTCCTCCTTTCCTTTTCCCTCTCTTCCTTCTTCTGTTGACACCGGTTTTTGGCACCACAATAAACCTATATAAGATCTCCTCAAATGGAGAAGTCCTCTTCATGAAAGAGTTTGGTGTCATCGATATGAACATTTTTGTAGTTCGATCCATCATCATCCGATTCCATCTTGGAGGCCGAAAATATGTTTGAAGCAATAAGACCATGACATTCAAAGTACTATTCTGCCAATTAGGACTTCAAGACATCATCAAATGGAAAAATGTTCTACATGGGGCGGCTTCGGCTCGTCGAACCGGTCGATTTTGATATTTGAAACGTCCAAATCCGAGTTCGTATGAATAAGTTACGGCCGAAACCGTGTGCTGCTGTAAAGCAAGTCAGAGAGCCTACGAGGAAAGTTCGGACGTCCGACGGATATCGGAAGTCCGATATTTTTTGACAGGAAAGGTCAGTAGGGCTCCGATTTTTGGACCGGAAATCCGACGGGAATCGGACGTCCGACAGGACGGACGTCCGAATGGCGACGGACGTCCGATTTTGGCGATGGGATTCGGGAAGACTTTCCAGATTCGCGTTTTTCTTCGACCTGAGTTTGAAATCAGCTCAAAAACCTTTCAAGATGGCTCCGAATCAAAAATCAATCAACATGAAAGTACTTGGAAATTACGAGGGCTACAACTTTGATGTTTTGAGTTTTTACATCCGAGGTAGGTTACATCCCCAAAATTACCGATAACCGAACTGCTGTCCCGGGTCCACATGTAATCCGAGTTCGGTTAAGTTTGGAAAGATTTGGACGGGATTTGAAGTCCTTTTCTTGTACGGAAAGTCCAGCCTCCTCATATATAGATGAGGTGACGACCGATTGAAACAACACACAATCGAACAAACACATCTACATCCTTTACCCTAATTTTATCCTTCTCCCCTTGTATCTTTCTTTTTCGTTCTTCGTTTGTTCTTGTTCTTGCAGGGCAACGATCCACGAGGTCCTAGGGGCGATTAGGTCGACCTAGGGCAGCCCATAGCCGCCGTGCTCCCTGATAGGGTCCCTCCCAGGAGTGTGGGGTTTCGGGTCTACAAAAGCGCCCGCCGGATTGCTTGCGTACCGCGCTTCCGGTCGGGTCTCCTTTGACGTGAGTTGCGGTGTATCACCCCCGGCGTCGAGGGTACACGTGACGTGTTCGTGTGTCAACACACTTTTTGGCGACTCCGCTGTGGACGAAGCTTTGAACGGTCTCCGAAGGTAATATGAATAATCAATACCCTCATGTAGATGCAAATAACTCATATGGTGCTACTAGATCGTTCAATGAATATACTATATCGGCTAATCCTAGTTTTGTTAATTATACATCTAATTATGTGCAAAAGCCGGTTGAAAGTAATTTACATGCTTCGAATTCTTATGATACTAGTAACATGCACCATATGTATTCCAATTCTCATGCATCGGCAAGCCCAAAAATCCATATGCCGATGAACAACATGATGAGCTCGGTTGATAGAGTTGAAACATCCCATGTGGGAACTTTTAATAACATGCAACAAAATGTTTCACCTTTTTAGTCATCAGCACCTAACTTTCAATATGTTAATCCAAATATGCCGATGGATAGGGAAATTGGCCATGCTAGCACTAGTTATTCGGCCAATTACCATCAACCATCATATGCTACAACTCATGCTACTAATCTGTCAGTTCCATATGCAACTATTGATACTCATAATTCGGCTCCACACCTTTATGGTTATAGCCAAATAAGTGACCAATCTACAGGAGCATACTCGTCTAAAGTTGCTGCTGAGGTAGCTGCGTTAGAAAGGAAGAAATTCCTAAATGACAGGATTAGTGATATTTGTATGGAATTATATCTTAGTGGTTTGTCTCCTGACTATAATGAAATAAAAGCTAGAGTTTTGCAAGAAGATGAATCACTGCCAATTGATAGGTTATGCCAGGAAAAATATAGTTCCACACCAATGCATATGTCTTCTCCTATTGCTCCAGCATACTATATACCCCCTATACAATTGCAAACTTTCGGCAACACTCAAGTTCTAATGCCGAAAGAGTCTGAAAGTATTGGAGGGAAATCTTACCCGGAGTGGGCCAAGATTGAGAAAAATCTTAAAGCTAATGGCATTGGGGGGCAATCTTGTCCAGGGTGGGCTGAGCTTGAGAAGAAGCTTAAAGCTAAATAAGCTGCTCACCGTTTGGAGCAAATAGAAAAAGAATTGGCTCAAAGAAAAGAAGCCTTGCCAATTGATGAAAAGAGTGATGATTCGAAGATTGAAAGTTATTCGGCTGGAAAAGCCGAATCAACTAGTGTGTGTTGATGGCTTCTCGCCCCTTCGTTGGTTACCCCAAGTGGAAGATTGAGATGTAGTGCAGCAGCAGTTTTCCCTCGGTGAAGATACCAAGGTTTGTCTCCAGCAGGACTCCAGAGATGATAAGTAGGTGTCAGCGGCGCAACTGACGCGGACCTGCACACAGACACAGATAACTTTGTTCCCAACAAAGTTTAAAGAGGTTGTCAATCTCTCCAGTCTAGTTGTTCACAAGGATAAAATGCAAGGGATAATGATAGCAAGTAAAAGCAGTAAAGTAAATATAGCGTGGAAACAATAATGAAGATATGGACCGGGATACGTGATGTTCGCTAGTGATGTCTCTCTCCCAAAAGACGATAAAATTGCTATGCGAGGTAAACAAATTACAGAAAGGCAATTGACAGGATTATGAACGCACCGCAATGCTAACTATACTACAAAAGAAAGGACGAGGTTCAAAAGCACAGGCAGTACGCCAAGATAAGTAGACCGAAATCCATCTTCATCTACTACTAATCATCCACCTTGAGATATCTATCCAGAACATCTCGCTGGTATTAAGTTGCGAGCCCCACCCAAAGTGTAAACCCAAAGCAACAGACAACTGCATTAAAAATAACTCTGCGTAAAGTAAACAATCCTTGTGACCGCGGTCACAAGCACCGTTGTTTTCCCCCTTGTGGCAACAACACATCCCCTAGACTCATGTTTCTGTCACTCAAGCGTGTCATCGGGGGGCATGAACCCACAATCTAGCACAACGTTCCCTCTTGAAGTCACTACCTACTACTTGGCCAAATCAATAAACAACAACGGAGAACATGCAAGAATTACTTAGGAATAAAAATATAAGAGATAAAAACCAAATATATTACTCTATCACAATCTGAACATAATCTCATAATCCATCAGATCCTATCAAACTCAACATAGAAAAAGCAGAAATATTACAAAGGTGCCTCGATCATGTAGGGCAGCTCACGAGGTCTCAACAATGAAGATCAAAGAGGGGAGGAGAACATTACATAGCTACAGATCACGGACCCATGGTCCAAGGAAAACTACTCACGAGACATCCGGGGAGCATCCATGGTGGAGAGGAGACTCCCGGAGGTCAATCCTCCCTCCGGCAGGGTGTCGGGAAGAGGTCTTCTGGTGCTCCCAATCTCGGAAGCGCGGCAGCGGCGGAACCGAGGCGAGTTTGCGGAATAGGGTTCCTCTCCTGGAATTCTCCCGTGACGGAGAATAAATAGGCGAAGGGGGGCAGACAGAGGTGGACCAGGGGCCCCAGGCGCCCCCTGGCGCGGCCAGGGGTGGGGCCGCGCCGGGTGGCCGCCTGGGCCCCCCTGGCTCCCCTCTGGCCCCTCCCGGGCTCTTCGCGAAGCTTCCTCCACGCTGATTTTTTATCTAAATTTTCACGATTTTTTCTGGGATATTTTATATGAGGGAAAACTGAAATAGAAAAACAGCAGAAAACAGGAACTGGCACTGGGGTGCACTGAGTTAATAGGTTAGTCCAAATATGATCAAAAGTATATGAAAGTGTATCTAGAACATAGCAATATCAACACAAAACATGCATGGAGAAAGCAGAAATTATAGATACGTTTTGGACGTATCATGTGTTCCGAATCCATCAAATCCAAAGAGGCAAGCACCATTGAGAAAGGGCATGGCCAGCACATGACAACCGTGCTTGATTTTTCTGAAGCTAAGGGAATATATTTCCTGCCCTATGAGTTCCATACCACAGAAATTGATGGGCATCAAGAACAAAATGATATGGCCGAGCAAAGTTGGGTTAATCATGAACATCAAGAACACAAGCGTGCAGTTGAGCAAAGTTCACTTGATGATCAATCGAGTGATGAAGCATGGAACAAAGATAAAGATGAGGACACGACGTTGGAGAGTCATCCAAAACTAGAGCAAGCTATTATTCAACTCACGCAAACATCATGCTCTCTCAACGCGTATGAAAAGGTATGTCTAGCAAGTAATTTATCTATTTTCAGATTTGGTCATAATTTTATTGTTAATGCAACTATTAGAAATATTCTTATAACAAATCTTGAGAGACCAATGAAGAAGGATAATTTACTTGTTAGCAATACAATTATAACAAAGCATATCGGTCAACACATTGCGCCATTTAGAGAGACCGGTAGTGACTTATTATTACAACAAAAGCTTTTCCCATAGTTTCAATTAAAGTTTATGTATACATGGATAGCTTTGCTAGTTTCCTACTCGGCTTACATTTGGTCTCAAGTGAGACATATATGTTATAACAGTTTTGATTTCAGAAAAATAAAGCCAAGATTTGAATCTTTCGAGAAAATCGATGATAGTATAATTTCTTATTCAAAGTCATCGGAGATAGAGTGCAAAATAAAATGCATAGCCGAATGGAGTGATGCGAAATCTGAACCATTCTTTTGCTTACTTCCAAAGCCGTTCTCACACCAAGATCGGTTAAAGAACAAAATGTTTACCTTCGATTCAAACATGTGTGATCAGATTTCTGATTTGTTGCTGAAAAATGGTTATATTAGAATTCTTGATCACGATGTTAAGCCATCAATCCAAGGACGAATGTATTGTAAGTTACATGATTCGTTCAAGCATAATTTTGAGGATTGCAATATGTTTCGTAAAATAGTTAAATCGGCCATTGATAGTGGACGATTGAAACTTGTTAAAACACCAAGGGATCATCATGCTATTCCTATTGGTCCTGATGGCAAAAAGTTTTTGCATCGGTTGCTTCAAGCCAATTCATTTAAGGACAACAAGGTAAAAACTACAGGTGATGGGATCAAGCTTTCAAGGACACAAATTATTCCTGAGCGCAATGATAATATTCTTGAAGGTGAGAAATCTTTTAAAGTTACAATGAAGACGCCAAGCACTGGGGGGCAGCAAGCAAATTCAAAGATCGATGCAAGGAAAACCAAAGAGAGCAAAGGCCGAGATAAACACAAGGGTGAGAAATCAAAAATCACTTTCGCGCAACTATTGGAAAAATATCAGAAGATAAATGAGGAAACAATTGCTCATCGGCCAAGTAATTCAAAAGCATCAAGATCACCCCTAGGCGCAAATTTGACAACCGGTATTGGCAAAGTGATAATTTCAATACATCATACTCATATCCTTATTATGGGCCGCCAATACCATCGTCATGGGTACATCCCTGTGCTTATATGAATCAATATCCATCACGGGACGTGTACAATTCTAGGGCACATTATCCATCTTATTTTGAACCATCTCATCAAGATTATGCAGCTCCAAGAAGATCCAAATTTGATGAACAATTTCATAACAAATACTGTTTCAATCAAAAGGAATCGGTCCAAAGCTCAAGGAAGAAGAAGGAGGTGGTCAAGCAAGTTTATCGTGTCAAAAAGGATGGTCGTAAGTGTGCCACTTCAGATTTAATTTCAAATAATAAAGAGCCAATTAAAGCATTGACATTGGCTACTAAAGGCAAAGACATGGAGCAAGAAAATGTTCAGAATCAAGATGCCAAATCTGAAAAGAAGAAGCTGAGAGTGCACAAGGTCAAAAAGGAATTGCCATTGCTTGAAAAAGAATCACAATCGAGACGTCCACCCAGTTTATCGTATTGGCAGAAGAAGAAATTGCAAAAGCTTAGTGCACGAGAACTTGAAAAGAAGAATATGGAATGGGTTCCCAAGAAGAATAGTCAAACAAAAAATGGTGTGCAAGTTTCTATTTTACAAAATACGACAAAAGTGAAGAAGGAGAAATCATCTCATAAAATATTAAGACTAAAGTTTCCATCATCCAACCGGAATCTTCGATTAGCACATCATTCATATTCTTCAAACATATCATTGATGCCTTTATCATGGAATTCATCCTCAGGTATGATTGGTTACCCTCCATGGACTTATTTTGATCCATGGATGCAATACAATTTCTTACATCATGATAGGGGGTTACCAAGTCACTATACATTTGATTAGTTACATTCTTGTTGCTGATTCAAGGGGCCGAAATATTTAATTTGTTATTTCATTTGCTTGTTTCGGCTATATATGCTTTGGTGGATGAATTCTACATGTCGTTTATATTAATGGTCGATATTTGCTTTATCGTCCTAAGAATACATCTAAACATGGCCGGTGTGGTTTTCTAAACATCGTCCTTAGTTTTGTTGGAGATTGAGACAAGGTGTACATTCGTTAAAAATATGTTGTATGGACCAATTCATAAGTTGCAGAATTGGTTATTGGTATTATGATTTGGCCAGGTATGATATAGCTAATTTGCATCTACGAGAAGCCAAATCATTATTGTTTTTATTATTGAGCATAACATTATTTTGAACCTTGTCTCATTAGTGCCATGGAGATTATATTTTGATGGCTTAGTTTGTAGCAATGGACAAGGTTTTGGTATTGTTTATATATCTCCTCGTGGTGCTGTTTTAAAGCCTCATGCCATTTAAATGTTGTTGCACAAACATTCAAAGCTGAATATGATGTTATTATTCGGCTTAGAGATTTTGCTTGCTATAGGTGCTACTCATATTGAGGTTGTTGGTGATTCATTATTAGTTGTGCATCAAATATATATGGATTCCATGTGTATTGACGAATCACTTCATATTTATGTTGATAAGTGTCTAAATATAATTTATATCTTGAATTGCTTTAGTATTGCTCATATATTTAGACATGATATTAAAAGGCAAATAAATTGGCACAATAGACATCTGGCTATCATGTTAATTATGGTGTATTGCATATTGCTCAAGAGCCGATGTTGAGTTTGCCAATATAGGGGAGACCAAACCGGAGTTCACCGTTTCGGCCATTGTTGAAGATTTTTATATGCAGGCGAAAGCAAGGATTGGAGAAAGTTCAATATTTATTGTTTACAAGATTCTCGCAAAAGGGTGGACAATATGGTTCAGTGGTTATCTTTGAGATAGATCTTGGTATGGGATTATTGATGGATTTCTTATGGCAATATTCTTAATTTAGAAGGTTTCACCCAAGTCTGCATAAAAAGGTTCAAACAAGCAATGGATGATACATGATTAATCGTGCTAATAAATGGCCGATATGTGATTATCGCCCTAAGAACAAAACATGGCCGATATACGTTTATCGCCCTAAGAGTATGTGTGGCCGATGGAGTGTTGACATCGTCCTTAGAACCAACATGGGCAAGTTATTTTTCGGCACGCAAGTTTTGCCGAAAAACAGGGGGGCATGTGTTGACATCGGTTTTTGGCACCACAATAAACCTATATAAGATGACCTCAAATGGAGAAGTCCTCTTCATTAAAATTTTTGGTGTCATCGATATGAACATTTTTGTAGTTCGAGCCATCGTCATCCGATTCCATCTTGGAGGCCGAAAATATGTTTGAAGCAATAAGACCATGACATTCGAAGTACTATTCTGCCAATTAGGACTTCAAGACATCATCAAATGGAAAAATGTTCTGCATGGGGCGGCTTCGGCTCGTCGAACCGGTCAATTTTGATATTTGAAATGTCCAAATCCGAGTTCGTATGAATAAGTTACGGCCGAAACCGTGTGCTGCTGTAAAGCAAGTCAAAGAGCCTACGAGGAAAGTTCGGACGTCCGACGGATATCGGAAGTCCGACATTTTTTGACGGGAAAGGTCAGTAGGGCTCCGATTTTTGGACCGGAAATCCGACGGGAATCGGACGTCCGACAGGACTGACGTCCGAATGGCGACGAACGTCCGATTTTGGCGACGGGATTCGGGAAGACTTTCCAGATTCGCGTTTTTCTCCGACCTGAGTTTGAAATCAGCTCAAAAACCTTTCAAGATGGCTCCGAATCAAGAAACGTTCAACATGAAAGTTCTTGGAAATTTCGAGGGCTACAACTTTGATGTTTTGAGTTTTTACATCCGAGGTTGTTTACATCCACAAAATTACCGAAAACCGAACTGCTGTCCCGGGCCCACTTGTAATCCGAGTTCGGTTAAGTTTGGAAAGATTTGGACAGGATTTGAAGTCCTTTTCTTGTACGGAAAGTCCAGCCTCCTCATATATAGATGAGGTGACGGCCGATTGAAACGACACACAATCGAACAAACACATCTACATCCTTTACCCTAATTTTATCCTTCTCCCCTTGTATCTTTCTTTTTCGTTCTTCGTTTGTTCTTGTTCTTGCAGGGCAACGATCCACGAGGTCCTAGGGGCAATCAGGTCGACCTAGGGCAGCCCATAGCCGTCGTGCTCCCTGACGGGGTCCCTCCCGGGAGTGTGGGGTTTCGGGTCTACAAAATCGCCCGCCGGATTGCTTGCGTACCGCGCTTCCGGTCGGGTCTCCTTCGACGTGAGTTGCGGTGTATCACCTCCGGCGTCGAGGGTACACGTGACGTGTTCGTGTGTCAACATATTCCTCCGTCTCCCTCACCTCCTCTCTCTCCTTCTCTGTTCCCAGGACGCCATGGTCATGGCCTTGAAGCTCCCTGTGTCTCGCCCCCAAGACCACGCCGGCGCCCCCAGCGCCCGGGCCCAGAAGCCCCGCGCCCTCCTCGCACCTCGCCTGCACCGCCCCTCGCCTCCCTTCACCTCGACGGAGATGGCCGGAGGCCCCGCCGTTCGCTGCCGCATGCAGCATGGCTCAGGAGGAGCCGAGCCCCTGCCCGGTCAACCTCCAGGCCAGGCGGGCCCAATCCGGTAGCAAGGCCCAGCCGGGCGCCTCCCAGCCACCGCAGCCCAGGCGCCCCTCCAGCTCCAGCGAAGCCGCCTCATGGGCTCGGCCCATCTGGGTGAGAGCCCTTTTCCTTTTTTTTGTATTTTGTTTCTCAGTGTATTTTTTTTTCTGCTAAGTCCTGTGTAATATGCTGCTGATTCAATTTTGCGGTGCCCGTATCTTTTTAACCGTAGCTCCGATCGCGACGCGTAAAACATGAAACTTGCTTAGAATTGTGTCTAGTTTAATAAAATATGCTTTGTTTCCATGTTTGACTTTGTTTACCTGTTGTTTGACTGCTAATTACACTGCTGCCACTGTAAACTGTTTCTTTAATAACTTTTTAACCGTTGCTCTATTTAAAATGTTCTTTATATGTAACTTGACTAGAATTGCATGAAGATTGTGTTTATGCTGCTCTTGTTTGCTAATAAAAATAATAAAATTATGTTTAGGACAGAACAGTACCAAATGCAATAAATATCGTGGGGTCCGTAATAGTTGCCATGCATAGGTTTTACCCCCACTTAAAGTGACTAGATTAGATAGTTTATTTATGCTTCACCTCTTGCCATGCTTGTGTGATATTCCATGCTTGTGTGATATGCCATGCTTGTGTGATAAGCCATGCTTGAGTGATATGCCATGTTAACAACCTTTTTCTCACCTGTAGCTAAACAACTTGAACCAAATAAACGTGCGGTATCTTCGTGTGTGACGAATACCTCACTTAACCTGCTAGTAACCGCTCTCGACGTTAGGTCCGTATCGCTTTGTCGTGCCTTGTGTTGTCTCTTTGATCTTGTATTGCTCCGTAGCAATAGTGGTGCACCGTTGATTGCTTTCCAGTGTTTCCTTCTTGTGTGCTACCGCGGGTACCTTTCGGAGACGATGCGAGCTTGCGATAAACTACACCTTCGGAACCCGACTTATCAACATGCAAGGACTATACATTACTTATGATCCATTCTATTTCAACCAGCGGTTTGCATGCTAGTCTAGGATAGGTTCGATGTTTGATCCTACCACATGTTTACAGCCTCTTTCAAACCGATACAGCCATGTCCCCTCCCAGCAAACCTTGTACTACTATGTTACTATTGCTCGTTGCTCAGCTTCTGCTTAGTATGCATGCTTAGGATTCTACGATGTTACCCTGTTACTCCTTGGTTTGGGATGTCACATTATTATATTGTTGTGGATGATATGATTATTATAAATGTTGACTATACTCGACGAAGGTTGGAAGGTCTAGGCTATCCCTCCCCGACGCTTTGTTCCATCCGAGTCACCTAGGATCTGAGTTTCGGGTATTGGTTTTAAGACTGAGCGTGCCTAACCGCGTGTGGGATGCTATGGGGTCCCCTTTTCTTACCTACCTAGCTTCAAACATTTCTAGTGGTGGACCAAACTGATTTTACCATTTGAAACCGTGTTCGTAACTGGTCTGCAGCCAGTGGATTTAAAACAACGCGGGCCAGCGGGCCAGTGTTCCTGTTGGTCCACACTTTGCGGAGCGCGGAATGCCTACCTGCTTTGCAGATGTCATTCCAACCTGACGTGAGACGGAAGAGGCCAATTCGAGAGACGGTCGACTCTTGAGTTGGGTGTCGACTCCCCGGGGCCACCCGGATTTGTTCGTTGTTAGTGAGAGGGACCTGTTGTTTCACATCTCTCGGAACTAAATCATAAAATGGTTGCCTGTGATGGGTAGCAACTGAGAGAGATGGTCGTCCGTGTGGAGCCTTGTAATGGGAAGTTGGTACACCCCTACAGGGTTAAATCTTTTCGAGAAGCCGTGTCCACGGTTATGGACGATTTGAGACCTACTCCTTGTTCATAGACAACAACAACTGAGATAATCTTAATATAAATTGATCAACGTGTGTGTGCCTTGACTGCTTCTTCTTTGTCGGGATGCGAAGAGGAGGACAAGGATAGGATAGGTGTTATGTTTGCGTAGTAGTTGATAGCAAGACTTGTTGGAGGCGATTCCTCATCGAATGCTTGGCTTCTTATCTTTCTCTCTAGATCGTTAGCCACTTCATAAATGCTAGTGCGGCAGCAACCTCAACAGTTACCACATCCTTACCGTAAACTACTAGTTGTCCTAGAATGACGAGTGATGAAGTCCTTGCTGGGTCAGTTGACCACTACAGTTGGATGCTGAGTACTTCTGTACTCATGATACTACCCCCAAACTCTTTTCAGGGTTCTTGATCGACAACAGGTACGGTGATCGACGTTTCACGTGGAGACTCGACGACGACTAGTTAGGCGGATCCCGGCGGAGGGCCTGGACCCGTGTGGTTATGGGGATCGATGTTTTTCTCTTCGCCAATAGGCATTTGATTGTAGTATGTACTCAGACATATACCTTCCGCTGATGTATTGTATTTGAGGTAGTTGTATGCCGATTGTATGAGATGTTGTATCCTTGTATCTGTAATGTTGTCATATCATGTTGGAAATCCGGGGCATATGACGAAGTCATATGTCGCGGTGGGACCGATATGTGCTTCGTCCCCGGATCTGGATGGAAACATCTAGATCTGGAACAGTACCGCATATCGGGCCTTACAGTCTTGTTTTCCATGAATATAGCGTGCTCCTTCTTGATCTCAACCTCAGCAATTTTCAGCATGGCGGACAACTCAGAAGGGGTCTTAGTCATCCCCTACATGTTGTAGTTCAGCACAACGCCTTTGTAGCTATGGGGAAGCGACTGCAACACCCTATGAACTGCAAGTTCATCTGGAATCTAACATTCTAGAGCATTCAAGCGTTGAACGTAGCCAGACATTTTGACCACGTGCTCACTCACGCTACTGTGCTCGTCCATATTAGCCAAGAAGAAGGCTTCAGAAGCCTCGTACCGTTCAGCCCTGGCTTGAGGTGCAAAGACGGCCTTGAGGTCGGTGATAATCTCATATGCACCCATCCTCTGAAAGCGCTTCTGCAGCTCAGCCTCTATGGAGAAGAGCATGCCACTCTGGATAAGGTTGTAATCATCAGTTTTGGAGAGATAGACATTCTTCTCATCCTGACTGGCATCATCTGCTGGTGCGTCACCTAAGGCGCCCTCTAGTACGTATGCCATTTTGAGGGGAACGAGGAGAATCCTCAAGGTACGGAACCGGTTGGTGACGTTTGACCCATCAGTTTTCAGTTTGTCTTTCTCTAGGAACGAGCCTAAGTTGAACGAGGGGCGTGGTGCTGCCATCTACAATGGTGATTCACAAAGATACATATTTAGACTTTTGTTCATAATGTGGAGTTTTCAATTTAATCTTCAAAATTCTATAAAACCCCCACTTAAATAAACACCTCTCAATTTAACTAATTGATTACACAATCCCAAACCCCATACCTCCCCCGATCGTCACAACCATCAGTATGTGGTCCAGGTAGGCCACTATGCCAATCACATCAGGTATGTGACTCGTGCTCGATCTTTCGATCTACTGGGTTCCAGGCCCGCATCTACATACGTCAAGCCTGCCAATCCAACCTTGATGTTAGCTGCTCAGTGATGGTACGAATTAACACCCCCTCGTTGGTTACCCAAAGTGGAAGGTTGAGATGTAGACAATGACAATTTTCCCTTGGTGAAGATACCAAGGTTGAGTGTCGAACCAATAGGACTCCAACAACGATAAGTAGGTGGTTCGGCAAGTGATGCACCGTTTGAAGATAATCACTTCCTTCTCCTGGACCTGCACACACAGCAAATAACTTTGCTTCCCAACAAGTACAGAGGAGTTGTCAATTCCTCCGGCCTTGTTGTTTACAAAGGATAAAACGCACGGGATAATAATGATAGTGATAGCAACGGAAAAGTAAATAAAGCAGTAAATTGATAGTGGGTGTAAACAATATTGGAAATATGGACCGGGGTCCTATGATGTTCACTAGTGACGTCTCTCTCCCAAAAGACGATAAAATAACCATGCAAGGTAAACAAATTACAGCTGGGCAATTGACAGGATTAGTTGCGCAAACCAATGCTAATTATGCTATAAAGAAAGGAAGAGGCTCAAAAGCATGGACGGTACGCCAAGACAAGTAGACCGAAATCCATCTGCATCTACCTACTAATCATACACCTTGAGATATCTATCCAGAACATCTCGCTGGTATTAAGTTGCGAATACCACCCAAAGTGTAAACTCAAAGCAACGGACAACTGCATTAAAGAACTTTGCGTAAATTAAACAATCCATGCACCCACAAGTACAAGCACCGTTGTTTTCCCCCTTGTGGCAACAACACATCCCCTGGACTCATGTTTCTGTCACTCAAGCTAGTCATCGGGGGACATGAACCCACAATCATGCATAACACTCCCTCTTGGAGTCACTACCTACTACTTGGCCAAAGCAATAAATAGCAACGGAGAACATGCAAGAATTACTCTAGAACATAAATATAAAAGAGGAGAATCAAATATATTACTCAAACACAATCTGAACATAATCTCATAATCCATCGGATCCCAGCAAACTCAGCATAGCAACAACATAAATATTACATATGTGCCTCGATCATGTAGGGCAGCTCACGAGGTCTAATCCATGAAGAACAAAGAGGGGAGGAGAACATCACATAGCTAATGATCATAGACCCATGGTCCAAGGTGGACTACTCAAGGTTCATTCGGGAAGCATCCATGGTGGTGGAGAAGCTCCCGGAGGTGGTTCCTCCCTCCGGCAGGGTGCTGGGAAGAGGTCTTCTGATGCTCCCGATCTTGGAAGCGCGGCGGAGGAACAGAGGAGAGATCGCGAAAAGGGTTCCCGTCACGGGGGTTTCTCGTCACGAGGAATAAATAGGCGAAGGGGGGCAGCCTGTAACAGCCCAGTTTTCACAAAAATTAAAATTTTTGTTTTCAGTGTGAATTGTTTGGTTGTCTGAATTTTTTGTGGTGTTTGCATCCCCGATTTTCAGTGTGATTTGTTGATGATATGATTATTATTATAATGTTGACTATATTCGACGAAGGATGGAAGGTCTAGGCTATCCCGCCCCGACGCTTTGTTCCATTCGATTCACCTAGGATCCGAGTTCTGGTTATTGGTTTTAAGACTGAGCGTGCCTAACCGCGTGTGGGATTTTATGGGATCCCCTTTTCTTACCTACCTAGCTTCAAGCATTTCTAGTGGTGGCCCAAGCTGATTTACCATTTGAAACCCTGTGTGTGCTGGTCGTACGCCAGTTGTTTACAAACCAACCTGGACCAGTGAGGACTTAGTTCCCTTGCTGGCCCACTTTGTCCGGCTGAGGACCCGGTGTCCCATGTGTGATTAACCGGCTATCCAAACCTGCGACAGACGGTAGAGACCAGATCGAGAGAGCGGCCGGCTCCTGAGATGGATGTCGACTCACCGGGGGCCACCCGGATTTGTTCGTTGTTAGTTAGAGGGACCTGTCGTTTCGGATCTCTTGGAACTAAATCATAAAATGGTTGCCTGTGATGGGTAGCAACTGAGAGAGATGGACGTGCGTGCGGAGCCTCGTAATGGGCAGTTGGTACACCCCTGCAGGGTTAAATATTTTCGAGAAGCCGTGTCCACGGTTATGGACGACTTGAGACCTACTCCTTGTTCATAGACAACAACAACTGAGATAATTTTAATACAACTTGATCAACGTGTGTGTGTGCCTTGACTGCTTCTTCTTCGTCGGGATGCGAAGAGGAGGACAAGGATAGGATAGGTGTTATGATTGCGCAAATAGATGATAGCAAGACTTGTTGGAGGCGATTCCTCATCGAATGCTTGGCTTCTTATCTTACTCTCTAGATCGTTAGCCACTTCATAAATGCTAGTGCGGCAGCAACCTCACCACTTACCCCATCCTTACCGTAAACTACTAGTTGGCCTAGAATGACGAGTGATGAAGTCCTTGCTGGGTCAGATGACCACTACAGTTGGATGCCGAGTACCTCTGTACTCATGATACTACCCCCAAACTCTTTTCAGGGTTCTTGATCGACAACAGGTATGGTGATCGACGTTTCATGTGGAGACTCGACGACGACTAGTTAGGCGGATCCCGGCGAAGGGCCTGGACCCGTGTGGTTATGGGATCGATGTTTTTCTCTTTGCCACTAGGCATTTGCTTGTAGTCTGTACTCAGACATGTATCTTCCACTGTTGTATTGTATTAAGGCAGTTGTATGCCGCTTGTATGAGATGTTGTATCCTTGTATCTGTAATGTTGTGATATCATGTTGGAAATCCGGGGCATATGGCTTTGTCATATGTCGCGGTGGGACCGATATGTGCTTCGTCCCCGGATCTGGGTGGAAACACCTAGATCTGGAACAGTACCGCATATCGGGCCTTACACAGCCATGGGGGCCACCAAGGGTCCAGGCGGCCCCCTGGCGCGGCCCCACCCTAGAGCGCGACGGGAGGGCGCCTGGGGACCTTGTGGGTCCCCTCTGGCCCCCCTCGGTGATTCCCGAAGCTTCTTCTACACTGATTTTTATTGGATTTTTTCCAAATTTTTGGAGCACTTTTAATATGGGGGAAACCTGAAATAGAAAAACAACAAAAAATAGGAACTGGCACTAGGGTGAACTGAGTTAATAGCTTAGTCCAAATATGATCAAAAGTGTATGGAAGTTCATCAATATCATAGCAATATCACACAAAAGTGGCATGGAGCAAGCAGAAATTATAGATACGTTTTGGACGTATCACTCAGCAAGGCAATATCTGCATATGCCATGCTTGTCGAACCCAACCTCATTCGAACGCTGTTTAATATGTGTGAAACCCGGTATATACAGAATGTCGGCCATATTGGAGATCCTTCCGGGCGGTGCCCACCAAGGGAGAACACAATGTTGGTATTGTGAGAGATGGTCCTATTTGTGCTACCATCGATATATGTAGCATACTAGCATAAAAAGGAAGTAAAACTGTAAATCATACAAGCTATGATCCCCCTTCATGCAAAGCAAAGTTAAATGCCTTTCTACTTTAGCTTGTGCAAGTTTTACGTGGCTGCTAGGAGTTTCGAGAGAGAGAACCGATTTCTATCCTGCGAAAACATGCCACAACACCGATCCCCAATCGTCTCTATTACACCCCTGTCGGGGCCCTCCGTTGTAAACATCTTCGCATCACTAATGTTAGAGAGACAGACACCTCCCAGCCACGTATATGGTACAAGCCCTATGTCAAGCGTGGAACCAGTCTCGCATAAACGTGTCAGGTCGGTCGGGGCCGCTTCATAAGGACATTGCCGCAATGCTAAATGAGTACACGTGGGAGGGTAACAAATGAAGATTCGATGCCCACATCCTAGATGTGTTCTACCCGTACAATACATCTACGCATAGCTAGCTGATGACCCACAACGTAAGGGATCTGTTGCAGCGTTTTCAATAAGTAAGAGTGTCGAACCCAACGAGGAGCGAAAGGTATTGATAGGTGATTTTGGACAAGGAATAACTGCAAGCACTGAAAGATAACTTTTTAGGGGTTTTCGATATAAGTAACAATAAAGTAAAAGCAAGCAAAGTAAATAGCGCTGAGGAGTAGCAAGTGGCCTAATCCTTTTGAGCAAAGGATAAGCCTGGCAACTGAACTTATAAAGATTAAAGCGTTCTCGAGGACACATGGGGAGGTAGTCACATGCTTTCGCCATACACCGTATCGATAACAAGTGTTGTGCTGATAAGTGTTGAGTGGGTGGATCTATGCTAGCACACCTTCTAGACTAAGATAAGTGCACTCTTATGATTAAACATCTTGCAAGCATCTGCAAATACAAGATAGAAATTAAGGCAAAGCCTAACCACAACAATAAGATCAAGGATCCATTAGTCCCTTGTGCAAAAGTGTACAAACTGGGGTTCAGGTTTCTGTCACTCCGGAAACCCACCATAAGCATTCTTTATACACAATGTATCCCCCTAGGTCCTTAATAAGGCGAAGTGTTGAGTGTTCGACTCACACAACACCACTAGGAAAATAACAACACAACTTAAATGTCAAACAACACAAATTACTTCAACATCATATGACTACTAACAACTAGACTTCTCCCATGTCCTCAAGAACTAAAGTAACTACTCACAAGACATAAAAGAGATCATGATCAGAGGTGATAAATATATGATAAACAATCTGGACATAATGATATTTCTCCAACAAAACTCAATAGCATTCACCACAAAGTAGTAATCAACACCGATAGAGTACAGAGGATAGATAGTACAGATGACAACACAATATTAACTTGTGAGGTGAGATATTCGATGGTGGTGGAGATGGTGCTGATGTTGGGGATGATGTTGATGATGACCTCGATGATGCCTGTGACGATGGTGATGACGATGGCGATGATCTCCCCTTCCGGGAGGTGATCTCTTCGGCGGAATCTGCCCGCCGGAGAGCCCTTTTCTTCTCTGTAGGTTTCCGCCACGGAGCGGCGGCGGAACTCCATAAAAGCTTCTATTTTTTAGGTTTTCGCGTAACGAGGAATATAGGCCAGATGGGGGAGCCGGGAGTGGCCCCAAGGCTCCAGGCGCCCTCCCGGCGCGGCCAGGGGTGGGGCCGCGCCAGGTGGCCGCCTGGGGCTCCTGTGGCCCCCCTCTGGCCCCTCTTCGGCGTGTCTTTGTTAATCTTCTGGAAAATATCCTTCGTCGATTTTAAGGTAATTTTGAGGTATTCTTCTTCAGCAACTCAGCGTCCACTTTTTACCGCTGAATCCTGCGTCTGCTGCTTCGGCACCGGAAAGTTGCAAACTGTGTAAAATAAGCCAAAACAACATAAGAACATCATCGTAATGTGAAATATATCAATGAATAAGGATGAATTACGATATAAAATAGTGATGCATTTTGGACGTACCACTAGCTCATTATACCACTGTTGCGATACGGGGCAGAAAACATAATTTTTTCATACCTACGTTACCCGAACCGAAGATCTATGCTATGACGATGTAAAGTAATGGAGGGAATCAGAGTGCATACCTTTGAAGACCGAAAGAGGGAAACATTCTTGCGAACGTGGATGGCGTAGATTCGAAACTATGACCTCCCTATCATGTAGAAGACCATCGGCGATGGAGACTTCCGGTTGACCTCCAGCGATGAAGTTGCACCACAGGTGTAGTGCCTCGAAGAGATTATACACGTAAAGTACAATCGATGTTCCCTCTGGGCTCCGAACTAGGCGAGCAGCGGAAGAAATACGGATTCATATCCCGACTCCGATAGAGCGGCGGCCTGCTATGGTGGAGAACTCCAAACTAGGTGCAGACTCCAAACAAGGGGAGTCCACTCTCTAGGTAGGATAAGGAGAGAGATTTCTGTGTGTTGGAAAAAGGGGGTCTACCCCTCCTTATATAGGCCAAGGGGGGGGGTGGGGTGCCATCCTCCTCCCCTCCCCGAGGTGGGACTAAACTCCCAAGGGGGGGGGGAGGTGCGCCGGCCAGGGAGGGGGATGTGCCCACCCTTGGTGCCAAGCCAAAGGGGGGAAACCCCCTCCTCCCCTAATGGGCCCATATGGCCCATATAGCCTTTTTCCACTTTTTAGTTAATTTAGTTATATTTTAATATTTAATTCATATAATTAAATAATAAAACATTATTAAATAAAATTAAACTTTATTTTGAACCTTTCAAAATGTTCGGAAAAACTTCCGTTCTCCTCCGGAACTATTCCGGTGATTTGTCCTATTTCACCGATGGTCCCGAATCTATCCCAATGCATCGATTGACCTTAAGTGTAACACTCTAACGGTCCGGGAAACAGCAGACATGATCGAGATAGTCTCATTGACCAATGACTAGTTAGTTGGACCTGGTTACAATCCTTGACAGCCTCTGCGCTTCCATCGAATGAACTTCAATCGCTTTTGGAAACCGTTAACGATACGACGTAATCCCTTTGTGCTGCGGTACTTTGTTTGTCCGAGGTTTGATCTTCGGTATCCAACATACCATGTTCACATCTCGTTCAGAACAAACAAGTTTACTCTTCCGTGCCTATTTCATATCCTGTGACCTAGTCACTTGCTTGCAAGCTATTGATGCATATCACCGAGTAGGCCCAGAGTACCTGTCCATCAGTTGGACTGACAAATCCCGATCTGATCTATTAACATACTCATTAACCATCTATTTCGGAATACCCAAAGTGCACCGTTATAGCCATCATATTTCAGTCAGGCGGTGGGATACAAATCAAAGTCTCCTCATAGATGAAA
The DNA here is from genome assembly GCA_950022295.1 of Bromus sterilis. NCBI lineage: Eukaryota > Viridiplantae > Streptophyta > Magnoliopsida > Poales > Poaceae > Bromus > Bromus sterilis. Next base: position 139,685,242 of record OX465599.1, on the reverse strand, counting down.
ATTACGTATGATCATTACGGTCTAAGGACTAAGCCATACGTTACAAAGTCATCGCAATGATGAACTATGTGACCGATCACATTAAAATGCTTTAGGTGGGTGTGTGTCCATCACATCATTGTCCCAATGATATAACCTCATTGTCAATGGACTTAAGTGTCGCCATGATCAGGAAAGCTTGATCAATCAATTGCTCAATGAGCTAGTTTACCCGAGTTAAACTAGGGATTTGTGTTTTATACCACACGTGTATTAGTATTTCCAAGTAATACAGTTATAGCACTATATAAAACGTATTATGAACAAAACGGATATGTGACAAATATCTTTATTAATTTGCCTCTAGGGCACCTATCCAACACCAAGTAGTCAAACCATGTGTAGGGCATTTCTTAACAAGAGATTTCATACGTTCCCAAGCTTGGGCAACGTGTTCATTATGCAATTGCTTAAAATTCATAATGTTCCTCCTCAATTGGATAATTTTAGCAGGTGGGTAATACTTCCCAATAAAAGCATATTTGCACTTATCCCAAGAATCTATGCTATTCCTAGGCAAAGATTGAAACCAATTTTTTGCTCCTTCCCTTAAAGAGAAAGGAAAAATCTTGAGGTTAACAACATCATCTTCTACTTCTTTATACTTTTTCATATCACATAACTCAACAAAATTATTTAAGTGTAAAGCAGCATCATCTCCAGCACCAGAGAATTGATCTCTCATAATAAGGTTTAACAAAGCAGGTTTAATTTCATAAGAGTAGCTGAAGTGGTAGGTGTGGCAATAGGAGTGCAGATAAAGTCTTTGTTGTTGTGACTAGTGAAGTCACACAACTTGATGTTTTCAGTGGAACCCGTAGTAGCAACAAGTGTGGCAGATTTTTTTTTGTAATTTTTTATATAAGACACTAAGATGAAAATTGAAAGGTAAACTAACAAGACTAAAACGCAAAGGTAAAAGATAGTGTGCAACTCTCCTATCTTAGCACTCGGAGTCCCCGGCAACGGCGCCCGAAATTTGCTTGATACTCTCTCCTCGTTGGTTACTCCAAGTGGAATGTGAGATGTAGGATAGCGGCAAATTTCCCTCGGTAAAGATACCAAGGTTTGTCTCCAGTAGGACTCGGGAGATGATAAGTAGGTGTCAACGGCGCAACTGACATGGACCTGCACACAACACAAATAACTTTGCTTCCCAACGAGTACAGAGAGGTTGTCAATCTCTCGCCTTGCTGTTTACAAAGGATCAACGCAACAGAAAAAAATATAGTGATAGCAGCTAGAAAGTAAAAGCAGGAAAATAAAAGAGCGTGTAAACAGTGATGAAAATATGGACCGGGGTCCCGTGATGTTCACTAGTGATGTCTTTCTCCCAAAATACGATAAAACTTCTATGTGAGGTAAACAAATTACAGCTGGGCAATTGACAAGATTAAAAACGCACCGCAATGCTAACTATGCTACAAAGAAAGGACGAGGCTCAAAAGCATGGGCTGTACGCCAAAATTAGTAGACCGAAATCCAACTGCATCTACTACTAATTATCCACCTTGAGATATCTATCCAGAACATCTCGCTGGTATTAAGTTGCGAGCCCCACCCAAAGTTTAAACCCAAAGAAACAGACAACTGCATTAAAAATCACTTTGCGTAAAGTAAACAATCCCTGCAACCGCGGTTACAAGCATCGTTGTTTCCCCCCTTTTGGCAACAACACATCCCCTAGACTCATGTTTTTGTCACTCAAGCGTGTCATCGGGGGGCATGAACCCACAATCGAGCATAACGTTCCCTCTTGGAGTCACTACCTACTACTTGGCCAAAGCAATAAACAACAACGGAGAACATGCAAGAATTACTTAGGAACAAAAATATAAAAGATAAGAACCAAATATATTACTCAATCACAATCTAAACATAATCTCATAATCCATCAGATCCCAGCAAACTCAACATAGCAACAAAAAAAATACATATGTGCCTCGATCATGTAGGGCAGCTCACGAGGACTAAACCATGAAGAACAAAGAGGGGAGGAGAACATCACGTAGCTACTGATCACAGACACATGGTCCAAGGGAAACTACTCACGGCACATCCGGGAAGCTTCCATGGTGGAGGGGAAGCTCCCGGAGGTCAATTCTCCCTCCGATAGGGTGCCGGGAAGAGGTCTGCTGGCGCTCCCGATCTTGGAAGCGCGGTGGCGGCGGAACAGAGGCGAGATCGCGAAAAAGGGTTCTCTCCTTGGAGGGTTCGCGTCACGGGGAATAAATAGGCAAAATGGGGCAGCCAGGGGGGACACCACGGGTCCAGGTGCCCCCCGACGCGGCCAGACCTAGGCCGCGCCAGGTGGGCGCCTGGGTCCCTGATCGTGGCCCTCTGGCCCCACCCAGGTGATTCCGGATGGTTCCTTCACGCTGATTTTTATCCGGTTTTCCCGAATTTTTGGAGAATTTTTAATATGGAGGAAACCTGGAATAGAAAAACAGCAGAAAACAGGAACTGGCACTATGGTGCACTGAGTTAATAAGTTAGTCCAAATATGATCAAAAGTGTATGAAAGTGTATCTAGATCATAGCAATATCACACAAAACATGCATGGAGCAAGTAGAAATTATAGATACGTTTGGGACGTATCACCGCCGCGCTTCCAGGATCAGGAGCACCAGAAGACCTCTTCCCGGCACCCTGCCGGAGGGAGGATTGACCTCCGGGAGCTTCTCCACCACCAAGGACGCTTCCCGGATGACCCGTGAGTAGTCCACCTCGGACCATGGGTCCATGATCAGTAGCTATGTGATATCCTCTCCCCCTCTTTGTTCTTCATGGATTAGAACTTGTGAGATGCCCTACAAGATCAAGGCACATATGTAATTCTTTCTGCTGTTGCTATGTTGAGTTTTCTGGGATCGGATGGATTATGAGACTATGTTCAGATTGTGATGAGTAATATATTTGGTTCTTCTCCTTTTATATTTGAGTTCTTGAGTAATTCTTGCATGTTCTCCGTTGTTTTTTATTGCTTTGGCCAAGTAGTAGGTAGTAACTCCAAGAGGGAGCGTTATGCTTGATTGTGGGTTCATGTCCCCTGATGACTAGCTTGAGTGACAGAAACATGAGTCTAGGGGGTGTGCTGTTTTGTGAGAACCCTCTGTTAGGTAATGTGCTAGGATCAAAGTCAGCTTGCATTCATCAAAGAAAATCAAATGGAATTCAAATTGAAACTCAAATGGGAGAAGGAACACCCCCCAGATGAATTAATTCAAATGGCCAGAAATAAAGTTGCTCCAAAAATTCCTTTTGCATTTTTTGAAAAGTTGGGAATGACTAGCTACTGGTCATGTAAGTCCATATATAAATTTTGAGCATTTATGAAAATGCCTAGCTATTTTATTTTAATAGTCAAAACAAATTACAGAAAAAAAAACAGAAAGGAAAGTTTAAACAGAAAATAGAAAATCCTTACTTGTCGCCTGGGCGAAGCCGGCCCAGCCGGCCCAAAGGGGCACAGGTGTAACATCCCAAAATTCTCTGAATTTTGGAATGTTAATAAATTAAATAGATAATGATTGTTTGCTTGATGTGTTTGATATTCTCTGGGAGTTAAAAATTTTGGAGTTTGTTGAATATTAAAATGAGAGGGAATAAAATGACTTTCCCTAATATTCACCGTTGGTGTTTTGGAATTTATTATTTAAAAACAAACCAACAAAATAAAATGAGAGAAGGTAATATGACTCCTTCAACATTTTTGAAGTTTGGAAAAGGTTTTAAATCTTTATTGGAATTCTTCTAAAATATTTTTAAACATTTTTCAACACATGGCAGTTCGCTGGAGAGGATATAAAAGGACTTATCCCCATTTTTAATTTGTTGGAAAATAGTTTAAAAGATTTATGGGAGACTTTTTAATTTTACTTTGGAGTTATAAATATTTTCTAAAATTATTTTTGGAATTTATTTATGCTCTGGAAAAGTTTTTAAATCAATTTTCGGAGTTTTCGGTATTTTTTAAATGCCAGAAAAGTATTTAAAAATATTTAAAAATAAGTTGAAAAGTTTTTATTTTATTTTATTATTTTGGTCAAGCCAAAAATTAAATTTTATTATTTTAAAAATATTGGCGAAGACGGAATTTTAAAATAAATTTCCGTGATTTTTCTAATATTGTTTTGGGCCTATTGGGCCTGGTCTGTTTTTTTCCAACATACCGAATTTGTTTTTATTTCGGATTTACAAAAAAAAGAGGGATTAGGGGCTGGCTATAAATAGCCCCGATTAGGGCTAAGTTTATTTTCGTCAGCGTTTTAGGGTTAGACTAAGCTAATCCGCGGGACCTGCCGCCGCCGACGTCATCGCCGGAATCTCGCCGGAGCATCGCCGGATTTTTCGCCGGAGCAACGCCGGAGCTACGTTTTCGCGTTTTTTTTCGAGGTAATCTTCGCGTACGCCCGTGTGTCGCCGTCCCCGCCTCGCCGGAGTACCCGCCGCCCCTAGCCCCATGCGCCGCCGCCCTCTGCCACGTCCGCCGCCGCTGGTCCGGCTGGCTGGCCGGAGCGCCGCCGCGCCATGGCCCGACCTGTCCGGCCGCCGCCCCGCGCCCGCCCGGCTGCCGCGCCTGTGGCCGCGCGCCCCGCACTGCCTGGCCGCCCCGCCGCTTGGCGCCGGCCGCCTCGTGCGCCGCGCGCCATCGCCCGCCGGCCTCCCTGCTGGCCGGAGCTGCAGCCGGAGCCGGAGCTCCAAGCTCGGCCATGGCTGCCCCGTGCTCCCGTGCGTGCAGCCGCAAGGAAGGAGACGAGCTGCGAAAAAAAAAGGATTAGAAAAACGGTTCGCAAAAAAAAAATCAGATCTGGATCCAAAACCGCCCAGCGACCCGATCGCGTTTTTTGTAAAATTTTTATTTATGTATCAGTCCTTTTTGCAGTAGACCCCCCGGTACCCCCGTTTTTCACCCGAAACCGTTTTCGCGAGTACTTTTTAACCGTAAATCGGAATTGGACGATTCCAGTTGCGTTGCGACCGCGTAGAAATGCTCTAGCCAGTAGACCTAGTGTTACAGAAGTTTGAAGTATTTAAATATGGATCCCAAGCTGATCCAAATTTGGACTTCCGGCAGCCGTAACTTTTTACCGGTGCACCCGTTTGCGCCGTTTCTTTTTTGCGTTGGAACACTCGTTCCATGTACCTTCCGTTTATATCATGTGTACACAAAAAATCACAGGTTTATTGATCTGTTTATGTTCAAATTCAATTCAATGTTGCAACTGCTATGACCTGCGTTGTAGTATTCCGTTTCACGTGATTCTTTTTGCATATTGAATCATATGAGACATCTTATCGGCAATATCCACATACCATTCATATTGCGATGATCTTTACCTTGATTCCATAATGCCTCGATCATACTTTTGTATCGACAACTCTTTATCCGTTGACTCTCTCGAGTTCACGTTCCACCGATCACCCTTGGCACATCCACACCTTTGCACTTCAAAACCTTTTGTTTTGGTTGCTAAAACTTTAGTGATTGTTCTATTGATCTTATGTTTTGTCCTTGTGGTGTGATTTCTTATTGAGTTCTTTCATTGACGATAGATTGCTCGGAGTGTGACGAGTAGAGTTGACTGGAACGTGAGAGCGAAGATCTTCATCGAATGTATAAGGCAAGTGATACTTTGATCATACTCATACCTATATTTTCTATATGCATTATGTTAGGAAATACCACTCTATTGCATGATAGGTAGTTTACTTTACTGTTGCTGCAAAACCAGTTAGGATAGCCACATGTTTTGACTTGTCTACTGTAGATCAACCTAGCACGTGTTGTTACTTTATTGCTATGCTTTGTAGACGAGGTTGGGCTGTGAGAATTCATGGAGTGCATGTGAGCTATTTAATAAACTGTGTAGCAACTTTATAATAAATAGAAATCACTTCTGGACGGGCGGGTTGCATCCTGGTAGTTGTGGCTCGGTTGAGGACAGTGCCGGGGTTAAATGCACCCAATGGTTGTTTTGGTGGTGAACCGGGTGCGTCATGGTGTCTACCCTCTCACGCAGTGGGCGCCGTCCAGGCTCAAAAAGATCAGACATGCAATATTACTAGTAGCTTCCGTGTACAGCCACTGGCTATATGGGCTCTGGCTTAGATGAGTAAGTTGTGGGGAACCTGGCCCTGGTAGCTAGCTGATGTAGAATTGTGTTAGGTGTACCGGCTACCAAAGGGTGGAGGCAACCTCTTCGGAAAGTCTTTGTCTCAATCTTCGGGTTGAGTCCAGTGGGGAACGTGTACAAACCTCTGCAGAGCGTATAAACTGATCATGATTAGCCGTGTCCACGGTTACGGACGAACTTTGAGCAACTAGTCAGTACTGTTGATGAATGATCTTGACAGATGAACACTTAATAATAATTTGGTTGGGACAAGAGTAGCATGGGTTGCTGTGTGTTTCAGGTAGAACTCAACTTAAAATTTTGACTAGTTTAGTTCAGGAGAAAATTGGCTTTCTGCAAAACAAAACCATAAGCCTTTCCTTTGACTTACCTTGCATGTAGTTGTAGGTCCTTTATATAACCTTTTTCGTGTCACTTGCCGTACAAATCAGATGTACTGACCCGTTGTCGGGCTGTAACCTTCGGTGTTGCAGGTTTTTCAGACGACCAGTAAGGTGCGTTTAGGGGTTGCGAGTCTACACTCAGCATGTTCGCATGTGGCTGTTGATGGGACTCCACGTTATTTGCTTTTGCTTCCGCTATATTTATATTGAATAAGCTAGCCTTGAGCTATGCAACTTGTTATTTATTTACTCTGGATCATACGTTGTAATAATGATGCACTTGTACTTTGATATACATATATTATACTGTGTGTGCCAGCGAGTTCGATCCAGGGACTGGCACTTGAGCACAGAGACTTCAATTCGGTGTGAATTGGGTCGTTACAGATGGTATGAGAGCAGTGTGTTGACTGTAGGACGTGACCGTAGAAAATGGATAGGAAAAGCCATAGGAACAAAAATATTTTATCACTCCTTGACCCCTTACTCTCTCACTATTATTTCTCATCTATTATTCATCTTCTAAAACTTCTCATCTTGTTTTATTATGAATACCCCTTGAGTTGCTTATACCTTGGAAGACAAGACATTTGAGAAGAACATCATCACCCTTGGGATCAACTGGAGTTATGATTACTGGAACTAGAAGGAATAACCTACGGTGATCAATAAGTTTGACACTGTGAGAGGAATTTTTAAGATCAGCTTAGCTGAGAAGGATGAAGCTTAGAATCAGACCACCACCTTTTATGTGAAGTTAGATGAACGAATTTTCGCGTAGCATGACGAGATCGTATGTCTTGCACATATGACCTTACTCTAGGTGTTGTTTGTGTGTTTTGACTGTAGTGACTGTATTGTTTGTTGTTATGTGTTACTGTCGAACGTACGTGGTTTGCCTCTTTTTGTTTGAGTGCATATGTTTGGTGCTATCTCTAGTTGTTTTCTTGTCGGTGTTATAGTTTTGCCCTAACCCTTGTCGTATGGGCTTAATAGATGGAGTATGAAGTAGGACTCGCCTTTTCTGGGGCGATGTCGAGACTGAAGGTGGATCAATGGATTCGTAGAATGGAGGAGCACATGAAGATAAACAAGGTTGGGAGTGAGGACATGGTCCCCTATGCTGTCAAGTACTTTGTAGAAGAGGCTGCTACTTGGTGGAGAATGCACCAAGCGATTGACGAATCAAGAAGGAAGATTATTTGGAAGGGATTTACAAAGATTTTGTTGGGATCTCGCCTCGTCACCCCGATGCAAAGGACGGTAACCCTTAAGAGGATCCGTGCCTGTACCATTTGCGGAGAAGTAGGACACTCCCATGAAGGACACCAAGATGGATGTCCCTATTGTGAAGAAATTCACTCGGGTGAAGAATGGCCCACTGCACAAGTCACATGTTTTACGTGTGAAGGAACTGATCATTACCCCGCTCAGTGTCAATTTTTCATCGTGACACAACAAGTGGTTCAACATCAAAAGGAAGAAATGAAGAAAGCTATCCAAGAATTGAAGGAAGCACCCGTGAAGAAGAAAAAGAAGGACATTAGCCGCATTCATTGTTTTCGGTGCAGGAACATGGGACACTACCGCGATATGTGTCCAGAATTGAAGGAGAAGGAGAAGTTGTGAACGTGGAAGCAAGGATGATGTCTTGAAGAAGCTTATGTTTTGCAATTGGAGAATAGAATTTTCGTGGTGTGCACTAAGTGCACGATGCTACCTTTTCATGTTTTTTTTGGAGATGTGTATCGATTCATGTTTTGCTATTGATTAATTAGATGTTTTATGTCGTGATTGGTTTGTCAAGTTTTGTCTTGTACCCTGTGACCCTGTTATGTCTTGTTTTGATTGATGTTGTGTGTGGCCCTTTGTGTTTCTTCTATGCGAGTAGAATAAGTTTACGTTTCATTAGACCCTCATCTATTTAGTATGCTTCAAGACTAAAGAAGACACAACAACAAGAAGAATAACTTGACGAATGACTCAACGACATGAAGATTGTTTCGACATTTCAAAACTGAAGCTACCGTCATTGAAGACTTGAAGACTTGAAGACCTGGAAGATTCAAGTTTCTATCGTTAGATCGTAATGTGAGCTGTCATTTCTCGTTTTATCGAAAGCTACACATCAAAACTTATGTTTCAAAACTAGTGTGATGTTTGTATGGGTACCTCTACCTATCTCTCTCTACCTCGCTATCTACATTATGTTCCCTCTCACCTCAAACCTTACACTGAAGAAGCTGCTACGATGGCTGCAAATTTCAAGACTGGGATAAAGATGGATGCAACCGATGCTGAGTTCAAGGATAACCCACAGGTCCCAGGATCTTACGACAAGAGAGCATAATCATGCTGAAGGGAGAACTCTGGATGAAGTTGTAGTCCACCAGTACACGTTTTATAGCAGTTTGCGGAAACCTGAGAGTTGTGAGGAAACGATAGATCTTTTGCTTGGCTTGCAGATCCATGGATTTATCTGGACCCAGTTCAAGATAAGGAGGACTTCTGCAATGCTTGTGAGGATGACCGAGTGCTAGATTGCGAGATTCGCTAAACCATATACAAGGTAATGATTTGGGTGCGAAATGGATTGGCCCCCATGACGACTACTCTTATTATTTGCTCTTGCTATGCGGGATAGTAAATCTTGAGTGACCTACCTATGTTTGAGAGACGACGATGTTAAAGCCTGAACCATAGAATGGTACGATGTGTGACCCCTGTAGGAGATTACCGTTTGTGTTATACAGTGAGTATAGACCAAGACCTTTTTCTGCAGGTATCCCGTAGAAATATTCTTGATGACCACCATGAGAAAATCGATAGTTGCTTAATCTGGGCGTCTGAGCTGTCAGCCATGAAGTCTCAGTACTTGGAAGACCACTCTCTTGCTAAGGAACGAAAACCTCAAAGGAGGAATTCGTGAAACCTTGAAGACCGAAGGTGAAATCTTTACGAAGAATGTCATCGATGGATTAAGATACTGAAAGCCCACACTTGTGATGAAAAATTCAATGCCCCAACGAAGTATGAAGATTATGTGTGAGGAGCTCACTGAGGGAGCAAACTTTTAAAGACAGCTTTTGAAGACCAAGTCGCATTTCTTTTAAGGGTGGTAGCACCCTAGCTCATCGTAGGATCAATGGACTGTCATGAAGGCCCGAACCCTAACCTTTCTTTCTAGCCTTCTCGAATCTCGAGGACGAGATTCCTTTTAAGGGTGGTAGTGTGTAACATCCCAAAATTCTCCGAATTTTGGAATGTTAATAAATTAAATAGATAATGATTGTTTGCTTGATGTGTTTGATATTCTCTGGGAGTTAAAACTTTTGGAGTTTGTTGAATATTAAAATGAGAGGGAATAAAATGACTTTCCCTAATATTCACCGTTGGTGTTTTGGAATTTATTATTTAAAAACAAACCAACAAAATAAAATGAGAGAAGGTAATATGACTCCTTCAACATTTTTGAAGTTTGGAAAAGGTTTTAAATCTTTATTGGAATTCTTCTAAAATATTTTTAAACATTTTTCAACACATGGCAGTTCGCTGGAGAGGATATAAAAGGACTTATCCCCATTTTTAATTTGTTGGAAAATAGTTTAAAAGATTTATGGGAGACTTTTTAATTTTACTTTGGAGTTATAAATATTTTCTAAAATTATTTTTGGAATTTATTTATGCTCTGGAAAATTTTTAAATCAATTTTCGGAGTTTTCGGTATTTTTTAAATGCCAGAAAAGTATTTAAAAATATTTAAAAATAAGTTGAAAAGTTTTTATTTTATTTTATTATTTTGGTCAAGCCAAAAATTAAATTTTATTATTTTAAAAATATTGGCGAAGACGGAATTTTAAAATAAATTTCCGTGATTTTTCTAATATTGTTTTGGGCCTATTGGGCCTGGTCTGTTTTTTTTCCAACATACCGAATTTGTTTTTATTTCGGATTTAAAAAAAAAGAGGGATTAGGGGCTGGCTATAAATAGCCCCGATTAGGGCTAAGTTTATTTTCGTCAGCGTTCTAGGGTTAGACTAAGCTAATCCGCGGGACCTGCCGCCGCCGACGTCATCGCCGGAATCTCGCCGGAGCATCGCCGGATTTTTCGCCGGAGCAACGCCGGAGCTACGTTTTCGCGTTTTTTTTCGAGGTAATCTTCGCGTACGCCCGTGTGTCGCCGTCCCCGCCTCGCCGGAGTACCCGCCGCCCCTAGCCCCGTGCGCCGCCGCCCTCTGCCACGTCCGCCGCCGCTGGTCCGGCTGGCTGGCCGGAGCGCCGCAGCGCCATGGCCCTACCTGGCCGGCCGCCGCCCCGCGCCCGCCCGGCTGCCGCGCCTGTGGCCGCGCGCCCCGCACTGCCTGGCCGCCCCGCCGCTTGGCGCCGGCCGCCTCGTGCGCCGCGCGCCGCCGCCCGCCGGCCTCCCTGCTGAATTTCCCTCGATAAAGATACCAAGGTTTGTCTCCAGTAGGACTCGGGAGATGATAAGTAGGTGTCAACGGCGCAACTAACATGGACCTGCACACAACACAAATAACTTTGCTTCCCAACGAGTACAGAGAGGTTGTCAATCTCTCGCCTTGCTGTTTACAAAGGATCAACGCAACAGAAAAAAAATATAGTGATAGCAGCTAGAAAGTAAAAGCAGGAAAATAAAAGAGCGTGTAAACAGTGATGAAAATATGGACCGGGGTCCCGTGATGTTCACTAGTGATGTGTTTCTCCCAAAATACGATAAAACTTCTATGTGACGTAAACAAATTACAGCTGGGCAATTGACAAGATTAAAAACGCACCGCAATGCTAACTATGCTACAAAGAAAGGACGAGGCTCAAAAGCATGGGCGGTATGCCAAAATTAGTAGACCGAAATCCAACTTCATCTACTACTAATTATCCACCTTGAGATATCTATCCAGAACATCTCGCTGGTATTAAGTTGCGAGCCCCACCCAAAGTTTAAACCCAAAGAAACAGACAACTGCATTAAAAATCACTTCGCGTAAAGTAAACAATCCCTTCAACCGCGGTTACAAGCACCGTTGTTTTCCCCCTTTTGGCAACAACACATCCCCTAGACTCATGTTTTTGTCACTCAAGTGTGTCATCGGGGGGCATGAACCCACAATCGAGCATAACGTTCCCTCTTGGAGTCACTACCTACTACTTGGCCAAAGCAATAAACAACAACGGAGAACATGCAAGAATTACTTAGGAACAAAAATATAAAAGATAAGAACCAAATATATTACTCAATCACAATCTAACCATAATCTCATAATCCATCAGATCCCAGCAAACTCAACATAGCAAAAAAAATACATATGTGCCTCGATCATGTAGGGCAGCTCACGAGGACTAAACCATGAAGAACAAAGAGGGGAGGAGAACATCACGTAGCTACTGATCACAGACACATGGTCCAAGGGAAACTACTCACGGCACATCTGGGAAGCTTCCATGGTGGAGGGGAAGCTCCCAGAGGTCAATTCTCCCTCCGATAGGGTGCCGGGAAGAGGTCTGCAGGCGCTCCCGATCTTGGAAGCGCGGTGGCGGCGGAACAGAGGCGAGATCGCGAAAAAGGGTTCTCTCCTTGGAGGTTTCGCGTCACGGGGAATAAATAGGCGAAATGGGGCAGCCAGGGGGGACACCACGGGTCCAGGTGCCCCCCGGCGCGGCCAGACCTAGGCCGCGCCAGGTGGGCGCCTGGGTCCCTGATCGTGGCCCTCTGGCCCCACCCAGGTGATTCCGGAAGGTTCCTTCACGCTGATTTTTTATCCGGTTTTTCCCGAATTTTTGGAGAATTTTTAATATGGAGGAAACCTGGAATAGAAAAACAGCAGAAAACAAGAACTGGCACTATGGTGCACTGAGTTAATAAGTTAGTCCAAATATGATCAAAAGTGTATGAGAGTGTATCTAGATCATAGCAATATCACACAAAACATGCATGGAGCAAGAAGAAATTATAGATACGTTTGGGACGTATCACCGCCGCGCTTCCAGGATCAGGAGCACCAGAAGACCTCTTCCCGGCACCCTGGCGGAGGGAGGATTGACCTCCGGGAGCTTCTCCACCACCAAGGACGCTTCCCGGGTGACCCGTGAGTAGTCCACCTCGGACCATGGGTCCATGATCAGTAGCTATGTGATATCCTCTCCCCCTCTGTGTTCTTCATGGATTAGAACTTGTGAGATGCCCTACAAGATCAAGGCACATATGTAATTCTTTCTGCTGTTGCTATGTTGAGTTTGCTGGGATCGGATGGATTATGAGACTATGTTTAAATTGTGATGAGTAATATATTTGGTTCTTCTCCTTTTATATTTGAGTTCTTGAGTAATTCTTGCATGTTCTCCATTGTTTTTTATTGATTTGGCCAAGTAGTAGGTAGTAACTCCAAGAGGGAGCGTTATGCTTGATTGTGGGTTCATGTCCCCTGATGACTAGCTTGAGTGACAGAAACATGAGTCTAGGGGGTGTGCTGTTTTGTCAGAACCCTCTGTTAGGTAATGTGCTAGGATAAAAGTCACCTTGCATTCATCAAATAAAATCAAATGGAATTCAAATTCAAACTCAAATGGGAGAAGGAACACCCCCCAGATGAATTAATTCAAATGGCCAGAAATAAAGTTGCTCCAAAAATTCCTTTTGCATTTTTGAAAAGTTGGGAATGACTAGCTACTGGTCATGTAAGTCCATATATAATTTTATGCATTTATGAAAATGCCTAGCTATTTTATTTTAATAGTCAAAACAAATTGCAGAAAAGAAAAACAGAAAGGAAAGTTTAAACAGAAAATAGAAAAACCTTACCTGTCGCCTGGGCGAAGCCGGCCCAAAGGGGCACAGGGGTCTTCTTCCCTGACCCCACGCCTCCAAGATGCTCGGTGGAATGCCATCTTCGTTATGGTGGATAGACTCTCCAAAGTTGCACACTTCCTTCCCGTTCGCGAGTCTATAACTGATAGCCAGTTAGCGGACTTGTATGTCTCTAGAATTGTGTCTCTTCATGGTGTTCCTTTGGAAATCAATTATTATCGTGGTAGCCTTTTCACCTCTAGATTTTGGGGAAGCTTTCAGAATGCTATGGGAACTCATCTCTCCTTTAGTACAGCTTTCCATCCTCAGTCTAGCGGTCAAGTCGAAAGGGTTAACCAAATTCTTGAAGACATGCTCAGAGATTGTGTTATCTCATTCGGAAAGAATTGGGAGAAGTCTCTTCCATTCGCCGAATTAGCTTATAAAAATAGTTTCCAATCTAGTATGAACATGGCTCCTTTTGAACTCCTCTATGGACGACGATGTCGAACACCCCTTAACTGGCCAGAAACCGGTGAAAGCCAATTCTTTGGAACGTACATGATCATGGAAGCAGAAGAGCAAGTGTTCATTGTTCGTGATCAATTGAAAGCAGCCCAGTCTCGTCAGAAAAGCTACTATGATCGTCATCATAGGCAAGAGAGCTACGATCTGGATGAGAAGTCTTACCTTCGGGTTACTCCTCTGAAGGGAACCCAACGCTTCGGTATCAAAGGCAAGTTGGCCCCACGTTACATCGGACCTTTTCGCATTCTTGCTAAACGTGGAGAAGTTGCCTACCAACTTGAACTACCCCCGCACCTTTCCCGAGTACACGATGTATTCCATGTGTCACAACTCAGTCGTTGCTTCAAGGACCCCATCCGCGAAGTCGACCATGAAACGCTTGATCTCCAAGATGACCTTTCTTATCGAAAGTACCCCGTTCGTATTCTTGATTCAGCAGAGCGTGTCACTCGTCGTTAGAAGATTAAGTTTCTGAAAGTGCAATGGTCACACCACTCTGAGAGAGAAGCCACGTGGGAAAGAGAAGACCCTCTCCGTTCCGAGTACCCCTCCTTCCTCCCGCAGACTTCTGAATCTCGGGACGAGATTCTGTTGAGTGGGGGCGAGTTGTCAGAACCCTCTGTTAGGTAATGTGCTAGGATCAAAGTGACCTTGCATTCATCAAATAAAATCAAATGGAATTCAAATTCAAACTCAAATGGGAGAAGGAACACCCCCCAGATGAATTAATTCAAATGGCCAGAAATAAAGTTGCTCCAAAAATTCCTTTTGCATTTTTGAAAAGTCTTATAAATGAGTGTGATCACATATCAAGTGATGTGGGACCAACCCCATGCTCATGGATTTTTAAAATATTCAAACAGGACCTTGGAATTAATCAAAAACCCCTATTTGAATTGAGATTCAAATATTTGGAATTTCAAAAATGTTCAAAAGTTGGGAATGACTAGCTACTTGTCATGTAAGTCCATATATAAATTTTGAGCATTTATAAAAATGCCTAGCTATTTTATTTTAATAGGAGAAAAAATTACAGAAAAGAAAAACAGAAAGGAAAGTTTAAACAGACAATAGAAAAACCTTACTTGTCTCCTGGGCGAAGCCGGCCCAGCCGTCCCAAAGGGGCACAGGGGTCTTCTTCCCCGACCCCGCGCCTCCAAGCTGCTCGATGGAATGCCACCGAGCTAGCCGCGCACGTCGACGCCTCCCCAGCCTCCACCTGCCCCTCCGGAGCCTCCTAGACGCGCCTCGCAGCTCCTGGAGACGCCGTGCGTCCATTCCCCCCGCCCTAGTGCCTATCCTACTCTGTCTCTCGTTGAGCCCCGCGAAGAACAGGACGCCGCCGTCGCCATGGATTGAAGCACGCGTGGCCACCGCCGTCCCCGAGCCGCGCCATCGTGTCCATCGTCTTCGTCACCGTCGTCTATGCCGAGCCGCAGAAGGACTCACCCCGAGGTGCTGTGTAGCCGATGCGAGCTTCATCGTCTTCAACTCCGGCCGCTGCGGATCCGCTTAGAATTCCGGCGCCACCGTGACCTCCCCGAGCTCGTCGCCTACTCCATCGTGCTCCCCATCGCCTGGTGAGAAAAACCCCCAACTTGGGAGCCCTCCTTTCACCCTCTAGCCGAATCCGCCATGGATCCCGAGCTTACTCGCCGCCGTGGTCGAGCTAGAGCTCGCTCCAGTGCCCACCTTGATGCCCCAGTACGTGCGTTTGGCACCTGGCCTTCCCAGCTTTCGAACGCGCCCAAGATCACCTCAAGCCGTGCACCAAAACCCCGTACCCGACCTCGCCGTGCTTCTGTCTCCGCCAACCTCGACGCCGGCGACGCTCCGGTGAACCCCGTGACCCCCTGATGCCACCATTCGATGCGGAAGGACCCCAGCTACACGCCAGTACCAAGCAATCCCCAAGCCGTGCTCGTTTTCGCAACTCCGGCGAGTCTCCAGCGACAACAGCGGTGCCGGCGACGACCCCTCCATTAGAACTCTAAACCCCCGTGCTAATCACTTTGGCCCCACCCCCTAGTGACACTTCCATGTGGGCCCAAGGCCAGACTAATCTCTCTGATTAGTTTAAATAAAGTTAAACTTGTTTAATTAAAAGAATAGAGAATGACATGTGGGTCCCAGTGGTCAGTGACCCCCTGACGTCAGCATGACCTCATGCTGATGCAGTAAAAGCTTTTCTAATTAAATCAATTCCAGAAAATCCATAAAATGAATTAAACTTTAGAAATTCACAACTAATTCATTTTAACTCCAAATTAAACATATAATATATGTAAAATTATTAGAAAAATGCAAGGATTCTGAATATGCACTTTGTTTTCATGTTTGACCATTTTAAAATGGGGAATAGAAGCAAAAATGCATATGGAATTCATTTTAATTCAAATTGGAGTTTGAATTTGCAATTCATTTGCAATACACTCCTTTTAAATGGAATCCCCTCACACATCAGAAGCATGTACATCAAGTTTCAACCTTCAACCATGTGTTTGTGCATTGTACTTATGTTGCCCCCTTGTTTGTTGTTTGTCGATAGAAGTGGAGCCGGAACAGGAGGCTGCCCCCTTCGTTGAAGATCCCGATACCGAACCTCGTCAGCAAGGCAACCAAACCCACATTGATCATGTCGATAAAATCCCACTTCTCTCTCAGTCTCGCTTATGCATTGTTTAGGATGATTACCATGCTACGTTTCTACTGCATAGATGAACCCATTCCTTTGCATGACCTATCATTTGTCACAGTAGTAAGAAAACCACAATCCTAGCAAATGTAGGAGTTGATTGATATCATGTGGCCCCTGCAATTGTTACTGCTTATTGCATGCTTAGAGTGATACAATGTTGATACTGTTATGTGAGTCGGGATGGTAGCAATCATGTGGATGATGGTGGAAATGTGTTGGTGAATCTACCCTAATACAAGGTGAACGATGAGAGGCTGTGTAGGAGTACACAGTGGGTTGTCTCATTGAACACCGCCCTAAGTCCGAGTTCTTGTGTGGTGATCCAAGATGAAGAGTACAACCACACATTGGGCTCACTGACCCCTCTCAGCCTATTAACCCATCCCCTTCGATGTCCAGATGTCGCAGTAGTTCGGAGTTCTGGTAGGTTTGTGGCCTGGCTGCTAAGTGAGAGAACAGCTCAACCGAGACCGGCTTATGCACCATGCACACATCATCTGGGTCCACTTCGGTAAACCGGCCGGGTTCACGATAGTGGTAGCCAACCCAGGTAGGCGGCTTTCTTGGCCTAGATCGGCTATGAGGTAACAGTTGTGGTGAGCATCCTCGCCAGCACTTCTTGGACGGTGTCGAGTACAAAGGCGGTAACTGATGATCATGTGTGTGTAGCGGTACACCCTGCAGGGTTAACAAAACTATTCTAATAGCCACGTCCGCGGTAAGGGACTGCTTGGAAAGCTTAGCTTGATTATTAGACAACTTGAACTGGATACTTATAAAACTTGCCAAGATAAGCGTGAGTGCTATGGCGTGCTTTCTCGTGGGGAAGTCGAGGAAGGAACCATAGTGGTGTAATTGGTTGGAGATGTAGTGGACTCGTGTACGCTTCTTACCTCAAGTTTGGTACTCGTAGTTCAGGACTAGCCAAGTCAAAGCTGGCACTTCTGCTTATGAACCCCACCCCCCTTTACCTTGATACATGTGCATGAGTAGTATAGTTCCTACGTAAGTCTTGCTGAGTACGACTTTGTACTCACGTTTGCTTATTCTATGTTTTAGATGAACCCACTGACCCCGAAGGTGGATTCTTCCTCGAGCTCGACGACTGAAGACCAAGCTAGTGTAGTCCCAGTCAGCAGACTGGTTCCCTCGTGGAGGGCTTTGTGTTTAAATAAGGCTTCTTAAGCCATTTGTTAAGTTTGTATGTACTCAGACCTACTCTTCTTCCGTTGAATGTTGTAATGTTGGATCACATGCTTGTGATCTCTGTGTGCACTCTTTGAGAGTTATCAATAAAATGTATACTTTGTAGAGAATTGCAATGATACCTGCTGTTCATACAAGGCATGTGTGTTGCGTGTATGTTTATAACATGCATGTCTTTGTATGGGTTTTCGAGACCTTAGTTGTGATCTGGCTGGCGGTCTTTTATACACCAAGTGGCCCTTAGATGTGCGCAACTTGGGGCATCGCGATGCGATTGCTCGAGACTCTGTCTCGTGCACACTTTGTTGTATGATCGAGCCTGCCCTAGACCCCGACTAAGTGATCGGGCTGGAGTAAGTCTATGTAAGAGCTATGAGATAGTCGATAGTATGGTTGAGGCGACTTGTCTGTGAATATGGGAGTTCATCACCCATATCATTTAGACTTGTGTGTGGACGATGAGGACCCATCTCAGTTGATCATCCGGCCTGGATGGGATGCCCCTCACGTACGATGCTTTCCGAGAACGTTCTGTGCTTGGCCTTGTCTGCTTAGACAAGTGGGTACGGTTCTCGGCTCTCCATATGACTATGTCGTAGCGGGACTTGCATACGCTAACCCCGGGTCCCGACATATTTCCACAAGGGGGAAAATAACGGTGCTTGTAACCTCGGTTGCAAGGATTGTTTACTTTACACAAAGTTCTTTTAATGCAGTTGTCTGTTGCTTTGGGTTTACACTTTGGGTGGGACTCTCAACTTAATACTAGCGAGATGTTCTGGATAGATATCTCAAGGTGGATGATTAGTAGTAGATGCAGATGGATTTCGGTCTACTTATCTTGGCGTACTGCCCATGCTTTTGAACCTCTTCCTTTCTTTTGTAGCATAGTTAGCATTGGTTTGCGCCCGTAATCCTGTCAATTGCCTAGCTGTAAATTGTTCACCTTGCATAGCAGTTTATCGTCTTTTGTGAGAGAGACATCACTAGTGAACATCATGGGGCTCCGGTCCATATTTCCACCACTGTTTACACCCTCAATTTACTTTCTGTTTTACTCTCTAGTTGCAGTTATCACTACTATCTACCCTTGCGTTTGACCCTTTGTAAACAAAAAGACCGGAGAGATTGACAACCTCTCTGTAATCGTTGGGAGAAAAGTTATCTGTTGATGTGTGTAGGTCCACGTCAACTCGTGCTAGTAATTTCTAGCGCCGTTGTCACCTACTTGCTGTTATCGGAGTCCTACTAGAGACATAAACCTTGGTATCTTCACTGAGGGAAACTTGCCTGTGTGTTGCATCTCAAACCTTCCACTTTGGGTAACCAACGAGGGGCGAGAAGCCATCAAAGCAATTTCTGGCGCCGTTGCCGGGGACTCTACTCTTCAAGATAGGGGAGTTGCACGCTATCTTTTATCTGTGCCTTTTAGTTTTGTTAGTTTACCTTTGTGTCCTTTCTCAGAAATCGCAAAAAATTTATTTACCTTGCTTTTACCTTCTTGGTTAGTCGAGCATGTTAGGACTTGGTGCTTTGATGGAAGCGGAAGTCCTAGATTTCCACCAAAGGGGATGAAACACTTCCCTTGGAAGAAGATTAAGTTACCTTTTGAGTCCGTTACACGGGCTAGCTATTCTCTTTCTCTTGATAAAACTTGATCTTATTGCTTCTTGCCTAGCTTAAAGGCGTAAAAGAAAGCGCTTGTTGGGAAGCAACCCGAGACGTTTTTACTTCTATTTTTAGTGGTCTTGATGATTTTTACTACTGTAGCAACATCGTTGTATCTTTATTTTCAAGCTTTGTGCGAAGTTTAGCCGCCGATTACAAGAAAGTTCAAGAGTTGTGATATGCTATCCAGAAAACAAATTCTGTCCTTGGACAAAAAAATTCACGATAAATCACCAGATCATCTTTTTGATATGAATTTTTTTGAAAGCATGCTCTATACAATTAGCTTTCGGGCGTATGTTCTGATTTTTTTTATTTGAGTTACAGAAGTACCCCAAAAAAAATATTTACTACCTGCTGGTCTGTTTTCCATAGATTCTGCCACATTTTGCCTTTCCTCAGTTTTGCAAGTCTTGCACTAGCTTTTTCTTTGCAAAAACTTTTTGGCGGTCTGGAGAAACAGTGTCCCTTCAAGAAAATCTTTATTTCCAGTAGAGTTAAATTATTTATTTATGGGTACTAACCTCTCTAATTAGTTTATGATGAGTTATGTATGAAGGGAGTTTTCAAGTGTGCGAGGGAAGGTGATGAAAGAAGATCCGGGAGTGTCAAACGCTCAAGCTTGGGGATGCCCCCATGCATCCCCAAGAAATATTCAAGGATACTCAAGCATCTAAGCTTGGGGATGCCCCCGTGCATCCCATTCTCCATCAACAATTATCAGTTCGTCCTTCGTTCCACTATATTTTTATCACTTCATGCGTTATGTGCTATGCTTGAAGTGTCTTTCTCTTTAGTTTTCTTTTTAGTTTTCTTTAGCTTTGTTTGCTGTTCATAACAAGTTAGAATCCAGCTATCTTTGTGTGGGAGAGAAACACGCTCCACTTTAAACTAGGACACATCATATGATTTTCACGCTTATCTTTCTTTTTTTTGTGGTTTTTTATCTTTTCGTATCTGCTGTCATGTTTAGCTCTTAGTTTTCATGCTTATATTTTTAAAGAGCTTCTGTTTAGTTTTTTGCTGGAACTCTCTTGATTTTTCATATTTATCTTGTTTAGAGAGTTGGATGTTGCACTGAGTTGTGTCTTGACTTAATGTAGGTAATTGAGGTTGCTGTTCAAGTATAGTAGCAACTTGCAATAGTTTTGAGGTATTGTTGTGGGTAATGTTTGAAAATTTGGTGTCAAGAGATCTAGCCTATTAGTGATAGATGTCGTATTTTGGGCAATCCGTGTTTATTTTCAAAAAACTAGAAAAACTAGTTGAGAACTCTAGCTACTAGATGGATCACTAATCTTTGGAGGGATCAGATATTAGAGTACACTGACGTACCATGAGTCGAGGATGCGCAAGGATAACCAAACCCCCATACACTCCTCCTCGGGGTACTTGTCTCTTTGTGAACTTCCTGATTAGATTGAGAGTTACCGATAATAAGTGCATGAGTTCTTCGGACTAATGTAAGTATTCGAAAGTTGACACTTCCACCTTCCCATATTTGCTAGCCTCTTCGGTACCGTGCATTTCCCTCTTCTCACTCCGAGAATTGGCGTCTACCTCACCGGTGCATCCAAACCCATGGCATGATACACTCTGTCATCATAAACCTTCTTATATCTTTCCTCAAAACAGCCACCATACCTACCTATCAAGGCATTTCCATAGCCTTTCCGAGATATTTTGCCATGCAACATCCACCTTCTTATGACTTGGTCTTCATGTCATACATGTTCCTGCTACACTTGCAGAGGCATACATTTGCATACATCATGATAGCTACATCTTCTTTATGCTGAGTACTTTTGTAAAGTGTGAAAGATCTTCTATACTCCTTATAAAATAGAGTGTTGCCCCAAGTGAGTAAAAGATCCCAAAGAGGACAATTTAAAAGATCCCAAAGAGAACAAATGAGAGTTAAATAGAAAGAGCCATTGAGGCCACCAAAAATATACAAAAAATATAAAAAGAGAAAAAAGAAAATAAAAAGAGAGAAGGGGGCAACACTACTATTCCTTTTGAAATATCCACACTCGTACTCCCTCTTATACTTTGTACACCATAGAGATGATCATATATGCATATAGCTATGTGGAGACCTTCACACTATAGAACTTGGCTTGTATATTCCAATGATGAGCGTACTCAAATGACCTCTAGGTTTTCATGAGCAAGCAAGTTGGATGCACCCCCACTAGTTCCACTTGAGAGCTTACCTTAGCTCATTTGTGCATCCGTTGCATGGAAATCCCTACTCCTCACATCATATCTATCATTTTACTTTCTCTCGCCTATGATTGTCCTCATTGATGTGAGCCTTTCACACCTTTTTGTATTCCTCCTCCACCATCTCTCTCTTTGCTATCCTAAGTGTCAACTTTCTTGCTTACGCTCATCCATTGCATGAGTGCTCAAAATACCGAAAGGGAGTGGATCAGTTTGACTTGTACCTGGCTAGCGGTCTGGGGACGAGTCAAGATAAGATTCCAAAGAAGACTAAGTGTGAAACTTTAGTAGATTGTGTTCTCAACAAATAAATGTTTTTCTCTCTCGTATTCCCATCCCCCACTTCTTGCACGCAAACACCATTTGGAGACATTCGAGTCATGGACAACGAGAGCTCTTGCACCTTTATGTTCTTATGTTGCTTGTTTTAATGCTAATATAGACTCTTTCTTGTTATGACTTGAATTGAATTACATGCCTTGATTGCTCTACTTACAAAGTTCTTATATGGTTGGTAGCATGTCACCACAGAAATTATGCTTGTTATCATTTACCTACTCGAGGACGAGCAGGAATTAAGCTTGGGGATGTTGATACATCCCAAATGTATCTATAATTTCTGCTTGCTCCATGCATGTTTTGGGTGATATTGTTATGCTTTTGATCCATTTCATACACTTTTGATCATATTTGGACTAACCTATTAACTCAGTGCAACCCAGTGCTAGTTTCTGTTTTCTGCTGTCTTTTTGTTTCAGGTTTTACCATTACGTAAAATGCCAGAAAAATTCCAGGAAAAATATATAAAAAATCAGCGCAACGGAAGCTTCCAGAGTCCCGAAGGGGGGGGGGGCGGAGAGGCTGCCCCGGGAGGCCTCCTGGACCCTTGGTGGCCCCCTGGATGCACCCCTTTGCCTATATATTTCCTTCGTCCTGAAACCCCCGAGGACAGAACCCTTTTTCACGATCTCGCCTCTGTTCCGCCACCGCCGCGCTTCCAAGACCGGGAGCACCAGAAGACCTCTTCCCGGAACCATGCCGGACGGAGGATTGACCTCCAGGAGCTTCTCCACCACCATGGACGCTTCCCGAATGATCCGTGTGTAGTCCACCTTGAACCATGGGTCCATGATCAGTAGGTATGTGATGTCCTCTCCCCCTCTTTGTTCTTCATGGATTAGACCTTGTGAGCTGCCCTACATGATCAAGGAACATATGTAATTCTTTCTGCTATTGCTATGTTGAGTTTGCTGGGATCTGATGGATTATGAGACTATGTTCAGATTGTGATGAGTAATATATTTGGTTCTTCTCCTTTTATATTTGAGTTCTTGAGTAATTCTTGCATGTTTTTCGTTGCTGTTTATTGCTTTGGCCAAGTAGTAGGTAGTAACTCCAAGAGGGAGCGTTACACTTGATTGTGGGTTCATGCCCCCTGATGACTAGCTTGAGTGACAGAAACATGAGTCTAGGGGATATGCTTGTCCACAAGGGGGAAAACAACGGTGCTTGTAACCGCGGTTGCAAGGATTGTTTACTTTACGCAAAGTTCTTTTAATGCAGTTGTCTGTTGCTTTGTGTTTACATTTTGGGTGGGGCTCGCAACTTAATACCAGCGAGATGTTCTGGATTGATATCTCAAGGTGGATGATTAGTAGTAGATGCATATGGATTTCGGTCTACTTATCTTGGCGTACAACCCATGCTTTTGAACCTCTTCCTTTCTTTTGTAGCATAGTTAGCATTGGTTTGCGCCCGTAATCCTGTCAACTGCCCAGCTGTAATTTGTTCACCTTGCATAGCTTTTTATCATCTTTTGGGAGAGAGACATCACTAGTGAACATCATGGGACCCCGGTCCGTATTTCCACCACTGTTTACACCCTCAATTTAATTTCTGTTTTACTCTCTAGTTGCAGTTATCACTACTATCTACCCTTGTGTTTGACCCTTTGTAAATAACAAGACCGGAGAGATTGACAACCTCTCTGTACTTGGTCGAAGCAAAGTTATCTGTTGCTGTGTGCAGGTCCACGTCAACTCGTGCTAGTAATTTCTAGCGGCGTCGTCACCTACTTGCCGTTGTCGGAGTCCTACTGGAGACATAAACCTTGGTATCTTCACTGAGGGAAACTTGCTGCTGTGCTGCATCTCAAACCATCCACTTTGGGTAACCAACGAGGGGCGAGAAGCCATCAGATGGGATGGATCAAGGGAAGATTCTTGGAATGTTTTTGAGAATCACGGTCGACTTGAGAAAGGAAATAAAATATGCTCAAGTTCCAAGTCCAAAGAGTTGCTCAAAATGAAACCAACTGGCAAATCCCGAAATAAATCCGACAAGTTTTCGAAAAAAGTTAAAAAATCCAGGGTGTCACAAACCTACCCCCCTTAGGAAAATCTCGTCCTCGAGATTTGGTTGCTCAGTAAACCATTGAAAACAACCGTCTTAAGGAAACTTATTGCTTCTCGGGTTTCCTCTTTTTCTGCACGTGTTCCCTGGTACACTACAGGAAACAAGAGTTTTGCCGTCAGCTTCCAACTTAGCCGTCAGCTTTCTATCGGGGTTGACGGCAAAGATTGCTATGCCGTTAGCTAGAATAAAAGCTAACGGCAAAGAACTAGCTGTTGGAAAAAAAAGCTCTGCCGTCAGCTGTTTCAAAGCCGTTAGCTAGCTGACGGCAAAGTCTCACCAGGCTGACGGCAACGCGGCGACTGACGGCCTACATGGACCCGGGCCCACCACGTGCCAAGGGATAACGGGCTGGCGCTTTGCCGTCAGCCAGCTGACGGCAACGGGCCTTTGCCGTTAGCTGGCTGACGGCAAAGAACCAGCGCCGTTAAGTGCGCGTGCTAGCCCTATTCTCTCTCATTTCTCTTGCGCCCCTCTCTTTCTCCCGTGCTGCCGCCGTCGCCGCCCAGGGACCTCGCCGCCGCTGCTCCCCGTCGAGCTCGTCGCCCCCGGCCCGGATCCAGCCCTCGCCGCCACCTCCCCCGACTGGGACCAGAAGTCGCCGCCGCCACCTCCCCCGACCCGGATCCAGTCGCCGCCGTCACCTCCCTTGGCCGCCGCCGCTCACCCTGCCACCGGCTTCCTACTCGGCTCGCCCTCCCCCTCTAGCTCTTGGCAGCGCCACCGCTCTCCTCTCCCCCAGCCGTCGACCCCCCTGGTGAGCACCCCCTCCATTTTCTCCATTTTTTATTTATTTTGTATTCATTTTTGTTTCTATTTAATGTTAGTAGATATCTATGTTAAATTTTAGTTGGCTTATCAGTAGTTAGTTAAATTTTTAGCTAGCTAGATCTGTTAGTAGATTAGGGCTAGGGTTTGTTAGATTTAGAAATTAGTTAGTATACTAATTAGGATTCAATTTTGTTTCTATTTATTGTTAGTAGATATTTATGTTAAATTTTAGTTAGCTTATAATTATTTATTAAAAAAATTAGCTAGCTAGATCTGTTAGTAGATTAGGGCTAGGGTTTGTTAGATTTAGGAATTAGTTATTACTAAATTAGGATATATAGTTAGTATTGTTAGTGGGCAAGAGCTCTTATTTATCTAAGAAAAAAAGGAAAAAAGAGTAGGAAAAGAAGAATAAGAATTATAAGAGAAGCAGTATGTATGTTAGAAAGAAATAGAAGTTAAAAAAAAGGAATGAATGGAAAGGAAATAAAAGAAATAAATAAAGGGAAAGGAAATCAATGGAAGTAACAAATGTTAGGATTTCTAGATATATTGGAGCTTAGCTTGTTGTTGCTAAGGTTGCCTTATTTAATTGCATAAGTTCCCGTGACTAGCACTGTTTCCTACTGGGGACGCCAAACGTCTCTCTCCTCTTAGTTTCACCCTACCTTAGTTTCACCCTACCCAAAAGATAGGTGTATAGCTAGTTCTTTCCTTCTCAAATCATGCAAGTCACGTAACCCATATGCGTCTCCCGTTCGAAAGATTCCATTTATAAATATGCATTCATTTGCATATTTATAATTGGATTCTTTCGAATTGTCCAATGTTATCCATGGACAGCCCGAGTATGTGTAGATTGGATTCATTTCCCCATATATGCTCTCCTCCGGATCGGACGCAGGATTTCGTCAGCGCCACCTTGTTGTTCTCCGGGTACACATCCTCTCGGTTTGAGACGTGTATCAGGAGAACAGCGGGGAGGTGCTGTCGAAATTTTGCGTCGGATCGGGAGGAGAGCATGGGGAAATGAATCCAATCTGCACATACTCGGGTGGGATTAGGACCTATCTTTACCTATTAGCTAGTGTGCATATGCCGTATCACCGCGCGTAATTAATTATATGCCTTCTGGTGTTAATTTGTACTAGCTAGCTAGCCAGAATGAATGATCGTGCGTGGATGTACACCGGTCACCCTAGTCAAAAAAATATGACTGAGGAATGGTTGACCAAGACCGAGGAGTTCCTAGAGGTTGCATTTAGTGCTGGCCAACCAAGAACATGGTGCCCCTGCACTAGATGTAAGAACTATTCACAACAGACAAAGGATGTAATGGGTAAACACCTGGAAATATGTGGTTTCATGCCTGACTATACGTTGTGGTCATTTCATGGCGAGTCGGCCCAACGTGAAATACATGAGGTAGTGCGTCAGCGCATTGAGGATTGTGGTACAGGGATCGAAGACATGGTCAATGACTACAACGATGCTCGTCTTGAGGACGAAGAACTGGAGGAAACTGCCAAGGCCTTTTATGCCATGCTAGAGTCTTCAAAACTCCCACTGCATGCGCACACCAAGCTTTGTCAACTAGATGCCATCGCACAAACAATGGCTCTTAAGGCACAATTCAACTTGTCCAGAGAGTGCTTGGTGTGATGATGACCTTATTCGGGCGCTTTCTACCAGACGGTCATATTATGCCTGCAAACCTATACCACTCAGACAAAATACTCGGTGCACTGAAGATGCCCATCGAGCGAATACATGCTTGTGAGAAAGGATGCGTCTTATTTAGGCATGAGTATGCGGATGATAATTATTGTCCACGTTGCAAGTCCTCCAGGTATATTGTCGTAGACAACAGTCTTGGTGAGAAGACGCAGAGCAAAATACCCAGAAACATTCTTCGGTACCTACCGATCTTACCAAGACTTCAACGGCTTTACATGCTTGAAGAAACAGCAAAACAAATGACATGGCATAGAGATGGAATTAGACGTGCTACAGATGAATACGGATGTTGACCCACCCCTCTGATGGTGAAGCGTGGAAGATGTTCAATGAAATACATAAAGAAGGTAAAGCCAAAGACCCAAGAAACGTGGCACTCGCCATTAGCCTCGATGGGTTCAATCCTTTCGGTATGACGGCAACCCAGTATAGTTGTTTGCCCATATTCATCATGCCCCTCAATCTGCCCCCTGGAGTACTTATGCAAAGAAAGCACATCTTCTTGACGTTGATAGTTCCGGGGCCCAACTATCCCGGAAAAAATATGAATGTGTACTTGCAACCACTGATGGATGGGTTGAAAGAAGCTTGGGATAATGGGATCCGGACATATGACGCAGCTAGCAAAACAAACTTCCAAATGCATGCTTGGTTGATGTACTCCATGCATGACCTGCCGGCGTTTGCACTTTTTGTTGCATGGTGCGTGCACGGAAGGTTCCCATGCCCGCAATGCAAGTCTGCTCTTAAGTTTCATTTTATGCTGGAGGGTCGCAAGTATTCTTGCTTCGACTTGCATAGACAATTCCTGCCTCTGGACCATGGATTCAGAAAAGACAAGAAGAATTTCACCAAAGGTAAAGTTGTCGAGCACGAGGCACCACCTATGATGACGGGCGCACAAATTCTTGATCAGTTGAACTCACTAGAGCCTGATCCGAACCGGCCAGGGTATTTCTTGGGATATAATAAGGAACACGCCTGGACCCACAAGCCATGCTTTTGGGATCTCCTGTATTTCAAAGACCTTGCTCTTCCACACAACATTGACATGATGCACACTGAAAAAAATATGGGTGAGGCCCTTTTTGGTACATTGTTCGGCACTGATAAGGGGAAAGATAATGTTAAGGCTAGAGTCGATCAGGAGAGTCTGTGTAATAGGAAGTCACTGAACATGCGACAACCGAAAGGGAAGAAGAATTGGGAGAAGCCAAAGGCATGGTTCAATCTTAAAAGGGAACACATGAGGGAAATCCTCATCTGGGTGAAAAAAAGTTGATGTTCCCCGATGGGTATGCAGCGAATCTAGCAAGGGGAGCAAGTCTTGAAAAGTTGAAAATCTTTGGGCTGCAGAGTCACGATTGGCACATATGGCTTGAGCGGATAATGCCGGTGATGTTGCGCGGCTACATCCCCGAGGATGAATGGCTAGTAATGGAAGAGCTAGGCTATTTCTTCCGTGTTCTTTGTGCTAAAGAATTATCGCCTATTGTGATAGAAGAGATGGAAAAACTGGCGCCGAAGTTGATATGCAAGTTAGAGAAGATCTTTCCACCGGGTTTCTTTAATCCGATGCAGCATATGATTTTGCATCTACCGATGGAGGCAAGATTGGGTGGCCCTGTGCAAAACCGTTGGTGCTATGCAACCGAGAGAATGCAGAAGACGCTTCGAGAAAAATGTAAAAATAAACGGAGAATTGAAGCATCAATGGCTGAGGCATTCGTTGTCGAGGAAGCGGCAAACTTCGTGACAGCACACTATGCTGCCACTAATTACAGTTTGCATAATCCAAAGCCTCGGTACAATACTGGCGACCCCGAGCGACATGAATCCAAGTTCAAACTCTTTAAAGGGAGCCTCGCACCTTGTGGGGTTATGAAGACAAAGATGTTGACCTTCGAGGAATGGAGCATCATTACATTGTATATCTTGACCAACATGAAAGAAGTGCGGCCATACATCGAGTAAGTGCGCGGTACATATTAATTGTTCTGCAACTTCTTGACGAGTTGTGTGTCTAACTTCTCTTAATTATTTGATACAGTCGATTCGTCGCGCAATTCTCGAATGGAGTGGCGATCGAAAAAGACTCCATCGAAGAGATTAATCTTCTTGAGAATCGGGGAGGCGGCAATCCCGGTTTCATCTCTTGGTTTACACAAACGATACTTCTTATATGATATACAGGCCATTTTTATTTCTTCGTCGTCTCAGTACCGACTAATACAACAAGCCTTTCCGTTTCAACTTGTAGGCTAATTCAGAGTCGATGGACGCTGAATTGAGACAAATCGCAAATGGTTTTGACTTTAAGGTCCATACATATGAAAAATACGACATCAATGGGTATCGCTTTCGTACTGGTATGAAAGAGCAAACTATGCCCGATCGGAAAACAACGAATTCCGGTGTGTCCGCTATAGATGGAGGAGTCGAGTATTATGGAATAGTTGAAGAAATATACGAACTGCTATATTATGGTGAAAATCCTCCGAATGCCGTTGTCTTCAAATGTCATTGGTTCGATCCGAAGGACACTAGACGAACTCATGAGCATGTTGGGCTAGTTGAAATTAAACAGAAGAACCGTTTAAATGTTGCCGAAGTTTATATTGTGGCTCAACAGGCCACACAAGTTTTCTATCTTCCATGGGCCTGCCAAAGTGTAAAGAATCTCGAAGATTGGTATGTCGTCTATGACGTGCCGCCACATGATAAACTACCTGCCGCCAATGAAGAAGAGGATTATCAACCTCACATAGACCCAGACACATATGACGGAGAATTCTTCCAAGAAACACGTGTGGCCAAAAAACATTTCGGAAAAACCTCTACTTTGGTCAAAACATGGAAGTAGAGAATGACAATGCGGAGGAAGAGGAAGAAGTGGAACACGAAGAGGTTACCGATGATGATGAGGAGGAAGATGAAGAAGTGGAACACGAAGAGGTTACCGATGCGGATGACCTATCATTGCTTGACCGGTTACAAAAAGGCTTTCGAAATGTGGTTGACGCTGAACCCGATCCCGGAGAAGAGATCATTCATGACGACACGCGTGATAGTGACAATGATGTTTTTATTGATCCTGGAGAAGATACAGATGATCCCGACTATTAGTTGTATGCATCCCAACTTTCTTTTGTTTTTTGTATATATGAATTTGTATTATTTATTTCCTTAATGTACTAATTCATCTTTATATGCATATGTTTGTTTTTTGTATATATGAATTTGTATTATTTATTTCCTTACTTTACTAATTCATCTTTACTCCGTAACAGGTGTTGACACATGGCGAGCCGTAGGGACCCACCGGTGGAGTCTCGACCACCTCTACCTCTACGGAGAGAATTGCTGGCGGGTATTGTCGCAGCCAGCTCGCCGCCGGCGCGTGCTGAGCAGCCTCGTGGGAGAGGTCGGGGAAAAGGCCCAAAGAGAGCTAAACCCGGTGGTCGAGGAGGTGGTCGAGGAGCAGGTGGCGCCCTAGCCGAGTCACCCACTCACAGGACAGTCTCACCGGTGCAGGAGCCACCGCCGGTGCAGTCGGAGGCACCGGAGCAGCGGCCACCGCCGGTGCAGTCGGAGGCACCGGAGCAGCGGACACCGCCGGTGCAGTTAGAGACACCGGAGGCACCAAGGCAGTCGACGGAGCCTCGTTGGGATGATCCTTGGGAGGAGCGTGCTCGCACGGATGATGATGATGCTGATGAGGATGATGATAGCGATGACGACGGGGCTGAGGGGGGTGAGGGGGATGATGGGGGTGAGGGGAGATCCTCTTCCAAGAAGCCGGTGTACCAGCGTGGTATGACACGACTCCCACCACGTCCGGACCCTGCGCAGAGGACATTGATTGCGCCAGATGGGGAGAAGTAAGTTGATGAATTTTTTGTGTTCCTTGTATATATATATCATACACGTACATATGGTCCAACAAGAACTAATGTCTTTGTGTTCTTATTTTGCAGGGCGTGGAGTTACCCGGAAGGTGCTCGGAATCCGAACGGCCTCCTTGGTGCCGTGCTTAAGGAGAAGTTCCCCGGGCTAGTCCAGTTGCCTGTTGAGGGTAGGGTTCCTGCGCCCGGCCTCACTTGGCCACACTACAAAGCCGCCCCGGCCCCGGCAGATGAACGCATCAACAACGTTGAATGCCGTACCAAAGCCGACATGGTGGTGGCTACTTTTTGGGTAAGTGTTCTAAGCATTGCAATCATTTATTAGTGTTGGAATCATTTCACTCATCTTTTCATATGTTCGATGCATTTTTCAGTGCTACTATAGGGTTGAGGAGGGGATGGAGCCGGCGGCCCAGAAGAATCTCGAGAAGGAGATAGTGAGGCTACTCACAAACACTAGGCACGAGATGCGTGTTCAGTGTGTTCGAGATTGGTACGCCAAGAAGGGCGTGAAGAAGGCCAAGAAGAAGTGTAGAAAAGTTTTCCTTAAGAAGGAAGAATACTTGGAGGTAAATTACTAACTAATTCAAATTGCTACACTTATAAGTAAGGCCTAGTTAGCTCCAACTTTTCTTTATAAGCTTATAAGTGTGAAACTTTTCTTTATAAGCTTATGAAGCTCAAACTTGGCTTTATAAGCTTATAAGTGTCAAACTTGGCTTTATAAGTTTATAAAGGTCAAACTTGGCTCTATAAGCTTGTAAAACTAAAAAATGATAATAATAGCTTAGTTACATAAAACTTGACTTGTAGTTGGCTTAAAAAGATATTCAATGACTTTATAAGATTATTAATTCATAGGCGCCCCCGAGATGGTGTGCAAATAAGATGGATTGCTTTGAGGCGATAGTGGAAAAATGGCTCAGTGATGCCTGGCTGTCCACCCACAAAAGCGCCAAGGCTAGGCGTGCACAAATGGTAGGTGTGGCACACCACCAAGGCAATCTCAACGTCAACGAGTAAGCAAAAAAATGGTTATGTGCCTTTTTGTTTTAAGTTTCATGTCCTTTCATCATTAATCAATTGATTTGTTTCATGCCTTTTCTTTTCTTTTCATTGTAGGCGAAGCACCATAATCAGCCTGTGCCTAAGGGATTTCGCTCATTTGCCATGGCCCATAAGGGAAAGTACAAAACGGTGACGGCATATTCCGAGGGCGACGGTGTTGAGGCGTACACCAGCGCTGCAGCGTACCACAAGATGATGGCCTATTCTGAAGTGGCGAAAGAGCTACGCGGTCCTCAGTTTGAACCGAGCGAGGAGGAGATGGATCCGGAGGCCTTGATGATTTCTGGTGGCGGTAAGCATCATGGCAGCACCTCCATGTGCAATGGCTTCGTACATTGCCCGGAGACTCTACCTCAGATCAAGGCGAGGCAAACGAGCTCCGCTCCTGCTGTACGACCTCGCCCGCGGCCAGTGGACATTGCTATCCAGGTATAACTTTGTCTCAATTTTTCTTTCCATTCTTTAGACTACGTAGTGATGATGACTATAATTGCTATATTGTTGAGTGTTCGCAGGACGCCATTCAGAGGGAGAGACAAGTGACACAAGAGATGTTGTCGGAGCAGCTTGCGGAGAGGGACCGGCTGGCGGAGGAGAGGACCCAGAGGATAATCGAGGAGGAGAGGGCACGCAATAATGCCCAGACGAAGGCCATCTACGACCTCTTCTCGGTAAGTTACTAATTTTGCATATATCCGCCAAGAATGCATATGCATATGTTTGGTTCACTTGCTAATATGCTCGAGTCCTCAAAAACTAACTCGCAGAGTATGTGGGAGAAGCAAGGTCTTACCCCTCCACCGATGCCGACGCCTATCGTTTCTCCTCCCGGAACGGTAAGTTTCTTTCAATGATCAATATATCCCGGTCTTATACCATCAAGTGTCATCATGCTTACCACATTGCAACTCATCCTTTGTTGCAGCATAATTCCGGAGCTGCATCTCACAACCCACAAGAATCTCCTAGTGAATCCCCGAGCAACCCACGTGGCGACACTTCTCAGCCTTGAGGTGGCCTCCGGTAAGTTACATAAAGCTCATCAATGACTTTATATGCTCATAAAGCTCAATAATGGTAGTAATAGCTTAGTTACATAAATATTTACTTATTCTTGGCTTATAAAAGCTAAAAAATGACTATATAAGCTTATAAAACTTATACTTGGCTTTATAAGCTTGTAAACCTAAAAATGACTTATACTTGGCTTATAATAGCTCCTCAATGACTTCATAAGCTCATAAAGCTGAAAAATGATGTTAATAGCGTAGTTCGATGAAAATTGAGTTATACTTGGCTTCTAAAAGCTCAATAGTGACTTTATAAGCTTATAAAGCTCAAACTTGGCTTTATAAGCTTTTAAAGCTCAAATTAGATTTTATAAGCTTATTAAGTTCAACAATGACTTATACTTGTCTTATAAAAGCTCAATAATGAATTTACTAGCTTAAGTGGCTTATAAACCTAAAAATGACTTATACTTCGCATATAAAGCTCAAAAATGAATTAATGACTTAGTTAGATCTAAAATGAGATATATTTAGCTCTTGAGGTCTAAGAAGAACAAGTATTGTAGAATAAGAAGAAGGATAGGAGGAAAAGAAAGAAGTGAAGAAGAAAGAGGTGAAAAAGAAAGTAAAAGAAGAAAAGTTCTTCTTATTCTTACTTTTTCTCTTCTTTCTTTTTCTCCATCTTCTCTTCTTCCTTTCATCTTATTCTTATTCTTCCACTTCTTCTCCTTACTCCTCTTCTCCTTGTTCTTCTTTTTCCTTTTTATTTTCATCTTTTCATCATTTTGGATTTCTTCTTTTCCGTATGTAACATATGATTATGTTTTTATTTTGCAGATTTGCCTTTATGCATGGATGGATGCTTCTTTATTGTAGATATAGTATGTTAGGATGGAGATGACTTGTAGATGTATATAATGTTGGGCACTTTCCTTTTGTATATATGATGACTTGTTGTTTTAAACTTGGAGATGGCTTGCTGTTTTAAACATGGAGATGACTTGCTTTTTTAAACATGGAGATGGCTTCTTTTTGTTTATATGACTTGTGGATGGCTTCTTTTTGTATATATGACTTGTGGATGGCTTCTTTTGTATACGTGACTTGTGGATAGCATTATGATTGTATATATGACTTGTGGATGGCATTCTGTACATATATATATATATATTATTGTTTATATGCAGGGAATTAAAGAAAAACAAATTAAAAAGATAGATACAGAGAGCTTTGCCGTCAGCTTGCTGACGGCAAAGGCGTTGCCGTTAGCAAGCTGACGGCAAAGCGGACACGTGGCGGTAGCCTGTGCAATCTGGGCTGTGGCAGTGACCATTTGGTCACGGCTTTGCCGTCGGCCTTCAACCGGCTGACGGCAAAGCGTAGGTTGGCTGACGGCAAACTACTGACATGTGGGCCCAGGCAAGGGCTTTTCCGTCAGCCAGACGGCTAGCTGACGGCAATGCACGCCGTTAACTCAGCCCACGGGGGTTAAGTCAGAGCTGGCCGTACGAGCGGCTTTGCCGTCAGCCAGTACAAAAAGGCTGACGGCAAAGGCTTTGCTGTCGGTCGATCTTGAGCTGACGGCAAAGCAGCTCACTGCCGACTGATGAGCTGACAACAGGTTTGCCGTCGTGGAGCTGACGGCAAAGCCTTTGCCGTCAGCTTTTCATAAGTTTGCCGTCAGCTTTGGCTGACGGCAAAACTCTTGTTTCCTGTAGTGGTAGCATCCAAAATATTTTTGGCTCAGGGGGTTTACTTCACCCAATCCATATTTCTGACAGGAGTCTTTCCCTTTATGCATCAGATCCTTTCCTGTGGACTTCCACCCTTATGTCGATTGACTTGTACGATAGCGAGGTATCTTGCCATAGGTTGAATGCTGACGATATCCGTACTATCCTTGGGGTATCTCGGGCCTTATCTGCGGCACATTCTTGAATCCTTTGTATTGGATTCTTCGAGAATAGACTTAGCTTCCATGAGTGGTCGTTGTACTAAGGATGCTCATCATGATGTCCTACTGTGCGGAACTTTGACTGGCTGCACATGGTGTTGCATCACCTTGCTTGGCTCGTACATCTTGAGCATTGAGTCTGACCGGGGGAGGCACAAACTTTGAACTTTTACTCACGTTGAGATTCACTTGACATGTTGCCCTATCTGCGTGTGGCGATAGGCCGTGTTATGCTTCAACACGGTCCTTGTAGTCAAAATGTTGAGCTGGGTAGGGGATCTTTAGCGATACAAACTTGAGTGTCCCAGCAACTACTGACAATTCCAAACGTGTGTGACTGCACAAGCTGACTGACTTCGTACTCGATCTTTTCCCATATGAAATGAGATTACTTACGTTTAGGTGTACATGGTGATTCATATGGAAACATGAGTTTGGTTGATCGAGGTGAATTTGACCATGGAGTCCATGCAATTAATATTTTTCCTTACCTGTCGGACTTGCAAGCGTTGCATACTTTTGGCAGCTTATGGGTGTAGCTCTAACTCTTGTCACATATACTGAAGCAAGATTCGACATACGCCATGTCTGTCTGCCTTGGTCCTTGCTACTGCGACAATCACTCTTTTGAGGTACTTATCGTATACTAACTTTCCTTTTGTAGGAATCCTTTCTCTGCACTAACGGGGCTGCCTTCATCCTTTGTCTCTTGGCTAATCATGATGATTCTTAGTTGTAAACTTTTAGTAAGTTGGGCCTCAAGAGTATCCTTCTTCGTGGTCTTATAGGGGTGAGGGGCTGGTCCTCGGGGTTGTGGTCAAGACCCAAGGCTTCATCATTTCCTTTACTTGGGGTGTTCCTTCATGACTTGTCAATCTTTATACCAGGATAGGGGTGTATCTAATTCTTCGGCTCGCATTTCTCGCAAGAGTTGCGGTTCTTACCGATTTCCATGTGTATAACTCCCTTGATTACGAGCATGGTTGCATCCATATAGGAGTGGATCGCATATCTTGAGAAGTATGCCCATAAATGTGCAGATCCATATGTAACTGACTATGCTGAAATCTTCATGGATAATGAACAGTCGGGTTTCTGACAACACTGTTGCAGACACGATGGCGCGTCGGAGAAGACTGTATAGCTTATAATCGAAGCTTTGTTCGGGTAGCGTGCTGCAGAAGAGATGGCACCGTGTCTCAGAAGCTTTCTCCGGTGGTGTAGTGAGGAAGGCAGGGTGTCGTACGCGGGAAGCTTCTCTGATAGCTTGCTGAGGAAGACTGGGTGTCTTGCCTCGAAAGTTTGCCCCTTGTACTGTGGATGTACATGTTCCTTGTGCTGGAAATTTCTGCGGCAGTTTACTGTAGACAGTTGGGTAGCTTGTGCTGGAATCCATCCATGTGGCATACTAAGCAATATTGGGTGTCTTGCACCGTAAGCTTCTCCCGATGGCTTGTGGTAGAAGACTGAATGTCTTGGCTGAGAAGCTATCCAGATAGCGTACCGAGGAAGGCTGAGGTACTGTACATGTCGTCTGTGTCCGATATCTTACCAAGGAAGGCCGGGGTTCCTTATGTCCGAAGTTTTCCCACGATAGCGTGTGGACAAAACTGAACACTGTGCATGATAATTTACTGACTCATTGACTGCTGGCTCGTCAAGAGGGAACATTGTCCAATCATCTCTTTACTGGGTACTGACTTCATGGTACATCTTGACTTCCTTCCGGAGTATACCATAATATAATAACTTGCGTATGACAAGATTGCAACTTGTGTATGTCATACCTTCGGATGCAGATGTTCATGGGTTATGAACACAACTTATCCTTTTCCTTTGATTGAATCGTCACGGCTGTAACGGTTGATGCAGACTTGATTCAAATGATTGATCCTTGTAGAATTCATACTTGAGCCAATTATTTCCAATGCAATCGGGTATGAATCCTTCTTGACTTGCTGATTCTCCAACTCTTTGCGAACTTTCACTGATTCCTCGTGGTATGCGGTGGGTTGATGAGCAACTTTTGATAAGGGAGAAAAAAATAAGGCGACACCAATTGACGACCGAATGAAAAACGAGGCGAACAGCAGTTCCATGGCAAACAAGTAGAAGATATCATGAATGGTACTGCTCACATGGCAGTTAACAACATGCATCGAACTGCGATGGATGTGATGCAGACCCATATCGATAGAAAGTTTGCCACTTCACAAGTTTTAACGATAGTCGATGACCATTTGAACCCCTTGCATAAAACCAACAAATATCCCAATAGCCACCAGAACGGTCTTTACAACTCAGATCTAGGACGTTACTGGAATAACTCAACCACTGCTCAAGACGGCCGAAAAGCAGCTCAGACCTTGAGACAACATTGATAAAAAGAATGCAGAGGTCCCCTAAGACGGCCAAAAAACAGCTCAGAGCAGGGGGTCCCTACTGCGAAAAGAAACTCAACAACTGCCTGAGACGGCCGAAAAGCAGCTCAAAACATGGGCCGACTGTTGAAAAGAAAAATATAAGTCGGCATCCACCCCGGACGGCCGGAAGCAGCTCAGAGCACAGGCGTGGTGCCGATATCAAAGAAAAGCAAGAAAGGTTCTGTAAGAATCATGTACCACCTACTCAACCGCAAACACATTCATCAAACACACAAAAATACCGAAGAACCAAATAAAGAACCAACGAAGCAATTCAACGAAGCAAATGTCAATAGCACTGAAAATGCATCAAGATCACCCACAAACAAGATCATATCTTATTGCTACGCACAAAAACACACAACATGCAAGATTACTACTACTCATGCAACATGAACTACGCGAAACTTAGGCATTACGGTCTAACAACGGGTTGCGAGAGGCGGAAGGAGCTGGTGGAGGAGTTTCCGGAGCTAAGGCTGCAGCAAGAGCTCTTCTTGCATGCCTTGCATCATGGACTAGCTCAATGATGATGGCGTACTCGGCGATCATGTAGCGGGACATGCCAATCATCGCTGCATCAACTTCCGCAAGAGGACGCGGAAACCTCACCCGTTGGGAAGTGGTGGCCAAGGTGGGATAGAAATGGTAGGCACGATTCTGATTCATCATGCTTTCCTAGTTGCGAAGACCTATGAGGCCTACCAAAGCAGCAAGTTGAAAGACACGATCTGGGGTAGAGGCGTGTCCACCATACCTACCTATCATGGCATTTCCATTGCCATTCGAGATATATTGCCATGCAACATCCATTGTTCTTCATGTTCATATGACTTATCCTTCATTTTCATATTGCCTTGCATGATCTCATAGCTTGCATGTAGTTGGGCTTTGTCGTTCTTCATATTTTTGGTGCATGTTGCGCTTGATCTTTGCACATACTATGTGGCACCCCGGCTTAGAGTACCGGAACGCCCCGTGCTCCAGCCCAGAGATCATGTATTCTGGAACACGGCATTGCTTGATATAGAACTAAACAACTTTCTATTACGAATGAAATGGGTACAAGGGGTCTATTACAATGCTAGCGGAGGGAGGCGGAGAACAAACTTGCTCCTAATGCTAGCAACGGGACTACATCAAGCAGGGGAATAAATCTCAGCAGCGGAACAACGGCGATGGTGATGGACTCCACTCCAAAGGGAGACTTGCTAGGACACCTCATAGCTCGCAAACACTAGGAACGTAGTCCTACGCAATCACATCATTGCCTGCAAATCTGGCATGACACGCCAGGTCAGTACATTGAATGTACTTGCAAGCTCACAACAACCAAAGCATCAAGGCAAAACAGTAACATGGCAATAATAGTTCAATCAAAGCTCACAAGATGGATCTAGCATAATACAAGATTAAGACTAGTGCAAGAACAACCATCATTTAAGGTCACATGAACCCCTTACTCATCTCATGATCATGCAACTTACCTCAGAGTCCTTACCGACCCAACAATCGGGTTACGGGTCATCGCATGATCACATAACTTGCACGGGTCTTCGCACGACCACTCAACGGGTTAGGAGGTCATCGCATGACCACCCAACTTATCAGGTCATTGCATTATACACAACTTACACGGGTCGTCGCATGACCACCAACTTGCAAGGGTCATCGCATGACAACCAACTTAGCACCATCATCAAAACGGGTTTATGTTGATCCATAGTGTGACCTAGTACGAACTGTGTCCAATACCATGGACTCATCTATTCGAATAGATTCATACCCTCTGCAGAGGTCGCACACTTTACCCACACTGTGGAGTTCTTCCTCCATCCAGAACTTGTCCCACAGGAACCTCAGAACTCGTACATTAGGAGTGGACTAGGACTTCTGCAACGAGACCGTTCTACCGTGTGCCTCCCTTACCATATCACCTGACATACTTCACAAGTCATGCCGTGGGTAGCCCTGTGTCCTCCAGACACATGCCATCGCATGGCAAACAACATTGGCCTAAACGGGGACTGGATCCATATAACCAAACCAGCTCTCGATACTATCGCCGTTTATCAGGCCAGGGTAATCACGCGCGCATAGCCTTCCCTCCTTGGTGATACGAATAAAAGAGTGCACCGATAGACCGATCCAAGGCCTTCCCATACAGGCGAGTGTGGCTGCACTGATAAGTTCGGTTCGGTGGCACCTGATCAACTTGGCATAAATCTTGTTTCCGAATGCATAATCATCCAGTATCAGGTGCAACATGAAAATCCATAGTCCAAGTCATAGCAATACATGTAGAACAATCCAAGGTACGATCACGGCTATACAAAGCATAATCCGATGGGAAACATAACCATGTCATCATGATACAGATAAACCTAACTATAGTCATGTGCATCATAGCAAGATCATAAAAATAACTAGGGGTTATGATGCATACAAGCATAACATGGCAATAATATCATCATTAAAATGATCCAAGCATGCCTGGAGAAATCATCATATTATTCAAAGGTTAAAGCAAGTTTTGAAACCACGTTGAGGTTTTACAAAGATGCAAAAGAGAGTTGTGGCTTGCCTTTCACGAACAAGGTGTGAAGAAACTCCTGGTGTTCAACACAACCAATGTAACAGCCCAGTTTTCACAAAAATTAAAAATTTTGTTTTCGGTGTGAATTGTTTGATTGTCTGATTTGTTTGCGGTGTTTGCATCCCCGATTTATCGATCGGCGATTATTTTCCCCCCTCTTATCTCGTATCGGACGGAGACCGACCCTTGCCACCCTGACACTCGACCTTTGCGACACCGGGTTTTCACCCGATCACCGTCGCGTAAACCGCACGAGACCAGCCGCAGCCAACGGAACAAAAAACCTCGTTTAATAATTAAACGGGATATATTTTATAGCGCGCCGGAAAGTGTTCTCGAAACGGTTCCAGCGTGAGGTGAACGCCTCCGGCTCGATGCGCTAATCACGCAGTTCTAAGTTTTACCCGAATCGGAGGTACTGCGGACCCCCGGCGGTCAAAAATGTGAGCACCGCGCGCACGAGAGAAAAACCGGAGATATTTTTGCAAACTGCCAGCCACCGGGGCTATATAAAGACCACCACACTCCCACCCCATTTCTAGGGTTTACCCTAGCAAAAATTACAGCCAACCCCCTCTCAGATCCAGACCGCTGATCTGATCCGTCGGATCCAGATCAGATGCTCCAGATCGCGCCACGTCAGCGCCTGGCTCCTCTCTCTCTCCTCCAGCCCGAGCTCCCTCCTCCCCTGCCCGTGGAAGCGCAGCACCCCGCCGCCGCTCCCGCCGGCGTCCAGCAGCCGCCGCCGCCGGCTAGCCGGAGCCTCGCCCCCGCAGGTCGCCTCCCTCTCCTCCCCTCGGCCTCACCTTCCCTCTCCTCCCCTCTGCAGGTCCTTCAAGCCGCCGCGCCATGGATGCTCGGGCCGAGCTGGCCATGGCCCCGACCTCGCCGCAGACAGGAGCCGTGGCCTCCCTTGCACGCCGGCGACCAGATCCCGGCCGCCGCGCCTCGGATCCGCCACCCAACACCGCCCCCCTGCACGCCTCCCTCGCCGGCCGGCGAGCTCCTGCGCCGCCGCCTCGTCCTAGAGACGACGGGAGCCGGCCGCCTCCCTGCTCGCGAACCGCCCTGGGCCAGCCTCCCCTCCCTCGGCCCACCATGCGCCTCAGCATCCCCAGCCGGCCTGGGCCACGGCCCAGAGGTGAGCGCCCCAGCCCCTTTTTTATTTTTTATTTTTTTATTTTGTTTTTTTTTATCTGTTGGGCCAGTAGGTTTCGGCCCATTTAGTTTCTTCTGCTATTATATTCGACAGTTAGCCCTGCGCATTGTTAGTCAACTAGGATTAGATAGCGGGTCGTGATCACTCTGGCGAGTGAACGCGGATACAATATATTATTGCTACAACAGGTACGGTACAGAGCAGACGCTCAAGGGAACCTACAGCGGCGAGACTCTGCTGAGTCGCTTCAAGTTTGACTTACGAGTGGATGGACTCGTATTTCACTCTCGTCGCCGGCTGGGTAGCGTAGCACCACCAGGATTATATGAGTGTATTCCTCTTTAGTTCATTCTGATGATTTCTCGGTCGAACCTCTTCAAGTGCATCATCGAGGTTGATTCCTCCTGGTTTCACTTGATGGTAGGCACCTGAATACACTGGTGTCCTTAAAGGTAAGTAGTCGGGTGACCGAACAGAGTCCGTGAGAGGTATTGTATCGGGACGGCAGGACAGGAGGATACCATCGTGGGCCTGGTCCTTACTCGTTGGCCGTGAGATACCAAACCACGAAAGTCGAGATCTTCCAAGAGCACACGCGAGATATGGTAAGGAGACGGTTCACCTTGTTGGTAACCACGCGCTGATACGTCCAAAAAGCATCACTATTTTATATTGTGATTTCACCATATTCATTGATATATTCTACTTTAAAGTATTGTTCTTATGTTGTTTTGGCTTATTTTCCACAGTTTACAACTTTCCGGTGCCGAAGCAGCAGAACCAGCATTCAGCGGTAAAAAGTGGATACCAAGTTGCTGAATCAGATCAAGTCCAAATGCGATGAAATTTTACGGGGAGCATTTTTATGAAGATTGACTGGAAACCACCGAAGGAGGAGGTGAGGGGACCCACCAGGCAGCCAGAAGGGTGCCTGGCGCGCCCCCCCTCCTGGCTGCGCCAGGCACCCTCCTGGGTGCCTGGTGGCCCCCCTCGGTGCCCCCTTTCGCCTATATAAGCCCCCTGGGGTGGAAACCCCTAAAGAGGAGTCGTTTCTGTGTTTCGCCGCCGCCACGGGGCGGAAACCTACATAGGAGAAAATCCATCTCCACCGGGGAGATCACCTCCCGGAAGGGGAGATCGTCGCCATCATCATCATCATTGTCACGGGCATCATCGAGATCATCATCAACATCATCCCCAACATCAGCACCATCTCCATCTCCATCCCATCTCATCTCACAATTGCAACTTGTGTTGTAATCCGTACTATCTATCCTCTCTACTCTATTGGTGTTGATTACTATTTTGTGGAGTTTTGTTGGAGAAATATCATTGTGTCCAGATTGTTTACCACCCATCTATCACCTCTGATCATGATCTCTTTTATGTCTTGTGAGTAGTTACTTTAGTTCTTGAGAACATGGGAGAAGTCTAGTTGTTAGTAGTCATATGATGTTGAAGTATTATGTGTTGTTTGATACTTAAGTTGTGTTGTTATTTCTCTAGTGGTGTTATGTGAGTCGAACACATAACACTTCACCTTTCATGGGCCTAGAGGAATACATTGTACACAAAGGATGCTTATGGTGGGTTGCCGGAGTGACAGAAACCTGAACCCCAGTTCGCAGACTTTCGCACAAGGGAGTTATGGATCCTTGATCGTAATGCTGTGGTTAGGCTTATGCCTTAATTACTACCTTGTATTTGCGGATGCTTGGAAGTTGTGCAATCATAAGAGTACACTTATCTTAGTCTAGAAGGTGTACTAGCATTGATCCACCCACCGACACTTAACAACACGATACATATTACTTGGGGTATGGTGAAAGTGACTTGACTATGTCTCCCGTGTTTTCTCGAGAACGCTTTAGCTTTTATAAGTTCAGTTCCTAGGCTTATCCTTGTGAAAGGATTGGGACACTTGCTATTCCTCAGTTACCCTGTTCACTTGTCCTGTCTTTTAATTTTCTGTTGCTTAAACCAAAAACCCCTAAATATTTACCTTTGAGTGTTTGCAGCCCTTTCCTTATCCAGTGTCACTTATCAACACCTTCTGCTCCTTGTGGGATCGATACTCTTATTTATCGAAAAGCTACAATTGACCCCCTAGACTTGTGGGTTATCAAGAATCGTTTATTGGCGCGGTTAACAGGGAAGGCAACCCAACTAAACCTATTAACTTCTCCGCCATCAACGAGCTTTTCTGGCGCCGTTGCCGGGGAGTGTAGCGCTATTGGTAAGTGAAGCCTGTAAGGGAACTTTTACTTTCTGTTGTTACTTTCAGTCCCTATGGACTCTTCTGCTGTTGGTTCGTTGCTGGTAAGGAGCCGCCCCACGACTGTGGTGGTCACTCCTACCCCTACTGAAACTGTGCGCTATAAAATACCATCTGGTATTGTTGATTATGTCTTGGCTAATCGTTATACAGGAGAAGGACATCCGGGAGAACACCTGCTATATTTATCACAATTATGTTCTTTATTTAAGCTTGCAGGTGTGACGATGGAGTTCGTCATGAAGAAACTATTCTCCATATCACTCAAAGATAAAGCTTCAGATTGGTATAAGCTACTCGATAACTCTGATCTGCTTGAATGGCTAGAGCTTATGTCTCTCTTTTATGCAAAGTTTTATCCTCTTCGTGAAATTCACCTAGACAGGAACTACATCTACAACTTTTGGTCTCGCGACGGAGAGAGCATCGCTCAAGCTTGGGGGAGACTGAAGTCCCTAATGTTCGAATGCCCAAACCATGAGCTCCCCA
Organism: Bromus sterilis; assembly: GCA_950022295.1. Taxonomy (NCBI): domain Eukaryota; kingdom Viridiplantae; phylum Streptophyta; class Magnoliopsida; order Poales; family Poaceae; genus Bromus; species Bromus sterilis. Next base: position 139,641,755 of record OX465599.1, on the reverse strand, counting down.
AGGAAATTATACTTACAAATTTTTATGCCAAGCTTTATCGTCAGGACAAGGAGATGTTGGATGCCTCCTCTAGTGGGATATTCCAGACCAGAAGTATGGAAGAAAAATGGGATCTTATAGAAAGCATCCAGAAGAACTCTAAAGACTGGGAAATTGATAAAGGTATTGAACCCGCTATAAACTATGAGAATGACTACATTGAGAGTTATGTGAAGACTGATTACTTTAATACCTTTTGCTCTAAAATTGGTCTTGATTCCCAGCTAATGGTTGACTTTTGCAAGTACTTTGCTTCTCATATTGATTCTTCCAGGAAGAAGGAGAGTCAACATCATAAACCTTTCAAGGAGTCACCAATTGAGATTAATGTTACTGATCCTGTTTTACCTGCAGTTGTGTATGAACAGCCTCCTTATCCCTCCAGGATAAAGGAGCACTCTTTTGTTACAGGTATTCTAAACAAGAATAGAAGGACCACTGACGAACCTGAGGACATGATCAAGGTCCAGCCTCAAGTTGCAATGGTCAAGGATCTGGTAACCAGTGATATCGAAGAATCCACTATTAGTTTTTGTGCTGTTGCCACTAACATTGTCACAGCCAGGAACAAAGGCCCAATTTCAGGTACACCAGTTGTATCTGTCAAAATAGGAGATCATAATTACTATGGGCTATGTGATTTGGGATCTAGCGTCAGCGCTATTCCCTTCACACTTTATCAAGAGAGCATGCACGAGATTCAGCCATGTGAGATCGAGGACATAGATGTCACTATCCATCTTGCAAATAAACAAAAAATCTCTCCAGTTGGGATTGTAAGAGATGTTGAAGTACTCTGCGGGAAGGTAAAATATCCTACAGACTTTCTTGTACTTGGTTCAGTGCAAGATAGTTTTTGCCCTATTATCTTTGGTAGGCCCTTCCTCAGCACTTGCGGAGCTATAATAGATTGCCAGAAAGGTAAAGTTTCTGTTGAATTCAACGGTGAGCTGTATGAATTTAATTTTTCTAAGTTTTCTAAGCAGCCTCGTGGTCCTGACCTGTCAAGTAATAACAAAATTATTGAAGAAATTGCTTCCGTTGCTATTCCTCCTAATGACACTTTGCAACAATTTATGGAAGACCACGAGAATGATATACATATGCAGGAGAGGGATGAACTAGAGGACATATTTTTAAGACAAACTCCCATCCTGAAGCACAACCTCCCGGTTGAACCTTTAGGAATCCTCTCGCAACCGAAAGAAGACCCGGTGTTCGACCTAAAACCACTACCCGATATGCTCAAGTATGCTTATTTAGATAAAAAGAAAGTATATCCTGTTATTATCAATTCTTACCTTTCAGGGTATGAAGAAGAGCGATTATTGGAGACACTCCACAGACACCGAGGTGTTATTGGCTATACTCTTGATGATCTCAAGGGTATTGGTCCATCCATTTGCCAACATACTATCAATCTCGAGCCCGATGCTAAACCGGTTATTGATCATCAACGACGGTTGAACCCAAAGATGAAGGACGTGGTTAGGACGGAGGTTCTCAAACTTCTAGCCGCAGGTATCATCTATCCTATAGCTAATAGTAAGTGGGTAAGTCCCGTTCATTGTGTTCCTAAGAAAGGAGGTATGCCTGTTGTTCCTAATGATAAGAATGAACTAATACCTCAGAGGACTATTATTGGATATAGAATGTGTATTGATTTCAGGAAGTTAAACAAGGCCACCCGGAAGGACCACTATCCTTTGCCCTTTATTGATCAGATGCTCGAGAGGTTGTCTAAAAACACACACTTCTGCTATCTTGATGGGTACTCTGGCTTCTCCCAGATTCACGTCAACACCGCGGATCAAGAGAAGACCACTTTCACGTGTCCTTACGGTACTTATGCCTTTCGGTTTGTGTAATGCACCTGCTACTTTTCAGAGGTGTATGTCCGCAATATTTCATGGTTTCTGTGAGGAGATTGTAGAAGTTTTCATGGACGAATTTTCCGTCTATGGAAACTCCTTTGACCACTGTCTCCACAATCTTAATAAAGTTTTGCAGAGATGTGAAGAAACAAATTTGGTGCTCAATTGGGAGAAGTGCCATTTCATGGTTAACGAAGGGATAGTTCTTGGACACAAGATTTCCGAAAGGGGAATTGAAGTGGACAAGGCAAAAATTGAAGCTATTGAAAGGATGCCCTATCCAAGGGACATCAAAGGTATTCGTAGTTTTCTAGGTCATGCTGGTTTCTATAGAAGATTTATCAAGGACTTCTCCAAGACCTCGAGACCCCTTACCAATCTTCTCCAGAAGGATGCTCATGTTGTATTTGATGAAGATTGTAAGGAAGCTTTTGAAGTTCTTAAGAAAGCCTTGATAACCGCTCCTATAGTAAAACCACCTGACTAGAATTTTCCCTTTGAAATTATGTGTGATGCTAGTGATTTTGCTGTTGGAGCTGTTTTAGGACAAAGGGTTGAAAAGAAGTTGAATGTCATCCACTATGCCAGCAAAACACTTGATAGTGCTCAAAAGAATTATGCTACTACCGAGAAGGAATTCTTGGCAGTGGTGTTTGCTTGTGATAAGTTTAGGCAGTATATTGTTGATTCTAAAGTTATTATTCATACTGACCATGCTGCCATTAAGTATCTTATGCAGAAAAAGGATGCCAAACCAAGACTCATTAGATGGGTACTCCTTCTTCAAGAATTTGATTTGCAGATTGTCGATAGAAAAGGAGAAGACAATCTGGTGGCGGATAATATTTCAAGGATGGAAGATATCACGCACGATCCTATTCCAGTCAACGACAGTTTCCCAGATGAACAACTTGCTGTTGTAAAAGTACAATCTCATTCCGACCCTTGGTTTGCAGATTATGCTAATTTTATCGTTGCAAAGTTTTTACCTCCAGGTTTCACATTTCAGCAGAGGAAGAAATTCTTCACGGATTTGAGGCACTACTTTTGGGATGATCCACATCTTTATAAAGAAGGTGTGGACGGGATCGTAAGAAGGTGTATACCGGAGCACGAGCAGCAGGACATTCTTCGACAATGTCACGATAGTCCCTATGGAGGACATCATGCCGGTGAAAGGACCGCACATAAAGTTTTACAATCAGGTTTTTATTGGCCTACTCTCTTTAAGGACGCCCGAAGGTACGTTCTATCTTGGGATAAGTGTCAGAGAGTTGGTAACATTAGCAGGAGAAATGAGATGCCTATGAATTACTCACTAGTAATCGAACCTTTCGATTGCTGGGCTTTTGATTTTATGGGTCCTTTTCCTCCTTCACAGAAGTACACACACATCTTAGTTGCTGTTGATTATGTAACCAAGTGGGTTGAAGCAATCCCCACTGAGAGTGCTGATCACAAGACATCTTTGAAAATGCTCAAAGATGTAATTTTTCCTAGGTTTGGAGTACCAAGGTACCTCATGAAAGATGGAGGGTCACACTTCACGAATGGATCTTTTAGGAAAGCTCTAGCCAAGTACGATGTCGATCATAGGATTGCATCACCGTACCACCCTCAAACTAGTGGGAAAGTTGAGCTCACCAATAGGGAGATCAAGTTGATCTTACAGAAAACAGTAAACAGTTCTAGAAAGGACTGGTCAAAGAAGTTAGGAGATGCTTTGTGGGCGTATAGAACTGCTTAAAAAAACCGCATGGGCATGCCTCCGTATAAGATGGTCTATGGCAAGACTTGGCATTTACCATTAGAGTTAGAGCATAAAGCTTTCTGGGATGTCAGAGAGCTGGATGCTGACCCAAAGTTAGCTGGTGAAAAGCGTCTCATGAACTTGACTTCTCTAGATGAGTGGAGAAGTGAAGCTTACGAGAGCGCTAAAATGTTCAAGGAAAAGGTAAAGAAGTGGCACGATAAAAGAATTCTGAAACGTGAATTTAATGTTGGTGATAAAGTTTTGTTGTTTAGATCTCGTTTCAGGTTTTCTCCAGGTAAACTACTTTCCAGATGGGAAGGACCTTTTCATATTGAAGAAGTATATCGGTCGGGTGCAATCAAGATCAATAATTTCGAAGGCACCAAACCTCAAGTTGTGAATGGACAAAAACTCAAACATTATATGGCTGGTGATCCAATCAATTTGGATGCAAACATGATATATACAATTACTCATGAAGAACATGTTGCGGCCCAGTTTCAGACTCCGGCAGGAGCAGAATTAGAAAAGGTATGAATTATGGTAAGAAAACACCGCGAACGTCAATAAAAGATAACTTTTCAGAGTTTTTTCAAAATTAGGAAAATTCCAGGCCTGATTGGAGCCGGAGAGGAGCTCCAGGGAGGCCAGGAGGCCCCCTGGCGCGGCCCCCCTCCTGGCCGCGCCGAGCACCCTCCTGGCTGCCCTGGACTCCGCCTTCGACTCCAACTAGGCTTGAAACCTTCCTTCTGTTGCAGAAATTTTTGCTATATATTTGCCCGGATCGTCCCAGCACCGTATCTCGCGATTTCGTGTGTTTTCTTTCTCGGTCTGTTTCTGCCAGGAAAACTTTCAACAGATCTAGGTGCCATGGCTTCTCCAAGTTCCCCCAAGGACAAGTTCGTCGTCAACATCATCAACCCTTATCTCGCAGAGGTGAAGAAGCACCCCCAGTTCCTTCATGTGGAGGACGGTGTCCTCCGCAAGGAAGATCTGGAGGGACCAGTCAAAGAGGGGAGCACCGAAGATCGGCTGAATGAGACGGAATATGAAGTTTTCAAGTTCGAGAAGATGGTGGGGCGTGGTGTTGAAGCCAACTTCGACATCATCAAAGAGCTAAAGACTCTCTACTTGGAAGAGCTAAGGGAGACTTGGTCAAGCGTGACTGAACTTGAAGAAAAAGCAATTGAAGTCGAGGGGCAGATCTACGATCTACAAAATCAAAACTGTGAGTATGAGCTTAGGTTTTCAAACTTGAGTTCGGCTGCAGGAAACAAGGCCATGGATTTTGAAATATCAACCAAGGGACCCCTGCCATGGAAGGACTTCATTGAGAACTACTGGAGCAACATTCATAAAGAGCAACCAAAGTGGGACTAAATTCCCTCGGGTAATGGCACCCCCTTAGCTTGTTCCAAGCTTGGGAGAGTGCCCGGTATCTTTATCTTTGTCTTTAGGAGTCAAGTAGAGTCGTATCATGTCTAGGGAGGTCACTTTATGAAATAGGTGTTGCTTTGAGGTCTATCACTCCTTTTGTGGAGAGCTTTGTACCCATGAGTGTGGAGTCGTCTATGAAGAAATATTAATGAGAAGTCTATTGGTTTCTTCGTTGCACTTGGTATTCTCTTCACGCAATCGACATTATGAGCTGATTCTTATGGGGAGTTTTGACCTTATATCAGGTATGGCTTCGAAAACTTTATTTAATCTTGGCAAGTATAGCTTTGGTCATAACAACAAGCATGTTTTTCTCAAAGTAGCGACGTAGCCAAAACCTTTGTGTTACTATGCTTGAAGTGTTATGTTGACAAGGAAGACAACTTGATGTTTCATGCTAGTTTTAATGTTTATGCTTTGTATTGCTTGCATCTAAGTTGTCATCAATTGTCTGCTCTCTCAAAGCCTTGCTAGCCAAAACTCTGTACTAAGCGGAATTCTGCTTGTACATCCATACCTTGAAACCAACTTCTTCCACTTGAGTCCACCATACCTTCCTACTTGTGGTATTCCACTACCACTCCTAAAGTATATAATTTATGTGCTATCTTTAGATTTTCAAAATCTTCTGTTTTGTGCCGCTGATTCAGCTCAAGAGGAAGTGGTGGGTGACCCATGATCTTCTTAATTTGGACAAGTTTTATCTTGGGATTGCATGTCTAATCTGCAAACTCCTAATACGAGAAGGGACTGGCATGAGTGCCCAGCTCGTAAAAGATAAATACTAACACACAAGTTCCTTCGCCCTTCTACGAGTGATAAACAAAGGAATCCAAGGGGATGTGATCGTCCCCACATGGGAGCCGTTCCTCGAAACTTGTCCAAATCATGAAGTGAGTGAGTTATCTATCAGCAGTCGTTGACAGATCATGCACCTCCCAAAAGTTTGTTTTTATTCTGTTTGATCTAGAGATGGCACATAAGTTTTCCCTGCTTACCCTTTTGCACGGGGTTTATCTTTATTTTGTGCTGAGTCAGTCCTTCCTACTTCCTTCATTTCTAGAGAGAGAACAGACACTTGATGTTGATAAAGATGCTTGCATATAAAGTTGCATTGAAATCTAGCATGTTACATCTTTGTTGACATTATCTTTTGATAAGTGAGTTGTTTGCAAAAGCTTATGCTTAGTAAACATCTTCCTTTGTGTTAACATGTGCACTTCTTGACTAATAGCATGTTCTTTCAAAAGCTTCAACTGTTCCATTATAAGTGAAAGAGCAAAAGTAAAAGTTATTAGTTGTTCCTTGACCAAGGCTATGTTTGTCATGATTTGATGAGTTTTCCAGGTCCTACTTTGTTATAATTGTTACTACTTTATCATAAGGACCTTATGAGTTGAGGTTGCTGTTGAGGATGTTTAAGTTTGGTGAGGAATCTTGATGCTTCTTGTTCCTATTCTTTTATCGACACTTCACTCTTTAAACTTTTGGACAGGTTTACCGAGCTCAGCAATCGCTTGGGGACAAGCGAGGTCTAAGCTTGGGAGAGTTGATACGTCCAAAAAGCATCACTATTTTATATTTTGATTTCACCCTATTCATTGATATATTCCACTTTAAAGTATTGTTCTTATGTTGTTTTGGCTTATTTTACACAGTTTACAACTTTCCGATGCCGAAGCAGCAGAACCAGAATTCAGCGGTAAAAAGTGGATACCAAGTTGCTTAATCAGATCAAGTCCAAATGCGATGAAATTTTACGGGGAGCATTTTTATGAAGATTGACTGGGGATCACCGAAGGAGGAGGTGAGGGGACCCACCAGGCAGCCAGAAGGGTGCCTGGTGTCCCCCCTCGGTGCCCCCTTTCGCCTATATAAGCCCCCTGGGGTGGAAACCCCGAAAGAGGAGTCGTTTCTGTGTTTCGCCGCCGCCACGGGGCGGAAACCTACATAGGAGAAAATCCATCTCCGGCGGGCAGATTCCGCCGGGGAGATCACCTCCCGGAAGGGGAGATTGTCGCCATCATCATCATCATCATCGTCGCGGGCATCATCGAGATCATCATCAACATCATCCCCAACATCAGCACCATCTCCATCTCCATCCCATCTCATCTCACAATTGCAACTTGTGTTGTAATCCGTACTATCTATCCTCTCTACTCTATTGGTGTTGATTACTATTTTGTGGTGAATGCTATTGAGTTTTGTTGGAGAAATATCATTGTGTCCATATTGTTTACCACCGACATATCACCTCTGATCATGATCTCTTTTATGTCTTGTGAGTAGTTACTTTAGTTCTTGAGAACATGGGAGAAGTCTAGTTGTTAGTAGTCATATGATGTTGAAGTATTATGTGTTGTTTGATACTTAAGTTGTGTTGTTATTTCTCTAGTGGTGTTATGTGAGTCGAGCACATAACACTTCAACTTTCATTGGAACAAAGGATGCTTATGGTGGGTTGCCGGAGTGACAGAAACCTGAACCCTAGTTCGCAGACTTTCGCACAAGGGAGTTATGGATCCTTGATTGTAATGCTGTGGTTAGGCTTATGCCTTAATTACTACCTTGTATTTGCGGATGCCTGCAAGGTGTGTAATCATAAGAGTACACTTATCTTAGTCTAGAAGGTGTACTAGCATTGATCCACCCACCGACACTTAACAAGACGATACATATTACTTGGCGGAGTATGGTAAAAGTGACTTGACTATCTCTCCCGTGTTTTCTCGAGAACGCTTTAGCTTTTATAAGTTCAGTTCCTAGGCTTATCCTTGTGAAAGGATTGGGCCACTTGCTATTCCTCAGTTACCCTGTTCACTTTTCCTGTCTTTTACTTTTCTGTTGCTTAAACCAAAAACCCCTAAATATTTACCTTTGAATGTTTGCAGCCCTTTCCTTATCCACTGTCACTTATCAACACCTTCTGCTCCTCGTGGGATCGATACTCTTATTTATCGAAAAGCTACAATTGATCCCCTAGACTTGTGGGTTATCAAGAATCGTTTATTGGCGCGGTTAACAGGGAAGGCAACCCAACTAAACCTATTAACTTCTCCGCCATCACGTGCTTGACGGGAGGACAAGGAAGGAACCGATGTACTGGTGGCCATGACTGTTGTTCATTGTCCGTTGTGTAAATTAGTCGGGCAACGATAACAGTTGTCCGCGATATAATACAATGACTAATGGGTCAGGTGGATGACTTGAGTGGGTCGACGTGCCCTATACGCGGTACCTCCATACGGGATAACGGGTGTGGCCCCCTCTGTGGCGTACATTCTATCGACAGTTCTAAAAGACGTCCAGTTCAGCATTGTGGCACGGTCGGATCCACATCCCAGAGGAGTTGCATGGAATTCACCCTGTACACAAGGACCCGGAGGGCGAGGGGCGGCGGCCCAAGACCCCCTTGCGCTTAGGATGTAGACCGGCGGGGACCTCTCTGATGAGCCTAGGTAGGACTATGTCGTGTCGGATAGCCTCAGTGGGACATTCCCTAACAAGGTGTGCGCCACCCTAAAGATCCGAGCGTGTAGGGTAATAGTAGTGCAGTCCCTGCAGGGAAGATAATCTATCCGAATAGCCTTGTCCACGGTATCATCACGCTTTATGCTGAAGCAAAATCCTACTACTACAAACTACCACTATTAAACTGTTGGTTCCGGGTTTTCTTCCTCGTAGGGAAGTCGAGGAAGTGATCTTGGAGGCATTGATAATTATTACAACTTACTATTATACAATGTTACAGCAACTTCTGCTGCATTGTTACTTTACGCTTTATATATAACTGTTGGTTATTCTCTTCTCATGCTGCAAGAATCTTCGGAAGATGCTAGTCTTCGATAGGCCTAGCATATTCCCTCTTACCCTGGTACTTCTATCATACAGTCCACTATACAACCTCCCCTTCCATTTTGATACAAATGCATAAATGCTTAGTAGCCTGGGTTTAAGTCGCACTGAGTATGCTACATACTCACCCTTGATTTATTCCCCCCTTTGTTTTATATACCCCGATTGCTGCAGACAGACGCTGGGGCCCAGGAGCAGAGTAACCGGGAGGTGCCTACTACGACGTCAAGCTCCCCGTCGACCAGGAGTAGTTCGGAGGTTCCCAGGAAGGAGGCCTCGCCTTTTCGATCGGATGCTATTTGGGCTAGCATTCTTAAGGCAACCTTGTATTCCTTGTGTCTGTACTCAGATACTTTTGCTTCCACTAACTTTGTGCTCTCGACCTGTTGTATTCGAGCCCTCGTGGCCCCTGGCTTGTATTAAACAACTTGTATTATTTTATTTGTAGAGTTGTGTTGCGATATCTTACCGTGAGTCCCTCATCTTGATCGTGTACCTTGCATGTATGATTACTGTACATGATCGTAAATTGGGGGCGTCACAAGTTGGTATCTAAGACGACTACCTGTATGTAAACCCCTTCCAACTCCTTGATCGAAGTCGAGTCTAGACAAAAACAAAGTATTTTACTAACTTGTTGTGTGGCTTACAATCCCACATCGATACCACCTAGTTGTGATATCTTTGGTATTAGGATATTTTTCTTCGCACCTTACTCTGGGACTCTGCTCTCTCTTCTTTTCGGGTTAAAGATTTTTGCTAACACTAACTTTAGGTTCTCGTACCTCCTTCCTTCTGAAGATCCCTGCATTCCAGATGATCACTTACTTCGCCAGAAGATGTCGAAGATACGCTCCGATAAATTCCCGAGACCCTTATGCCCACTTCTTTGCGATTCCCCACCACCGATAAATCAGTGTGGACAATTACATACGCCTTCGGTTTGGCCATTCGATCCCAGTTGCTCTTGTTAATACAAGATACCCCGTAATATTCTCCGTTGTTTCAAAAATCGTTTGTTCCTACTTCCTTGTAACTTCCTTTCACCCTGCGGATAAATCCTCACATTTATCGAGGATCCGTTCATCCTCAGTGGTTCCTGTGATTCCCAAAATACTTTGAAGTACTATCCTATCTCGCGCCAATCCTATGCAGCCTATTGCTTTTGGAGATTCTTCTTGCCTGTCTTCGCTAATATCCCTCGCCATTGTCATTATGATATTATTGAATCATAATGTGTGCGAACGCACGAAATCATCCGTTGATCCCTATGAAACCATTCTTCCAGCTCAGACGTCATTCCAGACATGAGTCATTTCTCGGTAAATCAAACCTTGATTGATTGTCCTTCAGTTCCATTCAGCTTACTCATCTTTTCATCGGAGTGTCTGCTTCCTATCCTTCATTTTGGAAGTCATAATAACTTTATATTCAATCATCGAATTATTCAGATGCTTCTATCATATGATGCCTTCACATTCCTTCTTCTTATGGTTGAGTACCGATACTCACACCAGATTCCCTGTGGGCCCATAACCCACAGTTCCACAAGATCGAAACCTGACTCTTGTCATCTACCTTGCAATATTCGGCCCGATATCATGCTTATGCCTGATGCTCTGGACCCCTTTTTTCATCATCGTCATCAACATCGAATGCATGCCTATTTTCTTGAAATTTCAGATACCTCATTTTGTTTCTCTCGATGTATTCCCCTGAGTTTAAACTCGGGAGATACTTTGTATCCCATTCCCTCAAACAACCTCAGTTGATTAACCTTGAATCGATCCGACCCCCTTAAGTTTTTCCTCCTACCCTATTCGTAAGTACGATGAAGACCCCGATGGAAGGATGACAACTCGTCGAGAGGCACTAATGCAGAGAAATTAAGACATCAATGATAAGGATTAACTTCTTCGATAAGGGAAACAAGAACTAAAAGATTCGTTAGAATACGAAACCAAAACTTTAAACCTTACACTACCTTTTAATTCTCGGGACGAGAATTCTTTGTAGTGGGGGAGATTTGTAACACCCTCGGTGTTAAACAACAGTAATCAAGTTTTATTAATGCCAAGTCACTGTGGTTAGGCTTGTGATGATCACCCTTGATCATAGCTCATTCAAATTCCAACCCAAATGAAAATTCCAAACATAAGTTGAAATTATAGTTGAACCAAAAATGATGAAACCAATTTTATTAAATGCCTAAAAGTCATTAGGTCAAGTTACTATATCAATGGGATTTTGTTATTATATTTAAATATTTTAAACAAGTCAAACCAGTGGCAAAACAATCCATTTAAATCAATTATTGTTTATATAAAAATTAACTGATTTTATAAAAGGCCCAAACTTTTTGCAGCATCCTATTAAAGTGCAGCAGTTATATTGGAGCAAGTCCCATATTTAAAATAATAATCAAAAACTACCTAAACAAAATATAAACAGAAAAGAGAAACAAAAAAGAAAACCTAAAAAGATAAAAAAAACTATCCCTCGCACTTGGCAAGGCCCAATCACCAGCCCACCCCACCTCCCTTGTCTTCTTCCTCCCGCTATAGTGGCACGCCATGGCGACGGAGCAGCCGTCGCAGCCGGACCCTCTCCCTCGCGCCGCTACAGTGAAACCCCATAGATAAGAAGGCCACCTATCCCCTCCCTAAACCCTGACCCTAGATCGATCCCCATGCGCCCTCCTCGACTCGCCGTTGTCTTCCCCCACTGCCACAGTCGCCGCCATGGGTACGCCGCCATGAACACCCGTGGCCATCGACCACCATAACCTCAGCCAACTTGTCCAACGGGCTCGCCATCGACGACCTCATCTCTGAGAAAAAGGAGCCGTGCTCGCAGCCACCACACGGAGGGAATCGATGCTGTCGTCGTCTTCAACTCAGGCGAGGTTGCAGATGAATTTTCGCCACCCCATTCCTCCCTCGAGCCCGATTTGCTCATCGGCATTATATAAGTGAGCCCCTCTACCATCCCCGCGTGCTCACGCTTTTCCCCAATCACCGTGGCCGCTCCCTCCGTGGATCCGTGCTCGGCCGCCGTGCGCCATTGCTGCCGCTGTTTCCACTGGCCGCGCTCAGGGATCCCAATTGCTCGCGCCCCACGCGTGCTCTGGACGCGCACTGTACGTGACCTCGCCACCTCGCCGTTTCCCCTCCCCCCTGCGTTTTGGTCTCCGGCGAGACGTGCCTCGCCCGGGCCGCCAAGGATGAGAGCCAAGCTCCTGTGCTGCTTACCGCAGCTGCTGCTGAGCAGCTTGGACAGGTCAGGCCCCGACGTGCTCGTGCACGAGTGCATGGCCACACCGCCGCCGCGTTTCCCGCCCCCGCCCTCGGCGGGGCTGCCCGGGATGACCTCGCCACCGTGCTCCTGGCCGCCGGCGTGCGCTGTGGCTTAAGCCATGGGCTAGCCACTGGCCTGTGGGACCCACCCAGCCTAATAAGTCCCTAAGCACAATGTTAAGATACCCCCTATTAAACAACCTTATTCACCGACTGCTGGGACCCCATACCCCTCTAATTAACCAGCAGATAAAATAGATGTGGATAACCCCCGTGAGTCTATTACATGTGGACCCCATGCCATTTAATTAATTTAAGTAACTGTAAATGTCTCTCTCTCTCTATGATACCTGGGCCCCACTGGTGGATTAATTAGTAAATTGATTTATATAAATAACAAGTGAATGACATGTGGGACCCACTTTTAGTTTGACTAGTCAAAGGCCTCAGCAATGACAGGGTGGCCCCACATGTCAGTACTGTTCTGGATAAGGTTGTGGATAATGTTGAGTTTAATTAATAGAAGAAAACCAGAAAATACTTTTAAATTGAATAAAACTTTGAAAATCAATATCTTTTAATCCTTATATGAGATGAAAAAACTTTATCCATCAAAGTTGATCAGAAAAATGCCGTGAATACATATACGCTACCCATATGTCCAACAACCCTCTCTAACATACCGAACGTGGGACATTCCCCCTCCGGAATGCCTACCCTGTAATTCCCGGTGCCGGTAAAACTTTCCAGATGAAAATGTTATGAATATGAAAGTTGTTCAGAATGGATCAACGAGCACGAATACACTGCCAACATTGAACCTTCCCCCTTCATATCATCTATCCGGCAATCAACCGGTACTAATGAGTCATCCCCGGATAAATCCCCGCTCCGCCTGAAATACTTAATGCTGCGTTAAAACATCGTGTACAGTTCAATTGACGTGTCCTTTTTTTGTGTTTGCATTGTGTGAATTTTATTTATTTTTTCTTCCCCCTTATTCTCCTGTAGACTCCGACACTGCCTTCCACGACACCGTTGCCGAGTAAGACTACTACGTCGACGACCATACCCCTAATGTCGAGCTTCCAGGCAAGCAGTGTCGCTTCACCTCTCCTAGATATCACCTATCTATCTATATTTATCTATTGCACTAGGAATTGCTATGTTGCTTACCTATTCAGTTTCATAGCCTATCATTGTCACCCCTTGTTTTACCTTCCTTTATCCTATGCTGCCTATTAAATATATATTATATTCTGAATTAAGCCTTGTGCATTGTTAGCCAACTAGGATTAGATAGTGGGCCGTGATCACTCTGGGGAGTTAACGTGGATACAATATATTATTACTGCAACAGGTACGGTACATAGCAGACGCCCAAGGGAACCTACAACGGCGAGACACTACCGAGTCGCTTCAATTTTGACTTACGAGTGGCTGGACTCGTATTTCATTCTCGTCGCCGGCTCGGTAGTGTAGCACCACCGAGATGATACGAGGATATTCCTCTTTAGTTCATTCCGCTGATGTCTCGGTCGAACCTCTTCAAGTGTACCATCTTGGGTGATTCCCCCTGGTTTCACTTGAGGTAGGCACCTAAATCAACTGGTGTCATTAAAGGTAAGTAGTCGGGTGACCGAACGGTGCCCGCGAGATGTATTGTATTGGGACGGCAGGACACGCAGATACCATCGTGGGCCTGGTCCTTGCTCATTGGCTGTGAGATACCAAACCACGAAAGTCCAGCACTTCCAAGAGCACACGCGAGATAAGGTAACGAGACGATTCACCTTGTTGGTAACTGTGTGCTTTGACGCGACAGGATGGTTCACCTTGTCCTCGACTGGTGGCCCTGACTACTGTTTGTTGTTCGTTGTGTCAATTAGTCGGGCATCGATAACGGTTGTCCGCGAGATAATAAAATGACTAATGGGTCAGGTGGATGACTTGAGTGGGTCGACATGCCCTATACGCGCTACCTCCACACGAGATAATGGGCGTGAGCCCCTCGGCGGCATACATTCTATCGACAACTCTGAAAGACGTCCAATTCAACGTTGTGGCACGGTCGGATCCGTATCCCAGAGGAGTTGCGTGGAATTCACCCTGTACATAACGACTCGGAGGGCGAGGGGAGACGGCCCAAGACCCCCTTGTGCTTAGGATGTAGACCGGCGGGGACCTCTCTGATGAGCCTAGGTAGGACTACGTCGTGCCGGATAGCCTCGGTGGGGCATTCCCTAACAAGGTGTGCGCCACCCTGGAGATCCGATCGTGTAGGGTAATAGTAGCGCAACCCCTGCAGGGAAGATAATCTATTCGAATAGCCGTGTCCACGGTAACATCACGCTTTATGATGAAGCAAAATCCTACTACTACAAACTACTACTATTAAAATGTTGGTTCTGGGTTTTCTTCCACGCATGAAAGTCGAGGAAATGATCTTGGAGGCATTGATAATTATTACAACTTACTATTATACAATGCTGCAGCAACTTCTGCTGCATTCTTACTTTACGCTTTATATATAACTGGTGGATATTCTCTTCTCATGCTGCAAGAATCATCGGAAGATGCTAGTCTTCGATAGGCCTAGCATATTCCCTCTTACCCTGGTACTTCTATCATACAATCCATTATACAGCCTCCCCTTCTATTTTGATACAAATGCATAAATGCTTAGTAGCCTGGGTTTAAGTCTCGTTGAGTATGCTAGATACTCACCCTTGCTTTATCCCCCCCCTTTGTTTTATATACCCGGATTGCTGCAACAAGACGCTGGAACCCAGGAGCAGGAGTACCCCGGAGGCGCATACTACGACGTCGAGTTCCCCGTCGACCAAGAGTAGTTTGGAGGTTCCCAGGTAGGAGGCCTCGCCTTTTCGATCTGTTGTTATTTGTGCTAGCCTTATTCAGGCAACCTTGTATTCCTTGTGTCTGTACTCAGATACTTTTGCTTCCACTAACTTTGTGCTCTCGACCTGTTGTATTCGAGCCCTCGTGGCCCCTGGCTTGTATTAAAAAACTTGTATTATTTTATTTGTAGAGTTGTGTTGTGATATATGATCGTGAGTCCCTGATCTTGATCGTGTACCTTGCGTGTATGATTACTGTACTTGATCGTAAATCGAGGGCGTCACAACCAGAGGAGTTCCAGGAACTCAATGGTGGCGGTGGCTTGAGAAGGGAGGATCTGGAGCGGTCAGGGTACGGTGAGGCAGTGCGGCGGCGCTGCTCACCGGAGCGGAGGAAGGAGGGCTCCCGGGCTCCGATTCTTTGTGCTAGGGGTCGATTGAGAGGGGTGCAGGGCTGCTGGTGCGGTGCAGAGGACAGGGGCGAACTCCCTTTTATAGGGGGGCGAGATTCCGCGCTTGAATGCCGCGGAAGGGAAACGGAGACGGCGGGCAGTGGCTGGGGGCGAGGTGGCAAGTTCTAGGGGGTTCGAGGGCCACTGGGTGTGGCTAGAGGGAGCACAACGAGCACGTGGAGCACGGGGGGGGGGGGGGAGTCATGACACTGGGGGCCACGACGGATCACTGTGGCCGTCGGGACCCGTACGGTGGCGACGGATAGAGCGTGATTCCGGCGAGGGGAGGTTGCTGGGGAGGGACGCGTGGAAAGGGAGGCCACACGACGCGGGTGGACAGGAGGAAGACGACGCAGGCGCGCTGCAGAGCAGGGTTGGCGTGTCCAGGAGCTCCGCGCACGCGTAGAGCGCGCCAAATGCATGGCAACGCCGTGGCCACCGCGTGAACTGGTGCCCTGGATTCCACGTGGCCAAACATGTCTAGTGGGTTCTCCTTTCCAAGATGAACACATGGGTGGAGTTGACTGGTCAAGGGGAGTTCTGTGGTGATCATATCCTCTCTAACAAGTTTGATACAACAATCTTGGGGGAGAAGTTGTGCGAAATGATGAAGAGGGGGAAGGGGCCATGTTGTCACATGTGCTTAGGTTACAAAGTACTACATATCTGGAAGGTTTCAGCTCAGATGGCCAAGAGATTAATGCACTTCCTTTGTAAATGCCAAAATGGTCCAAAATTTAATTGGTGAAGCTAGCATCACCTTGGCTTGATGGATTCTGCTCAAATTCGGTGGAGAGCGGTTATTTGGGGGTGTGCACAAGTGTGCAAAATTTCAGAGCTAGGGGTTGTACCTATCTAGCACTTGCTTCACAAGGTACCCTGCTGGCAAAAATTTGAACTTGAGGTTGCCCTCACATTGTTGGTTGGGTTTGGCTAAAACTTGGTTTAGGGGAGTCATTTGAGTGTGGGAGCATGTGTAAAAAGTTTCAAATCAAGCGGGTGCTCCAATCTTGCACTTGCTTCACAATGCCCCTTGCTGCACCCAAACTTTGGGAATTTGGTGTGGGAGATTGGCTAGGAAAATGGTGCTGAAATTTGGCACAGGTCAATTATATGGTCAAAGAGCTTGCGCAAAACGTTTCGGAGGAAGGGGAGAAAGATGAATAACACTTCCGTCACAAAGTGATATTTTTCCCCAACAGACAAATGCAATTCTCTAGGTGAAAAATTCACTTGGGCCATGCAATTTTGTTGGATATTTTGGCAAGATATGATATCAAGGACATGTGGGAATTATTTGGGGATTTATGAAGCAATATAAATAGGGGTTGCTTCACAAACCTCAAATAAATGGAATATTAATTTTATTGGAAAAGGAATATATGGCATGAAGAAAAATGTGGTTTGGATGGGATGGATCAAGGGAAGATTCTTGGAAAGTTTTTGAGAATCATGGTCCACTTGAGCCAGGAAAAAAATGCCCAAGTTCCAAGTCCAAAGAGTGGCTCAAAATCAAACCAATTGGCAAATCCGTAAATAAATCAGAAAAGTTTTCGAAAATAAAAAGTTGCAAAATCCAGGGTGTCACATACTGCTACACTGGCAGAGGCATTCATATAGAGTCATTTCTTTTGATTCAGAGTTGTAAGTAAATAAAAGTGTGTTGATATACTTATAGAGTGTTGCCCCTACAGTGAGGAAAGAAATAAAAGATCCCCAAGTGGAAAAAATACAAAAAATATCCCAAAGAGGACGAAAGAAAAAGGAGAGAGTAATAAAGAGCCATGGAGTCCACCAAAAATATAAAATACAAACAAGTGAAAAAGATATAAAAGAATAAAAAAGAGAGATGTGGCAGCACTACTATCCTTTATTCCACACTTGTGCTTCAAAGTAGCACTTGTACTTCATAGAGAGTTTTCATATCATTCATGCTTAACTATGTGGGGATAGTTACACTATATAACTTGGCTTGCATATTCAAAGGATGAGCCTCCTCAAAATAGCTCTAGATCTTCAAGCAAGCAAGTTGGATGCACCCCCACTAGTTCCATTGGAGGGCTTTCATACACTTATAGCTCTATGTGCATGTGATGTTCCATGGAAATCTGTAAGAGCAAAGTTTCCCCCCAAGTGTTTTGGATATTGTTGGTCAAATTAGTACAGGAACTAACAATGTTTTTGAGTTCAAAATGCTTCTTAAGTTCCTGTAGAACAAGATGATTGGTAGATATTCGAGGTAAACTTACAATATGATGAAACTATTCCCTTGGAGTGAAGCTCAATCACGATGGGTGACCCCTAAAAGTTATGGAGTCCCAAAGCTAAACTCATCGAAGGAAATGGAGAAGACGGTGCAAGACTTAGTAGTTTTTGTGTAGTTATTTTACCATTCTTTGAGTCATAGGAAAAACCGTACTATCAAGAGGGGTTAGTAAGTTGAAGACGAAATTAAAGTGAAAAGGATCAGCTCGAAACCAAACCCATTGAGAGCTTGAGAGGAGAAATCTCATGACTGCAGAGTAAAGTTTCGATGGCAAAGACTTTCTACTTTCCGCCTTCGAAACTAAACTCAGACCGTGAGTCAGCTTTACTTGGACCGCAAGTAAATTTGCGCATTGATGACAAAGCCGATCGTTGTGGACACGCGCCAAGCTGTCGCATCGGATCAAATCGGTCATGTCGCACCTTGGGATCACCTCCTATAAATACCCAGGCCCCGACCGTCATTTTCCGTTAGCTGCTCCGTGATTATTCTCTAAAGAGATTATAGTGAGCATCCCAAGACAGATGCTGAAGCCAAACCAAAATCCACCCACCGAAACCCAAGTCCTATTGAGCTAAGCTAATTCATAATGACTTAGGTGGAAGTTTGCTAGACTTATATCTTGGAGGTCTGCAAGCCTCCTAGATGGTTAGAGTTTCTTCTTCAGAGAGCGAAGAGCAATTGCCGTCTCAAAGAGAAATTCTGTAAAAGGTTTGATACGTCCCAAACGTATCTATAATTCTGCTTGTTCCATGCTTATGTTGGTGATATTGCTATGTGTTTTACTACACTTTCATACCTTTTTCAACATATTTGGACTACCCTACTAATTCGGTGCACCTAGTGCCAGTTTCTGTCTGCTGATGTCCGTGCATTGCAGGTTTGAACCCATATTTACAATGCTCGAAAAATTCCATAAAAAATAAATAGAAAATCAGCGTTCCAGAAGACTCCAAATGCCCGAAGGAGAGCCGGAGGGGGGCCACCCTCCTTCGGGGCGGTCAGGTGGCGTGGCCCCACCCTAGGCCGCGCTAGGAGGCCGCCCCGAGGGGTGTCGGCTCCCCTTGAGCCCCCTTTGGCCTATATTTAGGCCATGTTCCGTAAATCCTTGTGAGGCACTCCGTATTGAGAGTTTCACCACTCTTCCACCGTCGCTGCGATACCGAGATCAGGATCGCCAGAAGACCTTGTCCCGGCACCCTGCCGGAGGGTCGATCGATCTCCGAGAGCTTCTCCACCACCATGAGAGCTTCCCAGATGTGCCGTGAGTAGTCCCCCTTGGACCATGGGTCCATGACCAGTAGCTTTGTGATGTCTTCTCTCGAATCTTGTGCTTCAATTCTTAGCCCTTGTGAGCCGCCCTACATGATCAAGGCATCTATGTAATAGTTTCTATGTTGTTATGCTGTGTTTGTTGGGATCCGATGGATTATGAGATTATGTTTAGATTGTGATGAGTTACATATTTGGTTCTCCTTTTATATATTACTTCTCGAGTATTCTTGCATGTTCTCTGTTGCTTTTTATTTCTTTGGCCAAGTAGTAGTTTGGAACTCCAAGAGGGAGCTTTATGCATGATTGTGGGTTCATGCCCCACGATGTCTACTTGAGTGACAGAAACATGAGACTAGGGGATGTGTTGTTGCCACCAGGGAGAAAACAACGGTGCTTGTAACTGCGGTTGCAAGGATTGTTTACCTTACGCATAGTTTGTTAATGCAGTTGTCTGTTGCTTTGCGTTTACACTTTGCGTGGGGCTCGCATCTTAATACCAGCGAGATGTTCTGGATAGATATCTCAAGGTGGATGATTAATGAGTAGATGCGAATGAATATAAGGTGTATTTGTCTTGGCGTACTTCCCATACGATTGAGCCTCTAGCTTTCTTGTAGCATAATTAGATTTGCGGTGCATTTATAATTCTGTCAATTGCCTAGCTATAATTTGTTCATCCAACATAGTTTTTTTATCATCTTTTTGGAGAGAGACATCACTAGTGAACATCATGGGACCCTAGTCCATATTTCCACCATTGTTTACACCTCCACTCATTTACTGCTTTTATTTCCTTTTCATTGCAATCACCACCACTATTTCCCTCTTGTGTTTTGATCCTTTATAAACAATAAGACCGGAGAGATTGACAACCTCTCTTACTCGTTGGTAGCAAATTCATTTGCTTTTGTGTGCAGGTCCACGTCTTTTGTTAGCGCCAGAGCAGTAGACACCTTCTTGTTGATCCTTGGAGTCCTCCTGGATTCGATAAACCTTATAGTCCTCGTGTAAGGGAAATTTGCCGCAACTACTTCCAAACCTTCCACCTGGGGTAACCAACGAGGAGCACTATGTAACAGCCCGAGATTTTCACCCAAATAAAAAAATTGTTTGTTGCTTTATTTTGATGATTGCTAGAATTGCTTACAGTATTTGTTTCACCAATTTATTAATTGGTGATTATATTTCCCCCCTATTTATCGTATCAGATGCTTGACCGAGCCCTTCCACCATGGAACACGACATTGCGACATCGGGCTTCACCTGAGCACCGTCGCAACTTCCGGCACAGGACTAACCATCACCATCGGAACGAAAACCCCATTTATTTAATAAATGGATTATTTTATTGGGCACCGGAAAATGTTCTCGGAATGGTATCGAAGTGAGGTAGAAGTGACCGCCTCGCCACGCTGAGCGCGTGGCTCGAGATTTCGTCCAAATCGGAGGTCGTATGGACTCCCGGCGGTCAGAAACATAAACACCGGACGCGCTCGAGAGAGAGACCGGGGGCATTTGCATAAACCTGCCATCCAGACCAGCCTATAAATAGACTACCACACCCTCCTAAACCTTCTAGGGTTTCCCCTTGTAAAATTCACAGCCACCCCCCTGAAATATTTCATATCTGACCAATTAGCCTCCCACAGCACGAAACCCTAGATCCTAGAGCACTTGGGTCGTCAAATTGCGAGATCAACGCTCCTGGATTAACCACGTTGTCTCCAGCCACCTCCCCGTCGGATCTGGGCCCTACGGGCCTAAGATCCGCTGCTGCTAGGCCGATCCGGGCCTGGAAGCCCGCGCCTCCCCTCGCGCCTGAGCTCCACCCATGGGCGCCGCCAGCCGCCGGCTGGCGAGCCGTGCGCAGCCGCGCCCCTGTGAGATCCCTCCGCCGCTTCCTCTCCTCTCCCGTCTCCCTCTTCACCTCGTCTCCCCCTCTGTCTCGCAGGCTCTTCGCGCCGCCGCCATGGACATGGACGGCCCGAGATCCTCCACGACGCCGTCACCGCGCCCTGGCCGCCCTACCCCACCGTTCACGTCCGCCGCCCCTGGATCCGGCCGCCACCTCACCCCTCGCCCCGATCCGCCGCGCCCCTTCGCCTCCGCCGCCGTGCTCACCAGCGTGCGCCACCGCCGGGGCCGGACGGCCCCGCGCCGCACCGGTCTGCTGGCTGGATAGGGAAACCGCAGCGGCCGCCATGAGCCAGCACGAGGCCACCGCGGCCCAGCTCGCCCCTCCGCAGCCCACCTGCAGCAGCCTAGGCAGCCCAGCACGCGCGCCCCGGCCACGCCGTCCTCTCGCCTCGGGCGAGATGCCACTACTCCTCGCCACCCGCGTCCTGGGCCACGACCCACTTGGTGAGCGCCCCTAGTCCCTTTTTTTCTGTTAAGCGAGTTGGGCCGGCCCAGTACTTTTGCTGCTATTTGACGCCCGAGCGAGATTTAGCTACCTAGTGCATACCCCTTGTTAGGCCCAGTAACACGTTTGTCCCTTTTCTATTTATAATAAATGGCAAATTGTGTTGCTATTTTCGGAGGCTTGTATATTTTAAGCGGTAGCTCATATTGCGATAGTTTTTACATGAAACTTGCTTATTTTTATGTGTAGATAAATAAAATGTGCTCCTTTGCCAAATTTTAACTTGTCTACATGTTGTTTCACTGCTAATTACGTCGCATGCCACCATAAATGTAATAGGCCGTAACTTTTTAACTGTTGTTCCGATAAAAATGTTCTTTATACGTAACTTGGCTAGAATTTTGTGTAGATCATGAATATGCTGCTCTTTCTTACTAATAATAATAATAATAATAATATATGGTTTAGGGTAGAACAGTACCAAATACTTAAATCGTCGTGGGGTACTTAGTGATATGCCATGATTAGGGTGTTGCCTCACTTAAATAGACTAGCATAGATAGTTTACTTTTTGCTTTACCTCTTCCCATGATTATGTGACATGCCATGTTTGTGTGAGATGCCATGTTAACAACCTTTGTTCATGTTGTGTAGTTTAACAACTTGAACCATTCTAAATCCGCGGTATCGTCGTGTGTGACCGATATTTCACTTAACCTGTTAGTAACCTCTCTCGACGGTAGATCCGTATCGTAGTGCACTGCCTCGTGTTGCCTTATTGATCTTGTTGCTTGTTGGTGATTGCTTCTTAGTAATAGATGCTTGATCGTCGATTTGCCTTTCCAGTGTTTTGTTCTTGTGTGCTTCCGCGGGTACTCTCGGAGACGTTGCAAGCTTGCGATCGACTACCCCTGAAAGTTATAAGCATCAGGTGATGAAAGAGGAGGACAAGGATAGGATAGGTGTTATGTTTGCGTAAGTAGCTGATAGCGGACTTGTCGGAGGAGATTCCTCATCGAATGCTTGGCTTCTCATCTTACTCTGAATAGAACGTCAACCACTCATATATTCCCATCTTACCGTGAGAAGTCAGTTACAAGACTTGTTGATATAGCTCACCCCTTTCTTCTCTCTTTTACGCATGTTATGCAAATGATCCTGGACTTAGGAGGAGCTCGACGACCCTGCTTCAGGACGCCTTCATGGAGAGTCGACGACGACTAGTTAGATGATCCCGGCGGAGAGCCTGGACCCGTGTGGATGTGGGCATGGTGTGTTTTACCTTTGCCATTAGGAATTTGATTGTAGTCTGTACTCAGACATACATCTTCCGCTGATGTATTGTATTAAGGCAGTTGTATGCCGATTGTATGAGATGTTGTATCCATGTAGCTGTAATGTTGTGATATCATGTTGGAAATCCGGGGCATATGGCAGCGTCATATATCACGGTGGGACCGATATGTGCTTCGTCCGCGGATCTGGATGGAAACATCTAGATCAGGAACAGTACCGCATATCGGGCCTTACAACTTGATATCAGAGCCTTCCCGACCGTAGGATCCCCTTCTGGCCGAAGTCGAGTCTAGACAAAAACTATTTTGTAGTTACTATGTTAGTTATCGGAGAGTAGGAATCTTTTTACTCCTTATCCTTGCTCTGGTCAGGACAAGTATCGTAAGTGTTTTACTCTCGCCTTATCCCATTTCAAACTCTAGGATCTCGAGTGTGTGGAGATTCGGAACCGTTACAATGCCTGCTTGCAGCGTATTGTCTCAATTTCGATCTCAGGTTTGGGTATTCATGTAGTACCTTTAGCGTCTCCGACTCAGGATACCATCTTGGTCGTTTGTTTCCCTTAGTCCTCTTGCCTAGTATCCTCACGATTTGAGTGAGAATGCTTCCCTTGATCGCCACTTTGAATTATCGTTCTTCCTCTTGACCTCTCGATGGTTTCGTTCTTTGACATCGCCGTCTCTCTGCGGAAAGTTTCTCGACAGAAGGTCATCGTACAACATGGAGCAGAGTCCCTTTTTGGTGGTGTTGAAGATTGTTGTCTCTCTTCTCTTTCCCCCCTCTCCCCCGGATCATCCAGGAGCAGAGTCCCTTGTTAGTGGTGTTGTATTGTAACAGCTCGGGATTTTCACCCAAATTAAAAAAAATGTTTCTTGCTTTATTTTGTTGATTGCTAGAATTGTTTGAAGTATTTGTTTCTCCAATTTATTAATTCGGGATTGTATTTCCCCCTCTTTCTCGTATCGGATACTTGACCGACCCCTTCCACCATGGCACACAACCTTGCGACACCAGGTTTCACCCGAGCACCGTCGCAACTTCCGGCACAGGACCAGACATCTCCATCGTAACGAAATCCCCGTTTATTTAATAAACGGATTATTTTATTGGGCACCGGAAAATATTATCGGAACGGTATCGAAGTGAGGTAGAAGTGACCGTCCCGCAACGCAGAGCGCGTGGCTCGAGATTTCGTCTGAATCGGAGGTCATATGGACTCACGGCGGTCAGAAACGGAAACACCGGACGCGCTCGAGAGAGAGACCGGGGGCGTTTGCGTAAACCTGACATCCATACCAGCCTATAAATAGACCACCACACTCTTCTAACCCTTTTAGGGTTTCCCCTTGTAAAATTCGCAACCACCCCGCTGAGATATTTCAGATCTGACCAATTATCCTCCCATAGCCCGAAACCCTAGATCCTAGAGCACCAGGGCCGTCGGATAGCGAGATCGACGCTCCTGGAGCAGACACGTCGTCTCCAGCCACCTCCCTGCCGGATCTGGGCCACACGTTCCCGAGATCCGCCGATGCCGGGCCGATCCGGGCCAGGAAGCCTGTGCCTCCCCTCCCCTCGCACCCGAGCTCCACCCTTGGGCGCCGCCAACCGCCGGTCGGCGATCCGTGTGTCGCCGCTCCCCAATGAGATTCTCGGGGGGATGTACCAAGCCCATGACCCGGCATTAGGATCTATGGGCCGACTCTCCTAAGGAAGGCCCATAAAAGAAGACCCGACCACGAGCCGGCCGCGCCAAGCATGAAGATCGAAGCCATAAAAGGAATTCGACTTACCTTGTATAGCACGTAGCATATTTTGTAAAATAGAATAGGACTCCACCTCGTGTCGGAGTCGGGCTCGTGGAACCCCGGGACCCGAAGCCTTTATAAGTCGAGGTCCACGGGATCCAGATTCAGAATAATCTCAATCCAAGATAGGACTAGACACTTTTGGCGTAACCTAGATCTCCTCGAGACCAAGGTTGCCATCCGACTCACTGGTAATCGATCCACCGACTCTTCTAATCGAGGAG
Source organism: Bromus sterilis (assembly GCA_950022295.1). Classification (NCBI taxonomy): domain Eukaryota; kingdom Viridiplantae; phylum Streptophyta; class Magnoliopsida; order Poales; family Poaceae; genus Bromus; species Bromus sterilis. Next base: position 139,616,957 of record OX465599.1, on the reverse strand, counting down.
TCGGAACCCGCAATAATAAGAAGTAGGAGTAGGCTTTTTCCTCGAGACATAGAGGGACCGAAACCTGGGTAAATCGCCGAGTCTCTTGTCCATGACGACTCTCTCCTCGTATCCATCTCGCAGCAAAGGTCCCATGTCAAGTACGACTCTTCCAAGATCTGCCGTGACTTTCCCATGATAGTTGGTGCCCACCGTGGGGACTGTGCATGCAGCTGTTGAGACTCTGGAGGGATCTCTACAAGGAATGGAAGGATTCGTTGCTGGACGGTTCACTAGAAGCCGGTGCGGAAAGCTCTGCATCGACGACTCAACTTAGGGCCCTTAAGCCGATTCCGTCGAATCCGGATATCGAGTCCCGATCGGATCTATTCACATCTTCATTGGCAGGATGGACGGATCTGAGCTAGAGCCAGATCCTGAAGTCCCCATCGAAACCTTGAGTCGGCGACATGCCGGCTCCAAACCTGCTTTCGTCGAATTCATTGATGAGTCTCCAGAGCCGGATCGCTCTGTCGAGTCCCCAATGCACGACGCCTCGGAAGAACTGACTGATGCCGACTCATACGCTAGTGAACGAAGCTTCTCTAATGAGGGGTCCATCTGATCCGTGGGGAGCAACAGACTCGGCACCGGTGTGCCAGAATACAACTCGGATTACCCTCACTTTGAGCCCCCCATACTGCACCACGGTGTTCGTGGCTGACACTGGAGGACAGGGGAGTCAGGCAGCCCAAAATCAAGGCGCAGAGGCGGCTGCCAGTGGGGCCCCTAATCCAGATAGGGAGCCAGCAGCCCGCTCATCGGAACAAGTCCCCACTGGAGTAGAAGCCTTCACAGATGCCTTGAACTCTCTCGACGAGGCCTTGGCCTTGACGGTGACAACGGAAAACCAGGAGGCCTGGAGGACAGGGGTCAACGGACTAAAGGCACTGATAGCAAGCATATGGAGGGAAATCAACACCAAAAAGGAGCAAATGGCTGAGAGAGAAGCCCGACTCGTTCAATAAGCCACACGCCTCCGGGAAGAGTCGGGGCTGATAGAGGCCCATCGACTAAGCCTCGCCCACACGCGTCCACAAGGATGAACGTTGTTCCACAGCCCTGACCAGTTGACTCCCCCAGGATACACACCACCTAGACAGCCGGCTTCTCTGCCATGCCCAGATCGTTTCCATACACCTCCACATCACTTCAATAACCCCATGGCTAATGTCATGGCGGCAACTCGCTTCCTCACCAACGCACCAATTCAGGGGACACTCTAGCGGATTGCGCCGCTCGAGAAGCCGTCGACTTACTCAAGACTGCGATCACGCAGCAAGCTCAATATTCACAAGGGGCCCCATACATACATGGGACTCCATATCGAAGTATGAGCCGGCAAGCAGAGTCGCCGGCTCCTGCAGCCTCGAGTAGCCATTGTGTAACAGCCTAGAAGCAATTTATATTTCACGATGTAATTTTTGCTTTGCCCAATGACTTCCAAACTAGGCATAGCCAATTCTTTCCCCTTCCCAAATGTTTCAAAAACCTTGCACCATTTTTGCCCCTTCCAAAAATGTGGGCCACAGTTCAAATTGAGTTTGAATCTCAAAATGGCCCCACATTTTTGTTCCTCCAAAACTGGTCAAACCAATTTTATAAAATGGAGAATATTGCAGGGATTACAGAACATATCTTTATATGTTTTTGTCTTTTGTATTTTGCACTGGAATATTCTGTGAGTTTCTGTTATTTTTTTAATTGGAAATCCCAATTGTTTTTTTTTCTTTTTTGGCAATCCGGACCAGGCCCAGCCTGTTGGGCTTTCCCCTCCTTCCCGCAGCCCATCTGGCCCGCGCCAGCGAAGTGGTACGTGGGACGCTTCAACACCGTTCGATCTAGGTCCGAGGGGCCAGGGTCGTCGCCTTTCCATGCTGGCCGAGGTCCCCCCTCCTCTCTCACACCAGCGCCGGCCTTCGACGTCGACGCTCGCCGACGTGGCTGGAAGCCTCCCCCCTTTAAAAGGAGACTGCCCGAGGCCTCCTGGATTCCTAGGTTCCCCGTTTCCCACTCCAATTTTGCGCGCCGCCGCCGCCAAGGCCGAGGGGTGTCTCCCCTGTTTCCCCGCCGGTGAGGTCAAATTCCCCGTCGTGCCTTCGCCGTCATTCGGCCCGTGGTCACGCTTAGCTCCCTCCTCACTTGCCCGCCTTCCTCTGTCTCACAGGTCGGGGCTAGCTGCCCAGAGAAGCCCCGAGCCCGTGGATGCTGTTGCGGACTCCTTCTTCCCCGACGTCGGCTACCTCAACAACGACGCCTCCCTCCTCTCCGTGAGCTCGAGATCATCCCCGACGTCCCCGCAGTGAGCACCGTCTCCTCCCATTTTCTTCCCCTTAGCCATTCGCATAGGGCCACTTGTGTTGCGCCGCATCCGTGGGCAGTAGTCATCGCCGACGGGAAGCCCGTGGCCGCCATGTCTGTGGCGTGCTCCGGGTCTTCTCGTTCATGCTCTGAGCGCGTTCGGGATGCGCGGAAGGCAGCCAAGGCGTGCCCTTGCGCACGTCCGTGGTTAGAACGGCTCGGTGTGAAACATTCGGTGCTGCTGTCCGCCGTGAACTTTCGGTAAGAAGCACTCTGCCGTCGACGAGATCCCGGCGAGCCCGTGAGCAAAAATGGTAACTTGGGTGTTCCCTTTAAACGGCGCGCTTCTCCGTTTGGCTTGAGGTGCTCCACAACCAACTCCAGCGACGCCGCCGTTCGTCTCCACGACCGTCCTGTCGGTGTTCGTTGTGCGTCAGGTGTTCAAATTCAGATAGCACGCTTGTTGTTACTTGTTTCCCACCAACTGTTCGCTGTCGAGAACCCTTCAGTAGCGCAGTGGTGTGAGGTCATGTGTTTGAATCGGGGCGGCGTGGGTTCGATCCCCTGTCAAGGCAATGCCCTTTTTTTTGCTTTCTTTGCGAGGCTGACCAGCAGGCCCCACCTCCAATGAGGTGGGCTGCGGTGCAGGCCTGGCAGGCAGGCCATGTTGGGCCAAGGAAGAGCAGGCCATCCTAGGTTGCCTAGAGAGGGCTAGCCCCTCTGTTTTTTCCCCAGCCCTGTTTTCTTTTTCTTTTCTGCTCATTTCTTTTCCTTTTATTTTTCTTTTGTCCTCAAATGGCTCTGCCACATATTATATATGAAAATGGGGTAGAGAAATTCAAGGAGTATCATGGTGCATTCCTTTTTCTGTTTTGAGCAATAGAAAAATGGAGTCATGTGTACATCACTTTTGCACCGTAGAATTATGAGCGTGTTGGTACACTTCACCATATTGTTTTCCTCCACTTTTTGGAGGTCACATTGTGGTGTTGCTTTGAACATGTGGTGCTGGTTGGGGTGTTTGACAAAAGGTGCAAGAAGTACGCAAGCAAATCACCACCACATCGTGTTGTTTCTCTTTCTTGCATGTGTGGATTCGGGTGTCCCCTTGGTGGGTACATCCAATCCTTTCATGCGCTAGTTGCTATGTGATGCACATAGTAACCAGCTTGGTAATCCAAGTTTCCTTCCATCTTGTTTCCTTGTCTAGTGCAATGTCATGAACATGCTGTGATATGAGAGTGACTTGCCTTCATGTTTTCCTCTTTGATACTTCTCCGGGTGTCACCTCCCGTCGGCACTTTTCAGTCTCCGGAATCGATAGATTTATTTCACGATGCATTTCTTATTGTTAACTTGCTGTTGTTGATCATGCCATGTCATGTTGCCATGTCACTTACACCAAAGTTAAGGCTATGACCAAAGCCATACAAATATTAATAATTTCATATGGAGTATGTCGACGTGTCGTCAACACCTTCGTTTAAACTTGAATAGATAGGTTCACACCATGTCCAAATTAAACTTGATCATTCCATCCATGCTTGTGTATTTGATCTCGATGTTTACTTGTGGTGTTTTTCTTCGCCGGTACCGTACATTAGAGACTGAGCTTGCCGAGGAAACCTACGTGGAGCTATCCGACACCGAGCCCGAGGACCCTGCTCCGTCTGCTCCGTCGACTACTTACCCAGGAAAGGGGGTTCATATATCATTCTTTATAGCTTTCAGCTCGCTTGCCTAGCCGCATCTAGAAAGGTTGCTTGATCCTACCACCATATACTTTTTCCTCTCAATTAAACCCAAACATCCATGCCCCCACATCCTAGCAAAACCTTGTTTGGCTATGTACCTTTCTTACTTAACATTGCTTAGTATGTGTAGGTCCTTACGTGCTGCTTATACCCATTGCTGCTTGGTGGATTATCATGCTATTATCAGAAATTGGTTGATATTTATTATTATGATGTTAACTTATATTTGACGAAGTATGGGAGACCGGGCTGTTCCCTCCGGGTGTTTTGTTCCATTCGATTAACCTAGGTCCCGAGATCCGGGTATTGTGTTTCTTGATGAGTGTGCCTAATCGTGTGTGGGATTCTATGGGGTCCCCTTGTCTTACCTACCTAGCTCCAAACAGTTCTAGTGGTGGCCTGAGCTGATTTACCATTTGAAACCTGTGTGTGTGTCTGGTTAGCGCTCCAGCATTTTTATGACAACTTGGGACAGCGAGGACATAGTTCCCTTGTTGGTCCACACTGGTGAGCTAGGGGAGCCCTTGAGTTCAGGTGAGGCTAACCCCGACCTTAGCCATATAGTAGAGACCGATTCGAGAGCGCGATCGGCTTTTGAGTTGGATGTCGACTCACCGGGGGCCACCCAGAATTGTGCGTTGTTAGTTAGAGAGACTCTGACGTTCCAGAGTTTCAGGCGCCTTCACCCGCCAAGCGGAAACCGGGCGTACATGTGAAGCCTATGATGGGAAGTTGGTACACCCCTGCAGCGTTAAATCTTTTCGAAAAGCCATGTCCGCGGTTATGGACGACTTGAGACCTAGTCCTTGTTCATAGAATAACATCGATTGAATGACGCTTTAAAAGTGTCGGAACCCGGGATTAGCATATGTAATTCCAGTCACGATACAATCACATGGAGAGCTGAGAACCGTACCCACTTGTCTAAGCAGACAAGGCCAAGCACAGAACGTTCTCGGTAAGCATCGAACGTGAGGGGCATCCCATTCAGACCGGATGATCATCTGAGATGGTTCCTCATCGTCCGCTCACAAGTCTAAATGCTTATGGGTGGTGAACCCCATACTCATAGACAAGTCGCCTCAACCATATTATCGATTGGATCCTAACTCTTACATAGACTTACTCCAGCCCGATCACTTAGTCGGGGTCTAGGGCGGGCTCGATCATACAACAAAGTGTGCACGTGACAGAGTCACGAGCAATCGCATCGCAATGCCCCAAGCTGCGCACATCTAAGGGCCACTTGGTGTATAAAAGACCGCCAGCCAGATCACAACTAAGGTCTCGAAAACCCATACTAAGACATGCATGTTATAAACATACACGCAGCACACATGCCTAGTATGAACAGCAGGTATCATCACATAACTCTACAAAGTATTCTTTATTGATATACACATAGAGCATACAAAGATCACATGTCTGTGATCAACATTACATCATACAACGGAAGCAAATTAGGTCTGAGTACAGACAAGTTTAACAAATGGCTTAGAGAAGCCTTGTAAACAAACATGCCCTTCCACGAGGGACCAGACTGTTGTCTGGGACTATACTAACTTAGTCAACGTCGAGCTTCACGAAGGTGACTCAATCGGGGTCCGGGTTCTCATCTAAAACATAGAATAAGCAAACGTGAGTACAAAGTCGTACTCAACAAGACTTACATCAGAACTATACTACTCATGCTCAAGTATCAAGGTAAAGGAGGTGGGGTTCAACATGCAGAAGTGCCAGCTTTGACTTGGATAATCCTGTACTACGAGTACCAGACTTTGAGGTAAGAAGCGTACACGAGTCCACTACATCTCCAACCAATTACACCACTATGGTGCCTTCCTCGACTTCCCCACGAGAAAGCACGCCATAGCACTCACGCTTATCTTGCGAGTTTTATAAGTATCCATTCAAGTTGTCTATGATCAAGTAGAGGTTTCCAAGTAGTCCGTAACCGTGGACACGGCTATTCGAATAGTTCATTAACCCTGCAGGGGTGTACATCTTCACACGCGTTTCATCGCTTATCGCCTCATTCTTGTCACCCTTCAAGCGGGTGTCGGACGTGGATGAAACCAAGGCACTACCCTCACATCACCTTCTCTAATCCAGGAGCCGACTACCTGAGTTTGTCACCGCTCGAGAGTCCGGCCGGTTCCACGAAACGGACTCAGATAATGTGAGGGACCGAGACGCCAGCTTTGACAGATGGTTTCACTGCCTCACAGGTCCACCCACATATCTATACATAAATCAAATGTAAATCCAGAATCTAGTGTGACTCCTGGACTGGATCGGGTACGTAAAGAGGCCAAACGGGGCTCCCATAAAACCCTACATGTGGTCACACTCTTTGTCTTGGATCACAGAACAGGAACTCGGGGCCTAGGGCAGTGTTCAACGAGACAACCCACTGTGTACTCCTACACAGCCTCTCATCGTTCACCTTTGTTTAGGGTGGATTCACCAACACGTTTCACTTTCATCAACACCACTGTGTTCATTCCATCCCGACTCACAATCAAATCATCCTCATTGTACCACTAAGCAGCAAAAGCAGTAACAGTTGTAGGGTCCACATGCTCATCAACCAACTCCTAAATCTGCTAGGATTGTGGTTTGCTTAATACGGTGGCAAAATGATAGGTCATGCATCGGAATGGGTTCAACTATGCGAAAGAACGTGTCTCGATGATCTCCTAAACATGCATAAGTGAGACTGAGAGGGAAATGGGATTTTATAGACATGATCAAAGGGTTTTTCTTGCCTTGCTGACGATACACGGTTCTTAACGGTGGTCTTCTTCTTCGGGGTGATCACCGTCTCGGAGGCACTGTTACCGGCACAATCATCAACAAGAGGGGGACAACTTTCAAAATAAAAATGCACATACACATGATAAGGTTGCCCATGATGTGAATGATACTGGTTTGTAGCATATTCAATTTAATTGAAGTATATTGCATTTGAAATGCAAATTCAAACTCCAAATTCAATTTCAAATTAAGTCATATACACATTTGCTTCTGTTCCCCCATTTTAAAATGGTCAAACATAAAAAAAAATTGCATATTCTTAATCCTTGTATTTTTCTGATAATTTTTCATATATTATATGTTTAATTTGGAGTTCATATGAATTAGTTATGAATTTCCAAAGTTTGACTCATTTTCTGGATGTTTCTCTGTTTTAATTAATTCTTTTAAATTCTGGAATTTGGTTTATTGTGTCATGCTGATGAGGGGGTGATGTCACAGGGGGGGCTGATAGGTGGGGTCGGGGTGTCAGTGGGAGAGGGGTTAAAACCGTGGTTAATTAATTTAACCAGACGGTTTAAGGGGGCAGGGCCCACCTGTCAGTGACCCAAGGGTCAACTAACAGGGGATTAGCCCCTTAAGCTAATCGGGCCCGCCGGCGGTTAGCCTCCGGTGACCACCAGCGCGGCGGAGCTACACGGGGAGGAGGCTCCTGGCCTCGGCTGGCTGCGCTGCGGGCACTGGGGCGTAGCCCTTGCTCGTGCGCATCGCCCCGACCACACGGGGGACCTTGAGGAGGCCCCGGGCCACGCCGGCGTCGAGGTTCGCGGTGGAGGAGCTACTGGCCACGACGAGAACGCGGTACGGACCACGGCAAGAAGTACGAGGGAGGGCAAGAGGAAGAGGAGCTCACCCCGGAGCTGTTGGAGGGGACGTCGAGGTCGTAGGGTCTGCGGTGGCGGAGCAATCGCTCGCCGACGAGCGGCGGCCGGCGGGTAAGATGAAGACGAAGGCGACGGCTCTGGGGCTCCGCGGCTCGATTGGGTGCTACAGGCGACGTAGGCGACGGCGGTGGATCTTCTGGACACCAAGGCGGGGCGAGAGGAGGCCGGTGGCCACGACTGGGCGCGGCGGCGCTCTCCGGTGGGCTCTCGGGTGGCGTCGAAATCGGCGAGGAAGAGGGCAGAGAGGTAGCGGCGAGAAGGGAAAGAAGGTGCGGGGGTTCTGGGCGCTTGCGTGGCGTGCGCATGGGGGCTGGGGAGGCCTAGACGGCTCTCACGCCGTCGACGTGGCGTCGGCGTGCCCCTGGCCTCCAGCGAGCTGCTTTGGGGGAGGGGGAGGAAGACGACAGGAGCTCGGGCTGGGCTGGGCCAGGCCAGTGGAGAGGTGGGTCTCGCCTGTGGGCGCAAGGTAAGCCTCTCCTTTCCTTTTCTTTTTATTTTTCTGTAAATAGGTTGGCCCCACTAATTAAATTAGCTAGGCATTTTTAATAAATGTCCAAATACTTTTATAAATACTAGGTGACCAGTAGCTAGTCACATAAAGAATTTGGACATTTTTGAAATTCAATAAATTTGAATTTCAATTCAAATAGGGGTAAACTTTAATTTCAAGAGCACCTTTTGAATATTAGCTCTTCTCATCAATATTGTAGCTCTCCTCTCTATGATGACGATCATAGTAGCTCTTTTGACGAGACTGAGCGGCTTTTGAACGATCACGAACAATGCGAACTTTCTCTTCTGCTTCCTTGATCATATCCGGTCCAAAGAGTTGTCTTTCACCGGTTTCTGACCAGTTTAAGGGTGTTCGACATCGTCGTCCATAGAGGAATTCAAAGGGAGGCATGTTCAGACTAGATTGATAGCTATTGTTATAAGCAAATTCGGCGAATGGAAGAGATTTCTCCCAATTCTTTTTGAAAGAGATAACACAAGCTCTGAGCATGTCTTCCAAGATTTGATTAACCCTTTCAACTTGACCGCTAGACTGAGGGTGGAAAGCTGTACTAAAGGATAGATGAGTTCCCATAGCATTTTGAAAACTTTCCCAAAATCTAGAGGTGAAAAGGCTACCACGATCAGAATTGATCACCAAAGGAACACCGTGAAGAGACACGATTCTAGAGACATACAAGTCCGCCAACTGACTAGCAGTTATAGACTCGCGAACGGGAAGGAAGTGAGCAACTTTGGAAAGTCGATCAATGACAACGAAGATGGCATCATTTCCTTTCTGGGTTTTTGGAAATCCGGTGATGAATTCCATACCGACCTTGTCCCATTTCCACTCAGGAATAGACAATGGTTGAAGAGTACCAGCAGGTCTTTGGTGTTCTGCCTTAATGCGACGACAAACATCACATTCGGCAACAAATTGTGCAATGTCTCTCTTCATCCGGTTCCACCAAAATCTCTGGCGTAGATCTCGTTACATCTTTGTGCTACCGGGATGAATGGAGAGGGGAGTGTCATGAGCTTCCTTAAGGATCAGCTGCTTTAGGTCTTCATTTTTAGGAACTACTAAACGATTTTCAAAGAATATCGTTCCTTGATCATTTGTAGAGAAACATTTAGCAACTCCGCTAAAAATGTTCTGCTTGATCTCTTGAATACTACTATCTTGTTTCTGGGCGGCTATGATTTGATCCTCAAGGGTTGGTTTCGCCACCAGGGTAGAAAGAAATCCATGAGGAATAATCTCGAGGTTGAACTTTCGAAATTCCTCATGAAGAAGTGGTTGATACTGCTGTAACATGAGGTTGTTACAGTACGACTTACGACTTAGTGCATCAGCCATGACATTGGCTTTGCCTGGGGTGTAAGAAATTCCTAAGTCATAATATTTTATCAACTCTATCCAGCGTCTTTGCCTGAGATTAAGATCTGGCTGGGTGAATATGTATTTGAGGCTTTGGTGATCGGAATATATCTCACAACGATTACCAAGGAGGTAATGTCGCCAAGTCTTCAGGGCATGAACTACGGCAGCGAGTTCAAGATCATGGGTAGGATAGTTCTCTTCATGTGGCCATAACTGGCGTGAAGCATAAGCTACCACATGTCGATCTTGTATAAGTATGCATCCTAACCCTTGCCGTGAAGCATCACAATAGATCTCGAAATCCCTTTTGGTGTCTGGAGGTGCAAGTACGGGTGCAGAAGTCAATCTTCTTTTTAGCTCTTGAAAGCTTTCCTCGCACTTGGGGGTCCATTGGAATTTCTTATCTTTCTTGAGGAGTTCAGTAAGAGGCTTTGCAACTTTGGAGAAGTTCTCAACGAAGCGGCGGCAATAGCTTGCTAAGCCGAGAAAACTCCTAACTTGCTTAACCGATTCAGGTGGACTCCAGTCATGGACGGCCTGAACTCTCTCGGGATTGACTGCAACACCTTTCGCAGAAATCACGTGGCCTAAGTAGGTCACTGCTGGTAGCCAAAATTCACACTTGGAGAACTTGGCATAAAGGCGGTTCTCTCTAAGTTTCATCAATACCAACCTAAGATGTTCTGCGTGCTCTTCTTCGTTCTTCGAGTAGATGAGAATGTCATCAAGATAAACCACAACAAATTTATCTAAGTACTCCATGAAGATCGAATTCATCAAGCGCGAGAATGTGGCGGGGGCATTGGTTAAACCAAGGGACATGACGGTATACTCGTAAAGACCATAAGGAGTAGTGAAGGCCGTTTTGGGAATGTCCTCGTTTCGGATCTTGATTTGATGATAACCTAATCTCAAATCCATTTTGGAGAAAACAGAGGATCCAGCAAGTTGATCATAAAGATCATTGATCCTGGGCAGTGGGTACTTGTTCTTTATCGTCGCTAGATTTAGCGGGCGATAGTCTACGCACATCCTTTCTGTTCCATCTTTCTTCGTTACGAACAGAACGGGGCAACCCCATGGCGATGAGCTAGGGCGGATGAAGCCTTTTGCCAACGAAGCATCAAGTTGGGTTTTTAGCTCAGCTAACTCATGTGGGGCCATTCTATATGGGCATCTCGAGATTGGGGCTGTGCCTGGTATAAGATCCACTATGAATTCTACACACCTGTCGGGTGGCATTCGCGGCAGCTCTTCAGGAAAGACATCCGGGAAGTCACGAACCACCGGAACATCTTCAAGGTCAGGAAGGGGAAGCACATTCAAAGTATGCATCTGGTTTTTAGAGCTGGGTGATGTGTAGTCAATGATCTGGCCTGAAGGATGGGTGAGTTTGACTGATTTGGCTTTACAATCAAGGAAAGCATTCTGCCTTGATAACCAATCCATTCCTAGGATGACATCAATGTCCGAAGACTTGAGGGCTATAAGAGAAGCAAGGAATACTAAACCCTCAATTGCAATTTGATTGCCATGGCTTACTCTATTAGTTTGCCACTTTGAACCAGGAGTTTGAATGATCATTGGAGAAAACATCTCTTCAAAAGAAAATCCATGATGAAGTGCATAACTCTCCGACATGAATGAATGAGAAGCTCCTGGATCGAAAAGAACGGAGGCGGGAACATGATTGACTGGGAGTGTACCAAGAATGACGTCAGAAGCATCAGTGGTTTCCTCAACTGAGATTTGAATCACACAACCACTACTTGTGACTGAAAGCTTTGCTGGGATGGTCTTGGTGGTGGATTTCTTTGGAGCCTTGTGACTAGGTCGACGTGGTGCCACCAACACTGTAGGGCACTGTCGGAAGTAATGGCCTGTCAGACCACACGTGAAACATACCCTGCCTGAATTGCTGGGAGCAGGATTACTTGACTGCACACCATCATTCCTGGGAGGAACAATGTGTTGAGGTGGATGGCATATATTCGGTGATGGTCTCTGAAGAAGGTTTTGAGGTATGGCTCTGGTTGGAATCCAAATTCGGCGTTTCTGAGGGGCTGAACTTGAAGAAGGGGCAAGCTCAAGAGCATGCTTGCGGGACTCTTCGAAAATTTCATTGCCATGCTCAGCTCTGAAGGATCTGTTGACTACATCCTCAAAGGTGGCAAATTCGATGAGGTTGAGATCATGACGAAGGATAGGGCTAAGTCCCTTGCGGAACCTTGCCTGCTTTCTGGCATCGGTGGTGATCTCATCTTGGGCATACCGAGCAAGACGGTTGAACTCTCTCACATACTCATGAATGGACATCTCTCCTTGAGTCAGATTGCATAACTCTTCCTTCTTGCGCTCCATCAACTCATCTAGAAGGTGGTACCCTCGAAAGGCAACACAGAACTCCTGCCAAGTCCCTAGGTGACCATCTGGCTGCATAGCAATATAGTTCTCCCACCATTCAGCAGCAGCACCTTCCAAAAAGTATGCCGCGAATATAACTCGGTCATCGGGTGCAACATGTGCAGCGTCAAGCTTACGCTCGATGGAACGGAGCCAATCATCAGCTTCAAGGGGCTCAGAAGAACATCGGAATACCGGTGGCTTGAGGAGGATGAAGTCCTGAATGCTCACAACCACATTGCGATGACGTGAGGTATTCTGCTCGATGAGCTCCAGAAGGCGTGTTTGATCGCGTTGATTCTTCTCAGCTTCCATCATGATTTCCGCCGCAGAAGGCGGTGGTAGAGTTTCATCATCATTTCGATTCCGAACACGGTCTCGATTCCGATGAACAGCACTACGAGTTCCACCTGACATCCTGTGTGATAAAAATCAACAATCAGAACAGATTGTATGATGGATTCAAGGATAACAAGATATGATGAAGGCGGAAAAGAGTATAATGCGAAGGCAAAGATCCACAGAAACACGGGATAATTCCGGCAGCATAATGGCTACACTGGGATGGAAAACAAGACAACCTCGAGGAGATTGGACAGAACTTCCTCAAGGAACTCAAAACAGGAAGACTCTTGATGACCACACTAATCCTACGGCTAAAAGGAAGCACTCAACGAGATGTTCTAGTAAGACATAGATGAGCCTAGTCCTATCATCCCGTAGAAAAGATAAGGGTGACCCAGAACTCAGATCGATGAGGATAAGGAGAAAAAAGAAGCCTTACGTTGTTCCCTTTATATACCAAAGTAACTATATAACTATAGAATGAAGACTCGACTTCGACAAGGGTTTGATAAGCCTACTGACAGTCCTACTCTGATACCAAGTCTGTCGGGACCCGGGATTAGCATATGTAATTCCAGTCACGATACAATCACATGGAGAGCCGAGAACCGTACCCACTTGTCTAAGCAGACAAGGCCAAGCACAGAACGTTCTCGGTAAGCATCGAACGTGAGGGGCATCCCATTCAGACCGGATGATCATCTGAGATGGTTCCTCATCGTCCGCTCACAAGTCTAAATGCTTATGGGTGGTGAACCCCATACTCATAGACAAGTCGCCTCAACCATATTATCGATTGGATCCTAACTCTTACATAGACTTACTCCAGCCCGATCACTTAGTCGGGGTCTAGGACGGGCTCGATCATACAACAAAGTGTGCACGTGACAGAGTCACGAGCAATCGCATCGCGATGCCCCAAGATGCGCACATCTAAGGGCCACTTGGTGTATAAAAGACCGCCAGCCAGATCACAACTAAGGTCTCGAAAACCCATACTAAGACATGCATGTTATAAACATACACGCAGCACACATGCCTAGTATGAACAGCAGGTATCATCACATAACTCTACAAAGTATTCTTTATTGATATACACATAGAGCATACAAAGATCACATGTCTGTGATCAACATTACATCATACAACGGAAGCAAATTAGGTCTGAGTACAGACAAGTTTAACAAATGGCTTAGAGAAGCCTTGTAAACAAACATGCCCTTCCACGAGGGACCAGACTGCTGTCTGGGACTATACTAACTTAGTCAACGTCGAGCTTCACGAAGGTGACTCCATCGGGGTCCGGGTTCTCATCTAAAACATAGAATAAGCAAACATGAGTACAAAGTCGTACTCAGCAAGACTTACATCAGAACTATACTACTCATGCTCAAGTATCAAGGTAAAGGAGGTGGGGTTCAACATGCATAAGTGCCAGCTTTGACTTGGATAATCCTGTACTACGAGTACCAGACTTTGAGGTAAGAAGCGTACACGAGTCCACTACATCTCCAACCAATTACACCACTATGGTGCCTTCCTCGACTTCCCCACGAGAAAGCACGCCATAGCACTCACGCTTATCTTGCGAGTTTTATAAGTATCCATTCAAGTTGTCTATGATCAAGTAGAGGTTTCCAAGTAGTCCGTAACCGTGGACACGGCTATTCGAATAGTTCATTAACCCTGCAGGGGTGTACATCTTCACACGCGTGTCATCGCTTATCGCCTCATTCTTGTCACCCTTCAAGCGGGTGTCGGACGTGGATGAAACCAAGGCACTACCCTCACATCACCTTCTCTAATCCAGGAGCCGACTACCTAAGTTTGTCACCGCTCGAGAGTCCGGCCGGTTCCACGAAACGGGCCCAGATAATGTGAGGGACCGAGACGCCACCTTTGACAGATGGTTTCACTGCCTCACAGGTCCACCCACATATCTATACATAAATCAAATGGAAAGCCCGAATCTAGTGTGACTCCTGGACTGGATCGGGTACGTAAAGAGGCCAAACGGGGCTCCCATAAAACCCTACATGTGGTCATACTCTTTGTCTTGGATCACAAAACAGGAACTCGGGGCCTAGGGCAGTGTTCAACGAGACAACCCACTGTGTACTCCTACACAGCCTCTCATCGTTCACCTTTGTTTAGGGTGGATTCACCAACACGTTTCACTTTCATCAACACCACTGTGTTCATTCCATCCCGACTCACAATCAAAACATCCTCATTGTACCACTAAGCAGCAAAAGCAGTAACAGTTGTAGGGGCCACATGCTCATCAACCAACTCCTAAATCTGCTAGGATTGTGGTTTGCTTAATACGGTGGAAAAATGATCGGTCATGCATCGGAATGGGTTCAACTATGCGAAAGAACGTGTCTCGATGATCTCCTAAACATGCATAAGAGAGACTGAGAGGGAATTGGGATTTTATAGACATGATCAAAGGGTTTTGCTTGCCTTGCTGACGATACACGGTTCTTAACGCTGGTCTTCTTCTTCGGGGTGATCACCGTCTCGGAGGCACTGTTACCGGCACAATCATCAACAAGAGGGGGACAAATTTCAACATAAAAATGCACATACACATGATAAGGTTGCCCATGATGTGAATGGTACTGGTTTGTAGCATATTCAATTTAATTGAAGTATATTGCATTTGAAATGCAAATTCAATTTCAAATTAAGTCATATACACATTTGCTTCTGTTCCCCCATTTTAAAAGGGACAAACATAAAAACAAATTGCATATTCTTAATCCTTGTATTATTCTGATAATTTTTCATATATTATATGTTTAATTTGGAGTTCATATGAATTAGTTATGAATTTCCAAAGTTTAACTCATTTTCTGGATTTTTCTCTGTTTTAATTAATTCTTTTAAATTCTGGAATTTGGTTTATTGCGTCATGCTGATGAGGGGGTGATGTCACAGGGGGGGCTGACAGGTGGGGTCGGGGTGTCAGTGGGAGAGGGGTTAAAACCGTGGTTAATTAATTTAACCAGACGGTTTAAGGGGGCAGGGCCCACCTGTCAGTGACCCAAGGGTCAACTAACAGGGGATTAGCCCCTTAAGCTAATCGGGCCCACCGGCGGTTAGCCGCCGTTGACCACCAGCGCGGCGGAGCTGCACGGGGAGGAGGCTCCCGGCCTCGGCTGGCTGCGCTGCGGGCACTGGGGCGTAGCCCTTGCTCGTGCGCATCGCCCCGAGCACACGGGGGACCTTGAGGAGGCCCCGGGCCACGCCGGCGTCGAGGTTCGCGGTGGAGGAGCTACTGGCCACGGCGAGAACGCGGTACGGACCACGGTGAGAAGTACGAGGGAGGGCAAGAGGAAGAGGAGCTCACCCCGGAGCTGTTGGAGGGGACGTCGAGGTCGTAGGGGCTGCGGTGGCGGAGGAATCGCTCGCCGACGAGCGGCGGCCGGCGGGTAAGATGAAGACGAAGGCGACGGCTCTGGGGCTCCGCGGATCGATCTGGTGCTCCAGGCGACGTAGGCGACGGCGGTGGATCTTCTGGACACCAAGGCGGGGCGAGAGGAGGCCGGTGGCCACGACTGGGCGCGGCGGCGCTCTCCGGTGGGCTCTCGGGTGGCGTCGAAATCGGCGAGCAAGAGGGCAGAGAGGTAGCGGCGAGAGGGGAAAGAAGGTGCGGGGGTTCTGGGCGCTTGCGTGGCGTGCGCATGGGGGCTGGGGAGGCCTAGACGGCTCTCACGCCGTCGACGTGGCGTCGGCGTGCCCCTGGCCTCCAGCGAGCTGCTTTGGGGGAGGGGGAGGAAGACGACAAGAGCTCGGGCTGGGCTGGGCCAGGCCAGTGGAGAGGTGGGCCTCGCCTGTGGGCGCAAGGTAAGCCTCTCCTTTCCTTTTCTTTTTATTTTTCTGTAAATAGGTTGGCCCCACTAATTAAATTAGCTAGGCATTTTTAATAAATGTCCAAATACTTTTATAAATACTAGGTGACCAGTAGCTAGTCACATAAAGAATTTGGACATTTTTGAAATTCAATAAATTTGAATTTCAATTCAAATAGGGGTAAACTTTAATTTCAAGAGCACCTTTTGAATATTAGAAAATTCCATGAGTATGGGAAAATACCCAAACCACTTTTGAATTGATCAGCATCATTTATAGGAATTTTCCAAGCATTCAAATGATTTTTGGAAAAATATTTTTTTATCTGGCCATTTATTTAAATTCTCAGGGCTTTTCTTTTCCCCATTTTTGATTTTCTTTTTGAATTTTTCATGATGCAAAAGGGCACAAACAATCCTAGCACTTACCCTAGTTGGGGTTCTGACAAAAAGTTGCCAACGTGTGAGTTGCCTTGATTGCTCTTCTTCGTCCGGGGAGACAAAGAGGGGACAAGGTTGTGTTATGATTTGCGTAAGTAGGTTGATAGAGACCTATTGATGCGATCATCGTTAGCCACTCATATATGCTAGCACGGCTGCAACCTCAACCACTACCTTTCCTTACCGTGAGAAGGTTAGTTATACTGTATTGATATATACTCACCTCTTGCATTTTTCTTTCACGCTATGTACAAACGTTTGGGCCCTCAGACTACTACTTCGACACGAGCACCGGCAAGTACTTCATGGAGGTTCCACCGGATGAGGATGACGACGACTTCACTCAGTAGACCTTCAGTTGGGTTTTCAACGATCCGCGAGTGGACGACATGTTTTGTGTGCAGCCCTCTCTAGGGCCATTTTGATCTTGACCGTACCCGGTCGTGTATGTCTTCTTCATGATGTTATGATGTATTGTTGGATCTTATGATCTCTGAGATGATATAATAATAACAGTGGAAAGTGTATGCCCTGGACTTATATATTCTATGTCGTAGTTATTGTTCATGCTTCATTTACCTATTGTCGATAATCCGATAGCGATATCAGTGCGAGTATTGTGCATCGGTGGCCACTTATGCGCTTCTATCTCAGGCCGGACGCGAAAGTGACTAACTCGAGATAGTACCGCATCGGGGGCCTTACAACTTGGTATCAGAGCAGGGCTAACTGTAGGACCCCTTACTGGCCGAAGTCGAGTCTAGAAACTATTTTGTAGTTACTAAGGAAAAACCGGAGAGTAGGAACTCTTTATTTTTCTTCTAACCCCACCCTCCCACCCCTTTTTCCGTGAGGAAGTGAAACATTGTTTTCTCTCTACAACTTATCCTTTCAAAGCTGTCGGGACCCGGGGTTAGCGTATGCAAGACTCGCTACAACACAATCATATGGAGAGCCGAGAACCGTACCCACTTGTCTAAGCAAACAAGGCCAAGCACAGAACGTTCTTGGAAAGCATCGAACGCGAGGGACATCCCATCCAGGCCGGATGATCAACTCAGATGGGTCCTCATCGTCCGCACACAAGTCTAAATGATATGGATGGTGAACTCCCATACTCATAGACAAGTCGCCTCAACCGTACTATCGATTGTATTATAACCCTTACATAGACTTACTCCAGACCGATCACTTAGTCGGGGTCTAGGGAGGGCTCGATCATACATCAAAGTGTGCCACGTGATAGAGTCACGAGCAATCGCATCGCGATGCCCCAAGCTGCGCACATCTAAGGGCCACTTGGTGTATAAAAGACCTCCGGCAAGAACACAACTAAGCTATCGAACCCCACACTAAGACATGCACGTTATAATCATACACGCAGCATACATGTCGAGTGTAAACAGAAGGTAATCACAACATGAACTCTACAAACTCATAGTCTTTATAACTTCTGCTAAATAGAGCAGACATAGTAGTTGTATTACAAGCAGAGATCACATGGTTGTGATCCAACATTACATCAAACATCAACGGAAGCAAATTATGTCTTAGTAAAGACAAGTTTAACAAATGGCTTAAGAAGCCTGAAAGAAAATACAACGACCCTGCAAAGGGCACAGGCTGCTGTCTGGAACTATACGAGTTGGTCCACGTCGAGCTCGAGGTAGAGGCCACCATCAGGGTCAGTGGTCTCGTCTCTAAAACATAGAATAAGCAAACGTGAGTACAAAGTCGTACTCAGCAAGACTTACATAGGAAATATACTACTCATGCACATGTATCAAGGCAAAGGGGGGTGCGGTTTCATTGCAGAAGTTCCAGCTTTGACTTGGCTAGTCCTGTACTACGAATACCAGAATGAGGTAAGGAGCGTACACGCGTCCAAGTATCAAGTCTCCAACCAATACACCACTATGGATACTTCCTCGACTTCCCCACGAGGAAGCACGCCATAGCACTCACACTTATCTTGGAAATTTTAGAGTAACCATTGGAGTTGTCTATGTTCAAGTAAAGGTCTCCATGTAGTCCATAACTGCGGACACGGCTATTCGAATAGTTCATTAACCCTGCAGGGGTGTACTGCTACACACACGCCTCATCACTTACCTCCTGGGGATGGACCCTTCAAGTGAGTACCGGCGAGGATGCTGCCACGACACTTCACTCACGACACCATCTCTAGTCCTAGGGAGTCGCCTATTTGAGTTGAGACCACGATCGGAATCCGGACGATTTTTCCGATGCGGACTCAAACGTTGTGTGACTGCCAGCTGATGGCTTCTCGCCCCTCGTTGTTACCCCAAGTGGAAGGTTTGAGATGTAGCGCAGCAACAAGTTTCCCTCGGTGAAGATACCAAGGTTTGTCTCCAGTAGGACTCCAGAGATGATAAGTAGGTGTCAGCGACGAAACAGAGGCGAGATTGCGAAATAGGGTTCTGTCTTCGGAGTTTCCCCGTGACGGAGAATAAATAGGCCAAGGGGGGCAGCCAGAGGTGGACCAGGGGCCCCAGGCGCGCCCCTGGCGCGGCCAGGGGTGGGGTCGCGCCAGGTGGCCGCCTGGGCCCCCCCTGGCACGGCCAGGGGTGGGGCCGCGCCGGGTGGCCGCCTGGCCCCCCTGGCTCCCGTCTGGCCCCACTCGGGCTCTTCGCGAAGCATCCTGTAAGCTGATTTTTCCTGTATTTTTCCCGGAATTTTTCTGGCACTTTTTATATGGGGGAAAACTGAAATAGAAAAACAGCAGAAAATGGGAACTGGCACTGGGGTGCACTGAGTTAATAGGTTAGTCCAAATATGATCAAAAGTTATGAAAGTGTATCTAGATCATAGCAATATCACACAAAACATGCATGGAGCAAGCAGAAATTATAGATACGTTTTGGACGTATCAACATCCCCAAGCTTAATTCCTGCTCGTCCTCGAGTAGGTAAATGACAACGGCATAATTTCTGTGGTGACATGCTAGCAACCATAAAAGAACTATGAAAAGTAAAGCAATCAAGGTTAGAGATTCAATTCAAGTCATAACATGCAAGAGTCTATATTAGCATTGAAACAAGTAACAAAAGAACATTAGGTGCAAGAGCTCTCGTTGTCCGTGACTCGAATGTCTCCAAATGGTGTTTGCGTGCAAGAAGGGGGATAGGGAATACGAGAAAAAAGTATTTCTGTGTTGAGAACTCAATCTACTAAAGTTTCACACTTGGTCCTCTTTGGAATCTTATCTTGACTCTTCCCCAGACCACTAGCCAGGTACAAGTCAATTTGATCCACTCCTTTTCGATATTTTGAGCACTCATGCAATGGATGAGGGTAAGCACGAGAGTTGACACTTAGGATGGAAAAGAGAGAAGTACGGAGGAGGAAGACAAAAAGGATGAGAAAGGCTCACATCAATGAGGACAATCATAGGCAAGAGATGCCAAATGATAGATATGATGTGAGGAGTAGGGATTTCCATGCAACGGATGCACATACGAGCTAGGAAGCTCTCCAATGGAACTAGTGGGGGTGCATCTAACTTTCTCGCTCATGAAGACCTAGAGCTCGTTTGAGGAGGCTCATCCTTGGAATATGCAAGCCAAGTTCTATAGTGTGAAGGTCCCCACAGAGCTATATGCATAATGATCATCTCTATGGAGTACAAGGATATAAAGGGAGTACTAGTGTGGATCTCTCAAAAGGATAGTAGTGTTTCCCCTTTCTCTCTTTTTATTTATTTTTCTCTTTTTTTTTATTTTTTTTATTTTTTTGTGGCCTCATTGGCTCTTTCTATTTAACTCTCATTTGTCCTCTTTGGGATCTTTTAATGTGTCCACTTTGGGATCTTTTCCTCACTTAAGGGCAACACTCTATTTTACAAGAAGGTAAAGGAGATCTTTCACACTTTACAAGGTAGTCAAAATCATAAAGAATATGTAAATATCATGATGTATGCAATGTATATCGCTGCCAGTGTAGCAGGAACATGTATGTCATGAAGATCAAGTCATGAAGAGGTGGAAGTTGCATGGCAATGTAACTCGGAAAGGCTATGGAAATGCCTTGATAGGTAGGTATGGTGGATGTTTTGAGGAAAGATATAAGGAGGTTTATGATGACAGAGCGTACCATGCCAAGGGTTTGGATGTACCGGCGAAGGTGGACACCAACTCTCGGAGTGAGAAGAAGGCAATGCACGGCACAGGAGAGGCTAGCAAAATATGGGAAGGTGGAAGTGTCAACTTTCAATACTTACATTAGTCCGAAGAACTCATGCACTTATTATCGATAACTCTCAATCTAATAAGGAGGTTCACAAAGAGACAAGTACCCCGAGGAGGAGTGTATGGGGGTTTGGTTATCCTTGCGCATCCTCGACTCATGGTACGTGAGTGTTCTCTGATATTCGACCCCTCAGAAGAGTAGTGATCCATCTAGTAACTAGAGTTCTCAACTAGTTTTTGTAGGTTTTAAAATACACACGGATTTCCCAAAATACGACACCTATCACTAATAGGCTAGAGCTCTTGACACCAAAAGTTATAACATTACTCACACCAATACCTCAAAACTATTGCAAGTTACTACTAGAATTAAATAGCAACCTCAATTACCTACTTTCAAGACAAGACACAACTCAGTGCGACAGCCAACTCTCTTTAACAAGATAAACATGAAAACTAAAAAGAGTTCCAGCAACAAACTAAACAAAAGCCAAGGCTCTTGCTAAAGACAAACTAAGACTAAAACTAAACATGGCAGTAGCTATGAAAAGATAAAGGACACACAACAGCAAAAAGATAAGCCGGAAAAATCCTATGATGTGTTCTAAATTTGAAAGTGGAGCGTGTTTCTCTCCCACACAAAGTAAGACAGGATCTAACTTGTTATGAACAGCAAGCAAAGGTAAAGAAAACTAAAAATAAAACCTAAGAGCGAGACGCTCCAAGCATAGCACCTAACGCATGAAGTGATAAAAACAAGTGAGACGAAGGACGAACTGATGATTGTTGATGGAGAAGGGGATGCATGGGGGCATCCCCAAGCTTAGATGCTTGAGTCTCTTTGAATATTTATTGGGGATGCATGGGGGCATCCCCAAGCTTGAGCACTTGACACTCTTGAATCTTCTTTCATCATCTTCCATCGCACACTTGAAAACTCCCTTCATACATAACTCATCATAAGCTGATTAGAGAGGTTAGTACCCTTAATAAATAATTTTTCCCTACTGGATATAAAGATATTCTTGAAGAGCTACTGTTTCTCAAGAGTGCCAAAAAGTTTTTGCAAAGAAAGAGAAAGCTTAAGGTTTGCAAAAGTTAGGAGAGACAAAACGTGGCAGAATCTGTGAAAAACATAACAGCAGGTAGTAAAGAATTTTTTAGGGGTACTTCAGCAACTCAAATCAAAAAAATCAGAACATCGGAAGTTTTGTAATTGTATAGAGCATGCTGTGTAAAAATTTCAGCTCAAAAAGATGAACTGGGATTTTTCTGGAATTTTTCTGGCCACGAGGACAGAATCTGTTTTCTGGACAGCACGTCACAACTTTTACTTCCCTTGCTGTAAGAGGCTATAACTTGGCACAAAGTTGAAAAATAAAGATACAAAGATGTTGCTACAGTAGTAACAATCATCAAGACACAACAAAAGCAAAAAGAAAAACCTAAAATTCGTTGCGGGCTGCCTCCCGAAAGCTCTTTCTTTTATGCCTTTAAGCTAGGCATGAAGCAAAAGAAGAATCAAGTTTTATCAAGAGAAAGAGAATATCTAGCCCGTGTAAAGGACTCAAAAGGTAACTTGATTTTCTTTCTATGGAAGTGTTCCATCCCCTTTTTGAATGGGAATTGGAATTTTATATTCCCATCTTTCATGTCAATAACCGCACCAACGGTGCGAAGAAAAGGACGTCCCAAAATAATTGGACACAAAGGTTCACACTCTATATCCATAACAATAAAATCAACGGGAACATAGTTGTCATTGACAATGATAAGAACATCTTCGATCTTCCCCAAAGGTTTCTTTACGGAAGAATCAACAAGACGAACACCAAAAGAACATGGCTCAAAGGTCTTCAATTCAAACATATCAAATATTCTTTTGGGCATAACGGAGGTACTAGCTCCAACATCACATAAAGCATAGCAAGAGAAGTTATTTAATTTAATTTTGATCATAGGGTCCCAACCATCATCTAGCTTCCTAGGTATGGAGGCTTCTACTCTAAGTGTCTCCTCCCTAGCTTTGATGAGAGCATTTGTGATATGCTCCGTGAAGGCAAGATTAAGTGTGCTAGTGTGGGGGTCTCTAGACATTTTGTGTAGCAAGCTAATAACTTCTGTGAGGGTGCAACTATCAAAATCAATATCACTACTATCAAAGGTGGTAGTAGTGTCGTCTAGGCTCACTTGTTTGAAACCCTCTATGTTCATAGGAGTTTCTTTATCTTCGGTTGAGGTATTAGCATCACCATTAATAGGTCCAATGGGACTAGGAGTGCATTGGGTGCTAATAGTTTGGGTGTCCTCAACAATTTGGATAGTGGAAACTGTGTGGTGTGTAGGAAGGCTCTTAATTATATCCTCTTCCTCTTTTTTTCTAGCCCATCTTTCTTTAAGTTTATCCATCATCCTAATATTTTCATTAATTTGTAATTGGATAGCATTAATAGGAGTGGCCTTATTCTCCTCAAGGGGAGAGGTTCTAATTTTAAGCATCTTAATATCAAGGGCTAAGCTTTCTACCTTCAAAGAGAGATTATCTATTTTAGCTAATTTCTCCTCTACATTTTTGTTGAAGGCTTTTTGGGTAGTGATAAAATCTCTGAGCATGCTTTCTAATTCAGAATAGGGGTTCTTGTTGCTAGGGTAGGTATTGTTGTTCCCATAGTTGGATGGAAACGGTCTAGCATTGCTAGCAAAATTTCCTCTATAAGCATTGTTGTTGAAGTTTTTTCTAGCAATAAAGTTCACATCCACTTGTTCTTGAGAAACCAAAGAATTTAAAGGGACATCATGAGGATCAATAGAGGGTTGCTTGGTAAGTAGAGACATAATTAAGTCAACTTTTTCATTGAGGGAGGTAATTTCCTCGACAGAATTTACCTTCCTACCTGTTGGAGCACGTTCGGTGTGCCATTGGGAATAATTGGTCATCATTTCATCGAGAAGCTTCGTGTCAGCACCAAGTGTAGTTGACATAAAGGTTCCTCCTGCGGCCGAATCTAACAGGTTCCGCGAGGTAAAGTTCAAGCCTGCATAAAAAGTCTGGATAACCATCCAGGTAGTCAAACCATGTGTAGGGCATTTCTTAACAAGAGATTTCATTCGTTCCCAAGCTTGGGCAACGTGTTCATTATCCAATTGCTTAAAATTCATAATGTTACTCCTCAATTGGATAATTTTAGCAGGTGGGTAGTACTTCCCTATACAAGCATCTTTGCACTTATCCCAAGAATCTATGCTATTCCTAGGCAAAGATTGAAACAAGATTTTAGCGTCTCCCCTTAAAGAGAAAGGAAAGAGCTTGAGCTTAACAACATCACCTTCTACTTCTTTATACTTTTGCATATCACATAATTCAACAAAATTATTCAAGTGTAAAGCAGCATCATCTCCAGCACCAGAGAATTGATCTCTCATAACAAGGTTTAGCAAAGCAGGTTTAATTTCATAAGAGGTAGCTGAAGTGGCAGGTGTGGCAATGGGAGTGCAGATAAAGTCTTGGTTGTTGTGACTAGTGAAGTCACACAACTTGGTGTTTTCAGTGGAACCCATAGTAGCAGCAAGTGTGGCAGATTTTTTTGTAATTTTTGATAAAAGACACAAAGATAAAAACGGAAAGGTAAACTAACAAGACTAAAAAAACAAAGGTAAAGGGTAGTGTGCAACTCCCCTATCTTAGCACTCGGAGTCCCCGACAACGGCGCTAGAAATTCGCTTTATGGCTTCTCGCCCCTCGTTGGTTACCCCAAGTGGAAGGTTTGAGATGTAGCGCAGCAGCAAGTTTCCCTCGGTGAAGATACCAAGGTTTGTCTCCAGTAGGACTCCAGAGATGATAAGTAGGTGTCAGCGGCGGAACAGAGGCGAGATTGCGAAATAGGGTTCTGTCTTCGGAGTTTCCCCGTGAACGAGAATAAATAGGCGAAGGGGGGGCAGCCAGAGGTGGACCAGGGGCCCCAGGCGCCCCCTGGTGCGGCCAGGGGTGGGGCCGCGCCGGGTGGCCGCCTGGGCCCCCTGACTCCCCTTTGGCCCCACTCGGGCTCTTCGCGAAGCTTCCTGTACGCTGATTTTTCCTGTATTTTTCCCGGAATTTTTCTGGCACTTTTTATATGGGGGAAAACTGAAATAGAAAAACAGCAGAAAACAGGAACTAGCACTGGGGTGCACTGAGTTAATAGGTTAGTCCAAATATGATCAAAAGTGTATGAAAGTGTATCTAGATCATAGCAATATCACACAGAACATGCATGGAGCAAGCAGAAATTATAGATACGTTTTGGACGTATCACCATCAAGCTCAACTCGATCATGATCCCTTGATGCAACGAGCCCACAACCTACGTCCACCACTTACCTTGATGTACCTGCTTGAGATCGTTAAAAGCTCAAACTACTTGCGACTCCTGGACTTGGTCCGGGGTGAGGTACTAGGCCGAGAGGGGTTAGTGAGCCCAATGTGTGGTCGTACTCTTAGTCTTGGATAACAACACAAGAACTCGGGCTTAAGGCAGTGTTCAACGAGACAACCCACTATGTACTCCTACACAGCCTCTCATCGTTCACCTTGTTTAGGTCAATTCACCAACACGTTACCACCCTCATTCACATGATCACTACCATCCCGACTCACAACAGAGTAGCCTCAGGTAACAACTCTAAGCATGCAATAAGCTGTAACAGTTGCAGGGGCCACATGATAACAGTCAACTCCTATATCTGCTAGGATTGTGGTTTCTTACTACTGTGACAAAATGATAGGTCATGCAAAGGAATAGGTTCAACTAGCGGTAGAACGTATCATGGTGACATCCTAAACATGCATAAGCGAGAATGAGAGGGAACTGGGATTTTATCGACATGATCAAAGAGGGGGTGCTTGCCTTGCTGACGATCACGAGGTTCTAGTCTTTTGTCGTGAAGTTAAACTCGTCTCCGAGATCAACTCTACCGAGAAGAAGCAATCACCGAAGCACTGAAAGTAATGCACATTCAACATAGTACAATGCACAATCAATATGCAAAACATAGCATGGCAAGGTACTGATGTGACCTATGTTTAGTTTGCAACATGTTAATTGAAGTTGAATTGAAAATTAAATTCAAATTCAAACTCCAAATGTTATTCAAATTAGGTATGTTTGGTCATGGTAAACCATGTTATCATGTGTGTGATATGCCTCTGATGTGCAAGTGATAATGTTTGCATTACTTTGGTTCAAGTTGGTATAGCATTTGAATTCAATTTGAATTATACCAAATGATCCATATTGCAAAATGCTACTGGTTCCTCAATATAAACAACTCAAACATGGATGAAATTTTGATATTTTCATAGAGAATTTTCTGCTGATCATTTTTCATATATAAATCTTTTCATTTGGAGTTATGGTTTAAAAGATATTCAATTTCAAAGTTTTGAACATTTTCTGGATTTTCTGATTTAATTAAATGATTTAAGATTTACTGCGTCATGCTGGCATCAGCATGATGTCAGGGGGCTGATCAGTCAACCCTGTCAGTGGGCCCCTCTTGTCAGCCTCTCTGGGTTAACCAGAGTGTTAAATAACTAACAAAAATTAGTTTAGGGGGCTGGCCCCACAAGTCAGTGGGTCAGGGGGTTAGTTAGCTAGGTCATTAGGGTTAATGGCCTTGGGCCCTCTGGTCAGAGAAAGAGAGAGAGAGGAGGGGGGTTAGGCTCGGGCTGGCCGACTTGTCGCCGGCGGCTCTATACGCGGCTGCGCTGCGCCGGAGGGCACGGGGAGGGGGTTGGTGGGCACGGGCGTGTGCCCCGTGCTCATGCGCATCTCGTGGAGCACGCGAGGGACCTCGGGGAGGTCTCGGGCCACGACGGCGAGCGAGCCCGCGGCGGCAAGCTCACGGCCATGGCGGGGAACGGCGAAAACGTGCACGGGGAGGAACAATAGGAGGGGGAAACAGCGCGCAGGCTCACCCAAAACGCGACAAGGGGCACGGAGGGGCCGGGTGGGTCTGGCCAGAGCGAAATCACTCGCCGGAGTTGCGGGTGGCCGACGACGAATCGAGGAAGGTGGCGTCGCCTCTGTGGTTGCTGGGCTCGAATCAACAGCGCAGGTGGACGAAGCCGTGGTCGGGGAAGACGTTGGACATGGCGGCGGAGCTCCTAGATGTCGTTGGCCACGCAGGCGCGGCGGCTTGCTCCGGCGGGGTCTCGGGGTTGCGCGAGATTTTGTCGAGGGAGAAAGAGAGAAGACCAGAGAGAGGGGGAAATGAACTGGGGCATCTCCAGGCGTCCAGCGGCGAGGGAGAAAGAGGAGGGGAGAGCAGGAGGTGGCGAGGAGGTGGAGGTGGCAAGCATGCCGTGAGCGCACGACGCGTCGAGCGCTCCTTTTGGCAAGGGAGGAAGAAGACTAGGAGGTAAGTGGGCCAAGCCAGGTGGGCTTCGCCCTGTGCGAAAGGTAAGGGTTTCTCTGTTTTTCTTCTTTTTATTTTCTGTTTGATTTGTTTGCCCTTTTAAAATAAATGTTAGGGCATTTTAATAAAATCCCCAATTATTTTTATAAAACCTAGGTGACCTAGTATTAGTCAACCCCAAGTTTTGGGAATTTTTGAAATTCAAATTATTTGAATTCCAATTCAAATAGACAATTGATTTAATTTCCAAGCTACTGTTTGGATTTTTGAAAAATCAATGAGCATGGGTTTAATCCCAAATCACTTTTAAAATGATCACACTCATTTTTAGGATTTTTCAACACATCCAAAAGAATTTTGGAAAAAGATTTATTTCTAGCCTTTTAATTAATTCATTTAGGGATTTTCTTTTCCCTATTTCTTTTTCTTTTGCAATTTTTTTTCAAGATGCAAAAATGCAACTTAGGCTAAGCACAAACCTAGGTCAGGGTCTTGAAAAAACCAATCTAGGTTCTCGTTTACATGTTGCTCTGATTCCTCTATAATCTTTTTCTAGCGACGAAAAGGGTTGGCGTACGTTGAGAACACTGAGCTGCCACTTGGGGTTGACAGCTCCACCTCTCTTACGACGTAACCCAGGTGAAACTCCTATACAAGGATGGTTGGCATCCTCCGGATGTGGTTCCTCCCCCTATAGGAGACCGCTTCGGCGGGCCGCTCAGGGCAGATGTCTCAACGTTCAGGTCTTAAAGCACTCGTATATATTGTTGTGTGCTCGCTAGCAGATTATTATCTTGGATTCAGATGATCTCGGTTTGGGGATTCAAGTAGCACCTAGCTTTCGGACTTTCCGGGTTAAACTTGGTGGATATTCAGCTTTCGGCTTCCTCATACCTCGTGAGGAAGTTTTGTTGTCAATATTGCTTTATCTTCTGGTTTCATCAATTATTCCGCCATGTTCTCATAAGTGTTCCTGTATACAGGATGCCGAGAGGGAGCATGCCGCCGCCGGAGAACCCTATCCTTGGGGAGGTCGTGGCCGCAGTGGCTCAGGGTACAACTGCGATGTTGGAGATGCTCCAGAACCAGACCGCCCAGAGGAACGATCGACCACAACACACGACCTTGCAGCAGTTCCTCGCTATCAACCCCCCAGGTTCTCAGAGGCACGAGACCCGCTGGAGGCGGATGATTGGCTGACAGAGATCAAGAAGCACTTCACTGCGAACACCGTCAGGACAGTCGACTACGTCACCTTCGCCTCCTTCCAGCTTCAGGGTGCAGCAGCCAGCTGCTACACTACCTACAAGGCAAACAGAGGTGATGTTGTGATCACGTGGGAGGACTTCGTCACAGACTTCAGAGCAGCGCATATTCCGAGTGGCTTGATGGACAGGAAGCGAGAGGAGTTCCTGGCTCTGAGACAGGGTGATAGCTCAGTCCAGGAGTACAACCTGTCCTTTGTCAGGCTCGTCAGGTACGCTCCTGAGGAGGTCTCCATAGAGGCCAAGCGGATTGCCAAGTTCCGTGGGGGTCTCAGCACGGAGATCAAGTATGCGCTCACCCAGTGCAGCCCCGCGTTGGTCCACAGTTCGTGGATTCAGCTATCCGCCAGGATTCAGCCAGGGCCGAGTGGGATGCAAGACAGAAAGCATCAGAGAAAGTACAGCTCCGCGGCGATGGTCCAGAAGAAGGAAAAGACTTGGGTCACAGAGGCGCCACCACAGAGACAGCAGTTCCAGCCGAGGGGGGCACTTATCCACACTTTTTCCCGCCTTCCCATCCCAGTTCAGCAGGTCCCTCGCTCTACACCACCACACGTGAGGCCACCCAGACCACATCCCCAGCCCAAGCCGGACGTGATCTGCTACAAGTGCCGACTGCCGGTGAACTATTCAAGCAAGTGCACCGATCCGCGCTTTGCTCAGCTCCCACCGCCCCAACCTCTCTCTACTCCGAGCACTGCGATGGTGAGACCACAGCCACATGCAGTTCGAGTTAAGAACGTGATGATGGCAGATGCTCAGCAGTCTTCAGAGATCGTGTTTGGTAGGTTGCTTGTTAGTTATATTCCTGCGACAGTTTTTTTCGATTCCGAAGCGTCTCCTTCCTTCATTTCCAAGTCCTTCGCTCAGCAATTCAATTTCAAGTCAGAGGTGATGCCTTCGCCAATGGCCATCTCTACCCCGGGCTCTAAGTTGAGTTCAGCTGTCAGGGTTCCGAGTGTTCACATCCAGATCCAGGGTCTCACGTTCTCCGCCTCCTTGATCTTGCTTCCCTGTTCCAATATCAATGCCATCTTGGGCATGGATTGTATTGTGAAGCACAAGGCCAACATTGATTTCCCTTCAAGAACCGTGAGGTTGACACACGATTTAGGTGCAGTAATCTGGTATACTTGTGGCTCAATGGCAGGAGCAGCACAGTTGCATGCCTTGAACGCAGGAGTCGCACCTTTTCTTGAAGAAGTCAAAGTCGTCTGTGATTTTCCAGACGTCTTCCCAGAGGAGTTGCCAGGAATTCCTTCAGTTCGAGCTATTGAGTTCGTTATTGAGTTAGAGCCTAGTACTTAGCCGATTTCTCGGCATCCGTACAATATGTGTTTGGAGGAGTTGATTGAGCTGAAGAAGCAATTGACACAGTTGGAGGAAGACGGATTCATCCGCGCGAGCACTTACCCTTGGGGTGCCCCAGCTTTGTTTGTGAAGAAGAAAGATGGGACTAGCCACTTGGTCCAGGACTATCGTGGCATCAACAAAAAGACCATCAAGAACAAGTACACTTTACCCCGCATCAATGATTTGTTCGAACAACTGAATGGGGCAAAGGTGTTTTCCAAGCTTGACTTGAGGATGGGGTATCACCAAATCCGTGTTCGTGAAGAGGACATTCCCAAGACCGCTTGCAGCACACGTTATGGGCTGTATGAGTTCACAGTCATGACTTTTTTTTTCTCAAACGCCCCTCCAACATTCATGAGAGCTATGAACTATTTGTTCCAAGAGTGGCTCGATGTGTTTCTCATCCTCTACCTCGACGACATTCTTGTGTACTCCAAGTCAGAGGCTGAACATGTGGAGCATCTTCTCTTGGTGCTGCAGAAGCTGAGAGAGCACCGGTACTATGCCAAGTTCTCCAAGTGTGAGTTTTGGCTCGACAAGGTCAACTTTCTTGGCCATGGCATTTCCGCTGAGGGTGTTGCGGTTGATCCAGAGAGAGTCCTCACTATTAAAGAATGGGCTCCGCCAAAGAATGTGAAGCAGCTAAGGAGTTTTCTCGGCCTCGCCAGCTATTGCAGGAGGTTTGTGCAGAATTTCTCCAAAATAGAAAAGCTAATGACTAAATTGTTGTGCAAAGGAAAACGATACACTTGGTCACCGGCTTGCCAGTCAGCCTTCGATGAGTTGACGAAGAAGTTGACCACAACTCCAATTCTCACACCGCCAGATGAGTCACAACCTTTTCAGGTGTTTTGTGATGCCTCATTGTAGGGGTTAGGCGGCGTTTTGATGCAAGGCAAGAACATTGTGGCCTATACCTCACGGCAGTTGAAGACGAGTGAGAGGAATTATCCCATGCACGACTTGGAGCTTGCAGCAGTTGTGCACGCCTTGATAACTTGGCGACACCTCCTCTTAGGGAGGAAGGTGGATGTGTTCACCGACCACAAGAGTCTGAAGTACTTGTTCACTTAGCCAAATCTGAACTTGAGGCAAAGAAGGTGGATTGAAACCATTACTGAGTACACAGTTGATAATCAGTACACGCCTAGTAAGGCGAATGTCATAGCTGATGCGCTGAGCCGAAAGGGCGATTGCAATAATATCCAAGTGTAGAAGATCCACCCTTATTTGTGTGAGTCCTTTCGCAGGCTCAATCTCGAGCTAGTTCCAGTAGACTACCTTGCCAACCTTGTGGTAGAGCCCACTATCTATGAGAAGATCCGTGAAGCTCAGTCTGGCAGCTCAATGATTCAAAAGATGAAACATGGTATTGCCGCCTCAGTTCCCAAGTATGGTTGCTTTTCAGTGCATAACGATGGCACCTTGTTCTTCGAGGAGAGAGTTGTTGTTCCCAAAAAGGGAGATCTCAGAGAGGTCATCATGAAGGAGGCCCATGATTCCAAACTATCGATTCACCCTGGAAGCACTAAGATGTATCAAGATCTCAAGCAAAGCTTTTGGTGGACTCATATGAAGCGGGATGTTGCCCGTTTCGTGTCTCAGTGTGATGTGTGAAGGAGAGTGAAGGAACATCACCAGAAACCTGCAGGGATGCTACAGCCACTTGAGATTCCGGAGTGGAAATGGGATCACATAGAGATGGATTTCATCACAGGCTTCCCTTTGTCGCAGAAGAAGAACAATGCCATCTTTGTCGTCATTGAAAATCTGTCAAAAGTTGCCAACTTTTTTCAAGTGAAGGACTCCATTTCAGCAGCTCAGTTGGCGGACTTGTATACCGCAAGAGTTGTATCTTTGCATGGCATTCCCAAGAAGATCAGTTCTGATAGAGGCAGTCTTTTCACCTCCAAGTTTTGGCAGGCTTTTCAAAAGGAAATTGGTACGACGGTGTTGTTCAGTACCGCTTATCACCCTCAGACCAGTGGGCAGGTCGAGCACGTGAATCAAATCCTCGAGGACATGCTTCGAGCCTGTGTCATTTCCTTTGGCATGAAATGGGAGGAATGCTTGCCATATGCTGAGTTTTCTTACAACAACATCTATCAGGCAAGTCTGCAGGCAACACCTTTTGAGGTGTTGTATGGCCGGAAGTGCAGGACACCTCTGAACTGGTCCGAGACAGGAGAAAGGCAATTGTTCGGCCCAGATGTGATCCAAGAGGCAGAGGATAAAGTGAAGATTGTTCGAGAGCACCTCAAGGCAACACAGTCAAGCAAGAAGGCCTATTATTACAAGAGGCACCGTGGTGTAGCTTTCCAGATTGGTGATTGGGCGTAGCTGAGAGTGTCTCCTTTGAGGGGAACTCACCGTTTTGGCATCAAAGGAAAACTCGCTCCAAGATTTGTCGGACCTTTCCGCATCCTGGAGACTAGAGGACCTCTTGCCTTTCGGCTCGACCTTCCCGAGAGTCTAGCAATGGTGCACGACGTGTTCAATGTGTCCCAGCTAAAACAGTGCTTTAAGCAGCCAGAGCAGGCCGTTGACTTGGGAGAGATCCAGCTGAGTGCGGACCTTTCCTACTCAGAGTGTCCGATCCGTGTTCTTGAGACATCTGAGTGCAAGACTCGCAACAAGACCATCAAGTTCATGAAGGTGCAGTGGGAAAATCATTCGGAGAAGGAAGCAACTTGGGAGCGTGAAGATCATCTCCATTCCGTGTATCCAGAGTTGTTTCAGGATTAGATCTCGGGACGAGATCCTGCGTTGGTGAGGGAGAGTTGTAACGGCCCAGAAGTAATTTATATTTCATGATGTAATTTTGCTTTGCCCAATGACTTCCAAACTTGGCATAGCCAAATCTTTCCCCTTCCCAAGTGTTTCAAAAACCTTGCACCATTTTTGCCCCTTCCAAAAATGTGGGCCACAGTTCAAAGTGACTGTGAATCTCAAAATGGCCCCACATTTTTGTTGCTCCAAAATTGATCAAACCAATTTTATAAAATGGAGAATATTGCAGGGATTCCAAAACATATCTTTATATGTTTTTCTCTTTTGTCTTTTGCACTGGAATATTCTGGGATTTTCTGTTATTTTTGTAATTGGAAATCCCAATTGTTTTTTTTTCTTTTCTGGCAAGCCGGACCTGGCCCAGCCTGTTGGGATTTGTCCTCCTTCCTGCAGACCATCTGGCCCGCGCCAGCGAAGCGGTACGCGGGACGCTTCAGCACCGTTCGATCTTGATTCGGGGGGCCAGGGTCGTCGCCTTTCCATGCTGGCCGAGGTCCCCTCCCCCTCCTCTCTCACACCGGCGCCGGCCGTCGACGTCGACGCTCGCCGATATGGCTGGAAGCCTCCTCCCTTTAAAGGAGAGCGCCTGAGGCCTCCTGGAACCCTAGGTTCCCCGTTTCCCACTCCAATTTTGCGCGCCGCCACCGCCAAGGCCGAGGGGCGTCTCCCCTGTTTCCCCGCCGGTGAGTTCAAATTCCCCACCGTGCCTTTGCCATCGTTCGGCCCCATGGTCGCGCTTAGCTCCCTCCTCACTTTCCCGCCTTCCTCCGTCTCACAGGTCGTGGCTAGCTGCCCAGAGAAGCCTCGAGCCCGTGGACGCTGCTGCAAACTCCTTCTTCCCCGACGTTGGCTACCTCGACGACGACGCCTCCCTCCTTTCCGTGAGCTCGAGATCGTCCCCGACGTCCCCGCAGTGAGCACCGTCTCCTCCCCTTTTCTTCCCCGTGGCCGTTCGCGTAGGGCCGTCGTGTTGCGACGCGTCCGTGGGCAGTAGTCGTCTCCGACGGGCAGCCCATGGCCGCCGTGTCCGTGGCGTGCTCCGGGTCTGCTCGTTCGTCCTCTGAGCGCATTCGGGATGCACGGAAGGCAGCCAAGGCGTGCCCTTGCGCACGTCCGTGGTGAGAACAGCTCGGTCTGAACCAGTCGGTGCTGCTGTCCGCCCTGAACTTCCGGTGAGAAGCACGTCGCCGTCGACGAGATCCCGGCGATCCCGTGAGCAAAAATGGTAACTTGGGTGTTCCCTTTACACGCGGCGCTTCTCCGTTTGGCTTGGGTGCTTCACAACCAACGCCAGCGACACCGCCGTTCGTCTCCACGACCGTCCTGTCAGAGTTCGTTGTTCGTCAGGTGTTCAAATTCAGACAGCACGATTGTTGTTACTTGTTTTCCACCAACTATTCTCTGTCGAGAACCCTTCAGTAGCGAAGTGGTGTGAGGTCCTGTGTTTGAATCGGGGCGGCGTGGGTTCGATCCCATGCCGAGGAAATGCCCCCCTTTTTTTGCTTTCTTTGCGAGGCTAACCAGCAAGCCCCACCTACCAGTGAGGTGGGCTGTGGTGCAGGCCTGGCAGGCAGGACCTGTTGGGCCAAGGAAGAGCAGGCCAACCTAGGTTGCCTGGAGAGGGCTAGCCCCTCTGTTTTTTCTCCCAGCCCTGTTTTCTTTTTCTTTTTCTCTCATTTCTTTTCCTTTTATTTTATTTTGTCTCCAAATGGCTCTGCCACATATTATATATGAAAATGGGGTAGAAAAATTCAAGGAATATCATGGTGCATTCCTTTTTTTGTTTTGAGCAATAGAAAAATGGAGTCATGTGTAGATCACTTTTGCACCGTAGAATTATGAGCGTGCTGGTACACTTCACCATGTTGTTTTCCTCCACTGTTTTGGAGGTCACATTGTGGTGTTTCTTTGAACATGTGGTGCTGGTTGGGGTGTTTGATAAAAGGTGCAAGAAGTACGCAAGAAAATCACCACCACATCGTGTTGTTTCTCTTTCTTGCATGTGTGGATTCGGGTCTCCCCTTGGCGGGTACATCCAATCCTTTCATGCGCTAGTTTCTATGTGATGCACATAGTAACCAGCTTGGAAATCCAAGTTTCCTTCCATGTTGTTGCCTTTTCGAGTGCAATTTCATGAACATATTGTGATATGAGAGTGACTTGCCTTCCTGTTTGCCTCTTTGATACTTCTTCGGGTGTCACCTCCCGTTGACACTTTTCACTCTCCAGAATCGACAGATTTATTTCACGATAAATTTCTTATTGTTAACTTGTTGTTGGTGATCATGCCATGTCATGTTGCCATGTCACTTACACCAAAGTTAAGGCTATGACCAAAGCCATAAAAATATTAATAATTCCATATGGAGTCTGTTGACGTGTCGTCAACACCTTCATTTAAACTTGAATAGATAGGGTCACACCATGTCCAAATTAAACTTGATCATTCCATCCATGCTTGTGCATTTGATCTCGATGTTTACTTGTGGTGGTTTTCATGGCCGGTACCGTACGTTAGAGCCTGCGCTTGCCGAGGAGACCTACGTGGAGCTGTCCGACACCGAGCCCAAGGACCCTGCTACGTCTACTCCATCGACTACTTACCCAGGCAAGGGGTTTATATATCATTCTTTATAGATTTCAGCTCGCTTGCCTAGCTGTATCTAGAATGGTTGCTTGATCCTACCACCATATACTTTTGCCTCTCAATTAAACCCAAACAGCCATGCACCCACATCCTAGCAAAACCTTGTTTTGCTATGTACCTTGCTTGCTTAACCATTGCTTAGTATGTGTAGGTCCTTACCTGCTGCTTATACCCATTGCTACTTGGTGGATTATCATGCTATTATCAGAAATTGGTTGATATTTATTATTATGATGTTAACTTATATTTGACGAAGGATGGGAGACCGGGCTCTTCCCGCCGGGTGTTTTGTTCCATTCGAGTCACCTAGGTCCCGAGATCCGGGTATTGTGTTTCTTGATGAGCGTGCCTAATCATGTGTGGGATTCTATGGGGTCCCCTTGTCTTACCTAGATATCTCCAAAAAATTCTAGTGGTGGCCCGAGCTGATTTACCATTTGAAACATGTGTGTGTGTGTCTGGTTAGTGCTCCAGCAGTTTTATAACAACTTGGGCCTGCGAGGACAGAGTTCCCTTGTTGGTCTACACTGGTGAGCTAGGGGAGCCCCTGAGTTCAGGTGAGACTAACCCCGACCTTAGCCATAAGGTAGAGACCGATTCGAGAGTGCTGCCGGATTTTGAGTTCGATGTCGAATCACCGGGGGCCACCCGGAATTGTGTGTTGTTAGTTAGAGGGACTGTGACGTTCCGGAGTTTCAGGAGCCTTCACCTGCCAAGCGGAAACCGGGCGTACATGTAAAGCCTATGATGGGCGGTTGGTACACCCCTGCAGGGTTAAATCTTTTCGAAAATCCGTGTCTGCGGTTATGGACGACTTGAGACCTACTCCTTGTTCATAGAATAACATCAATTGAATCATGCTTTAAAAGTTTCCAACGTGTGAGTTTCCTTGATTGCTCTTCTTTGTCCGGGGCGACAAAGAGGGAACAAGGTTGTGTTATGCTTTGCGTAAGTAGGTGGATAGAGACCTATTGATGCGATCATCAACGATTTCTTGGATCTTCCCTCACTCTAATAGATCGTTAGCCACTCATATATGCTAGCGCGGCTGCAACCTCAACCACTACCTTTCCTTACCGTGAGAAGTTAGTTATACTGTCTTGATATATACTCACCTCTTGCATTTTATTTCACACTATGTACAAACATTTGGGCCCTCAGACTACTACTTCGACACGAGCACCAGCAAGTACTTCGTGGAGGTTCCGCCGGAGGAGGATGACGACGACTTCGTTCAGTAGACCTTCAGTTGGGTTTTCGATGATCTGCCGGTGGATGACATGTTTTGTGTGCAGATGTAAGGCCCCCGATGCGGAACTATCTCGAGTTAGTCGCTTTCGCATCCAATCTGAGATAGAAGCGCATAAGTGGCCACCGACGCATGATACTCGCACTTGTATTTCTATCGGATTCTCGACAACAGGTAAATGAAGCATGAACAACTAAGACATAAATATATAATTCCAGGGCATACACTCGCCACTGGTATTTATTACATCATCTCAGAGAACATAAGATCTAACAGTACATCATAGAATCATACAGAAGACACACACGACCGAGTACGGTCAAGATCCAAATGGCCCTAGAGAGGGCTACACATAAACAAGTCCACCCACGGAACGTCGGAACCCAACTATAGGCCTACTGGGCAAAGTCATCCTCATCGTCCTCCTCTGGTGGCACCTCCACGAAGTAGCGTCCGGTTCTCGGGTCGAGGTAGTAATCAACTGCAGCGGCCGATCAGGCAAAACATAAAGGGGAAAAGAAAAGCAAGAGGTGAGAATATACCAATGCAGTATAACTAACTTCTCACGGTAAGGAAAAGTAGTGGTTGAGGTTGCATCCGCGCTAGCATAAATGAGTGGCTAACGATCTATTAGAGTAAGGAACGATCCAAGAACTCGTTGATGATCGCATCAATAGGTCTCTATCCACCTACTTACGCAAAACATAACACAACCTTGTCCCTTCTTTGTCGCCCCGGACGAAGAAGAGCAATCAAGGCAACTCACACATTGGCAACTTTTAAGACATGATTAAATTGATGTTATTCTCTGAACAAGGAGTAGGTCTCAAGTCGTCCATAACCACGGGCACGGCTTTTTGAAAAGATTTAACCCTGCAGGGGTGTACCAACTGCCCATCATAGGCTTCACATGTACGCCGGTTTCCACTTGGCCGGGTAAATGCCTGAAACTCCGGAACGCCAGAGTCCCTCTAACTAAAAACGCACAATTCCGGGTGGCCCTCGGTGAGTCGACATCCAACTCAAAATTCGTCTGTTCTCTCGAATCGGCCTCTACCATCTGAACGAGGTCGGGTTAGTTTCCCAAACCATGTGGACAACCCCCTAGCTCCCTGGGGTGGACCAACAAGAGAAACCATATCTCCGCTGGCCCGGGTTGTTTAGAAAACTGATGGGGTACCAACCAAGCACACACACGTTTGCAAATAGTAAATAAGCTCGGTCCACCACTAGAACTGTTTTAAGCTAGGTAGGTAAGACAAGGGTACCCCATAGAATCCCACACACGATTAGGCACGCTTGTCAAGAAACACAATACCCGGGACTCGGGACCTAGGTGACTCGAATGGAACAAAACACCTGGCGGGAACAGCCCGGTCTCCCATCCTTCGTCAAATATAAATTAACATCATAATAATAATTATCAACCAATTTCTGATAATAGCATGATATTCCACCAAGCAGCAATGGGTATAAGCAACATGTTAAGGGCTTACACATACTAAGCAATGGTTAAGCAAGCAAGGTACATAGCCAAACAAGGTTTTGCTAGGATGTGGGGGCATGGCTGTTTGGGTTTAATTGAGAGGCAAAGTATATGGTGGTAGGATCAAGCAATCGTTCTTAATAAAGCTAGGCAAGAGAGCTGAAAGGTATAAAGAATGATATATAAACCCCCTTGCCTGGATAAGCAGTCGACGGAGCAGACATAGCAGGATCCTCGGGCTCGGTGTCGGACAACTCCACGAAAGTCTCCTCGGCAGTCTCAGGTGCTAACGTAAGGTACCGGCAAGAAAATCACACAAGTAAACATCGAGATCAAATGCACACGCATGGTTGAGATGATCAAGCTTAACAGGAATGATGTGACCCTATCTAGTCAAATTTAAATGAAGGTGTTGACGACACGTCAACAACTTCATATGCAATTATTTATATTTTTATGGCTTTGGTCATAGCCTTCATTTTGGTGTAAGTAGCATGACAACATGGCATGGCATGACCAACAATAACAAGTTAACAAAGAAAAGTGCATCGTGAAATAAATCTATCGATTACGGAGACTGAAAGGTGTCGACAATGGTTGACACGCGGAGAAGTATCAAGGATGAAAAGAGAAGGAAAAGAAAAGATTCTGCATGGAAAACTTCTAGGCCTTGCCACCTGTGTTTTCAAACACATCTGGGCCCCATGCAGTCTCCTTGAATTTCCATTGGCTAAACACTTGTGGTGGAACCACAAATGAGTTCACAAGGAAAAAGAAAAAGAAAAGAAAAGTAAGAAATAAGCAACAAATTGAGGATGACCAACACCTTCATGTCTAAGTTGCTCAAACCCCTGATCTGACCTCTCCATGATGATCAGTAGCTTCTCCTACCAAAAAAACATATATGGGATGCCCAAAATGTACAGGGGTCACTTAAACATGCAAAGCAGGGGGAAATTTGAATTTGAATTCAAATTCAAACAGAAAAGAAAGAAAAAGAAAAACGGGGGAAACCCCTTTCTGGGCTGTTTTCGAGCAATCTGGCCTATCTCCAGATAAGCCAGTGGCCTCAGCCCACTGCGCAGCCCAGCCCACCTTGTGGCCTAGCCCACTGACCTGTGGGGCCTGGGTGTCAGCCAGCGAAACAAAATGAAAAAGGGGCGCGCCGAATGGGACTCGAATCTATGCCGCGCTGCTTATATCCACTGCCCCCGTGCCACTCCTCTATGAAGTGTTTGCTGAACAAACAGATGCCACAACAAACTTAAGAAGTGACTACGCGAAGCAAAAGGTTCAGATGAGCCCGAACCCGACAACAGCGAGACATTGCGGCGAGGCTGGCCTCACGCACACGACGCCGGCGACGTTGCTTCCGCCTGGAATCAGGACCTGGCACATACGTCTACACAAGGAGCACCTTCCCGGCCACTGGGAGTCCACGGTGAGGATGCAGGGCTCACCGGAACATCACGGCGGCAGAACACCTGCATCTTCAGACAACCCGCAGCGCAACCAAACTTCAGACGACCCGGGAATCGAGCACACGGCGGCTCCGGCCACGGATTTGCATGCAAACGACAGAGGGCAGTACCACGGTCACGTGGGTGCCCTGGCCTAGACCTAGACCTCACCGGAGGGGAGGTCAGGTTCGCTTGAATCCTTGGCGGGTGTGACAGACACACACACGCAAGTTCAGACGCGGGCGACGCCATCTTAGCTAAACAAAAATGGAGCTCCTTTGGTGCCAAGGACACGCCCTGGACGCTCCTAGCACGCGGGAGGTCGTTCGAGATGCACCACGGACACGGTGATCACGAACCCCTCGACGGCGACGAACTATGCGGCAGACGTCCTACTGCTGACCTGAACCCGGAGCTACACGCATCCACGAGCAAAGGAAAGAGCTTCAGCTCACCTTGTGGGCACGCAGCATGTCCCAACCTAGCCGTACAGGAAGAAGCCAGTCTTGAAGACGACGGCGCGGTACTGGGGCTCCACCGCGACGCCCACGGCCCCGCGACGAATCCGTGCACCCTTCTACTACCTGCGACCGGGAACGGGTCAAAACTTCACAGGAGAAGGTGCGTGCCAACCCACGTCCAAGGATTTGAGCGCACGACGACGAATTTGAAGGAATTTGTCCGGCGGACATGGCGGGCCAGGGGAGAACCTGTGGGGTCAAACAGGACGGCGGCGGCGGAAACCTGAGGGGGAACGAGTCCTCTAGGGTTCCAGGACGGGTCAGGGGCGCTGGATATAGAGGAGAGGGCTTCTGGCCACGTCGACGGGGTCGACGTCGATGCCTCCCGCCGGTTGTGAGAGAAGAGGAAGAGGGGACCTCTCCACGGTGGAAAGGCGACGAGCTACGCCCCTCGGATCAAGATCGAACGGCGCAGAGAGATATCGCGTACCGCTTCGCTGGATGGGGCCAGGTGGGCTGCGAGAAGTGGGGCGAGGCCTGCTGTGCTGGGCCTGGCAGGTCCTCTGCCTCCAGAATAAAAGAAATTGGATTTTTCCATTTAACAAAAATAGAAATGTCCAAGATTTTTTCTGAGCAAACAAAAAGGGAGAAAAACATATGAAAATATGTTTTGGAATCCTTGCAATATTCTCCAATTTAAAAAATGGGTTTGGCCAATTTTGGAACAACTAAAATGTGGGGCCATTTTTGAAATTCAAACTCACATTGAACTATGGCCCACATTTTTGGAGGTGGAAAACATGGTGCAAGGTTTTTGAAAAGCTTGGGAAGGGGAAAGAATTGGCTTTGCCAAGTTTGGGGTCAAGGGGAGCACACATGCAACATGGATAAATCTCCAAACACCTCTCTTTAACCATGTTGTTTGAATTCAAAAGCAATTTAAATGAACCCAAAACCTTGTGGCATTTTAAATCAGCACATGAATTTGCAACATCTAGCACCATGTCAAGTTTGGAAGTCACATGACAAAGAAAAATTACATGATGATTACAAGAATTGCTCTTGGGCTGTTATAGCTGCTCTCTCTAGGGCCATTTGGATCTTGACCGTACCCGGTCGTGTATGTCTTCTACATGATGTTATGATGTATTGTTGGATCTTATGATCTCTGAGATGATGTAATAATAACTGTGGCGAGTGTATGCCCTGGACTTATATATTCTACGTCTTAGTTATTGTTCATGCTTGATTTACCTGTTGCCCAGAAGCCGATAGCGATACGTGTGTGAGTATCGTGCATCGGTGGCCACTTATGCGCTTCTATCTCAGGCCGGACGCGAAAGCGACTAACTCGAGATAGTATCGCATCGGGGG
Organism: Bromus sterilis; assembly: GCA_950022295.1. Classification (NCBI taxonomy): domain Eukaryota; kingdom Viridiplantae; phylum Streptophyta; class Magnoliopsida; order Poales; family Poaceae; genus Bromus; species Bromus sterilis. The sequence continues at coordinate 139,575,547 of OX465599.1, read as the reverse complement.
CCTTACACATTGCCATCACGGCGCACTGCCGCTTCTGAACCCTCAGGGGGCACTGAGAATTATGGACCTACCGGCTCCTAACACCAACGGCCGTATAGAGCCGGCGGTCCAATTTCCCTCACAGGATCATAATACCGAGTTCGTCAGCAGATCCATAGGTAACCGGTGTCTGGCGTCGGCTTTGAGGAACACACGCTTGCCCCCAGATTTAAAGGGATCGCGTAAGATTGCAAACTATACATCTTACATGGACCCGACAACTTGGATCGAAAGCTGCAACCTCGCCATGGATATGCTGCAAGCCAGCGAAGAGGTTTGCGCCCGCTACCTTACGATGATGTTGGAAGGACTGACTCATACATGCTTCAAAAATCTCCCGGAGAATTCAATCACCTCTTGGGCAGATGATGTGCGAGACATGATAATGGCTTCAAGTCCCCGGAAACGGCGCCAAAATTTTTCTTCATGTGCGAGAGATGATAATGGCTTCTCTCCCTTTGTTGGTTACCCCAAGTGGAAGGTGAGATGTAGGACAACAAAAAATTTCCCTTGGAAAAGATGCCAAGGTTTAGAGTGTCTCCCGTAGGACTCCAAGGTCGACAAGTAGGTGGAAAGGAAACAATGGCACCGTTTTTAAGACAAAAGTTGCTCCCTTGACCTGGACCTGCACACAAAACAAATAACTTTGCTCCAACGAAGTTCAGAGAGGTTCTCAATCTCTCCGGCCTTGCTGTTTACAACGGATCAAACGCAAGGGATAATGATAATGGTGATTGCAACTGGAAAGTAAAAGCAAGAAATAAATTGAGCGTGTAAATAGTGATGAGAATATGGACTGGGGTCCCATGATGTTCACTAGTGATGTCCCTCTCCCAAAAGACGATAAAACTGTTATACGAGGTAAACAAATCACAGCTTGGCAATTGACAGGATTAAAAATGCACCGCAATGCTAACTATGCTACAAAGAAAGGAAGAGGCTCAAAAGCATGGGCGGTACGCCAAAATAAGTAGACTCTAATCCAACTACATCTACTACTATTCATCCACCTTGAGATATCTATCCAGAACATCTCGCTGGTATTAAGTTGCGAGCCCCACCCAAAGTGTAAACCAAAAGCAACAGACAACTGCACTAAAAGAACTTTGCGTAAAGTAAACAATCCTTGCAACCTCGGTTACAAGCACCATTGTTTTCCCCCTTGTGGCAAGATCATATCCCCTAGACTAATGTTTCTGTCACTCAAGCTAGTCATCAGGGGGCATAACCCACAATCGAGCACAACGCTCCCTCTTGGAGTCACTACCTACTACTTGGGCAAAGCAATAAACAACAACGGAGAACATGCAAGAATTACTCAAGAACATAAATATAGAAGATAAGAACCAAATATATTACTCAATAACAAACTGAACATAGTCTCATAATCCATCAGATCCCAACAAACTCAACATAGCAATAGAAGAAAGAATTACATATGTGCCTTGATCATGTAGAGCAGATCACAAGGTCTAATCCATGAAGAACAAAGAGGGGAGGAGAACATCAAATAGCTACTGATTACGGACCCATGGTCCAAGGTAGACTACTCACGGATCATCCGGGAAGCGTCCATAGTAGAGGAGAGGCTCCCGGAGGTCAATCCTCCCTCCGACAGGGTGTCGTGAAGAGGTCTGCTGGCGCTCTCGATCTTGGAAGCGTGACGGCGGCTGAACAAAGGCGGTTTTGCGAAAAGTTTTTCTGTCTTTGGAATAACCCCGTCACGGAGAATAAATAGGCGAAGGCGGGCAGCCAGGTGGGCCACCAGGGGTCCATGCGCCCCCTGGCGCAACCATCCCCTTGGGCGCGCCACTGGCCCCACCCAGGTGTTTCCGGAAGGTTCTTCTACGCTGATTTCTTTATCTTATTTTTTCCGAATTTTTGGAGAACTTTTAATATGGGGGAAACCTGAAATAGAAAAACAGCAAAAAACAGGAACTGGCAGTGGGGTGCACTGAGTTAATAAGTTAGTCCAAATATTATCCGATCAGAAAAGTTATGAAAGTGTATCTAGATCATAGAAATACCACACAGAACAAGCATGGAGCAAGCAGAAATTGTAGTTACGTTTGGGACGTATCAACATCCCCAAGCTTAATTCCTGCTCGTCCTTGAGTAGGTAAATGATAACAAGCATAATTTTTGTGATGACATGCTAACAACCATATAAGAACTTTGATAGTAAAGCAATCAAGGTATTCAATTCAAGTCATAACATGCAAGAGTCTATATTAGCATTGAAACAAGAAACATAAGAACATTAAGGTGCAAGAGCTCTCGTTGTCCGTAACTCGAATGTCTTCAGATGGTGTTTGCATGCAAGAAGGGGGAGATGGGAATACGAGAACAAATATATTTTTTGAGAACTCAAGCTACTAAAGTTTCACACTTAGTCTTCTTTGGAATCTTATCTTGACTCGTCCCCAGACCACTAGCGAGGTACAAGTCAATTTGATCCACTCCATTTCGATATTTTGAGCACTCATGCAATGGATGAGCGTAAGAACGAGAGTTGACACTTAGGATGGCAAAGAGAGAAATACGGTGGAGGAGGAAGACAAAAAGGGTGAGAAAGTCTCACATCAATGAGGACAATCATAGGCGTGAAGGACAAATGATAGATATGATGTGAGGAGTAGGGATTGCCACGCAACGGATGCACATACGAGCTACGATAAGCTCTCGAATGGAACTAGTGGGGTTGCATCCAATTTGCTCGCTCAAGAAGACCTAGAGCTCGTTTGAGGAGGCTCATCCTTGGAATATGCAAGCCAAGTTCTATAGTGTGAAGGTACCCACATAGCTATATGCATATATGATCATCTCTATGGAGTATAAGATATAGAGGGAGTACGAGTGTGAATCTTTCAAAAGGAATAGTAGTGTTGCCCCTTTCTCTCTTTTTATTTTCTTTTTCTCTTTTTTGTATTTTTTGTATTTTTTTGGTGGCCTCAATGGCTCTTTCTAGTTAACTCTCATTTGTCCTCTTTGGGATCTTTTAAATTTGTCCACTTTGGGATCTTTTCCTCACTTAAGGGAAACACTCTATTTTACAAGAAGTATAGAAGATCTTCACACTTTACAAGGTACTCATCATAAAGAAGATGTAGCTATCATGATGTATGCAAACGTATGCCTCTGCCAGTGTAGAAGGTACATGTATGACATGAAGATCAAGTCATGAAGAGGTGGATGTTGCATGTCAATATATCTCGGAAAGGCTATGGAAAGGCCTTGATAGGTAGGTATGTTGGCTGTTTTGAGGAAAGATATAAGGAGGTTTATGATGACAGAGCATATCATTCCAAGGGTTTGGATGCACCGGCGAGGTGGACGCCAACTCTCGGAGAGAAGAGGGCAATGCACGGTACCGAAAAGGCTAGAAAATATGAGGAGGTGGAAGTGTCAACTTTCAATACTTACATGAGTCCGAAGAACTCATGCAATTATTATCGGTAACTCTCAATATAATAAGTAGGTTCACAAAGAGACAAGTACCCCGAGGAGGAGTGTATGGGGGTTTGGTTATCCTTGCGCATCCTCGACTCATGGTACGTGAGTGTACTCTAATATCCGATCCCTCCAAAGATTAGTGATCCATCTAGTAGTTAGAGTTCTCAACTAGTTTTATAGTTTTTGAAAATAAACACAGGTTGCCCAAAATACGACACCTATCACTAATAGTCTAGAGCTCTTGACACCAAAAGTTCAAACATTACTCACAACAATACCTCGAAACTATTGCAAGTTACTAGTACAATTGAATAGCAACCTCAATTACCTACTTTCAAGACAAGACACAAGTCAGCGCAACAACCAACTCTCTTAAAAAGATAAATATGAAGACTAAAGAGAGTTCCAGCAACAAATTAAACTAAACTAAAGCTCTTGAAAAAGATAAACATGAAAACTAAGAGCTAGACAGGGCAGTAGCTACGAAAAGGTAAAGATCACACAACAGCAGAAAGATAAGAATGAAAAATCCTATGATGTGTTCTAGTTTAAAGTGGAGCGTGTTTCTCTCCCATACAAAGTAAGCATGGGTCTAACTTGTTATGAACAGCAAGCAAAGCTAAATAAAACTAAAAAGTAAACCTAAGAGTGTCTCACTCCAAGCATAGCACATAACGCATGAAGTGATAAAAATGTAGTGACACGAAGGACGAACTGATGATTGTTGATGGAGAAGGGGATGCACGGGGGAATCCCCAAGCTTAGACGCTTGAGTCTCCTTGAATATTTATTGGGGATGCATGGGGGAATCCCCAAGCTTGAGCGTTTGACACTCCTGGATCATCTTTCATCCTCTCCCCTCGCACACTTGAAAACTCCCTTCATACATAACTCATCATAAGCTGATTAGAGAGGTTAGTACCCTTAATAAAATAATTTTCCTCTACTGGAAATAAAGATATTCTTAAAGAGCTACTGTTTCTCAAGATTTCCAAAAAAAATTGCAAAGAAAAAGCAAGCTTAAGGTTTTCAAAAGTGAGGAAAGGAAAAACGTGGCAGAATCTGTGAAAAACAGAACAACACGTAGTAAATAATTTTTTTGGGGTACTTCTGCAACTCAAATCAAAAAACTCAGAACAGTTGAAAGTTTCACAATTGTACAGAGCATGCTATGTAAGAAAATCAGCTCCAAAAGATGAACTCGTGATTTTAGGCTAATTTTTTCGTCCAAGGACAGAGTCTGTTTTCTGGACAGCATGTCACAACTTTTGCTTCCCTTATCAAAAGAGGCTAGAACTTGGCACAAAGCTTGAAAATAAAGATACAATTATGTTGCTACAGTAGTAACAATCATCAAGACCACTAAAAATAGAAGTAAAAACATCTTGGGTTGCCTCCCAACAAGCGGTTTCTTTTACGTCTTTGAGCTAGGCATAAAGGAAAAAAGATCAATCAAGTTGTATCAATCGAACCATCATCAAAAATCTCTTCAATTGTACAACTAGTTTTAAGAGGTCTTTCAAATAAGGGCCTAATGAAGATACTTCTAGGGATAAAACGAAAAGGCGGAAAATCAATGGGAGTTTCATTTATAAATTTATCTAAGAGGGGTATTTCTTCCAAAGTTTTCACGGTTTCAACTCCCTTGGCAATGGGTGGATTATTTTTAGGTCAGGGAACCTTAGGGACATAATTGAACTTAGGTTCCTTTCTTGCCAGAGTTTCTACTTTTTTTGGTTTGATTGAGGAGAAAGTAGTTCCTAAAGTGTTAATGATTTCCTCAATCTTATCAATCCTAGAAGGATCCATATCATGGGATTTGATGGTATCCAAAGTTTTAATAATTTTAAGCATGGAGCTATCAAGTCTGTTCAAATCCCCTTGAATCTTGCGATCCAACTCATTTATCCTAGTTATACTAGGAAACCGGACACAACTTTCCTACGGCTATAAGGAAGCAAACAACGAGATGTTCTAATCAGACAGAGGAGAACCTAGTCCTATCTTCCCGTAGAACAAGATGAGGGTGACTCAGAACTCAAAACGAAGAGGATAAGGAGAAAAAAGAAGCCTTACGGTGTTCCCTTATATACCCAGAGTAACTATATAACTATAGAAAGCTAGACTCGACTTAGGCCAAGGCTGCTAGTCCTACAGTCAGTCCTGCTCTGATACCAAGTCTGTCGGGACCCGGGGTTAGCGTATGCAAGTCCCGCTACGACATAGTCATATGGAGAGCCGAGAATCGTACCCACTTGTCTAAGCAGACAAGGCCAAGCACAGAACGTTCTCGGAAAGCATCGTATGTGAGGGGCATCCCATCCAGGCCGGATGATCAACTGAGATGGGTCCTCATCGTCCGCTCACAAGCCTAATGATATGGGTGGTGAACTCCCATATTCAAAGACAAGTCGCCTCAACAATACTATCGACTATCTCATAACTCTTACATAGACTTACTCCAGCCCGATCACTTAGTCGGGGTCTAGGGCGGGCTCAATCATACCACAAAGTGTGCACGAGACGGAGTCTCGAGCAATCGCATCGCGATGCCCCAAGATGCGCACATCTAAGGGCCACTTGGTGTATGAAAGACCGCCAGCCAGATCACAACTAAGGTCTCGAAAACCCATACAAATACAGCATGTTATAAACATACACGCATCACACATGCCTTGTATGAACAGCAGGTATCATTGCAATTCTCTACAAAGTATACATTTTATTGATAACTCTCACAGAGTGCACACAGAGATCACAAGCATGTGATCCAACATTACAACAGACAAGCGGAAGCAAAGTAGGTCTGAGTACAGACAAGTTTAACAAATGGCTTAAGAAGCCTTATTTAAACACAAGCCCTCTACGAGGGAACCAGTCGTCTGACTGGGACTAGACTAGCTTGGTCTTCAGTCGTCGAGCTCGATGAAGAAGCCACCTTCGGGGTCAGTGGGTTCATCTAAAACATAGAATAAGCAAACGTGAGTACAAAGTCATACTCAGCAAGACTTACATAGGAGCTATACTACTCATGCATATGTATCAAGGTAAAGGGAGGTGGGGTTCAATTGCAGAAGTGCCAGCTTTGAGTTGGCTAGTCCTGAACTACGAGTAACAGACTTTGAGGTAAGAAGCGTACATGAGTCCACTACTTTCTCCAATCAATTACACCACTATGGTGCCTTCCTCGACTTCCCCACGAGAAAGCACGCCATAGCACTCACACTTATCTTGGTGTGTTTTAGAAGTATCCAGTTCAAGTTGTCTAATAATCAAGCTAAGCTTTCCAAGTAGTCCTTAACCGCGGACGCGGCTATTCGAATAGTTTTGTTAACCCTGCAGGGGTGTACCACTACACACACATGATCATCAGTTACCGCCTTTGATCTCGACACCATTCAAGGGGTGTCAGCGAGGATGCTCACCACAACTGTTACCTCATAGCCTATCTAGTCCAAGAAAGCCGCCTACCTGGGTTGGCTACCACTATCGTGAACCCAGCCGGTTTACCGAATTGGATCCAAGTGATGTGTGCGTGGTGCATAAGCCGGTCTCGGTTTAGCCGTTCTCTCACTTAGCATCCAGGCCACAAGCCTACCAGAACTCCGAACTATTGCGACATCTGGACATTGAAAGGGATGAGTTAATAGGTTGAGAGGGGTTAGTGAGCCCAATGTGTGGTTGTACTCTTCATCTTGGATCACCACACAAGAACTCGGACTTAGGGCGGTGTTCAACGAGACAACCCACTGTGTACTCCTACACATCCTCTCATCGTTCACCTTGTATTAGGGTAGATTCACCAACACCTTTCCACCAACATCATCATGATCACTACCATACCGACTCACATAACAGTAACATCATTGTCTCACTCTAAGCATGCAATAAGCAGTAACAATTGCAGGGGCCACATGATATCAATCAACTCCTACATTTGCTAGGATTGTGGTTTGCTTACTACTGTGACAAATGATAGGTCATGCAAAGGAATGGGTTCATCTATGCGGTAGAAACGTGGCATGGTAATCATCCTATACAATGCATAAGCGAGACATGAGAGGGAAGTGGGATTTTATCGACATGATCAATGGGGGTTTGCTTGCCTTGCTGACGAGGCTCGGGTTCGGGGTCTTCAACGAAGGGGGCAGCCTCCTGTTCCGGTTCCACCTCTACTCGACAAACAACAAACAAGGTAGCAAAGTAAATACAATGCACAATCACATGGTTGAAGGTTGAAACTTGATGTATATGCTTTGATGTGTGAAGCAATTCCACTTAAATGGGGTATTTGCAATTGAATTTGCAAATTTAAACTCCACATATGATTTCCAATTTAGCCAATTGCATATGACATTGTTGGATCAAGTTAACCCATTTTGAAATGTGTATGATATGCCTCTGATGTGTAATTGAAATGTAGTATGTTGCTATGGTTCAAGTTGCAAAAGCATTTGAAAAGAATTTGATTTAATTCCATTTAAACCAAATAGCAAATGCTACTGGTCCCATTTTAAAATCAACTCAAACATAGTTTAAAGTTGGATATTTGGATAGCTTATTTTCTCCTGATCATTTTTCATATATTATTTGTTAAATTTGGAGTTAATATGAGTTTTCTACGAATTTCCAAACTTCAGCCTTTTTCTGGAATTTTTGGATTTATATAAATCAATTAATCGATTTATTGCGTCAGGCTTGCGCAAGGGTGACGTCACGGGGGGGTCTGACTGGTGGGGTCAGCATGTCAGCATCTGGGTTAATTAACCCGGTTACTTTTAACTAACCAGGGGGTTAAGGGGGGGCCAGGGTCCACTGGCAGTGACCCAGGGTCACTTAACCCAAGTGGGGTTAAGTCCCTAATCACGGCCACGTCGGCGGGCTGCCGGCGGCTAAACGCCGGCGTCACCAGACGCGGCGGCGCACACACGGGAGGACGATTCCGGCGTCCATTTGAAGCGTTGTGACCACCAGACGACTTCTCTTGGTCGCGCGCATCTCCCCGAGCACCTCAGCGTCATCGGGGGGCACCAGAGTGATGTCGGCGTCATGTTTTGCGGCGGCGGCGCCACTGGCTTGAGGTGAACCTCGCCACAGAGCACCATTTGGATCGGGAACAAGTGCAAACAGAGTAGTGTAGCACGGGAAACGCGAAGGACACGGTGGCAGCGATGAAAGCTTTGCGGAGACTCGCCGTCGACGAGCACGGCGGCGCTGCACCTCGGCCCTCATGGCAGATCGTGACAGAGGCAGAAATAGGGGGCGGGAAGAGAGGGGTTTGAACCGCCTGCTCACCAGGAGTTCAACGGCGGTGACGGCTTGAGCTGGGAGGGCTTGACGGCGAGGAAATCGTCGTCGATCTCCTTCGGCTCCGGCGGCGGCTCGAGCTCGAATTCGTCGGCTACGGAGGCGCCGTGCTCACCATCTTCTGCAGATCGACGCGGAGCTCGAAGGGGAACACGGGGGACAACTTCAAGACGCTCCGGGACGTCGATGGCCATGCGGGAGCTCGACGGCGCTCCGGTGATCCTCTCGGTCTTCTTCAAATCCGGCGAAACGGAGGGGGTAAGTGCACTGGAGGGAGGGGAATGGAGGAGGCGTGCTCCAGGGCGTCTCCAGGCGAAGGGAGAAGGCACGGGGAGGCCTGGAAGGCTCTTGGCGGCGACGTGGTGTCCACGGCTGGCTCGGTGGCTTTCCACCGAGCAGCTTGGGTGCACGGGACGGGGAAGAAGACCCTGCTGCCCCTTTGGGCCGGGTGGGCTGGCTGGGCTGCTCTCGCCTGGGCGACAGGTAAGGGTTTTCCTTTTCTTTTTCTGTTTTTCTTTTTTGTCATTTTTTTTGGCTAGCCAAAAAAAATAGCAAACCATTTTATTAAATGCTGAAACTTTTTATGTGGCATCACAATATACTAGGCTAGCCACTTAAAAAGTTTGAACATTTTTAAAATTCAAATTATTTGAACTTTAAATCAAATAGGAGTTTTTGATTAATTCCAAAGCACTGTTTGAATATTTGAAAAATCCATGAGCATGGGGTGGGTCCCACATCACTTGATATGTGATCACACTCATTTATAAGACTTTTCAAAAATCTAACATGAATTTTTGGAGAAGATTTATTTCTGGCCTGTTGAATTAATTCATCTGGGGGGGTTCCTTCTCCCATTTTGCTTTTGAATTTGATTTCAATGACTTCTTTTGAAAATTTTAACATGATGCAAGATGACTTTGATACTAGCACATTACCTAACAGAGGGTTCTGACAACTCGCCCCCACTCAACAGAATCTCGTCCCGAGATTCAGAAGTCTACGGGAGGAAGGAGGGATACACGGCACTGAAACGGTCTTCTCTTTCCCACGTGGCTTCTCTCTCAGAGTGGTGTGACCATTGCACTTTCAGAAACTTAATCTTCTAACGACGAGTGACACGCTCTGCAGAATCAAGAATACGAACGGGGTATTCTCGATAAGAAAGGTCATCTTGGAGATCAAGCGTTTCATGGTCGACTTCGCGGATGGGGTCCTTGAAGCAACGCCTGAGTTGGGACACATGGAATACATCATGTACTCGGGAAAGGTGCGGGGGTAGTTCAAGTTGGTAGGAAACTTCTCAACGGTTAGCAAGAATGCGGAAAGGTCCGATGTAACGTGGGGCCAACTTTCCTTTGATACCGAAACGTTGGGTTCCCTTCAGAGGAGTAACCCGAAGGTAAGCCTTCTCATCCAGATTGTAGCTCTCTTGCCTATGATGACGATCATAGTATCTTTTCTGACGAGACTAGGCTACTTTCAATTGATCACGAACAATGCGAACTTGCTCTTCTGCTTCCTTTATCATATCCGGTCCAAAGAATTGTCTCTCACCGGTTTCTGACCAGTTTAGGGGTGTTCGACATCGTCGTCCATATAGGAGTTCAAAAGGAACCATGTTCAGACTAGATTGGAAGCTATTGTTATAAGCAAATTCGGAAAATGGAAGAGACTTGTCCCAATTCTTTCCGAATAAGATAACACAAGCTCTGAGCATGTCTTCAAGAATTTGGTTAACCCTTTCGACTTGACCGCTAGACTGAGGATGGAAAGATGTACTAAAGGAGAGATGAGTTCCCATCCTGAAGAAACCGAAGCCAGAGAGGATCAATGCCATCATGGCCCTTCAAAAGCCGACCTCATTAAAGGGAGTCCAATGACTCACAGGGTGCGTAGCTGCCCTAAGTCGGTTTATAAGCCGACTTGGAGAGAAAGCAACCCCCCTGTACCGACTCTTACGAAAGTCGGAAAAATTCATCTAGGATGATTAGGCTGATCAAGCTCTAGAATCGCTGAAGAAGCAGTTATCCCAGGCTCCAATCCTGGCGGATCCTAAGCCAAAGGAGCCGATGGTACTCTATATTTCATCCAACAATAGAGAAGTCAGTGTTGTGGTGGTGGTTGAACGTATGGAAGCCGGTAAAGAGCACCCCTTACAAAGGCCAGTCTATTTTGTTAGTGATGTCTTGACTTCATCGAAGCAGCGCTACCCTCATTGTCAGAAACTGGTCCTTGGTGTATTCATGGCGAGTCGGAAACTCAAGCATTATTTCCAGCAGCACCCCATAACTGTAGTTAGCTCAACACCGCTTGCAGATATCATCCCAAACCGGGAAGCCACGGGAAGGATTGCAAAGTGGGCTATAGAGTTGGGGGATTATCATATCAAATATGAGCCACGCACGGCCATCAAGTCTCGGGCGCTGGTCGACTTCATCAATGACTGGACAGACATCCAAGCACCCTCAGAAAAGCCGGTTACCATATACTGGACAATGCACTTCAATGGGAGTCGGCAGCTTCAGGGGTCAGGAGCCGGCGTGGTCCTTACCTCACCCAAAGGATAGAAATTCTGCTATGTTCTACAATTACAGTTCACTTGCACCAATAAAGCATCAGAATATGAAGCCTTGCTTCATGGGCTGCGGCTGGCTCGTGAAATGAAAATAAGATGGATTCAATGCTATGGCGACTCTGACCTCGTCTCTCAACAAGTGTCAGTGAAATGGAACTCCAAAATTCCACCATGGCAGTCTATCAGCGAGAAGTTGAAAGACAAGCTGATTTCTTTGTCGGATACCAGGTGGATTATGTGGAGCGCAAGCTAAATGAAGCCGTCCTGGCTCGGCTCTCAACGAAAGCCGGTTCCACCAAATGTGTTCCAGGATGTACTAACAAAGCCGTCTCTGCAAATACCAATAGAGCAAGACATAGCAGAACGGGATCCAGAACCGTCTCTGGTGGCCGCAATACACGCCACCCTGTGCCTTATTTGGATTACAAGACCCAGGAAATCCTACCCACGGATGAGGTACTGGCCAGACAAATTTTCAGGAGGAGCAAATCTTTTGTCCTCATTAACGGTGAGTGAAAGTGCAGTATATCGACCAGATGGGGGGGTGAATGGGAGATTTTCAAATTTCTCAAGGAATTTCGAATTCCTCAGGACTGAGGCAATACGAAATTGAAGAAACTAAAACACGACGAGGCACAGAAACGTTACAGAAACGTAGGCAAGAATATAAAGTAACATATTGTAGAGCTAAAGTATGACCTATGCAAGAGACGAGGAACCATAATAGAGTAACTCAGAAAGAAAGGCATCAGGATGGGTCATCAGTGCATAAACATAAAAGCTGAGGTTGAAGAAATAGCACCAGGGCACTGAAGACACAGATATGATGAACCAGTTCGAGTTGCTGTGAGAACTCTACATCTGGTTGGAGAGGCTGAGATTAAACTCAGAAGACAAAGTCTTCACCTTATTCTCCTTGCACTAAGTCCTCAGACTACGTCCAATTACTCAGGTGAGTCTTCAAGGTAGACTCCCGATACCTTCACAGACTCCTTTCACTCAGGGAAGTCACAATTGCATCTTGACTTCCTCAGAACGATGACCTCTACACCGGCTGGAAAATTACAGTCTTCAAGAGTAAAAAGAATCGGATCACTCGAACCGACTTCCTCAGAAATGCTCAACTACTCAATATGGTGGTTTTCCTCACTTAGGTTCTTCAGTTTCCTCAGAGGTGGGTTGCTCTCAAATGAAAAGTGTCAGTTTTTCTCTCGGAGCAGCCAACCCACTTCAACAACTCAAATCAAAAAAGGCAGAATAGACGCTAGAAAGATAATTGTATAGAGCATACTGCCAAAAATATTCAGATAAAAAATATGATCTCGTTATTTATTGGGAATTTTTCCGTCAAGCAGACAAAATCTGTTTCTAGACAGCATGTCAAAACTTTTGAACTTTCTTGCAATCGAAGGCTAAAAGTTGGCACAAAGCTTGAAAATAATGATACAATGATGTTGCTACAGTAGTAACAAGCATCAAGACCACTAAAACTGAAAGTAAAAATATTTTGGGTTTCCTCCCAATAAGCGCTTTATTTTATGCCTTTTAGCTAGGCATGATGCAAAAAGATCAAGTTTTGTCAACTCCAAAAGAATAACTTGCCCGTGTGACGGACTCATAAGGTAACTTAATCTTTTTTCGAGGGAAGTGTTTTATTACCTTTATAAAGGGTAATTGGAATCTAATAGTCCCTTCTTTCATGTCAATGATAGAACCAACGGTGCGAAGAAAAGGTCGTCCAAAAATAATTGGACATGAGGGATCACACTCAATTTCCATGACAAGAAAATCAACGAGAACATATTTATCATTGACAACAATAAGAATATCATCAATCGTCCCTAAAGGTTTCTTTATGGAAGAATCAACAATACGAACACCAAAAGAACATGGATCAAAAGGTTACAAATCAAGCATATCATACATTCTTTTGGGTAAAACGGAGGCACTAGCTCCAACAACACATAAAACGAAGCAAGAGAAATTATTCAATTAAATTTTAAACATAGGATCCCAACCATCTTCTAGATTTCCTTGAATAGAAGTCTCTAACTTGAGCTTTTCCTCCCTAGCTTTGATAAGAACATTGGTAATATGCTTGGTGAAGGCAATGTTAAGTGTGCTAGTGTTGGGGTCTTTAGCCATTCTTTGCAAAAACGTGATAACTTCAGAAAGACTACAATTATCGAAATCAAGATAACTACCATTAATTAAAGTGGTGGTGTTGTCATCTAAGCTCGTTCTTTTGGTAGTCTCTAAGTTCATGGGACCTTCTTGTCCTAAAGTTGAGGTATTAGCTTCACCATTAATAGGTCCATTGGGACTAGGGATGTGTTGGGTGCTAAAAGTTTTGAGGTCCTCAACAACTTGCATAGTGGAAATAGTAGTGTGTATAGGAAGGCTCTTAATCCTATCCTCCTCTTACTTTTCTCTAGCCCATCTATCCTTAAGTTTGGCTAGCATTCTAATGTTCTCATTAATTTGCACTTGAATACCATTCATGAGTGTAGTTTTCCTTTCCTCAAGGGGAGAAGTTCTAATATTAAGTATCTCTACATCATGAGATATATTTCTACATTCAAAGAGAGGTTACCTAATTTTTCTAGTTTCGCTTATAAAATCTTGGTGAAGGCTTATTGAGAAGTGATAAAGTCCTTAAGCATGCTCTTTCATTCCGAAGTGGAGTTTTTGGTGCTAGCGTGGATAAGTATTGTTGTTCCCAAAATTGTTGGATGGGAACGGTCTAGGATTGTTGCTACCAAAATTACTCCTATAAGAATTATTATTAAATTTGTTCCTAGAAATAAAATTAACATAAACTTGATCTATTTCTTGAGCAACCAAAGAATTCAAAGGAACATCATGAGGATCAATAGGAGCTTGCTTAGTAAGTAAAGACATGATCATGTCAACCTTTTCATTTAAAGAGGAGATCTCCTCAACAAAGTTTATATTCCTACCTATTGGAGAGCTCTCGGTGTGCCATTGAGAATAATTTTTCATCATCTCGTCTAGAAGCTTCGTGGCAGCACCAAGTGTAGTTGACATAAAGGTTCCTCCCACGGTCGAATCCAATAGATTCTGCGAGGTAAAGTTCAATCCTGCATAGAGAGTCTGGATAACCATCCAACTAATCAAACCAAGTGTAGGGAAATTCTTAACAAGAGATTTCATGCGTTCCCAAGCTTGGGAAACATGTTCATTTTCCAATTGTTTAAAATTCATAATGTTACTTCTCAATCGGATAATCTTAGCAGGTGGGTAGTACTTCACAATAAAAGCATCCTTGCACTTCTCCCAAGAATCTATGGTATTCCTAGGCAAGGATTGAAGCCACACTTTAGCTCCTCCTCTCAAGGGGAAAGGAAAAAACTTAAGTTTAACAATATCACCATCTACTTCTTTGTACTTTTGCATATCACAAAGCTCAACAAAATTATTTAAGTGCAAAGCAGCATCATCTCCAGCACCGGAGAATTGTTCTTTCATAACTAGATTTAGCAAAGAAGGTTTGATTTCATATGAAGGTGCTGACACTACTAGGGAAATAACTATACATGGAAACCTTATTAGTGGCGCATTTTATATGTAATGCGCCACTATGTTGTAAGGGGTGGCGCACTAGTAAAAAATGCGCCACCTATAAGCTCTTATAGGTGGCGCATTTTAAAAAATGCGCCACCCCTAAGAGTGGGCCAACCCTGTATCCTCTTATACGTGGCGCATTTGGAGAAATGCGCCACCCCTAATAACCTTATAGGTGGCGCATTTTGTAAATGCGCCACCCTTAAGAGCTTATGGGTGGCGCATTCTCGAAATGCACCACCCCTAAGGAATTATTAGTGGCGCATTCAGAATGCGCCACCCATAAGCTCTTAGGGGTGGCGCATCTTGCGTATGCGCCACTACTAACCTAAAAATGCGAGGGGAAAATTTCCAATACACAAATACACCCCCTGGTGGACCGCCATTTCAGTTTCAAAATAAATAAAAGAAAATGATAGAAATGTCAAAAACTAAAAGAAAATAAGATTCCCATGTAATATGTGGTTTAGTTATTAGGAAAATTTAGAAACATGAATTTCTACTTTTTTGCAAAATCTGTCGACAATCCGTAAAATGGGTTTAACTTTTGCATACGAACTCCGATGAAAAAGTTTTTTATATGAAAAATCATCTACTCGAAAAGTTATATCCAAATTCAAAAACCTAACAGAAAAAAAGTTACGCGCGTTTGAAGATCTAGATCCAAAAAAATGAAAAAAATTCAAAATTTATTAGTGGCTCGTTTTGTATGAAATGCGCCACTAATAACAGAACAAAAATAAAAAAACTAAAAAATATATTTTTATTTTTTTTAAATGTTAAAAATAGGCTAGAGGACAGATTGGGAAGATTAAAAAAAGTAGCTAGTAACATAAAAAAATAAAAAAAATATAATTTTTCATTTTTTCAAAAACGTTGAAAATAGGCTTGCATGGGGTTCGAAAAAGTTCAAAATGACCGATCGAGAAGTTTCAAAAAAATGTTGAAAATGTTAGCACACCCATTGTAACAGCCCAAATTTTACAAAAATTAAAAAAATTGTTTTCGGTGTGAATTGTTTGATTGTCTGATTTGTTTCCAGTGTTTGCATCCCCGATTTATCGATCGGCGATTATTTTTCCCCTCTTGTCTCGTACCGGACGGAGATCGACCCTTGCCACCCTGACACTCGACCTTGCGACACCGGGTTTCACCCGATCACCGTCGCGAAAACCGCACGAGACCAGCCGCAGCCAACGGAATAAAAAAACCCCGTTTAATAATTAAACAGGTTATTTTTATAGCGCGCCGGAAAGTGTTCTCCGAACGGTTCCAGCGCGAGGTAAATGCCGCCGGCTCGACGCGCTGATCGCGCAGTTCGAAGTTTTACCCGAATCGGAGGTCCTGCGGACACCCGACGGTCACAAATGTAAACACCGCGCGCGCGAGAGAAAAACCGGGGATGTTGTTGCAAACTGCCAGCCACCTGGGCATATAAAGACCACCACACTCCCACCTCTTTCTAGGGTTTCCCTAGCCATAAAATTTGCAGCCACCCCCTCCACTTTGCCCAAATCTACCACATTTTCGTCCAAAACCCTAAATCTGAGATTTTTTTGCCCCCTAGCGGATCTGGACCGTCGGATCGGCCGATCCAACGGCCCAGATCGCGCCCTGGCCTCCAACCTTGTCTCTCCTGGCCGCCGCCTCCTGCCCGTGGGCACGCCGCCGCCGCGACTACTCTGGCCAGCCGCCGACCGACGAACTTCTAGCGCCGCCACGCCCGGTCCTCTCCTCCCTTCCCTCTCCTCTCCCTAATCTCTGCCTAACCTCCTCTCTCCCTCGCAGTCAGCAGCGCCGCCGCCGGAGCCACCATGGGAGCCGCCAAGGTCCCATGGCCCGAGCTCGCCCCGCGTTGCCTCTCGTCGCCGGCGGCCGCCTAGTCATCACATCCGGCCGCTGCCGAGCCGTCCCGGCCTCCCCACGCCAGCCTGGCCGCCCCTCGTCGCTGGCCGGCGAACCACTCCCTGCCGTCGGCGAGATCCGAGCCGGATCGGGAGGGATCGGCCGCCCCCGCGCGTCCGTTGACTGCTGGTGGGCCGGCGAGCCCACCTCGGCCCCTTCTCCCACGCGGCCCAGGCCGAGCCAGCCTCTCCAGCCGCCATCTGGGCCTCGGCCCGCTAGGGTGAGGCCTTTTTTTTCTTTTTTTTCCTGGCTAGCCCCTGTAATTTTCACTAAGTCCTGGAATTATATGTTGTTGATGTTGTTTTGCGACGAAGTTTGCGAATAAACCGTAGCTCGGATCACGTTGCGTCCAAAAGGAAATTTGTTTAGAATTGTGTGTACTTCAATTCATCTTTTGTGAGCATTTTGATTTGACGGCATCTTGATGATGTTAATCTATGTTGAAGTGGGCATCAGACTGTTAACTGCTACTAATTTCTGTTATGTGATGCTGCTGTTATTTTATTGCAAGTTTGCATGATGATTGTGACACATCCATGAGGCCTATTGCATTGATTCTTTTTGCATACTGTTAAGCATCATTTCTACTTTCATTATATGTATTGCATTGTCATGATGTGCTTTCTGGTCATCTAGTTATTGAGCTCCAAAGTTGCTATGCCGCTGTTTTTGACAGCCACCTCTGTTTTTCACTAAGTTTGTAACGTTCCGATGCCATGTTGTTTGCTTAATATCTTTTGATCTGTGATGCCTATTATCCTTATTATTGTTTGTACCTGATCACCATCATGTCTAGTTCATGCTCATATATTGCTATGTCATGTTGCTACACTTTTTCATATAGTTTTGCTCCTGTTTGTACAGCATAAAAATAACAGTTTCTGCCATGTTTTCCTGATTTTCACCAAGTCCCAGACCAGTAATGTTTTATAGCTTTTTGTGTTGCTTATAACTAGTGAACCATGATGTATTTTTTCATGATTCTTTTTGCCATGCCTTCCTTGTCATGTCTACTTTAATTGCGTATCATTTGTGAGCTTGTTTGCATTCATTATCCTGTTTATGTATTGCTCTAAAATGTGCTTCCTGATGTTGGCAAATTGTGTTCCAAACTTGTTTCGCTTGTATCTTTTTAACCGTAACTCCGGTTGGAGTGTTCCTTGTATGTAACTTGATTAGTTTTTCGTGTAATTTGTGTTTATGTTATTGTTTAATGTTTTTAACCAACCTAAAATATGGTTTAGGAAAGAATAGTACCAAGTCCTTTAATTGTCGTGGGGCACTTAGTGTATGCCATGTTTAGGTTGTGCCTCCCTTAAATTGACTAGCATAGATAGTTTATCTGATGCTTCACCTCTTGAAATGTTTGTGTGCTATGCCATGCTTGAGTGAGATGCCATGTTAATAACCTCTGCTCACCTTGTGTAGCTAAACAACTTGAACCATCGTAAATGTGCGGTATCGTCGTGTGTGATGAGTACTCCACTTAACTTGTTAGTAACCGCTCTTGACGATAGGTGCGATGTCTCGTGTTGCCTTCTTGTTGATTCTTGCTCGTGTTTGCCTCGTAGTAATAGATGCTTGCTCGTTGATTGCTTTCCAGTGTTTACCCTCTTGTGTGCTCCCGCGGGTACTTTCGGAGACGATGCGAGCTTGCGATCAACTACACCTTCGGAAACCGACTTATCAACAGGCAAGGACTATACATTACTTATGATCCATTCTATTTCAACCAGCGGTTTGCATGCTAGTCTAGGATAAGTTCGATGTTTGATCCTACCACATGTTTACAGCCTCTTTCAAACCGATACAACCATGTACCCTCCCAGCAAACCTTGTACTGCTATGTTACTATTGCTCGTTGCTCAGCCCCTGCTTAGTATGCGTTCTTAGGATGCTACAATGTTACCCTGTTACTCCTTGGTTTGGGATATCACATTATTATTATTGTTGTTGATGATATGATTATTATAATGTTGACTATATTCGACGAAGGATGGAAGGTCTAGGCTATCCCGCCCCGACACTTTGTTCCATTCGAGTCACCTAGGATCCGAGTTCCGGGTATTGGTTCTAAGACTGAGAGTGCCTAACCGCGTGTGGGATTTTATGGGGTCCCTTTTCTTACCTACCTAGCTTCAAACATTTCTAGTGGTGGCCCAAGCTGATTTAACCATTTGAAACCGTGTGCGTAACTGGTCTGCAGCAAGTGGATTTAAAATAAACCGGGCCAGTGGGATGGTATATCCTGTTGGTCCACACCTGGAAGCTAGGGGGCTGCCCACATAGTTTGGGTAGCTAACCCGACCTCGTTCAGACGGTAGAGGCCGATTCGAGAGCGCGACGGGCTTTTGAGTTGGATGTCCACTCACCAGGGGCCACCCGAATTTGTGCGTTGTTAGTTAGAGGGACCTGTCAATCCGGATCTCTTGGGACTAAATCATAAAATGGTTGCCTATCATGGGTAGCAACTGAGAGAGATGGGCATGCGTGCGGAGCCTTGTAATGGGCAGTTGGTACACCCCTGCAGGGTTAAAAAAATTTGAGAAGCCGTGTCCACGGTTATAGACGACTTGGAACCTACGTCTTGTTCATAGATAACATCAACTGAATCATAACTATAACGTGATCAATGTGTGTGTGCCTTGACTGCTTCTTCTTCGTCGGGTTGCGAAGAGGAGGACAAGGATAGGATAGGTGTTATGCTTGCGTAAGTAGTTGATAGCAGACTTGTTGGAGGCGATTCCTCATCGAATGCTTGGCTTCTTATCTTACTCTCTAGATCGTTAGCCACTTCATAAATGCTAGTGCGGCAGCAACCTCACCATTTACCCCATCCTTACCGTAAACTACTAGTTGTCCTAGAATGACGAGTGATGAAGTCCTTGCTGGGCCAGATGACCACTACAGTTGGATGCTGAGTACCTTTGTACTCATGATACTACCCCAAAACTCTTTTCAGGTTCTTGATCGACAACATGTACGGTGATCAACGTTTCACATGGAGACTCGATGACGACTAGTTAGGCGGATCCCGGCGGAGGGCTTGGACCCGTTGTCAGAACCCAAAATTAGGTTCGTGTTTAACCTAGCTTGCATTTTTGCATCATGAAATTTTTTGCAAAAAAGAAAAGAATTGGAGAAAAGAAAAGCCCCAAAGCATTTTAAATAAAAGGCCAGAAATAAATCCTTTTCCAAAATTCTTTTGGATGTGTTGAAAAATCCTAAAAATGAGTGTGATCATTTTAAAAGTGAATTGGGATTAATCCCATGCTCATTGATTTTTCAAAAATCCAAACAGTAGCTTGGAAATTAAATCAATTGCCTATTTGAATTTAAATACAAATAATTTGAATTGAAATTCAAAAAATTTGAATTTCAAAAATTCCCAAAACTTGGGGTTGACTAATAATAAGTCACCTAGGTTTTATAAAAATAATTGGGAGTTTTTATAAAATGCCCTAGTATTTATTTTTAGGCCAAACAAATTAAACAGAAAAAGAAATAAAAGAAAAAGAAAAGAAAAAGGGAAAAAGCCCACCTACCTGCAGCCCAACTCAGGGAGGTGGCCCAGCCTAGGGGCAGGAGTGGCTTCCTCCCCGAGCCAGGCAGGCAGCTCGCGGCGTGGTGAGCATGCCCGCGTCGCCGTGGCTAGCAGCTTGCCTCCCCGCGCCTATCCCCTCGCCGCTCGCTTCCTGGAGACGCCCTTGCCTTTTCCTTCCCTCTTAGCCACTCTCCTCTCCTCTGTCGATGAAGAACAGCACCGCCCAAAGAGCAGCCGGACCGCGCCGCCGTGCCCGTCGTGGCCACCGTGCCCCATTCGCCTCGCCGCCGTGTCTAGAAGGTCCGCCGCCACCGTCTTCTTGAAGCTGCCCCGTCAATTCGAGCCCGAAGGCACCGACGACGTCGCCCGCTTCCACATCTCGCCGCCGGCCGCAAGGAACTCCGGTGACGAATTCGCCGCCGCCAGCTACTGCCCGGCCACCCCGAGCTCACCGTCGACTCCACCGTGAGCCCCTCTTCCTTTTCCCCCTCCCCTTTCTCCACCCCGCACCCCCCGTCGTTTTTCCCCGTCGGACCCGAGCACAGCCGTCGCGGGCTTGCTCGTCGGCATGGCCCGAGGCCTCCTCGAGGTCCCTCGCGTGCTCCATGCGATGCGCGTGAGCACGGGGCACACGGCTGTGCCCTCCGTTCACCTCCCCGTGGCCCCTAGCCGATTCCGGCGAGGGCACCGCCGTGGGAGAGACGCCGGCGTCAAGCTGCCGGCCTGTTAGCCCCCTAACCCGCGTGCTAACCACCCCCCCAGAGGCTGACAGATGGGCCCCAGCCCCTTAATAAACCCAGTTTAAGTTAAACAGAAATAAATAACCCCCTGAGTCACTTACAGCCAGGCCCCACTGGTTAGTTGGACCAATCAACTGCTGACGTCAGCATGACGCGGTGCTGATGCAGTAATTCCTTTTTCTGTTTAATTAAATTCCAGAAATTACAAAAAATATCCAAAACTTTGAATTTGAATAACTTTTAAACCGTAACTCAGATTGAAATGTTTTATATGAAAATTGATCAGAATAAAATTCTCTATCCAAATATGCAACTTCCAACGAAGTTTGAATTCAAATCAAAAGCCCACACCAAATCAAATTGAACCATTGCAATGCAAACTTTATCACTTGCACATCAGAGGCATATCACACACATGATAACATGGTTTACCATGACCAAACATTAACAAATGCAAGTTGACCTAATTTGAATAACATTTGGAGTTTAAATTGGAATTTACTTTTCAATTCAACTTCAATTAACATGTTGCAAATTAAACATAGGTCACATCAGCACCTTGCCATGCTATGTTTTGCATATTGATTGTGCATTGTACTATGTTGAATGTGCATTACTTTCAGTGCTTCGGTGATTGCTTCTTCTCGGTAGAGTTGATCTCGGACACAAGTTTAACTTCACGACAGAAGACTAGAACCTCGTGATCGTCAGCAAGGCAAGCACCCCCTCCTTGATCATGTCGATAAAATCCCAGTTCCCTCTCATTCTCGCTTATGCATGTTTAGGATGTCACCATGATACGTTCTACCGCTAGTTGAACCTATTCCTTTGCACGACCTATCATTTTGTCACAGTAGTAAGCAAACCACAATCCTAGCAGATGTAGGAGTTGGTTGATATCATGTGGCCCCTGCAACTGTTACATCTTATTGCATGCTTAGAGTTGTTACCTGAGGCTACTTTATTGTGAGTCGGTATGGTAGTGCTCATGTGAATGATGGTGGTAACGTGTTGGTGAATTTGACCTAAACAAGGTGAACGATGAGAGGCTGTGTAGGAGTACACAGTGGGTTGTCTCGTTGAACACTGCCTTAAGCCCGAGTTCTTGTGTTGTTATCCAAGACTATGAGTACGACCACACATTGGGCTCACTGACCCCTCTCGGCCTAGTACCTCACCCCGGACCTGTCCAGGAGTCACAAGTAGTTCGCCCTTTAACGATCTCAAGCAGGTGGAACCAAGGTAAGTGGTTGGCGTAGGTTGTGGGCACGTTGAATCAAGTGATCATGATCGAGTTGAGCTTGATGGCGGTCACACAACGTTTGAGTCCGCATCGGAAAAATTGGTCGGATTCCGATCATGGTCCCAACTCAAATAGGCGACTCCCTAGGACTAGAGATGGTGCTGTGAGTGAAGTGTCATGGCAACATCCCCGCTTGTACTCACTTGAAGGGTCCATCCCCAGGCGATAACCTATGAGGCGTGTGTGTAGCAGTACACCCCTGCAGGGTTAATGAACTGTTCGAATAGCCGTGTCCGTGGTTATGGACTACTTGGAGACCTTTACTTGATCATAGACAACTTCAATGGTTACTCTAAAAATTGCCAAGATAAGTGTGAGTGCTATGGTGTGCTTCCTCGTGGGGAAGTCGAGGAAGTAACCATAGTGGTGTATTGGTTGGAGACTTGATATTTGGACTCGTGTACGCTCCTTACCTCATTCTGGTATTCGTAGTACAGGACTAACCAAGTCAAAGTTGGCACTTCTGCAATGAAACCCCACCTCCCTTTGCCTTGATACATGTGCATTAGTAGTATAGTTCCTATTTAAGTCTTGCTGAGTACGTCTTTGTACTCACGTTTTCTTATTCTATGTTTTCGAGACGATACCACTGACCCTGATGGTGGCCTCTACCTCGAGCTCGACGTGGACCAGGTCGTATAGTTCCAGACAGCATCCTGTGCCCTTTGGAGGGTCTTTGTATTTTCTTTCAGGCTTCTTAAACCATTTGTTAACCTTGTCTTTACTAAGACATAATTTTCTTCCGTTGATGTTTGATGTAATGTTGGATCACAGTCATGTGATCTCTGCTTGTAATACAACTACTATGTCTGCTCTGTTTAGCAGAAGTTATAAAGACTATGAGTTTGTAGAGTTCATGTTGTGATTACCTTCTGTTTACACTTGACATGTATGTTGCGTGTATGATTATAACGTGCATGTCTTGGTGTGGGATTCGATAGCTTAGTTGTGTTCTTGCCGGCGGTCTTTTATACACCAAGTGGCCCTTAGATGTGCGCAGCTTGGGGCATCGCGATGCGATTGCTCGTGACTCTGTCACGTGGCACGCTTTTTTGTATGATTGAGCCCGCCCGAGATCCCGACTAGGTGATCGGGCTGGAGTCTGTTTATGTAAGTGTTATAATTCAATCGAGAATATGGTTGAGACGACTTGTCTACGAGTATGGGATTTCACCACCCATAACCATTTAGACTTGTGAGCGGACGATGAGGACCCATATCAATTGATCATCCGGCCTGGATGGGATGCCCCTCACGTACGATGCTTTCCGAGAGTGTTATGTGCTTGGCCTTGTCTGCTTAGACAAGTGGGTACGGCTCTCGGCTCTCCATATGATTGAGTTGTGACTGGAATTACATATGCATACACCGGTTCCCGACAGACTTGGTATCAGAGCAAGACTGTATGTAGGATTATCAAACCTTGGACGATGTCGAGTCTAGCATTCTATAGTTATATAGTTACTTGGGTATAAAGGGAACAACGTAAGACTTCTTTATTCTCCTTACCCTCATCGATCTGAGTTCTGAGTCATCCTCATCTTACTCTACGGGAAGATAGGACTAGGCTCATCTATGTCTTTACTAGGACATCTCATTGAGTGCTTCCTTGTAGCCGTAGGATTGTTGTGGTCGTCTAGAGTCTTCGTGTTTTTGAGTTCCTTGAAGAAGTTTTGTCCAATTTCTTCGAGGTTGTTTCATTTTCCATCCCGGTACAGCCGTTATGCTGTCCGACTGTGACTTCAATGTCGTTGCATTATAGTCTTGTTGTCTTAGCTTAGAAGTGTATCAAAAATCCTATTCTGATTGTTGATTCTTATCACACAGAATGTCAGGTGGAAATCGGTGTGTTGATTTCAGTCTCGGTAATAGAGATGATGCAGATCCTCCACCACCGCCTTCTGCGGAGGAAATCATGATGGAGGCTGGGCAGAATCGTCGTGATCAGACACGTCTCCTCGAGCGTATTGAGCAGAACACTTCTCGTCAGCATCATAGTCAGAACACTTCTCGTTACCATCCAGGACTTCATTCTCCTCAACCCGCCAGTATTCCGATGTTCTTCCGAGCCCCTTGATGCCGAAGATTGGCTTCGTTCCCTCGAGCGTAAGCTTGATACAGCCCATGTTGCTCCCGGTGATCGTGGGCTATTCGCGACATACTTTTTGGAAGGTGCTGCTCTTCAGTGGTGGGAGAATTTTGTAGCAATGCAGCCCATAGGTCGCGTGGTGACTTGGCAGGAGTTCTGTGATGACTTCCGAGGATATCATATTCCGGATCAGCTGATGGAGCGCAAGAGAGAAGAATTTTGCAATCTGACCCAAGGAAAGATGTCTGTTCATGAGTATAGGACTTAGTTCACTCGTCTGGCACGTTATGCCCAAGAAGAAGTATCCACCGATGCCAAGAAACAGGCAAGGTTCCGCAAGGGACTTAGCCCCGTCCTTCGTCATGACCTGAATCTTCATGAGTCCGTGAACTTCCGGGAATTAGTCGACAAATCCTTCAAGTCCAAGTATGGAAATGAGTTGGACGAAGAGTCTCGTAAGCGTGAACGTGAGTTTGCACCATCTTCTAGCTCAGGTTCTCGGAAACGTTGTGTTTGGATTCCCTTCAATGACGTCAGTCATGCTATAAGTGCTTATAGACCACAAACCACCATATTTCGTCCACCTCAACCCAATTTTCCTCCTTGGAATCTTGTTGGAAAATCAAGTGCTCATGTTCCTTTCATTCCAATGTGGACAATCAGGCCACAATTTTTGAGACTGTCCCCAAAATCATGTAGCCACCACACCTAATCCAAAGCAAGCCTTTCGTCGTGGTAAGCCACAACCCAAATCTTCCTATGTCAAGCCTCGTGCTTATGAACATGGTTATGTGAATCATGTATCCATTGAGGATTCCCATAAGGCAACCGATGTTGTACTCGGAACCCTTCCTGTCAATTCCACCCCAGCTTCGGTTCTTTTCGACCCAGGAGCATCTCATTCATTCATATCCCAGGATTTTGCACTGCCACATGACATCTCATTTTCAATGTTATCCACTCCATTAGTTGTGCAAGCCCCTGGATCTAGATGGCACACCACCATGGTGAGTCATGAAAATGAAGTTGCAATCGAGGGTTTAGTATTCCTTGCTTCACTTATAGCCCTCAAGTCTTCATACATTGATGTCATCCTAGGAATGGATTGGTTATCAAGACAGAATGTTGTCCTTGATTGTAAAGCCAAGTCAGTTAAACTCACCCATCCTTCAGGCCAGACAATTGACTACACCTCACCAAGCTCTAGAACCCAGCTGCATTCTTTGAATGTGCTTCCCCTTCCTGACATAGAAGATATTCCGGTGGTTCGTGACTTCCCGAATGTCTTTCCAGAAGAGCTGCCAGCCATACCACCTGACAGATCTGTAGAGTTTGTGGTAGATCTTATCCCAAGAACCGCCCCAATATCCAGACGCCCATATAGAATGGCCCCACGTGGAGTTAGCTGAGCTCAAAATCCAACTTGAAGCTTCGTTGGCAAAAGGCTTCATCCTCCCTAGCTCATCGCCATGGGGTTTCCCCGTTCTGTTCGTAACGAAGAAAGATGGAACAGAAAGGATGTGCGTAGACTATCGCCCGCTAAATCTAGCGACGATAAAGAACAAGTACCCACTTCCCAGGATCAATGATCTTTATGATCAACTTGCTGGATCCTCTGTCTTCTCCAAGATGGATTTGAGATTAGGCTATCATCAAATCAAAATAAGAAACGAGGACATTCCCAAAACGTCTTTCACTACCCGTTATGGTCTTTACGAGTACACCGTCATGTCCTTCGGTTTAACCAATGCCCCAGCCACTTTTTCGCGCTTGATGAATTCGATCTTCATGAAGTATTTGGACAAGTTTGTCGTAGTTTACCTTGATGACATCCTTATATACTCGAAGAACAAAGAAGAACACGCAGAACATCTTAGGCTGGTATTGATGAAACTTAGAGAGCACCGCCTTTATGCCAAGTTCTCCAAGTGTGAATTTTGGCTACCAGAAGTGACCTACTTAGGCCACGTGATTTTTGCAAAAGGCATTGCTGTGAATCCCGAGAGAGTTCAGGCCGGCCTTGAGTGGACTCCACCTGAATCGGTTAAGCAAGTTAGGAGTTTTCTTGGCCGAGCAAGATATTGTCGCCACTTCATCGAGAACTTCTCCAAAGTTGCAAAGCCTCTAACTAAACTCCTCAAGAAAGATAAGAAATTCCAATGGACCCCCAAGTGCGAGGAAATCTTTCAAGAGCTAAAAAAAGATTGACTTCTGCACCCGTACTTGCACCTCCAGACACCAAAAAGAATTTCGAGATCTATTGTGACGGCTCACGGCATGGGTTAGGATGCATACTTATGCAAGATAGACATGTGGTAGCTTATGCTTCACGCCAGTTGCGGCCACATGAAGAGAACTATCCTACCCTTGATCTTGAACTCGCTGCCGTAGTTCATGCCCTGACAACTTGGCGACATTACCTCCTTGGTAATCGTTGTGAGATCTATTCCTACCACCAAAGCCTCAAATATATATTCACCCAGCCAGATCTTAATCTCAGGCAAAGACACTGGATTGAGTTGATAAAATATTATGACTTCGGAATTTCTTACACCCCAGGCAAAGCCAATGTCATGGCTGATGCACTAAGTCGTCTGTCGTATTGTAACAACCTCATGTTACAACAGTATCAACCACTTCTCTATGAGGAACTTCGAAAGCTTAATCTTGAGATTGTTCCTTATGGATTCCTTTCCACCTTGGTAGTGAAACCAACTCTTGAGGATCAAATCAAAGCTGCACAAAAACGTGCTCGAGGTATCCGACACATCAAAGAAAACATTGCTAGTGGTAAGGCTAAATGTTTTACCCTAGACAATGAAGGTGTTGTATACTTTGAGAACAGCATAGTAGTACCGAAGAATAAGAACCTTAGACAGCTGATCCTTAAAGAAGCCCATGAATCTCCCCTCTCGATTCATCCTGGTAGCACAAAGATGTACCAAGACCTACGCCAGAGATTTTGGTGGACTAGGATGAAGAGACAAATTGCTCAGTTCATTGCTGAATGTGATGTTTGTCGTCGCGTTAAGGCAGAACATCAAATACCTGCTGGTACTCTTAGACCTTTGCCTATCCCCGAGTGGAAATGGGATAAAGTCGGTATCGACTTCATCACTGGCTTTCCAAAAACCCAGAAAGGAAATGATGCCATCTTCGTTGTCATTGATCGACTTTCCAAAGTTGCTCACTTCCTTCCTGTTCGTGAGTCTATAACTGCTAGCCAGTTAGCGGACTTGTATGTCTCCCGAATCGTGTCACTTCACGGTGTTCCTTTGGAAATCAATTCAGACCATGGTAGTCTTTTCACTTCTCGACTTTGGAAAAGATTTCAGAATGCTATGGGAACCCACCTCTCCTTTAGCACGGCTTATCACCCGCAGTCCAGTGGTCCAGTAGAAAGGGTAAATCAAATTCTCGAAGACATGCTCAGAGCTTGTGTTATCTCTTTTGGACAGAAAAGGGAGAATTCTCTTCCCTTTTCCGAATTTGCGTATAACAATAGCTTCCAATCTAGCTTGGGCATGGCTCCTTTTACATTTCTCTATGGACGGAAATGTCGAACACCCCTAAATTGGTCAGAAACCGGTGAAAGACAATTCTTTGGACCGGATATGATTCAGGATGCAGAAGAGCAGGTTCGCATTGTTCGTGAGAAATTGAAAACAGCCCAGTCTCGTCAGAAAAGCTATTATGATCGTCATCATAGGGAAGAAAGCTATAATATGGATGAGAAGGCTTACCTTCGGGTTACTCCTCTGAAGGGTACCCATCGCTTCGGTATCAAAGGCAAGTTGGCCCCACATTACATCGGTCCCTTTCGCATTCTCGCCAAACGTGGAGAAGTTGCCTACCAATTGGAACTACCCCCTCACCTCTCCCAGGTTCATGATTTCTTCCACGTCTCTCAACTCAAGCATTGCTTCAAGGACCCCATCCGCGAAGTAGACCACGAAACGCTTGATCTCCAAGATAACCTTTCATATCGAGCGTACCCTGTTCGTATTCTTGATGAAGCTGAGCGTAGCACCAGACGTCAGAAGATCAGATTCTTCAAAGTGCAGTGGTGACATCATTCAGAGAAAAAAGCCACCTGGGAACGAGAGGATCGTCTACGAGCTGAGTACCCCACCCTCTTCCCGACGACTTCTGAATCTTGGGACGAGATTCTTTTGAGTGGGGGCGAGTTGTCAGAACCCTAAATTAGGTTTGTGTTTAACCTAGCTTGCATTTTTGCATCATTAAATTTTTTCCAAAAAAGAAAAGAATTGGGGAAAAGAAAAGCCCCAAAGCATTTTAAATAAAAGGCCAGAAATAAATCCTTTTCCAAAATTCTTTTGGATGTGTTGAAAAATCCTAAAAATGAGTGTGATCATTTTAAAATTGAATTGGGATTAATCCCATGCTCATTGATTTTTCAAAAATCCAAACAATAGCTTGGAAATTAAATCAATTTCCTATTTGAATTGAAATTCAAATAATTTGAATTTAAAAAATTCCCAAAACTTGGGGTTGACTAATAATAAGTCACCTAGGTTTTATAAAAATAATTGGGAGTTTTTATAAAATGCCCTAGTATTTATTTTTAGGCCAAACAAATTAAACAGAAAAAGAAATAAAAGAAAAAGAAAAGAAAAAGGGCAAAAGCCCACCTACCTGCAGCCCAACTCAGGGAGGTGGCCCAGCCCAGGGGCAGGAGCGTCTTCCTCCCCGAGCCAGGCAGGCAGCTCGCGGAGTGGCGAGCATGCCGGCGTCGCCGTGGCCAGCAGCTTGCCTCCCCGAGCCTATCCCCTCGTCGCTCGCTACCTGGAGACGCCCCCTGCCTTTTCCTTCCCTCTCGGCCACTCTCCTCTCCTCTGTCGATGAAGAACCGCACCGCACCGAGAGCAGCTGGACCGCGCCGCCGTACCCGTCGTGTCCACCGTGCCCCATTCGCCTCGCCGCCGTGTCTAGAAGGTCCGCCGCCACCGTCTTCTTCGAGCTGCCCCGTCAATTCCAGCCTGAAGGCCCCAACGACGTCGCCCGCTTCCACATCTCTCCGCCGGCCGCAAGGAACTCCGGCGACGAATTCGCCTCCGCCAGCTACTCCCCGGCCACCCGAGCTCACCGTCGACTCCGTCGTGAGCCCCTCTTCCTTTTCCCCTCCCCTTTCTCCACCCCGCACCCCCTAGTCGTTTTTCCCCGTCGGACCCGAGCAAAGCCGCCGCGGGCTTGCTCGCCGGCGTGGCCCGAGGCCTCCTCGAGGTCCCTCGCGTGCTCCACGCGATGCGCGTGAGCACGGGGCACAAGCATGTGCCCTCCATTCCCCTCCCCGTGGCCCCTAGCCGATTCCGGCGAGGGCACCGCCGTGGCAGAGCCGCCGGCATGTTAGCCCCCTAACCCGCGTGCTAACCACCCCCCCCCCCCCAGAGGTTGACAGATGGGCCCCAGCCCCTTAATAAACCTAGTTTAAGTTAAACAGAAATAATTAACCCCTGAGTCACTTACAGCCGGGCCCCACTGGTCAGTTAGACCAGTCAACCGCTGACGTCAGCATGACGCAGTGCTGATGCAGTAATTCCTTTTTCTGTTTAATTAAATTCCAGAAATTACAGAAAATATCCAAAACTTTGAATTTGAATAACTTTTAAACCGTAAATCAGATTGAAATGCTTTTATATGAAAATTGATCAGAATAAAATTCTCTATCCAAATATGCAACTTCCAACCATGTTTGAATTGATTATGTTGAAGAACCAGTATCATTTTGCTATATGGAATATTTGGCACAATTCAAATCAAAAGCCCACACCAAATCAAATTGAACCATTGCAATGCAAACTTTATCACTTGCACATCAGAGGCATATCACACACATGATAACATGGTTTACCATGACCAAACATTAACAAATGCAAGTTGACCTAATATGACTAACATTTGGAGTTTAAATTGGAATTTACTTTTCAATTCAACTTCAATTAACATGTTGCAAATTAAACATAGGTCACATCAGTACCTTTCCATGCTATGTTTTTCATATTGATTGTGCATTGTACTATGTTGAATGTGCATTACTTTCAGTGCTTCGGTGATTACTTCTTCTCGGTACAGTTTATCTCGGAAACGAGTTTAACTTCACGACAGAAAACTAGAACCTTGTGATCGTCAGCAAGGCAAGCTCCCCCTCCTTGATCATGTCGATAAAATCCCAGTTCCCTCTCACTCTCGCTTATGCATGTTTAGGATGTCACCATGATACGTTCTACCGCTAGTTGAACCTATTACTTTGCATGACCTATCATTTTGTCACAGTAGTAAACAAACCACAATCGTAGCAGATGTAGGAGTTGGTTGATATCATGTGGCCCCTGCAACTATTACAGCTTATTGCATGCTTAGAGTTGTTACCTGAGGCTACTTTGCTGTGAGTCGGGATGGTAGTGCTCATGTGAATGATGGTGGTAACGTGTTGGTGAATTTGACCTAAACAAGGTGAACGATGAGAGGCTGTGTAGGAGTACACAGTGGGTTGTCTCGTTGAACACTGCCTTAAGCCCGAGTTCTTGTGTTGTTATCCAAGCTAAGAGTACGACCACACATTGGGCTCACTGACCCCTCTCGGCCTAGTACCTCACCCCGGACCTGTCAATGAGTCGCAAGTAGTTCGCCCTTTAACGATCTCAAGCAGGTGGAACCAAGGTAAGTGGTTGGCGTAGGTTGTGGGCACGTTGAATCAAGTGATCATGATCGAGTTGAGCTTGATGGCGGTCACACAACATTTGAGTCCGCATCGGAAAAATCGGCCAGATTCCGATCGTGGTCCCAACTCAAATAGACGACTCCCTATGACTAGAGATGGTGCTGTGAGTGAACTGTCGTGGCAACATCCTCGCCGGTACTCACTTGAAGGGTCCATCCCCAGGCGGTAACTGATGAGGCGTGTGTGTAGCAGTACACCCCTGCAGGGTTAATGAACTATTCGAATAGCCGTGTCCGCGGTTATGGACTACTTGGAGACCTTTACTTGATCATAGAAAACTTCAATGGTTACTCTAAAAATTGCCAAGATAAGTGTGAGTGCTATGGTGTGCTTCCTGGTGGGGAAGTCGAGGAAGTAACCATAGTGGTGTATTGGTTGGAGACTTCATACTTGGACTCGTGTACGCTGCTTACCTCATTCTGGTATTCGTAGTACAGGACTAGCCAAGTCAAAACTGGCACTTCTGCAATGAAACCCCACCTCTCTTTTCCTTGATACATGTGCATGAGTAGTATAGTTCCTATGTAAGTCTTGCTGAGTACGTCTTTGTACTCACGTTTGCTTATTCTATGTTTTAGAAACGAGACCACTGACCCTAATGGTGGCCTCTACCTCGAGCTCGACGTGGACCAGGTCGTATAGTTCCAGTCAGCAGCCTGTGCCTTTTGGAGGGTCTTTGTATTTTCTTTCAGGCTTCTTATGCCATTTGTTAACCTTGTCTTTACTAAGACATAATTTTCTTCCGTTGATGTTTGATGTAATGTTGGATCACAGTCATGTGATCTCTGCTTGTAATACAACTACTATGTCTGCTCTGTTTAGCAGAAGTTATAAAGACTATGAGTTTGTAGAGTTCATGTTGTGATTACCTTCTGTTTACACTGGACATGTATGTTGCGTGTATGATTATAACGTGCATGTCTTGGTGTGGGGTTCGATAGCTTAGTTGTGTTCTTGCCGGCGGTCTTTTATACACCAAGTGGCCCTTAGATGTGCGCAGCCTGGGGCATCGCGATGCGATTGCTCGTGACTCTGTCACGTGGCACACTTTGTTGTATGATTGAGCCCGCCCAAGATCCCGACTAGGTGAGCGGGATGGAGTCTGTTTATGTAAGTGTTATAATTCAATCGAGAATATGGTTGAGGCGACTTGTCTACGAGTATGGGATTTCACCACCCATAACCATTTAGACTTGTGAGCGGACGATGAGGACCCATATCAGTTGATCATCCGGCCTGGATGGGATGCCCCTCACATACGATGCTTTCCGAGAGTGTTTTGTGCTTGGCCTTGTCTGCTTAGACAAGTGGGTACGGCTCTCCGCTCTCCATATGATTGAGTTGTGACTGGAATTACATATGCATACCGCGGTTTCCGACACCCGTGTGGTTATGGGGATTGGTGTTTTTCTCTTTGCCAATAGGCATTTGATTGTAGTCTGTACTCAGACATGTATCTTCCGCTGAAGTATTGTATTAAGTTAGTTGTATGCCGATTGTATGAGATGTTGTATCCTTGTATCTGTAATGTTGTGATATCATGTTGGAAATCCGGGGCATATGGCTTCGTCATGTGTCGCGGTGGGACCGATATGTGCTTCGTCCCTAGATCTGGATGGGAATATCTAGATTTGGAACAGTACCGCATATCGGGCCTTACAACTTGGTATCAGAGCCTTACCGACCGTAGGATCCCTTTTCTGGCTGAAGTCGAGTCTAGACAAAAACTATTTTGTAGTTACTAAGTTAGTTATCGGAGAGTAGGAATCTTTTTACTCCTTATCTTTGCTCTGGTCAGGACAAGTGTCGTAAGTGTTTTATTCTCGCCTTATCCCCTTTCAAACTTTAGGATCTCGATGAGTGTGGAGTTTTGGAACCTTTACGATGCCTTGCTTGAAACGTATTGTCTCGATTCCGATCTCAAGTTGGGAAATCCTGTAGTACCTTTAGTTCTTCCGACTCTGGTTAAACATCTTGGTCGTTCGTTGACCCGAATCCTCTTGTCTAGTATCCTCACGATAACAGTGAGAATGCTTCTCTTGATCGTCTCTTGGACCATTGTTCTTCCTTTTGATCTCCCAACGGTTTCGTTCTCCGACGTTGCCATCTCTCTGCGGAAATTTATCTCGACGAAAGATCTTCGTTCGAGATGGAGCAGATCCCTTGTTGGTGGTGTTGAAGATTGTCGTCTCTCTTTTTATCTTCCCCCTCTCCCCCGGATCGTCCTGGATCTCGGGACGAGATCCCTTGTTGGTGGTGTTGTATTGTAACAGCCCAGATTTCACGAAAATTAAAAAAATTGTTTTCGGTGTGAATTGTTTGATTGTTTGATTTGTTTCAGTGTTTGCATCCTGATTTGTCGATCGACGATTTTTTTCACCTCTTGTCTCGTACCGAATGGAGACCGACCCTTTCCACCTTGACACTCGACCTTGCGACACCGGGTTTCACCCGATCACCGTAGTGAAAACCGCACGAGACCAGCCGCAGCCAACGGAACAAAAAAACCCTTTTAATAATTAAACGGGTTATTTTTATAGCGCGCTGGAAAGTGTTCTCCGAACGGTTCCAGCGCGAGGTAAACGCTGCCGGCTCGATGCGCTGATCGCGCAGTTCGAAGTTTTACCCGAATCGGAGGTCCTGCGGACACCCGGCGGTCAGAAACGTTAACTCCGCGCGCGAGAGAGAAAAACCGGGGATGTTTTTGCAAACTGCCAGCCACGTGGGCTATATAAAGACCACCACACTCCCATCTCTTTCTAGGGTTTCCCTAGCCACAAAATTTGCAGCCACCCCCCTCCACTTTGCCCAAATCTACCCCATTTTCGTCCAAAACCCTAAATCTGAGATTTTTTTGCCCCCTAGCGGATCTGGACCGTCGGATCGGCCGATACAACGGCCCAGATCACGCCCTGGCCTCCCACCTTGTCTCTCCTGGCCGCCGCCTCCTGCCCGTGGGCATGCCGCCGCCGCGCCTGCCCTGGCCAGCCGCCGGCCGGCGAACTGCCAGCGCCGCCGCGCCCAGTCCTCTCCTCCCTTCCATCTCCTCTCCCTGATCTCTCCCTAACCTCCTCTCTCCCTCGCAGGCAGCAGCGCCGCCGCCGGAGCCACCATGGGAGTCGCCGTGGTCCCGTGGCCCGAGGTCGCCCCGCGCTGCCTCTCGTCGCCGGCGGCCGCCTAGTCGTCGGATCCGGCCGCTGCCGTGACGTCCCGGCCTCCCCACGCCAGCCTCGCCGCCCCTCGTCGCTGGCCGGCGAGCCACTCCCCGCTGCCGGCGATATTCGAGCCGGATCGGGAGGGATCGGCCGCCCCCGCGCCTTCGTTGACCGCTGGTGGGCCGACGAGCCCACCTCGGCCCGTTCTCCCGCGCGGCCCAAGCCGAGCCAGCCTCTCCAGTCGCCAGCTGGGCCTCGGCCCGCTAGGTTAGGCCTTTTTTTATTTTCTTTCCTGGCTAGCCTGTGTAATTTTCACTAAGTCCTGGAATTATATGCTTCTGATGCTGTTTTGCGACGAAGTTTGCGAGTAAACCGTAGCTCGGATCACGTTGCGCCCAAAAGGATTTTTTTTAGAATTGTATGTACTTCAATTCATCTTTTGTGAGCATTTTTATTTGAGGCCATCTTGATGATGTTAATCTATGTTCAAGTGGCCAGCAGACTATTAACTGCTACTAATTTCTGTTATGTGATGTTGTTGTTATTTTATTGCAAGTTTGCATGATGATTGTGACACATCCATGAGGCCTATTGCATTGTTTTTTTTGCATATTGTAAAGCATCATGTCTACTTTAATTATATGTATTGCATTGTCATGATGCGCTTTCTGGTCATATAGTTATTGAGCTCCAAAGTTTTTATGCCGCTGTTGTTGACAACCACCTCTATTTTTCACTAAGTCCGTAACGTTCCGATGCCATGTTGTTTGCTTAATATCTTTTGATCTGTGATGCCTATTATCTTTATTCTTGTTTGTACCTGATCACCATCATGTCTAGTTCATGCTCATATATTTCTATGTCATGTTGCTACACTTTTTCATATAGTTTTGCTCATGTTTGTACAGCATAAAAATAACAGTTTCTGCCATGTTTTCCTGATTTTCACCAAGTCCTAGACCAGTAATGTTTTATAGCTTTTTGTGTTGCATATAACTAGTGAACCATGATGTCTTTTTGCATGATTATTTTTGACATGCCTTCCTTGTCATGTCTACTTTAATTGCGTAACATTTGTGAGCATGTTTGCATTCATTATCCTGTTTATGCATTGCTCTAAAGTGTGCTTCCTGATGATCGCAGATTGTGTTCCAAACTTGTTTTGCTTGTATCTTTTTAACCGTAACTCCGATTGGAGTGTTCCTTATATGTAACTTGATTAGGTTTTCGTGTAATTTGTGTTTATGTTATTGTTTGCTGTTGTTAAACAACCTAAAATATGGTTTAGGACAGAACAGTACCAAATCCTTTAATTGTCGTGGGGCACTTAGTCTATGCCATGTTTAGGTTATGCCTCCCTTAAATTGACTAGCATAGATAGTTTATCTTATGCTTCACCTCTTGAAATGTTTGTGTGCTATGCCATGCTTGAATGAGATGCCATGTTAATAACCTCTGCTCACCTTGTGTAGCTAAACAACTTGAACCATCGTAAATGTGCGGTATCGTCGTGTGTGACGAGTACTCCACTTAACCTGTTAGTAACAGCTCTCGACTGTAGGTGCGATGTCTCGTGTTGCCTTCTTGTTGATGCTTGCTTGTGTTAGCCTCTTAGTAATAGATGCTTGCTCGTTGATTGATTTC
The DNA here is from genome assembly GCA_950022295.1 of Bromus sterilis. Lineage (NCBI taxonomy): Eukaryota > Viridiplantae > Streptophyta > Magnoliopsida > Poales > Poaceae > Bromus > Bromus sterilis. Next base: position 139,539,463 of record OX465599.1, on the reverse strand, counting down.
CAGTGTTTACCCTCTTGTGTGCTCCCGCGGGTACCTTCGGAGACGATGCGAGCTTGCGATCAACTACACCTTCGGAACCCGACTTATCAACAGGCAAGGACTATACATTACTTATGATCCATTCTATTTCAACCAGCGGTTTGCATGCTAGTCTAGGATAGGTTCGATGTTTGATCCTACCACATGTTTACAACCTCTTTCAAACCGATACAGCCATGTCCCCTCCCAGCAAACCTTGTACTGCTATGTTACAATTGCTCGTTGCTCAGCCCCTGCTTAGTATGCATGCTTAGGATGCTACGATGTTACCCTGTTACTCCTTGGTTTGGGATATCACATTATTATTATTGTTGTTGATGATATCATTATTATAATGTTGACTATATTAGACGAAGGATGGAAGGTCTAGGCTATCCCGCGCCGACGCTCTGTTCTATTCGAGTCACCTAGGATCCGAGTTCTGGGTATTGGTTCTAAGACTGGGCGTGCCTAACCGCGTGTGGGATTTTATGGGGTCCCCTTTTCTTACCTACCTAACTTTAAACATTTCTAGTGGTGGCCCAAGCTGATTTTACCATTTGAAACCGTGTGCGTAACTGGTCTGCAGCTAGTGGATTTAAAATAAACCGGGCCAGTGGGATGGTATATCCTGTTGGTCCACACCTGGAAGCTAGGGGGCTGCCCACATAGTTTGGAAGAGGCTCAAAAGCACGGGCAGTACGCCAAAATAAGTATACCGTAATCCAACTGCATCTACTACTAATCATCCACCTTGAGATATCTATCCAGAACATCTCGCTGGTATTAAGTTGCGAGCCCAACCCAAAGTGTAAACTCAAGAAACAAACAACTACATTAAAAAACTTTGCGTAAGGTAAACAATCCTTGCAACCGCGGTTACAAGCACCGTTGTTTTCTCCCTTATGGCAACAACACATTCCCTAGTCTCATGTTTCTGTCACTCAAGCTAGACATTGGGGGGGCATGAACCCACAATCAAGCATAACGCTCCCTCTTAGAGTTACTATCTACTACTTGGCCAAAGCAATGAAAAGCAACGGAGAACATGCAAGAATTACTCAAGAACAAAATATAAAAGGAGAACCAAATATATAACTCATCACAATCTTAAAATAATCTCATAATCCATCGGATCCGAGCAAACACAGCATAGCAACAGCAGAAGGAATTACATAGATGCCTTGATCATGGAGGGAAGCTCACAAGGGCTAACAATTGAAGCACAAGATTGGAGAGAAGACATCACATAGCTACTGTTCATGGACCCATGGTCCAAGGGGGACCACTCATGGCACATGCGGGAAGCGCTCATGGTGGCGGAGAAGCTCCCGGAGGTCAACCCTCCCTCCAGTAGGTTGCCAGGAAGAGGTCTTCTGGTGATCGCGATCTTGGAAGCACAGCGGCGGAGGAACAGAGGTGAAAATCGTGATGCGGGGCTCTCTACGAGGGATTTCGGAGCGAGGAGAAAATATAGGCCAAAGGGGGCACCAGGGGGTGGACCCTCCCCACAGGCACCCTGGTGGCGCGGACAGGGGGGGCAGGTGTCCACCTGGGTGGGCCCTGGCTCCCCTCCAGCTCTCCTTCGGTGATCCGTACGCTTCCGTCCTGCTGATTTTTTATCTGATTTTTGTGGAGTTTTTGGAGCTCTATCAATATGGGTAAAAACCTGCAACTTACAGACATCGGCATATGGAAACTGGCACTGGGTGCACTGAGTTAGTAGGTTATTCCAAATATGTGTAAAAAGGTATGAAAGTGTAGCAAAACACATAGAAATGTCACTTAAAAGAGCATGGAACAAGCAGAAATTATAGATACGTTTGGGACGTATCAGCACCTCGCCATCATTTACTTTACTTGCTTTTATTTATTTGTTTCCTATTCCAGAAAACCCATCAAAAGTTACCTTTCAGTACTTGCAGTTATTCCTTGCTCAAGATCACTTGTTAGTGCCTTCTACTCCTCGTTGGGATCGACACTCTTACTTATCGAAAAGGCTACAATAGATCCCCTAGACTTGTGGGTCATCAAGAACATTTTCTAGCGTCGTTGCCAGGTAGTTTAGCACTATTGGTAAGTGGAATTGGTAAGTAAACCTTCACGGTGTACGTGTTGTTTTTATTTTGCGGTTACTACTTTTTATCCTTATGGATAGTTCTACTATTGGTTCTTTGCTTGTGGGGAACCGTCCCACCACGGTTGTGGTGGAGTAGGCTCCTCCACGCACTGAAATTGTCCCTTTTAAAATACCAACGGGTATTAATGATCATGTCATAGCTAATCGTTATGCATGAGATCGACATCCCGATGATCATTTCCTCTATCTTTCAGAATTATGTGCCTTATTTAAGCTTGCACGTGTATCCAAGGATTTTTTTTCATGAGGAAATTATTCTCTCTATCATTAAAAGATAAATCTTGGGATTGGTATAAACTTCTCGACAAGTCTCATCTATTGAATTGGCAAGAGCTTATGCCTCTCTTTTATACAAAGGTTTATCCTTATCAGGAGATACATCGAGATATGAATTATATTTATAACTTTTGGTCTCGTGACGGAGAAAGTATCGCCAAATCTTGGGGGAGATTGAAATCCCTAATGCTCAAATGCCCCAATCATGAGCTCCCAAAGGAAATTATTCTCACAAATTTTTATGCAAGACTTTCTCATCAAGATAAAGAGATGCTTGATGCCTCCTCTGGTGTGGTGTTTCCATACAAAAGTGTTGAAGCTAGATGGGATCTAATTGATAGGATCCAGAAGAATACTGAAGACTGGGAGATTTATAAAGGTAATGAACTTGACATAGATTATGAGCATGATTACATTGAGAGCTCTGTGAAAAATGATTATTTCAGTACCTTTTGTGCTAAGATTGGTCTTGATTCCCAGCTTCTAATTGATTTTTGCAAATACTTTGCTTCTCATCTTGATTCTTCTAACAAACAAGAGGATCAACATCATAAGCCCTTTAACGATTTACATGTTGATATTAGTGTTGCCGATCCTATCTTACCTGTAGTTTTTTATGAGAAGCCCCTTTCTCCTACAAGGATAAGGGAGCATTATTTCTTCACAGGTATAGTGAATAAAAGTGAAAGAACGACTGGTGAGCATGAGGACCTTATTAAGGTCGATCCTCAAGTTGCATTAGTCAAGGATCTTGTTACTAGTCTACTACTAATATAAAAAGCACCAGAGGAGCTAGACCATTTGATCTCGTACGTCCAATGATATTCATCGAATGGACAAGATTACTCCTATGTTGTATGGCACAACACATCTAAACACCCCTATTCCACAAAAGAAAACTCTTCGCTAATCTAATCTAATCTAATCTCACCATCTCCCTCTCCCTCGCGCGTTCCTTCTATCGCCGCCCCATCCCCCCCCCCCGGCGTCTCCCTCCTTCGCCCCACCTCGTCGTCGTCCCTGTCCCTTTCCTTCTCCCACCTTTCCCAATGTCCCATCTCTCTCCCTCTCTCCCTTCACACTTCTTCTCGCTGCGGCACCCTGCGGCGGCAGAGTCAGGAGAGATCCAGCGAATCCTCGCCACCGCGAAGCATGGCCCGAGGACCCCCTCGCACAGCAGCGTCCCATACATGGCTAGGGTTCCGGTGCTCGCGGCCACTAAAGCCCACCCGCGACCCACCCCATGGCTAGGGTTCCGGGCGTCATCTCTGGTGCCTGTGGCCATGTTGCCCTCCTCTCGTGCGGTGAGTGCATCCCCTCCCCTGGCTTCGTCCTCTCCCTCTCTCTCTCTCCCTCTCTCTCTCTCTCTCTTTATTTCTTTCTTTCTCTAACCTTTGATCCTCTTCTCCTGTAGACGTGCGGGGAGGAACGACCGGTGGACAGCCTTGCTGCTGCTCGGGACAAAACATCCATGGTCTTCACGTGAGTTTGTACACCATGATCCATCAAACGTGAAGAGCGATGCCTTAGAAAATAGGGTAAGATATATACAGTATTATTTTATCTAACTACTCCGATTAGTTTAATACTGTAGAAGAGAAGAAAAGATTTTGTCCATTTAGCACATAAGGTAGCAGCAGAAGACTTTTTTATTTCATTCCTTCTTGAGTACTTTCCTAAAAGAAGCCTAAACAGGATGAATGGAATATCACACATGCGCTACGATGGCTTGAGAAACAAGTGCTTCGATATGATCACAAGTTTAGAATGTCACAAGGGAATTCAATGGTAATCTCTCAAACATTTCATTTCTATTCATATTGATTTCATATTATCGCATCACTTGAAGATGAATATCTTATTCTATGAAGATGGTGACAAGAAGCATAACTTTTCCAAGAAAAGATGGGTTGGAGAACATCAAACATGGTATGATGGATGGGGTGGGTAAAACGTTGGTAAAGCTGCATCTCAAGTGTGTACCGTTGTTGTTGGTCGTTGACGTTTATTATCGGAGAGGAGTTCCACAAGGGCCTTGGTTATTATGATTTCTTCTAATGAATCGATCCCAGGTATTTTTTTAAATTATGGACCCAAACAACATAGGATCATTTATGTACAACAAGTTCTTTCTTCTAGGAATTGTACACTAATTTGTGATGTTCTACTTCTTTGAGAGCGCCGGTAGTTGTTGCAAATTCTATATGTGCAATTGTAAGCTTCTAATGCACGTCCGAAAACAAATTTGAATGTTTCTTCATTTAAGATGATAGCTAGAAAACTGTAGTGTTCCATATGAGAATATTGAATTTCGTACATACATATGAGTTGAGATAGATTGGCATGATCAAGTTTAAAATGTACATACATGCTTGCATACTGATTGATCTTTCCATATATATGAGATTAGGACCATGTAATTTTAGTTGTTGGGTGGGAACAAGTTACAAGATTGTTGCAATTCAAACACGCTTATTTTAGATGCATAGAAGTAGTTCCAGAACAAGTTTTGGGAAGTATGTTCATATTGTTGAATTTTTAAACATGTTGCCACATATCTGGAACCGCTCCATTTGGAATCTCTTGGTTATGCTTGATTATATCTCCTAATAAGACTTTAGAGTTAAAACTAAGGGTGACGGTGCGCTTGATCAAGACAATTAATCCATGTTAAGACTAACACTCATCATAAATATTTGTATTTTTAAAAATACGATATGTGCTATTATCGAAGAATAAATGAAAATCCATTCAAACAATAACTTGATTTAAATCCACGACCATGGATAGTTCATGTTCTTGTTCATGTGATCACGATTAGCTTTCCAGACCATGGAGTAATAATCCAGGGGGAAGTTTGTGCAAATTAGAAGTTGTCGAATGGACAAAATTAATAAATAGGTGCAACCAAGTACATTGCAAATTCGGTCATGCTGGCAATGGCTGATAGCAAAAGAGATGTGATTTCTTTGTATCATACCTTAGGTTGCTGACACAATAGAAGATTTGTAGTGGGTTCTCCACCTGCCTTTTCTTAAAGCGAGCATTGTTGTCGTCTATGTGCCTGTGATCGAGCACTTCCTGCTCAGCCGCGTGTCCATGATGCAGAAGATGTGGTGCTTGTGAGACAGCTGGTTAGATGATTGATCCTGCACATCACAGTAATTGCTAAAAATAAATGGGCTTGCAACAATTTCCAATCTTTAGTTGGATATTTCTTGATTAAAATTGTTTAACTTCCTTTCCTAATGTTAGGACACAAGGAAAGTGAGATCTAATGTATCTTCTATGGTTTTTACTCTAGAGTACTTCATTTATATGTATTACTTTTGAGACATGAGAATCCTCAAGGTGGCAGGCTTGTTCTTATTGTTTCTCATAGAACCCTAAAGTTCTGTTTAATGTATGCTTTACCTGGATTGTAATTTCAGCATCGTCATTTTTTTTTGGATTGCAGTACTACTTTGTAGGTTTCAATGTCTGAATCTTCAGTGCAAAACTAGGTCTACAATATGCCATTTTAGAGGAGTATTACCGCCAAGACTGACTTTTTGTTTTGTCCCTCAAAGTTTACAGTTTTATTCTAGAGTGAATGTGATGTTTGTAGTTTACCCTCGTATTTTCATATCCATGCCTCATCTAGGCTTTGGCTTCCATGATATTTCCATCTGTGATAATGTCCTTTCCTTTCCAGTACTCATCCTGAAGTAGTCAGAAAGTTCTAAATTTTAAGAATAAACAAAACTTGACTCATTGTTCATAACCTTGGGAGGAGAGGAACATCGAAGCTTTGTTAATGTAGGATTACAAGTTTGCATAAATATCATGTGCCAACTTCACAGGTTCATCCACTTTGAGTATAATACATTTACTTCATATAATTTAAGTCAGATGAATGTTTTTTTACGGTTACACATGCGTTGCACGTGCAAGCTTACTAGTAATGTTGAGGATACCGCTATAAATTTTTGTGCTGTTTCCACTAACCTTGTTACAAACAAGAATAAAGGCTCAATTTCAGGTAATCGAGTTGTATTTGCTAAAATAGGAGATCATAATTATTATGGGTTATGCGATTTGGGATCCAGTGCTAGTGCTATTCCTTTCACACTTTATCAAGAGATCATGAATGAAATTTTGCCTTGTGAATTTGAGGATATTGATGTTACCATTCATCTTGCAAACAAAGAAACTATCTCTCCCGTTGGAATATTGCGAGATTTTGAAGTCCTATGTGTAAAGGTAAAATATCGTACCGACTTTTTAGTACTTGGTTCAGCGCAAGATAATTTTTGACCTATCATCTTTGGTAGAAATCTTCTCAAAACTTATGGAGCTATTATAGATTGTAGGAAAGGAAAATATCCGTTGAATTCAATGGTGAACCATATGAATTTAATTTTCCAAATTTTCTAAGTAGCCTTGTGGTACCGATTTGCCTACTAATGATAAAATTATTGAAGAGATTTCTTCCATTGTTATTCCTCCTAACTGTCCTTTGCAGCAATTTATGGAGGACCACGAGAATGATATTCATATGCAGGAAAGGAACTAACTAGATGACATCTTCTCTAGACAAGCTTCTATCCTGAAGCACAACCTACCGGTTGAACCTTTAAAGCTTGTTCGGTGATAGATGATTAGATCCCCTGGTGGAACTAATCCATCCAGGGATTGGTGTCATCACCTCACCCGTGTGGGTTAAATCCACGAATACATAGCCGCTGATTTTTTCCACGTGATTTTGCGAGGTTTACGCCGGGAAAAAGGCACCAGAGGTTAAACCGAATGCACGAGAATGGAAAGACCGGGATAATTTCCTAGTGGAGACAATCCTTGTCAAACCCCGTGGTTTAGGCCCCAAACCATGCGGGGGTGGGATTAAACGAACGAAGCCTTAGGAATCCTGTCACAACCGAAGATACACCCGGTGTTTGATCTAAAACCCCTTCCCGATATGCTCAAGTATGCTTATTTAGATGAAAAGAAAGTATATCTTGTTATTATCAATGCAAACCTTTCAGGATATGAAGAAGAGCGATTATTGGAAACCCTTCGTAAACACCGAGTAACTATTGGATATACCCTTGATGATCTTAAGGGGATTAGTCCATATTTTTTTAAATACTATTAACATCCAGCATGATGCTAAGACGGTTGTTGATCAACAACGACGGTTGAACCGGAGGATGAAAGATGTGGTTAGGACCAAGGTCCTCAAGCTTCTAGACGTTGGTATTATCTATCCCGTAGCTGATAGTAGGTGGGTGAGTCCCGTACATTCTGTTCCTAAGAAAGGAGGTATGACTGTGGTTCCTAATGATAAGAATGAACTAATACCTCAAAGAATTGTTATTGGATATAGAATGTGTATTGATTACAGGAAACTGAACAAGGCGACCAGGAAGGACCACTGATGACCCACAAGTGTAGGGGATCTATTGTAGCCTTTTCGATAAGTAAGAGTGTCGAACCCAACGAGGAGGGGAAATTACTAACAAGTGATCTTGAGAAAGGAATAACTGCAAGCACTGAAATGTAACTTTTTATGGGTTTTCTAGTATAACCAACAAGGAAATAAAACAAGGAAAGTAAATGGTGCTAAGGTACAATAAGCGTCCCAATCCATTTAAACAAAGGATAAGCCAAAGGATCAAACTTATAAAGACTAAAGCGTTCCTGAGGACACATGGGAGAGGTAGTCAAGTGCTTTCGCCATATTCCGTCTAGTACTATGTTTTGTGTTGATAAGTGTTATGTGGGTGGACCTATGCTATTGCACCGTCTAGACTAAGATAAGTGCACTCTTATGATTAAACCTCTTGCAAGAATCCGAAAATACAAGAGAGAAATTAAGGCAAAGCTTAAACATAGCAATAAACTTTAGGATCCAACACTCCCTCATGCAAAAGTGTGTGAACTGGGGTGCAGGTTTTTGTCCCTCTGGCAACCCACCATAAGCATCCTTTATACACAATGTATTCCCTAGGTCCTTAAAAAGGAGAAGTGTTATGTAGTCGACGTTCACATAACACCACTAGAAGAATAACATCACAACTTAAATATCAAACAACACATATTACTTCAACATCATATGACTACTAACAACTAGACTTCTCCCATGTCCTCAAGAACTAAAGGAACTACTCACAAGACATAAAAGAGATCATGATCATAGGTGATAAATATATGATATACAATCTGGTCATAGCAATAATTCTCCAGCAAAACTTAATAGCATTCACCACAAAAGAGTAATCAACACCGGTAAAGTAGAGGGGATGAATAGTGTAAGTTACAACTCGGATTGCAATGGCGAGATGAGATGGGATGAAGATTGGTATGGTGGTAGTGATGCGGATGATGGTGATGATGATCTCGATGATGCCCGTGACGATGGTGATGACGATGAGGACGATCTCCCCTCCGATAGGAGTTCTCCCCGGCGGAATCTTCCCGCCGGAAAGGTCTTTTCTTCTTTGTAGGTTTCCGCCACGGAGCTATGGCGGATCTCCGGAAACTCTTCTTTTTCCCGGGTTTTTAGGTCACGGGGAGTATAAAGGCGAAAGGGGAGCCCCGGAGATGGGACCCACCCCCCAGGCGGCCACCGAGCGTGGCCTAAGGGGAGCCGCGCCACCAGGGCGCCTGGAGCCCTTGTGGACCCCCTCCGGCTGCCCTTTGGACAGCCTTTGTCATATCTTCAGAAAATGCTTCCCCGTAATTTTCAGGTCATTTACAGATGTGCTGATATGCCCACTCTATGTGCACTTTTCCCCGCTGATTCCTGCATCTGCTGTTTTGGCACCGGAAAGTTGCAAACCGTGCAAAACAAGCCACAACACTATAAGAACATCATCATACTATGAAATATATCAATGAATAGAGGTAAATTATGATGTAAAATAGTGATGCATTTTCAAAGTATCAACTCCCCCAATCTTAGACATTGCTTTTCCCCAAGCGAATACTAAGCTTGGTAAACCTATCCACAAGTTTAGAGAGTGAACTGTCCATAAATAAGAATACGAAGAAGAAGCGTCATAATTTCTTTACTAAACTCAAGCATCCTCAATAGTGACCTCAACTTATATGGCTCTTATGACAGATTAATATCAATTACAATCAAAAGTAGGGCTAAGGAAACTCATTAAACCATGGCAAACATGTCCTTGGTCAAAGAACAACAAATAACTTTTAACTTTTGATCTTTCTTTTATATTTTGATGAGATCATTTGAAACTTGTGAAAGAACATGTTATTAGTCAAGAAATGAAAATGCTAACACAAAGGAAGATGTTTGATGTAGCAAAGCTCAACAAACAACCTGCTTATCTTGATGATAATGTCAACAAAGATGTAATATGGCAATTCTCAATGAGACAATATAAATGCATGCATCTTTGTCAACATAAGGTGTATGCTCTTTTGTGGGATAGGAGGAAGTAGGTTTACCGACTCAATATAAAAGTAAAGGCTTAGCCCTTCGCAGAGGAAAGTAGGGAAAACTCATGTGATAGAGCTTTTAGTGGTTTTGAAATCAATAAGATTATAAAATAGGATTTTGTGAGGTGCATAATTCATCAACGAATGCTAGTAGATAGCCCAATACTTCTCATGCAGGACAAGTTTCGAGGAACGGCTCCCAAGGTGGGGACTATCACATCCTCTTAGTCTCCTTTGTTTATCACTGCCGAAGTTTACTGATTTCTCATGAACAAAGCTTGTAGGAGGTTTTGTTTGTTGCTATTATCTTTTGTGAGATGGGAGCACTCATGCCAGTACCTCCTCATATTATGGGTTTGCAGATTAGACATGCAAACCCAAGATAAAGCTTGTCCAGTATGAGAAGATCATGAATTATCTACTACTATCTCATGAGCTAAAGTAGAGGCACAAAACAAGGAGTAATACTATTTTGAAGGTTTAAAGTTAGCACATGAGTAATATAATTTAGGAGTGGGGGTGAAATACCACAAATAGGAAAGGTATGGTGGACTCTTTGGAAGGTTGAGGTTTCAAGGTATGGGTGCACAAGCAGTATTCCTGCTTAGTACAAGGTTTGGCTAGAAAAAGGCTTTTGAAAGGAGACACATGATGTTGACTTGGATGCAAAACAATATAAAGTATAACATTAGGAATTGTCATGAAACATCAAGCTGTCTTCCTTCTTAGCATAACACTTCAAGCATAAGAACATAAAGGTTTTGGCTATGTCGCTACTAGAAAAACTCATGCTTGTTGTTATGACTAATGTTGTGTTTGCCAAGATTAAATCAAGTTTTCAAAGCCATACTTGATATATAAGATCAATATCCCCATAATAATCAGAATATAAGGTCAATTGCGTGAAGAGAATACCAAGTGCAGCGAAGAAACCAATAGACTTCTCATTAATATTCCATCATAGAAACTACACACTCACGGATACAAGACTCTCCACAAAGGAGTGATAGACCTCAATGCAAACACCTATTTCATAAGATAACTTCCCTAGACATGATACGACACTAAACTTGACCACAAAAGATAACAGTAAACATAAAGATACTGGGCACTCCCTCAAGCTTGGAACAAGCTAAGGGGATGCCATTACCCATGAAGATTTCATTCTTCATCCTTGTTCTCGTTTATCGGGTAAGTCTTAGCGAAAATCTTCCATGGCAAAGGTCCTCCCTCCACACAGGATTCATCAGTTTCCAGGATCCTGCTTTCGGCAGTTAAGCCCATGCGCAAAAACTTTAGTTCATACTCACAGTTCTAGTTTTGGAGGTGATAGATGTGCCCATGACGCTCGAACACTTTGGTCTTCGGTGCGGATATGCTTGACCGCACTTCCTTCATCTCCTCCTCATGTTGTTTCTTCAGCTCTGTGATGATATCGATGTTGGCCTCGACACCACGCTCGATCATCACTTGTACTTGAAGACTTCTTGCTCCACTTCTTCCATCCTGGCCTTGATGATCCCCTCATTGACAGGTCCCTTCAGATCTTATTTATGGAGGACACCATCCTCCACCCAAAGTGTTTGGGGGTGCCTCTTCACCTCTGCGAGGTAACGGTTGTTGACATTGACGAAAAACTTGTCCTTGGGGGAACTTGGGGAAGCCATGGCACCTAGGTTTTGTTGAAAGTTTTCTTGGCCACAACAGATCGAAAAGAAAACACACGGAATCGCAAGATACAGAGACGGGACGATCCGGGAAAATATATAGCAAACATTTATGCACGGAAAGGAGGTAACAAGCCAAAGAGGGGTCGGAGACGTACTCCAGGTGGACCAGGCGGACACCCAGCGCGAACAGTTACCAGGAGGCAGGCCGCGCCACCAGGGTGTCTAGAGCCCCTGGAAGCTCCTCTCCGGCTCCACTTTGGCTCGGAATTTTCCTAATTTTGCAAAAACACATAATACATAACTTTTATGGATGTTTGCAAAGTTTTCTTACCGTATTACATACCTATTCTTATTATGCTTTTGCTGGTGTCTGAACTAGTGCTGCAACATGTTCTTCGTGAGATGTTATTCATATCATATCGGCATCGACATTGGCAAGGTCTCCTTCCATGTAATTCTTGAGTCTTTGCCCATTCACAACTTGAGGTTTGGTTACTTCAAAATTGTTAATCTTGATTGCAGCGGAGTGGTAGACTTCTTCAATGTGGTACGGTCCTTCCCATCTGGAAAGAAATTTACCTAGAGAAAACCTGAAACAAGATCTAAACAATAGAACTTTATCACCAACATTAAATTCACGCTTCAAAATTGTCCTATCATGCCACTTCTTTACATTTTCTTTAAACATTTTCGCGCTCTCGTAAGCTTCACTTCTCCACTCATCTAGAGAAGTCAAGTTTATGAGACGCTTTTCACCAGCAAGTTTAGGGTCATCATTAAGCTCTCTAACAGCCCCGAAAGCTTTGTGCTCTAATTCTAAAGGTAAATGGCAAGCTTTTCCATAGACCATCTTATAAGGAGACATGCCCATGGGATTTTTGTAAGCAGTTCTATACGCCCACAAGGCATCTCCTAACTTTTTGGACCAGTCCTTCCTAGAACTCACTAGTGCTGTTAGGGTCTATCCAAACGGTTTTTGACCCCTATCGCCTACGGGATTTGGAACCGTCGCCTTGCTCTCGATTGAGATAGGGGTGCCTTTTCCACAAGAGAGCGATAAACCGTTTTCTATGTGGCGATGTCAAGTAGACGTTTCCGTTTAAAAAATCGTGTCTGATGTACGACGATATCCCACATGGCCATTGCTAGAATGACCGTGTGTACATAACATATGTATCACATGTAGTTCATTCGACACAATCGTTTGCAATGCAACCAGGAACACAAACAAGAAATAGAAAAGCACCGTCTGTGACACTACATAGATCCCACACATTTTATTTATGGTACCGAGTTTGGGCTTACACTATCGGGTTTTGGGTTTCGGGTTGTAACCCTTCATTATGACTGACGATTTGCTACAGCTGTTTGTGTGCGACCAAAATATTATCAGCCGTGGTTAATAAATTTTAAATGTGTGCACATTCTATATGTTCCAAACATTTTTATTCCAATACACATGTGCCAATTTAGAGAGATCCCAAATGTTTGTATTTCGCAACGCGTGTGCGCTATTAGGATAGATCACACACATTTCATGTTTCCATATTGTGTGGGATGGTATTCAGAATCGCAGACAGTTTTTGAAATCAAAACGTGTGGTCTGTTGTGGATACTGGCTGACGGTTTTTAAACGCAGAACGTGTATGATGCATGATCTAATCGACACAGTTTTCAGAGGGACAACGTTTGTGTTGTTCAGCTCTATGCAAACGATTGGTCCCAAGGAACCCTGTGCAGCTTAATCTATAGAACGACAATTATTTCACCTAAATTGATTACCAGCGATTATAATTATCCTGTATTTGAAATTATAAATTGATTTTAATAATAGGTGAAACTCAAAATTATATACATCCAATTTACAAAGGTTCAACAATCAAAGAATAATTCAAATCACAACAACTAATGGTCTGCCCTAAAAAAACTAATGTTGAAGAATTACAGAAACAACATAATCACAACAATGAACTAGATGAGTATTAAAGGCGGTATAGAGAGAGCCAAAAGTCATTTTCGCTGTCAGGGCAGTTGTAGAAGCGGAATGCCCATATTGTGCCCTCCTTCATGCGGAAGGCACGCACAACTTTGGTCCAACCTCTTGTGATGACCGCCCGTCCATCCTTCACAAACTTCAGGAAGACGTGTAGACCGTCTTCACGATAGTTTGGATGATAGACTTTTATTTTGGTTGCCTCCGCACCAAGCATGGAGTTTGCTAGGTAATATTCAGTAAACTCCTTTGGGAACCACTTAAATTATAACATTCAGATGCTGGTGAGTGATGTCTAACAACTCAATATGAGCATGACAAAGGAAGGTTGTGTTGTTCTTACCATCCTGAAGTTCACAGTTGTCTTGGATAAAGAATAGACAAAGAGTTTAATTCTCATCTCCTGTCTCTTTTTCCTAACAATCTTTTTTAGTTTCCTCACTTGGAGATCGGTCATGAATATTTTATTACCCCATATTCAAAAAGGGTCGAAGTGTGGATCTGAACCCCTGATGGATGTACCTATAGAAGCAACCACTAAACCATTAAAATATATTATGTACTTGTGGAATGAGGCAATAAAGGCCATGGGATGAAACTAACCTCGATGATGAACAACGGAATCTCCCATTGTTTTTCCTGCATAAGTACAGATTGGGATACAAATCATCAGACTATGAAAGATATCTTGATTGTTAAGTTTTAAGATGCTGGTAAAGGAAGGGGTAAAACTAAACCATTTTTTGGGTGGATAAACACAGAATGTGATAAATAAAAATTAATCACAGTATAGATGGTTCGGATGTGAGCATTTAACATGATGGTAAAGCAACAAAATGAAAATAGAAAAGCATCTTAACTGGAACATGATTGACAACAACCAATTACAGTTATTACAACTGGTATTGGTGAAGTTTAACTGAGTATTTATTATTACTTAAATATCACATTGTGCACAAGAAAGAAACACAACATAGTTCATGGCAGTAAAAGATAGTTTGATTGTGCAGATTAATATCCAAGGGGAAGCAACATAGAAAAAAAGTAGGGAATCATGTTAACTAGATAGGGATTGTTAAGAAACAAATATAGACATTAAAAATGTTATTGGTGGAATCGAAGTGTCTAGTTGATACCAAAATATTAGTATGCGTAACAGAGGCCAACAGGTCAAAGTTTAACATATCATGGCATCGGTGTCAATGAATAAGTAGATCATATTAGCACCATTTAGAAACTTGGAATGAGTTACAAAGAGGTATGTATATGTATTTCGTCCCAAAAAATGCTTACCCAACAACCAAGTTATTTATCTGTGCATAACAGTACCCAGCTCTAGTAAGGACCTTGTATAACACACCTGAGAGATACTGTATGTGGATTTACTTGATCCTTCTAGATATATGGTGGAGGCTAACTAATCCTGTAATGTGGCACCGTTTCCCATGGTGCCAGAGAGCAGTCAAAAGAGCATTAAAGGTTCTCACAAGAGAAGAATACCGTTATGCACGTACTAGACTTGATTTTGGGTAAATAATTTTGGGTAAGAGAGATAGATGCAAATGACAGTAAGAAACAAGTCACCGTCCGGCGTCCATGTTGCTCTCTTTGCAAAACATGACAGTAAGAAAGATAGTTTGATTTCTAAGATTAATATGATAGTAAAGCAACTGAAAGAAAAATGAAAATTGTGTTAACTAGACCATGAGTGATGACAACCAAATATAGCCGTTCTAACAAGTACTTAATATTAGTTAAATACTAGCAGAGCATGCATTACATAGCCAAACACAGCATAGTTGAACATGTCATCGCATCATCAGACCAACAGAAGGAGCATAGCAGACTAGATGATACCTAAATATAGACATTAAATGTTATTGGTGGAATCAAACTGACTAGTTGATAACAAAATATCAGTGTGCATAACACAGAAAAACACATCATAGTTTAACATACCATGGCATCAATATCAGTGCATATGTAGATCATATTAGCACCATTTAGAAACTTGGAACGAGTTGAAAAGAGATATGTGTATGATTTTCATCCCCAGAAATGCTTACCCAAGAACCAAGTATTTTTAGCAGATCATGCATTACATAGCCAAACACAGCATGGTTGAACATGTCAGTGCATCATCAAACCAGCAGAAGGAGCATAGCAGACTAGTTGATACCTAAATATATACATTAAATGGTATTGGTGGAATCAAACTGACTAGTTGATACCTAAATATCTAACACAGACAAACACATCATAGTTTAACATGTCATGGCATCAATATCAGTGAATATGTGGATCATGTTAGCAACATTTTAGAAACTTGGAATCAGTTGCAAAGAGATATGTTTATGATTTTCATCCCCAGAAATGATTGCCCGAGAACTAAGTTTTTAGCAGATCATGCATTACATAGCCAAACGCAGCATAGTTGAACATGTCATTGCATCATCAACCCAACATAAGGAGAATAACAGACTAGTTGATACCTACATATGGACATTAAAATGGCATTGGTGCAAAGAGATATGTTTACGATTTTCATCCCCAGAAACGCTTACCCAAGAACCAACTTTTTTAGCTATTTTGATAAAGATAGTAATTTAAACAACTTCTTCCCCTTGGGAGAGGACACGTCGTGGGTGCCCTCATCGTGGTTGTAGTTGTCGAACAAATCTGACTTGGCGGGTGGCGATGTCGAGCCACCGGTTCTGCAAGCGGCTTTCATAAACAGCAAAAGTGGCTCCCTAGGGTACATGCATCGCATGTCCTTCACTGAGCGCTCGACGAGATCAGAGGGGGGCATCCAATAGATCAAAGGTTGGAGACTTCATCTGTGTCATAGCCCTTGTCAAGCCGTCGCTGTTGACAAGCTCGATGTCGAGACCAGCACACAACAGATGAATAAAGACACATGCACTCTGGTTTATACACTCCAACCTGGCAAAGTAGGCACCCCACTCGGCCGCAACCGTGGTTAGGTGTTCGTCCGAGGGTACAAGGAAGGAATGCAACGAGATCTGATGTGCTGAGCCAGCTAGTGCGACTGGGAGATGACTATCGGTGACCAGATCTACCTCTTCGAGCTCACAGTGATATGTGGAAATGCTTAGGTGGCGGTTCTTTGGGGAAGGGTGTGGGGATATGGATGGAAGAGGGTGTTTCGCCGGATCCATATACGCAGATTGTACGAGGAAGGGATGCGGCTCGGTGGTTTACCTGATTAGAACGAGAGGAGCGCGTGTCGGGACCCGGGGTTTGCGTATGTAATTCTAGTCACAAATCAATCATATGGAGAGCCGAGAGCCGTACCCACTTTTCTAAGAAGACAAGGCCAAGCACAGAACACTCTCGGAAAGCATCGTACGTGAGGGGCATCCCATCCAGGCCGGATGATCAACTGAGATGGGTCCTCATCGCCCTCTTACAAGTCTAAATGACTATGGGTGGTGAAATCCCATACTCATAGACAAGTCGCCTCAACCATATTATCGATTGAATTATAACACTTACATAAACAAACTCTAGCCCGATCACTTAGTCGGGGTCTCGGGCGGGCTCAATCATACATCAAAGTGTGCCACGTGACAGAGTCACGAGCAATCGCATCGCGATGCCCCAAGCTGCGCACATCTAAGGGCCACTTAGTGTATAAAATACCTCCGGCAAGAACTCAACTAAGCTATCGAACCCCACACTAAGACATGCACGTTATAATCATACACGCAGCATACATGTCTAGTGTGAACAGAAGGTAATCACAACATGAACTCTACAAACTCATAGTCTTTATAACTTCTGCTAAACAGACCAGACATAGTAGTTGTATTACAAGCAGAGATCACATGACTGTGATCCAACATTACATCAAACATCAACGGAAGCAAATTATGTCTTAGTAAAGACAAGTTTAACAAATGGCTTAAGAATCCTGAAAGAAAATACAATGACCCTCCAAAGGGCACAGGCTGCTGTCCGGAACTATACGACCTGGTCAACGTCGAGCTCGAGGATGAGGCCACCATCAGGGTCAGTGGTCTCGTCTCTAAAACATAGAATAAGAAAACGTGAGTACAAAGTCGTACTCAGCAAGACTTACATAGGAACTATACTACTCATGCACATGTATCGAGGCAAAGGGAGGTGGGGTTTCATTGCAGAAGTGCCAGCTTTGACTTGGCTAGTCCTGTACTACGAATACCAGAATGAGGTAAGGAGCGTACACAAGTCCAACTATCAAGTCTCCAACCAATACACCACTATGGATCCTTCCTCGACTTCCCCACGAGGAAGCACACCACATCACTCACACATATCTTGGCACGTTTTAAGTGTAACCATTGAAGTTGTCTATGATCAAGTAAAGGTCTCGAAGTAGTCCATAACCGCGGACACGGCTATTCGAATAGTTCATTAACCCTGCAGGGGTGTACTGCTACACACACGCCTCATCAGTTACTGCCTGGGGATGGACCCTTCAAGTGAGTACCGGCGAGGATGCTACCACGACACTTCACTCATGGCACCATCTCTAGTTCTAGGGAGTCGCCTATTTGAGTTTGGACAACGATCGGAATCCGGCCGATTTTTCCGATGCGGACTCAAACGTTGTGTGACTGCCATCAACCTCAACTCGATCATGATCACTTGATTCAACGATCCCACAACCTACGTCCACCACTTACCTTGATGTACCTGCTTGAGATCGTTTAAAGCTCGAACTACTTGCGACTCCTGGACTTGGTCCGGGGTGAGGTACTAGGCCGAGAGGGGTCAGTGAGCCCAATGTGTGGTCATACTCTTAATCTTGGATAACAACACAAGAACTCGGGCTTAAGGCAGTGTTCAACGAGACAACCCACTGTGTACTCCTACACAGCCTCTCATCGTTCACCTTGTTTAGGTCAAATTCACCAACAAGTTACCACCATCATTCCCATGAGCACTACCATACCGACTCACAACAAAGTAGCCTCGGTAACAACTCTAAGCATGCAATAAGCTGTAACAGTTGCAGGGGCCACATGATATCAACCAACTCCTACATCTGCTAGGATTGTGGTTTGCTTACTACTGTGACAAAATGATAGGTCATGCAAAGGAATAGGTTCAACTAAGCGGTAGAACGTATCATGGTGACATCCTAAACATGCATCAGCGAGAATGAGAGGGAACTGGGATTTTATCGACATGATCAAAGAGGGGGTGCTTGCCTTGCTGACGATCATGAGGTACTAGTCTTCTATCGTGAAGTTAAACTCGTCTCGGAGATCAACTCTACTGAGAAGAAGCAATCACCGAAGCACTGGAAGTAAAGCACATTCAATGAATTACAATGCTCAGACAATATGCAAAACATAGCATGGCAAGGTACTGATGTGACCTATGTTTAATTTGCAACATGTTAATTGAAGTTGATTTGGAAAGTAAATTCAAGTTCAAACTCCAAATGGTATTCAATTTAGTCCAAGTTGCATTTGCTAATGTTTGTTCATTGTAAACCATGTGATCATGTGTGTGATATGCCTCTGATGTACAAGTGATCATGTTTGCATTGCATTGGTTGAAGTTGGAATAGCATTTGAATTCAATTTGAATTAATTCCAAATGATCCATATAGCAAAATGCTACTGGTTCCTCAATATAAAAAAAACTCAAACATGGATGAAAGTTTCATATTTGGATAGAGAATTTTCTGCTGATCATTTTTCATATATAAATCTTTTCATTTGGAGTTATGGTTTAAAAGATATTCAATTTCAAAGTTTTGAACATTTTCTGGATTTTCTGATTTAATTAAATGATTTAACAATTACTGCATCGTGATGGCATCAGCATGACGTCAGGGGGCTGACCAGTCAACCCTGTCAGTGGGGCCCTCTAGTCAGCCTCTCTGGGTTAACCAGAGAGTTAACTAACTAACTCTAATTTGTTTAGGGGGCCTAGCACCACAAGTCAGTGGGTCAGGGGGTTAGTTAGCTAGGTCATTAGGGTTAATGTCCTTGGGCCCACTGGTCAGAGAGAGAGGGGAGGTGGGTTAGGCTCGGGCGGCCGTCGGCTAGTCGGAGACCTCGCCGGAGTTGGCTGGAGTGCATGGGGAGGAAAAGGAAGGGCACATGGGTGTTCCTCTCGCTCACCAGCACCCACTGGTGCCATCTGGGCATCGAGGAGAGGCCCCAGGCTATGGCGGGGTCAAGCCCGGCGGCTGGCCGTGGCACTGGACATGGAAAAAGCAGACAGAGAGCACGGGGAGGGGAGCTAGGAGGGGGAAAACGGGCGGGAGCTCACGGTGAGGGCGAAGGTGAACTCGGAGCAGCCGGAGGAGAGACGACGGCGGCGAATTCGTCGATGAAGTCCACGGTGGCCGGCGGTGAACTGGAGAACGGGGCGACGTCGTCGGGGCCTTCAGGCTTGAATTGAAGGGGCAGCTCGCTGAAGACGTCGGCGGCAGACCTTCTGGACACGGCAGCGAGGCGTGAAGGGCACGGTGGCCACGTCGGAGCACGACGGCCGCTCCGGCTAGGGCTCGATGTGCGCGAAAAAAAGCGGCAGGGCGAGGAGAGCGAGCCAGAGAGAGGAAGAAGGAGGACGAGTCCTGGCGTCCACGGCGAGGGAAAAGGCCAAGGGGGCGCGCCACGGCCAAGCAGGAGGTGGCCATGGCCGCGGCACGCAGCCGTGTGCCTGCCTGGCACCCCGAAGAAGACGAGGCTGCCCCTGGACTGGGCCGCCTCAGCTAGTTGGGCTGCAGGTAAGTGGGCTTTTGCCCTTTTTATTTTCTTTTTCTTTTATTTGTTTTCTGTTCTATTTGTTTTCATTTGATTTCTAAATCAAATCATTTTTAGAAATAACAAAAACTTTCTTGTGAGCTACTGGAACATATATAAGTCCACTCACAAAGTTTCAGAAATACTGAAATTATATTTAAATAATTTCAACTGCAAATACAATATTTATTTAATTTCCAAGGGTATTTTGGACTTTTAGAATAATCAGATAGCATGAAGTGGGACCCACTTCACTTGAAATGTGATCATGCCCATTTATGAGATTTTTCAAAAAGTTCAAAGCATTTTTGGAAAAAGATTTTTGTCTGGCCTTTTATTAAAACTATTTTGAGGCTTTTTTCTTCCCCATTTATTTTTCTTTTGAAAAAAATTTCATGATGCAAAAAATGCAACTTAAGCTAAGCACAAACCTAGGTCAGGGTTCTGACAGCGCGACAGCTCGGAGCAGATGGTGGCGGCGGCCGAGGAGGTGGGGGGGCTATGAGTGGGTTGGGGGCTGGGGTGGGGGGAAGAAGGCTGAAATACACACATAAGGCGCGGATACTGAAAATTTCCCTTGGAAACTAAAAACTTGAGCGGGGGAAACATACATTGCACATAGTTCCTTTCGATAAACATGTGCCATACAGGGGAAACTATCCATATGGAACCCCTCATCCCAGAAATTCTGAGCCACCTCTCTTTAAGTTCCAAACACTCAGGGTAGGTGTGGTGATAGAGATCGAACATGGTAAGGTTATTCCGGGCGTCCGTAATAGGGTGACTATCCCACACGGATTTCTTAGAAGAATCGTGCGTTTGATATATGGCTCTAAGTAAGTTTCATGTGCACTCGATATGAATTTATTTGCATTTGAACTATGAGTGCAACGAAATTTGACCAAATGTGTGCTGAAATATCATGTATGTGCTATCAGGTTAACTTGCATCACACAACGAGGAATTGGAGTGAACTTGCTGCACCTCGGTCACGTCTTTCGATCGGGAAACATTGAGTTTGGTCGTTTTTAAATTACAAAAAAATCAAAAAATTGAGAATCTCTCGGAAATACACGAGACTTTGCGTGGCGCCGTGAGAAGGTAAAACTATGATGTGGTAAAAATTTCAGGCATTTTGAGAAAGGCTATCATGCGATCACCTTACAAACGGGGGCATCTCACATGAAGGACCATGGTTTCGATATGAATGGAACGAGTGGTCAAATGTTCGGGTTACAAGTAGATTGTATCGTTACTTCGTCGATTGTGGTTGATTTTTTTCAGAGCTGCCACGCGTCTATACATGATATTCCTTCGAATTTGACCGCATTCTTTGTTATTTTGATATTTTTAAACTTTTTTTCACTTACAGGACGAATTAAAAAGTCAAATACAATATCCACCAGAACTACAGCAGCATGATGTTGGTTCATTGGAGACCATTCGATCCGTTCGCATTGGACGGTGCAGGGCGTGCGATCCGTGGTGCTGCATTCTGGCTAATCAGAACACAACGATGAATTTCGCAGGGTACTGGTTAAGCAAACGGTTGTAATACACGAACCGTGTGCTTTACCGTATCAACGAAATTATGTAATCTAACCGGACGTGTTTGATACATGTAAGTCATTAAGTCTATATTAGGCAGCTGCTATGGGTTTATTTTACACTGGAGCTATTATTATTTTTCTCATTTTTATCTTCCGTTTGATATATGGTGCTAAGTCAGTTTCATGTCCACTCGATATGAATTTATTTGCATTTTAACTATGAGTGCAACGAAATTTGACCAAATGTGTGCTGAAATATCATGTATGTGCTGTCGGGTTAACTTGCAGCACACAACGTGGGATTGGAGAGAACTTGTTGCACCTCGGTCACTTCTTTCGATCGTGAAACTTTGAGTTCTATGGTTTTTAAATTACAAAAAAATCAAAAAAAATTGAGAATCTCTCGTAAATACACGAGACTTGGCGTGGCGCCGTGAAAAGGTAAAATCATGATGTGGTAAATATTCCAGACAATTTGAGAAAGGCTATCATGTGATCGCCATGCGAATGACGAAATCTCACATG
Source organism: Bromus sterilis (assembly GCA_950022295.1). Taxonomy (NCBI): domain Eukaryota; kingdom Viridiplantae; phylum Streptophyta; class Magnoliopsida; order Poales; family Poaceae; genus Bromus; species Bromus sterilis. The sequence continues at coordinate 139,517,081 of OX465599.1, read as the reverse complement.
AAGGACCATGGTTTCGAGATGTATGCAACGAGTGGTCAAATGTTCGGGTTACAAGTAGATTGTATCGTTACTTCGTTGATTATGGCTGCTTTTTTTCACAGCTGCCACACGTCTATACATTATACGCCTTCGAATTTGGACGCATTCCTTGTTATTTTTATATTTTTAATTATTGTTTTTGCACTTACAAGCCAGAAAAGAAAACTAAATACAATATCCACCGGAACTGCAGCATGATGTTGGTTAATTGGCGACCGTTCGATCCATGCACATTGGACGGTGCAGGGCGTGCGATCCGTGGTGCTGCGTTTGGGCCAATCAGAATGGAGCGACGAATTTCGCATGGTATAGGTTAAGCAAACGGTTGTAGAACCCGAACCATGTGATTTACCGTGTCACCGAAATTTTGTCATCTAACCGGATGTGTTTGATACATGTAAGTCATTAAGTGTAGATTAGACAGTTGCTATGGGTTTATTTTACACTGGAGCTATGATTTTTTTTGTCATTTTCATCTTCCGTTTGATATATAGCACTAACACTACTAGAGAAATAGCTAGACATGAAAACCTTATTAGTGGTGCATATATTAAGCCATGCTCCACCATCTGTTAGGGGTGGCGCATTGGTAAATAATGCACCACCCATAATCCCTTAGGGGTGGCGCATTATTTTCCAGTGCGCCACCCCTAAGAGTGGGCCAGTCTGGATGAGCTTATACGTGGCAAATTCTGAGAAATGTGCCACCCTTAAGAAACTTATAGGTGGCGCATTTCGGAAATGCGCCACCCCTAAGATCTTATGGGTGGCGCATATTGAGAATGTGCCACCCCTAAGCTCTTAGTGGTGGCGCATTCTCAATATGTGCCACCCCTAAGAGCTTAGGGGTGGCCCATTTCCAAAATGCGCCACCACTGAGATGCAATATGCGCCACTAAATACCTGGAGCTGCCCTTATCTACTCCACCCCACCTACCACCTCTCATTCACTCCACACACTTCTCAAACTAGATCCACTCTTCTCACCCTAGATCTATTCGATTTTCTCCTCCTCCCCACCTCATTTTTTCCATTTATCCATCCATACTTGGCATTAAATCTAATGTGTTTCATATTAAAGTAAGTGGACCTCCTCCCCAATTCTTTTCTTCCATTTATCACCCGTATACTTGCCTTTATTGGCTTGGAGTTTGTTGTATATGTGAATCTTGGGTTTGATGTATATGTGAAGCTTGGGTTTGATGTATATGTGAAGCTTGTGGTGGTTTGATGTATATGTGAAGCTTGTGGTGGTTTGATGTATATGTGAAGCTTGTGGTGGTTTTGATGTATATGTGAAGTGTATATGTGAAGCTTGTGGTGTTTGATGTATATGTGAAGCTTATGGTGGTTGGATGTATATGTGAAGCTTATGATGATTTGATGTATATGTGAATCTTGAGTTGCCAATGTTTTGCCGAAATTTTGATTCATTTCCGTTTCGGAAAATTTCTAGCGCACTCTCCGCATGCTCCCATGCATTATTAGGGAAGTTCATGCCGAATTTTTCCGGCGACGACTGTGATATATAATTGTGTTGCTCTCTCTGTGCACTCAGGCGATCATGGTCCGTGAGATGTTGAGCGATATCACCGTGGCTAGGTGGATGCAATGTGCGACAAACGACATGCTACGGAATAATAGGTCGGATATAAGATGTCCGTGTGGGAGATGAAAACTGCAGTGCGTGACCGAGCCTGATTCCGGAATATTGCAAAGACACTTGAAGCGTAATGGTTTGATGGATGGCTACACACGGTGGACAAGTGATGAAGCTGGTGAGGAGGAGGACGTCAATGGTGGGGCGCCAGTAAATGAGGAAGGATAACCAGACAACAACGGCGGGCGAGAAGACGAAGAGCATCCCATACATGATCATGAAGAAGATGCTGAAGCAGATCATGTAGATCAAGATGCCGGACATGAAGATCAAGATTCCAGACATGAGGGTTCAAGCTGGGTGCGGGACCCTCTTGTTCAAGAGATGCTTGTCAAAGAGGCGTTGAACGCAAGAGGTGCAGCTAGAGAGAAAGCCAAGAAGGCGCAACTCGAGAAAGACGCGGTTACGAAGTTGTATGAAGGATGCAACGACGGGGATACCCGCTTGAATGTAACACTTTGGGCTACGGAGATGAGGGCAAAACACAAATAGACCGACTAAAGCTTCGATGATAACATGGCATTCTGGCACGATCGTCTTCCGAAGGGCAACACGTGCCCAACTAGTATCGCTGAGGCCAAGAAAGTTTTGTGCCTTCTCGATCTTCCGCACGTTAAATACCACGTCTTCATAAATGATTGCATGATCTATCGGGGTGAGGACAAAAAGAAAACCACATGCTCGATGTGCGGTGTTAGTCGATACAAGAGAGGGAAGAAAGTTCCTAGAAAAGGGGTATGGTACTTTCCGATCACTCCTCGTCTGCAGAGGTATTTCTTAGATCCTGAGGAAGAAAAGCTCATGACCTGGCACGCAGATAGAAAAAAGCTAAAAGAGGATGACCCAAACCCGGATCTGCAAAAGGAGGACATGCTGAGGCACCTTTCAGATGGTAGCCAATGGACTGCGTTGGACCTCGAATACTCAGATTTTGGGGAAGAACCAAGGAACCTCAGGATTGGTGTGACCGTCGATGGAGTCAATCCATTTGGCGGCCAGAGAAGCACACAAAGTACCAGGCCCGTATTTGTATGCTGATGGCTTCTCGCCCTTCGTTGGTGAGCCCCAAGTGGAAGGCGTGATGTAGCACAACAGCAAGTTTCCATCGGTGAAGATACCAAGGTTTGTCTCCAGTAGGACTCCAGAGATGATAAGTAGGTGTCAGCGGCGCAACTGACGTGGACCTACACAAAGACACAGATAACTTTTTTCCCAACGAAGTTCAGAGAGGTTGTCAATCTCTCCGGTCTTGTTGTTCACAAAGGGTAAAACACAAGGGATAATGATAGCAATTGAAAGTAAAAGCAGAAAAGTAAAGATAGCGTGGAAACAGTAATAAGGATATGGACCGGGATACGTGATGTTCGCTAGTGGTGTCTATCTTCCAAAAGACGATAAAACTGATATGCGAGGTAAACAAATTACAGAAGGGCAATTGACAGGATTATGAACGCACCGCAATCCTAACTATGCTACAAAAGAAAGGAAGAGGCTCAAAAGCACGGGCAGTACGCCAAAATAAGTAGACCGTAATCCAACTTCATCTACTACTAATCATCCACCTTGAGATATCTATCCAGAACATCTCGTTGGTATTAAGTTGTGAGCCCCACCCAAAGTGTATTCCCAAAGCAACAGACAACTGCATTAAAAAGAACTTTGCGTAAAGTAAACAATCCTTGCAACCGCAGTTACAAGCACCGTTGTTTTCCCCCTTGTGGCAACAGCACATCCCCTAGACTCATGTTTCTGCCACTCAAGTGTGTCATCGGGGGGCATGAACCCACAATCGAGCATAACGTTCCCTCTTGGAGTCACTACCTACTACTTGGACAAAGCAATAAACAGCAACGGAGACCATGCAAGAATTACTTAGGAACAAAAATATAAGAGATAAAAACCAAATATATTACTCTATCACAATCAGAACATAATCTCATAATCCATCAGATCCCAACAAACTCAGCATAGCAATAGCAGAAAGCTTACAAAAGTGCCTCGATCATGTAGGGAAACTCACGAGGTCTAAACCATGAAGAACAAAGAGGGGAGGAGAACATCACATAGCTACTGATCACGGACCCATGGTCCAAGGAAAACTACTCACGAGACATCTGGGGAGCATCCATGGTGGAGAGGAGACTCCCGGAGGTCAATCCTCCCTCCGGCAGGGTGCCGGGAAGAGGTCTTCTGGTGCTCCCGATCTCGGAAGCGCGGCGGCGGTGGAACAGAGGCGAGTTTGCGAAATAGGGTTATGTCTTCGGAGTTTCGCCATGACGGAGAGTAAATAGGCGAAGGGGGGAAGCCAGAGGTGGACCAGGGGCCCCAGGCGCCCCCTTGGCGAGGCCAGGGGTGGGGCCGCGCCGGGTGGCCGCCTGGGGCCCCCCTGGCTCCCCTCTGGCCCCTCTCGGGCTCTTCGCGAAGCTTCCTGTACGCTGATTTTTCCTGTATTTTTCCCGGAATTTTTCTGGCACTTTTTATATGGGGGAAAACTGGATAGAAAAACAGCAGAAAACAGGAACTGGCATTGGGGTGCACTGAGTTAATAGGTTAGTCCAAATATGATCAAAAGTGAATGAAAGTGTATCTAGATCATAGCAATATCACACAAAACATGCATGGAGCAAGGAGAAATTATAGATACGTTTTGGACGAATCAACATCCCCAAGCTTAATTCCTGCTCTTCCTCGAGTAGGTAAATGATAACAGCATAATTTCTGTGGTGACATGCTAGCAACCATAAAAGAACTTTGAAAAGTAAAGAAATCAAGGTTAGAGATTCAATTCAAGTCATAACATGCAAGAGTCTATATTAGCATTGAAACAAGTAACAAAAGAACATTAGGTGCAAGAGCTCTCGCTGTCCGTGACTCGAATGTCTCCAAATGGTGTTTGCGTGCAAGAAGGGGGATAGGGAATACGAGAAAAAGTATTTTTGTTTTGAGAACTCAATCTACTAAAGTTTCACACTTGGTCCTCTTTGGAATCTTATCTTGACTCATCCCCAGACCACTAGCCAGGTACAAGTCAATTTGATGCACTCCTTTTCGATATTTTGAGCACTCATGCAATGGATGAGCGTAAGCACGAGAGTTGACACTTAGGATGGCAAAGAGAGAAGTACGGAGGAGGAAGACAAAAAGGATGAGAAAGGCTCACATCAATGCGGACAATCATAGGCGTGAAGGACAAATGATAGATATGATGTGAGGAGTAGGGATTGCCATGCAACGGATGCACATACGAGCTAGGAAGATCTCCAATGGAACTAGTGGGGGTGCATCTAACTTGCTCGCTCATGAAGACCTAGAGCTCGTTTGAGGAGGCTCATCCTTGGAATATGCAAGCCAAGTTCTATAGTGTGAAGGTCCCCACATAGCTATATGCATAATGATCATCTCTATGGAGTACAAGGATATAAAGGGAGTACTAGTGTGGATCTCTCAAAAGGATAGTAGTGTTTCCCCTTTCTCTCTTTTTATTTCTTTTTCTCTTTTTTCTATTTTTTGTATTTTTTTGTGGCCTCAATGGCTCTTTCTATTTAACTCTCATTTGTCCTCTTTGGGATCTTTTATTGTGTCCACTTTGGGATCTTTTCCTCACTTAAGGGCAACACTCTATTTTACAAGAAGGTAAAGGAGATCTTTCACACTTTACAAGGTACTCAAAATCATAAAGAAGATGTAACTATCATGATGTATGCAATGTATGTCGCTGTCAGTGTAGCAGGAACATGTATGACATGAAGATCAAGTCGTCAAGAGGTGGAAGTTGCATGGCAATATATCTCGGAAAGGCTATGGAAATGCCTTGATAGGTAGGTATGGTGGCTGTTTTGAGGAAAGATATAAGGAGGTTTATGATGACAGAGCATATCATGCCAAGGGTTTGGATGTACCGGCTAAGGTGGACACCAACTCTCGGAATGAGAAGAAGGCAATGCACGGCACGGGAGAGGCTAGCAAATATGGGAAGGTGGAAGTGTCAACTTTCAATACTTACATTAGTCCGAAGAACTCATGCACTTATTATCGGTAACTCTCAACCTAATAAGGAGGTTCACAAAGAGACAAGTACCCCGAGGAGGAGTGTATGGGGGTTTGGTTATCCTTGCGCATCCTCGACTCATGGTACGTGAGTGTACTCTAATATCCGATCCCTCCAAAGATTAGTGATCCATCTAGTAGCTAGAGTTCTCAACTAGTTTTGTAGGTTTTGAAAATACACACGGATTGCCCAAAATACGACACCTATCACTAATAGGCTAGAGCTCTTGACACCAAAAGTTCAAACATTACTCACATCAATACCTCAAAACTATTGCAAGTTACTACTAGAATTAAATAGCAACCTCAATTACCTACTTTCAAGACAAGACACAACTCAGTGCAACAACCAACTCTCTTTAACAAGATAAACATGAAAACTAAAAAGAGTTCCAGCAACAAACTAAACAAAGGCCAAGGCTCTTGCTAAAGACAAACTAAGACTAAAAATAAACATGACAGTAGCTACGAAAAGATAAAGAACACACAACAGCAAAAAGATAAGCAGGAAAAATCCTATGATGTGTTCTAGATTTGAAAGTGGAGCGTGTTTCTCTCCCATACAAAGTAAGACGGGATCTAAATTGTTATGAACTGCAAGCAAAGCTAAAGAACACTAGAAATAAAACCTAAGAGCGAGTCGCTCCAAGCATAGCACATAACGCATGAAGTGATAAAAATATAGTGAGACGAAGGACGAACTGATGATTGTTGATGGAGAAGGGGATGCACGGGGGCATCCTCAAGCTTAGACGCTTGAGTCTCCTCGAATATTTGTTGGGGATGCATGGGGGCATCCCCAAGCTTGAGCGCTTGACACTCCTGGATCTTCTTTCATCATCTTCCATCGCACACCTGAAAACTCCCTTCATACATGACTCATCATAAGCTGATTAGAGAGGTTAGTACCCTTAATAAATAATTTTTCCCCACTGGATATAAAGATATTCTTGAAGAGCTACTGTTTCTCAAGAGCGCCAAAAAGTTTTTGCAAAGAAAAAGGAAGCTTAAGGTTTGCAAAAGTTAGGAGAGACAAAACGTGGCAGAATCTGTGAAAAACAGAACAGCAGGTAGTAAAGAATTCTTTAGGGATACTTCTGCAACTCAAATCAAAAAACTCAGAACATATGGAAGTTTCGTAATTGCATAGAGAATGTTGTGTAAAAATTTCAGCTCAAAAAGATGAAATGGGATTTTTCTGGTCACGAGGACAGAATCTGTTTTCTGGACAGCATGTCACAACTTTTACTTCCCTTGCCGTAAGAGGCTATAACTTGGCACAAGGCTGAAAAATAAAGATACAATGATGTTGATACAGTAGTAAAAATCATCAAGACACAACAAAAGCAAAAAAGAAAAACCTAAATTCGTTGCGGGCTGCCTCCCGAAAGCGCTTTCTTTTATGCCTTTAAGCTAGGCATGAAGCAAAAGAAGAATCAAGTTTTATCAAGAGAAAGAGAATAACTAGCCCGTGTAACGGACTCAAAAGGTAACTTGATTTTCTTTCTAGGGAAGTGTTTCATCCCATTTTTGAATGGGAATTGTAATTTTATATTCCCCTCTTTCATGTCAATAACCGCACCAACGGTGCGAAGAAAAGGACGTCCCAAAATAATTGGACACAAAGGTTCACACTCTATATCCATAACAATAAAATCAACGGGAACATAGTTGTCATTGACAATGATAAGAACATCGTCGATCTTCCCCAAAGGTTTCTTTACGGAATAATCAACAAGACGAACACCAAAAGAACAAGGCTCAAAGGGCTTCAATTCAAACATATCAAATATTCTTTTGGGCATAACGGAGGTACTAGCTCCAACATCACATAAAGCATAGCAAGAGAAGTTATTTAATTTAATTTTGATCATAGGGTCCCAACCATCATCTAGCTTCCTAGGTATGGAGGCTTCTACTCTAAGCTTCTCCTCCCTAGATTTGATGAGAGCATTTGTGATATGCTCCGTGAAGGCAAGATTAAGTGTGCTAGTGTGGGGGTCTCTAGACATTTTGTGCAACAAGCTAATAACTTCTGAGAGGGTGCAACTATCAAAATCAATATCACTACTATCAAAGGTGGTAGTAGTGTCATCTAGGCTCACTTGTTTGAAACCCTCTATGTTCATAGGAGTTTCTTTATCTTCGGTTGAGGTATTAGCATCACCATTAATAGGTCCAACGGGACTAGGAGTGCATTGGGTGCTAATAGTTTGGGTGTCCTCAACAATTTGAATAGTGGCAACTGTGTGGTGTGTAGGAAGGCTCTTAATTCTATCCTCTTCCTCTTTTTCTCTAGCCCATCTTTCTTTAAGTTTAGCCATCATCCTAATATTTTCATTAATTTGTAATTGGATAGCATTAATAGGATTGGCCTTATTCTCCTCAAGGGGAGAGGTTCTAATTTTAAGCATCTCAATATCAAGGGCTAAGCTTTCTACCTTCAAAGAGAGATTATCTATTTTAGCTAATTTCTCCTCTACATTTTTGTTGAAGGATTTTTGGGTAGTGATAAAGTCTCTAAGCATTCTTTCCAATTCAGAAGAGGGGTTCTTGTTGCTAGGGTAGGTTTTGTTGTTCCCGTAGTTGGATGGAAACGGTCTAGGATTGCTAGCAAAATTTCCACTATAAGCATTATTGTTGAAGTTGTTTCTAGCAATAAAGTTCACATCTACTTGTTCTTGAGAAACCAAAGAATTTAAAGGGACATCATGAGGATCAATAGAGGGTTGCTTGGTAAGTAGAGACATAATTAAATCAACTTTTTCATTGAGGGAGGTAATTTCCTCGACATAATTTACCTTCCTACCTGTTGGAGCGCGTTCGGTGTGCCATTGGGAATAATTGGTCATCATTTCATCGAGAAGCTTCGTGGCAGCACCAAGTGTAGTTGACATAAAGGTTACTCCCACGGCCGAATCTAATAGGTTCCGCGAGGTAAAGTTCAAGCCTGCATAAAAAGTCTGGATAACCATCCAGGTAGTCAAACCATGTGTAGGGCATTTCTTAACAAGAGATTTCATTCGTTCCCAAGCTTGGGCAACGTGTTCATTATCCAATTGCTTAAAATTCATAATGTTACTCCTCAATTGGATAATTTTAGCAGGTGGGTAGTACTTCCCTATAAAAGCATCTTTGCACTTATCCCAAGAATCTATGCTATTCCTAGGCAAAGATTGAAACCAGATTTTAGCGTCTCCCCTTAAAGAGAAAGGAAAGAGCTTGAGCTTAACAACATCACCTTCTACTTCTTTATACTTTTGCATATCACATAATTCAACAAAATTGTTCAAGTGTAAAGCAACATTATCTCCAGCACCAGAGAATTGATCTCTCATAACAAGGTTTAGCAAAGTAGGTTTAATTTCATAAGAGGTAGCTGAAGTGGCAGGTGTGGCAATGGGAGTGCAGATAAAGTCTTGGTTGTTGTGGCTAGTGAAATCACACAACTTGGTGTTTTCAGTGGAACCCATAGTAGCAGCAAGTGTGGCAGATTTTTTTGTAATTTTTGATAAAAGACACAAAGATAAAAACTGAAAGGTAAACTAACAAGACTAAAAAAACAAAGGTAAAGGGTAGTGTGCAACTCCCCTATCTTAGCACTCGGAGTCCCCGGCAACGGCGCCAGAAATACGCTTGATGGCTTCTCGCCCTTCATTGGTGAGCCCCAAGTGGAAGGCGTGATGTAGCACAACGGCAAGTTTCCCTCGATGAATATACCAAGGTTTGTCTCCAGTAGGACTCCAGAGATGATAAGTAGGTGTCAGCGGCGCAACTGACGTGGGCCTGCACACAGACACTGATAACTTTGTTCCCAACGAAGTTCAGAGAGGTTGTCAATCTCTCTGGTCTTGTTCTTCACAAAGGGTAAACACAAGGGATAATGATACCAATTGAAAGTAAAAGAAGAAAAAGTAAAGATAGTGTGGAAACAGTAATAAGGATATGGAACGGATACGTGATGTTCGCTAGTGATGTCTCTCTCCCAAAAGACGATAAAACTGATATGCGAGGTAAACAAATTATAGAAGGGAAATTGACAGGATTATGAACGCACCGCAATGCTAACTATGCTACAAAAGAAAGGAAGAGGCTCAAAAGCACGGGCAGTACACCAAAATAAGTAGACTGTAATCCAACTGCATCTACTACTAATCATCCACCTTGAGATATCTATCCAGAACATCTCGTTGGTATTAAGTTGTGAGCCCCACCCAAAGTGTATTCCCAAAGCAACAGACAACTGCATTAAAAAGAACTTTGCGTAAAGTAAACAATCCTTGCAACCGCAGTTACAAGCACCGTTGTTTTCCCCCTTGTGGCAACAGCACATCCCCTAGACTCATGTTTCTGCCACTCAAGCGTGTCATCGGGGGGCATGAATCCACAATCAAGCATAACGTTCCCTCTTGGAGTCACTACCTACTACTTGGACAAAGCAATAAACAGCAACGGAGACCATGCAAGAATTACTTAGGAACAAAAATATAAGAGATAAAAACCAAATATATTACTCTATCACAATTCAGAACATAATCTCATAATCCATCATATCCCAACAAACTCAGCATAGCAATAGCAGAAAGATTACAAAAGTGCCTCGATCATGTAGGGAAGCTCACGAGGTCTAAACCATGAAGAACAAAGAGGGGAGGAGAACATCACATAGCTACTGATCACGGACCCATGGTCCAAGGAAAACTACTCACGAGACATCTGGGGAGCATCCATGGTGGAGAGGAGACTCCCGGAGGTCAATCCTCCCTCCGGCAGGGTGCCGGGAAGAGGTCTTCTGGTGCTCCCGATCTCGGAAGTGCGGCGGCGGCGGAACAGAGGCGAGTTTGCGAAATAGGGTTCTGTCTTCGGAGTTTCCCCGTGACGGAGAGTAAATAGGCGAAGGGGGAAGCTAGAGTTGGACCAGTGGCCCCAGGCGCCCCCCAGGCGCGGTCAAGGGTGGGGCCGCGCCGGGTGGCCGCCTGGGCCCCCCTGGCTCCCCTCTGGCTCCTCTCGGGCTCTTCGCGAAGCTTCCTGTACGCTGATTTTTCCTGTATTTTTCCTGGAATGTTTCTAGCACTTTTTATATGGGGAAAACTGAAATAGAAAAACAGCAAAAAACAGGAACTGGCACTGGGGTGCACTGAGTTAATAGGTTAGTCCAAATATGATCAAAAGTGTATGAAAGTGTATTTAGATCATAGCAATATCACACAAAACGTGCATGGAGCAAGCAGAAATTATAGATACGTTTTGGAAGTATCATATGCATATACAACCTCCCCCCCCCCGGAAGTGCATGAAGAAAAAGTACATAACAATGTGTCTGCTAGTTCAAGGGCCGAAACAACCAGGTACGCACCTCAATCTGTATCTCCAGTTGTTGAAAGAGGATCTAGAAACGTTATGGAAAGACGGAGTCAATACGTGGGACGCCGCCGTAAAATAATATTTCCCAATGAAAGTCGCAGTGATCACGACGGTGCAAGACTATCTCGGATACGAATATTTATCAGGGCAGGTGGTCCAAGGATTCTATGCATGCGTTAGGTGCATGGATAATACAATGTACCGCCAGCTAGCGAAAGATCCCGGATCTTCAAAAATCATGTTCCAGGGGTCTCGGAGGTGGCTTCCCAAAAAAATTGTTCGATGGCAGCGAGGAGCTCCGAGAACCCCCAGCTCGAAGGAGCGGCAAAGAAATCGACAACTTGTTGAAAACTTGGAAATAGTGCCCCGCGTCGGGGAAGAAAAAAAAGAAGACTAAGCCGTTGATGAGGGTATGGAAAGCGAGGTCTGTTTTCTGGGATTAGGAATACTGGAGTCTCCTCCGTAGTCCTCATAGCCTTGATCTCATGCATATCACAAAGAACGTGTGCGAGAACTTGTTTGGCACGCTGCTCAACATGCCGGAGAAGACCAAGGACGGGCCAAAAGCAAGGAATGACTTGAAATTTATGGGCATCAGGAGGGAACTTCACCCCCCTAGTGATGACGATGATGAGCCGAAGGAGGAGGAGGATATGGAAACGCAAAACTCTCGCAAATGAAAAAGGGCGACCAAGAAGAAGACAGGTATTGATCACTGTCCCCCGGCATGCTTCACTCTGTGCGAGGAGGAGATCAAGCGGTTTATCCACCGCCTCATAGGAGTAAAATTTCTGAACGGCTACACGGGGAAGAGTGGATCAGCGTTTCAGAGGGATGAAATCTCACGACTGTGCCGTGCTAATGATGCAGATTATCCCGGTTGCGATCTGATGGATAATGAACAAGCACGTCCGTAAAACGTTGTTTGGCCTTTGCAACTTTTTTGACGTCATCTCCCGGAAGTCGATTTGCGCTAGGCAATTCAAAAGGCTACAGGAGGAGATCATGCTCATACTATGGGAGCTTGAGATCTATTTCCCGCCTGCGTTCTTCGACATTATGGTGCATCTGCTGATCCATGTCATGGAGGATATCGTCCAACTCGGGCCTGCATTTCTGCGCATCGTGATGCCGTTTGAAAGGATGAATGGACACATCTAAAAATACGTTCGTAACAGGTCCCCTCCAGATGCAAGCCTAGCGAAGGGCTTTCTAACCGAAGAGTGCATCTCTTTTTGCAGAAATTATCTCAACACCGAGAACCCTGTTGGTCTGCCCGTCAACAAGAACTTTGGCAGGACCGATGGGTATGGTCACCACGAGGGAAGCCGCAAAATGCATGTAAACTTTTAGGGTCGAGACATCGACTTTGAAATAGCAAGCCTAGTCGCGCTACAACACATCCAGTTGGTCGATCCTTTGATAGTAAAGCACAAGGATGTAATCAGAAAGAAGTACAGTGATCAGGGCCTGCAGATAACAGACTGAGATCCACGGCTAATCAAAGAGCACAACTCCATTTTCATGACTTGGTTCAGGGACGAGCTTCGTGCTAATCCCCCGCGAAGGAACGCTTTCGAGGACGAAAAGATGATATTCACCTTGGCACAGAGTGTCGCACGCAACCTGATGACCTATCAAGCGTATGATATCAACCGCTACACATTCTACACGGAGGAAAAGGACAATAACTGCGATTACCATAACTCAGGGGTAACGGGGATATTCTACACCGATGACGTCAAGGAAAGATTCTACGGAAGGATCGAGGACATATGGGAGCTCGACTACTTTGGAGAGAAGGTGCCGATGTTCCGTGTGAGATGGGCAAAGAGCATCGTAAAAGAATACCGGTACTTCACCATCATGGTTATACCCGAAGCCAAATCTAAGTCTACGGGCGCAAACGTCGCCGCGAAAAATTAGCCATGGGTACTGGCTAGCCAAGTGGACCAATGCTTATTCATTACCGACCCATCAAAGCCGAGCCACGTTGTAGTGAGGACACGCAAAAGAAACATGATCGAAATGGATGGAGTCGCCAACGAGCAAGACTTTGACAAGTACGGCGACCCAAAGATGGAAGATGACTACACCGCTCATGATACATACACCACAACCCTACCGAAGAAAGGTCTCCCGTTCAAGAGGAAAAGTGAAGGCATCCCGGGCCTAAATTATTCAACCACGACAAAGAAGGGCAAGAAGAAGATCATGAGGAAACGCTAGCTAGATAGCTAGCTCCAAATTTAAGAAAATACTTAGTAATTCATGATCACTTTGTGTATGCATGGATTTAATCTGCATTTTGTAATTGATGATCACATTCTTATGTTTGGATCATATAGTTTGAAGTCTATGAACGTCGACGATACACAATTAAAGCATCATGCCTAACTCCTTAAAAATATTCTTTGCTCTTTATCTATCTTAGGGGGTATTTGGTTCGCATAACGGATGGAGTGTCATGCTTCCATTCAACTAGAATGCATGGATCGGTTCCGTCTTTGTATTTAGTACAAATAGTTCGAAGGAATGGAATGGTTAGCCCGCAAAAAAGATGAAATGGCCAGCCCGCAAATAAAATGAAATGGTCCGTCCGCAAAAAATGAAATGGTTAAACTTTAATTAAAAATATGAAATGATGCTTAGGGGTGGCGCATCCAGACGAAATGTGCCACTAAGGTCGCTTAGGGGTGGCCTATTCTGTAGAAATGCGCCACCAAGTGGATCTTTATGCGTGGCGCATTATGTAGAGATGTGCCACGCATAAGGATCCACTTGGTGGCGCATTTTTACAGAATGCGCCACCCCTAAGACTTGACCTAATCACCTATCCCCTCCCCTTCTCGCACAGCAACCATTCCCCCCCCCCTAGCCGTTGACTCACCGGAGCCCTCGCCCCTTCCCGACGCCACCGGATCCACCATCCCGGAGCCCTAGCCGCCGCACCGAAGCCGCCCTGCGCCACCGGAGCCGCCCCACACCACTGGAGCGGCCCCGCGCCACTGGATCCGCCCCGCGCCACCGCCTTCGCCGTTCGAGCCATCGCCGCCCTCCAGCCAGGTACTCCCCCTCCCCTGCTCCCCCCTCCCCTCCCCTGCTCCCGCAACACTCAGTTCATCCCCCCTCCTCCGTTCTACATCGACCCCTACAAACCCTAAAGCATAGAGGGGAATTTGTAGTACTAGCTAGATTAGTAGGCATACAATGTTTGCTAGGAATTTTTGTTTGTGTTTTGTCTCCACTCTGTTTCCATGTGGCTGCAAGCTTTAAATCAATATCACTGGGAATTCTTGCTTATGGTACTATGAAGTTTGAACATGAAAATGGTGTGCTTTGTTCTGTTAACTGACCATTGATCAGCAGATAAAAGCTATCCATTTGAACAGAACCTAGCTTCAGCAGAGAAGTAGAAGAAGAATTGTGGTAGCCCAGTCTAGTAGACTGCTCTTGTAGTCCCAGTTTCAGACTTTTAGTTCTGCAAAGCCATTTTAAACTAACTAGTAAAGTAAGTTGATATGAAAAACAATTAAACTGATGAAGAGAGTGTACTCTAAAAATAATATCACAGAAATATATTGATATGTGTAGTTACTCTCCTTTTTCTTTTCATGACAGAAAAAATGCTAGGATTATTGCTTATTGCTAGGATTAATGCTAGGCTTATTGCTTAGTGCACAAAATTGCTAAATGCAGAACACACGTGCACCACTTATATATGGATAATTTCCTGCATTTAGATATACCAGTATAGCACAACACCTTTACATAATTATTAGCAGATAGGATTCTTAAGTGCAGAAGTACAAACTAAATCAATAATACTATGTCTAATCAAAACTAAGCAGAAACAGGTATAGTTATATATAAGTCTTGCACCATTCATGATATATGTGTAAAGATAGTAATTAATAACCATATAAAAATAGTAGCACTAGTCATAGCAAAGTTGTTACTCCATCCCTTTTGAAATATATGTGCTGGTTATGCCATGGTGCTCTCCAAAACAGAGAGATAGTCAGATGGTGCTCTATTTTTTGAAGTGAAATTGGTCAGCCTTTGTGTAAAAGCCCAGATTTCACAAAAATTATAAATTTTGTTTTCGATGTGAATTGTTTGATTGTCTGATTTAATTGCGGTGGTTGCATCCCTAATTTATCGATCGGTGATTATTTCCCCCCTCTTATCTCGTATCGGACGGAGACCGACCCTTGCCACCCTGACACTCGACCTTTGCGACACCGGGTTTCACCCGATCACCGTCGCGAAACCGCACGAGACCAGCCGCAACCAACAGAACAAAAAACCCGTTTAATAATTAAACGGGATATTTTTACAGCGCGTCGGAAAGTGTTCTCGGAACTGTTCCAGCATGAGGTGAACGCCGTCGGCTCGACGCGCTGATCGCGCAGTTCAGAGTTTTACCCGAATCGGAGGTCCTGCGGACCCCCGGCAGTCAGAAACGTGAGCACCGCGCGCGCGAGAGAAAAACCGGGGATGTTTTTGCAAACTGCCAGCCACCAGGGCTATATAAAGACCACCACACTCCCACCCCTTTCTAGGGTTTTCTCTAAGCCAAAATTGCAGCCACCCCTTCCACTTCGCCCCAAATATTGCCCCATTTTCGCAGCTATTTTTGCCCAAATTTTTAACCCTAGCTCCCCTCAATCTGGACCGTTGGATCGCCTGATCCAACGATCCAGAGGCAACCACGTCATCCTGTGGATCTGCCCGAAGCCTCCCCGAGCCCGAGCCTCGTCCGGTCGCCGCCATGCGCCAGCTCCGGCGAGCGAGCCGTCGAGCCGCCTCCCCCGCAGGTCGCCGCCCTTCCCTCTCCTCCCATCTCTCCTCTTCCCTCACCCCTCCCTCTCTTCTCTCCCGGATGCTGCGCCGCCGCCGTGACGCCATGCCCGAGAACACCGCCATGGAAGCCGCCTCGTCCGAGCTCGGAGCTCGCTGGAGCCGCCGCCGCCTGCGGGGCCTCTGCCGCGCCCGGATCCGGCCACCCCATCCCTCCTCCGCGCCTCCCCGACTCCGCGCTCGCCGCTCCGCCCCGCTCCGGTGGCCGGAGACCAAGCCGCCGCCGCCTGCTGCACCGGGGTCGGGAGTTTCCCGATCCCGCGGCCGCCTCCAACCATCCACCCATGAGCCGTCGACGTCCTCGGCCCACCAGTCCAGCGGCAGCCCAGGCCGCCCCCTCCTCTTGGGCTTCGCCCACTAAGGTGAGGCAGCGGCCTCCTCTTTTTTTTTACCTGCTGTTGTTGGGCTTGGCCCATTGCTATTGTACGCTTGTGTGCGTTTTATAGTTATTTTGCGCCCTGCTCTGCTAGGCCCAGTTCAGTGCAGTTTCAGCCCGAAAAGTTTTTTTCCCAGGAGTTTATTTATTTTGGCAGATCGTGTTATATTTTTGCGTTGCCCGTATCATTTAAACGGTAGCTCGGATCGCGACGCTTTAAACATGAAAGTTTCTTAGAATTTTGTCTAGTTTAATAAAATGTTGCTTTTTGCCATGTTTGACTTTGTTTACATGTTGTTTAGCTGCTAATTACATCGCATGCCACCATAAACTGTTTCTTTAATAGCTTTTTAACCGTTGCTCGGATTAAAATGTTTCTTATATGAAACTTGACTAGAATTGCATGTAGATTGTGTTTTTGCTGCTCTTGCTTTATAATTAAAAATAATAAAATATTGTTTAGGGAAAAACAGTACCAAACATTATAATTATCGTGGGGTCCGTAATAGTTGGCATGTATAGGTTTTACCCCCACTTAAAGTGACTAGATTAGATAGTTTACTTATGCTTCACCTCTTGCCATGTTTGTGTGCTATGTCATGCTTGAGTGAGATGCCATGTTAACAACCTTTGCTCACCTTGTGTAGCTAACCAACTTGAACCACCATAAACGTGCGGTATCGACGTGTGTGACGAATACTCCACTTAACCTATTAGTAACCGCTCTCGACGGTAGGTGCGATGTCTCGTGTTGCCTTCTTGTTGATGCTTGCTCGTGTTTGCTTCGTAGTAATAGATGCTTTCTCGTTAATTGCTTTCCAGTGTTTACCGTCTTGTGTGCTTCCGCGGGTACCTCGGAGACGATGCGAGCTTGCGATCAACTACACCTTCGGAACCCGACTTATCAACAGGCAAGGACTATACATTACTTATGATCCATTCTATTTCAACCAGCGGTTTGCATGCTAGTCTAGGTTAGGTTCGATGTTTGATCCTACCACATGTTTACAACCTCTTTCAAACCGATGCAGCCATGTCCCCTCCCAGCAAACCATGTACTGCTATGTTCTATGGCTCGTTGCTCAGCCCTGCTTAGTATGCATGCTTAGGATGCTACGATGTTACCCTGTTACTACTTGGTTTGGGATATCACATTATTATTATTGTTGTTGATGATATGGTTATTATAACTGTTGACTATACTCGACGAAGGATGGAAGGTCTAGGCTATCCCGCCCCGACGCTTTGTTCCATTCGAGTCACCTAGGATCCGAGTTCCGGGTATTGGTTTTAAGACTAAGCGTGCCTAACCGCGTGTGGGATGCTATGGGGTCCCATTGTTTTACCTAGCTAGCTTCAAACATTTCTAGTGGTGGCGCAAGTTGATTTTACCATTTGAAAACCGCATGCATAACTGGTCTGCAGCCAGTGGATTTAAAACAAACCGGGCCAGTGGGATGGTATATCCTGTTGGTCCAAACCTGGAAGCTAGGGAACCTGCCCGGGCGAGGGTAGGTTATCCCGACCTCGTCCAGACGGTAGAGACCGATTCGAGAGCGCGGCCGACTTTTGAGTTGGATGTCGACTCACCGGGGGCCACCCGGATTTGTGCGTTGTTAGTTAGAGGAACCTGTCGTTCCGGATCTCTTGGGACTAAATCATAAAATGGTTGCCTATCATGGGTAGCAACTGAGAGAGATGGGCGTGCGTGCGGAGCCTTGTAATGGGCAGTTGGTACACCCCTGCAGGGTTAAATCTTTTCGAGAAGCCGTGTCCATGGTTATGGACGACTTGAGACCTACTCCTTGTTCATAGACAACAACAACTGAGATAATCTTAATATAACTTGATCAACGTGTGTGTGCTTTGACTGCTTCTTCTTCGTCGGGATGCGAAGAGGAGGACAAGGATAGGATAGGTGTTATGATTGCGTATTAGTTGATAGCAAGACTTGTTGGGGGCGATTCCTCATCGAATGCTTTGCTTCTTATCTTACTCTCTAGATTGTTAGCCACTTCATAAATGCTAGTGCGGCAGCAACCTCACCACTTACCCCATCCTTACCGTAAACTACTAGTTGTCCTAGAATGACGAGTGATGAAGTCCTTGCTGGGTCAGATGACCACTACAGTTGGATGCTGAGTACTTCTATACTCATGATACTACCCCCCCCCCCCAAACTCTTTTCAGGGTTCTTGACCGACAACAGGTATGGTGATCGACGTTTCACGTGGAGACTCGACGACGACTAGTTAGGCGGATCCCGGCGGAGGGCCTGGACCCGTGTGGTTATGGGATCGATGTTTTTCTCTTTGCCAGTAGGCATTTGATTGTAGTCTGTACTCAGACATGTATCTTCCGCTGATGTATTGTATTAAGGCAGTTGTATGCCGATTGTATGAGATGTTGTATCCTTGTATCTGTAATGTTGTGATATCATGTTGGAAATCCGGGGCATATGACTTCGTCATATGTCGCGGTGGGACCGATATGTGCTTCGTCCTCGGATCTGGATGGAAACATCTAGATCTGGAACAGTACCGCATATCGGGCCTTACACTTTGGGGATTTGAAAAGCACACTAGCTTGTTTCTTGAGCTGCATGCTGCACTTGCTAGCACAGTCTCGGCTTCCTACTAGGAATTAAACATTTTTGTTGCTTGCTGCCATTGCTTATCAAGTTCATTGCTTAACTTGCTGGTTGCTTGTTGACATTAATGCTTATAAAGTTCATTGCTTGCTGCCATTGCTTATGAAGTTGATTTCTTGCTAGTTGTGCCTACATACTAGGCATTTTTTTGTGCAGGAACAAATCATTATCGCCTTTCTCCCGAAATGTTGATTAACTTCTGTTTCTGTTGAGAATGGGGCACTCTCATGTTAAGAAAAATAGCACAGGTCATGCCAAATTTTTCCGTGAATTCGTGCATGACCTTTGCTATTTTTCTTAACATGAGAATAGTTGAATTTATTTATTGTGCTAATTAATTAAGTAGTTGCATTTCTTAATATTGTAATAGTGCAAACATGTCGACCGGAGCCGACGCCGGTCCTTCTTCTCAGCCGGGAAAAAAAGGAAGCAATTTTGGGAATACTCCCAGGAGGAGGTCAATGAGCACAGAGAAGAGGAAGTACATCCTGGCGAGGAGGAGTATGAGGAGGAGATAGATTCAGAGTCCGACTAATTGGATGATGACATGGAGGAGGAGGAGGCCGGTACGACAGACGGGGAGAGGAACACCGGCGAGGATGATGCGACCGGTGGCTCCAACACAGATGGTAGCCATTCGAAGAATCGGAATCTCAAACCGACCAAGGTCGGCACCATCAGGCAAGAGTTTACTGTCGTGACCGCCATTGGGATTCCTACATAGCTCGGACGTTTTTCGGAAGGGTACGGCTGTCAAGTCGCGGCGATCCTCCGCAACACCGTGCCAATCACCATGATTAACCTCAGGAGTCGTGAGAATAGTCATTATTGTTAGCTTCTTATCAATAAGCTGCACGGACGATACCAGTTCCCGGAGACGTACAATAACACCAAACTCAAAGGGAACAAAGTAAACACATGGGCCCTCACGAAGATGAGCAAGGCCTTGTCCAGTTGAAAAACCCGGGTGAAGGAGGCAATTGTTGAAAAGAACGAAACCTGGGAGGAGCTCAAGAAGAAAGAGTTGTTGATCGATGAACCTACCTACAACCTTTTCAAGGCTAGGTGTGAGTCCGAGCCAGCGAATGCCGCGAGTGCAAAGGGCAAGGAAATGCGGTCGCGGGTCATAGGTAACCACCGTCTCGGAGCCGGTGGTTACAGGAGTTCCAAGCCTAAACGGGACAAGGAGCATGCCGAGTACGCCGCTGCAGGCATACCTAACCCCTTCGAGCAATACAAAGTTGATCCGCAGACCAAATTCTTTGTGAGGGCCTGGAGCTATAAGGACAAAGCAACCTCGAAAATAGTTGTCGATCCTAAGATTCAGGAGTTTACGACTGCCGTGGTAAGTAGTTTACCACGCGACCTTGTCGATTGAATTCTCTAGTGAAGTTCACAATTTCTTAATGTTTCACATTATTTCTGCAGCAAGCGGAAATGAAAATCGCCACATCGCAGGAGTCGTCGGTTAAGCAGGCCGGCCCATGGGACACCGCCCTTAACAGGTCGTTGAACAAGGTCAAGAAGGTTGACGACATGGCGTCGAAGCCATCGTCAGCCGGCCGTGTGGTCGGCTTTGGTGCGGACCTAAATTGGTCCGAATATTATGGAAAACCGGCGGAGCAGTCGGGTTCGAGGGGGCGCAAAGCGAGAAGGACCAAAGAAGACACTGCTTATGTTCATGGATTGGAGGAGAAGGTGAACATGCTTCTTCAGCTTGTCAAGGACGAAGTGGCGAAGACGATGATCGCCCTCCTTCCAGATATGATGCAGTCACTCGCGAATTGGCAAGCGCGTGGTGGACAAGGGCCCATACCGTTCCCCAGCATGGCCGGCAGCAACTCGGGCACCGCAGCGCCTGCAGTCCTGACTCCCGCCGTATTGGTGGCTCCCGCACCGACTCCCGGCTTATTGGTGACTCCGGCCACCAATACCACGGGGCGGCGCCGGACGTGATGGTAACTCCTCTAGCCACGATCGAGAAACCGGGGCATAACAATAATGCACCCGGGGGCAGCGAAAATAGGGCGACCGATGCCACGGGAGGCAGCGCGCCATCCGTCTCTATCATGCCCGCCGTCATCGGCGAGGTCTCTTCATTGGCCGACCTCACCGCCCTCAATGTAACTATAAGCGTCTGCAACTCAAACGAGGACTTCATCTCCTTGCCTTTTTTAGTGGAATCTATCTGATGCCCTACATGCATATATCTCTTTCGCAGGAGGACACTCCATGGATTCTATTACAAGTCATGGACGGTGAGTTGAAGGATGTTGCCAAAGGTAAAATCCTTCAACCACAAAATTGAATCATGCACAATATGCCGATGGCACCGGAGATGCATAGGGTTCAAATCTCTCTCGTGATTTCGGGCAACACGAGAGTTGAACCTCCCATTCAACCCCCCGGATACGATGAGGATGAGCCGGTAGTCCTCAGTGATTGTTTTGGCCAAATATGCCTATGGTTGAATACCCAAATGCGTTTAATGACGGGGGAAAGGGGCACCACACCTAGGACAACACCGGTAGTCATCGTGTCGGCGCCACATGATCCCATCGGCGCACAACAAGAAGACGATGATCTTGATGATGATGATGATGATATCAACGCCGACCAGTTCATCAACACTTCGTTTGAAGGTGATGACTTATTCATGCCTCCTGTTGAAGGAGCCTAACAGCATGACGAGGAAGCTCACGGTCTAGCTGATCCTGTGGCGAAACTTGCTTCCTCCACACATCTCTTTGCTACTTCTCAAGAGATGACTCCAGCAGCTTGCGCCTTCATCGAGCCTCAAGAAGATGCCACAAGGAGATCTATTCTCAGCCCGTCCACACTCCATGAGGAGGCCACTGAGCAGATAAAGGCCGGTGACTGCTCGAAATCATAAAAGAAGAAGGGACGGAAAAAAATGAAGAGCATCACTTTGAGCATCCAACCTTCGATGCCGATCCGGGCTCAGGACGTGCCACCAAGACCCAAGGATCTCTCGTTTGAAATCCATGTGGCCGGTAGGGCGATGCTACCTAAGGACATTCTCGACCTTGCAACTTCGAATATGCAGAGTGTGCATCACAGTATTATGTCATTAGAGAAGATGCTTCTTCGAGAACAGAATCCCTCGTACCCGGTTTTCATGGCCAAGGTGCCACTCAACATGGGCTTCATCAACACTATCCCCGCGGATATGATAATCATGTGGTTTCCGGAGATCTTCATTTTGTACCATCTCAAGCGGCTGGACCATAGCCTTATCCGTATGTTCTTGCTCAGCCTTTCTAAGAGTATCAGGAGAGATAAGACCCCGATCGACGTGATATTGAACCCCTTCTACATGCGTGAAAGCATCTTGATGGACGGCGGGGACGCGGCTCTCGCGGTGGGGTACATCAGAGACTTCATGCTAGAGAACGCCGGCAAGGATTCATTTCTTATGACCTACTCTCCCAAGTAAGTCATTCTCTCGCCGCTGTAGCATATATGCTTTCTTAGCTTTTGTAAGAGCAAAGTTATGCCCCCATGAGTTTTGGATATTGTTGGACAAAACAGTAGAGGACAAGTTTTCTAGTGTAAAATAGATGGTTAGGTTCCTAAAGTTATAGGTTGGTGATAAAGCTTCAACGAAGATTTACATATTTACTGAAGCATATCCTCTGGAGTGAAGCTCATCACGGATGTCGACCCCTAAAAAGATAAGGAATCCTGAAGCACGTCTCATCGAAGGAGATGACCAAGATAGCGCAAGACTTAGTAGTTTTTGTGTAGTTCTTTTTCACTTCTTTGAGTCGTAAGAAAAACCGTACTATCAAGAGGGGTTTAGTAAATGTACTCCAAAGGTTTTGGTGAAAAGACTCAGATCGAATCCAAACCTGTGAGTAGCCAGAGTTGAGAAATCTCATGTGCACTAGGTAATGCTTCACCAGCGAAGACTTAGTTCTTTCGGCTCCTGAAGCAGAACCAAGTCCGTGAGTCAGCTTTACTTGGACCGCAAGTAAAGTTGCGCTTTGATTGGAAATATCACCGTTGCGGACAGGTGTCAAGCTGTCACATCGGGTCACTTCAGTCATTTCGCACCTAGGGATTGCCACCTATAAATACGCCACCCCCGCCCTCATTGGCCGGTGGCTGCTCCAAGAATATTTCCTTGCAAGGAAGAGAGAGTAACCCCACCGAAGCAAACCAAAAACCCATCCACCGAAGCATAAGTCCTATTTGATCTGAGTCGATTCATTATGACTTAGGAAGAAGTTTACTAGCCTTTTTATCTTGGAGAACTGCAATTCTCCTAGACGGTTAGAGAGTTGTTCTTCAGAGAGCGAAGAGTTATTGTCACCTCGAAGTTCTGTTTGTCAAAGGTTTCAGTGATTTCCTCAATAATCGACCACGAGTGAAGAACTGACCAAGCTCAAGGAGATTGGTGCAGTGGAGATACGGACGGAGAGAGGTTAGCTCCTGTGTTCAATCACAAGTCCCTCCAACCAGACGTAGCACTTTGCAGAGTGTGAACTGGTCGAACAAACATCGTCGAGTCAAGAGTTCGTTTTTCTTTCCGCACTTACATTCAGTTTATCAATTGCTTCAGTGATTTGCTTCAATGCAATTGATTCGATGCTTTTGATTTGTTATGTTATGCTTCAATCATGTTCTGCTTCAATGTTTACCTTTCTGTTGCAACTCTTCTGCTGCTAAGTTATGCTTCACTTCATAGTTTCAGGAAAAATTTGAAGTGATCATTCACCCCCTCCCCCTCTGATCACATATTTGGACTTACAGCTTTCCATTGTCCTCTTACAACATTCCTTTTGGATTGTTTTAATTATGAAGTGAGGATCAAGACTGCGTGCTTATCTTCTTTTCACCTCAACACTCGCATGCCATGTATTTAGACTCGGGGAGTGTGAAGAAGAAAGATTACAAGTATATCATGAGATTTTTGGATGATGCTCTCGCCGGCTACAAAATTCCGGAGGCAAGATCGTGAAGCACAAGTTCAAGAAGAATCAGCCTGGCGTGAGCGTGTTCAACCACGTAACGCAGTTCCCGTGCGTCAAGCAGCTGACTAGCAGTGTAAGGGATGCGTACTACATCCTCCATCACATGCGGGCGATTGTACAGGAACAATGAAACCTTACGCTGCCAAGTCATCTTAAAGCGTGGGCCAAAAGGAAGGCAGAAATTGTCGATTCAAATCTTAAGGAGGAGTTCTTTCACATCCAAGCGCAGATGGCGACTATCATCCGTCATGAAGTACAAATGAAGGGGTCGATCTTCCACTCCAACATTGCACCATCCAATGGGGAGATAGAAGCCCGTCTAAAGGCCTTGCGTGACACAAGGCCTTTCATGAAGAAAGAAGGATGCCGCCCATTCCCTGAGCCGAGTCAGAACAAGTGATCAATTTATGTAATATATGACAGTCGTTTGATGAATATGTGCCCTACATGTAATTTGGATGTACTCTTTGTGTAGTAGATGGTAGTATCAAATACTCTTGGTGCTTTTTGTGTATAAAGGTCACTGCATATGCATTTTTATGCATATGTGCATGCTCCTGGCCATTGATCGATTTGCTTTATGTTGTTGATCAAAAGTATAGATGCTATATTGTGTTATTGTCCTTTGCTATGAATTCATATGAATGTGGCCTTTTGTTTTGTGCAGGTTGAAGATCAAACAAAAGATGATGAAGAAAGTAGATTTATGTTTTCAATAATTGTTGGGCTCATTATAATATTGTGATGGATGTAATCTTGTGAATCTTTGGCCTCTAAACCTTAGACGATGATGGATGTAATCTTGTAAATCTTTGTAATAAGAAATGTAACGAAATTCTTTTGTATCAATAATTGTTGGGCTCATTGTAATATTGTCTTTTGAATTTCTGTAATATGATAAAAATATCTGTAATGTTTGTAATTTTGTACTGTTTTATTGTTTTCTGTAATTCTTTTTTTGTTTTCTGTAATATATTTAGTGGCGCATTATGTCTGGCTTTAGTTGGACACTAGGAATGCGCCACCCCTAAGGATCCTTAGGCATGGCGCATTTCAGAATGCGCCACCCCTAAGAGCTTAGAGGTGGCACATTCTGAAATGCGCCACGCCTAAGGGCCTTAGGGGTGGCGCATCCAGAATGTGCCACCCTAAGCCCTTATTAGTGGCTTGATTTTAGTGGCGCATCCCAAATGAGCCACTAAAGCCCTAAAAAGGACGCCACTAAAAGGGTATTCTCTAGTAGTGCAAGTCAGTTTCATGTGCACTCGATATGAATTTATTTGCAAGTCAGTTCCGAAGCTGAATCAGGCTCGAGGTCTGGGTCTGGGTCCGAATCAGATGGTGTTGCTGGTTTGGCTTTCTCTTCGGCAGATGCTTCAACAAATGCTTCGAGCTCATTATTCACCAACAACAGCAGTGAAAATGAAACTCCTGCATATTGCTTCATGGCCAAGGCGAAGGTATCTTCATCCAAATCAAACTATGATACTTCTGATTGTTCCTCATATGATAGTGATTCAAAGATAAGCTATGCTAAACTTGCTAAAATTGCTTCAATACAACAAGATGAACTTGATTCACTAAGCAAAACTATTAAGAAATCAGAAACTCTGTTGATCGATGAGATTGAGAGAGGTCAAAATTTAACTAATGAGCATGCTGCTCTGAAGGAGAAGTTTGAAGAATTATCCTCTCGGCATGATCTTCTTTCAGTTGATTATGAGAAGCTCACCTATGAATTTCTTCAGAGGAAAATGGCTCTCGAAAAACTGAAAGAGGCTCATGAAGAATTGGAAAATGTCAATCTCTCTCTCATGGCTCAACAAGGTTCTTAAGCAAATCATGAAACTGAATCACCTTGTTTGGATTGCTTAGAACGAAGCAAAACTGATTCCAAAGGGAAATCTCCTATTGTTATTGATGATACTAATGCCTCTGATGAGGAAAATCCTGCTGTTACCGAGGAACTCCTCAGGTTGAAAAACTTATTTGAAACAGGCATGTTCAAAAGTGTGCAAGGACACCAATATCTCTGTGATATCCTGAGGAAGGCTCTCCTCCACAGGAATCCCAGGAATGAGGGTGTTGGTTTCGAGAGAAAGATAAAACCTGATGGCACCTATTGGGAGCCTGAGCAGTATCCTAAGACTGTTTGGGTTCTAGCGAAGGAGAAACCCATTGATATTGCTAACCTTTCAGGTTTCGACTG
Source organism: Bromus sterilis (assembly GCA_950022295.1). NCBI lineage: Eukaryota > Viridiplantae > Streptophyta > Magnoliopsida > Poales > Poaceae > Bromus > Bromus sterilis. The sequence continues at coordinate 139,490,876 of OX465599.1, read as the reverse complement.
CAAAATGAACAAAGCCATTGTGGATGAATCACTTGATTCAGACTACAAACTCATGAAAGATGAACAGGGAAAAGTTACAGCTGATTATATAGGTACTCCACCAAAGAATGGCTTCTATAAGAGGCAGATATGGGTGCAGAAAGCACTTGTGAAAAAACTGCCTGCTAACCATACTATGCAGGGAAAGCCTTCGGTACCACCGAATCATTTCTATTCTCTTGAGATGAGAAATGATCCATTGGTGCCCGAATCAAATGTTCCGCAGAAGCAATACTATCGTACTGGTCGCCATACGTATCGTCCTCATAATAATCATACTAAGATTGCATATGCTCATTCTTATGCTAACCATTCGCAGAGGACTTACATTTATGGTGTTCTTGATGGTACACCGAAGCAATACACTCCTGTTCGATTTAATATTGCTTCAACCAGTGCTTCAACATCTTCTCAGTCACCTGCTCGTTTGTGGGTGGTTAAGAAGAACTAATTCTTCTGCAGGGCTATGTCTCCGGTGGATCCGAATGGGTCATGGATAGTGGTTGTACAAATCATATGACCGGAGACAAGGAGTTATTCACCGAAGAAAATCTATCTCAATCTTCTCAGAAGTACATTACCTTTGGTGATAACAATAAGGGTAAAGTGTTAGGTTTGGGTAAAGTTGCCATATCGAAGGATAAGCACATTGACAAGGTTATGCTAGTCCAATCTCTTGGATATAATCTTATGTCTATTTCAAAGTTATGCGATATGGGTATGCTTGTTCTATTTTCTGCTTCGCGTTGTGTTGTCTTTTCACAGGATGACTATACGTTTGTCTTCGAGGGTTACCGAAAGTGAGATTTATACATTGTTGATTTTTCTTCGGGCCCTGCTGTATCCACATGCTTAATGGCAAAAGCTTCATCTGGTTGGTTATGGCATCGAAGACTTGGTCATGCAGGGATGAGAAATCTTCATAATTTAGTGAAGAAGAATCATGTTATTGGTCTTAACGAAGTAAAATTCGATAAGGATCGTCTCTGCAATGCTTGTGAAGCTGGTAAAATCACGAAGAAACATCATTCAGCAAAGAATATCATGACTACCACTCGTCCTCTTGAATTGCTTCATATGGATCTATTTGGTCCTCAAAATTATGCAAGCCTGGGAGGAAACAAATATGGTCTTGTTATTGTTGATTATTTCTCTCGTTATACTTGGGTTTTCTTCTTGGATGACAAGAGCAAAGTTGTTGAAATCTTCAAGTCATTCGCTAAGAGAGCTCAAACAGAATATGAATTATCTCTGAAGCATATCCAAAGTGATAATGGAACCGAATTCAAAAATACTCATATTGAAGATTTTCTTGATGATCATGGTTTTACTCATGAATTCTCTACTGCATATACACCTCAACAGAATGGTGTAGTTGAAAGGAAGAATAGAACTCTCATTGAGATGGCCAGAACTATGCTTGCTGAATACAAGACTCCTATTAGGTTCTGGGCCTAAGCTATTAACACTGCTTGTCACATCATCAACAAGGTTTACCTTCACAAGTTTCTGAAGAAAACTTCATATGAACTTATCACTGGTAACAAACCAAATGTCTCATATCTTAGGGTATTTGGTGATCCATGCTTTATTAGAGATATGAATCATAGCTCCAAATTTTCCCCTAAGGCACATGAAGGTTTTCTTTTAGGTTATGGCTCAAACTCTCACACTTACAGAGTCTATAACTCTCACTTTGGGAAAGTTATGGAAACTGTGAATGTAAGGTTTGATGAAACTAATGGCTCTCAAAAAGAGCATTTTCCTCATGATCTAGATGAACCTCCACTTGATGAAGTGATCAGGTCCATGGCTATTGGAGAGATTCGCCCTGTTGAAGCCAATCCACGTCAAGCTGTTAGGGATGATGATGGTCCAATGTTCCCACACATAGCCCGGGGCGCTGGAGATCAACATCCTGAATCTAATGATGAACAGGACGAAGAAGGACAAGGGAATGAAGGAAATGCAAATCCTGAAGGAAATGCTGAAGCTGAAGCAGATCCTGAAGCAGAAGCTGAGCCTGAAGCAAATGATGCTACGTTATCACGAGTTCGAAGAAGAGTTGATGTGGATTCGATCCTCGAAGATATCAATCAACCAGGTCGTCCCACTACTCGTTATCGTACTCGTTTGGCTAACTTCTGTGGAAGTTTTTCTTTTGTCTCCATGCTAGAGCCTTCAAAGTATGATGAAGCCATGAAGGACCCGGATTGGTTATTAGCTATGATGGAAGAACTTCACCAATTTGAAAGGAACAAAGTCTGGTCACTTGTTGACAGGCCAGATCCCACGAAGCACAATGTTATTGGCACAAAGTGGATATTTCGCAACAAGCAAGATGAAGATGGTACTGTGGTAAGAAACAAGGCTAGATTGGTAGCACAAGGTTACACCCAAATCGAAGGCATTGATTTTGGTGAAACTTATGCTCCAATAGCCCGTCTCGAATCCATTTGTGTCATGCTTGCTTTTGCTAACCACAAGAACATATTGCTATATCAAATGGATGTCAAGAGTGCTTTTCTTAACGGTGAAATAGAAGAAGAAGTGTATGTCATGCAGCCACCAGGTTTTGAAGAGTCGAAGAATCCTGATATGGTGTACAGGCTTCACAAAGCTTTGTATGGACTGAAGCAAGCACCTCGTGCTTGGTATGAAACATTGAAGGATTTCCTCCTGAAGAAAGGCTTCAAACCTGGAACCACTGACCCCACACTTTTCACTCGATCATATAACAATGATCTATTTGTGTGTCAGATATATGTAGATGATATCATTTTTGGCTGTACTAACACTGAAATCAGCGAAGAATTTGCAAGGATGATGTCGAAGAAATATGAGATGTCTATGATGGGTGAATTGAAGTTTTTCCTTGGACTTCAGATTCGCCAACAGAAGAATGGCACTTTTATTTCACAGGAAAAATACTTGAAGGATTGCCTGAAGAAATTTGATCTTGCTGAATGCAAGACCATCAGGACTCCCATGCCTACAAATGGTTTTCTTGATGCTGATGAGAAAGGGAAACCTTTCGATCAGAAGAAGTATCGGTCTATGATAGGTTCACTCTTATATTTATGTGCATCTAGACCTGACATTATGCTATCGGTATGTATTTGTGCTTGTTTTCAGGCAAATCCGAAGGAATCGCATCATATTGCTGTGAAGCGAATTCTTCGATATCTAGCACATACTCCTTCATTGGGACATTGGTATCCCAAAGGAACTCAGTTTGATTTGATTGGTTATTCTGATTCAGACTGGGCTGGTGATAGGGTTGACAGGAAATCTACCTCAGGCACTTGTCATTTTCTTGGTAGATCTCTTGTGTGTTGGGCTTCAAAGAAACAGAACTATGTCTCAATATCTACTGCTGAAGATGAATACATTGCTGCTGGCTCATGCTGCACTCAAATACTTTGGCTTAAGCAGACGCTGAAAGATTATGGTATATTTGTGAAGAAAATCCCTCTGCTTTGTGATAATGAGAGTGCCATCAAGATTGCACACAATCATGTGCAACACTCTCGAACGAAGCATATTGATATTCGTCACCATTTCCTTCGAGATCATGTTCAGCGCGAAGACATTGAGATTAGCCATGTAAGAACTGAAGATCAATTGGCAGATATATTCACGAAGCCATTGGACGAGAAAAGGTTTTGTACTTTGAGATGTGAGCTGAACATCCTAGACTCACACAATGTTCAGTAAGATCGAAACTTTTCATTGTATATATTCACCTTCATTGTGTGTTTGTTTACTTAGTTTCGTTTGAGTTTTCCTTCGTCCAAGTTTTTGTGTTTAGTTTCGTCCGTTGTTTGCTTTCAGTTCTATGTTGTTTTTTATTTATTCGTTTCTTTTGTCCCCTATACTTATCACTTTTAGCTTTGTTGTTGTTCTTCAAAGTGATAAGTTTCGGACCCTACCCTTCTATTCTGATTCGCTCCCAATCTACTCTGTCTTGAATGTTAAGCACAATTGAAACGGAAAGCATATTGCTTCGAACGTCCTTGAGTTCCGAATCAAATGCTTCCAACTTTATTGAAGTTTTTGCTCTCGGTCAAGACTCATTCTTCGGGCGTTGAGTCCCCGACTTTTACAGGTCGTTGAGATTCGCTCGCGATCTGCCATTTCATCTGAGCCGTTGAATCGGAAGAGACACTCGCCGGGAACCGTCTGATACGATCTGGCAACCGTTTCAGATCGGGCATATTTAAGGCGAGGCACCTAGCGAACCGTTTCCCCCACGACTCATTCTCTCCCGGATTCCCCGTCTTCCTCCTCGAGCACGCCGCAGAGCTCCCGTTCCGGACGACGACTGCGCCGCTTCACTGCCGGACTGCCGCCGCCGTGGACGTTCCTCGTCGACGAAGAGCAAGTCTCCGCACTCCGTCGCCGTAGCCGCTTCGCGTCACCAAGTTAGGGTACGCTAAGCTTCTTGGATCCAATCTTATCTGCGAGTTCTTCATCTAGGGCTTGGATCTAAGTTCTGTTAGGTTTTTGTTTTCTGTTTATAGGACTGTTTTGATCCGTGCTGATCATTGATCCTTGGGAAATATGTTCTTAGCATCAAAGTGATCCCATCTTCTCAGGTCAGTTTTGAGATTCGATCTTTTCTGTGTTTGGACTGAGTTAGGTCTTGTTCTTGAACTATTTCTAGCCCAATCCATTAACAGATGTGAATCTAATCTTAGATTGCTATGCGTTCTTGTCAAAATTTGGTTTTGGTCGAAACTTTTGCCTGTGCTTATTCATTCCCTTTTCTTGTTCCCTCTCGTCTATATTTCTGGTCACAGGATGTCTGACGAAGAGGCTACCATGGGGAATGAGTCACCCATCGTTGAAGGGCTCAAAAACTATCCAGAGCCACCGAAGCAGAAAGGAAAAGGTGGCAAGACAAAGGAAGTCAAGAATGCCCGAGGCATACCCGAAGCCATTCGTCTCAAGATGGGCTATGACACACCGCCTGAAGAATCTGATCATGACCGAAAGATTCGATTGCAAAAGATTCGACGCTATTGGGCAATAAGGTCGTACAAGTACAAGAGCATCCCAAACTGGAAGTGGGCAATGCAGTTTGCTTTCAGCCCTCCTTAACGGTACACCACTGCCATGTGTGCCCAATACAATGCTGCAAACAGGAAAAAGTACTACCCGAAGCCTCCTGCTGTTCCTCACCCATATACTCTCAAGACTCCAGATGACTATCCAGAAGAGCAAGAGAGACTTGCAATTTTAGCTGAGAAGAAAAGAATAAGAGAAGAGAAGAAGGCCAAAGCTCTTGCTGCTGCAGGGCTAGATGAAGCAGAAGCATCGAAGCCTAAGAAGAGGCGAAAGCTTCGTAAACTGAGTGATTCACCCCCTCCTGCTTCTGAAGAAGAGGGTGATAATGAAGCAGATGATGAAGCTGATGCTGCTGCACAGCTTGAAGATTCAATTGATGAAGATCCTGCTGACGAAGAAGATGATGAATCTGAACACACTCCCATTCCCCCAAGTCCTAAGAGAAAACAGTTTCGGAAGCCACTGAAGAAGAAGGCTGGAGAGAAACCTTTTGTCCAAAAAGGCGTTAAAATTCAAGATCCAACTGACCCTCCTGTTCCCAAGAAAAACATTGACTTGACGAACTTGGTGGTTGAGGCTCCCCTGGCCACTAAGCCACCTCGCCGCCTTGTTCCTGCTGAGCAAAGAACCAAGGAAAGGCATGACCCGAAGGCAAAGCCTGCAGCTAAGCCCGAAGCTAAAGCTCCGGAACAAGCCAAAGCTTTGAAGCTGAAGACATCTATTGCCAAGCCTGGCCAGACTTTTGCTCAGGTCAGCACTAAGAAGTTGTTTGAAGCTGAACTGCGCAAGCGTGACCGTGCTGAAGCTGAACGCCTTCATGCTGAAGCACACGCCCAAGCTAAGGCTGATAAAGAAGCTAAAGAAAAAGAGATTGCTGATAAGAATGCTACTCTGTTGGAGAAGCAGAGGAAAGAGCTGGCTGAATCGAATCAAAGAGCTGAAGCGAAGCGCAAGCTTGCTGAAGCAAAAGCTCAAGAGGCCAAGGCTGCTGCCGAAGCCAAATAGCTTAGTGAAGCTGAAGCTAAGCGCCAAGCTCAACTTGGCATTCTTCGCACAAAGAAAGCAGAGAAAGCTTCTAGAGCCGCTCAGAAGGAAGCTGCTGTTGACATGGCACCAAAAGATATCCCTCCGAAGCCAGTCGCAGCCCCTGTCCCCGAAGCTCATGAAGAAGCTGAGCACAGTGAACATAACTTCCCTGATGCAAGAGAAGGAGAACTTTGGGACTGCTTGAGCCTGAATCAGGCATTCTGCCAGCTTGCTGAAGCTGTTGATCCCAAAGCTGTGGATGTTGGGAATGTCTATATTTCACCAACTCTTTCTGCTATGATTGAAACTTTATACAATCAGCTGAGGGATTTTCATGCTAGGGATAGATCTGAAACTGCTAAAATTCTGAAATTTAAGAAGAAAGCATATGCTGAATTAGATGAGGATTTCAAGAACGAAGCCGAAGCTGCTTCAAATAAAATTGCTGATGTAAATGAGAAGACAAAGCACAACATTCAAGTGTATCAAGGCAAGATCAAGTCTGCAGTTGAAGAATGTTGTAAAACTCATAATGCTTCAGTCATGGCTCTTGACTCCAAGAAGCGCGAAGCCATGCTCAAGCAATTAGCTTCACCCCTTCCCCAGCTGCAACAGAGAAAGAGACGTCTTATCTTAGATACAGACGAAGCTGATGAGGTGAGCTCTCATCCGGCCAAGAAGGCCCCAAGGCAAGCATCGCCCCCTCGATGCAAGATTATTACTCTTCCCAAACCCTCTGCGAAGCCAACTGCTCCCGAAGTCGTTCCACCCCGTGTTCAAACTCCACCTCCTCCTCAACCCGCTCCTCAACCGTCCTCCCACGACAACTTTGAGCCAGAGCCTTCTCCTCCTCCTCAAGACATTCCTGCAAAGGATTATTCTTCAGCTCACTCTGTTGAGGAGTCTGAAGAACAAGAAGGTGAAGCCAAAGATCATGCTGCTGAAGCCAATGCTCAAGTCAATGCTGAAGCCGATGCTGATGCCGAAGCCGAAGCAAATGAATTGGCAATCATCAATCAACCGCAAGAGAGAGCCATAGTTTCTCGAAGGCACACTCCTCACTGCATCCCTGCACAAGATACTCAACTGGACTCCATCTACCCACGAGAGACTTTTCCTATATTCTTGGGAGATGAATCTTCTTCAAGACATGGCCCTGAATTCAATCTCGAAGTTCATCGCTAGAAGCTTCGCTTCTTTGCCGCTAGTCCATATGATTCACCCCGGACTGCAGATGACCTTCGTTTCTGGACAGCCGAGCAACAGCTTCTATACACGAAACTATACTGCCAGAAGGGTGTTCTTTTCAGACACAAGTATTTGGATATGCACAGTCTATCTTCTGCAACGTGCTTCCAAAATATCATGGAAACCATCGAAGCACAGAATATGACCGGCATGTTTGCCATGGAGACCCCATTCAATTCCGAGCTAGTGAAGCAATTCTATGCCACTCTCTATGTCTCTGGAAATCCTGATGATACAAGCTCATGGATTCTTGAGTGGATGATTCAAGGAAAGGTGTTTAGGATGCATTCTGATGAATTCATGGATATTTTAAACATCCCAAGGCACACTGGAAACTTGCAAAGTTTCATTTGATGCCTGATCCCACTGAAGCTGAATTTTCATCACTTCTGGATCCCGAAGTCACTGGAGATCACATGCCTAAAAATATTCGCCCGAAGCATCTGGTATTCATATCGAAGACTTGGTTTTACATCTTGTCTAACTCACTGATGCCTCTCAGCACTGCAAATGAAGAACCCAACATTCATTATCATACACGTCATGCGTTGCTGAAGCTTACTCATGGACATGTATTTGACTTCGAGGATTGTTTTCTTCGCTATATGGTACAAGCTGCTGAACTCGTACATCAACTGAAGCCATATGCTCCCTGGCTGCAAGCCATTTGCAATCATGGACGTCGTGAAGACTTCGTTGCGAAGCATCACCCGAAGCTGTTCTGTCCTCCTGTGCACGATACTATGAATATCTTCAGAAGGCCAAATGATCCATTTGCCACATATGTCGGAGTCAGACAGCATGTCAATGAACGCAACATGTCGAAGAAATTCTAGAAGGAAGTTTATCACTTTGAAGTTGGCATTCGAACTCAACAAATGCTTGAAAACTTCATTGAAGGAAATCAACGCCAAATGCAACATCTTTCAGATGAGATCAATAGAGTTGGCAACATTGCTTTAAACAACAACCAGTACTTGAAGGTTTTGAAGCGCCACTCTTGGAAAGGATTAATGAAGTTCAACTCTGTGAAGAAACTTGAAGCTGACCGGATTTTCAAGGAGTATCCACATCTTCAACGTCACTTCTCCCGAAATGATTCGATCGACCGCCCCAACCCAAAGATCCCGCCGCTGGACAAGATTGATGAAGTTCTCTTTGTTAATCCAGCTGAACAGATTCGCCCAGATACCTTCTCTGATGAAGACTCCCACACCTCGAAGCAAGAAGATGATCCTCTCAACGACAACGATCTTGATTTGCTTCAAGCGCCGATGGACATTGACGAGCTGGAGTCACCTGCTTCGACCGAAGGAGACACTTCAGGAGATGCATCTTCTTCAGGCGAAGACAATCAGCAGGGTCCCCGGGTTGCAGCTAACGCATAGATACTCTTGATCTACCTCTAAACCTTTTGTCCAATTATTGACAAAAAGGGGGAGAAAGTAGCATCAATTGAGTTTAGTTTCGCTGCGGGGTTTAGGGATTTGATTCGATCTTTTGCGTTGTGTGTTAAGTTACAACAAACTTTCCATTCGCTTCGATTGGGTTGTAACTTAAGTTTTACTTCGGTTGTGAACTGCTACTGTTATGTGTTAATAACCCCGTGCTTGCAAGTTGCTCTCGTATCTTTTATCTTGCAGGTGGTTGTTATCCTTTAAGTTCACAGGTCATTGGATAATTGCATATTCTTCAAGACAAATATTCTCTATATGCAATTGATTCACTAAGATATGTGTTAGGCTTCCCATCAAATATATTCTTCATCAAGCATTCTCTTCGATCATATAAATCTTCGATGCATGCATTCAGGGGGAGTCAAAAGCTTCATATCTTAGAGTTTGCTCTCAACTCAACTGAAAATTCCATATCTTTTATCGATGCCTATTTTGTCAACAATAGTCCAAAAAGGGGGAGATTGTAAGAGCAAAGTTATGCCCCCATGAGTTTTGGATATTGTTGGACAAAACAGTAGAGGAACTAACAAGTTTTCTAGTGTAAAACAGATGGTTAGGTTCCTGAAGTTATAGGTTGGTGATAAAGCTTCAACGAAGATTTACATATTTACTGAAGCATATCCTCTGGAGTGAAGCTCATCACGGATGTCGACCCCTAAAAAGATAAGGAATCCTGAAACACGTCTCATCGAAGGAGATGACCAAGATAGCGCAAGACTTAGTAGTTTTTGTGTAGTTCTTTTTCACTTCTTTGAGTCGTAAGAAAAACCGTACTATCAAGAGGGGTTTAGTAAATGTACTCCAAAGGTTTTGGTGAAAAGACTCAGATCGAATCCAAACCTGTGAGTAGCCAGAGTTGAGAAATCTCATGTGCACTAGGTAATGCTTCACCAGCGAAGACTTAGTTCTTTCGGCTCCTGAAGCAGAACCAAGTCCGTGAGTCAGCTTTACTTGGACCGCAAGTAAAGTTGCGCTTTGATTGGAAATATGACCGTTGCGGACAGGTGTCAAGCTGTCACATCGGGTCACTTCAGTCATTTCGCACCTAGGGATTGCCACCTATAAATACGCCACCCTCGCCCTCATTGGCCGGTGGCTGCTCCAAGAATATTTCCTTGCAAGGAAGAGAGAGTAACCCCACCGAAGCAAACCAAAAACCCATCCACCGAAGCATAAATCCTATTTGATCTGAGTCGATTCATTATGACTTAGGAAGAAGTTTGCTAGCCTTTTTATCTTGGAGAACTGCAATTCTCCTAGACGGTTAGAGAGTTGTTCTTCAGAGAGCGAAGAGTTATTGTCGCCTCGAAGTTCTGTTTGTCAAAGGTTTCAGTGATTTCCTCAATAATCGACCACGAGTGAAGAACTGACCAAGCTCAAGGAGATTGGTGCAGTGGAGATACGGACGGAGAGAGGTTAGCTCCTGTGTTCAATCACAAGTCCCTCCAACCAGACGTAGCACTTTGCAGCGTGTGAACTGGTCGAACAAACATCGTCGAGTCAAGAGTTCGTTTTTCTTTCCGCACTTACATTCAGTTTATCAATTGCTTCAGTGATTTTCTTCAATGCAATTGATTCGATGCTTTTGATTTGTTATGTTATGCTTCAATCATGTTCTGCTTCAATGTTTACCTTTCTGTTGCAACTCTTCTGCTGCTAAGTTATGCTTCACTTCATAGTTTCATGAAAAAATTGAAGTGATCATTCACCCCCTCCCCCTCTGATCACATACTTGGACTTACAGCTTTCCATTGTCCTCTTACAACATTCCTTTTGGATTGTTTTAATTATGAAGTGAGGATCAAGACTGCGTGCTTATCTGCTTTTCACCTCAACACTCGCATGCCATGTATTTAGACTCGGGGAGTGTGAAGAAGAAAGATTACAAGTATATCATGAGATTTTTGGATGATGCTCTCGCCGGCTACAAAAATCCGGAGGCAAGATCGTGAAGCACAAGTTCAAGAAGAATCATCCTGGCATGAGCGTGTTCAACCACGTAACGCAGTTCCCGTGCGTCAGGCAGCCGACTAGCAGTGTAAGGGATGCGTACTACGTCCTCCATCACATGCGGGCGATTGTACAGGAACAACGCAACCTTACGCTGCCAAGTCATCTTAAAGCGTGGGCCGAAAGGAAGGCATAAATTGTCGATTCAAATCTTAAGGAGGAGTTCTTTCACATCCAAGCGCAGATGGCGACTATCATCCGTCATGAAGTACAAATGAAGGGGTCGATCTTCCACTCCAACATTGCACCATCCAATGGGGAGATAGAAGCCCGCCTAAAGGCCTTGCGTGACACAAGGCCTTTCATGAAGAAAGAAGGATGCCTCCCATTCCTTGAGCCGAGTCAGAACAAGTGATCAATTTATGTAATATATGACAGTCGTTTGATGAATATGTGCCCTACATGTAATTTGGATGTACTCTTTGTGTAGTAGATGGTAGTATCAAATACTCTTGGTGCTTTTTGTGTATAAAGGTCACTACATATGCATTTTTATGCATATGTGCATGCTCCTGGCCATTGATCGATTTGCTTTATGTTGTTGATCAAAAGTATGGATGCTATATTGTGTTATTGTCCTTTGCTATGAATTCATATGAATGTGGCCTTTTGTTTTGTGCAGGTTGAAGATCAAACAAAAGATGATGAAGAAAGTAGATTTATGTTTTCAATAATTGTTGGGCTCATTATAATATTGTGATGGATGTAATCTTGTGAATCTTTGGCCTCTAAACCTTAGACGATGATGGATGTAATCTTGTAAATCTTTGTAATAAGAAATGTAACGAAATTCTTTTGTATCAATAATTGTTGGGCTATTGTAATATTGTCTTTTGAATTTCTGTAATATGATAAAAATATTTGTAATGTTTGTAATTCTGTACTGTTTTATTGTTTTCTGTAATTCTTTTTTTGTTTTCTGTAATATATTTAGTGGCACATTATGTCTGGCTTTAGTTGGACACTAGGAATGCGCCACCCCTAAGGATCCTTAGGTGTGGCGCATTTCAGAATGCGCCACCCCTAAGAGCTTAGAGGTGGCACATTCTGAAATGCGCCACGCCTAAGGGCCTTAGGGGTGGCGCATCCAGAATGTGCCACCCTAAGCCCTTATTAGTGGCTTGATTTTAGTGGCGCATCCCAAATGAGCCACTAAAGCCCTAAAAAGGACGCCACTAAAAGGGTATTCTCTAGTAGTGCAAGTCAGTTTCATGTGCACTCGATATGAATTTATTTGCATTTGAACTATGAGTGCAACGAAATTTGACCAAATGTGTGTTGAAATATCATGTATGTGCTATCGGGTTAACTTGCAGCACACAACGTGGGATTGGAGTGAAGTTGCTGCACCTCAGTCACGTCTTTCGATCGTGAAACATTGAGTTCGAGGGTTTTTAAACTAGAAAAAATAAAAATAAAATGAGAATCGCTCGGAAATACACGAGACTTTGTGTGGCACCGTGAGAAGGTAAAACCATGATGTGGTAAAAAATTCAGACATTTTGAGAAAGGCTATCATGCGATCGCCTTGCAAATGGGGGCATCTCACATGAAGGACCATGGTTTCGATATGTATGGAAAAAGTCGTGAAATGTTCGGGTTACAAGTAGATTGTATCGTTACTTCGTCGATTGTGGTTGAATTTTTTTTTCACAGCTGCCACGCGTCTATACGTGACACGTCTTCGAATTTGGACGCATTCCTTTTTATTTTGGTATTTTAAAACTTTTTTTCACTTACAAGCCGGATTAAAGAGTTAAATACAATATCCACCAGAACTGCAGCAACTTGATGTTGGTTCATTGGCGACCGTTCGATCCGTGCGCATTTAACGGTGCAGGGCGTGCGACCCATGGTGCTGCGTTCTGGCCAATCAGAACGCAACGACGAATTCCGCAGGGTATAGGTTAAGAAAACGGTTGTAGTACACGAACCATGTGCTTTACCGTATCACCGAAATTTTGTCATCTAACCGGACGTGTTTGATACATGTAAGTCATTCAGTGTAGATTAGACAGTTGCTATGGGTTTATTTTACACTGGAGCTATAATTGTTTTTGTCATTTTCATCTTCCGTTTGATATATGGCGCTAAGTCAGGCTCATGTGCACTCGATATGAATTTATTTGCATTTGAACTATGATTGCAAGGAAATTTGACCAAATGTGTGGTGAAATATCATGTATGTGCTCTCAGGTTAACTTACAGCACACAACGTGGGATTGGAGTGAACTTGCTGCACCTCGGTCATGTCTTTCGATTGTGAAACATTGAGTTCGATGGTTTTTAAATTATAAAAAATCAAAAAAAATTGAGAATCGCTCGGAGAAGGTAAAAGCTTGATGTGGTATAAATTTCAGACATTATGAGAAAGGCTAGCATGCGATCGCCTTGCAAACCGGGGCATCTCACATGAAGGACCATGGTTTCGATATGTATGGAACAAGTCGTGAAATGTTCGGGTTACAAGAAGATTGTACCGTTTCTTCGTCGATTGTGGTTGATTTTTTTTTCACAGCTGCCACGCGTCTATTCATGATATGCCTTCGAATTTAGACGCATTACTTTTTATTTTGGTATTTTTAAACTTTTTTTGCACTTACAAGACGGAAAAAACACTTAAGTACAATATCCACCGGAACTGCAGTAGCATGATGTTGGTTCATTGGCAACCGTTCGATCCGTGGGCATTGGACGGTGCAGGGCGTGCGATCCGTGGTGCTACGTTCTGGCCAATCAGAACGGAACGGAGAATTTCGCAGGTTATAGGTTAAGCAAACGGTTGTAGAACACGAACCGTGTGCTTTATAGTGTCACCGAAATTTTGTCATCTAACTGGACGTGTTTGATACACGTAAGTCATTAAGTGTAGATTAGACAGTTGCTATGGGTTTATTTTACACTGGAGCTATGATGTTTTTTGTCATTTTCATCTTCCGTTTGATATATGACGCTAAGTCAGTTTCATGTGCACTCGATATGAATTTATTTGCATTTGAACTATGAGTACAACGATATTTGACCAAATGTGTGCTGAAATATCATGTATGTGCTCTCGGTTTAACTTGCAGCACACAACGTGGGATTGGAGTGAACTTGCTGCACCTCGGTCAGGTCTTTCGATTGTGAAACATTGCGTTCGGTGGTTTTTTAATTACAAAAAATTCAAAAAAATTGAGAATCGCTCGGAAATACACGAGACTTTGCGTGGCGCCGTGAGAAGGTAAAACCTTGATGTGGTAAAAATTTCAGACATTTTGAGAAAAGCTATCATGCGATCGCCTTGAAACGGGGGCATCTCTCACGAAGGACCGTGGTTTCGATATGTATGGAATGAGTCGTGAAATGTTCGGGTTACAAGTAGATTGTATTTTTACTTCGCCGATTGTGGTTGATATGCCTTCGAATTTGGACGCATTCCTTGTTATTTTGGTATTTTTAAACTTTTTTGTGCACTTACAAACCGGGAAAAAGATTTAAATACAATATCCACCGGAACTGCAGCAGCATGATGTTGGTTCGTTGGCGACCCTTCGATCCATGTGCATTGGACGCGCGATCAGTGGTGCTGCGTTCGGCCAATCAGAACGCAGGGGCGAATTTTGCAGGGTATAGGTTAAGCAAACGGTTGTAGAACACGAACCCTGTGCTTTACAGTGTCACCGAAATTTTAGTTCTGGTTAATTTTGATCTTCATATTGAAAAAATAACTATATTGATATTCCACGAGCCCATGACTGGTTGATCACCATCAACATCACAATTCAGAATCATACATGACCGGAAGGCAACTTCATTTGCCATCACAATATATACATATATATATATAGCCCGTCTATTTTGACAATATTAGCAGAATAACTATTCTGTTAACACTTTCGCACTGCATCGAAACACTAAGGGGACCGCAATGCTAACTTAAAAGCGATGCAGCTCGTGTAAAACTGAATCGCATCCCGTTTTCACTGTAACTTTTTAAACGTTTATAGGAATTGAGCGTGTGATACACCGTTTGATTCATATGGAAATGGAGCAACTTTCGTATGTTGAATACTTCCCCCGATTCTTCACGGATTAAGACAGTTTTGAAAACGGTGCGGCGGCCTACTTTCGTAGCGGGAGTATTTTCGCGATTTCTCTCAAACCGTTGGTCGGAATGATGCAATTGATACACGGTTAGAAAAATATCGATCAGGCGCTCCATCCATATGTAGAACAGTTTGTCTAATTCTCTACGGTTTGAGAGAAATTTGGCTGCAACTAAAACATGTGTACTCTGTTTTTCGCTGGTGGATTTTGTAGAGAGTAGAACTTTTTAAACGTTTGTCCGATCGATGCATATGATAAACCGTTGGATTCGTATGTTGTAGGAGATTAATACATATGTTGTACACTTTTCAATATTCTTTGCGCTTTTAAAGTAATTTTAAAAACGGTGCAACTGCCCTTATGTGGGCAGCGGAGAGTTTTTGCGTAAATACTTTTGATGCGCTTGTCCGATCGATGAAATTGATATACCGTTAGTAAGGTAACGTCGAGGCGCTCCATTTATATATAAAAAACTTTGTCTAATTACTTACGGTTTAAGAGCTAGATCGATTTTACTAAAAACGCGGACCACTGTTTTTCGCGGACCCGGAAAGGACGAAGTGCACTGCATCCGCGAGGCAACCGCACCGCATTTGTCGATAGAGAGAACTGCACGTATTTTTTCGATTTAGTTATGAGAACTTCGCAGTTCGCACGGGGAAGTGAGCCGCAGCACACAGAGAAGTGAACTGCAGATTTTTTTTTGTCTTTTTGGTAACATATATATACAATGAACCGCGATTGAACCATATTCCGTGAACGTCAATGAACGACCTTGAACCATATTCCGTGAACGTCAATGAACGACCTCACTGCATTTGTCGATAGAGAGCTCTGCATGTCTTTTCTTTTTCTTTTATCAATCTGTCGCATTTCGCTTAGTGGAAAGTGTACCGCGGCCACAAACGAAATGAACCGCATATAATTATTATTTTTTATCATATATATACAGTGAATCAAAGAGTTCATTCGCCGGAACAACCACATTGCAATGTTATCAGTTGACTTCACAAAGTTTTTTTATTAGTGCCCAGTTCACATTAGAGGAAAAATGAACCGTGACACAGATGAGGGCAAGTGAACCACGACATGTATCAAAGTGAAATACAGAACCACAACATGAATGAATATTGAACCGCACAACATTTGATTCTCTCAATTGTAGATAATTACTTCGATGTAAAAAATATGTCTCAAAACAGAAATACAAATACAATCGATCTGTAATATCTTTTACACAACAACTCGCATAAGCAAAGTGCACTGCTTGTGCATTCAACTTCTTGCACGCACGTACTCCCATTGTACTGTTCCAGCGTTAACCTGAACTGGCCATGGGGGTTAGCGGCGCTGCAAGCGTACTGAGGCAATACCACCGTCATTCGGCCACGCCAAGGTGCTCACCTGGAATTGTAAACAACGGGACAGAGAAATGAGTTATGTACGTACTCATCAAATCATTTATAGTCCTATAGCAGATATTGCCGAGATGAGATGAGATGTGGTACTCACCCAACTGTTCAAGGAGGCTAGTGGACTGTACCAACGAAAAAGAAATTCCTATTTTGTTCCATGGAGTCTGAAAATCAATGCAGTTCTCTTGGATAGCTGTGATTTCTCTTCCCAGCACAAAAATTGGGTGCTTTTGTGTCTCTGAAAGGTGAACATTAATGTACTTCGACTGCAGTTCATTCGTTGTTCACTTTACAACTCCCAACATGCAAGAAATTTATGAACTACTGTCACTGTACCTCGCACGCAACCACGAAGGAGCGGAAGGCTGGTGCGCTTTCTTTTGGTCACGGCTGCAGAAGGAAGTGCATCTGGCTAGGATCTGTGGAGTTCGGCCGCCTGTGGCATTGATTTAGCCGGAGAAGATGTGGAGGGCTCGCTGGCCTTTTTGCTGAGCTCACCGGCCATCAAGGAGGAGCACCTCATCTCGCACTGCCGGTGAATCGGAAAACAAACCTGTACCTCTGAACCGCAACACCCGCACTTTCCGAACCACAGCTCGCGCGATGTGAACTGCAAGGGGCTTGGCTACATCCATCGGGAATAGGTCGACGGCTGCTGGTGGCGGTCGACCCGCCGTCGAGGAAAGAAGGTGGGGCAAGGCGGCTCACAGCCATGCGCGGAAGATCCGCAAGGAGACCCGTGTTGCCCAGCCGTGCAGAGGACTCCATCGAAGGGGCGGCGCAGGGATCGGTGGATCCATCACGGGGAAGGGGCGGCGCGGGCAACTGGTGTTGGACGCCATGGATCGATCTGGTTGTGGTCGGGGACACCACGAATCGAGGTGATTGTGGTCGAGGACTCCACGGATCGAGGTCGGGGGATGCCGTGCGGGATGGGGTGGCAGTTTCTCGGATCGGGTCGCTCGCGGTGGCCAGATCCGCTGCTAGCGCCGAGCGGCCTCGCCGGGGCCATGGTCGCCGGATCCATCACAAACGCCGATCCAGTGGAGGGGAGGTGTTGCGCGCCCGTAGCACCCGTGAAGGGGGAGCGGTGCGGCGACGATATAAGGAGTTGGCGGCGCGGCGTGGGGCACTAGAGGAGGGAGGTTGCGACAAGGGAAGAAGGTGGGTGGATTGGGGCACCGCCGCACTGGAGGAGGAAGGTGGCCGGCGTGGGGGAGAGGGAGGTGGGAGGATTTGGGTAGGTGGGGATCGGGGTGGGAGGCAGCCCGTGATTTTTCCATTTTATCTCGCATAATGGTTCGGTGCGGGTTTGTATTTTTTTCGGCGACCGAGTGCTAGCAGAATAAGAAAACTGTTAACAGAATAACACTGTTAAGAGTGTTAATAGAATAGACCCATATATATATATATAGGGTGGGTCTATTCTAACACCACCCCTTAAGACCTTATTCGAACAACAATCGGATTATTCTGACAACAGACCGCATCAATCTCTCGATCGATCCCGCACCGAAAAAGAAAACAAAACCCCCACCCTCACGTACCGCTCCTCACCAACCGTCTTCTCCCTCTGGTCAACGTGCCACCCACGAACAACTCCACCTTCTTCCCCATCCACATCCGCCAAAACCGCCTCCTACCACCTCCCTCCGCCGCCGGCGAGTTGGGCTGCCGGATCCACACGCCACCAGGGCTTTCCTCCGAGCCACCTGCTATAAGCTGCTATGCTGGCCATAAAGGAGGATCTTCGCGCGCGTCCACGTCCACGCCTCCCGGTGGTAGATCCGGTCGTCAAATCACCCCAGCACGCCTCCCGGGGGCGGATCCACACTGCCGCAACAACCCCGAGCTTCACCGTCGCTTGCACTCCACAAGCCGCCGGCGTGGATCCCGGCTAGACGGGCCGTTCCTGGAGCGATTGATGGCGGCGCCCGCGGGGTGGTCGGGCCGGTTCTGGGCGCGCAGACGGCGCAGCCGCGTCCTCGCTGGCGAGGCGAGCCGCCTGCTCCTCTGTCGCGCCTTCGGGGCAATGGCGGCCACCGCCCGCCAGCCTAGTAGCTGCTCGTACTGGTCGCAGCCGGCCCAGAGCCGTTCGAGGCGGCCGCCACGACCGACGTCCCTAACCGCGTCGGCGTGCCGGTCACCGCCGCCTCCGCGCCCCAGGGGACAAGAGCCTCCTCGTGGACGGCCGCCTATGGGGTCAAGCTCGTCTCCGGTAGCCGACCTCGTAGTCAAGGCCTTCGACCTCTTCCTGTTCATCTCATCTAGACGCCCCACCCCGATCTGAAATTTTTCGTGTACAGAGGTAGTAGCTATATTAGAAAATCTTCATCTGCAGGAGAGAGAGATTCCTTGGTCATTTTGTAGTGCGCTTGGTAAAGAAAAGAAGAGAAGAACTAACTTGATTTGAAGCTCGTCGCTTTGTTGTTTTGTGTAACGCTGAGGAAAAAATGCAGTAAAAACTGATGGGGTTCACTTTTTATAATGATTATGTCTACTTCCGATAATGATGTGGTTCACTTTCCCAAATATCTCTTGTGTTTTGCATTTTGCGTTTTGCTGGTCTCCCATCCCCATGTCCAGTGCAGTTTGTTCTTAATGTCCGTGGAGAAGCCGCATAATAGATTAGATTCTCACATTTGTGTTTATGTTTTTTGCATCAGGAATCTGGAGGAAGCCCGCAGGCAAGAATGGCTCCAAGCATTGCTACTGCAAAAAGTTCCCTTTTGTTTGATGTACATGTTAGATATTTGCGTAGATTTGAAAATTGCTTTTTTTGATGGGTTCTGCGGTGCTGTTCTTTTGAACCGGAGGCCAATTGCATCTCTTAGTACTGAATGGAGAATTCAGTAAATTGTTTCCATGATAAAAGTGCTTGCTGCAAATTTTTCTGAAATTTAGTAGAAAAAAATCAATATTGCTGGTAGAAAAAATTGGAAAAAGATTAAAAACTCATGAAGTGCGGTTTTTTATCTAATGCAATGCACTCACCGGGCTAATGGAGTTCATTGGTGCGGTTCATTCATAGTTCATGGAAGTTTTGATGTATATGTGGTTCACTTCCCGTTCAAAAAAGAAGTCCATGCAATTTTGTTATTTATATTGCAGTGCGGTTATCCGTCGTATGCGGTTCATTTTACTGTCGGATGCGGTTCATTTGCAATTCTTCGAATATATATTTATATTATAAAAATGAAAAAGAAAACATGCAGTTCGCTATGTTCTATGTCGCGGTTCACTTTTTTCACAGCGAAAATGCAAAGTTCTGTTAAAATAATAAAAAATACATGCAGTTCTGTGTGTTCCACTTTGCATTGCGGTCGCCTGACGGATGCAGTGCATTTCGTCGATTTTGGATCCGCGAAAAAGATGGGTATTCCTGTTTTATCGGTAATGTAGTGTGGTTGCACGTTGTGACGCCCCCAAAATCAGACCGTGTACAGTAATCATACACGCAAGGTACACAATCGAGATCAGGGACTCACAGTGAGATATCACAACACAACTCTACAAATAAAATAATACAAGCCAGGGGCCAAGAGCTCGAATACAACAGCTCGAGAGCACAAAGTCAGCGGAAGCAATAGTATCTGAGTACAGACACAAGAATACAAGGTTGCCTTAAGAAGGCTAACACAAAATCAACACTCGATCGAAAAGGCAAGGCCTCCTGCCTGGGAACCTCCAAACTACTCCTGATCAAAGGGGAACTCGACGTCATAGAAGGCATTGGTGATCTTCACGTTGTGGTGGTCGGCATCGAGGATCTCCTGCTCTTGGGTTCCAACGTCGACTGCAGCGGCCAATCAGACAAAACAATAAAAGGGGAAAATAAAGCAGGGGTGAGTATCTAGCATAACCGCGAGTCTTACGTCCGCTACTAAGCATTTATGCATTGTATCAATGGAAAGGGGAGGCTGTATATATAGTGGACTGCAAGATAGAAATCAGAATAAGGGTAAGAATCTAGGCCTATCGAAGACTAGCAACTTCCGACGAGTCTTGCAGCATGAGGTAAGAATCAGCCAACAGTTAAAATAACAGTAATGAAAGTAACAATGCAGCAGAAGTTGCTACAGCATTATATAATAATAAGTTGTAATATTTAATAATAATAATTCCTCTGAGTTCCCTTCCTCGACATCCCCGCGAGGAAGAAAACCCGGAACCAACAGTTTAATAGTAATAGTTTGTAGTGGTAAGATCCAGCTTCATCATAAAGCGTCCTGTTACCGTGGACACGGCTATTCGAATAGATTAATCTTCCCTGCAGGGGTGCACTTCTGTTACACTACAATGCACGGATCTCCAGGGAGGCGTACACCTTGTTAGGGAATGCCCCACCGAGGCTATCCGACACTCCACATCCCGTCTTTCAAACTCAACAGAGAGGCCATCCGCCGGTCTAAATCCTAAGTATGCACGGCCTTGGACCCCAACCCTGACGTACTCCTGCATGGTGCATGGGTGGCCGGGAAGCCGTAACAAAAACAACATAGCTCGAGCAAAGAAGACACCGCACTTCCCGGCAATCAGCCCGCGGTACTGCTGACGTCTGTAGAGTCCTCGGACGAGACCATGAAGCAGAGGAGCCCATAACTCATTATCCCACGTGTAGGCAATGCGTACAAGCCAAAAGGTTACTCAAGTCATCCGCCGAACCCATTAAGCAGTTTATTTATTTTCTTTCGGAACAACCGTTATCGTTGTCCTTATTTAGGTGAGTCGCGGACAACGACAGCAGCCAGGTCCACCAGTAACATCGGTGCCTGCCCTGACGTCCCACCAACTCGTGCGGTTACTGAAATTCCAAGTATGTGATCAGAGGGGGAGGGGGTGAATGATCACTTCAAAATTTTCTACTGAAACTATTGAAGTGAAGCATAAACAGTGCGGAATAGCGAAGAATAACTGGAGGCAAAACTAAATGCAGTGAATCAAAACACATTGCAGCATAACAGTGAAGCAAATACAATACTGAAGGTAAATGCTTGAAGTAAAACGAACTGGGACTCGGCGATGTTTTTTCGACCAGTTCACGCTCTGCAAAGCGCTACGTCTGGTTGGAGGGACTGGTGATTGAACACCTGGAGAAAATCTCTCTCCGTCCGTTGCTCCACTGCATCAAACTCCTTGAGCTTGATCAGTTCTTCACTCGTGGTTGATTATTGAGGAAATCACCAAAACCTTTGACAAACTGGACTTCGAGGCGACAATTACTCTTCGCTCTCTGAAGAACAACTCTCTAACCGTCTAGGAGAATTGCAGTTCTCCAAGATAAAAAGGCTAGCAAGCTTTCACCTAAGTCATCTCGAATCTACTCAGATCAATGGGACTTAGGTTAAAGTATCTGGATTTTGGGTTTTGCTTCGGTGGGGTTTTGGGGTGCTCTCTTCAGTCTCTCTTGGAATGATCTCAAAGCAGCCACCCGCAAATGGAGGAGGGGACGGCGTATTTATAGTTGGTGATCCCGAGGTGCGGAATGACCAAACTAACCCGAGGTGACAGCTTGACACGTGTCCACAACGGTCAGATTTGTCATCAATGCGCAACTTTACTTGAGGAACAAGTAAAGCTGACTCACGGACTTAGTTCTGCTTTAGAAGCCAAAGAATAAAGTCTTTGCTACCGAAGCTTAACTTAGTGCACATGAGATTTCTTCACTCAGGCTTCTCACTTGGTCTGGATTTGATCTGAGCATATCTCAATGACTTCGATGTCCACAAACTAAATACCCCTCTTGATAGTACGGTTTGTCCTAAGACTCAAGGAACAGAAAAAGAACTACACAAAAACATCTAAGTCTTGCGACGTCTTCTTCATTTCCTTCAATGAGTAGAGCTTCAGGACACCTTCATTTTTGGGGGTCAAATTTCGTGATTAAACTTCACTCCGAGGGTAATGCATCGATAACTTGAAAACCTTCACTGAAGCTTTATCACAAGGCTTGTCCTTCAGGAACCTATGCAACTGTTTATACTAGAAAACATTATTAGTTCCTCTACTGTCTTGTTCAACAATATCCAAAACACACGGGGGCAAAACTTTGCTCTTACAATCTCCCCCTTTTTGGACTATTGTTGACAAAACAGGCATCGATAAAAGATATTGAAGTTTTTGTGAAGGATGGGACAAACTCTAAGATATGAAGTTTTTGGCTCCCCCTGAATACAAGCATCGAAGATTTATACAATCGAAGTTAATGCTTGAGATATTTTTCTTCGGTGGAGAGCAAAACAAAATATCTTAGCGAATACAATTGCATTGAAGATATATATCCAAGAAAGTATGCAATTGCTTCCAATGACCTGTGAAAAGTAATAATCACCTGCAAGATAGAAGATACGAAGCAATACTTGCAAGCAAAGGGGGTTATTAAAACTTTAAGTGTAGCACAGGAGTAGCATGACCGAAGTTAAACTTAAGTTACAACCCAATCGAAGAAAATGGAATGTTTGCCGTAACTTAACCAAACGAAACAAATAGCAAAAAGCAAGAACCCTTTCCCCGATGCAAAACTAACTCATCGATGTACTCATTCTCCCCCTTTTTGTCAATGATTGGACAAAAGGTTGAGAAGAGTTTCGAGAGGTCTATTACGCAGCATCAGCACCCTAAGAACCCGACGAAGCAATGCTCCACGAAGACTCATCCGACGAAGATTGATCGCCTGAGGATTCTTCTTCGGAAGATGATGTAGGAAGAGCTTCGTGGCGTGTCTGAGTGATGAGGTTGATGTCGAGGTCGCTGTCGTCAAGGCCGTCGTCTTCCTTGGAGG
Organism: Bromus sterilis; assembly: GCA_950022295.1. Taxonomy (NCBI): domain Eukaryota; kingdom Viridiplantae; phylum Streptophyta; class Magnoliopsida; order Poales; family Poaceae; genus Bromus; species Bromus sterilis. The sequence continues at coordinate 139,467,741 of OX465599.1, read as the reverse complement.
TGATGGAGTCATTCTCGGAGACGGTATCTGGCTGGATGGGTTCAGGCTCGTTGACGAAGAACACTTCATCAATCTTGTGCAGGGGAGGGATCTTCTGATTCGGGCGGTCCACTGAGTCATCACGTGAAAAGTGTCGCTCGAGGTACGGATACTCTTTGTAGATGCGATCTTTACGAAGACCTTTCACAGAGTTGAATTTCCGGAGACCTTTCCAGGAATGACGCTTGAGCACACGCAAGTACTGATTTTTGTTGAGTGCTATATTGCCAACACGGTTGATCTCATCAGCAAGAAACTATATCTGGCGTTGAAGTGCTTCAATTAAGTTGTCAAGCATTTGCTGTGTGCGAAGATTAACTTCAAAATGATGGCAGTCTTTTTGGAATGTCTTGGATAAGTTTCGTTCATTGACTTCATGGTGCACACCAACATATGTGGCAAATGGATCATTGGGTTTTCTCAGTAGTTCCAAAGAGTCACGCACTGGTGGAAGGAAAAGCTTCGGATGATGGCGTGCCACAAAGTCTTCATTCCAACCATAGTTACATACTACTTGCAGCCAGGGAGCATAGGGTTTCAGTGTGAAAGGTAGCTCTGCTGCATGAACCAAATTCCTAATGAAGCAATCCTCAAAGTCAAATATGAGACCATGTGTGAGCTTCATAATTGCATGCCTTGTCTCAGGATAAAGATTCGATTCTTCCGAAGCAGTACTCAAAGGAATCAATGAGTTTGACAGGATGAAGAACTAAGTTCTTGATATGAAATTCAAATGCTTCAGGCGAATGTTTTGAGGTATGTGGTTATTAGTGGCTTCAAGATCCAAGAGAGTTGCAAATTCTTCTTCAGACAGATCAGGCGCAATATGAATCTTTTCGTGGACTCCAGAATGCCTTGGGATGTTAACAATTTCCATGAATTCGGCAGAGGACATCCTGAAGACTTTGCCTTGAATCATCCATTCAAGCGTCCATGAGTTGGGTTCATTTGCATCACCAGACACATAAAGGGTTGCATAGAATTGTTTGATGAGCTCTGATTTGAAAGGAGTGCTCAACGCAAACAACCTAGACAAGTTCTGATTTTCAATAGTTTCGAGGACGTTCTGAAAGCATGATGTAGTGGAAAGACTTCGCAAGTCCAGAAACTTGTGCCTAAACAGAACTCCTTGCTGGCAGAAGACTTTGGTGTATAAGACTTGTTGTTCAGCAGTCCAAAAACGAAGATCATCCGCTGTGCGGTCAGAATCATAAGGACTAACACCAAAGAATCGATGACGCTTCCTATGTTGTTCCAGGTTGAATTCCGAGCCATGCCTTGAAGAATAACCAGCACCCTTGAATATAGGAAAAGTTTCACGCGGGTAATTGGAGTCAAGCTGGGTATCTTGGCAGGGGCGCGAACGGTCACAAAGTCTTTGCAGAGGAGAAAATTGATTGGATCTTGAAGGGCCAGCCGATTGAGCGACTACAAGCGCTTGCTCTTGCGACGGGTTCAGAATTTGTACTTGTTCGTCTTCATCATCATGTGCTTCGATGTCGGGCACATGTGCTTCAGACTCTTGAACTGTTCTGGCGGGGGAAAAATCTCGGGATACATGGGTTCTGGAGTGAGTTGGTGATGGAGCATTAGCTTCACGGGGAGGTGATGGTGCGGGAGCAACTGGTGGAGTGGGAATCCTTTGTGGTTCGGGGGTTGGAGCACGGATGGGTGTGGGAACTCGAGGTGGTATAGGTGAGGGGTTTCGTGCAGGCGTTGGAGTGGGAGTAGGAGCTTTCTGGGGTGGAGTTTGCTTGGTGGTGGTTCTGGTAGGAGGAGGTGTGGGAGTCTTGGTGGGTGGAGCTGAAGGCTTTGATGCGGGCTTGGATGGCTTTGGCTTCGGAGCAGGAGTGGGAACGGCTTCAGGAGATTCCGGGGGCTGTTCATCACTTGTATCCATGTCTGCGTCTGAGGCCAAAGTAATCTTGCGCCTCTTGGTGGTTTTCTTCTTCGGTGAGGGTCCTGTTGCCTTTGATGGAGCAGGCTTAGGAGATAGAGCCGGTGCAACAGCTCGTTCAGCTTCGGGCAAAGCCTTACGTTTCCTCGAATCCCTTTCCATAATGGAAGCATTATGGTTCTTCACCATGTCATCTACAGCGGCCTTTACTTTGCCTTTGTAGATTTTGATATTGTCCTTGGTGGTGGAGTTGACTTCTGTCACTCGTTGAAGCAATTGCAGGGCGTGCTGTTTGAATTCTTCATCAGGTTCTGATTCAGCTCGCTTCTGATAGTTGTGAATCTTTTTCATTTCTGCCCTGTCTCTTGAATGCAAATCCTTCAGCTGACTGATCATAGTAGAGATCATAGCTTCGATAGACCTGGAGATATACACTTCTCCAATGTCAACAGCGTCAGGATCTTCAGCTGCACACTTCTCCCAAAGGGCTTCAGTGATGCCCAACTGATCCCAGAGTTCGTCTTCACGAGAGTCAGGGACTGGGTGGACACTATGATGATCAGCTTCAGCTTGAGCTTCAGACAAAGATATGCCTTTCTGCTTCGATGGAATAGTTGAGGGAGTCATATCAACTACGGGCTTCTTCTGGCTTGCCCTAGCAGCTTTCTCAGCTTTCTTCGTTCTGAGGCTCTCTAATGAAGCCTTGCGTTTAGCTTCATGTTCAGCTAGCTGTTTAGCTTCAGCAGCTGCTTTCTCCTCATTCTTTGCGGCTTCGGCGAGCTTGCGCTTCGTCTCAGCCTTCTCTGCAGCCATCTTGGCTGAGTCCAATTCCTTTTTCTGTTTGGCAGCATCCTCATCTGCCTTCTTTTTGTCAGCTGCGCTTCTGGCAAGGATGTTGCGCTCTAGTGCCTCTTCGAGGTCTTTCTGTCTCAATACTTCTTCAGTGAGCTTGTGCTTCGCTGAAGGGTTTGTAGCAGCAGACTGCTTGGGCTTCGTTGTTGCTGAAGCCTTTGCAGGTTGTCTCTTGGCGGGGTCGTGCTTCTGCTTTGATCGCCTCTCAGAGTCGGGGGCATCAGCCGGTGGCTTGGAGGCCAAGGGCTTCGTGACAACCAAGTTGGAGAGATCAATAGTGGGACGAGCAGAAGGCTTGACCTTAGCATCAGGTTTCTCTCCTGGCTTTTTCTTCAGTGGGATCTGAAGTTTTTGTTTCTTGGGGGGAGCAGGATCATCCGATTCGTCATCTGCTTCGAAATCAGATTCGTCATCAGCTGCATTGGATTCAGCCATGATGGAATCTTCCAGAGCAGCTTGTTCTAATCTGGCTTGATCTTCATCCTCTGTTGTAGCATGGGGTGGAGAAGCAGACTTCTTCTTCAGCTTCTTCTTCTTCTTTGAGCTTGGCCCAGCACCTTGGGCTTCAGCTTCAGCCAACTTGGCTGCCTTCTTCTCTTCTTTCAGCCTCTTGGCTTCAGCAGCGATTCTCAATTGTTCTTGTTCGTCTGGGTAATCATCTGGTGTCTTGAGGGTGTTGGGGTGAGGAAGCTTTGGTGGAACTGGGTAGTACAGGTGACGATTCTCTTCAGTGTACTGACTGCACATGGTTGAAGTGTACCGATAGGGTGGACTGAAGGCAAACTGCATAGTCCACTTCCAGGTAGGGATGCTCTTGTACTTGTACCATCGAACAGCCCAGTACCTGCGAATGTTTTGCAAGCGGTTCTTGCGCTGCTCCTTGGTTTCTTCAGGAGGAGTGTCATAACCCAGAGCAATACGAATTGATTCGGGGATGCCTCTGGCGTTGTTGGTTTCCTTCGTTCTGCCTCCTTTCTTCTTCAGAGCAGTACGTTCTGCTTCGTTGATGTGATCGAGATTTGGAGACTCATTACCGAAGTCAAACTCTCCAGACATCCTTTGAACAGCACAAAGGTAGCGAGGGAAAAAGGCGAGTATCGAATGAGCACCAGCAAAGGTTTCGATCCAAAAACAATTTTGACAAGAGATTCAGTGAAGAATTTTGGGTAAGGATTCTGGTCTGTTCTGAGCTAGACTTAATCTCACACAAGATGAGCAGAAACCCTAACACAAAACAGATAGATACTAACCCGAACTTCTAACCTGAATCGAGGAGGAAACCTTGACAAGCAAAAACAGGTTTCGCAACGGTGCAACGATCCAAAGGATCAAAAAAACCTAAATAAATCATCCAAAAAGACTAAGAACACGGATCCAATCTGAAAAGGAAGAACAGATGAGATGGAGATTGGATCGTGGCTCAGCGTACCCTAACTCGGTGATGTCGAGCAGCTACGGCGGCGATGAGCGGTGAAGACGTGCTCGTCGACGACGTGAAGTCCACGACGGCGCTCTTCCGGCAGTGAAGCGGCGAGAGCGGCGACGGAGACGAAGATCTTAGCGGCGCTCGGGAGATAGGGTTCCGGGGAGATGCGAATGAAGAGGTGGGATTGCTTCGCTGGGGTGGGATGCCTTATATAGGCCGGTCTGACAGGAGCTGTCAGATCAGATCGAACGGCCCCCAGCGTCTGTCTCTCCGGATTCTACGGCGAGGACTACGTGGCGAATCGCAAGAAAATCTCAACGACCCGGATATGACGGGATCTCAACGACCGAAGAATAAGTCCTCGACATGAGTAAAACTTCGATAAGAATTGGAAGCATTTGATGCGGAACTCAATGATGTTCGAAGCAAAATACTTCCCGTTTCAATTGTGCTCACCCAATATGGACAGATAGAATTAGAAAGAAAAAGAAACAGAAGGGGTAGGGTCCGAAACTTATCACCTCGAAGAAAAACCAAATGAAGCAAAAGGTGATAAGCATAGAGGACTAAATCCAAACGAAAAACAAACTAAACGAAGCCAAAAACAAACAACGAAACTAAATAAGTAAGCAACAAAGTAACTGAGTATATACAGAAGTAAAAAGGTTTCGATCTTACAGTACGTGTCGTGAGTCCAATATATTGAGCTCACACCTTAATGTACAGAATCTTTTCTCATCAAATGGTTTCGTGAATATGTCTGCCAGTTGATCTTCAGTTCTGACATGACTAATAACAATATCTTCACGCTGAACATGATCACGAAGAAAATGATGGCGAATGTCAATATGCTTCGTGCGAGAGTGTTGTACAGGGTTGTGAGCAATTTTAATTGCACTCTCATTATCACATAGGAGAGGGATTTTATTCACATGAATACCATAATCCTTCAGCGTTTGCTTCAGCCATAGAATCTGAGTACAGCATGACCCAGCAGCAATGTATTCGGCTTCAGCAGTAGATATTGAAACACAGTTTTGCTTCTTTGAAGCCCAACACACAAGTGATCTTCCAAGGAAATGACAAGTCCCTGAAGTTGAATTCCTATCCACACGATCACCAGCCCAGTCAAAGTCAGAATACCCAATGAGATCAAACTGAGCTCCCTTGGGATACCACAACCCCAAGGTAGGTGTGTGAGCAAGATAACGAAGAATTCGCTTTACAGCAGTGTGATGTGATTCCTTTGGATTTGCCTGAAAACGAGCACAAATACATACGGAAAGCATAATGTCAGGTCTAGATGCACAAAGATATAAAAGGGATCCAATCATAGACCGATATTTCTTCTGGTCGAAGGCTTTGCCCTTCTCATCTGCGTCTAAGAAGCCATTGGTAGGCATAGGCGTCTTAATGGTTTTGCATTCAGTGAGACCAAACTTCTTCAGGCAATCCTTGAGATATTTTTCTTGAGAAATAAAGGTGCCATTCTTCTGTTGACGGATTTGAAGTCCAAGGAAGAACTTCAATTCACCCATCATAGACATCTCATATTTCTTCGACATCATCTTGGCAAATTCTTTGCTGATATCAGTGTTAGTGCATCCAAAAATGATATCATCTACATAGATTTGACATACAAACAAATCACCATTATAAGATCGAGTGAAAAGTGTTGGGTCAGTGGTTCCTGGTTTGAAGCCTTTCTTCAGAAGGAAGTCCTTCAGTGTGTCGTACCAAGCACGAGGTGCTTGCTTCAACCCATAGAGGTCCTTGTGTAACCTGTACACCATGTCGGGTTTCTTCGGGTCTTCAAAACCTGGAGGCTGCATGACATACACTTCTTCCTCGATTTCTCCGTTAAGAAAAGCACTTTTCACATCCATTTGATAAAGCAGAATACCATTGAAATTTGCAAAAGCAAGCATAACACGAATGGATTCGATACGAGCAACAGGAGCATAAGTTTCACCAAAATCGATACCTTCAATTTGGGTGTAACCTTGTGCTACCAGTCGTGCTTTGTTTCTTACCACTATACCATCTTCATCTTGCTTGTTGCGAAAAATCCACTTTGTACCAATGATGTTGTGTTTCGTGGGATCAGGTCTATCAACTAAGGACCAGACTTTGTTTCGCTCGAACTGGTTGAGTTCTTCGAGCATGGCAGTTAACCAATCTGGATCCTTCATGGCTTCATCAAACTTCGACGGTTCTAACATGGAGACAAACAAAAAATTTCCACAGAAGTTAGCCAAACGAGTACGAGAACGAGTTGTAGGACGACCTGGTTGATGAATTTCTTCAAGAATTAAGTCAACATCAACTCTTCTTCGAACTCGTGATAGGGTTGAATCATTAGCTTCAGGCTCAGCTTCTGCTTCAGGATCTGCTTCAACTTCAGGATCTGCTTCACCTTCAGCTTCAGCATTTCCTTCGAGGTTAGCATTTCCTTCTTTCCTTTGTTCTTCTTCGTCCTGTTCATCATTAGCTTCAGGATGTTGATCTCCAGTGCCCCGGGCTATGTGTGGGAACATTGGACCATCATCATCCCTATTTGCTTGAATAGTATTGGCCTCAACAGGGCGAATCTCTCCAATAGCCATGGACCTGATTACTTCATCAAGAGGAGGTTCATCTAGATCATGAGGCAAATGCTCTTTTTGAGAGCCATTAGTTTCATCAAACCTCACATTCACAGTTTCCATAACTTTCCCAAAGTGAGAGTTATAGACTCTGTAGGTGTGAGAGTTTGAGCCATAACCTAAAAGAAAACCTTCATGTGCCTTAGGGGCAAACTTTGAGCTATGATTCATATCTCTAATAAAGCATGGAGCACCAAACACCCTAAGGTACGAAACATTTGGTTTGTTACCAGTGATAAGCTCATGTGAAGTCTTCTTCAGAAATTTGTGAAGGTAAACCTTGTTGATGATATGACAAGCTGTGTTAATTGCTTTGGCCCAGAACCTAATAGGAGTCTTGTATTCAGCAAGCATAGTTCTGGCCATCTCAATGAGAGTTCTATTCTTCCTTTCAACAACACCATTCTGTTGAGGTGTATAAGCAGCAGAGAACTCATGAGTAAAACCATGATCATCAAGAAAATCTTCAATATGAGTATTTTTGAATTGAGTTCCATTATCACTTCGGATATGCTTCAGAGACAATTCATATTCTGTTTGAGCTCTCTTGGCGAATGACGTGAAGATTTCAACAACTTTGCTCTTGTCATCCAAAAAGAAAACCCAAGTATAACGAGAGAAGTCATCAACAATAACTAGACCATATTTATTTCCTCCCAGGCTTGCATAATTTTGAGGACCAAAAAGATCCATATGAAGCAATTCAAGAGGACGTGTGGTAGTCATGATAGTCTTCGCTGAATGATGTTTCTTCGTAATTTTACCAGCTTCACAAGCACCGCAGAGACGATCCTTGTCGAATTTAACTTCGCTAAGGCCAATAACATGATTCTTCTTCACTAAGTTATGAAGATTTCTCATCCCTGCATGACCAAGTCTTCGATGCCATAACCAACCAAATGAAGCTTTTGCCATCAAGCATGTGGATACAACAGGGCCCAAAGAAAAATCAACAATGTATAGGTCTCCTTTTCGATAACCCTCGAAGACAAACGCATAGTCATCCTGTGAAAACACAACACAACGCGAAGCAAAAAATAGAACAAGCATACCCATATCGCATAACTTCGAAATAGACATAAGATTATATCCAAGTGATTGGACTAGCATAACCTTGTCAATGTGCTTATCTTTCGATATGGCAACCTTACCCAAACCTAAAACTTTACCCTAGTTGTTATCACCGAAGGTAATGTACTTCTGAGAAGAGTGAGATAATTTTTCTTCGGTGAATAACTCCTTGTCTCCGGTCATATGATTTGTGCAACCACTATCCATGACCCATTCGGATCCACCGGAGACATATCCCTGCAGAAGAATTAGTTCTTCTTAACCACCCACAAACGAGCAGGTGACTGAGAAGATGTTGAAGCACTGGTTGAAGCAATATTAAATCGAACGAGAGTGTATTGCTTCGGTGTACCATCAAGCACACCATAAATGTAAGTCCTCTGCGAATGGTTAGCATAAGAATGAGCATATGCAATCTTAGAATGATTATTATGAGGACGATAAGTATGACGACCAGTACGATAGTATTGCTTCTGCGGAACATTTGATTCGGGCACCAGAGGATCATTTCTTGTTTCAAGAGAATAGAAATGATTCGGTGGTACCGAAGACTTTCCCTGCATAGTATGGTTAGCAGGCAATTTTTCCACAAGTGCTTTCTGCACCCATATCTGCCTCTTATAGAAGCCATTCTTAGGAGGAGTACCAACATACTCAGCTGTAACCTTTCCCTGTTCGTCCTTGATGAGCTTGTAGTCAGAATCAAGTGATTCGTCTACAATAGCTTTGTTCATCTTGCAATCAAAACCTGAAAGGTTAGCTATATCAATGGGGTTCCCCTTCGCAAGGACCCAAACAGTTTTAGGATACTGCTCAGGTTCCCAATAAGTGCCATCAGGGTTTATCTTTCTCTCGAAACCAACACCTTCATTCCTGGGATTCCTGTGAAGGAGAGCCTTCCTCAGGATATCACAGAGATACTGGTGACCTTGCACACTTTTGAACATGCTTGATTCAAATAAGTTTTTCAAACTGAGGAGTTCCTCGGTAACAGCAGGATTTTCCTCATCAGAGGCATTAGTATCATCAATAATAATAGGAGCTTTTCCTTTGGAAACAATTTTGATTCGTTCCAAACAAGGTGATTCAGTTTTATGATTTGCTTCAGAATCTTGTTGAGCCATGAGAGAGAGATTGACATTTTCCAACTCTTCATGAGCCTCTTTCAGTTTTTCGAGAGCCATTTTCCTCTGAAGAAATTCATAGGTGAGCTTCTCATAATCAACTGAAAGAAGATCATGCCGAGAGGATAAATCTTCAAACTTTTCTTTCAGAGCTTCATGCTCATTAGTTAAAGTTTGACCTTTCTCTATCTCATCGATCAACAGAGTTTCTGATTTCTTAATGGTTTTGCTTAGTGAATCAAGTTCATCTTGTTGGATTGAAGCAATTTTAGCAAGTTTAGCATAGCTTATCTTAGAATCACTGTCATAAGAGGAACAATCAGAAGTATCATAGTTAGATTTTGATGAAGATACCTTCGCCTTGGCCATGAAGCAATATGCAGGAGATTCATCTTCACTACTGTTGTTGGAGAAGAATGAGCTCAAAGCTTTTGCCGAAGCATCTGCTGAAGCGAATGCCAAACCAGCAACACCATCTGATTCGGACCCAGACCCAGACCTTGAGCCTGAATGAGCTTCGGACCCAGAGGCTTCGTCTTCGGAGTTCATTTCCTTTCCCAGATAGGCCTTGGCTCGGTGAGAGCTGCTTCGACGAGACGAGTGAGTCTTCGATGAAGAACCCTCACGCTTCTTGTGATACTTCTTCTTCTTGTCATCATCAGAATCTTTCTTCTTATCTCTTCTCGAACTGGAATCATGTCTCTTGGATTCATAGCTTCTAGAAGATCTGTGGGACTTGGATGAGGAGTCTCTGAGCGAATGCTTTGCTTTGTTCTCAGCTTCCCACAGAGGGCAATCAGCAATGTAGTGACCTGGTTTCTTGCATTTGTAGCAACAGTTGTCTTTTGATGGAGAGCTTCTTGAGGATGAACGGTGAGTGGAGCTTCTTGAAGAATAACTCTTTCTCGGTGAAGAAAAACCTTTTCTTTGGAAGCGATTGAAGCGTCTCATGATCAATGCCAAATCCTTCCCAATACTTGCAGGATCATCTGATTCGACACCTGAAGCAGAACTGACTTCGGGTGAAGAATGACGTGAAGCTTTTGCTTTCAAAGCATGAGTTTTTCTTCGTGAACCATTTATGTCACGTTTCTCATCTTCTTCCATTTCAAAGGTAGTGAGTCTCTCAAGAATATCAGCGGCAACAAGACGTCTGAAATCAGTCCTTTCCTTGATCATCAGCACAATGTGATCAAACGAGTCATCTAATGAGCGAAGCAAAGTTCTTACAACAGAGTGAGGAGTAATGTCATCAGCACCGAGGGAAATCAACTCATTAGCAAGAGTTGTGAGTCTGCTGTAAATGGAGCTGACTTTTTCACCCTCGTTTCTCTTGAAGCGATAGAATTTTCTTCGGAGTGTGTCAATTCTGGCATCTTTCTGGGTAGAAACACCTTCACCAATTTTTTCAAGATAGTCCCAGACACCTTTGGCAGTTGGTATATTCTTCACTTCATGATACTTTTCAGGTGTCAAGTGATTGGTGATGAAAACCCAAACTACAGAATCAAGATCAATCAGTGTTGCTTCTTCAGGGGTGATGGCCTTCTCATCGGCAACAGTGACTCCATACAAGACAACTTGCCAGGTAGTTAAGTTGATAGCCATGATATTTCTTTTCATCTTGTCCTTCCAGTACGAGTAATCCTTCCCATTAAAAATAGGAATAGGTTCGCCAGAGCGAATAGCTGCGAAAGACATACTAGAAGACATACTTGAAGACACTCCAGGAGGTTAATCCAAAACACACAGAGTGTAGGGAGTGACTAGCTCTAATACCAATTGAAAGTCCAAGTATGTGATCAGAGGGGGAGGGGGTGAATGATCACTTCAAAATTTTCTACTGAAACTATTGAAGTGAAGCATAAACAGTGCGGAATAGCAAAGAATAACTGGAGGCGAAACTAAATGCAGTGAATCAAAACACATTGCAGCATAACAGTGAAGCAAATGCAATACTGAAGGTAAATGCTTGAAGTAAAACGAACTAGGACTCGGCGATGTTCGTTCGACCAGTTCACGCTCTGCAAAGCGCTACGTTTGTTTGGAGGGACTGGTGATTGAACACCTGGAGCAAATCTCTCTCCGTCCGTTGCTCCACTGCATCAAACTCCTTGAGCTTGATCAGTTCTTCACTCGTGGTTGATTATTGAGGAAATCACCGAAACCTTTGACAAACTGGACTTCGAGGCGACAATTACTCTTCGCTCTCTGAAGAACAACTCTCTAACCGTCTAGGAGAATTGCAGTTATCCAAGATAAAAAGGCTAGCAAGCTTTCACCTAAGTCATCTCGAATCTACTCAGATCAATGGGACTTAGGTTAAAGTATCTGGATTTTGGGTTTTGCTTCGGTGGGGTTTTGGGGTGCTCTCTTCAGTCTCTCTTGGAATGATCTCAGAGCAGCCACCCGCAAATGGAGGAGGGGCCGGCGTATTTATAGTTGGCGATCCCGAGGTGCAGAATGACCAAACTAACCCGAGGTGACAGCTTGACACGTGTCCACAACGGTCGGATTTGTCATCAATGCGCAACTTTACTTGAGGAACAAGTAAAGCTGACTCACGTACTTAGTTCTGCTTCAGAAGCCAAAGAACGAAGTCTTTGCTACCGAAGCTTAACTTAGTGCACATGAGATTTCTTCACTCAGGCTTCTCACTTGGTCTGGATTTGATCTGAGCATATCTCAATGACTTCGATGTCCACAAACTAAATACCCCTCTTGATAGTACGGTTTGTCCTAAGACTCAAGGAATAGAAAAAGAACTACACAAAAACATCTAAGTCTTGCGACGTCTTCTTCATTTCCTTCAATGAGTAGAGCTTCAGGACACCTTCATTTTTGGGGGTCAACTTTCGTGATTAAACTTCACTCCGAGGGTAATGCATCGATAACTTGAAAACCTTCACTGAAGCTTTATCACAAGGCTTGTCCTTCAGGAACCTATGCAACTGTTTATACTAGAAAACATTGTTAGTTCCTCTACTGTCTTGTTCAACAATATCCAAAACACACGGGGGCAAAACTTTGCTCTTACAGTTACCAACAAGGTGAACCGTCTCCTTACCTTGTCTCGCGTTTGCTCTTTGAAGAGCTCGACTTTCGTACAACAGGATACCTCTCGTCCACGAACAGTACCAGGCCCGCCGCACACCGGTGGAATACACCTGACCTGTCGTTCCGCTAAGATACCCTGCGCGGGCATCGTTGGGTCACCCGACTCCTTACCTTTAAGGACACCAGTTGATTCGAGTGCCTACCATCAAGTGAAACCAGGAGGAATCACCCTCGATGGTACAGTTGAAGAGGGTCGACAGAGACATCAGCGGAATGAACTAAAGAGGAATATTGTCGTATCACCCCGGTGGTGCCGAGACACCAGCGGAATGAACTAAAGAGGAATACCCTCGTATCATCCCAGTGATGCTATCCTACTGAGCCGACGAGAGTGCAATACGAGTCCGTCCACTCGTAAGTCAAACTCGAAGCAACTCGGCAGAGTCTCGCCGTTGTAGGTTCCCTAGGGCGTCTGCATTGATCCGTACCTGTTGCAGTTGCATATATTTTGTATCCGCGTTCACTCCCCTGAGTGATCATGGCCCACTATTCTAAACCTAGCTAACAATGCGCAGGGCTGACTGCTGAAATAATGCATAATTATGAGGCAACATAGGATAGGGAAGGTACATCAAGGGGCGACAATGACAGGCTATGCAATTGAATAGGTAAGCAACGTAGCAGCAGCAGTAACAATGCCTAGTGCAAGACATGTACGGAAAAATAGGCGATATCTGGGGAACAGAATGGCTCTTCCTGCCTGGAAGCTCGACGGTAGAAGTAGGGTCGTCGACGAAGTAGTCGTACTCAGGAGCGGTGTAGTCGGCGGCAGCAGCGGGGTCTACCGAAGAATAAAGGGGGGAGAAACAGTAAATATAACGCAATCATATGCAAAAAGATACATGGCATGACAGATTAAAGGTTAACGGTGCTCTAACATAGTACGATGCAATATACTCGAAGCGGGAATTCATCCGGGGATGAACTGCCAGCTCCGGGTGATTACCGGACAGGGTGTTTGTAACAGCCCAGATTTCACAAAAATTAAAAATTTTGTTTTCGTGTGAATTGTTTGATTGTCTGATTTGTTTGCGGTGTTTGCATCCCCGATTTATCGATCGACGAATATTCCCCCCCCCTTATCTCGTATCGGACGGAGACCGACCCTTGCCACCCTGACACTCGATCTTTGCGACACCGGGTTTCACCCGATCACCGGCGCGAAAACCGCACGAAACCAGCCGCAGCCAACGGAACGAAAAACCCCGTTTAATAATTAAACGGGTTATTTTTATACCGCGCCGGAAAGTGTTTTCGGAACGGTTCCAACGCGAGGTGAACGCCGCCGGCTCGACGCGTTGATCGCGCAGTTTGAAGTTTTACCCGAAGCGGAGGTACTGCGGACCCCCGGCGGTCAGAAACGTGAGCACCGCGCGCGCGAGAGAAAAACCGGGGATGTTTTTGCAAACCGCCAGCCACCTGGGCTATATAAAGACCACCACTCCACCACCCCACTTAGGGTTTCCCTAGCCAAAAATATGCAGCCACACCCCTGTTTTTGCCCCAAAATTGCCCCCAAATACACCAGTTTTCGAAACCCTAGCCCTACCTCGAATATGGACCATCATATCTGAGATCTGATGGCCCAGATGAGTGCCACGTCAGCCCCACCAACCTCCTCTCTCTTCCTCCTCCAACCAAGCCGCCGCCTGCACCGTGGATGCCGCCCCGAGCTCGGGCGCCGCCGGCCTCCCTCTCCTCCGTTCTCCTCGCGCTGCTCCTCCCTCTCCCTTCCTCTTCCTCTCCCTCCCCCTCTCCTTCTTCTCACATCTCTCTCCCTCTTCTCTCCCGCAGGACCCGCGCCATGGCCGGAGCAGGCTCGAGCTCCCGCCGGCCGAGCCAACCGGCGCCGCCCGAGGAGGACCCCGCCGCCTGGTCGCCCTCCACGCCCTAGCACCTCCCTCGGACCCCTGCCCCACCGCCTCTAGCAGCCGCCGCCGCGGTCGGGCTGGCGCGGGCGCAAGAGGCAGCCGGCTGCCTCCTCCCCAGCCTGGGCCGGCCCCTCCTCAAGGCCCACCGGAGCAAGGCGCCTCCAGGCCAGGCCCGAGGCCCAGATCCAGCCGGCCTGCCAGGCCACCCCCAAACCCACTGTTGGGCCGAGCCCACAGAAGTCCCTGTGATAATTGCTGTTGTTACGTTTTTGCGACGTATTTTTTCCGTTGATCCGTAGCTCCGATGAACGTGCCCCCAAAACGAAAGTTGCTCAGTTTTGCGTGCTCTAGCGTTCGTATGTAGAAAGTTTTTCCGTTTGAGGCCGTCTAGATAGTTTAATTCTGCGTTGAAGTGGGCATCAGGCCGTTAATTTCTTTTATTTCCTGTTAAGTGCTGCTGTTATTATTTTATTGCAACTTCGGGTGACGATTGCTTCACAACCGTTCATCGGAATTGATTAATTTCTTTTGCATCCTGTTAAGCATTGTTTCTACATCAGTTCTATGCATTCACATGTCATAATTGCTTGTTGCATCATGATTGTATTTTTCTCCAAAGTAGCTACCCTGCTGTTAGTGTGCTGCTGTTTATATTTTTTTGCAACTTCGGTCGACGAGTGTGTCGCGACCGTTTATTGGAACTGAGTGATTCCAATTCAATATTGTTAAGCATCATGTCTAATTTCATTACATGTATTGCATCTTCATGTTAGCATTCCTGGTCATATAGTTGTTGAGCTCCAAAGTTGCTATGCTGATGTTTTTGACAAGCACCTCAGTTTTTCACTAAGTCTGTTACTTTGCGATGCCATGTTGTTTGCTTAATATCTTTTGATCTATGATGCCTATTGTAACACCCTCAGTTGTCGGTAATAGTAATCATCATCACTCTTGATCATCACTGTTGATTAATCACGGTTGCTCCCCTGTCATTACTCAAACTTTGTGATGAGTTTAATCAAAACCTTGATGTAAGTGATCAACAACCCATGCCCCATGTGCATGATCACTTGAAGTCAAACCCAAAGTCAAAATCCTATTCAAATGAGGTTGGGAAAATTGTGGCAAATTAAACCTTGCTCAAAAATCATGGAACCATTTTTGTAAATTGCCTAAAATCATTGTAATCATGTTGGACCAACTTTGGTAATTTTTGAAGCTATAGAAAAATGTACACAATTATAACAGTAGATAAATTGAACCATTTTAATCAATGAATAGTTAACTAAATTATTGGATGATTTGGTTTTGTGCCCACACCTTTTTTTAACACTGAGGTGGGATGCAACACTAATTTACAAACACTAAAAACATTTTTACAAAAATAGGGAGGCATTTATTTTATTGAAATAAAGGACAACAGAATGCAAAATGAAATAAAATTGGAAAAGGCTTAAAACTCGCCCGGGGCAACGGCCCACTTGGCCCAAGCCCACTCACCCCTTGTCTTCTTCCCCAACTGCTCCATCACCTGCTCCCGTACGGCGCCGAGCTCGCCGCGCCGCTGCCAGGACGGCCCCGCCTCCACCTGCTCCCTCCCGACGCCGATGCGATAAGGTCACCCCGGCCGACCCCCTGGACATCCTCCCCCTCTCTTTCCCCTCCTCCTCTTCTCACACGCCTCGGGGAAAGCCACCGAGGGCCGTCGTCGCCATTTCCGTGGCCAAGCGCGGCCAACGTTCTCACGCCGCCTCGCCGTGTTGTCCAGGAGCTGCATCGACGTCGACTACCTCACCCACCGCGAGGAATCGAGCCGTGGTGCCTCTTTGCAACGACTACGCCTTCGTATTCAACCTCGGCTCCGGCGGGATCCGCGACCGATTCCGGCTACTCCACCTCGCCCCCGAACCCGCTCTCACGGCTAAAACCTCCTAGTGAGCTCGCGCAGCTCCCCCAACTGTCTGTAGCTGCTCCCCGTGCTCGTAGACGAAAGCCCCAAATGCGCCAGTATGGGCCGCCGCGATTGATGCCCCTACCGAGCTCTCCGGGATCCTTCGATCGATTTGGCACATGGATTCGTTCGCAGTCATCGCCATTTGGGTTCTGCCATTGTAGCCTGAGCTCGGTTCCGCCACGGTCGACCTAGCCATCGCCACAGTGCGTCCCCGCTCGTGAAACCATTCCAGATCGACGCGCGATGAACTCCCAGTTCGAATGCACCAAGTCCCGAGAGCTCCCGTGCTCTGTGTCGGGAGGGCGGCGACCTCGCCGGCGTACTGTCTCCGGCGAGACGCCGGTGACACTGCCCGGTGGGGCCGCCCTATCAGTGGAGTGATTAGCAGCTAATCCACCCCACTACTGACCATGACAGGTGGGCCTGCCCCCTTAATCCCACGGTTAAAAATTAAACAGAGATATAAACCCCCCTTAGACACTGACCTGTGGGCCCCTGGCCTTTTAAATCAAACTAACAGTTTAGTTATGCCCATGTGTCTCTGACTACTGGGCCCCAGCTGTAAGTCTTTTTAAAATAAATAGAATTATAAAAACTAGTCACTGACATGTGGGCCCAGTGCCTTTTCTGATTTATTAAAATGTTTTATAAATAAACAGAGGCTGACATGTGGGTCCCACAAGTCAGGCACTGTTTTGGATAATGTTGTTACAAAAATAAAAGAAATTTAGAAAATCATTTAAATGATTTAAAACTTTGAAATTCAATAACTTTTAAACCGTAACTCAGATTCAAAAACTTTATACATGAAAATTGATCAGAAAAATATAACGAATACGAATACACTATCCGTATGTCTATCACCCCCCTCTAACACAACGAACATCGAACTGTCCCCCTCCGGACCGACTGTCCGATAAATTGTCCGGTACTGTTAGAGTGCCCGGATGAATTTATTCCGAACACGAATATTGTTCGGAATAGATCAACTAAACCGGATACACGACCCACACATGTGTCGGATGTCCACGACACCTCCGGCATGATATCTCCCCCCTCCAGACACCCTGTCCGGTAATCACCCGGAGCTGACAGTTCATCCGCGGATGAATTCCCGCTCCGAGCAACGTGCATTGCACTGCGTTAGAACACCGTTCGCATTGCCTCTGTCATGTCATGCATCTGTTTGTATATGCTTGCTTTGTATTTACTGTTTCTCCCCCCTTAATCTCCGGTAGACCCCGCTGCTGCCGTCGACTGCACCGCTGCTGAGTACGACTACTTCGTCGATGACCCTACCCCTACCGTCGAGCTTCCAGGCAAGCAGAGCCATTCTCTTCCCCGGATATCGCCTATCTTTCCGTACTTTTCTTGCACTAGGCATTGTTACTGCTGCTGCTACGTTGCTTACCTATTCAATTGCATAACCTGTCATTGTCGCCCCTTGATGTGCCTTCCTTATCCTATGCTGCCTATTATTATTATTATGCATTATTCAGCAGTGAGCCCTGCGCATTGTTAGCTAGGATTAGATAGAGGGCCGTGATCACTCAGGGGAGTGAACGCGGATACAAATATTATAACTGCACAGTTACGGTACAATGCAGACACCGCCTCAGGCCCCTACCTCGGCTCTGCCGAGCCACCATCAAGTGTGAGCTATCAACGGTTGACTCTGTATAGCCGATCTAGGTACCTAAGTAACGGTTGTCTTTCAGGTAAGAAGTCGGGCGACCCAACGGTGCCCGCAAGAGGTATTGCGACCAGTGTACCGGTGTGCTTGGCCCCTGAACGTTGGCCGCGAGAGTTACCAAACTACGAAAGTCGAGCTCCTCCAGGAGCACACGCGAGACAAGGTAAGGAGACGGTTCACCTTGTTGGTAACCGCAGTGAGTTGGTGGGATGACAGGGCAGGCACCGATGTACTGGTGGTCCTGGCAGCTGTCGTTCTCCGCGGGTCAGTTAAGCCGAGGCAACGATAACGGTTGTCACACAGGTTAATTAAAATACTAAATGGTTCAGTGAATTTCTTGAGTTGGCTATATGCCATGTACGCACTACCTACCCGTGGGAATTATGAGTTATGGGCTCCTCTGCTTCATAGTGTCGTCCGAGAACTCTTCAGACGTCAGCAGTACCGCGGCCTGCGCCGGGAAGTGGTGTTGTCTTATTTGCCGCGGCAGTGTGATTTGTATTTGCTTTGATTTAACTTCACATGCCAGCCTCGCACCGTGCAGGAGTACGTCAGGGTTAGGGTCCAAAGAAACGCGTACATAGGATATAGTCCGACGGATGACCTCTCTGTTGAGTTTGAAAGATGGGCTACGAAGTGTCGGATAGCCTCGGTGGAGCGTTCCCTAACAAGGTTCCCGCCACCCTAGAGATCCGTGCGTGTAGCGTAACACAAGTGCACCCCTGCAAGGAAGATTAGTCTATTCGGATAGCCGTGTCCACAGTAACAGGACGCTTTATGCTGAAGCTGGATCTTACCACTACAAACTATTATTATTAAACTGTATGGTTCCGGGTTTTCTTCCTCGCGGGGATGTCGAGGAGGTGAACTCGGAGGCATTGTTAATTATTACCACTTCTTATTATACAATGTTGCAGCAACTTCTGCTGCATTGTTACTTTATGCTTTATATAAACTGTTGGCTGATTCTTACCTCATGCTGCAAGACATCGTCGGAAGATGCTAGTCTTCGATAGGCCTAGCTTCTTACCCTTATTATGATTTCTATCCTGCAGTCAACTATATACTGCCTCTTCTTTCCGTTGATACAATGCATAATGCTTCGTAGCGGACGTAAGACTCGCGGGTATGCTAGATAATCACCTTTGCTTTATTTCCCCTTTTTCGCTTTGCCTGATCGGCCGCTGCAGCCGACGTTGGAGGCCAGGAGCAGGAGTACCCCGGAGGCGCCTACTACGACGTCGAGTTCCCCGTTGACCAGGAGTAGTTCGGTGGATCCCAGGCAGGAGGCCTCGCCTTTTCGATCTGTATCTCTGATGTGATTTGTGCTAGCCTTCTTAAGGCAAAACTTGACTAACTATTTCTGTACTCAGATATCATGGCTTGTATGACTTATGTATTCGGATCCTCGTGATCCCTGGTATTGTAAAATATTTGTTTATCCTTTTGTGTTTAGTGTTGTCCTGTGATATTCTCACCGTGGCACCCTAATCTCAGCCGTGTACCCTGCGTGTATGATTACTGTACACGGATTGATTTTGGGGGCGTCACAAGTTGGTATCAGAGCCGACTGCCTGTAGGAAGCCACCCCACCACTACTTGGTCGAAGTTGAGTCTAGACTTTGAAAAACTATTTTTCTAACTTAATATTTGGCTTACGGGCCCACATCGATGTCACTACGTGTGATATCTATGGTATTAGGATCCTTTTCTCCTTACCTATGCTCTGGGAATCTGCTCTCTTATTTTTGCTGGTAAGTTTTACAAACTCTGACATTAAGATCACGTTCTCTTGATTCCACCCGGCGTTTTGGTGCTTCCCCGTTGATTGAGTCGTGTCGCAGGAGTTCTACCCCAGGTCCCGGACCGCGGATCCCATTCTCATTCTGGGCAGGCCGCGCGTCCTCTGGCATTAACTCCTGTGGCCAACAGTTTTCTTGCAGCGTGATTGACATAGTGGAATCTATGTCGCGTCGTGTAATCCTTACCGCGGTCTGCGCGCCGCCTAGTGAGTCCTTTTTCCTTAATTTCTACGATGTTACGCTGCCCGATTTTCGACTGACTCCGTGTGTAAATGTGTATGTATTATATGACTACTCCTATATATATCCGCTCCTCCTCTTCGTTGTCGTTTTACTTCAGGCTTGATTTCGGTATCTCGTTAAATTTTCATCGCTGAAATACCCCAATTAAATTCTAGCAGGATGGCTGGTCGTGGTGGTCGTGGTCGTGGGCGTGGTGCCAACGACCCACCTCCGCCACCGGATTACATGGCCGGGATGATGCAGCAGTTCGAGTTGAACCGTCAGTTCATGGAGAATGTCATGGTTCAGTTCCCCCAGCCGAATCAGAATGGGCACCACCATCAGCATGCCACCGTGACTCTGCACGACTTCACCCGCCTCAACCCCACTATGTTCCGCAACACTGTTCAGCCGTTGGATGCTGATGACTGGCTTCGCGACATCACTCACGAGCTGGAGTCTGCTAATGTCGATCCAGCCGACTATGTGAACTTTGCGTCTTATCATCTGAAAGGCGCCGCTGCTCAGTGGTGGAGCACCCACAAGCGTTCATTGCCAGTTGGAGAAGTCATCACTTGGGATGAATTTCAGTCTGCCTTTCGCGCCCGCTACATTCCTCAGGGGTTCATGGATCGTAAGGCGGAAGAATTCCGCAACCTCACTCAGGGCGACATGACTGTTGAAGCCTATCAGCGCGATTTCCTCAACCTCTCTCGCTATGCGGAAGAAGAGATCACCACTGATGCTCGCAGGCAGCAGAAGTTCCGTCGTGGCCTCAACCCAGACCTCAGGCTCGCTCTTGCCGTTCATGATTTCGCCAACTTCGCCACCATGGTGAACAAGGCTATCACCGTCGAGACTGCCCAGATGGAGCACAAGAACTCTCTGAAGCGTTATCGTGACGTTGGGTCATCTTCGGGCGCAACGCAGAAGCGTCGTATCTGGCTCCCTACCAGTGTGACCCATTCAGATGTCCCTGCTCCAAGGCCGTCTTGTGCTGCACCCCGTCTGCCTCCGCCACCGCAGATGCCAAGGGCTGTTCCTGCACCACCCAATGCTACCCCCTTCATCCTCAGGATGGATTATGCTTCACGTGCCGCCAACCTGAGAATTTTTCCAGGGAGTGCCCCCAGAAACAGAAGCAACTGGTAGTTTACCCCGCTGGCCGCGGAAATGGTCGTGGCAACAACAGGACCCCCAACTATAATACTGGGTCTGCTGCTTATGCTCGTGGACATGCTAACAACGTCAATGTTGAAGAAGCTCAGCAACAACCCGCTACCGTGATGGGTACCCTTCTCGTTAATTCCGTACCTGCTACTGTTTTATTTGATACAGGAGCATCGCATTCATTCATGTCGGAAGCATTTTCATTTTCGCATAACTTCAAGTACGAAACGATTAAACCCCCGATGGTTGTTCGCACCTCGATAGGCCAATGCCGAACCACCATGCTAGTGCCAAACACCACCATTGAAATCGAAGGAGTTGAATTCTTTGCTTCGCCCATCCTCCTGAAGTCTTCCACCATAGACCTCATTCTGGGAATGGATTGGTTGAAATTTCACGATGCCGCACTCTATTGTGGCACCAAGTCTGTCCAAATTTTTCACCCCTCCGGTGAGATTGTTACCCACACCACCCGAGTTACCCGTAATGCTGAAACACAGATCTTTATGATGAATGCTTTGAATATCTCACCTCTGGAAGGAATTGAGGACGTTCCGGTCGTTTGCGATTTTTCCGACGTCTTCCCAGAAGACTGCCGGGAATACCCCCGATCAAAGAAGTTGAATTCGGCATCGACTTGAAGCCAGGAACTATTCCTATTGCCAAGCGTCCTTACAAGATGCCGCCACATGAACTCCTTGAACTTAAGGAGGAAATTGACAAGGAACTTCAGAAAGGATTCATTCGCCCCAGTTCCTCAGCTTGGGGAGCACCTTCGCTCTTTGTCAAGAAGAGCGATGGGACAAACCGATTGGTCCAAGATTATCGGCCCGTTAACCAAGCCACCATCCAGAACAAATACCCACTTCCCCGGATCAACGATCTGTATGATCAACTTGCCGGATCCAAGGTGTTTTCTAAACTCGAATTGAGGTTGGGTTATCACCAAATCCGAGTCCGTGATGAGGATATTCCAAAGACTACCTTCATTACTCGCTATGGTTCATACGAGTACACTGTCATGTCCTTTGGCTTAACCAATGCTCCAGCCACCTTCTCCAGATTGATGAATTATATTTTCATGGAGTACCTCGACCAGTTCGTCATGGTTTATCTGGATGATATATTGATATATTCCAAGAATGAAGAAGACCATGCTGAACATCTTCGTCTTATATTGGAGAAGCTTCGAGAACACAAACTCTACGCTAAGTATTCTAAGTGTGAGTTCTGGCTTCCCGAAGTAACCTATCTTGGACATGTGATTTCCATGGATGGCATTGCCGTCACCCTAGAACGTATCCAGGCTATTCTTGACTGGACTCCTCCCAAGACCGTCAAGCAAGTCCGCAGTTTCCTCGGGCTCGCTAGCTATTGCCGCCGTTTCGTCGAGAATTTCTCCAAGATTGCCAGGCCTCTGACTAATCTGCTTCACAAAGGCGTCAAGTTTGAGTGGACAGATAAATGTCAAGAAAGTTTCCAAGCGCTCAAGGACAAGCTAACTTCTCCCCCGGTGCTCGCTCCCCCTGATACTCAGAAGGACTTCGTGATATATTGTGACGCGTCTCGTCAAGGATTAGGCTGTGTCCTAATGCAAGAGCGCAAAGTGATTGCTTATGGCTCTTGTCAGTTGCATGCTCACGAAGACAAATATCCAACACATGATCTCGAATTGGCAGCAGTAATTTATGCATTGAAGCTATGGCGACATTACCTCGTCGGTAATCGTTGCGAGGTCTACACCGATCACCAAAGTCTGAAGTACCTGTTTACTCAGCCAGATCTGAATCTTCGTCAACAATGATGGCTCGAGACAATAGCCGACTTCAACATGGATATTTCGTATACCCCGGGCAAGGCTAACGTGATGGACGATGCCTTGAGCCGTAAAGCTTACTGTTCTGAACTTGAGGTTCAGGTGCAGCAACCACTTCTGTATGAAGAGTTTTGCAAGTTGAACCTCGAGATTGTTCCTCAAGGTTACGTCAATAACCTGGCTCTCGAGTCAATCCTCGACAACCTCATCAAGAGTAGACAATCGTTGGCCCCTGACATTGTGAAGATCAAGCAGGACATCGCAGAAGGAAAGCCCTCCTCTTTTACCATTGATGCCAATGATGGTGATACTGTGTACTGCAAGGGCCGCTTAGTAGTTCCTGTGAGCCCGGCCATCATTAACTGTGGTCCGGATATCATGGAAGAAGCCCATAATTCTCCCTTGTCAATCCACCCTGGTAGTACCAAGATGTATAAAGACCTTCGTCAACGGTAATGGTGGCCTTACATGAAGCAAGACATCGCCCGCTATGTTTCTCAATGTGACGTTTGCAGTTGCGTCAAAGCCGGACATCAGAAACCTGCTGGTTGGTTGCGACCACTCCCTCCTCCTGATTGGAAGTGGGACAAAGTCGAGATGGACTTCGTCACCGGTTTTCCAAAGTCACAGAGAGGTAACGATGCCATCTTTGTCGTCATCGACCGATTCTCCAAGATTGCTCACTTCCTCCCGGTCAAGGAGAAGATCACTGCTAGTCAGTTAGCACACTTGTATATTTCCCGGATTGTGTCACTCCACGGTATTCCGCTGGAGATCAGTTCAGACCGTGGCAGCCTTTTCACCTCACGATACTGGAATAGTTTCATGGAAGCCCTCGGGACTCGTCTGTCTCTCAGCACCGCATATCACCCCCAGTCGCAAGGCCAAGTTGAACGAGTCAATCAAGTGCTAGAAGACATGCTTCGCGCTTGTGTCCTTTCATTCGGCATGAAATGGGAGGAATCTCTCCCGTACGCGGAATTCTCGTACAACAATAGCTATCAGGCTAGCTAGAAGATGCCCCCTTCGAAGTTCTATACAGACGTAAATGTCGGACCCCCCTGAATTGGTCAGGAACTGGGGAACGACCCTACTTCGGACCGGATCTTGTCCAACAAGCTGAAGATTAGGTTCGCATTGTGCAAGAAAATCTCAAGGCCGCCCAGTCTCGTCAGAAGAGCAACTATGACCACAAACACCGGGAAATGGAGTATCAAACTGGTGAATACGCTTACCTCCGTGTCACTCCCATGAGGAGCACTCATCGCTTCGGTATCAAGGGCAAGTTGGCTCCTCGCTACATTGGCCCGTTCCGTATCCTTTCCAGGAGTGGACCCGTGGCATACCGGATGGAATTGCCGCCGAACCTCTCCCAAGTCCACGATGTATTCCACGTGTCGCAACTCCGTCGCTGCTTCAAGGACCCTATCCGCGAAGTGGAGCATGATATGATCGAGCTGCAACAAGACTTTACTTATCGAGAACATCCGAGCCGCATTCTCGATCAGTCTGAACGTCGAACCCGCAACAAGACCGTCAAGTTTCTCAAGGTTCAGTGGTCGAATCACTCTGAAGATGAAGCCACCTGGGAACGCGAAGATCGCCTTCGCGATGAATACCCCGATCTTTTCCTCGCTACCACTTAAATTCTCGAGACGAGAATTCTTGTAGTGGGGGAGATTTGTAACACCCTCAGTTGTCGGTAACAGTAATCATCATCACTGTTGATCATCACTGTTGATTAATCACGGTTGCTCCCCTGTCATTACTCAAACTTTGTGATGAGCTTAATCAAAACCTTGATGTATGTGATCAACAACCCATGCCCCATGTGCATGATCACTTGAAGTCAAACCCAAAGTCAAAATCCTATTCAAATGAGGTTGGGAAAATTGTGGCAAATTAAACCTTGCTCAAAAATCATGGAACCATTTTTGTAAATTGCCTAAAATCATTGTAATCATGTTGGACCAAGTTTGGTAATTTTTGAAGCTATAGAAAAATGTACACAATTATAACAGTAGATAAATTGAACCATTTTAATCAATGAATAGTTAACTAAATTATTGGATGATTTGGTTTTGTGCCCACACCTTTTTTTAACACTGAGGTGGGATGCAACACTAATTTACAAACACTAAATTTTTTTTTACAAAAATAGGGAGGCATTTATTTTTTTTGAAATAAAGGACAACGGAATGCAAAATGAAAGAAAATTGGAAAAGGCTTAAAACTCGCCCGGGGCAACGGCCCACTTGTCCCAAGCCCACTCACCCCTTGTCGTCTTCCCCAACTGCTCCATCACCTGCTCCCGTACGGCGCCGAGCTCGCCGCGCCGCTGCCAGGCCGGCCCCGCCTCCACCTGCTCCCTCCCGACGCCGACGCGATAAGGCCACCCTGGACGACCCCCTGGACATTCTCCCCCTCTCTTTCCCCTCCTCCTCTTCACACACGCCTCGGGGAAAGCCACCGAGGGCCGTCGTCGCCATTTCCGTGGCCAAGCGCGGCCAACGTGCTCACGCCGCCTCGCCGTGTTGTCCAGGAGCTGCATCGACGTCGACTACCTCACCCACCGCGAGGAATCGAGCCGTGGTGCCTCTCTGCGACGACTACGCCTTCGTATGCAACCTCGGCTCCGGCGGATCCGCGACCGATTCCGGCTACTCCATGATAGAGGCGAAGGTGTCCCGATGTTTCGATGAGATGGTGGAGATCGATTATGGTGGAGACGACTTTCACGATCCGACTACGAACGTGCGAAGACGTTGCGCCTTAGCGATCGCTAAACCAACTCCGAGAGGTTATTGATCCAGCGGATGCACGATCAACCTGACCACGAAGGTCTAATTCCTGCAAGCAATCGAAGAACAAGCAAGAACTAAGAATTGCAATCTGGATATTGGGAATATAAGATGAATGACTACGAAAGTTGGGGTTCCAATGAGGTCTTGGCCTGGTCGGATGACACAAACGAAGAGCTCGAAGTTGCGGCTATGGCTAACTTAAATCTAATTAAAACCCAAGTCTAAACGACGCCCTAAGGGCTGTATATATGGGGGAACAGAGGGGAATTTCGTGGCCCCTTGAAGGTGGGGTCTGAAAACAAACCTAACTCGGTTTCCCCACACATACGGACTCTAAAAACAGCCTATAATGTGGTATTTCGAAATTACATGGGCCCAGCCCAATATTAAGGTGACGCAGCACCTATAATTGCCCTTGGACGAAAATAATGAAGTGACATCTCGCGTATTTCGTCCAAGACTTCATGCGCGCCTTATGGTGGCTTCAAAGTGTGATAATCACCACTGGAAGCTCCACTGTACTTTCCCGCGCGCGCACCTTCTTCTCCATGCTTGATCCCGCTCCAATGACCATCCTTCTTGTCCATGCTAGGTCCTTCATTTATAATCAAAACAAAAGTATCTAATTTAGGCAGCATCATATGTTCATGAACAATAGAAGGATTCACAAGAAACGAAAGTACCTGATAATTTAGTTGACGTGCACGTGCTCTATTAACTGGTCCAGTATGTGTAGTTGGTGAGGATATGGGTGTAACATTAGTAGGTATGTCCTCATCATCCTCCCCTTCTTGAATTGAAGTCGTCCTCGACGGAAGCTCATCATCTTCTCCCAAATAAGGTTTCAAATCTGCAATGTTAAATGTGGGACTAACCCCAAAATCTGCAGGTAGCTCAAGTTTATATGCATTATCATTAATTTTCTGTAAAACCTTAAAGGGACCATCAGCTCGTGGCATTAACTTAGACTTGCGCAAATCAGGAAACCTATCTTTACGTAGATGTAACCAAACAAGATCTCCTGGTTCAAACACAACATGCTTTCTACCCTTATCACCAGCAAGCTTGTATCTAGCATTCATTTTCTCAATGTTTTCTTTAGTTAACTCATGCATTTTTAATATCAATTCAGCACGTTGCTTAGCATCAAAATTAACCTTCTCTGAAGATGGAAGAGGCAGCAAATCAATAGGCGCACGAGGTAGAAAACCATAAACAATCTCAAAAGGGCACATTTTAGTGGTAGAATGAAATGAACGATTATAAGAAAATTCAATATGAGGTAAACATTCTTCCCACATTTTCAAGTTACTCTTTAAAACAGCCCTAAGCATAGTAGACAAAGTCCTATTGAGTACTTCAGTTTGTCCATCAGTTTAGGGATGACAGGTAGTACTAAAAAGTAGTTTAGTCCCCAACTTAGCCCATAAGCATCTCCAAAAATGGCTAAGAAACTTAGTATCACGATCCGAGACAATAGTATTGGGCACACCATGTAAGCGAATAATCTCACGAAAGAATAAATCAGCAACATTAGCAGCATCATCGCTTTTATGACATGGTATAAAATGTGCCATCTTAGAAAATCTATCCACGACAACAAATATGCTATCCCTCCCCTTCTTTGTTCGAGGCAAGCCTAAAACAAAGTCCATGGATATGTCCTCCCACAGAACACTAGGTACAGGTAAAGGCATGTATAAACCATGAGGATTGAGTCGTGACTTAGCTTTTTGACATGTAGTGCAGCGAGCAACAAAATGCTCAACATCCCGTCTCATCTTTGGCCAAAAGAAGTGTGTAGCAAGTACGTCCTCCGTCTTCTTCACGCCAAAGTGTCCCATTAATCCTCCTCCATGCGCCTCCTGCAACAACAAAAGACGAATAGAGCTAGCTGGAATGCATAGCTTGTTTGAACGGAACACAAACCCATCATTAAGGACAAACTTGTTCCATGTTCTACCCTCTCTACAATTCTGCAATACATCTTTAAATTCTGCATCATTTACATATTGATCTTTGATTGTCTCTAAACCGAATATCTTGAAGTCAAGTTGTGAAAGCATAGTATAACGACGAGACAAAGCATCAGCAATAATATTATCTTTTCCCTTCTTGTGTTTAATGACATAAGGGAAAGTCTCAATAAATTCAACCCACTTAGCATGTCTACGATTAAGTTTTGTTTGACTTCTTATGTGTTTCAAAGATTCATGATCAGAATGTATAACAAATTCTTTGGGCCATAAATAATGTTGCCAAGTTTCTAATGTCCGAACAAGAGCATATAATTCCTTATCATAAGTAGAATAGTTCAGACTAGGCCCACTCAATTTTTCAGAAAAGTATGCAACAGGTTTAGCATCTTGTAATAACACACCTCCCAAACCAATCCCACTAGCATCGCATTCAAGCTCAAAAGTCTTATGAAAATCAGGAAGTTGGAGCAAAGGAGCATGTGTTAACTTATCTTTCAATACCGCGAAGGCTTCTTCCTGTGCGGTACCCCAAGTAAAAGGCACATCCTTGCGTGTAAGCTCATTGAGAGGTGCAGCAATGGTGCTGAAATCTCTCACAAAACGCCTATAGAATCCAGCGAGTCCAAGAAAACTCCTCACTTGTGTGACCGTTTTGGGCTGCGGCCAACTCTCAATCGCCTTGATCTTGGCTTTATCAACTTTAATTCCCTGCGGAGTAACAACATAGCCAAGAAACGATACTCGTTCGGTGCAAAAGGTGCACTTCCCAAGGTTACCAAACAAACGTGCATTACGTAGAGCAATAAAAACAGCACGTAAATGATCCAAATGTTCCTCCAAAGATTTGCTATAAATCAGTATATCATCAAAATAGACTACCACAAATCGTCCAATGAAAGCACGTAAAACCTCGTTCATTAATCTCATGAAAGTGCTAGGTGCATTAGTTAACCCAAAAGGCATGACTAACCACTCATATAATCCAAACTTAGTTTTAAATGCCGTTTTCCATTCATCTCCTAATTTCATGCGAATTTGATGGTATCCACTACGCAAATCAACTTTGGAAAACATGGTAGAGCCACTTAATTCATCAAGCATATCATCTAACCTAGGAATAGGATGACGATAACGAATAGTAATATTATTAATGGCTCGACAATCAACACACATACGCCATGTTCCATCCTTTTTAGGCACTAATATAACAGGAACAGCACAAGGACTAAGGGATTCACGTATGTAACCTTTGTCGAGTAGCTCTTGTACTTGACGCTGAATCTCCTTCGTCTCCTCCGGATTGGTACGGTATGGCGCACGGTTGGGCAACGAAGCACCGGGAATTAAGTCAATCTGATGCTCAATCCCTCGAATAGGTCGTAATCCTGGTGGTATGTCTTGTGGAAAGACGTCAATAAACTCCTGCAAAAGGTCAGTGACAATAGGAGGCAATTCCTCAAAGGAAAACAAAGCTTCTTTGCACACAAAAGCATAGCACACATATTGACTAACATCCAAATCTGAAATATCAACTTTAGTAGCAAGCAAAGTTGGACTAGTCAATTTAATTTCATTAGAAACAACAGAAGAAGATTTGCTATTAGTCTTATGTTGTTGCTCAAATTCTTTGGCTGCTATCTCATTTTCACTCTTATTTTTCTCCTGTTTATCTTTACTAGCTCTAGCAAGATCATCTTTCACAATTTGTTCAGGAGACATAGGAAGTAAAGCAATATTTTTATCCTGATGAACCAGAGTAAACTGATTTGTCCTACCATTGTGTACAACATTCCTATCAAATTGCCATGGTCTACCAAGTAAAAGAGAGCATGCTTGCATGGGTACCACATCACAATCAACATAATCAGCATATGCAGCAATGCTAAAGTGCACACGAACAGAACGCGTTACCTTAATCTTACCACTATTGTTAAACCACTGAATATAGTACGGATGGGGGTGTGGTCTTGTGGTGAGAGATAGCTTCTCCAACAACTCCATGCTAGCCAAGTTGTTGCAACTCCCTCCGTCAATGATGATGCGAACCGAACGTTCTTTCACCACTCCCTTTGTGTGGAACAAATTATGCCTCTGGTTTTGCTCAGCCTTCGTTACCTGCACACTTAACACACGTTGAGCAACCAAACTAGCATATTTATCTGCATCATCAGGAGCCATATACTCTATATCATGAGCATCATCATGGGCACCATGTTCCTCATGAGCAATGAGAATTAAAGTCTCCTCATCATAGTCACTCGCTGACTCATACCCACCATCCGCCGTAATAATCATCACACGCTTGGAGGGACAGTCTTTTGCGAAGATACCTCCACCTTGGCACCTGCGACATTTAATATCACGATCTCGTGTTTGCCCTGTGGAAGCCATGGATGAAGAAGAACTCGCCGCTGGACCACTCTGTGCACCCTTGAATGGTGGCGCTGACTGTTTTGGTGGCTCCCTGTAAGAATGAGCGGCTGAAGTAGATGGTGGTGCAGCAGGACGTGTGGATGTAGAAGGTCCACGCGATGTCCATGATGTATTTCGTCCTGCAGAAAAGTTAGGTCTCGTAGCGGCCTGTCGATCCTGCACTTCACGTTCAGCTTTACAAGCAAGATGAAACAAACGAGTAATAGTAGCAAAGTCCTTGTATTCTAGAATAGTTTGTATCTCCCTGTTTAAACCACCCATAAAACGTGCAAGCATAGCTTCATTATCCTCTACTAGGCCACATCTAATCAATCCAGTTTGTAATTCTTGATAATATTCCTCTACAGAATTTTTGCCTTGTCTCAAACGCTGTAATTTTTGTAGAAATTCACGTTGATAATAAGGAGGAACCTAGCGAGTACGCATAGCATCTTTTAAAGCAGCCCAAGTAGTTGGAATATTATTAGCATGCAATCTACAATGTTCAGACCACCAAATAGATGCAAACCCTGTGAATTCACAAACAGCAGCAGTAACACGTCTATTCTCAGGATATTGTAAACATGTAAAGCGTTGTTCAGTTTCTAACTCCCAAGTAAGATAAGCATAAGGAATATATCTACCCTCAAACGGCTTAAGATTCAATTTAAGTTTAGGCACATGTTCATCATCGCGTACCTGAGGGGGTGGTTGGTGTCGACCGTGGCGAATGTTGGGACGTGGACGTCCAGCTGGCTTCTCATAGGCCGCTTCCTGTTCCACCTCCTCCTCGTAATCACCCTCGTAGTTGTCGTCCTGGCCGACGTCAGAAGCAGCAGAAGTAGCAGCAACTGCAGCATCAGCAGGAGCACCAGCAGCTTGTCTGCCCGGAAACAGAATACGTCGTGCACGTCGTGGTGGCGGTGGCTGTGCTGGAGCGGCCGCAGGCTGTGCAGGTAGGCGTGCGAGCAACTCAGTAAACTTGGCGTCGAGCTTGGTGTCGATCATCTTCTCCACACCATCAATCGCCTCTGTAAATCTGTTCTCGATGTCATTCACCTGTTCAGACATCATTTGTGCAAATTTATCATGTAACGCTTTGTTTGTCATATTCTCCCAATCGGGTGCATCCCGCGCCACTTCATCATGGGATCCTGGCATGGTTAGCAGAAATAGAAAACACACAGAAATATGATCCTACTTCGACTAATGGGATGTGGGGTGGTGGAAAGCACAAATCCGTCAAGCTTTTCTTTCGTTCTTACCGATTCTTACCTAGCAGCAGGTGGTGATGTACAACCAACGGGTCAAAACTCTCAGAGATGTGGTAGAGCGATGGCCAGGAGGTGTCAACCACACGAAGTATAATATATGTGGAGCTGTAGGTAGGCTTGACAAATATGGTAGAAAAAAGCTCAACAGTAATCAAAATAGAGATGCAAAGTTGAATAAATACTCAACGTCGGTACTGTGCTGATCCTAGGCTAGACCGTACTAGAGACGCGAGCCTCAAACACCAACGAAAGCACGGCGCGGCACGTAAACAACTGAGAAGCACACTCTGAATTTTTTTTCTCTCTCTCTCTTTTTTTTTTTGGAAATCACCCTCTTCTACGTACGACAAAGATTGGTGAAATCCGACTCTAATCAACTCAAACTAATCTGGCTACGGAGAGATCACAAACCGAATGGGTGATGGAACTCAACTCGGATCGGTAGGTCGTGGTGGTGTATATGGACTCTGCTTGGCGGAACGTGGTGGTGTATCTGGACTCGGATTGGCGGAACGTGGTAGGATGACTACTGTGCGGCGGCGACGTGGCAAACTGTGATCAGAACTCGAAACTCTAAGGGAACCAGACGCTAAGATCAGCAACTCGACACAACGATGCAACCGCAAATTCAACAAAGCAAACTATGTAAGGAAGACTGGACAAAGGCTCGGGCTGTTTAGGGACGTGATGATCTAACCCTAAATTTTTTTTTGGCTTTTTCGTGGACTGTAGGTATGAAGAACAGAAGTAATCTAGAGTACGAAAACTGGTAAATCTCACCGATCAACCTGGAAATCTGATACCACTTGATAGAGGCGAAGGTGTCCCGATGTTTCGATGAGATGGTGGAGATCGATTATGGTGGAGACGACTTTCACGATCCGACTACGAACGTGCGAAGACGTTGCGCCTTAGCGATCGCTAAACCAACTCCGAGAGGTTATTGATCCCGCGGATGCACGATCAACCTGACCACAAAGGTCTAATTCCTGCAAGCAATCGAAGAACAAGCAAGAACTAAGAATTGCAATCTGGATATTGCGAATATAAGATGAATGACTACGAAAGTTGGGGTTCCAATGAGGTCTTGGCCTGGTCGGATGACACAAACGAAGAGCTCGAAGTTGCGGCTATGGATAACTTAAATCTAATTAAAACCCAAGTCTAAACGACGCCCTAAGGGCTGTATATATGGGGGAACAGAGGGGAATTTCGTGGCCGCTTGGAGGTGGGGTCCGAAAACAACCCTAACTCGGTTTCCCCACACATACGGATTCTAAAAACAGCCTATAATGTGGTATTTCGAAATTACATGGGCCCAGCCCAATATTAAGGTGACGTAGCACCTATAATTGCCCTTGGACGAAAATAGTGAAGTGACATCTCGCGTATTTCGTCCAAGACTTCATGCGCGCCTTATGGTGGCTTCAAAGTGTGATAATCACCACTAGAAGCTCCACTGTACTTTCCCGCGCGCGCACCTTCTTCTCCATGCTTGATCCCGCTCCAATGACCATCCTTCTTGTCCATGCTAGGTCCTTCATTCATAAGCAAAACAAAAGTATCTAATTTAGGCAGCATCATATGTTCATGAACAATAGAAGGATTCACAAGAAACGAAAGTACCTGATAATTTAGTTGACGTGCACGTGCTCTAGTAACTGGTCCAGTATGTGTAGTTGGTGAGGATATGGGTGTAACATTAGTAGGGATGTCGTCATCACTCCACCTCGCCCCCGAACCCGCTCTCACGGCTAAAACCTCCTAGTGAGCTCGCGAAGCTCCCCCAACTGTCTGTAGCTCCTCCCCGTGCTCGTAGACGAAAGCCCCAAATGTGCCAGTACGGGCCGCCACCATTGATGCCCCTACCGAGCTCTCCGGGCCCCTCCAGCGTGCGCTTGGGCACCAACGTGCTCCTGGTAGATCCTTCGATCGATTTGGCACATGGATTCGTTCGCAGTCGTCGCCGTTTGGGTTCTGCCATTGTAGCCCGAGCTCGGTTCCGCCACGGTCGACCTAGCCATCGCCACAGTGCGTCCCCGCTTGTGAAACCAGCCCAGATCGACGCGCGATGAACTCCCAGTTCGAATGCACCAAGTCCCGAGAGCTCCCGTGCTCTGTGTCGCGAGGGCGGCGACCTCGCCGGCGTACTGTCTCCGGCGATATGCCGGTGACACTGCCCGGTGGGGCCGCCCTGTCAGTGGAGTGATTAGCAGCTAATCCACCCCCCTACTGACCATGACAGGTGGGCCTACCCCCTTAATCCCACGGTTAAAAATTAAACAGAGATATAAACCCCCCTTAGTCACTGACCTGTGGGCCCCTGGCCTTTTAAATCAAACTAACAGTTTAATTATGCCCATGTGTCACTGACTACTGGGCCCCAGCTGTAAGTCTTTTTAAAATAAATAGAATTATAAAAACTAGTCACTGACATGTGGGCCCAGTGCCTTTTCTGATTTATTAAAATGTTTTATAAATAAACAGAGGCTGACATGTGGGTCCCACAAGTCAGGCATTGTTTTGGATAATGTTCTAGATAATGTTATTATAATAATAAAAGAAATTCAGAAAATCATTTAAATGATTTAAAACTTTGAAATTCAATAACTTTTAAACCGCAACTCAGATTCAAAAACTTTATACATGAAAATTGATTAGAAAAATATAACGAATACGAATACACTATCCATATGTCTATCACCCCCCTGTAACACAACGAACATCGAACCGTCCCCCTCCGGACCGACTGTCCGATAAATTGTCCGGTACTGTTAGAGTGCCCGGATGAATTTATTCCGAAAACGAATGTTGTTCGGAATATATCAACTAAACCGGATACACGACCCACACATGTGTCGGATGTCCACGACACCTTCGGCATGATATCTCCCCCCTCCAGAAACCCTGTCCGGTAATCACCCGAAGCTGACAGTTCATCCCCGGATGAATTCCCGCTCGGAGCAACATGCATTGCACTGCGTTAGAACACCGTTAGCATTGCCTCTGTCATGTCATGCATCTGTTTGTATATGCTTGCTTTGTATTTACTGTTTCTCCCCCCCTTAATCTCCAGTAGACCCTGCTGCTGCCGTCGACTGCACCACTGCTGAGTACGACTACTTCGTCGATGACCCTACCCCTACCGTCGAGCTTCCAGGCAAGCAGCGCCATTCTCTTCCCCGGATATAGCCTATCTTTCCGTACTTTTCTTGCACTAGGCATTGTTACTGCTGCTGCTACGTTGCTTACCTATTCAATTGCATAACCTGTCATTGTCGCCCCTTGATGTGCCTTCCTTATCCTATGCTGCCTATTATTATTATTATGCATTATTCAGCAGTGAGCCCTGCGCATTGTTAGCTAGGATTATATAGAGGGCCGTGATCACTCAAGGGAGTGAACGCGGATACAAATATTATAACTGCACAGGTACGGTACAATGCAGACACCGCCTCAGGCCCCTACCTCGGCTCTGCCGAGCCACCATCAAGTGTGAGCTATCAAGGAGTAATCCTTGTACTCCACTCGTTGTTGGCTCTGTATAGCCGCTCTAGGTACCTGAGTAACGGTTGTCCTTCAGGTAAGAAGTCGGGCGACCCAACGGTGCCCGCGAGAGGTATTGCGACGGGACGACAAGGAGGGTATGACCAGTGTACCGGTGTGCTTGGACCCTGATCGTTGGCCGCGAGAGTTACCAAACTACAAAAGTCGAGCTCCTCCAGGAGCACACGCGAGACAAGGTAAGGAGACAGTTGACCTTGTTGGTAACCGCAGTGACTTGGTGGGACGACAGGGCAGGCACCGATGTACTTGTGGTCCTGGCTGTTGTCGTTGTCCGCGGGTCAGTTAAGTCGAGGAAACGATAACGGTTGTCACGCAGGTTAATTAAAATACTAAATGGTTCAGTGAATGTCTTGAGTTGGCTATATGCCATGTACGCACTACCTACCCGTGGGAATTATGAGTTATAGGCTCCTCTGCTTCATAGTGTCGTCTGAGGACTCTTCAGACGTCAGCAGTACCGCGGCCTGCGCTGGGAAGTGGTGTTGTCTTATTTGCCGTGGCTGTGTGATTTGTATTTGCTTTGATTTAACTTCACCGGCCAGCCTCGCACCGTGCAGGAGTACGTCGGGGTTAGGGTCCAAAGCCCCGCGTACATAGGATATAGTCCGGCAGATGACCTCTCTGTTGAGTTTGAAAGATGGGCTACGAAGTGTCGGATAGCCTCGGTGGAGCGTTACCTAACAAGATTCCCTCCACCCTGGAGATCCGTGCGTGTAGCGTAACACAAGTGCACCACTGCAGGGAAGATTAATCTATTCGGACAGCCGTGTCCACGGTAACAGGACACTTTATGCTGAAGCTGGATCTTACCACTACAAACTATTATTATTAAATTGTATGGTTCCGGGTTTTCTTCCTCGCGGGGATGTCGAGGAGGTGAACTCGGAGGCATTGTTAATTATTACCACTTATTATTATAAATGCTGCAGCAACTTCCGCTGCATTATTACTTTATGCTTTATATAAATTGTTGGCTGATTCTTACCTCATGCTGCAAGACATCGTCGGAAGATGCTAGTCTTCGATAGGCCTAGCTTCTTACCCTTATTCTGATTTCTATCTTGCAGTCCACTATATACAACCTCTTCTTTCCGTTGATACAATGCATAATGCTTAGTAGCGGACGTAAGACTCGCGGGTATGCTAGATACTCACCTTTGCTTTATTTCCCCTTTTTCGCTTTGCCTGATCGGCCGCTGCAGCCGACGTTGGAGCCCAGGAGCAGGAGTACCCCGGAGGCGCCTACTACGACGTCGAGTTCCCCGTTGACCAGGAGTAGTTCGGTGGATCCTAGGCAGGAGGCCTCGCCTTTTCGATCTGTATCTCTGATGTGATTTGTGCTAGCCTTCTTAAGGAAAAACTTGACTAACTATGTCTGTACTCAGATATCATGCCTTGTATGACTTATGTATTCGGATCCTCGTGATCCCTGGTATTATAAAATATTTGTTTATCCTTTTGTGTTTAGTGTTGTGCTGTGATATTCTCACCGTGGCACCCTATTCTCAGCCGTGCACGCTGCGTGTATGATTACTGTACAAGGATTAATTTTGGGGGCGTCACACCTATTTGCATGATTCTTTTTGCCATGCCTTCCCTGTCATGTCTAGTTTAATTTCATATCATTTGTGAGCATGTTTGCTTAGATTATCCTGTTTATGCAATGCTCTAAAGTGTGCTTCTTGATGTTGGCAGTTTGTGCCCGTAACTTGTTTTGCTTATATCTTTTTAACCGTAACTCCGTTTGGAGTGTGCCTTATATGTAACTTGATTAGTTTTTCGTGTACTTTGTGTTTATGCTATTGTTTGCAGCTGTTAACCAACCTAAAATATAGTTTAGGACAGAAAAGTACCAAATGTTTTAATCATCGTGCGGCACTTAGTGTTATGCCATGTTTAGGTTGTGCCTCACTTAAATTGACTAGCATAGATAGTTTACTTTGTGCTTCACCTCTTGACATGTTTGTGTGCTATTCCATACTTGCTTGAGTTTCCATCTTAATAACCGTCGGATGATCACCTGTAGCTAACCAATTTGAACCTTTCTAAATGTGTGGTATCGTCGTGTGTGACGAGTACTCCACTTAACATGTTAGTAACCGCTCTTGACGGTAGGTTACGATGTCTCGTGTTGCCTTCTTGTTGATGCTTGTTCGTGTTTGCCTCGTAGTAATAGAGTGCTTGCTCGTTGATTGCTTTCCAGTGTTTATCGTCTTGTGTGCTTCCGCGGGTACCTCTCGGAAACGATGCGAGCCTGCGATCCACTACACCTTCAGAACCCGACTGATCAACAGGCAAGGACTATACATTACTTATGATCCATTCTATTTCAACCAGCGGTTTGCATGCTAGTCTAGGTTAGGTTCGATGTTTGATCCTACCACATGTTTACAGCCTCTTTTAAACCGATACAACCATGTCCCCTCCCAGCAAACCTTGTACTGCTATGTTACTATTGCTCGTTGCTCAGCCCCTGCTTAGTATGCATGCTTAGGATGCTACGATGTTACGCTGTTACTCCTTCGTTTGGGATATCACCTTAATATATTGTTGTTGATGATATGATTATTATAATGTTGACTATATTCGACGAAGGATGGAAGGTCTAGGCTATCCCGCCCCTTCGCTTTGTTCCATTCTAGTCACCTAGGATCCGAGTTCCGGGTATTGGTTTTAAGCCTGAGCTTGCCTAACCGCGTGTGGGATTTTATGGGGTCCCCTTTTCTTACCTACCTAGCTTCAAACATTTCTAGTGGTGGCCCAAGCTGATTTACCATTTGAAACCGTGTGTGTGCTGGTCAGCTGCCAGTAGTTTTTAAACCAACCCGGACCAGTGAGGACATAGTTCCCTTGCTGGCCCACCTTGTTCGGCTGAGGACCCGGTTTCCCATGTGTGATTAACCGGTTATCCAAACCCGAGACAGACGGTAGAGACCGATTCGAGAGCGCGGCCGACTTTTGAGTTGGGTGTCGACTCACCAGGAGCCACCCGGATTTGTTCGTTGTTAGCTAGAGGGACCTGTCGTTTCGGATCTCTTGGAACTAAATCATAAAATGGTTACCTGTCATGGGTAGCAAATGAGAGAGATGGACGTGCGTGCGGAGCCTTGTAATGGGAAGTTGGTACACCCCTGCAGGGTTAAATCTTTTCGAGAAGCCGTGTCCACGGTTATGGACGACTTGAGACCTACTCCTTGTTCATAGACAACAACAATTGAGATAATATTAACAACTTGATCAACGTGTGTGTGTGCCTTGACTGCTTCTTCTTCGTCGGGATGTGAAGAGGAGGACAAGGATAGGATAGGTGTTATGTTTGCATAAGTAGTTGATAGCAAGACTTGTTGGAGGCGATTCCTCATCGAATGCTTGGATTCTTATCTTACTCTCTAGATCGTTAGCCACTTCAAAAATGCTAGTGCGGAAGCAACCTCACCACTTACCCCTTCCGTACGGTAAACTACTAGTTGTCCTAGAATGACGAGTGATGAAGTCCTTGCTGGGTCAGATGACCACTAGAGTTGGATGCTGAGTACCTCTGTACTCATGATACTACCCCCAAACTCTTTTCAGGGTTCTCGATCGAAAACAGGTATGGTGATCGACGTTTCACGTGGAGACTCGACGACGACGACTAGTTAGGCGGATCCCGGCGGAGGGCCTGGACCCGTGTGGTTATGGGATCGATGTTTTTCTCTTTGCCACTAGGCATTTGCTTGTAGTCTGTACCCAGACATGTATCTTCCGCTGTTGTATTGTATTAAGGCAGTTGTATGCCGATTGTATGAGATGTTGTATCCTTGTATCTGTAATGTTGTGATATCATGTTGGAAATCCGGGGCATATGACTTCGTCATATGTCGCGGTGGGACCGATATGTGCTTCGTCCCCGGATCTGGATGGAAACATCTAGATCTGGAACAGTACCGCATATCAGGCCTTACAATGTCCGGAGGGGGAAGGTACCATGCCGGAGGTGTCGTGGACATCCGACAAACGTATGGGCGGGGTATCCGGGTTAGTTGAACTATTCTGAACAACTTTCATGTTCAGAACTTTTTCATCCGGAAAGTTTTACCGGCTCCGGTCGATTACCGGACAGTGCAACCGGAGGGGGAAATTCTCGGGTTCGGTATGCTAGAGGGGGATGGTGGACATACGGGTAGCGTATTCGTATTCGTTGTATTTTTCTGAGCAGTTTTGATATATAAATTATTTTCATCTGATTTACGGTTTAGAAGATATTCAATTTCAAAGTTTAATTCAATTTAAATCATTTTATAATTTCTTTTATTATTTAAATAAACATTATCCACAGAGGGGTTGACCAGGTCAAACCTGACAAGTGAGTCCCACTGGTCAGCCTCACGTATTGATAAATCATTTTTATTTAATAAAACAGAAGGGTGGCCCACATGTCATCCACTAATTAACTAAACTAATCTATTTAATTAAGTTAAAGGGCAGGGTGACCCACATGTCATATACACAGGGGTAATTAAGCATGTTAATTAATCTAAACAGGGGCTAGGCCCCACCTGTAATAGACTAGGGGGTTGTTTCTCTGTCACGCTTAGTTTTAATTAAGGGGGGATTAGGGGGCTACGGCCCACATGGCAGTGGCACAACATCCACCACCGCATAGCACAACACACAACACGGCCGTGGCCATGGCTGTGGCTGTCGCCGGCGACGACGAGCTGCAGTGGCGGGATCACACGTGCGTGGTGAGTAGGGGGCGGCCAAGTGCGCGCTCACCGGGGAGGAAATGGAGTGCGCGGGGCGTGGGCTGACCGTGGCCAACCATGGTGGACGGCGGCTTCGGCCATGGCGGCTATGCCCATGGGCACGACGCTCCTGCGGCGAATCAAGATGGGGAGAGGGGGGGAATGGGGTCGGGGCTCAACGGGGAGCACGATGGGGGCCTCGGTGCGCTCGGGGAAGGCTTGGTGAGGGCGGATCGAGGACGAAGGCGGTGTGGCCGGAGCTTGAAGACGACGGGATGGAGCGGTTGGAGGGCTCCAGAGCATGCGTGATTCAAGGGAGAAGAAGAGGGGCTCCCTGGCGCATTTCCCAGACAGCAAGCGGTGGCTTGGGGGTCGACGATGGGTGTGACTCAAACGAGCTGTGGCGGCAGCCTTGGCGGTTCCGGCGAGGAACTAGAGAGGGGCCCGAGGAGGAAAGCGGTGCGAGGGAATGGGGGGGGGGGCGCTAGGGTTTGCGGGAGGGGGCGGTGGATCGGGGGAACTTATCCCCGAAGGGGAGCCGCAGCTGCTCGACACCGAGCCATCGGCAGCCATGGACGGAGCACGCACGTCCACGGCGCCAGGGTGAGCAGTAGGAGGGAGAAGGAGATGGTGTGGGGTGGGCTAGGCCTGGGTGGGCCTTGGCTGGTGTTGCACACGGCGAGGCCTAGCCATTTTTCTATTTAGGTTTCCTTTTTCCTTTTTCCTATTTCCCTTTTTCTTTTTGCTTTTTTTTTGGCAACCAAATGACTTTTATAAAATATGTAACCAATCACATTATTTGTGTTACACCTAGTTGTGCTGCTACAAAAAGTTTGGGCTCTAAATAAAATCATTTAGTAATTTATTTAGATAATAAATTATTAAATTGGACTTTTTAAGTTACTATTTGAATTGTTTGATTTATTCCACAGCTTAATAAATTCCCAAGGTTGGTTGAACATGGTCCAGTGATTATTGTGCATTTAACAAAATTGGTTGCACAATTTTTAGACAAGTTTTGTTTGCCACATTGTTTTGGAATTTTTAATCGGGTCGAATTTCAATAAGCCACCATCAAGGGTGATCATCACAAGCCTAATCATGGTGACTTGACGCTAATCAAAATTTATTATTGTAGTGTGACACCCGGGGTGTTACACACGTCGAATGCAATAACACGCAGTTCCCTCCTTCGCTTCTTGGTTTCGCGAAAAACACGTGCGTTCTGTCTGCCGATAATGCAGTGCGCTTGCCCGTCGGATGCGGTGCGGACGCCCGGCAAATGCAGTTCGCTTGGTATTTTTCGGATCCGCGATGAACACGTGCGCTCTGTTTGGTGACAATGCAGTGCACTTGACTGTCGGATGCAAACCAATGCAGTTCACTTGCCGATTTTTTGTTTCGTGAAAAAAGTGAGTCCGCGTTTTAGTAAAATCAACGCTACTTTTAAACCGTAAGGAGTTAGAGAGAAAGTTATACATGAAGATGGAGCGCCTCTACGAGAGCTATCCAACCGTGTATCAATTGCATCTTTCGGACGAACGAATCGAATTTTTTTACTCAAAAACGCCTGCTGTCCACAAGAGGGCAGCGCCACCGTTTTTAAATTCTTTCAAAACCGTGCAGAATCTCGAAAAGTGTTCAACATGTCGAAGATGCTCCTACTCCATACGAATCCAATGGTTTATCATACGCATCGTTTCGACCAACGGTTAAAAAGTTTGACTCTCTACGAGATCCGAAAACCAAAAACAGAGTGGCTGCGTTTTTTTCAATTTGAAATTACTCTCAAACCGTGAGGAATTATACAAAGTGTTCTACCTATGGATGGAGCGCCTGATCGACATCTTTCCATTGGTATATCATTTGCATCATTCCGATGAACGGTTTAAGAGAAATCGCGAAAATACGCCCGCTGCAAAAGTATGTTGTAGCACAGCTTTCGAAACTTCTCTTAATCCGTTAGGAATTAGAAGAAGTGTTCAACATACAGAAGATGCTCCATTTTTATACGAATCCAACGGTGTATCATATGCTCAATTCCAATGAACGGTTAAAAAGTTAAGGCGAAAATGATACATGCGGTTCTGTTTTACCCGACCTGCAGTGCTTCGAATACAGCAGTGCGGTTCTTTTTGCGATACGTTGCAGTTCGGAATGTTGTCAGAATAGTTATTCTAACAACGATGTGAGAATAGACCGTCTATATATACATATATATATATATATATATATATATATGGTGGGTCTATTCTAACAACACCCTTAAGAGTCTTATTCTAACAACAATCCATTATTCTAACAACACCCACCCCACCTAACCGTGTTTCTAGCGCGGAGCGCCCCCATCCACCCTCGAATAGAAAAGGAAAAAAAACACCCCACCCCACGCCTCACCTTCTTCCTCCTCCAGATCGTGCCCTCCCCCCGACCGGCTCCAGCCACCCATCTCCGGCCCCGCCCCCGCCCCCATCCCGCTCACCTCCGGTCGCCCCCTCTCCTGTCTCTCACGGATCCGGCCGCCTCCTCTCCCGTCTCGCACGGATCCGGCCGACCCCGACCACCCTACCACGCGGCCTCTTTCCCCCCTTCGATCACCCACGCATCCCACCTCCCCACCTCCATCCCGCAGGCTACGTCCTCCCGCTCCGTCCCCGTCGGCGACTCCGGCAGCAGTAAGCGCCGCAGGACCTCATCCGAGCCCCGCACGCCCTCGTTCGAGTTCGACTCGCCGCAGCCGGATCCAGGACGCGCCCCCTCCCAGACCTCCCGCTCCCAGTCTTCCCGTTCCTCACCAACGGCTCCGTCTACCTGCCGCAGTTCGACCTCGGGCTCAGCGGGTTCCCGTGGACGCCGGCGGCCACGGAGCACCTCTACGACAGGCTCGCGGCGCCGTGGGGTAGCTATGACGCGGTGCTCGGCCCCACCGGCGCGACGGGCGCGTGGGATGGCTTCGGCAGCCTCGAGCTCACCTGGTCACCGCCACCACCGCATGCCAGCGTGTCGCCCCCGCAGTGAAATCAGGCCAGGTCGGGGTCAATGTTGCATCTTTTGCAGTTCGCCAGTTCCCCCGTGTGCAGATTTCCCCGTGTGCAGTCACTGGCACATTGTAGTTCGCTGTAGTTTTCTTGTGTGGTGCTGATGATGTCTTGTGTAGTGACTTTGGTTTGAAGATGTTGTGGTGTTCAGTTTGCAGTGGAGTTTGTAAGATATTTGTATTAAGTTGTGTTGTGGTTCCTTTTAAGTTGTGTTGTTGTTCATTTTTAAGTTGTGTTGTGGTTCATTTTTTTCAGTTATGCGGTTCACTTCTTTTAATTGTGTTCGTTAGCTGTTTATCATGCAATATTTAAAAAAATGTAGTTCAAAAAAACATCGCTTGGAGTGCGGTTGCCCGACGAACGAACTGCACCGAGTATCGATGTTCTGATAAATAAAAAGAAAACGCATGCAGTTCTTTCTGTTTGACAATGCACTGCGGTCGCCCGACGGATGCAGTCCACTTCGCCCGTTAAAAGTATGTTAAAAGTTAAAAAAAAGTGTAGTTCTCTCTGTTTATAAATGCAAACGGTGCCCGTCGTATGCAGTTCTCTTCGTCATTTGGAATTCGCGAAAGAACATGTGCGTTCTGTTTGGCGATAATGCAGTGCGCTAGCCCGGCCAATGCAGTTCGCTTCGTCGATTCCGGCTACGGGGAACGAGGGCGGAGGAGGAGGCAAATACTCGGCGACTTCCCGCGTCCGTGGGGGCTGCGAACCGACGGCGCGCTCTGGGGGGATGGGGAGGCGAGGCTCGGGGTAGCCGGCAGAAGGCTTGGCCGATCGGGCTGCGGCGGCCGCTGCCCCGAAGGAGCGGGAGAAGAGCATGTGGAGCCTGGAGACGGCCCGCCTCGCTAGCGAGGACGCGACTGCTATCGACGGGAGGGGAAGCCTGGCCGACGGGGGTAGGAAGTCGCGTCAGCTGGGGAGGGCAAGGTTGAGCCGGATCTGAAGGAAGGGAGCGGATCCAGCGGGGGCAAGGAAGAGAGGGGAGCCGTCGTGGGGAGAGAAGAAGGTGGGAGGGTAGGGTGCAATGGAGGAGGAAGGGGGCCGGCGTGAGGGGAGATGGAGGTGGCCGGCGTGGGGTATGGCCGACGTGGGCGTAGAGGGAGGTGGTCTGCGTGTGGGAGAAGGAGGTGGGAGGAGTGGGGTGGGATCGGGGTTGGTGGCAGACCATTTTCTTTTTTCTCTCGGTGGAGATCGTTCGGTTCGGGATATTTTCTCCGGCTGTTAGCAAAATAAGGAAGTGTTAGCAATATAAGTACTTAAGGGGTGCTAGCTCTTGGACGCATTGTTGAGACGTATGCCGCCCAGCTAAAGGGTACGGTGTACGCGGAGATGGCCAAGATCCTCCCATCGGGGAATATATGGACAAAGAAGTTCAAGTATGTGCCTGGGGCCATTTGGCCAAGTACAACTAGCTACTTCATCCAGAGCCTGGAGAAGCACATCCACAGCCTGGAGAAGGACACTCAGTCAGATCTCTACACCATCACTGAGTTGCAGCAAAAGAACACCAAGCTCAAGAGGGACGCCAACAAGCTGAAGAAGGAGAGGGTGGAGATGCAAGCAGAGATAAAGAGGCTGAAGGAGAAGATGAAGGCAAATGGAATTGAAGAACAAGAAGAGGAGCCAGAAGTGGAGACCTTGGCAGAAGAAGAGGAGCCGAGTCCCAAAAGGCGCAACCGCATTAGCGGGCGCGAATACCGCATGCTGTTTAGCAAAGACAACATTCGGAATTACTTCACCGGCAATTAGTTTACTATCGTTATCGTGTTAGCGTATTTGACCATGTCGACTTATTCGGTGTGGCAATA
The DNA here is from genome assembly GCA_950022295.1 of Bromus sterilis. Lineage (NCBI taxonomy): Eukaryota > Viridiplantae > Streptophyta > Magnoliopsida > Poales > Poaceae > Bromus > Bromus sterilis. The sequence goes on along the minus strand of OX465599.1, from coordinate 139,423,427 downwards.
CTAGGTTTCTTGATATACTCTTATTCGTGGTTGTGTTGAGGATCTTATATCAGTTATATAATATATTTTAAACTATATGGTGTGTTATGTGATGGTTTTTCGTATGAGTGCATTGGTTGATGATTGTTATATGTTTGATGCTATGGTGATATTGTTTGGTGAAGTTGATTGGTGATATATGTATTGTATAAATAATGCTTGCCATGATCATCATAAGCATATGGGGTAGGATATATTTCCCTAGCTACTTTCTGTCTACAACTTACCTATTCTTGCCCAACAGATGCCGCCGAGACGTGATCCCACGGGGAATGGAAACAACAATAATGAAGTGCCAGCTTACATGCAGCAGTTACTTCAAGGACAAGCTCAGTTGATCCAGTTGCTCACTCAGAACATGGGCAACAACAACAACAATGCGCCACCACCACCACCTGTGGACACGCTTGCGAGTTTCCTGAGGTTGAATCCTCAGAGGTTCTCTAGCACTCCTGAGCCCATAGTGGCGGATGACTGGCTTCGTTCAGTGGGCCGGAACATGGAGACAGTTGGCTGTACTGAGGCAGAGAGGGTGAGGTTTGCCTCACATTTGCTGGAGGGTCCTGCCGTAGCATGGTGGGACAACTACTTGGTGACTTATCCCATCGACACCATCACTTGGGCGCAGTTTCAGTCTGCCTTTCGCGCCGCACATGTTTCAGCAGGCGCCATGAGCTTGAAGAAGGAGTTCCGCAGTTTGCGACAGGGAGGCCGTTCAGTGGCCGAGTATGTTGAGGCGTTCAACAAGCTTGCAAGATATGCTCCAGATGATGTCAGGAATGATGCAGCAAGGCAGGAGAAGTTCTTGGAGGGGCTGAATGATGAGTTGGGAGTCCAGTTGACAGTGGCTACCTTTGCTAACTGCCAGGGGCTCATAGACAAAGCTATTGTGTTGGAAGGCAAGCAGCAGGCCATTGAGAACCGCAAGAGAAAGTACAACAACAACAATGGTGGCAAGTATAACTCTGGACCGCATCAGAAGCCACGCAATTCTTATGCTGGCAATGGAGGACATAACCATGGTCATAACCACAATGGTGGGAATGGCCATGTTCACAGTGGAGGACACAACCATCATGGTGGAAATGTTCACAACCGTAATGGCCACAACCACCACAATGGTAACAGAAATGGCAATGGAAATGTCAATGGAAGGAACAATGGGAATGGGAGAAGCAATGGATCCAATGGAGGCAATGGAAAGAACCGTCATAATGGCCAGGCACCAAAGGACATGAGTCACATCCAGTGTTTCAAGTGCAAGAACATGGGACACTATGCCACAGACTGCCCAGAGTCCAATGGGAATGGAGTCGTCAAGCCCAATCCTTTCAGCAAGGGGCATGTGAACCATGTCAACATGGAGGAGATCTATGATGAGCCTGATGCTGTGATTGGTAAGTTCTTTATCAATTCAGTACCCGCACTTGTTCTTTTTGATTCTGGTGCATCACATTCATTCATATCGAGGGTATTTGTGGATAAGCATGAGTTACCTACCGTAGTTCTTAAGTCATCTATGCTCATAAGTTCACCGGGAGCGGAGATTTCAGCTAGTTTGGGATGCTATCAGTTGAGCCTAGCCATAGGGAAGCATGTTTTTCCTACAGATTTGATTGTGTTGAAGTCACAAGGGTTGGATATTATATTGGGCATGGATTGGCTAGCTAAGTACCAAGGGGTTATTGATTGTGCCAGTTGGTCTATCACTCTCCGTACACCGAATGGGCAGAAGATCATATATGTGTCCAAGTATAAGCATCAGCACGCTCAGGTGAATTCTCTTAAGGGGGGTAGCCTGGATGATGTGCGTGTTGTGAGGGGTTATCCGGATGTGTTTCTAGATGAGTTGCCAGGTATGCCACCGGATAGGGAGATTGAGTTCCTTATTGATTCAATACCAGGCACAAGGCCTATTGCTAAGAGAACGTATAGGATGCCCGCTAATGAACTTGCAGAGTTGAAGGAACAGATTAGAGAGTTGCAGGCAAAGGGCTTCATTCGCCCAAGCTCGTCACCTTGGGGATCTCCAGTGTTGTTTGTTGAGAAGAAGGATGGAACCCAGAGGATGTGTGTGGATTACCGTTCTCTGAATGATGTTACTATCAAGAACAAATATCCTTTATCTGTGATTAATGATCTATTTGACCAGTTGGAGGGAGCTTGTGTATTCTCTAAGATTGATCTTCGTTCTGGTTATCATCAAGTGAAAATTCGGGAGAAGGATATTCCGAAGACTGCTTTTACTACAAGGTATGGGTTGTATGAGTATACCGTTATGTCATTTGGATTGACTAATGCTCCTGCATAGTTCATGAATATGATGAACAAGGTATTTATGGAGTTCTTGGATAAATTCGTTGTGGTGTTCATTGATGATATATTGGTGTATTCCAAGAATGAGCAAGAGCATGAGGCACATCTGCGTTTAGTATTGGAAAAGCTCAGGGAGCACAAATTGTATGCCAAGTTCAGCAAGTGTGAGTTTTGGTTGAAGGAGGTAGTATTCCTTGGGCATGTTGTGTCAGGCGAGGGAGTAGCTGTGGACCAATCCAAGGTTTCAACAGTTACGGAATGGGAGAAACCCGCGACAGTTGGAGACATTCGCAATTTCTTGGGTCTTGCAGGATATTATAGGAGGTTCATTGAGAATTTCTCCAAGCTTGAAAAACCAATGACTGAGCTGTTGAAGAAAGAGAATAAGTTTTTTTGGAGCGAGCAATGTGAAACCAGCTTTCAGGAGTTGAAGAAACGGTTAGTAACTGCACCTGTTTTATGTTTTCCTGATATACATAAGGATTTCCAAGTATATTGTGATGCATCTCGTCAAGGACTTGGTTGTGTTTTGATGCAAGGGGGTAGAGTTGTTGCTTATGCTTCACGTCAGCTTAAGAACCATGAGCAGAACTATCCTACACATGATTTGGAGTTAGCTGCAGTTGTTCATGCATTGAAAACATGGAGGCAATATCTTGTTGGTAATCATTGTGATGTTTTTACTGATCATAAGAGTTTGAAGTATATCTTTACTCAGAAGGAGTTAAATCTCAGGCAGAGTAGATGGTTGGAGCTTATTAAGGATTATGATTTGAATGTGCAGTATCTTCCTGGTAAAGCGAATGTGGTTGCTGATGCATTGAGCCGAAAGAGTCATGTCAATGTTGCTAATGTTGAGGATATGCCACGTGAGTTATGTGAGCAGTTCAAGAATCTCAGGTTGGAGATAGTTCCTAAGGGATATGTGGCAACATTGGAAGTGAAGCCAAATCTGTTGGAAAGAATCAGAGAAGCTCAGAAGGGTGATGCAGAAATTGATGAGATAAATGTGAATATGACCAAAGGGAAAGCAGAGGGTTTCCGTGAGGATGAGCATGGGGCCATTTGGTTTGAGAAGCGCATTTGTGTACCGCAAGATGCAGAGATTAGGAAGTTGATTCTTCAGGAGGCACATGATTCACCTTATTCTATTCATCCCGGGAATACCAAGATGTATTTGGACTTGAGGGAGATATTTTGGTGGCCTAGCCTGAAGCGAGAGATAGCTCAGTATATTGCATTGTGTGATGTTTGCCAGAGAGACAAAGCTGAGCATCAGAAGCCAGCAGGATTGTTGCAGCCTTTACCTATTATAGATTGGAAGTGGGATCAGATAGGTATGGACTTTATTACTGGTTTACCCCGGACTCGGTCAGGATATGATTCTATTTGGGTGATTGTTGATCGTTTGACCAAGGTTGCTCACTTCATTCCAGTAAAGACAACTTACAACAGTGCCAAGCTAGCCAAGATTTATATGTCCAGGATCGTGTGTTTGCATGGAGTTACAAGCAAGGTTGTGTCTGATAGAGGTACCCAGTTTACTTCGAAGTTTTGGCGTCAGTTGCATGAGACTTAGGGCACTAGGCTGGAGTTCAGTACAGCGTTCCATCCTCAGACAGATGGGCAGACCGAGAGAGTCAATCAGATCTTGGAGGATATGTTGAGAGCTTGTGCGTTGGATTATGGTTCGAGTTGGGATGACAACTTACCGTATGCTGAGTTCTCATACAACAACAATTACCAGGCTAGTCTTCAGATGGCACCATTTGAGTATTTGTATGGCAGGAAGTGCAGGACTCCGTTGATGTGGGATGAGGTAGGAGAGCGTCAGTTTTTCGGACCTGACCTGATCTGAGATGTTGAAGAGAAAATCAAGTTGATCCGTGATAGACTGAAGATAGCACAGTCCAGGCAGAAGAGTTATGCAGATGCGAAGTGCAAGGATGTAACCTATGAAGTTGGGGACCGTGCATATCTCAGAGTTTCACCAATTCGCGGAATCAAGAAGTTTGGAGTCAAGGGCAAGTTAGCAGCACGTTTTGTGGGGCCTTACAAGATCTTGGAGTGCAGAGGAGAGGTGGCTTATCAATTGGAGTTGCCAGAAGCTTTGTCAGGAGTTCACGATGTGTTTCACGTATCCCAGCTGAAGAAGTGTCATGCAGAGATGGCAGATATTCCTTTGAGAGATACAGTGCCGCTTGAGGCAATTCAGTTGGAGAGTGACTTGACTTATGAGGAGAAACCTATGAAGATTCTGGAGACTGCAGAAAGAGTTACCCGCACCAAGACGATCAGGCTATGCAAGGTTCAGTGGGATCATCATACCGAAGAGGAAGCAACTTGGGAGCGTGAAGAAGATCTGAAATAAGATCATCCACACCTCTTTTCTAGCCAGCCCGAATCTCGAGGACGAGATTCATCTTAAGGGGGGTAGATTCGTCACATCCCAATTTTCTAATTTTGGATGTTAATAGATCATCATATGCATCTCATGCTGTTTCCGCATTTTTTCTGGAGTTTTAAAATATTTTTAACATTTTTCAACACATGGCAGTTCGCTGGAGAGCATATAAAAGGACTTATCCCCATTTTTAAATTGTTGAAAAATAGTTTAAAATATTTATGGGAGAATTTTTAAATTTACTTTGGGGTTATAAATAATTTCTAAAAATATTTTGGGAATTTATTTATGCTCCGGAAAAGTTTTAAAATCATTATTCGGAGTTTTCAGTATTTTTAAAGTGCCAGAAAAGAATTTAAAAATATTTAAAAATAAGTTGAAAAGTTTTTATTTTTATTTAATATTTTGGTAAATTCAAAAATTTCAATTTTATTATTTTAAAAATATTGGTGAAGACGCAAATTAAAAATAAATATCCGTTATTTTTCTAAAATTATTTTGGGCCTAATGGGCCTGCGCCGCACCGCCCGCCGGCCGGAACTCCGGCCAGATCCGGATTCAAATCCGGCCAGGGACCCGATAGCGTTTTTACAAGTTATTTTATTTACGGTTTGGTCCTTTTTGCAGTATCGACCCCGATTTCGCCCGGTACCGTTTTCGCGAGTACTTTTGAACCGTAACTCGGAATCGAGTGATTCCAGTTGCGTTGCGACCGTGACGAAATTTTCTAGCCAGTAGACTAAGTTTTGTAGAAGTTTGGAGTTTGAAAATTTGAATCCCAAGCAGATCCAAATTTGAACTTCCGGTAGCCGTATCATTTAAACGGTGCGCCCGTTTGTGCCGTTTCTTTTTTTGCTTAGTTCTATTTTGTCGAGTACTTTAAGTTTAGCTTCTGTTAGGAAAGTTTTGCTACTTTTCTTTGTATGTTTATTACTGTTTGTGCATATTTGTATTGAATATATGTTGATTGGTGTTATGTTTGCTCGTATAGATTGTCTGGAGTCTGCCGCCTCGTTTTGTGAGGATTGTGATCGTCAAGAACAGGAAGAAGGCAAGTGATGCTTTGACCATACTCATACCTATATTTTCTATATGCATTATGTTAAGAATATCACCCTATTGCATGATAGGTAGTTTACTTTACTGTTGCTGCAAAACCAGTTAGGATAGCCACATGTCTTGACTTGTATTTGTAGATCAACCTAGCACGTGTTGTTACTTTATCGCTATGCTTTATAGACGTGGTTTGGGTTGTGAGAATTCATGGAGTGCATGTGAGCTATTTAATAATTTGTGTAGCAACTTTATAATAAATAGAAATCACTTCTGGACGGGCGGGTTGCATCCCGGTGGCTGTGCCTTGTCTAAGGACAGTGCCGGGGTTAAATGAACCCAATGGTTGTTTTGGTGGTGAACCGGGTGCGACATGGTGTCTACCCTCTGAACGCAGTAGGCGCCGTCCAGGCTCAAAAAGATCAGACAAGGAATATTACTAGTAGCTTCCGTGTACAGCCACTGGCTATATGGGCTCTGGCTTAGCACGAGTACGTTGTGGGGAACTTGGCCCTGGTAGCTAGCTGATGTAGATGTGTGTTAGGAAAGGGTGGAGGCAACCTCTTCGGAAAGTCTTCGTCTCAATCTTCGGCTTGAGTCCAGTGGGGAACGTGTACAACCTCTGCACAGCGTATAAACTAATCATGATTAGCCGTGTCCACGGTTACGGACGAACTTTGAGCAACTAGTCAGTACTGTTGTTGAATGATCTTGACAAATGAACACTTAATAATAATTTTGGTGGGAAAGAGTAGCATGGGTTGCTGTGTGATTCAGGTAGATTTGAACTTAAAGTTTTCACTAGTGTAGTTCAGGAGAAAATTGGCTTTCTGCAAAACAAAACCATAAGCCTTTCCTTTGACTCACCTTGCATGTAGTTGTAGGTCCTTTATATAAACTTTTCCGTGTCACTTGCCGTACAAATCAGATGTACTGACCCGTTGTCGGGCTGTAACCTTCGGTGTTGCGGGTTTCTCAGACGACCAGTAAGGTGCGTTTAGGATTGCGGGTCTACACTCAACATGTTCGCATGTGGCTGTTGATGGGACTCCACGTTACTTGTTTTTTTCTTCCGCTATATTTATATTGAATAAGCTAGCCTTGAGCTATGAAACTTGTTATTTGTTTTATTCTGGATCATACTTGTAATAATCATGCACTTGTACTTTGATATACATCTATGATACTGTGTGTGCCAGCGAGTTCGATCCAGGGACTGGTACTTGATCACAGAGACTTCAATTCTATGTGAATTGGGTCGTTACATCTTATCTCGTATCGGACGGAGACCGACCCTTGCCACCCTGACACTCGACCTTTGCGACCCCGGGTTTCGCCCGATCACCGTCGTGAAAACCGCACGAGACCAGCCACAGCCGCCGCCCGTGGAGGCCGAAGGCGCCGCCACCTCGCTGTGGCCAGCCGGGCCGCCGTGTGCCCCGGCCAGCCACCTCCTCTTCCTCCCGCACCCCTTCCCCTCACCTTGCCTGGGACCTCACCACCCCGCTCCCCCTGCAGGCCACTGCTGGACGCGAAAGCCGCCGCCGTGAGCCATGGCCGGCGAGCCAGCCGAGCCGGCATGGCCACCCGAAACCGCGGCCTCCCTGGGCCCTCGTCGTCGCCAGATCCGACGGGATCTCTACAGCCGCCGCCCAGACCTTTCGTCCCCGTCCGCCCTGCGCCACATGGTGGCCACCGCCGGCCCGCTCCTCGCCGGACAGCTGCCGGAGGCAGCCGCCGTCATTAACAAGGGCACGGGCCCGATCCGGCCGGGCCGTCGCCCCGACCTGGGCCGGTTGCGCCTCGTGGGCCGACCTCCCCTCCTGGCCCAGGCGCCTTCAAATCCAGCCGCCAGCTGCGATGGGCCTCGGCCCAATAGGTGAGGCCCGAGATTTCCCTTAACGCTTTTCTATTTTTCTGCTAAGTCTTTTATTTTTGCTGCTGGTGCCTGTTTGCGTTGTAATTTGTGAGTAAACTGTAGCCCGGATCGCGTTGCGCCCAAAAGGAAAATTGCTTAGAATTATGTGTACTTCAGTTCATCTTTTGTGAGCATTTTGATTTGAGGCCATCTTGATGTTGTTAATTTGTGGGGAAGTGGGCATCAGGCCGTTAAACTGCTACTAATTGTTGTTATGTGCTGTTGTTGTTATTTTATTGCAAGTTTGCATGATGATTGTGTCACATCCATGAGGCCTATTGCATTGATTCTTTTTGCATACTGTTAAGCATCATGTCTACTTCCATTATATGTATTGAATTGTCATGATATGCTTGATGGTCATCTAGTTATTGAGCTCCAAAGTTGCTATGCCGCTGTTGTTGACAGCCACCTCTGTTTTTCACCAAGTCTGTAACGTTCCGATGCCATGTTGTTTGCTTAATATCTTTTGATCTGTTATGCCTATGACCTTGATTCTTGTTTGTACCTGATCCTCATCATGTCTACTTCATGCCCATGTATTGCTATGTGATGTTGTTGTACCTTTTCATATAGTTATACCCCTGTTTATACAACATAAAAATAACAGTTTCTGCCATGTTTCTCTGATTTTCACTAAGTCCTAGACCAATAATGTTTTATTGCATTTTGCATGGGCAATAACTAGTTTTTCATGATGCCTTTTTGCATGATTTCTTTTTGCCATGCCTTCCCTGCCATGTCTACTTTAGTTGCATATCATTTGTGATCATGTTTGCATTCATTATCCTGTTTATGCATTGCTCTAAAGTGTGCTTCCTCATGTTGGCAGATTGTGCCCGTAACTTGTTTTGCTTGTATCTTTTTAACCGTAACTCCGTTTGGGGTGTTCTTTGTAAGTAACTTGATAAGTTTTTCGTGTAACTTGTGTTTATGCTATTGTTTGCTGCTGTGAACCAACCTAAAATATGGTTTAGGGCAGAACAGTACCAAATCCTTAAATTGTCGTGCGGCACTTAGAGTATGCCATGTTTAGGTTGTGCCTCACTTAAATTGACTAGCTCAGATAGTTTACCTTATGCTTCACCTCTTGCCATGTTTGTGTGCTATGCCATGCTTGAGTGAGATGCCATGTTAACAACCTTTGTTGATCACCTGTAGCTAAACAACTTTAACCTTTCCAAATGTGCGGTATCGTCGTGTGTGACGAGTACTCCACTTAACATGTTAGTAACCGCTCTCGACTGTAGGTGCGATGTCTCGTGTTGCCTTCTTGTTGATGCTTGCTCGTGTTTGCCTCGTAGTAATAGAGTGCTTGCTCGTTGATTGCTTCTAGTGTTTACCCTCTTGTTTGCTTCCGCGGGTACCTCTCGGAGACGATGCGAGCTTGCGATCAACTACACCTTCGGAACCCGACTTATCAACAGGCAAGGACTATGCATTACTTATGATCCATTCTATTCAACCAGCGGTTTGCATGCTAGTCTAGGATAGGTTCGATGTTTGATCCTACCACATGTTTACAGCCTCTTTCAAACCGATACAACCATGTCCCCTCCCAGCAAACCATGTACTGCTATGTTACTATTGCTCGTTGCTCAGCCCCTGCTTAGTATGCATGCTTAGGATGCTACGATGTTACCCTGTTACTCCTTGGTTGGGGCTATCACATTATTATATTGTTGTTGATGATATGATTATTATAATTTTGACTATATTCAATGAAGGATGGAAGGTCTAGGCTATCCCGCCCCGACGTTTTGTTCCATTCGAATCACCTAGGACCCGAGTTCCGGGTATTGGTTTTAAGACCGAACGTGCTTAACCGCGTGTGGGATTTTATGGGGTCCCCTTTTCTTACCTACCTAGCTTCAAACATTTCTAGTGGTGGCCCAAGCTGATTTACCATTTGAAACCGTGTGTGTGCTGGTGGGCCGCCAGTAGTTTTCAAACCAACCCCGACCAGTGAGGACATAGTTCCTTTGCTGGCCCACCTTGTTCGGCTGAGGACCCGGTTTCCCATGTGTGATCAACTGGCTATCCAAACCCGAGACAGACGGTAGATACCGATTCGAGAGCGCTGCCGGCTTTTGAGTTGGGTGTCGACTCACCAGGGGCCACCCGGATTTGTTTGCTGTTAGTTAGAGGGACCTGTCATTTCGGATCTCTCGGAACTAAATCATAAAATGGTTGCCTATAATGGGTAGCAACTGAGAGAGATGGGCGTGCGTGTGGAGCCTTGTAATGGGCAGTAGGTACACCCCTGCAGGGTTAAATCTTTTCGAGAAGCTGTGTCCACGGTTATGGACGACTTGAGACCTACTCCTTGTTCATAGACAACAACAACTGAGATAATCTTAATATAACTTGATCAACGTGTGTGTGCCTTGACTGTTTCTTGTTCGTCGGGATGCGAAGAGGAGGACAAGGATATGATAGGTGTTATGTTTGCGTAAGTAGTCGATAGCAAGACTTGTTGGAGGCGATTCTTCATCGAATGCTTGGCTTCTTATCTTACTCTCTAGATCGTTAGCCACTTCATAATGCTAGTGCGGCAGCAACCTCACCACTTACCCCATCCTTACCGTAAACTACTAGTTTTCCTAGAAAGACGAGTGATGAAGTCCTTGCTGGGTCAGTTGACCACTGCAGTTGGATGCTGAGTACTTCTGTACTCATGATACTACCCCCAAACTCTTTTTAGGGTTCTCGATCGACAACAGGTATGGTGATCGACGTTTCACGTGGAGACTCGACGACGACTAGTTAGGCGGATCCCGACGGAGGGCCTAGAACCGTGTGGGTATGGGGATCGATGTTTTTCTCTTTGCCAGTAGGCATTTGATTTTAGTCTGTACTCACACATGTATCTTCCGCTGTTGTATTGTATTTAAGGCAGTTGTATGCGGATTGTATGAGATTTTGTATCCCTGTATCTGTAATTTTGTGATATCATGTTGGAAATCCGGGGCATATGGCATTGTCATATGTCGCGGTGGGACCGGTATGTGCTTCGTCCCCGGATCTGGATGGAAACATATAGATCTGGAACAGTACCGCATATCGGGCCTTACAACTTGGTATCAAAGCCTTACCGACCGTAGGATCCCTTTTCTGACCGAAGTCGAGTCTAGACAAAAAACTATTTTGTATTTACTAAGTTAGTTATCGGAGAGTACGAATCTTTTTACTCCTTACCCTTTCTCTGGTCAGGACAAGTGTCGTAAGTGTTTTAATTTCGACTTATCCCCTTTCAAACTCTAGGATCTCGAGTGTGTGGAGTTTCAGAACCGTTACAATGGCTTTCTTGAAGGGTATTGTCTCGATTCCGATCTCAGGTTTGGGAAATCCTATAGTATCTTTAGCTTCTCCAACTCCGGATAACGTCTTGGTCGTCTGTTGACTTCAGTCCTCTTACCCAGTGTCCTCATGATTTAAATGGGAATGCTTCCCTTGAACGTCATTTCTCGCTATTATTCTTCCTCTTGATCTCCCGATGGTTTCGTTCTCCGACGTCGCCATCTCCCTGCTGAAAGTTTTCTCGACGGAGTTCGTCGTTCGACATGGAGCAGAGTCCCTTGTTTGTGGTGTCGAAGAATGTTGTGTCTATTTTCTCTTCCCCCTCTCCCCCGGATCATCCTGGATCTCGGGACAAGATCCCTTGTTGGTGGTGTTGTATTGTAACAACCCAGATTTCACAAAAATTAAATTTTTTTTTTCGCTGGAATTATTTGATTGTCTGATTTTTTTGCGGTGTTTGCATCCCCGATTTATCGATCGACGATTATTTTCCCCCCTCTTATCTCGTATCGGACGGAGACCGACCCTTGCCACCCTGACACTCGACCTTTGCGACACCGGGTTTCGCCCGATCACCGTCGTGAAAACCGCACGAGATCTGCCGCAGCCGCCGCCCATGGAGGCTGAAGGCACCGCCACCTCGCTCTGGCCAGCCGGGCCGCCATGTGCCACGGCCAGCCACCACCTCTTCCTCCCACACCCCTTCCCCTCACCTCGCCTGGGACCTCACCACCCCGCTCCCCCTGCAGGTCGCCGCCGGACGCGAAAGCTGCCGCCGTGATCCATGGTCGGCGAGCCAGCCGAGCCGGCATGGCCACCCGAAACCGCGGTCTCCCTGGGCCCTCGTCGTCGCCAGATCCGACGGGATCTCTGCAGCCGCCGCCCGGACCCGCGTCCCCGTCCGCCCTGCGCCACTTGGTGGCCACCGCCGGCCCGCTCCTCGCCGGACAGCCGCTGGAGGCAGCCGTCGTCATTGAAAAGGGCACGGGCCCGATCCGGCCGAGCCGTCGCCCCGACCTGGGCCGGTTGCGCCCCGTGGGCCGGCCTCCCCTCCTGGCCCAGGCGCCTTCAAATCCAGCCGCCAGGCGCGATGGGCCTCAGCCCACTAGGTGAGGCCCGAGCAGTTGCCATTTTTTTCACTTAATTTTTTTCTATTTTTCTGCTAAGTCTTTTATTTTTGCTGCTGGTGCATGTTTGCGGTGTAATTTGCGAGTAAACTGTAGCCCGGATCGCGTTGCGCCCAAAAGGAAAATAGCTTAGAATTGTGTGTAATTCAGTTCATATTTTGTGAGCATTTTGATTTGAGGCCATCTTGATTTTTTTAATCTGTGTGGAAGTGGGCATCAGGCCGTTAAACTACTACTAATTGCTGTTATGAGCTGTTGTTGTTATTTTATTGCAAGTTTGCATGATGATTGTGACACATCCATGAGGCCTATTGCATTGATTCTTTTTGCATACTGTTAAGCATCATGTCTACTTCCATTATATGTATTGCATTGTCATGATATGCTTGATAGTCATCTAGTTATTGAGCTCCAAAGTTGCTATGCCGCTGTTGTTGACAGCCACCTCTGTTTTTCACTAAGTCTGTAACGTTCCGATGCCATGTTGTTTGCTTAATATCCTTTGATATGTTATGCCTATGACCTTGATTCTTGTTTGTACCTGATCCTCATCATGTCTACTTCATGCCCATGTATTTCTATGTCATGTTGTAGTACTTTTGCATATAGTTATACCCCTATTTATACAGAATAAAAATAACAGTTTCTGCCATGTTTCTCTGATTTTCACTAAGTCCTAGACCAGTAATGTTTTATTGCATTTTGCATGGGCTATAACTAGTTGTTCATGATGCCTTTTTGCATGATTTATTTTTTCCCTGCCTTCCCTGCCATGTCTACTCTAGTTGCATATCATTTGTGATCATGTTTGCATTCATTATCCTGTTTATGCATTGCTCTAAAGTGTGCTTCCTGATGTTGGCAGATTGTGCCCGTAACTTGTTTTGCTTGTATCTTTTTAACCGTAACTCCGTTTGGGCTGTTCTTTATATGTAACTTGATTAGTTTTTCGTGTACCTTGTGTTTATGCTATTGTTTTCTGCTGTTAACCAACCTAAAATATAGTTTAGGGAAGAACAGTACCAAATCCTTAAATTGTCGTGCGACACTTAGAGTATGCCATGTTTAGGTTGTGCCTCACTTAAATTGACTATCTCAGATAGTTTACCTTATGCTTCACCTCTTGCCATGTTTGTGTGCTATGCCATGCTTGAGTGAGATGCCATGTTAACAACCTTTGTTGATCACCTGTAGCTAAACAACTTTAACCTTTCCAAATGTGCGGTATCATCGTGTGTGAAGAGTACTCCACTTAAAATGTTAGTAACCGCTCTCGACGGTAGGTGCGATGTCTCGTGTTGCATTCTTGTTGATGCTTGCTCGTGTTTGCCTCATAGTAATAGAGTGCTTGCTCGTTGATTGATTCAAGTGTTTACCCACTTGTGTGCTTCCGCGGATACCTCTTAGAGACAATGCGAGCTTGCGATCAACTACACCTTCGGAACCCGACTTATCAACAGGCAAGGACTATGCATTACTTATGATCCATTCTATTTAAACCAGCGGTTTGCATGCTAGTCTAGGATAGGTTCTATGTTTGATCCTATCACATGTTTACAGTCTCTTTCAAACCGATACAGCCATGTCGCCTCCCAGCAAACCATGTACTGCTATGTTACTATTGCTCGTTGCTCAGCCCCTGCTTAGTATGCATGCTTAGGATGCTACGATGTTACCCTGTTTCTCCTTGGTTTGGGCTATCACATTATTATATTGTTGTTGATGATATGATTATTATAATGTTGACTATATTCGACGAAGGATGGAAGGTCTAGGCTATCCTGACCCGACGCTTTTTTCCATTCGAGTCACGTAGGACCCGAGTTCCGATTATTGGTTTTAAGACCAAGCGAGCCTAACCGCGTGTGGGATTTTATGGGGTCCCCTTTTCTTACCTACCTAGCTTCAAACATTTCTAGTGGTGGCCCAAGCTGATTTACCATTTGAAACCGTGTGTGTGCTGGTCGGCCGCTAGTAGTTTTCAAACCAACCCGGACCAGTGAGGACATAGTTCCCTTGCTGGCCCAACTTGTTCGGCTGAGGACCCGGTTTCCCATGTGAGATCAACCGGCTATCCAAACCCGAGACGGACGGTAGAGACCGATTCGAGAGTGCTGCCGTCTTTTGAGTTTGGTGTCGACTCACTGGGGGCCACTCGGATTTGTTCGTTGTTAGTTAGAGGGACCTGTCATTTCGGATCTCTCGGAACTAAATCATAAAATGGTTGCCTGTAATGGGTAGCAACTGAGAGAGATGGGCGTGCGTGTGGAGCCTTGTGATGGGCAGTTGGTACACCCCTGCAGGGTTAAATCTTTTTGAGAAGCCGTGTCCACGGTTATGGACGACTTGAGACCTACTCCTTGTTCATAGACAACAACAACTGAGATAATCTTAATATAACTTGATCAATGTGTGAGTGCCTTGACTGCTTCTTCTTCGTCGGGATGCGAAGAGGAGGAAAAGGATAGGATAGGTGTTATGTTTGCGTAAGTAGTTGATAGCAAGACTTGTTGGAGGTGATTCGTCATCGAATACTTGGCTTCTTATCTTACTCTCTAGATCGTTAGCCACTTCATAATGCTAGTGCGACAGCAACCTCACCACTTACCCCATCCTTACCGTAAACTACTAGCTGTCCTAGAATGACGAGTGATGAAATTCTTGCTGGGTGAGTTGACCACTACAGTTGGATGCTGAGTACTTCTGTACTCATGATACTACCCCCAAACTCTTTTCAGTGTTCTCGATCGACAACAGGTATGGTGATCGACGTTTTCACGTGGAGACTCGACGATGACTAGTTAGGCAGATCCCAGCGGAGGGCCTGGACCCGTGTGGTTATGGGGATCGATGTTTTTCTCTTTGCCAGTAGGCATTTGATTTTAGTCTGTACTCAGACATGTATCTTCCGCTGTTGTATTGTATTTAAGGCAGTTGTATGTCGATTGTATGAGATGTTGTATCCTTGTATCTGTAATGTTGTGATATCATGTTAGAAATCCGTGGCATATGGAATTGTCATATGTCGCGGAGGGACCGATATGTGCTTCGTCCCCGGATCTGGATGGAAACATCTAGATCTGGAACAGTACCGTATATCGGGCCTTACCCATGGTGCATTATGAGACTGAACCGGACGATAGTTTTTTTGCATAGTGTCCAGGCTGTCCACACATGTGGCATAACCCATCATTCCATGGAGGATCCATAATATTGAGTTGTTCAGTCAGAGTCGTTAGTCGTCTCGGCGGCGGAGGCAGACGAGGTGCAGCATAAGACGGCCTAGGCGTTGGAGCAGGCCGGTGAAAAACATTGTGCGGGAGCCAGACTCGAAGTTTTCTAAACAGGCCGACCCGAAGATGGGCCAGCATCTCGAGCACGCTTGAGCGACTCATGCTTCTTAGTCAGAGCAGTTTCATCTTGGAAATCCTTGCTGACGAGCATCGCATAGTTTGCACAATCAACGATGGCAAGGGCGAGCTCTATATCAGGATGCAGTCATTCTTGGAATTTCTCCTGCTTGCGAGCGTCGGTGGCGACTTCTTTCTCAACATAGCAGGACAACTCAAGGAATTTCCTATGGTATTCATCAACAGTTGTCTGGCCCTGATTGAGTTTGCAGAACTCCTCCTTCTTCTGGTCCATCAGACCTCAAGGAATGTGCCATGCACGGAAGGCTGACTGGAATTCTTTCCAATTGGTTACAGTTCCATTTGGCACCGCAAGTTTCTGGCTTTCCCACCATTGAGCATCTAGACCCCTCAGTTGATACGTCGCATAGGTGACGTAACAGTCAGGGGCAACAGCATCTAACTCCATCTAAAAGGCAATATCACAGAGCCAATCTACAGAGTCGCGTAAGGTGGACGGGTTGAGGCGCGCGAACTCCTGCAGTGTGATTGGGGCATTCTGGTTTGTAAGCTGGGCCATTATTCCGTCCACGAAATGATGGTTCAGATCAAACCAATGAAAAAAAATAGCGTGCTATGAAAAAATAGCGTGCTATGAAAAAATAGCGTGGCCCTAAAAATATGCTATTAGCGTCCTATTTCGCGCTATAGCGTGCTATTATCGAGGCATTGTACATAGATCTATTTAGCGAGGCATTGCCCAAAATGCTATAGCATGCTATTAGTGATGCTATAGCGCGCTATTTTTTCATTGGATCAAACTGCTCACGGTTTAGTTCAAACTGCTGCATCAGGCTGGAGAAATACGGTGGAGGTGGGGGATCGTCAGCTATCCTGCCTGAACAGCAGGGGTTAGTTCATTCAAAGCATTTGCAAGGATAAGAAGTCATACATGATGCAGTACGAGAAATGAATAAGAAGTGCAGTAGATACACAATACTAGTCATAAAGACATACAGATCTTTGCACATAGTCGGTTACTCGTGGATAGAATAATGTCATAGAAATTAAGGAAAAACACACACTAGGCGGCACGCAGACCGCGGTAGGAATTGACAACGCGACATAGAAAAGGCTATGTCAATCACGCCGCAAGAAAACTGTTGGCAACAGGATTTAAGCCAGTGAACACGCGGCCTGCCCTGAATGAGAAAGGGGATCCAACGGTCTGGGATACTGGTTCGAAATCCCTGCAACTCGACTCAATAGAGGGTTTAGAAGAAGAACGCCGGGTGGAAAACGAGGACGTGATCCTAATGTCAGAGTTAGTAAAACTTACCAGCAAGGATAAGAAGGTAGAATCCAAGAGTCAAAGGTGCGAAGAAAAAGGATCCTAATACCATAAATATCACAATGGGGTGATATCGATGTGGGCCCGTAAGCCAAACATTAAATTAGCCAAATAGTTTTGCAAAGACTAGACTCAACTTCGACCGAGGAGTGGGTAGGGAGTTTCCTAGGCAGTCGGCTCTGATACCAACTTGTGACGCCCCCTATTTACGATCATGTACAGTAATCATACACGCAGGGTACATGATCGAGATCAAGGTGCCACGGTGAGAATATCACAACACAACACAAAACACCAAAGGATAAACAAATAAGTTACAAGAAATGGGCGGTCGCACGGACCCGAATACATAAGTTATACAAACCAAAATATCTGAGTACAGACATAGTTAGTCAAGTTTTGCCTTAAGAAGGCTAGCACAAATAACATCAGATCGAAATGTCAAGGCCTCTTGCCTGCGAACCTCCAAACTACTCCTGGTCAACGGGAACTCGGCGTCGTAGTAGGCACCTCCGGGGTGCTCCTGTTCCTGGGTGCCAGCGTCTGGTTGCAACAATTCGGGTATATCAACAAAGATAGAAAAGCAAGAGGGGGGTGAGTATCTAGCATATCCGCGAGTATTACGTCTGGCTACTAAGCATTTATGCATTTTTATCAAATAGAAAGGGGAGACTTTATAGTGGAATGAACTGCAGTAAGCAAGAATAAGGATGAGAAGCTAGGCCTATAGAAGACTAGCATCTTCCGACGGTTCTTCCAGCATGAGAAGAGAATAGCCAACATTTATATATAAAGCATAAAGTAACAATGCAGCAGAAGTTGCTGCAACATTGTATAATAGTAAGTAGTAATTATTAACAATTATCAATGCCTCCGAGATCCCTTCCTTGACTTCCCTTCAAGGAAGAGAAACCGGAACCAACAGTTTAGTAATGTAGTAGTTTGTAGTAGTAGGATCTGGCTTCAACATAAACCGTTCTGTTACCGTGGAGACGGCTATTCGAATACATTAATGTTCCCTGCAGGGGCTGCACTACTATTACCCTACACACTCGGATCTGCATGGTGGCATACACCTTGTTAGGGAATGCCCCACCGAGGCTATCCGACACGCCGAGCCCCATCCTACGGCTCATCAAAGAGACCCCCGGCGGTCTACAGGCCTAAGCGTAAGGGTTTCTTGGGCCATCGCCCCTCACTCTTCTGTTCGGTGTGAGGACGGTGGATACCACAGAATTCTATCATGGATGCGGATCCGACGGTGCCTCAATGCTGAACTATAAGTCTTTCATAGCTTTCAGACGAGACCACAACACGAAGGGCCCAACCGTAATCCCACGTGGAGGTAGCGCGTATAAGCTAGTGGCTACTCAAGTCATCTGCCCGACCCAATTAATCATTTTATTATTAACTCGCAGACAACCGTTATCGTTGTCCGACTAGTAACACAACGGACAACGAACATCAGTCAGGAACACCAGTGCATCGGGGCCTGCCATGACGTCCCGTCAAATCTCTGCGGTTTCCGACAAGGTGAACTGTCTCATTACCTTATCTCGTGTGTGCTGTTAGAAGAGCTCGACTTTCGTGCTTTGGTAACTCTCGCGGACGACGATCAGGGTCCAAGCACGCCAGTACATCGGTCGTACCCTCCCTATCGTCCCGTCGCAATAACACTCGCGAGCACCGTTGAGTAACCCGACTTCTTACCTTTAAGGACAACCGTGGTTCGGGACCCTAGAGCGGCTCTATAGAGTCAGCAACGAGTGGGGTACAAGGATTACTCCTCGATAGATCACACTTGATGTGGCCGGGCAGGGCCGTGGTAGGAGCCTTTGATGGTGTCTGCTCTGTACCATACCTGCTTTAGTAATAATAAGTTGCACCCGCGTTCACTCCCTAGAGTGATCACGGTCCACTACCTAATCCTAGTTGACTAACAATGCGCAGGGCTAACTGCTGAATATTATATTTATATAGGCAGCATAGGATAAAGGAAGGTACATCAAGGGGCAAAAAAAACAGGCTATGCAACAGAATAGGCATTAACGTAATAGCAGCAACATAAATGCCTAGTGCAAGAAATGTACAGAAAAGATAGGCGATATCTGGGGAAGGATAATGGTTCTGCTTGCCTGGAAGCTTGACGGTAGGGGTCCGATCGTCGACGACGTAGTCGTACTCAGCAGCGGTGTAGCTGGCGGCAGTCACGAGGTCTACTGGAGAATAAGGGGGGGGGGAGAAACAGTAAATATAAAGCAATCATATGCGAACAGATGCATGGCATGACATATGCAATATTAAAGGTGCTCTAACGCAGTGTAAAGTGTTTGGCTCGGAGCGGGAATTCATCCGGGGATGAACTACCAGCTCCGGGTGATTATCGACAGATGATCCGGAGGGGGAAGGTTCCATGTTCGGTATGCTAGAGGGGTGTGGTGGGCATACGGATAGCGTATTCTTATTCGTTGTATTTTTCTGATCAATTTTCATGTATAAAGTTTTTCCGTCTGAGCTACAGATTAAAATATATTAATTTCTAAAGTTTTAAGCCATTTAAAAGAATTTCTAGATTTCTTTTATTATTAAAATGCAACATTATCCACAACAGTGTCTGTTGACTGGTCAAAGCTGACCAGTGGGTCCCACTGGTCAGCCTCACATTTTAACAATTCAATTTTATTAATCAAATGATAGTGGGGTCCCACATGTCATTGACACAGTTTAACAAATCAATTTTGATTAAACTATTAACCTAGTGGGGCCTAGCTTTCATAGTCTCATTATTATTAATCAGGATTTATCTTTCTTTTCAATACCTATTAAGCTGGGGGGCCACATGTCATGCTCAACTTAAGTAACATCAGGGTTATCTTGTAATTGGGGATTAGGGGCTAACTTAATTTGGAGGGCCCACATGGCAGTGGGCCAACCCACTGTCAAGTCATCACAAGTGCGTGCAGGCGCTGGAGCACGCCGGCATCCAGACGCACGGCGGGGCTCGACTACAGCCTCCCGGCGGCCGTTTGGCTAGCCGTGAGCTTCTACGGGCAGCGGGCTATGGTGAGCATCGACAGGGTGAACATAAGGCGGTGGGGTGACCGGTGCGGTGACAACGGCGACGTGCAACGGCTGTCAGAGCTCGGCCTCACGGCAATGGCGCTACGGGGCACGGAATCGGCGTTGAAGAGCACTAGGGTGAAGCCCATGCACTCGCGTTCATGCTGGGGCAACCCATCGTCGCCAAGGAGCTCCAGGGCGAGGGTGACGTTCACCGCGGCGGCGGCGGCCGGAGCGAACGCGTGTGGAAACTGCGACCGGAGCGGCTACACAGAGGACGAAAAGGGGGGGGGTTGGCAGCAGAGCTCACAGCGAGTTCGAGGAAGGGCTCTGGGAGGCCGGTGCTGGTGCGTGGCGGCGTGAATTGATGCGGCGGTGCAGTGGCCGGGGCATTGGGGAACCGGCCCGATTCAAGCGATGCAGTGGCCGCCGACTTGGGCTCGAGGGCAAGGACGACCTAACGGATCGCGTCGGAGCTGGGGGACACGACGGAACAGCCCGGCGTGGCAGTTGGCCACAGCGAGCACGGTGCTGATGGCACTGAAGTAGTGCTCCTCGTTGGATACCCCAAGTGGAAGGTTGAGATGTAGCGTAGCGGTAATTTCCCTCAGTGAAGATACCAAGGTTTGTCTCCAGTAGGACTCCAACGCCGATAAGTAGGTGGTTCCGCAAGTGACGCGTCGTTGATAATCACTTGCTTTTCCTGGACCTGCACACCGATACAAATAACTTTGCTCCCAACGAGTACAGATGGGTTGTCAATCCCTCCGGCCTTGCCGTTTACAAATGATCAAACGCAAAAGATAATGGTAGTGATAATTGCAACTAAAAGTAAAAGTAGGAAGTAAATTGAGGGTGTAAACAGTGGTGGAAATATGGAACGGGGTCCCATGAGGTTCACTAGTGATGTCTCTCTCCGAAAAGATGATAAACAACTATGCGAGGTAAACAAATTACAACTGGCCAATTGACAGGATTAAAAACGCGCCGCAATGCTAACTATTCTATAAAAGAAAGGAAGAGGCTCAAAAGCATGGGAGGAACGCCAATACAAGTAGACCGAAATCCATCTGCATCTACTCACTAATCATCCACCTTGAGATATCTATCTAGAACATCTTGCTAGTATTAAGTTGCGAGCCCCACCCAAAGTGTAAACCCAAAGCAACAGACAACTGCATTAAAAGAACATTGTGTAAAGTAAACAATCCTTGCAACCTCGGTTACAAGCACTGCTAGTTTCCCCCTTGTGGCAACAACACATCCCCTAGACTCATGTTTCTGTCACTCAAGCTAGTCATCAGGGGGCATGAAGCCACAATCATGCATAACACTCCCTCTTGGAGTTGCAATCTAACACTTCGCCAAAGTAATAAATAGCTACGAAGAACATGCAAGAATTACTCAAGAACATAAATATAAAATGAGAAGAACAAAATATATTACTCATCACAATCTCAACATAATCTCATAAATCATAATCCATCAGATCCCAGCAAACTCAACATAGCAACATCAGAAAGAATTACATATGTGCCTTAATCATGTAGAGCAGATCACAAGGTCTAATCAATGATGAACAAAGAGGGGGAGAGGACATCACATAGCTACTAATCATGGACCCATGGTCCAAGGTGGACTACTCACGCTCATCCGAGAAGCGTCCATGGTGGTGGATAAGCTCCCAGAGGTCAATCCTCCCTCTAACAGGGTGTGGCGGCGGCGGAACGGAGGGGAGATCGCGAAAAAGGGGGCCACCAGGGAGTCCAGGCGGCCTCCAGGCGCGGCCCCACCCTAGGCCGCGCCCCCTGGCCTCCTGGGCACCAGGTTGGGCCCCTCTAGCCCCCCTTCGGGCGTCTAGAAGATTCCGGGTCGCCCGGGTGCGTTAGATATCCCCTCCATATTTGTTTTGTTTCCTTTTTCATTTTCTTTATTGTTTCTATTTTATTTGGCTATTATTTCATTTTTGTAAAAGGTGTGACTTTTTGCTATTTTAGTGTTACACTTTAAAATGCAAACACAAAAAGTTTGGTTGAGAAATAAATTCATTTAGGATTTCTTTTGAATATGCAATGTGTGAAAAGGGTTGTTTTGGTACTGTTTAGATTTGTTTGATTTATTTATTATCTTAATAAATCACCACATCCATATGGAAATGATCCACATATTATTTGGAATTTTACAAAATTGGTTGCATAATTTTTGGACAAAGTTTTCTTTATCACGTTGTTTTTAATATTAACCAAAGGGGATTTTGAAATGAGCAGATGCAAGGATGATCAAGGCCACACTAGGAACTGTAATTGTCATTAACAAAAGTGATTACTGTTACATGACACGGAGGGTGTTATAGAGCACTTCTGCCTCTTCTCACTTACTTGCTCATTTACGGGTGGTTAAGAAGAAGTAATTCTTCTGCAGGGAAATGTCTCCGGTGGATCTGAATGGGTCATGGACAGTGGTTGCACTAATCATATGAACGAATAAAAAGAGTTTTTCACCGAATAAAAACTCACTCACTCTTCACAAAGATTGATTACCTTCAGTGACAACAACAACAACAAAGGAAAGGTTCTTGGTTTGGGTAAGGTTGCTATATCAAAGGATAAAAATATTGACAAAGTCATGCTAGTTCAATCTCTTGGATTTAACCTCATGTCTATTTCTAAGCTTTGTGATATGGGTACGCTTGTATTGTTATTTGCTTCTCATTGTGTTGTGGTTTCACAGAGTGACTACTCTTTTATCTTTGAGGGCTATCGTAAAGGAGATTTATACATTCTAGATTACTCATCTGGCCCTACTGTATCCACGCGCTTAATGGCTAAATCTACATTTCGGTGGCTACGGCACAGAAGACTTAGACATGCTGGAATGAAAAATCTTTAGAATCTTGTCTCTAAGAAGCATATCAATGGCCTTATCGAAATAAAATTCGATAAGGATCGTCTCTACAGTGCTTGTGCAGTTGGAAAGATTAGATTATGCAAATACAATCATGACTAGTACTCGTCCTCTTGAGTTGCTTCATATGGATCTATTTGGTCCCCAAAATTATGCTATCCTGGGAGGTAACAATTATGGTCTCGTTATTGTTGATAATTTTTCTCACTTCACTTGGGTTTTCTTTCTGGATGACAAGAGCAAAGTTGTCGAGATCTTCAAGTCATTTGCAAAGAGAGCTCAAAATGAATATGAACTCACATTGAAGAATATTCGAAGTGATAATGGGACTGAATTTAAGAACACTCATATCGAGGATTTTCTTAATGATTATGGCATTACTCATGAATTCTTTGCAGCTTATACACCACAATAAAATGGTGTCATTGAGAGAAAGAATCGTACTCTCATTGAGATGGCCAGAACAATGCTTGTTGAACACAAGATTCCTACCAGGTTCCGGGCCGAAGCAATTAATATTTCTTGTCATATCATCAACAATGTTTATTTTCATAAATTTCTGAAGAAAACTTCTCATGAACTCATCAAAGGTAGCAAGCCTAATGTGTCATACCTTAGGGTGTTTGGTGATCCATGGTATATTAGAGATATGAATCATAACTCTAAATTTGCCGCTAAGGCACATGAAGGATTTCTCCTAGCTTATGGATCGAATTCTCACACTTACAGAGTGTATAACTCCCACTTTGGGAAAGCTAAGCAAACCGCAAATGTGAGATTTGATGAAACTAATGGCTCTCAAAAGGAGAATTTGCCTCATGATCTAGATGAATCACCTTTGGGTTAGTTGATCAGGTCCATGTCTATCAGAGGTATTCTCCCTATCAAAGTCGATGCCCATCAAGTCAACAAGGCTAATGATAATATAATGTTCCCACACATAGACCGGGAGCTGGAGATCAAAAGCCCAAAGAAAATGCCGCACAGGACGAAGAAGAACCTCACAATGAAGAAAAAGCCAATCCCGAAGGAAATGCAGACCCGAAGGACAAGATAATTCCGAAGGAAATGCTGAGCCTCAAGGAAATGAAATAGCTCATCCTTGATTTCAAAGAAGAGTGGATGTTGACATGATCATCGAAGACATTGCTCAACCAGGTCGTCCCACTACTCGCTCCCGTACTCGTTTGGCTAACTTCTGTGAGCATTTCTTGTTTGTTTCTGTGCTAACTGGAACCTTCAAATTTTGATGAAGCGATGATGGATCCAGATTGGTTAAATACTATGAAAGAAGAGATCCATCAATTTGAAAGGAACAAAGTAATTACTCGTGTGAACATACCGGATCCTAATAAGCATAACATCATTGGCACCAAGTGGATTTTTCAAAACAAGAAAGATGAACATGGCATTGTTGTGAGAAACAAAGCAAGACTGGTTGCACAAGGTTACACTCAAATCATAGTATTGACTTCGGCGAAACTTATGCACTAGTAGCTCGTCTCGAATCCATTTGTGTTATGCGTGCCTATGCAAATTACAATGGTATGTTTCTGTATGAAATGGATGTCAAAAGTGCATTTCTTAATGGTGAAATCGAAGAAGAAGTATATGTTATGCAGCCTCCAGGTTTTGACGACCAAAAGAATCCAGACATGGTGTAAAGGTTACACAAAGCTCTCTATGGGTTGAAACAGGCACCTCGTGCTTGGTATGATACTCTTAAGGATTTTCTTCTCAAGAAAGGATTCAAACCAGCAACAACTGATCCGACACTTTCCACTCGTGCCTATAATGGTGATCTATTTGTGTGTCAGATTTAAGTCAATGATGTTAGTTTCGGCTCGACTAACCATGATTTCAGTGGAGAATTTTCTCAAATGTTGTCGAAGAAATATCAGATGTCTATGATGGGTGAATTGAAGTTTTTCCTTGGACTTCAAATCAGACAACAAAAGAATGGGATCTTCATTTCTTAGGGGAAATATCCAAGAGATTGTCTGAATAAATTCATACTCACTGACCGCAAAAACCATCAAAAATCCTATGCCTACCAATGGGCACCTTGATGTTGATGAGAAGGGAAAACCCTTCGATCAGAAGAAGTATCGGTCTATGATTGCTTCACTTTTATATCTTTGTGCATCTAGACGTAACATTATGCTTTCAGTATGTATATGTGCTCGATTTCAGGGCAATCCAAAAGAATCTCATCATATTTCCATCACGCAAATCCTTAGATATCTTGCTCACACTCCTACCTTGGGTTTATGGTATCCTAAGGGTGCACAATTTGATCTCATTAGGTATTCTAATTCGGACTACGTTGGTGACCGAGTTGATCAAAAATCTACCTTTGGTACATGTCATTTTCTTGGTAGATCATTGGTTTGTTGGGCTTCGAAGAAAAAAAATTGTGTATCACTCTCCACTGATGAAGCCGAAAATATTGCTGGTGGTTCATGTTGCTCTCAAATTCTCTGGCTAAAGAGACACTAAAGGACTATGGTATTCATGTGAAGAAAATTCCTCTCCTTTGTGATAATGAGAGTGCTATCAAGATTTCCCATAATCTAGTGCAACATTCACGTACAAAGCACATTGATATTCTCCATCATTTTCTTCGAGATCATGTTCAGCGTGAAGATCTTGTGGTCAGCCATGTCAAGATCGAAGATCAATTGGCTGACATATTCACGAAACCATTGGATGAGAAAAGGTTCTGTGCGTTGAGGTGTGACCTGAATATTTTATACTCACGCAATGTTCAGTAAGACTTAGCCTCACCTAAATATATATATTTAGTTTAATTTATGTTTAGATATTTGTTCTCGTTTACTTGTGTGTTCTCATTTGTTTTGTTTTGTTTTGGTTTCTGTCCCCTGTGCATATCACCTTTAGTTTTGGTTTTTCGTTTTCGAGGTGATAAGTTTTGAACCCTACCCTCTCTTTTCTTTTCGTATCCAATCTTTTCTAGTCTTGTATGGTTGTGCATATTTTAAATGATTTGAATTTTACTTTGAACGTCAATGAGTTCCGAAGCAAATGCTATCAAATTTTATCGAAGCTTTTACTGCCGGTGTGAGAGTTTGGTTTCGGCCGTCGAGATCCTTCTATTTCCGTTCGTGGAGATTTTCTCGCCAACTGCCACTTAATCCTCACCGTAGAATCTGGAGACACGTCGGATGGGAGCCGTTCGATGCGATGTGACGGTTATGTAAGATCGGCATATATATAAAGCACCCACCCCCTCGAAACTTTTTCTCACACTTCATCTCTCTCCCCCAAACCATCATCTCCCGAGCGCGCCGATGTGCTACCCATCCTCGTCGTCGACCGCGCCGCTTCACTGCTAGACGACTAGCGTGAAGGATCTTCCTGCCAACGAGGTCAGCTTCTTCACCGCCCTCGTCGCCGTAGCTGATCAACATCACCGAGTTAGGGTACGTTAAGCCCGGATCCGATCTCTCTTCAGGTGTTCATCCTCCATGAAGATTAGATCTTTTTCTTAGGAATTTTGGTTCATTTTGTTATGTTTGCTTGATCCTTTGATCGGTGATCTTTGGGAAACCTGTTTCTAGGCCATCAATCGATTTCTCTTTTGATCCAGGTTAGATTTAGCCTAGATTTGATGCCTTTTAGTCTCTGCTTGATTCATTCCTAGAATCTATCTAGCTCAGAACTAAAGAGAAATTTATCTATGCAAGAACATGACTGTTTCTCGTGTCAAAATCTTATTTGGTTTCGAGAACTTGCTAGTGCATAATCATACCATGTCTGTCTTCCTTCGAATCCCCTTTATTTCGCAGGATGTCTGACGAATTTGGTAACCAGTCCCGAATTCTCCAGCACGATCCTGCCCCTCAGCAACAGGTTGCCCAGGATCCTGAGAAAAGCAAAGGTGGTGGAACCAGAGAAAAACTTCGCTCGAGGAACACCTTAGGAAGTTATTGTTAAATTCAATCTGAAGACTCATAACATTCAGATGATGAAGACCCTCAGCAAAGGAAATGAAGACAACAAGTCGACTGAAGATTTTGGGCCATGCGTTGGTATAAGTTTTGATTTGTGCTCGAAGAAAAATGGGCCATCCAATTTGCTTTCCATCCTTCGTGGCACTACTACAAGCAGTGTGCATCCAAGTACAACAAAGAAAACCAACACTTGTATCGCCCAGCGAAACCTCATACCACATCAATCAGAAATCCCAAAGATTATCCATAAGAACAGAAGAGACTAACTATCTTAACCCAAGAGCTGAAAGAAAAGAAAGCCAGAGACGCTGCCAAGAAGCGCGAATTAGGTGAAGTGGGCACCAGCACTCCGACCAAGAAGCCGAGAAAATTGAAGAAAAATGTTCCTTCACCCCCTCCTGGCTTCACCGAAGAAGAGAAAGAAGCAATTGCTGCTGCTCATCTCGATGATTCCATCAAAGTAGAAGCGGAAGATTCTCTCGCGATGATGAGTCCGAGCATGTTCCCATTGCTCCCCCTGCTAAAAAAAGATTCATCACAAGAAGAAGCGACCGACTCAAAAGGGAATTAAGATTCTTGATCCTACTGCTCAAGATGCTCCTTACCCCTCCATCGACACCACTGATTTGGTGATCGAGAAACCCTTTGTCGGGACCCGGGGTTAGCGTATGTAATTCCAGTCACGATGCAATCACATGGAGAACCGAGAGTTGTACGCACTTGTCTAAGCATACATGGCCAAGCACAGAACACTCTCGGAAAGCATCAAACGTGAGGGGCATCCCATCCAGGTCGGATGATCAACTGAGATGGGTCCTCAACGTCCGCTCACAAGTCTAATTGCTTATGGGTGGTGAATCCCATACTCATAGACAAGTCGCCTCAACCATGTTATCGATTGAATCCTAACTCTTACATAGACTTAATCCAGCCCGATCACTTAGTCGGGGTCTAGGGCGGGCTTGATCATACAACAAAGAGTGCACGTGACAGAGTCATGAGCAATCGCATCGCGATGCCCCAAGATGCGCACATCTAAGGGCCGCTTGGTGTATAAAAGACCGCCAGCCAGATCACAATAAGGTCTCTAAAACCCATACCAAGACATGCATGTTATAATCATACACGCATCACACATGTCAAGTATGAACAACAAGTATCATCACATAACTCTACAAAGTACTTCTTTATTGACTTACACATAGAGTATACAAAGATCACATGTCTGTGATCAACATTACATCATACAACGGAAGCAAATTAGGTCTGAGTACAGACAAGTTTAACAAATGGCTTAGAGAAGCCTTGTAAACATACATGCCCTTCCACGAGGGACCAGACTGTTGTCTGGAACTATACTACCAAGGTCAATGTCGAGCTTCACGAAGGTGACTCCATCGGGGTCCGGGTTCTCATCTAAAACATAGAATAAGCAAACGTGAGTACAAAGTCATACTCAACAAGACTTACATCAGAACTATACTACTCATGCTCAAGTTTCAAGGTAAAGGAGGTGGGGTTCAACATGCAGAAGTACCAGCTTTGACTTATCTAGTCCTGTACTACGAGTATCGGACTTGAGGTAAGAAGCGTACACGAGTCCACTACCAAATCTCCAAACAATACACCAGTATGGTTACTTCCTCGACTTCCACACGAGAAAGCACGCCATAGCACTCACGCTTATCTTGCGAGTTTTATAAGTGTCCATTCAAGTTGTCTATGATCAAGTAAAGGTCTCCAAGTAGTCCATAACCGCGGACACGACTATTCGAATAGTTCATTAACCCTGCAGGGGTGTACATCTTCACACGCGTGTCATCACTTATCGCCTCGTTCTTGTCACCCTTCAAGCGGGTGTCGGACGTCGATGAAACCAAGGCACTACCCTCACATCACCTTCTCTAATCCAGGAGTCGACTACCTGAGTTTGTCACCGCTCGAGAGTCCGGCCGGTTCCACGAAACGGACTCAAATACTGCAAGGGACCGAGACGCCACCTTTGACAGATGGTTTCCCTGCCTCACAGGTCCACCCACATATCTATAGTTAGGTCAAATGGAAAGACCGAATCTAGTGTGACTCCTGGACCGGATCGGGTACGTAAAGAGGCCAAACGGGGCTCCCATAAAACCCAACATGTGGTCACACTCTTTGTCATGGATCACAAAACAGGAACTCGGGGCCTCGGGCAGTGTTCAACGAGACAACCCACTGTATGCTCCTACACAACCTCTCATCGTTCACCTTTGTTTAGGGTGGATTCACCAACATGTTATCATCAGCACCACTGTGTTCATTCCATCCCGACTCACAATCATAACATCCTCATTGTATCACTAAGCAGCAATAAGCTGTAACAGTTGCAGGGGCCACATGCTCATCAATCAACTCCTAAATCTGCTAGGATTGTGGTTTGCTTAATACGGTGACAAAATGATAGGTCATGCATCGGAATGGGTTCAACTATGCGAAAGAACGTGTCTCGGTGATCTCCTAAACATGCATAAGAGAGACTGAGAGGGAAGTAGGATTTTATAGACATGATAAATGGGGTTTGCTTGCCTTGTTGACGATGCACGGGTCTTAACGGTGGTCTTCTTCTTCGGGGTGATCACCGTCTCGGAATGTCTGTCATCGGAGGCAATCATCAACAAGGGGGGACAACTTCAGAAGTAAAAATGATAAGGTTGTCCATGATGTATATGGTACTGGTATGTTGACAATTCAATTTAATTGAAGTGTATTGCAAAGGATTTGCAAATTCAAACTTCAAATTTGAATTCAAATTAAGCCATATGAACATTTTCTACTATGCCCCCATTTTAAAATGGTCAAACATGAAAACAAATTGCGTATTCTTAATCCTTGCATTTTTCTGATAATTTTTCATATATTATATGTTAAATTTGGAGTTCATATGAATTAACTATGAATTTCTAAAGTTTATTCAATTTTCTGGATTTACTGGAATTATTTAAACCTGGAAAAAGCTTTACTGCATCAGCATTGTGTCATGCTGACGTCAGGGATGCTGACTGGTCAAACTGACCTGTGGGGCCAGGGTGTCAGCCTCAGGGGGGTTAATCCCTCTGTTTTAAATTAAATCGTGGTTTAATTAGAGGGTTGGGCCCACCTATCTGTGGCTATGAGGGGGTTTAGTTGGGGTAATTAGCACTAATCTAATTGGGCTCACCGGCGGCTCAACGCCGGCGACCCCAGTGCTTGGCGGCGCTTTCCTGGACGGCGAGGCTGGCCACCAAATGCCAAGCCAAGGTCATCAGGAGGACGTCATTGCTCGCGCACGTCTTCTGGAGCACGCGGGCGGCCTCGGGAGGCACTGGAGCATGGCCGACATCGAGCTCCCGCGGCGGCCGTTGACTGGTGAAGAGGGAAACGGTCACGGGGGCAAGGAGGAGAGCAGGAGAAGGGGGAAAACAACGAGGGGCTCACCCCGGATGCAATGGCGTCGACGGTGAAGACGGAGAAGGCGCGGTGGCGGTGTATTTCCCGATGGGGTCCACGGCGGCTGGCGGCAAAACGGCGAAGATGGCGTCGTCCTCGGGGCTGTTGGGCTCGAATTGATGCTGCTGGTCGAAGGAGTCGTCGCTGGGGAGTCCTCTAGACAACACGGCGGTACGGGGGAGGCACGGTGGCCACGGTGGCGCACGACGGCGGCGAGTCGGGGTCCTCGGGCTTGTGCTGGAGCTCGCGAGAGAGGGAGAGGGACGAATTGGGAGAGAGGGAGAAGAGACCTAGGGCCTCCAGGACGTCCACAAAAGGCGCTAAAAGGCCGCGGGGCAAGCAGGAGGTGGCCTGGGCGAAAATATGCTCGCCATGGCGGCGAGCTGCCTGCCTGGCCACGGGTAGAAGAGGAAGGTGCCCCTGGTGGGCTGGGCCTGGCTTCTGCTAGTTGGGCCCAAGCCAGGTAGGCCTCTTTTCTGTTTTTCTTCTTTTCTTTTTATTTTTGTTATTTGTTTTGCTCTGGTAAAAAAAATACCATAGCATTTTATAAAAATGCCCAAATATTTTTATAAATACTAGGTAACCAGTAGCAAGTCACTTGTAGAATTTGAGCATTTTTGAAATTCAAAACATTTGAATTTCAAATCAAATAGGGGTCAAATTTAATTTCCAGGGCACATTTTGAATTTTTGAATATTCCATGGGCATGGGAATTAACCCAAACCACTTTTGAAATGATCACCACCATTTATAGGAATTTTCCAAATACTCAAATGATTTTTGGAAAAATATTTTTATCTGGCCATTTGATTTAATTTCTCAGGGCTTTTCATTTCCCCATTTTTGAATTTTCTTTTGAATTTTTGCATGATGCAAAGGGAACAAACAA
This sequence comes from Bromus sterilis, assembly GCA_950022295.1. Taxonomy (NCBI): domain Eukaryota; kingdom Viridiplantae; phylum Streptophyta; class Magnoliopsida; order Poales; family Poaceae; genus Bromus; species Bromus sterilis. The sequence goes on along the minus strand of OX465599.1, from coordinate 139,392,277 downwards.
ACCCTAGCACTTACCTAACTTGGGGTTGTGACAACTCGCCCACACTCAAAAGAATCTCGTCCCGAGATTCAGAAGTCGTCGGAAGGAAGGTGGGGTACTCGGCACGGAGGCGGTCCTCTCTTTCCCATGTTGCTTCTTTCTCGGAGTGATGTGACCATTGCACTTTGAGGAACTTGATCTTCTGACGACGAGTGACACGCTATGCTGAATCAAGAATACGAACGTGGTACTCTCGATATGAAAGGTCATCTTGGAGATCAAGCGTTTCATGGTCGACTTCGCGGATGGGGTACTTGAAGCAACGCCTGAGTTGTGACACATGGAATACATCGTGTACTCGGGAAAGATGAGGGGGTAGTTCAAGTTGGTAGGAAACTTCTCCACGTTTAGCGAGAATGCGGAAAGGTCCGATGTAACGTGGGGCCAACTTGCCTTTGATACCAAATCGTTGGGTTCCCTTCAGAGGAGTAACCCGAAGGTACGACTTCTCATCAAGATTGTAGCTCTCTTCCCTATGATGACGATCATAGTAGCTTTTCTGACGAGACTGGGCGGCTTTCAATCGATCACGAACAATGCGAACTTGCTCTTCTGCTTCCTTGATCATATCCGGTCCAAAGAGTTGTCTTTCACCGGTTTCCGACCAGTTTAGGGGTGTTCGACATCGTCGGCCATAGAGGAATTTAAAGGGAGCCATGTTCAGACTAGATTGATAGCTATTGTTATAAGAAAATTCGGCGAAGGGAAGATATTTCTCCCAATTATTTCTGAAAGAGATAACACAGGCTCTGAGCTTGTCTTCCAAGATTTGATTAACCCTTTCAACTTGACCGCTAGATTGAGGATGGAAAGCTGTACTAAAGGAGAGATGAGTTCCCATAGCATTTTGAAAACTTTCCCAAAATCTAGAGGTGAAAAGGCTACCACGATCAGAATTGATTTCCAAAGGAACACCGTGAAGAGACACAATTCTAGAGACATTCAAGTCCGCCAACTGACTAGCAGATATAGACTCGCGAACTGGAAGGAAGTGAGAAACTTTGGAAAGTCGATCAATGACAACGAAGATGGCATCATTTCCTTTCTGGGTTTTTGGAAAGCCGGTGATGAAGTCCATACCGACCTTGTCCCATTTCCACTCGGGAATAGACAATGGTTGAAGAGTACCAGCAGGTCTTTGGTGTTCTGCCTTAATGCGACGACAAACATCACACTCGGCAACAAATCGTGCAAAGTCTCTCTTCATCCGGGTCCACCAAAATCTCTGGCGTAGATCTCGGTACATTTTTGTGCTACCGGGATGAATTGAGAGGGGAGTGTCATGAGCTTCCTTAAGGATCAACTGCTTTAGGTCTTCATTTTCAGGAACTACCAAACGATTTTCAAAGAATATCGTTCCTTGATCATTTGCAGAGAAACATTTAGCAACTCCGCTAATAATGTTCTGCTTGATCTCTTGAATACTACTATCTTGTTTCTGGGCGGCTATGATTTGATCCTCAAGGGTTGGTTTCGCCACCAAGGTAGAAAGAAATCCATGAGGAACTATCTCAAGATTGAGCTTGCGAAATTCCTCATGAAGAAGTGGTTGATACTGTTGTAACATGAGGTTGTTACAATACGACTTATGACTTAGTGCATCAGCCATGACATTGGCTTTGTCTGGGGTGTAAGAAATTCCTAAGTCATAATCTTTTATCAACTCTATCCAGCGTCTTTGCCTGAGATTAAGATCTGGCTGGGTGAATATGTATTTGAGGCTTTGGTGGTCGGAATATATCTCGCAACGATTACCAAGGAGGTAATGTCGCCAAGTCTTCAGGGCATGAACTACGACAGCGAGTTCAAGATCATGGGTAGGATAGTTCTCTTCATGTGGACGCAACTGGCGTGAAGCGTAAGCTACCACATGTCTATCTTGCATAAGTATGCATCCTAACCCTTGCCGTGAAGCATCCCAATAGATCTCGAAATCCCTTTTGGTGTCTGGAGGTGCAAGTACGGGTGCAGAAGTCAATCTTCTTTTTATCTCTTGAAAGCTTTCCTCGCACTTGGGAGTCCATTGGAATTTCTTATCTTTCTTTACGAGTTCAGTTAGAGGCTTTGCAACTTTTGAGAAGTTCTCTACGAAGCAAAGGCAATAGCTTGCTAGGCCGAGAAAACTCCTAACTTGCTTAACCGATTCAGGTGGAGTCCAGTCAAGGACGGCCTGAACTTTCTCGGGATTGACTGCAACACCTTTCGCAGAAATCACGTGGCCTAAGTAGGTCACTTCTGGTAGCCAAAATTCACACTTGGAGAACTTGGCATAAAGGCGATGCTCTCTAAGTTTCATCAATACCAACCTAAGATGTCATGCGTGCTCTTCTTCGTTCTTCGAGTAGATGATAATGTCATCAAGATAAACCACAACAAATTTATCTAAGTACTCCATGAAGATCGAATTTATAAAGCGCAAAAAAGTGGCTGGGGCATTGGTTAAACCGAAGGACATGACGGTGTACTCGTAAAGACCATATCGAGTAGTGAAAGCCGTCTTGGGAATGTCCTCATTTCGGATTTTGATTTGATGATAGCCTAATCTCAAATCCATCTTGGAGAAGACAGAGGATCCAGCAAGTTGATCATAAAGATCATTGATCCTGGGCAGTGGGTATTTGTTCTTTATCGTCGCTAGATTTAGCGGGCGATAGTCTACGCACATCCTTTCTGTTCCATCTTTCTTCGTTATGAACAGAACGGGGCAACCCCATGGCGATGAGCTAGGGCGGATGAAGCCTTTTGCCAAAGAAGCATCAAGTTGGGTTTTTAGCTCAGCTAACTCATGTGGGGCCATTCTATATGGGCGTTTGGAAATTGGGGCTGTGCCTGGTATAAGATCCACTATGAACTCTACACACCTGTCGGGTGGCATTCCCGGCAGCCCTTCAGGAAAGACATCCGAGAAGTCACGAACCACCGGAATATCTTCAAGGTCTGGAAGGGGAAGCACATTTAAAGTATGCACCTGGATTCTTGTTCTTGGTGAGGAGTAATCTATTGTCTGGCCTGAAGGATGGATGAGTTTAACTGATTTGGCTTTACGATCAAGGAAATCATTCTGCCTTGATAACCAATCCATTCCTAGGATGACATCAATGTCCGAAGACTTGAGGGCTATAAGAGAAGCAAGGAATACTAAACCCTCAATTGCAATTTGATTGCCATGGCTTACTCTATTATTTTTCCATTTGGAACCAGGAGTTTGAATGATCATTGGAGAAAACATTTCTTCAAAAGGAAATTCATGACGAAGTGCATAACTCTCTGACATGAATGAATGAGAAGCTCCTGGATCGAAAAGAACGGAGGCGGGAACATGATTGACTGGGAGTGTGCCAAGGATGACATCAGAAGTAGCAGTGGTGTCCTCAACTGAGATTTAGTTCACATATCCACTACCTGTGACTGAAAGCTTTGCTGGAAAGGTTTTGGTGGTGGATTTCTTTGGAGGCTTGTGACTAGGTCGACGTGGTGCCACCAACACTGTAGGGCATTATCGGAAGTAATGGCCTGTCAGACCACACGTGAAACACATCCTGCCTGAATTGCTGGGAGCAGGATTACTTGATTGCACACCATCATTCCTGGGAGGAACAATGTGTTGAGGTGGATGAAATATATTGGATGGTGGTCTCTGAAGAAAGTTTTGAGGTATGGCACTAGTTGGAATCCATATTCTGCGTTTCTGAGGGGCTGAACTGGAAGAAGGATCAAGCTCAAGAGCATGCTTGCAGGACTCTTCGAACACTTCATTGCCATGCTCAGCTCTAAAGGATCTGTTGACTAAATCCTCAAAGGTGGCAAATTCAAGGAGGTTGATATCATGGCGGAGGATGGGGCTAAGTCCCTTACGGAACCTTGCCTGCTTTCTCGCATCGGTGGTGATCTCATCTTGGGCATAACGAGCAAGACGGTTGAACTCTCTCAGGTACTCATGATTGGACATCTCTCCTTGAGTCAGATTGCAGAACTCTTCCTTCTTGCGCTCCATCAACTCATCCAGAATGTGGTACCCTCGAAAGGCATCACGGAACTCCTGCCAAGTCACTAGGTGACCATCAGGCTGCATTGCAACATAGTTCTCCCACCATTCAGCAGCAGCACCTTCCAAAAAGTATGCCGCGAATATAACTCGATCATTGGGAGCAACATGTGCCGTGTCAAGCTTACGCTCGATGGAACGGAGCCAGTCATCAGCTTCAAGGGGCTCAGAAGAACATCGGAATACCGGTGGCTTGAGGAGGATGAAGTCCTGAATGCTCACTACCACATTGCAATGACGTGAGGTATTCTGCTCGATGAGCTCCAGAAGGCGTGTTTGATCACGTCGATTCTTCTCAGCTTCCATCATGATTTCCGCCGCAGAAGGCGGTGGTGGAGGTGCATCATCATTCCGATTCCAAACACGGTCTCGATTGCGACGAACAGAACTACGAGTTCCACCTGACATCCTGTGTGATAAATGTCAACAATCAGAACAGGTTGTATGATGGAATCAAAGACAAGAAGGACATGACGAAGACGGAAAAATTGTAATGCAAAGGCAAAGATTCATAGAAACATGGGATAAATCGGGCAGCATAACAGCTACACCGGGATGGAGAATGAAACAACCATGAAGAGATTGGACAAAACTTCTTCAAGGAACTCAAAACACGGAGACTCTGGACGACCACAACAATCCTACGGCTACAAGGAAGCACTCAACGAGATGTTCTAGCAAGACATAGATGAGCCTAGTCCTATCATCCCGTAGAAAAGATAAGGGTGACCCATAACTCAGATCGATGAGGGTAAGGAGAAAAAGAAGCCTTACGTTGTTCCCATTATACCCAGAGTAACTATATAACTATAGAATGCTAGACTCGACTTCGACCAAGGGTTGAATAATCCTACAGACAGTCCTGTTCTGATACCAAGTCTGTCGGGACCTGGGGTTAGCGTATGTAATTCCAGTCACGATGCAATCACATGGAGAACCGAGATTCGTACCCACTTGTCTAAGAAGACAAGGCCAAGCACAGAACACTCTCGGAAAGCATCAAACATGAGGGGCATCCCATCCAGGCCGGACGATCAACTGAGATGGGTCCTCAACGTCCGCTCACAAGTCTAATTGCTTATGGGTGGTGAATCCCATACTCATAGACAAGTCGCCTCAACCATGTTATCGATTGAATCCTAACTCTTACATAGACTTACTCCAGCCTGATCACTTAGTCGGGTTCTAGGGCGGGCTCGATCATACAACAAAGTGTGCATGTGACAGAGTCACGAGCAATCGCATCGCGATGCCCCAAGCTGCGCACATCTAAGGGCCACTTGGTGTATAAAAGACCGCCAGCCAGATCACAACTAAGGTCTCGAAAACCCATACCAAGACATGCATGTTATAATCATACACGCATCACACATGTCTAGTATGAACAACAGGTATCATCCCATAACTCTACAAAGTACTTCTTTATTGACTGACACATTGAGTATACAAAGATCACATGTGTGTGATCAACATTACATCATACAACGGAAGAAAATTAGGTCTGAGTACAGACAAGTTTAACAAATGGCTTAGAGAATCCCTGTAAACATACATGCCCTTCCACGAGGGACCAGACTGCTGTCTGGAACTATACTACCAAGGTCAACGTCGAGCTTCACGAAGGTGACTCCATCGGGGTCCGGGTTCTCATCTAAAACATAGAATAAGCAAACGTGAGTACAAAGTCGTACTCAGCAAGACTTACATCAGAACTATACTACTCATGCTCAAGTTTCAAGGTAAAGGAGGTGGGGTTCAACATGCAGAAGTACCAGCTTTGACTTGGCTAGTCCTGTACTACGAGTACCAGACTTGAGGTAAGAAGCGTACACGAGTCCACTACCAAGTCTCCAAACAATACACCACTATGGTTACTTCCTCGACTTCCCCACGAGAAAGCACGCCATAGCACTCACGCTTATCTTGCGAGTTTTATAAGTGTCCATTCAAGTTGTCTATGATCAAGTAAAGGTCTCCAAGTAGTCCATAACCACGGACACGACTATTCGAATAGTTCATTAACCCTGCAGGGGTGTACATCTTCACACGCGTGTCATCACTTATCGCCTCGTTCTTGTCACCCTTCAAGCGGGTGTCGGACGTGGATGAAATCCAGGAGTCGACTACCTGAGTTTGTCACCGCTCGAGAGTCCGGCCGGTTCCACGAAACGGACTCAGATACTACAAGGGACCGAGACGCCACCTTTGACAGATGGTTTCACTGCCTCACAGGTCCACCCACATATCTATAGTTAGGTCAAATGGAAAGCCCGAATCTAGTGTGACTCCTGGACCGGATCGGGTACGTAAAGAGGCCAAACAGGGCTCCCATAAAACCCTACATGTGGTCATACTCTTTGTCTTGCATCACAAAACAGGAACTCCGGGCCTAGGGCAGTGTTCAACGAGACAACCCACTGTGTACTCCTACACAGCCTCTCATCGGTCACCTTTGTTTAGGGTGGATTCACCAACACGTTATCATTAGCACCACTGTGTTCATTCCATCCCGACTCACAATCATAACATCCTCATTGTATCACTAAGAAGCAATAAGCAGTAACAGTTGCAGGGGCCACATGCTCATCAATCAACTCCTAAATCTGCTAGGATTGTGGTTTTCTTAATACGGTGACAAAATGATAGGTCATGCATCGGAATGGGTTCAACTATGCGAAAGAACGTGTCTCGCTGATCTCCTAAACATGCATAAGCGAGACTGAGAGGGAAGTAGGATTTTATAGACATGATCAATGGGGTTTGCTTGCCTTGTTAACGATACACGGGTCTTAACGGTGGTCTTCTTCTTCGGGGTGATCACCGTTTCGGAACGTCTGTCATCGGAGGCAATCATCAACAAGGGGGGACAACTTCGGAAGTAAAAATGCACATACACATGATAAGGTTGTCCATGATGTATATGGTACTGGTATGTTGACAATGCAATTTAATTGAAGTGTATTGCAAATGATTTTCAAATTCAAACTTCAAATTTGAATTCAAATTAAGCCACATGCACATTTGCTACTGTTCCCCCATTTTAAATTGGTCAAACATGAATTTTTTTTCATATTCTTAATCCTTGCATTTTTCTGATAATTTTTCATATATTATATGTTAAATTTGGAGTTCATATGAATTAACTATGAATTTCAAAAGTTTATTCAATTTTCTGGATTTAGTGGAATTATTTAAACCTGGAAAAAGCTTTACTGCATCAGCATTATGTCATGCTGACGTCAGGGATGCTGACTGGTCAAACTGACCAGTGGGGCCAGGGTGTCAGCCTCAGGGGGGTTAATCCCTCTGTTTTAAATTAAACCGTGGTTTAATTAGGGGGTTGGGCCCACCTGTCTATGGCTGTGAGGGGGTTTAGTTGGGGTAATTAGCACTAATCTAAATGGGCTCACCAGCGGCTCAACGCCGGCGACCCCAATGCACGGCGGCGCTTTCCTGGACAGCGAGGCTGGCCACCAAATTCCAAGCCAAGGGCATCAGGAGGACGCCCTTGCTCGCGCACGTCTTCTGGAGCACGCGGGCGGCCTCGGGAGACACCAGAGCATGGCCGACATCGAGCTCCCGCGGCGGCCGGCGACTAGTGAAGAGGGAAACGGGCACGGGGGAGAGCGGGAGAAGGGGGAAAACAACGAGGGACTCACCCCGGATGCAATGGCGTCGACGGTGAAGACGGAGAAGGCGCGATGGCGGTGTATTTCCCGACGGGGTCCACGGCGGCCGGCGGCAAATCGGCGAAGATGCCGTCGTCGTCGGGGCTGTTGGGCTCGAATTGATGCTTCTGGTCGAAGGAGTCGTCGCTGGGGAGTGCTGTGGACAACACGGAGGCACGGGGGAGGCACGGTGGCCACGGTGGCGCACGACGGCGGCGAGTCGGGGTCCTCGGGCTTGTGCTGGAGCTCGCGAGAGAGGGAGAGGGACGAACTGGGAGAGGGGGAGAAGAGACTTGGGGCCTCCAAGATGTCCACAGAAGGCGCTAGAAGGCCGCGGGGCAAGCAGGAGATGGCCTGGGCGACGGCATGCTCGCCACGGCGGCGAGCTTCCTGCCTGGCCACGGGTAGAAGACGAAGGTGCCCCTGGTGGGCTGGGCCTGGCTTCTGCTAGTTGGGCCCAAGCCAGGTAGGCCTCTTTTCTGTTTTTCTTCTTTTCTTTTTATTTCTCTTATTTGTTTTTCTCTGGTAAAAAAAATACCATAGCATTTTATAAAAACACCCAAATATTTTTATAAATCCTAGGTGACCAATAGCAAGTCACTTGTAGAATTTGAGCATTTTTGAAATTCAAAACATTTGAATTTCAAATCAAATAGGGGTCAAATTTAATTTCCAGGGCACATTTTGAATTTTTGAATATTCCATGGGCATGGGAATGAACCCAAACCACTTTTGAAATGATCACCATCATTTATAGGAATTTTCCAAATACTCAAATGATTTTTGGAAAAAGATTTTTATCTGGCCATTTGATTTAATTTCTCAGGGCTTTTCTTTTCCCCATTTTTGAATTTTCTTTTGAATTTTTGCATGATGCAAAGGGCACAAACAAACCCTAGCACTTACCTAACTTGGGGTTGTGACACCCTTGTCTTCTAAGCCTCCTATCTCTTCTGTCTAGAAAACTGCTCCATCAAAGCAGAACACTAGTGTCTCGAATCCAAAGCAAATAGTTGACAAGGCTTAAGTGGCTGCAAAGTCCACTGAAGTAGAACTCCGAAAGGAGGTGAAAGAAGAAGAGGAATTGAGATTTGAGGAACCTAAAGAAGCAACTGCGAAGAAAAAGCTTGCTGAAGCCAACAAGGCCGCTTTCGAAGCAGATGCGAAGCGCAAGCTTGCTGATGCAGCAAGGAAATAAAAATATGTTGTTGCCGAAGTTGAAAAGCTGAAGGAACAATCCACTGAAGTTGCAGGCAGAGCAACTCTCAAAACTGTTGCAACCAACATTGCCAAAAGAAAAGCCAAGGCAGCTCAAAATTAGGCCCAAGTTCCTAATGCAACCGAAGCAGAAGCCTCTAGGTTGCAGCAAAACAAACCGGCTGAGCCCAACGCTCAAGATGAAATGGATCGTCAGAGTTAGCACAGCTTTCTTGATCCAAGAGATGTTGATCTTTGGGTTGCCTAGGGCATCACCGAAGCTTTATGGAAGAAATGTGAATTTGCAGAAGCTAAGATTGGTGAGGTGTACATGCCTCTGACCATCGAAGAACTTGCCGTTAACTTTCTAAACAAGATGAGAGAGCTAACTGCAAAGGACAAGGTATACATTTCAAAAATTTATAAGTTTCAGAAGAGGTCTGAAACTGAACCCAATGAGGAGATCCAGACTGAAGTCCTTGCCCTTCTTCAGAAAGTCACTGACACTAATCATGTTACCAAGAATGACATCTTGGTTTACAAAGGCAAGACCCGAAACATTGTCCAGGATCTGTGCAAAGGCCACAATGATGCCATTATGGCTGCTGATTCTCAGAAGGAAGATCACCAAAACTGATTCTCCTAACCCTCAAAAGCAGCTGTAACGACCCGAATCTGATAAGATCCGAATCTCTGTGTTTACTGTACTATCCCTGGATTGTAGCTAGCACACACGGTAACAAGAGTGAATATCGAGTAAACATACATCATTTTACTACAAAACGAAGGATCCAGAGTTACATATATCCATACAATGTACACAGCTCAAGGCTGGCATATAATACAGTGGAAACATACAAATTACTAAGCTAGGGGCTCCATCAACGCCACTGGGCTCGTTGAGTGTAGACCCGTGATCCTATCGCCTCTTACATGTCGTCATCTGCACGTGAGTACAACCCAAATGGGTGAGTACTTTGATTGTACTCGCAAGTTGCAACAAAAAGGAATATAACATAATATCCATGCAAGGTAGGAGAAGTGGATAGATAGGGTTTATTTGCGGAAAGCCAATTTTTCCCTAACTAAAATTTTGTCAAATTTCTTTGGAATATAAAATAGTTTTTTAAGATATAGGGTTAGAGTGAAAAACTTGGGTAGATACTCCAAGTTTCAAATCTCCAACCTAAAAATACTTAGGGTCGGAGTAGAACACCCCACGTGTTCAAAACATCAATTTAGAGCCCTTTTGTAAATAGGTTTTAGAAAAGAGAGGCGAGATCCTTCTTCAGTACCAGTCTTCAGTTGCTCAAATTTCCCGTATCCAGGGGCATGGTTAATCGATTAGGTTTGACTCTGCAGAGTTTTTACACTTTACCCACATGATACAATCAACACCAATTTATCGCTACACACTTGGGTGCACGATTGGGAGAAAATTGTGACGAACCATTCCAGAATGGCCCCCTATACCTGTTCCTAGTCCGCCCGATTCCATAGCAATTAAAGCCCCTCTCCGATGGAGGTACCTAGGTAAGGGTTTCCCATTAAGGAAAAACTAAGCCAGAGCCCATAGTAGCATGTGGTTGTACTGTAAGCTACTTCTTACTGTAACTTGGAAGATCTCGGTGTCCTGGGAGGTGGTCCCCACAAAAACCTGTGTGCATGTCCCCAGTCAGGCGCAATCACTCAAGTGTGCAAGTCTTCCGTCAAGCGCAATCACTTAGTGTGCAAGACCCCGGTCGGACGCAATCACTTGTAGACGTTCCCATCAATCTATTCCGCCCAGAGAGTAGAGTTAAAATAGTATAGTTTTTTTTCAAAAGATTTTCATAAAACATTGCTTCGGGAGGAAGCAAGTTAAACATTTGAAGACAAAGTTTGTTGTTGAAACCCATCCCAACTATAAGCAGGGCTAAGCATATAGATATAGCATAAATCCTATGGCTTTATCTAGCAATATACTTTGTGAAAACTTAAGTAAACCATGCAACATGCATAGTGTTTAAAATATAGAAAACATGCATAATATGAAAGTGTAGGTCAAGGCATGATCAAAATTGCAACTTGCCAAAGTCTCTTGAAGTTGATACTCTAATATTTTATCGTTACTCCTTCACCTTATGGTACATCTAACAATAAATGAAAGTACTTCAACACAAAACAAAATCCAAACGAAGATCCAAATAAAGAATACAAAATATTTAACTAGTAATATTGATAAGAAAATAGCTAACACATGATCATGGGTTTGGATAGGGTCAAGCTAGATTGAATGAAAGTATGACATAGGTTTTATTATATGGTTGGGACAAATTGGTACAAGTGAAGATCATGGTTTTCCTATAAGGACTGATTGCCAGACAAGGTTTCGTAAACCAAAATTCCATGAAGAACTATTTAGGATGTTAGACTTATGGTTGACAATGAGTATTAGAATTCATAAGAGTTTTTATGATATTGGAATTTGTTCACGGTTTCTTATAATGTTATATTGATTGTACTTGAGTTACTAGATCAAATACAATTCATGTGAGTGCACCATGTTAACATAATTTGTTTTGATAATATGCAATGGGTTTATGGAGTTGGATGATATAAAGATTTTTGTTAAAGGAAATTAATTATAATTTAATTGAATCCAATTTTTGTTGATTGAATATGACCAGGGATGTTCCTAATAATCTTCCCAAGAAGATTGGCTCAACAATAAAATTAAACTAATGATGGAAATGAATTTTGATAAAAGAAAGGAAACTATAGCTTTGATCAGAAACATGAACTAAACTTAGGTTGAAAAAAAGCGGAAGGATTTCTAACAGAAGTATATGGTTATCGGGAACAATTTTTTGTATAAGAAATATTTTCATATGAATTACGGATTAATATATATAGTAAAAATACTAAAATTCATATTTAAATTATAATTAATTTCTGGACTTATCAAAAGTAGAATATTTTAGTTCTATAATAAAATACATGTTTCAAGGAATCCGGGGATATCAAATTTGTCGAATTTGGAGTTATGATTTTCTGAAGTTTGTGTGTTTCTCTAAAAAAGAATTACAGGATTAAATGAGAGATTGCCACATGGCAGATTCTTTTTAGCTAATACCTCTTCAATTAAGTGATATAACAAGAGGCGTTTGATCAAGATCTGACGCCTGAGGATAAAATGGGTTAAAGACTCACCGGAGTTGGGTGGCTGGGTCGTCGGAGTTGGGAGGTGATCTGGCCGGCGTTGTCGGATTTAAGTCAAAGAGGGCCACCGACGAAGATGGGACATTGTAAGGGCTGGAGACGACTATTCCAAACCTTCTGGACAAGGTCTCGATGACGATGGCTTCCTTGACAAATGGCTACGGATCGCCGGACTTAGCAAAAAGTTGCCGGAGTTTACATTGATGGAGATGTCCCGCTCCGGTTGCATTTCGGTAGAAGACATCATGTCTAGCGTGTGAGAGGACGAAAATAAGAAAGAATGGAAGAAGAATCAGGGCAAGAGGTTCACCGTATACGCCGCGATCTACGACGAACGGTGGTGGCAGCAGGAACTCCGGCGAGAAATTACCGGCATGTTAGAGGGTCATACCGTTGTCTATGAGGGGGATTTGGAAGTGGAGCGAGTGGGCTATCTCCGGGACACATTTATAGGGTCCCTGGAGGTCGAAATCGAGCTGCACATGGTGGCCATTAATGGCAGTGGTTTCTCTTCGAGGTCATGGCCACTAGGGCATCTTTATGGCGCAGTAGAGAAGGGGAAGGGTCGAGGGAGAGGAGAGAAGCCCGTTCTGGGGGTTAGTGGGGTTGGGGAGGGTAAGGGCCGTCTGGGGCGGCATGGCATGGAAGCCATGGTCGTCTTTCTCCTAAGTTGTGAGCTCTTTGTTCGTTCGTTTTTTGGCACAAGTGAAGGCTGGGCTGCTTGCTGCGCACGTGGGCGCGAGTGGGGTAATGGGCCTGGCCTAGTAGATCCAAAAATCCTATTTTCTATTTGCTAATAGCACAAAAATTCCATATTCTATATATTTAAAATCAAATCTCTTACCAATAAATCATAGAATTTAATCATAAAAAAAAATATAGAGAGAGAGAGTATAGAAAGTATATTTTCTTCTCTTAATAAATATTATAAATATATTTTATCAAAATATAAATCATTTGAGGTATTAATAAATTCCCCAAACTATTTTTATGATATTATAAATACAAAAATGATTTTATAAAATATCCAAGTATTCAAATAAGAATTATTCAATATTTCCAATAATAATTTTGGAGAAGTCATATTATCTCCACTCATACTTATTTGATTTATTGGAATTATTTAAATAACCTTTAATTGACAATATCAATTAACTCCAAATAGACATTGGTCCACAATTAATTTGAGAAAGTCATTTTATTCTCACTCTAAAATATTTAATTGTGGTTTCCACAAATTTCAAAAGAAACAAAGATGAAGAAAATCTTTCTTTGAATTTTCGAATAAACCTCCCAACCAAGATTCCATTATTGGATAAATGATTATCCAATTCTAATAAATGGTTTGCAAAGGTTTAAGAAAAGACTCAAAGAAAAGACAACCAATTTTTCCCTAACGAAAATTTTGTAAAATTTCTTTGGAATATAAAATAGTTTTTTAAGATATAGTGTTAGAGTGAAACACTTTGGTAGATACTCCAAGTTTCAAATCTCCAACCAAAAAATACTTAGGGTCAAAGTAGAACACCCCACGTGTTCAAAACATCAATTTAGAGCCCTTTTGTAAATATATTTTAGAAAATAGAGGGGAGATCTTTCTTCACTACCAGTTTTCAGTTGCTCAAATTGCCCGTATCCAGGAGCATGGCTAGTCGATTAGGTTTGACTCTGCAGAGTTTGTACACTTTACCCACATGACACAATCAACCCCAATTTATCTCTACACACCTGGGTGCACGATTGGGAGAAAATTGCGACGAAGCTTTCCATAATGGCCCCCTATACCTGTTCCTAGTCCGTCCGATGCCATGGAAATTAAATCCCCTCTCCGATGGCCGTACCTAGGTAAGGGTTTCCCATTAAGTAAAAACTATGACAGAGCCCATAGTAGCATGTGGTTGTACTAGAAGCTACTTCTTACTGTAACTTGGAAGATCTCGGTCTCCTGGGCAGCGGTCCCCACCAAAACCTGTGTGCATGTCCCCAGTCGGGCACAATCACTCAAGTGTGCAAGTCCTCCGTCGAGCGCAATCACTTAGTGTGCAAGACCCTAGTCGGGCGCAATAACTTGTAGACGTTCCCATCAATCCATTCCGCCTAGAGAGTAGAGTTAAAATAGTATTTTTTTTGTTTTAAATAGATTTTCATAAAAGATTGCTTTAGGAGGAAGCAAGTTAAACATTTGAAGACAAAGTTTGTTGTTGAAACCCATCCCAACTATAAGCAGGGCTAAGCATATAGATATAGCATAAATCCTATGGCTTTATCTAGCAATATACTGTGTGAAAACTTAAGTAAACCATGCATAGTGTTTAAAATACCGAAAACATGCATTATATGAAAGTATAGGTCAAGGCATGATCAAATTGCAACTTTCCCGAGTCTCTTGAAGTTGATACTCTAATTTTGTATCATTACTCCTTCACCTTATGATACATCTAACGATAAAGGAAAGTACTTCAACACACAACAAAATCCAAACGAAGATCCAAATAAAGATACAAATAAAGAATACAAAATATTAAACTAGTAATATTGATAAGAAAATATCTAAGACATGATCATGGGTTTGGATAGGGTCAAGCTAGATTGAATGAAAGTATGACATAGGTTTTATTATATGGTTGGGAAAAATTGGTACAAGTGAAGATCTTGGTTTTCCTATATGGACTGATTGCGAGACAAGTTTTCGGAAACCAAAATTCCATGAAGAACTATTTAGGATGTTAGACTTATGGTTGACAATGAGTATTAGAATTCATAGGAGTTTTTATGATATTGGAATTTGTTCACGGTTTCTTATAGTGTTATATTCATGGTACTTGAGTTACTAGATCAAATACAATTCATGTGAGTGCACCATGTTAACATAATTTGTTTTGATAATATGCATTGGGTTTATGGAGTTGGATGATATAAAGATTTTTGTTAAATGAATTTAATTATAATTCAATTGAATCCAAGTTTTGTTGATGGAATATGACCAGGGATGTTCCTAATAATCTTCTCAAGAAGATTGGCTCAACAATAAAATTAAACTAATGATGGAATTGTATTTTGATAAAAGAAAGGAAACTATAGCGTTGAGCCAAAACATGAAATAAACTTAGTTGAAAAAAAAGCGGAAGGATTTCTAACAGAAGTATATGGTTATCGGGACCAATTTTTTGTATAAGAAATATTTTCATATGAATTAAAGATTAATATATATACTAAAAATACTCAAATTCATATTTAAATTCTAATTAATTTCTGGACTTATCAAAATTGGAATATTTTAGTTCTATTATAAAGTACATATTTCAAGGAATCCGGGGATATCAAATTTGTCGAATTTGGAGTTGTGGTCTAGGAGATATGATTTTCTAAAGTTTGTGTGTTTTTCGGAAAAAGAATTACGGGATTAAATGAGAGATTGCCACATGGAAGATTCTTATTAGCTGATACCTCTTCACTTAAGTGATATAATAAGAGGCGTTTGATCAAGATCTGACGGCTGAGGATAAAAGGGGTTAAAGACTCACCGGAGTTGGGTGGCTGGGTCGCCGGAGTTGGGCGGTGATTATGACGGCGTTGACGGATTTAAATGAAAGATGGCCACCGACAAAGATAGGATGTTGTACGGGCTGGAGACGACTGTTCCAAACCTTCTGGACAAGGTCTTGATGACGATGGCTTCCTTTACAAATGGCTACGGCTCGCCGGACTTAGCAAAAAGTCGCCGGAGTTTACATTGATAGAGATGTCGCGCTCCGGTTGTAGTTCTGCAGAACACATCATGTCTAGTGTGTGAGAGGATGAAAATAAGAAAGAATGGAAGAAGAATCAGGCCAACAGGTTCACCGTATGCGCCGCGATCTACGACGAACGGTGGTGGCAGTGGGAACTCCGGCGAGAAATTACCGGCATGTTAGAGGGTCATACCGCTGTCTATGAGGGGCATTTTGAAGAGGAGGGAGTGGGCTATCTCTGGGACACATTTATAGGGTCCTTGGAGGACGAAATCGAGCTGCACATGGTGGTCATTAATAGCAGCGGTTTCTCTTTGAGGTCATGGCCACTAGGGCATCTTATGGCGCACTAGAGAAGGGGAAGGGTCGAGGGAGAGGAGAGAAACCGGTTCCGAGGGTTAGTGGGGTTGGCGAGGGTAAGGGGCGTTGGGGGAGGCATGCATGGAAGCCACGGTCGTCTTTCTCCTGTACGCGTAGGTACAGAGGTAGAAGATGAACGAGTTGTGAGCTCTTTGTTCGTTCGTTTTTTTGGCCCAAGTGAAGGCTGGGCTGCTTGCTGCGCGCTTGGGAGCGAGAGGTGTAATGGGCCTGGCCCAGTAAATCTAAAAATCCAATTTTTTATTTCCTAATAGCACAAAAAATCCATATTCTATATATTTAAAATCAAATCTCTTACCAATAAATCATAGAACTTAATCATTCAAAAATAATAATATAGAGAGAGAGTATAGAAAGTATATTTTCTTGTCTTAATAAATATTATAAATATAATTTTATCGAAATATAAATCATTTGAGGTATTAATAAATTCCCCAAATTAATTTTAGGATATTATAAATACAAAAATGATTTTATAAAATATCCAAGTATTCAAATAGGAATTATTAAATATTCCCAATAATAATTTTGGAGAAGTCATATTATCTCCACTCATACTTATTTGATTTATTGGAAATATTTAAATAACCTTTAAATGACAATATCAATAAACTCCAAATAGACATTGGTCCACAATTAATTTGAGAAAGTCATTTTATTCTCACTCTAAAATATTTAATTTTGGTTTCACCAAATTTCAAAAGAAACAAAGATGAAGAAAATCTTTCTTTGAATTTTCGAATAAACCTCGCAACCAAGATTTCCATTATTGGATAAATAATTATCCAATTTTAATAAATGGTTTGCAAAGGTTTAAGAAAAGACTCAAAGTGTTAGTTTCCCATTAAAACAAAGCAAATCAGATAATAATATTTATTTATTAACATTCCAAAATTTAGAAAATTTTGGGATGTTACAGCAGCCTTCCAAGAGGAAGAAACAGAAGAAAGCCCGTCTAACCTTAAGTGACGCGGCTGAACTTGAAGAAGATGGCGTGTCCAATCCGCCCGAAGTTGTTCCTCCTCCAGCACCAATTGTTGTTGCTGCCACTGAATCCATTCTGCCAAAACCACCTTCTACCCGAGTTCCAACTCCTACCCCTCCTCAACAAGAAGATTTGGAGCAAGCTTCTCCCGAAGCAAATCCCCTCTCATGTTCCTTAGTCATATCCTCCTGACCAGTCTAAACTTGTTGCTCAAGTGAATGAGCCTGTAGCTCAGTATTTCGCTCCCACTCGGACTGCTGAAGTGTCTGAAGCCAATGCTAATGAAGCTAATGCTTGCAAGGATGGCGATGAAGAAGAGATTGAAATTATGAATCCCTCTCAAGAGCTTGCATTGGTTGCTACCCAGGATGCTATCCTCTTAACCAGAACCAGAACTAGATCTGCATCTCTCCCTCGTGTTGTTGTTCCCACAAAAGAAACTCAACTCAAAAATAATTACCCTCGAGAAACTTTTCCTATATTGTTGGGTGATAGCAGTTCAAGACATCGTCCACAAATTGATGTCTTGTGCCACAAAAGCAAATTAAGCTGCTTTGGTGAGAGCCCTTACTGATACGTCCAAAATGCATCACTATTTTACATCATAATTTACCTCTATTCATTGATATATTTCCTGTTATGATGATGTTCTTATAGTGTTTTGGCTTGTTTTACACAGTTTACAACTTTCTGGTGCCGAAACAGCAGACGCAGGAATCATCGGGGAAAATTGCACATCAAGTGTCCATATCAGCACATCTCCAAATGACCTGAAATTCATGGGGCACAACTTTCTGAAGAATTGACGAAGACCAGCCGAAGGGAACCCGGAGGGGGCCACCAGGATCCCAGGCGCCCTGGTGCCGCCCCCCTTAGGCCACGCCAGGTGGCCGCCTAGGAGGTGGGCCCCACTCCAGAAGCCCCCTTTGGCCTATATCATCGTCGTGACCTATAAAACCCAGAAAAAAAGAGTTTCCGGAGTTCCGCCGCCGCTCCATGGCGGAAACCTACAGATAAGAAAAAACCTTTCTGGCATGCAGATTCCGCCGGGGAGATCTCCTCCCGGAGGGGGTGATCGTCCTCATCGTCATCACCATCTTCACGGGCATCATCGATATCATCATCTCCATCATCCTCACCATCAACACCATCTCCATCTTCATCCCATATCATCTCACCATTTCAATCCAAGTTGTAACTTGTACTATCCATCCCCCTACTCTACCAGTGTTGATTACTATTTGTGGTGAATGCTATTGATTTTTGCTGGAGAATTACTGTTATGACCACATTATTTATCATATATTTATCACCTCTGATCATGATCTCTTTTATGTCTTGTGAGTAGTTTTTAGTTCTTGAGGACATGGGAGGAGTCTAGTTGTTAGTAGTCATATGATGTTGAAATAATATGTAGTGTTTGATATTTAAGTTGTGGTGTTATTCTTCTAGTGGTGCTTTGTGAACGTCGACTACACAAAACTTCGCCTTTTCAATGACCTAGGGGAATGCATTGTGTATAAAGTATGCTTACGGTGGGTTGCTGGAGTGACAGAAACCTGAACCCCGGTTCGCACACTTTTGCACGAGGGATTGTTGGATCCTAAAGTTTATTGCTATTGTTATGCTTTGCCTTAATTTCTCTCTTGTATTTGCAGATGCTTGCAAGAGGTTTAATCATAAGAGTGTACTTATCTTAGCCTAGAAAGTGCACTAGCATAGGTTCACCCACACAACACTTATCAACACAAAACATAGTACAGAGATAGAATATGGCGAAAGAACATAACTATTTCTCCCGTGTGCCCTAAAGAACATTTTATCTTTTATACGTTTGATCCTTCAGCCTATCCTTCGTGTTCAAAATGATTGGGCCACCTAGCTGCACCTTATTACAATTTACTTTATTTTCTTTTACCTCCTTGTTGCTTATACCAAAAAACCCATAAAAAGTTACCTTTCAGCACTTGATGTGATTCCTAGCTCAAGATCACTTGTCAATACCTGCTGCTCCTCGTTTGGTTCGACACTCTTACTTATCGAAAAGGCTACGATAGATCGCCTACACTTGTGGGTCATCACTTACTCGCATGAAAGAACTGCTGATGATCTTCATTTCTAGACAGCTGAGAAATAAATTCTGTGTACCAAGATCTTTTGCCAGAAGGACTTGCTATTTCACTTCAGATATATTGAACTGTGAACTCTGTCAACTGCTCCCTGTTTCCAGAACATTGTCGATACTGTTGACTCCCAGAACTTGATAAATTTATTGCGCTTCACTGGACATTTAACTCTAAATTTATCAAGCAATTCTATGCAACACTATATGTTTCTGGTAATGAAAGAGATACAAGCACTTGGATTCTCGAGTGGATGATTCAAGGTCAAATGTTTCACATGTCCTCTCAAGAGTTCATGGAAATCATCAATATCCCTCGTCATTCTGGCACTCAAGATAAGATTCATTTGTTGCCTACCATGACTGATGGAGAATTTGCCATGCTACTTTATCCTGAAGTCACAGCTGATTATGTGTAAGACCTGATATGCTGTACTATTTCAAATCTGGACGTTTTCGTCCAAACTCGAGGAAGAAGCACATATCAGACACACTGCGACATACGACGAAGCCATATGTCTCGGATTTCAACATGATATCACAACATTAAAACTACAAGGATACAACATCTCATACAATCGGCATACAACTTCCTTAATACAATACATTAGCAGAAGATATATGTCTGATACAGACTACAATCAATTTCCCAATGGAAAAGGTAAAACACACCGATCCCATAACCACACGAATCCAGGATCACTGCCGGAATCCGCTTACTAGTCGTCGTCGAGTCTCCCCGAAGGATACCGGAAGGAAAGGCATCAGGCACCTCTGTAGTCCAAGATCGTTTGTACATGGTACATAAAAGAGAGAAGAAGAAGCGGGTGAGATATATCAAAATTAGTATAACTAACTTCTCATGGTAAGATGGGGATAGTGGTTGATGTTGCAGCCGCACTAGCAATATATATGAGTGGCTAACGATCTATTTAGAGAAAGATGAGAAGCGAAGCATTCGATGAGGAATCGCCTCCAACAAGTCTTCTATCCATCTACTTATGCAATCATAATAACTGTCGAATCCTTGTCCTCATCTTCGCATCCTGACGAAGAAGAAGCAGTCAAGGCACACATACGTTGATCAAGTATTAGTTATGATTCAGTTGATGTTATCTATGAATGAGGAGTAGGTCTCAAGTCGTCCATAACCATGGACACGGCTTCTCTAAAAATTTAACCTTGCAGGGGTGTACCAACTGCTCATTACAAGGCTCCTCACGCGCGCCGATATCTCTCAGTCGGTCCCATTAAAGGCACTCATTGAAGAGTTGTCCTGACACTACTGCAAAGAGGGGATAACACGATACTCCTTTCCCGGTCCCTTGTATGAAACTATTTGCGATGCTATCAACACAAACGGTATAAATAAAAAAACGTGTGCCCGGAACTGAACGTATGGGAAACGTTGGCCATCCTCCACCATTACAAAAAATTATTTCGTGGGCGATATAAGGCTGATGGTTCCGATAAACAATCTTCCGTGATATTGAGTATCGGGACCCGGGGTTTGCGTAGGTAATTCCTGTTACAACACAATCATATGGAGAGCCAAGAGCCATACCCACTTGTCTAAGCAGACAAGGCCAAGCACAGAACACTCTCGGAAAGCATCGAATGTGAGGGGCGTCCCATCCAGGCCGGATGATCAACTGAGATGGGTCCTCATCGTCCGCTCACAAGTCTAAATGGTTATGGGTGGTGAAATCCCATACTCATAGACAAGTCGCCTCAACCATATTCTCGATTGAATTATAACACTTACATAAACAGACTCCAGCCCGATCATTTAGTCGAGGTCTCGGGCGGGCTCAATCATACAACAAAGTGTGCCACGTGACAGAGTCACGAGCAATCGCATCGCGATGCCCCAAGCTGCGCACATCTAAGGGCCACTTGGTGTATGAAAGACCGCCGACAAGAACACAACTAAGCTATCGAAACCCACACTAAGACATGCATGTTATAATCATACATGCAGCACAGATGTCCAGTGTAAACAGCAGATAATCACAACATGAACTCTACAAACTCATAGTCTTTATAACATCTGCTAAACAGAGCAGACGTAGTAGTTGTATTACAAGCAGAGATCACATGACTGTGATCCAACATTACATCAAACATCAACGGAAGAAAATTATGTCTTAGTAAAGACAAGTTTAACAAGTGGCTTAAGAAGCCTGAAAGAAAATACAACGACCCTCCAGAGGGCACAGGCTGTTGTCTGGAACTATAGGACTTGGTCTACGTCGAGCTCGAGGTAGAGCCCACCATCAGGCTCAGTGGTCTCGTCTCTAAAACATAGAATAAGAAAACGTGAGTACAAATACGTACTCAGAAAGACTTACATAGGAACTATACTACTCATGCTCAAGTTTCATGGCAAAGGGAGGTGGGGTTTCAATGCAGAAGTGCCAGCTTTGACTTGGCTAGTCTTGTACTACGAATACCAGAAAGAGGTAAGGAGCGTACACGAGTCCAAGTATCAAGTCTCCAACCAATACACCACTATGGATACTTCCTCGACTTCCCCACGAGGAAGCACGCCATAGCACTCACACTTATCTTGGAAATTTTAGAGTAACCATTGAAGTTGTCTATGATCAAGTAAAGGACTCCAAGTAGTCCATAACCGCGAACACGGCTATTTTGAATAGTTCATTAACCCTGCAGGGGTGTACAGATACACACACACGCATCAGTTACCGCCTGCGAGTGGACCCTTCAAGCGAGTACCGGCGAGGATGTTGCCACGACATTTCACTAACAGCTCCATCTCTAGTCCTAGGGAGTCGCAGATTTGAGTTGGGACCACGATCGGAATCTGGACGATTTTTCCGATGCGGACTCAAACGTTGTGTGACTGCCATCAAGCTCAACTCGATCATGATCACTTGATTCAACGAGCCCACAACCTACGTCCACCACTTACCTTGATGTACTTGCTTGAGATCGTTTAAAGTTCGAACTACTTGCGACTCCTGGACTTGGTCCGGGGTGAGGTACTAGGACGAGAGGGGTCAGTGAGCCCAATGTGTGGTCGTACTCTTAGTCTTGGATAACAACACAAGATCTAGCCACGGCGGCGCTTCGCCGGGATCCTCTGCAGGCAACGGGAAGGGCCACGGCGGGCACCAGCGCGTGCCCCGTGCTCGCGCGCATCGCGTAGAGCACGCGGGGGTCACGGGGGAGCTCTAGGTCCACGCCGGCGTCGAGCCCGCGGCAGCCGGAGCCACTGACCTCGACGGGACGGCGATTAAGAGCTCGGGGAGGAGAACTGGTAGGGGGAGTAGATGCCAGGCTCACCAGGAGAGCCGCGGTGGGAACGGGGAGGTCGGGGAGGAGCGGACCGCGACGGAATTGCTCGCCGGAGCTCTCTGTGGCTGGCGGCAATTCGATGAAGGGGGCGTCCTTGGGCTCGATTCGACGAACAGCTTGAGGAAGTCGACATCGAGGAACCTACTGGACACGGTGGCGCGGCGGCCCGTCTCCTTTGGCCATGCAGGCGCACGGGCTCGCTCCGGCGAGCTCCCGGGGCAGCTCGGGAAATGGCGGCAGAGGAGAGGAGAGAGGTCGCGAGGGGAGGGGAAACGGGAGGAAGCACCCAGGCGTGCGGTGGCGAGGAGATAGGGACGAGGGAGCAGCCAGGCAGGGAGGTGGCGTGGCGGCCGGCGCATGCTCGCCACCGAGCAGCATCGGGGCCAGGGTAAGAAGACGACAGGGAGGCCCCCTGGTGGGCTGGGCTGCTGGGCTGGCTGGCTGGCTAGGTAGGTGGGCTTTGCCCCTCTTTCTTTATTTTCTCTTTTTATTCTTTTCTGCTTTTCTGTTTTGATTTGATTTCTAAATCAAACCATATTTAAAAATTCCAAAAACTTTTATGTGGGCTTAGGAGACATATATAACTGCACACATAAAGTTTTAGAATTATTGAAATTCTATTTACATAATTTCAATTGCAAATACATTAAATATTTAATTTCCAATGGACTTTTGGACTTTTTGAAAATACCTTGAGCATGGAGTGGGACCCACTTCACTTGAAATGTGATCATGCCCATTTATGAGACTTTTCAAAAAGGTCAAAGCATTTTTGGAAAAAGATTTTTGTCTGGCCTTCTATTAAAAATTATTTTGAGGCTTTTTGCTTCCCCATTTCTTTTTCTTTTGCAAAATTTTTCATGATGCAAAAATGCTAGCTTGGAAAAGCAGAAACCTATATTAGGGTTCTGACAACTCTCCCTCACTCAAAAGAATCTCGTCCCGAGATTCAGAAGTCGTCGGGAAGAGAGTGGGGTACTCAGCTCGTAGACGATCCTCTCGTTCACAGGTAGCTTCTTTCTCTGAATGATGTGACCACTGCACTTTGAGGAATCTGATCTTCTGAAGTCTGGTGCTACGCTTGGCTTCATCAAGAATACGAACAGGGTACTCTCGATATGAAAGGTTATCTTGGAGATCAAGCGTTTCGTGGTCTACTTCGCGGATGGGGTCCTTGAAGCTACGCCTGAGTTGAGAGACGTGGAAGACATCATGAACCTGGGAGAGGTGAGGGGGTAGTTCCAATTGGTAGGCGACTTCTCCATGTTTAGCGAGAATGCGAAAGGGACCAATGTAACGTGGGGCCAACTTGCCTTTGATACCGAAGCGATGGGTAACCTTCAGAGGAGTGACCCAAAGGTAAGCCTTCTCATCCAGATTATAACTTTCTTCCCTTTGATGACTATCATAATAGCTTTTCTGACGAGACTGGGTTGTTTTCAATTTCCCACGAACAATGCGAACTAGCTCTTCTGCATCCTGAATCATATCCGGTCCAAAAAATTGTCTTTCACCGGTTTCTGACTAGTTTAGAGTTGTTTGAAATTTCCGTCCATAGAGAAGTTCAAAAGGAGCCATGCCTAAGATAGATTGCAAGCTATTGTTATACGCAAATTCGGCAAAAGGAAGAAAATTCTCCCATTTCTTTCCGAAAGAGATAACACAAGCTCTGAGCATGTCTTCGAGAATTTGATTGACCCGTTCTACTTGACCACTGGACTGCGGGTGATAAGCGGTGCTAAAGGAGAGGTGGGTTCCCATAGCATTCTGAAAACTTTCCCAAAATCGAGAAGTGAAAAGACTACCACGGTCTGAATTGATTTCCAAAGGAACACCATGAAGAGACACAATTCTAGAGACGTACCAGCCCGCCAACTGGCTAGCAGTTATAGACTCACGAACAGGAAGGAAATGAGCAACTTTTGAAAGTCTGTCAATGACCACGAAGATGGCATCATTTCCTTTCTGGGTTTCTGGAAAGCCAGTGATGAAGTCCATACTGACTTTATCCCATTTCCACTCGGGGATAGGCAAAGGTCTAAGAGTACTAGCATGTCTTTGATGTTCTGCCTTAACGCGACGACAAACATCACATTCAGCAATGAACTGAGCAATTTCTCGCTTCATCCTAGTCCACCAAAATCTCTGGCGTAGATCTCGGTACATTTTTGTGCTACTGGGATGATTCGAGATGGGTGTGTCATGGGCTTCTTTAAGGATGAGTTGCCTTAGATCCCTATTCTTAGGTACTACCAAACGATTTTCAAAGAATACCGTTCCTTTGCTATCTGTGGAGAAACATTTAGCAACTCTGCTAGCAATGTTCTCCTTGATCCGGCGAACACCTCGTGCACGCCTTTGGGCAACTATGATTTGATTCTCAAGGGTTGGTTTCGCCACCAAGGTAGAAATAAAGCCACGAGGAACAATCTCAATATTGAGTTTTTCGAAATTCCTCATGAAGAAGTGGTTGATTCTGTTGTAACATGAGGTTGTTACAATACGACTTACGACTTAGTGCATCAGCCATGACATTGGATTTTCCTGGGGTGAAAGAAATTCCTAAGTCATAATCTTTTATCAACTCTATCCAGCGTCTTTTCCTGAGATTAAGATCTGGCTGGGTGATTATATATTTGAGGCTTTGGTGATCAGAATAGATCTCACAACGATTAACAAGGAGGTAATGTAGCCAAGTCTTCAGGGCATGAACTACCGCAGCGAGTTCAAGATCATGGGTAGGATAGTTCTCTTCATGTGGATGCAACTGGCATGAAGCGTATGCTACCACATGTCGATCTTGCATAAGTATGCATCCTAACCCTTGCCGTGAAGTATCATAATAGATCTCGAAATCCTTTTTGGTGTCAGGAGCCGCAAGTACGGGTGCAGAAGTCAATCTTCTCTTTAGCTCTTGAAAGCTTTCCTCGCACTTGGGAGTCCATTGGAATTTCTTCTCTTTCTTGAGGAGTTCAGTTAGAGGCTTTGCAACTTTAGAAAAGTTCTCGACGAAGCGGCGACAATAGCTAGCTAAGCCAAGAAAACTCCTAACTTGCTTAACCGATTAAGGTAGAGTCCACTCAAGGACGGCCTGAACTCTCTCGGGATTGACAGCAATGCCCATGGCAGAAATCACGTGTCCTAGATAGGTCACTTTTGGTAGCCATAATTCACAATTTGATAATTTGGCATATAAGCGATACTCTCGAAGTTTCATCAATACCAACCTAAGATGCTCAACATGTTCTTCTTCGTTCTTCGAGTATATAAGGATGTCATCGAGGTAAACTACGACAAACTTGTCCAAATACTCCATGAAGATCGAATTCATCAAGCGCAAAAAAGTGGTTAGGGCATTGGTTAAACCGAAGGACATAACGGTGTACTTATAAAGACCATAACGAGTAGTGAAAGCCATTTTGGGAATGTCCTCGTTTCTGATTTTGATTTTATGATAGCCTAATCTCAAATCCATCTTGGAGAAGACAGAGGATCCAGCAAGTTGATCATAAAGATCATTGATCCTGGGAAGTGGGTACTTGTTCTTTATCGTCGCTAGGTGTAGCGGGCGATAGTCTACGCACATCCTTTCTGTTCCATCTTTCTTCGTTACGAATAGAACGGGGCAACCCCAGGGCGATGAGCTAGGACGGATGACGCCTTTTGCCAACGAAGCTTCAAGTTGGATTTTCATCTCAGCTAACTCACGTGGGGCCATTATATATGGGCGTCTGGATATTGGGCGGTTCCTGGGATAAGATCTACCACAAACTCTACAGATCTGTCAGGTGGTATGCCTGGCACCTCTTCTGGAAAGACATCCGGGAAGTCATGAACCACCGGAATATCTTAAATTTCAGGAAGGGGAAGCACATTCAAAGAATGCAGCTGGGTTCTAGAGCTTGGTGAGGTGTAGTCAATTGTCTGGCCTGAAGGATGGGTGAGTTTAACTGACTTGGCTTTACAATCAAGGACAGAATTCTGTCTTGATAACCAATCCATTCCTAGGATGACATCAATTTCTGAGGACTTGAGGGCTACAAGCGAAGCAAGGAATACTAGAACCTCAATGGAGACTTCATTTTCATGACTCACCATGGTGGTGTGCCATTTAGATCCAGGGGCATGCACAACTAAGGGTGTGGATAACATCGAAAATGAGATGTCATGTGATAGTGCAAAATCCTGGGATATGAATGAATGAGATGCTCCTGGATCGAAAAGAACAGATGCTGGGATGGAGTTGACAGGCAGGGTACCGAGTACAACGTCGGTTGCCTTATGGGATTCCTCCATAGATACATGGTTCAACCATCCATGTTCCTTAACAGGGTTGGGAATTTTGGAGGTTTTGGGGTGGCTTACCACGACGAAAGGCTTGCTTTGGATTAGGTGTGGTGGCTACATGATTTTGGGGACACTCTCGAACATTGTGGCCTGATTGTCCACATTGGAAGCAAACACCACGTGGAATGAAAGGAACATGAGCACTTGATTGTCCAACAAAAATCCAAGGAGGAAGATTGGGTTGAGGTGGACGATATATGGTGGTTGATGGTCTAGAAGCACTTACAGCATTACTGACATCACTGAAGGGAATCCCTACACAGCGTTTCCGAGAACCTGAGCTAGAAGATGGTGCAAACTCACGATCACGCTTACGAGACTCTTCGTACAACTCATTTCCATACTCGGCCTTGAAGGATTTGTTGATTAAATCCTAGAAGTTGACGAACTCGTGAAGATTAAGGTCATGACGAAGGACGGGGCTAAGTCCCTTGCGGAACCTTGCCTGTTTCTTGGCATCGGTGGATACTTCTTCTTGGGGATAACGTGCTAGACGAGTGAACTCGGTCCTATACTTATGAACAGACATCTTTCCTTGGGTCAGATTGCTAAACTCTTCTTTCTTGTGCTCCATCAGCTGATACGGAATATGATACCCTCGGAATTCATCACAGAACTCCTGCCAAGTCACCACGTGACCTACAGGCTGCATTGCTATGAAATTCTCCCACCACTGAAGAGCGGCACCTTCCAGAAAGTATGTCGCGGATAGCACACGATCACCGGGAGCAACATGGGCTGTCTCAAGCTTACACTCGCGGGAACGAAGCAAATCATCGGCATCAAGGGGCTCAGAAGAACATCGGAATACTGGCGGGTTGAGGATAATGAAGTCCTGGATGGTAACAACACTATTACGCTAACGAGAAGTGTTCTGCGCAATACGCTCAAGAAGGCGTGTCTGATCACGACGATTCTTCTCAGCCTCCATCATGATTTCCTCTGCAGAAGGCAATGGTGGAGGATCTTCATCATCTCTATTACCAAGACTGAAATCAACAGAACTATTTGCACCTGACATTCTGTGTGATAAGAATCAACAATCAGAATAGGATTTATGTTACACTTCTAAGCTAAGCCAACAAGACTATAATGCAACGACATCGAAGTCACAATCGGACAACATAACGGCTGTGTCGGGATGGAAAATGAGACAATCAGCAAGATAACAAACATCACTTCCAAAGAAGCACTATGGAATGATGACTCTGGAAGACCACAACACTCCTACAGCTACAAAGAATCAATCAACGAGATGTCCTAGTAAAAACATAGATGAGCCTAGTCCTATCTTCCCGTAGAACAAGATGAGGGTGACTCAGAACTCAGATCGATGAGGGTAAGGAGAAAAAATAAGTCTTACGTTGTTCCCTTATACCCAAAGTAACTATATAACTATAAAATGCTAGACTCGACATCGGCCAAGGGTTTGATAATCCTACAGACAGTCCTGCTCTGATACAAAGTTTGTCGGGACCCGGGGTTTGCGTATGTAATTCTTGTTACAACACACTCTTATGGAGAGCCGAGAGTCGTAAACACTTGTCTAAGCAGACAAGGCCAAGCACAGAACACTCTCGGAAAGCATCGAACGTGAGGGGCGTCCCATCCAGGCCGGATGATCAACTGAGATGGGTCCTCATCATCCGCTCACAAGTCTAAATGGTTTTGGGTGGTGAAATCCCATACTCATAGACAAGTCTCCTCAACCATATTCTCGATTGAATTATAACACTTACATAAACAGACTCCAGCCCGATCACTTAGTCGAGGTCTCGGGCGGGCTCAATCATACAACAAAGTGTGCCACGTGATAGAGTCACGAGCAATCGCATCGCGATGCCCCAAGCTGCGCACATCTAAGGGCCACTTAGTGTATGAAAGACCGCCGGCAAGAACACGACTAAGCTATCGAACCCCACACTAAGACATGCATGTCATAATCATACATGCAGCATAAATGTCCAGTGTAAACAGCAGGTAATCACAACATGAACTCTACAAACTCATAGTCTTTATAACTTCTGCTAAACAGAGCAGACATAGTAGTTGTATTACAAGCAAAGATCACATGACTGTGATCCAACATTATATCAAACATCAACGGAAGAAAATTATGTCTTAGTAAAGACAAGTTTAACAAATGGCTTAAGAAGCCTGAAAGAAAATACAACGACCCTCCAGAGGGCACAGGCTGCTGTCTGGAACTATACGGCTTGGTCTACATCGAGCTCAAGGTAGAGGCCACCATCAGGCTCAATGGTCTCGTCTCTAAAACATAGAATAAGAAAACGTGAGTACAAAGACGTACTCAGCAAGACTTACATAGAAACTATACTACTCATGCTCAAGTTTCATGGCAAAGGGAGGTGGGGTTTCAATGCAGAAGTGCCAGCTTTGACTTGGCTAGTCATGTACTACGAATACTAGAAAGAGGTAAGGAGCGTACACGAGTTCAAGTATCAAGTCTCCAACCAATACACCACTATGGATACTTCCTCGACTTCCCCATGAGGAAGCACGCCATAGCACTCACACTTATCTTGGCAATTTTAGAGTAACCATTGAAGTTGTCTATGATCAAGTAAAGGTCTCCAAGTAGTCCATAACCGCGAACACGGCTATTTGAATAGTTCATTAGCCCTGCAGGGGTGTACTGCTAGACCCACGCACGCATCAGTTACCGCCTGGGAGTGGACCCTTCAAGCGAGTACCAGCGAGGATGTTGCCACGACACTTCACTCATAGCTCCATCTCTAGTCCTAGGGAGTCGCCTATTTGAGTTGGGACCACGATCGGAATCCGACCTATTTTTCCGATGCGGACTCAAATGTTGTGTGACTGCCATCAAGCTCAACTCGATCATGATCACTTGATTCAACGAGCCCACAACCTACGTCCACCACTTACCTTGATGTACTTGCTTGAGATCGTTTAAAGTTCGAACTACTTGCGACTCCTGGACTTGGTCCGGGGTGAGGTACTAGGACGAGAGGGGTCAGTGAGCCCAATGTGTGGTCGTACTCTTAGTCTTGGATAACAACACAAGATCTCGGGCTTAAGGCTGTGTTCAACGAGACAACCCACTGTGTACTCCTACACAGCCTCTCATCGTTCACCTTGTTTAGGTCAAATTCACCAACTCGTTAACACCATCATTCACATGATCACTACCATCCCGACTCACATCAAACTAGACTCATTGTAAACTCTAAGCATGCAATAAGCTGTAACAGTTGCAGGGTCCACATGATATCAGTCAACTCCTAGATCTACTAGGATTGTGGTTTTCTTACTACTGTGACAAAATGATAGGTCACGCAAAGGAATTGGTTAAACTAGCGGTAGAACGTTTCATGGTGACATCCTAAACATGCATAAGTGAGAATGAGAGGGAACTGGGATTTTATCGACAGGATCAAAGAGGGGGTGCTTGCCTTGCTGACGATCACGAGGTACTGTACTTCTGACGTGAGGTTGAACTCGTCTCCGAGATCAACTCTACCGAGAAGATGCAAACACCGAAACACTGGAAGAAAAGCACACATTCAAAAATATTGCAATGTGTAAGAGCAAGTTTTGCCCCCGAAGATTTTGGACGTTGTTGGACAAAGCAGAAGTGGAACTAATATTGTTTTCGAGTATAAACAGATTCTTAGGTTCCGAAAGAATGGAGTTTGCAAGTTGAAGGTCGAAGGACAACTCACTGCAGCAGAGCTGTAGTCATCCATTGAACCCTTTGAAGGAAGACGACCTCTAAAAATGTAGTCGAAGAAAAAGTATCTCTCGAGTGAAAGCACAACAAGGAGAAAGCTGAAGCTGGTCAAAGACTTAGTCTTTTTACTAGTTTCTCTTTATTTTCTTGAGTCGTAAAAAAAAACCGTACTATCAAGAGGGGTTTGCTAGTTGAGATCTTAGTCGAAGTGAATTTGCTCTGGTCAACCTAAACCCACAAAAGCCTACCAAGAGAAATCTTGCTGAGTCGAGTAAATAGCTCGAAGGCAAAGTCATCGCACTTCGTGCCTTCGAGAGAGAACTCGTTTGGTAAGTCAGCTTACTTGTTCCTCAAGTAAAGTTGCGCTGTGATTGGAATCCGACCGTTGTGGACACGCGTCAAGCGGTTGCATCGGGTCACTTCAGTCATTTTACCCATCGGGATCGCCATCTATAAATACCCCGCACCTACCCGCCATTTCGGGTTGGCTGCTCCACTGAAGATTCTAAGACAGAAGTCTGTGAGCATCCCAAGAGAGATTCATCGAGAGAAAACCAAAATCCCAAGTCTGAGATGAGTTGAGCAATTCACTATGACTTAGGTCGAGATTAGTCGATCTTTTTATCTTGGAGAACTGCAAGTCTCCTAGACGGTTAGGCGTCGCCTGTCAAGCAGTCGAAGAGTAATTGTCACTGCTGAAGGAAGTTTGTAAAGGTCTCGGAGATGTCCTGAATCATCTACCACGAGTGAAAACTGGACAAGCTCGAGGAGTTTGTTGCAGTGGAGAATAGGACGGAGAGAGTTTTGCTCCAGGTGTTCAATCACCAGTCCCTCCAACCAGACGTAGCACTTTGCAGAGTGTGAACTGGTTTACCAAACATCGTCGTGTCAGGCTTGTTTTCCTTCATACATTTAAATTAAGTATTTATTCGCAGCCTGTTTGCCTTCGATGTTTCCCTTCGCCCTTAATCCTTTCGAGCTATGCATTACCTTCGATACTGTATTTCCTTCGAGATGTTCTTAGTCCTTCGCAGGTTGCATGAATTCTTTCTAAGTTCCTTAGAATTTTTAGAAGTGATCATTCACCCCCTCCCCCTCTGATCATTCTTGAGCTTTCAATTGGTATCAGAGCTAGGAACTCCCTACGCTCTGCGTATTTTGGTCTAACAACCTGGAGTGTTGTCAAGAATGTCGTTTGCAGCTGTTCGCTCGGGGGAACCAATCCCTATCTTCAATGGGAAGGACTATCCCTATTGGAAGGACAAAATGAAGAGGAATATCATGGCCATCAACTCTGCCGCTTGGGAAGTTGTCAAAAATGTTGTAACTGTCAAACACACAGATGCCATCACTCCCGAAGAGACAAAGAAGATAGAACTAGATACTGAAGTCTGGGTCTTCATAACAAATCATCTGATTCCAGAGAAATACCATGAGGTCAAGAATATTCCTTCGGCCAAAGGTGTTTGGGATTATCTCGAGAAGATTGGTGAAGGTGTCTCTACTCAGAAAGATGCTCGTATTGACACCCTTCGAAGCAAGTTCTATCGTTTCAAGAGGCACGAGGGAGAAAAAGTTAGCTCCATATACAGCAGACTCACTGCGCTATCAAATGAACTGATTTCCCTCGGCGCCGAAGAAATTACCAATCGGATTATTGTCAGAACTTTGCTCCGTTCCCTTGATGATTCTTTCGATCACATTGTGCTGATGATCAAGGAAAGGACTGATTTCAAGGATCTTGTTGCCGCTGATATTATCGAGAGACTTAATACCTTCGAGATGGAAGAAGATGAAAAACGAGATATTAATGGGACACGAAGAAAATCCCATGCACTGAAGGCCAGAGCTTCACATCACTCCTCTCCTGAAGCTAGTTCTGAATCGGGTTGTGCCTCAGATGACCCCGAGAACATTGGAAAAGATCTGGCACTGATAATGAGAAGATTCAATCGCTTTCAGAGAAGGAACTCCTCTTCACCGAAGAAAAACTACTCTTCAAGACATTCAAACAATTCATCACAGCATCAATCATCATCCAGAAACTCTTCAGCGAAATATAACTGTTGCTATAAGTGCAAGAAGGCAGGTCATTTCATTGCTGATTGTCCTCTCTGGGAAATTGAACATAGATCAAAGCATTCACACAGCAATTCTTCGAGCAAGTCTCACAGATCGAGCAAAAACTATGAGTCGAAGAGATATGATTCAAAGTCCAGAAAAGACAAGAAAGACGGTTCTGATGATGACAAGAAGAAGAAGTATCACAAGCATCGAGAGGGTTCTTCCTCGAAATCACATTCCTCTCGACGAAAGAATTCCCATCGTGCCAAAGCCTATCTGGGTAAAAAGATGAACTCTGAATATGATGCATCCGGTTCCGAAGCTGAATCAAACCCAAGATCTGGTTCTGGTTCTGGTTCTGAATCTGTTGGCGTTGCTGGTTTAGCATTTGCTTTGAGCAAGACTTCAAGTTCATTCTTCACCAACCAAAGCAGCGAAGATGAATCTCCAGCTTACTGCTTCATGGCCAAGGCTAAGGTATCCTCATCCAAGAATTCCTACGATACTTCTGATGGATCTGCTTATGAAAGTAACTCTAGGATAAGTTATGCTAAACTTGCCAAAATTGCTTCTATCCAACAAGATGAGCTAGATTCTTTAAGTGAAACTATTCAAAAATCTGAGACTTTGTTGATCGATGAGATTGAGAAGGGTCAAACTTTGACGAATGAGCATACTGCTCTGAAAGAAAAGTATGATGAACTTTCCTCTCGTCATGATCTTCTCTCAGTGGACTACGAGAAGCTAACCTATGAATTCCTTCAAGGAAAAATGGCTCTCGAAAAACTGAGAGAGGCTAATGACGAGTTGGAAAGTGTCAACTTCACGCTCATGGCTCAACAAGGCTCAGAAGCTAAAAATGAATCTACTTCACCTTGCTTAACCTGTCTGGAACGAAGTAAAATTGAGTCTATTTCCGAGAGATCGAAAGGAAAGCAACCTATTGTTATCGATGATACTAACCCCTCGAACGAGGAAACAATTACCGAGGAACACCTCAGGTTGAAAGATTTGTTTGAAACAGGCATGTTCAAAAGTGTGCAGGGACACCAGTACCTATGTGATATCCTATGAAAGGCTCTTCTTCACAGGAATCCCCGAAACGAAGGAGTTGGCTTCGAAAGGAAAATCAATCCTGATGGAACCTACTGGGAACCCGAACAGTATCCTAAAACTGTCTGGGTTCTTGCGAAAGAAAAGCCCATTGATATTGCTAACCTTTCAGGTTTCAGTTGCAAAATTGACAAAGCTATTGTTGATGAATCACTTGATTCTGACTACAAGCTTGTCAAAGATCAGGAAGGAAAGGTGTCGGCTGAATTCGTTGGTACTCCTCCGAAAAACTGCCCCCTAACCATTCTATGCAGGGAAAATCCTCGGTACCACCGAATCACTACTATTCTCTCGAGGATAGAAATGAACCTTTGGTGCCTGCTTCAAATGTTCCCCAGAAGGAATACTATCGTGTCGATAGAAATGTTTATCGTCATCGTAACGATAACACCAAAGTTGTTGTTACTCATCAGTACTCTAACCCCTCATCGAGGAATTATATTTATGGTGTGCTTGATGGTCCAGATAGACAATGCAATCCTGTTCGCTATAATATTGCTGCCCCATCTAGCTCTTCCATGCCTTCTAAGTCACCTGCTCGTTTGTGGGTGGTTAAGAAGAACTAATTCTTCTACAGGGCTATGTCTCCGGTGGATCCGAATGGGTCATGGATAGTGGATGTACAAATCATATGACCGGAGACAAAGATTTGTTCACCGAAGACAAACTCTCTGAATCTTCACAAAGATACATTACCTTCGGTGACAACAACAAAGGAAAAGTACTTGGTTTGGGTAAGGTTGCTATATCAAAGGATACACATATCGATAAGTTTATGCTTGTTCAATCTCTAGGATATAATCTTATGTCTATCTCAAAACTTTGTGATATGGGTATGCTTGTACTGTTTTCTGCTTCTCGTTGTGTTGTCTTTTCACAGGATGATTATAGCTTCGTGTTCGAAGGATATCGCAAAGGTGATCTTTATGTCGTCGATTTTTCTTCGGGACCTGCTGTGTCCACATGTTTGATGGCCAAAGCCACTTCTGGTTGGTTATGGCACCGAAGACTTGGGCATGCAGGAATGAAAAACCTTCAAACTCTTATCTCGAAGAAGAACATCGTTGGAATTGACAATGTGAAATTCGATAAGGATCGTCTATGCAGTGCCTGTGAAGCGGGAAAGATTGCCAAGAAACATCACTCAGCAAAAACTATAATGACTACTACTCGTCCTCTTGAATTACTTCATATGGATTTATTCGGTCCTCAAAATTATGCTAGTCTTGGAGGTAACAAGTATGGTCTAGTTATTTTTGATGATTTCTCTCGATATACTTGGGGTTTTCTTTCTAGATGACAAAAGCAAGGTTGTTGAAATCTTCAAAACTTTCGCAAAGAGAGCTCAGACTGAATATGAATTATCTCTCAAGCATATCAGAAGTGACAATGGTACAGAATTCAAAAACACTCATATCGAAGATTTTCTTGATGAATATGGATTTACTCATGAATTCTCGGCTGCTTATACACCGCAACAAAATGGTGTGGTCGAGAGAAAGAATCGAACACTTATTGAAATGGCCAGAACAATGCTTGCTGAATACAAGACTCCTATCAGGTTCTGGGCTGAAGAAATCAATACTGCATGTCATATCATCAACAAGGTTTATCTGCACAAGTTTCTGAAGAAAACTTCACATGAACTTATTACTGGTAAAAAGCCAAATGTTTCATATCTCAGGGTTTTTGGTGCTCCATGTTATATCAGAGATATGAATCACAGCTCCAAGTTTGCTCCAAAGGCTCACGAAGGTTTTCTCCTAGGTTATGGTTCGAATTCTCACACTTACAGAGTTTACAACTCTCATCTTGGCAAAGTTGTAGAAACTGTAAATGTTCGATTTGATGAAACTAACGGCTCTGAAAAAGAGCAATTACCTCTTCACCTGGATGAACCACCTTTGGATGAAGTTATCAAGTACATGGCTATTGGAGATATTCGACCTGTCGATGGAAATGCACGTCAAGAAAACAAGGATGATGATGGTCCAATGTTCGCACACATAGCCCGGGGCGCTGGAGATCAACATCCTGAAGCAAATGATGTACAGGTCGAAGGAGAAAGCGAAAACGAAGAAAATGTTCCCGAAGGTCAAGCTGATCCCGAAGGACAACCAGATCCACAAGATGATGAAGGAGTTCTACCTCGTGTTCGAAGAAGAGTGGACGTCGACTCAATACTCGAAGAGATTCATTTACCAGGTCATCCCACCACTCGTTCTCGTACTCGATTAGCTAACTTCTGTGGAAATTTCTCGTTTGTATCCATGCTAGAACCATCAAAATTTGATGAAGCCATGAAGGACTCAGACTGGATGACTGCAATGCTCGAAGAACTTAATCAGTTCGAGAGAAATAGAGTCTGGTCCCTTGTTGATAGACCTGATTCCAAGAAACATAATATCATTGGTACGAAATGGATTTTTCGCAACAAGCAAGATGAAGATGGCATTGTGGTAAGGAATAAAGCTCGACTGGTTGCTCAAGGCTACACCCAAATCGAAGGTATTGATTTCAGTGGGACTTATGCTCCAGTTGCTCGACTTGAATCCATTCGTGTCATGCTTGCTTTTGCCAATTACAATGGTATTTTGTTATATCAAATGGATGTCAAAAGTGCATTTCTTAACGGTGAGATCGAAGAAGAAGTATATGTTATGCAGCCACCAGGTTTTGAAGACCCGAAGAATCCTGATAAGGTGTACAGGTTGCACAAGGCCCTATATGGGTTAAAGCAAGCACCTCGTGCTTGGTATGAAACACTGAAGGATTTTCTTCTGAAGAAGGGCTTCAAACCAGGAACAACTGATCCGACTCTTTTTACTCGTGCATACAAAAATGATCTTTTTGTGTGTCAAATTTATGTCGATGATATTATATTTGGCTGTACTAACCCTGATATTAGCGAAGAATTTCGATCAGAAGAAATATGAAATGTCTATGATGGGTGAGTTGAAGTTCTTTCTCGGGCTTCAAATCCGTCAACAGAAGAATGGGACTTTCATCTCTCAAGAGAAGTATCTCAGAGATTGCCTGAAGAAGTTTGATCTTGTCAGTTGCAAAACTATCAAGACTCCAATGCCTACGAATGTTCATCTAGATGCAGATGAGAAGGGCAAACCTTTCGATCAGAAGAAATATCGCTCGATGATCGGTTCGCTTCTTTATCTTTGTGCATATAGATCTGACATTATGCTATCAGTTTGTATGTGTGCTCGTTTTCAGGCAAACCCGAAAGAATCACATCATATTGCTGTCAAGCGAATTCTTCGATATTTGGCTCACACACCATCTTTGGGACTTTGGTATCCCAAGGGTGCCCAGTTTGATCTCGTTGGATATTCTGATTCTGACTGGGCTGGTGATCGAGTCGGCAGGAAATCTACCTCAGGCACATGTCATTTTCTCGGTAGATCTCTTGTCTGTTGGGCTTCGAAGAAACAGAATTGCGTATCTATTTCTACGGCTGAAGCCGAGTATATTGCTGCCGGTTCATGCTGCACTCAGATTCTGTGGCTCAAGAAAACGCTAAAAGATTATGTATTCTTGTGAAGAAAATTCCATTACTATGTGATAACGAGAGTGCTATCAAGATTGCCCATAATCCTGTGCAACACTTCTCGAACGAAGCATATTGACATTCGTCATCATTTTCTTCGAGATCACGTTCAGCGAGAAGATATTGTTATCAGCCATGTACGCACCGAAGATCAATTGGCTGATATCTTTACGAAGCCCTTGGATGAAAAGAGGTTCTGTGCTCTAAGGTGTGAGTTAAACATATTGGACTCACGCAATGTGCAGTAAGATCATAACTATTGGTACCATGTATTATATGTTTTCTTTCTATGTTGTTTACTTACGTTATTTTTTCTATCATGTTTCTTTTTCGTTTGTTTTTTTTCGTTTGGTGTTGTCCTATACACTTACCACTCCGAGTTTTATCACTGTTTTCCCCTCGGATTGATTAAGCATCGGACCCTGTTTTTCCTCTATTCTATCCCTACCCCATCTGTGCTTTTCTCTCGTGAACATGTATATATGTACTCGATCAAGATTCCCTTCGAATGTCATTGATTCCGAAGGAAAATCTATCGAACGTTTATCTACTTTTATACTCGATGTTCGATGAGTTTGGTCTCGGACGTGGAGCAACTTTCTTTCGGTTCGTTGGGATTTTCCCGCGATTACCGCCACAAAATCCGTCCGTTGAATGCGGAGAGACGCGAAATCTGCGCCGCTGGATCAGATCTGACAGCTATGTCAGACCTCCCCTCCCTATAAATACTGATCCCTGCCACCGGCGCAGACATCGCAATTTCCTCGACTTCGTCTCTCTGCTCCCTAAGTTCTCTCTCGCGCGCCGCCGTGCTACTCGTCGCCGTTGACTCCCTAGCCGCTTTGCTGCCGGAAGGAAGCCGCCGGAGACCTCCCCGTCGACGAGGAACTTCTTCCGCGTCGCCGTAGTCGCCGTACATCACCAAGTTAGGGTATGCATGGCTCTGGATACGATTCCAATCTTTCCTGTTCATTGTATCCAGATTTGTTCTTGATTTTCTCTCCTTTTTTCTTAGGTCTGTTTGATCTGTGTGGATCATTGAATCTTGGGAAATCAGTTTCTAGCGTTTTCTGTCGATTCCCATCTGCGCTAGGTAAGAAATCCCTCGGATTCTCTCACTTTAGCAATTTCCTCAGAAACGTATCGATAAACTTATGTTGTGCAATTCGTTCATACAGGTTCTTAGTTAGATTTGCACCCGATGGAAATCTAGCCTAGTACTTGCTCGAAAAATTTGCTGCAATACATGCTTATCGATATGCTTACTGCACTCAAAATGATTTGTTGGATATATGCCCTAGAGGCAATAATAAAGTGTGTTATTATTTATATATTCATGTTCATAATTAATGTTTATATTTCTGTGCTATAATTGCAATGATCCTGACTGTGAGATTCAGAAGAAAACTCATATGCATGTGGGGAAATGTAAACAACAAGAGTTCCTGGTTTTGCCTCTAAGACCAGCCCATGTGCTTATTGATGATTATTTTTTCTTAATCATGGACATTGTTCTTGTAACAAGGATGTCAATAGCAATGAGAGCATATTGTTAGCAGAACAATGATGTTGAACCGACCCCAGTGTTAAATGATATACTTAGAGAATTCATCGTAAAACAAACGTTATAAGTCATATCATAAAATGTTGTTATATACATAGTTCCTTAGACCATGAGAATGTCAAGTCACTTCACACAAGAAGATGTGCTTTGGTTCTTAGATGAATCTTCCCGTAAATGGGAAGTAGTAAAATAAGTTCTGGGTACATTGGACAGTGTGTCTAGTAACAGTGATAGTTCGAGAATGGGATTTGCTCCTTCACGATGAAGAGATATAGACTCAGGGCCCACTCGGTATAACGGTATCTATTCTCGTCTGGCCAGACACTTTGTGATTCGATCACGGAGATACCGGTATACGTAACGAGGAATGAAGACAAACGAGCAATGAGGATAACTAATGGCTTGTGATCAAAAGGTTATTTCACATGGGTGCCAAAACTTCTCTCCTCTAACTTTGTCATATATCGCGAAGCAAAGGGAATAGTATACGATAAACATAAAGGTTCACTCGAAGTCTTTTCGTGTATGTGTGGGAGTCAACATGGGTGTCCATGGCTCCGCTGTTGATTATTGACAAATGACTATGAGTCTTGAAAGCGTTCCAATTCATGTCCACATAATACCGAACCTATTGGGTCACACACTTAAAGTACAGTAATCTGTTAGAATGCTAGAATGATTGAAGGTTTAGTGGAAGCAAGTAAAGAGAAAATAATATGGCTAAGATACTTTGGAATTGTTTCAGATAACTTTAGTTCATATGAAAATGGTAATGGGAAAGTTTACGATCAACCAGAATAGTTTCGGTGATCGGTGGACAGCTTAAACAATATGTTGTGTTCACCGGACATAATAACCTTTGCCCGGATGGCTTCGAAACCCATTTAGATGGCTCCGGAACATTCGTTAGAGGTTCCGGAAGGTATTGGAAGTGCTCCAAAAGTGTCCGAAATGTCCCGAAACAGTCCCGGTAGGTCCTGGAAGCTTCTCGAAGGTTCCGGAAGGTTCCGGGCAGTACCACCCACTGCCCTGCGCCCCTGGCCTTGGGGGGCAAGCCACCTAGGCTGCCCTGGCCGGCCAGGTGGTGGGCGCGCACCAAAAAGGGGTGGGAGATCCTCCAGGTGGGATTTCCAAATACCATTATGGAAGGTTTCCGGTGGGAAGGTATGTGTAGGTTTGGAAGGCTTGGGAGTCCAAGTTGGATTCCCAAACCTCCTTGAGCTGCGCCCAAGGCCCCTTGGCCACCTATATAAGGTGAGCCAAGGGTGGGGGGAAGAGTTGACACAAGTCTCCGGCGCCCCCTGGCTCTCCCTAGTTGCTAGTTGCTCCACTTTTAGACCCCGGTTTAGATTCTAATCTAGATCGGAACTCGCTAGGGTTTTCTCTCTCTAGTTTTCTCGGAAGCGTTCTTCTCTGGACGGCGGAGTGCTGCCGGATTGCTGTGCCGGACGTGTGGATACCGGTGGAGAGATCATAGCTTTGATCTTGCTTCGAGGACCATCTTCTTCTCGGAGATCTGTTCGAGGGATTGTTCGTGGGAGATCTTCTTCGACTACTTCCACTACGTCCACGTTGCTTCACCAACTCTTATTCCGCTGCAACCGTTGGTGAGCATGAAAACCTAAACCTTGTATGTGATCTATCTTGGATGATCTTGGGTTCTTGATACGTAGGCACGAAATTTTTGTTTTCTACTACGTTTCCCAACATGATTTTCCTCGAAAAACGCTGGTACTTGTTCACAACTTTCTTATAGTCCCTCGTACCTATATTTTTCGCAGGCAAATGTCTGGGATCGAAGGAAATGTCAGAGCACCCAAGCGTGTAGGAGGCCGAACAAGAATCACCAACAACTCTGAAGGTTTATCAGAAGAGTTGATCGTCGAAAAGAAGTTAAGAACACCTGAAGGTTCTGAGGATGAACGTACGAGAGAAAACCGTCTGCAAGAGATTCGAAGACTTCAAGCGCTTCATTGGTATGAGTACAAGTCTCTTATGCCACGCTGGGAGAGGCTGTTTGCTATGAAAAATCCTTGGTCTGATGTCAAATCGTTAAGGCCAAAGTGGACGAAAGATAATCGACCACCTCCTCCAGCTGATGCTCATCCATCCTCCCTGAAAACTCCTGCCGATTTTCAGGAGCTGGTTGATGCTCGGGAAGCGCGAGCACATAAGAGAAAAGAAGCCAAAGCTAAAAAGGAGGCTGTTGCTGCTGAGGGCACCGTAGATGTTGGCCCTAGTGCCAAATCGAAGGCTGGCAAGAAATCAGCCAAGCGAAAGAAAAAGGTGGTAATTGTCTCGCCACCTGATGCGAGCTCTGATGAAGAAGTAAATTCACATGATCAAGACCCTGGTACAGAGGCTGATGTCGAGGACATTCCTCTGAAAAAGAAGACGAGCAGTAAGGGCATTAGGATCCAGGAGCCAGCTTCACAGGCTCCTCGAGCAAATATTGACTTGACCAACTTGGTCACTGATCCGCCCATTTCATCTGCTCCTCCAGTTCAAGCTCGCCAACCAAAACCTTCGACTAAATCGAAGGGAAAGCAAGCTCTAGTTTCTGAGGATGAAGAAACACTTATTCAACGAAGAGAAAGGCTGGAAAAGCAAAAAGAACAAGAAGCAAAGGACTTGACAAATTCCAAGCTCCTGAACTTTCACAGCCAGCCCGAGCATAAAAAGGCTCTGGTTGCTCAACAGCTAGGCATTCTTCATTTGGTCAGTGAAAAGTACCGACGACAAATTGCTGAAGGCAACATTCCTGTTTCACCGAAAGAAAAGGTCGTGGCCCCCAGCGCCACCGAGAAAATTGTGACTCCCACAGTCACGAAGGAAAAGGTTGCAGCCCCAAGTGCCTCGAAGGATAAAGCTGTGGCCCCTAGTGCCATCACCAAACCCATTGCTGCTGCCAAGGCCACCAAGGAGGCCGAGAAGAAAGCCAAGGAAGCTATGCAAAAGGCTCAGAATGCTACCACACCAAGCAGAGTCACTGCCGAGGATGATGTCCCTGCTGAAATCCAAGAGCATGTTGCTCGATACATGATTCGCTGGGAAGGATATATCACCCAGGATCGCAAGGACAAGGAGCAAGTGAATTTTTACTCCCATCAACTTCAAGAAGAAACCGAGGACATTGAGTCCCGTAAGTTTTTCAAAGCCAAGATTGCCACCGCTGAAGCTTCTAGAAGGGCTCAGAAGGAAAATCTGACAGCTGTGTATGACAAGGTTCGACAAATTGTGTCGGCCGTATGCAAAGAACACAATGATGCACTGTACAAGAGACATTCTCGTAAGAGAAAGTCTGCTGCTCCAACCTCTACGCGTGGGACGCCAGAGATCGAGAAGAATGCAAAGAAGGCCAAGTCTAC
This sequence comes from Bromus sterilis, assembly GCA_950022295.1. NCBI lineage: Eukaryota > Viridiplantae > Streptophyta > Magnoliopsida > Poales > Poaceae > Bromus > Bromus sterilis. The sequence goes on along the minus strand of OX465599.1, from coordinate 139,349,857 downwards.
CGAGGTCATTGCTGCATCAGCACGACAAGATACTCCACCAAACCCCACCAAGGAACCAACTCCTCCTCGTGAGACAACTCCACCCCCTCGCCAAGCCACTCCTCCACCTCGACAAAAAACACCTCCACCTCGTCAAGCATCACCACCAAAAGCCTCGTCGCCACCGCCAAAACCATCATCACCACCGAACATTATTCCATCAACCACCCCAGCCATCGAGACCCAAGATCATGCAGAGACCGAGCAAGCTGCTCATGTCGAGCAAGAAACTCAAGTCCCCATTTCCTCTGCTTAGAAACATTACTCCTCTGCCCACACTCTGCATGAGGGAGAAGACGCTGATGTTGATATCACGACAGTTTCTTCTCGTCAAGATCCGGTCGAAGGAAATAGTTCTGGAGATGACCGTTCGAGTGCCAGTTCTTCCTCCTCCTCATCAAGTTCCTCAAACGAAGAAATGGTTGATGCTTTTGAACAACTAGATGAAGATTTGGAGGCCATGGAGAATGAAGAGGCCGCACAAAATGCTAACACCGACGAAGGAGTTTCCGTCGAAGCGCAGGCCAAGGAAAATGCACCTGCAGCCATCCCAGCTCAGGACATTGTAAACATACCATCTTCCATTACTCGCCCTGCTGAGCCAGTTTTCCAGATGCCAGACAATGCTGACGAAGTTTTTCCTGTTGATGAGCTGCTCCATTCTGCTCATCCGAGAGAAATGCTGCCTCTGTTCCGCTCAGATGTTCCTCGAGGAGGCCCCATCTTCAAAAGGCGTGAACACAAGCCATTTTTCTTCGGGACCAATCCCTACGAGAAGCCCAGAAGTGCATATTCTCTTCGGTTTTGGACCCAAGAGCAAGCCATCTATTATACTCGTGTGCTGTACAATAAGGCTAGAGTGTTCCAACATCAATACCTCGATATGCCTTCGGTGTACTCCACTTCATGTTTTGAGAATGTTGCCGAGACAATTGATGGTCTTCATGCTCACAAGATGTTTGCTCTCGATTGTGGCTACAATCCCGAGCTTATTAAGCAATTTTATGCAACGCTCTATGTCACTGGTGATCCCGAGAACTCGAAGACATGGAAATTTGATTATATGATCCAAGGCCAAGTATTCCATATGACTGTCGATCAATTTCTGGCCATCATCAATTTACCTCGGTTCGAAGGATTACCACACAAGCTTCATGACTTACCTGCTCCAACTCCTGCTGAATTTTCAACGATCATGAATCCAGATGTCGTAGGAGATACCTACCCGGCTGAGCCCAAGCCAAGACACTTAGTTTTTGAAGCAAAGGCATGGTTTTATATTCTTTCGAAGACTTTGATGCCAATGCTCGATGTGCACGATGACTTTCCTATTCCCAATGACGTACAACTTGCTCTGTTGAAGTTAGTCCACGGTCATCCTTTCGATTTTGAAGACTACTTCCTCAGAACTTTGGTGTCTTGTGTTGATGATCACAATTCCCACAAGCCGTATGCACCATGGCTGATGGCCATCTGCAATTACTCTCGGGACGTGCCATTCCCCGTGTCAATTTTCCCGAGGATTTTCACTCCACCTGTTAGGGAAGTATTGCAGATTGTTGCTCGACCCAACGATCCATATGCTGAGCACACTGGCATCCGCCCCCATTTGACTGGGCGAAATTTTCGCTCGAAGTTTATCAAGCCAGTGCATCACATGGAAGTTTCTCTTTGGTCCCAGCAAATGCTTCAACATCACATCGACCAAGATTTCATTCAGAAGCAAGCCTTGATGGACGAGATTAATCATTTGCGCAATATTACCATGAACAACAATCAGATGTTGCGTGAATGTCTTCGACGAGATTGGAAAGGACTGCGCAAGTTCAATTCCCTCGGTCAACTTCAACGATGTGGCTTCGAAGAATATCCTCCCCATCTGACCAGAAATTGGACCAATGATGATCGTGTAGATCGCCCGGATCCCAATATCCCTCGGTTGCCGAAGAACAGAGATGTCCTAAGTGTTGATGACTATTACCACATCACTTTGGACACCTTCTCCTCCGAGTCCGAGCAAGAAGAAGCCCCTCGACGTCAAGAGAGAGTTTATACTCCACACCCTCGAAGCCCCAGGACCCCGCCGGAATCGCAGCTGGAATCTTCTGGAGATCAACACTCCTTCCGCACAAAGATCGCTCCTCCAGGCGCTCGCCCAATTCGTCGTGCTCCCACGCTCGCCGAATCCTCTCGACGTCGCCGGAGCCGCCACAGCGAGTAGGGATTCCTTTCGACCCTATTCTCTCGACTTTTTGTACGTTGTGACAAAAAGGGGGAGATGTAGTGGCATCGAAGAAATTAGTTTGCCTTCGGGGTTAAGGGCTTTCCTTTTCATTCGACAAACTTTTGATCTTTGAGGTTTTCTGAGTAGTTTCAACAAACTTTCGATTCATATTCGATCTGGTTGTAACTAACTCTAAGTAGGACTGTGAACTGCTCTTTTTCGTAAGATATCTATCTGCTGCTTACTTAACCTTTTGCAGGAAGTTATCTTTCACATAAGTTCACAGGTCATTCGAGGAGATTGCATGTTTCTCATTGGATATTATCTGGAATGCAATTTCACTCGCTAAGATTATTGATGTTTTTTTTTCCTCGACTCTACTTGTCAAAATATGCACTTCTCAGGAAACTCTTCCATGTATACATCAAGGGGGAGTATTTTCATCGACCTTAGCACTGGTTTATCATCGAAAACTCAAACTTTTTTCAATTATTTATCGATGCCTGTTTTGTCAACAAAACGTCCAAAAAGGGGGAGATTGTAAGAGCAAGTTTTGCCCCCGAAGGTTTTGGACATTGTTGGACAAAGCAGAAGTGGAACTAATATTGTTTTCGAGTATAAACAGATTCTTAGGTTCCGAAAGAATGGAGTTTGCAAGTAGAAGGTCGAAGGACAACTCACTGCAGGAGAGCTGTAGTCATCCACCGAACCCTTTGAAGGAAGACGACCTCTAAAAATGTAGTCGAAGAAAAAGTATCTCTCGAGTGAAAGCACAACGAGGAGAAAGCTGAAGCTGGTCGAAGACATAGTCTTTTTACTAGTTTCTCTTTATTTTCTTGAGTCGTAAAAAAAAACCGTACTATCAAGAGGGGTTTGCTAGTTGAGATCTTAGTCGAAGTGAATTTGCTCTGCTCAACCTAAACCCACAAAATCCTACCAAGAGAAATCTTGCTGAGTCGAGTAAATAGCTCGAAGGCAAAGTCATCGCACTTCGTGCCTTCGAGAGAGAACTCGTTCGGTAAGTCAGCTTACTTGTTCCTCAAGTAAAGTTGCGCTGTGATTGGAATCCGACCGTTGTGGACACGCGTCAAGCGGTTTCATCGGGTCACTTCAGTCATTTTACCCATCGGGATCGCCATCTATAAATACCCCGCACCTACCCGCCATTTCGGGTTGGCTGCTCCACTGAAGATTCTAAGACAGAAGTCTGTGAGCATCCCAAGAGAGATTCATCGAGAGAAAACCAAAATCCCAAGTCTGAGCTGAGTTGAGCAATTCACTATGACTTAGGTCGAGATTAGTCGATCTTTTTATCTTGGAGAACTGCAAGTCTCCTAGACGGTTAGGCGTCGCCTGTCAAGCAGTCGAAGAGTAATTGTCACTGCTGAAGGAAGTTTGTAAAGGTCTCGGAGATGTCCTGAATCATCTACCACGAGTGAAAACTGGACAAGCTCGAGGAGTTTGTTGCAGTGGAGAATAGGACGGAGAGAGTTTTGCTCCAGGTGTTCAATCACCAGTCCCTCCAACCAGACGTAACACTTTGCAGCGTGTGAACTGGTTTACCAAACATCGTCGTGTCAGGCTTGTTTTCCTTCATACATTTAAATTAAGTATTTATTCGTGGCCTTTTTGCCTTCGATGTTTTCCTTCGCCCTTAATCCTTTCGAGCTATGCATTACCTTCGATACTGTATTTCCTTCGAGATGTTCTTAGTCCTTCGCAGGTTGCATGAATTCTTTCTAAGTTCCTTAGAATTTTTAGAAGTGATCATTCACCCCCTCCCCCTCTGATCATTCTTGGGCTTTCACAATGCACATTCAATATGGCATGATATGATGATGAACATGGGTTTGTTGTGCTTCTTATGTCCATGTGAAGTGTATTGCATTACAATGGTTCAAGTTAGAATAGCATTTTCATTTTACTTGAATTAAACCAAATGTACCAAATAGAAAAATACTACTGATCCATCATGGTAAACATTTCAAACATGGATGAAAGTTTGATATTTGGATAGAGAATTTTATTCTCATCAATTTTCATATAAAAATCTTTTCATTTGGAGTTATGGTTTAAAAGATATTCAATTTCAAAGTTTTGAACATTTTCTGGATTTTCTGATTTAATTAAATGATTTACCAAATACTACATCATGCTGGCGTCAGCATGACGTGTGGCCCGCCCTGACAGGGGGTCCCATTGGACAGTGAATTGGGGGTTAATTTAACTCTGTTTAAATTAACTGGGTTAATTCGTTAACCTGGGCCCACTGGTCAGTGGACCAAGGGTGTGATTAGGAGGGGATTAGGCCTAACCGGCCGGCGGCTTAACGCCGGTGGCCTAGCCATGGCGGCGCTTCGCCGGGATCCCGCTGCAGGCCACGGGAAGGGCCACCACCGGCACCAGCGCGTGCCCCGTGCTCGAGCGCAGCGTGTAGAGCACGCGGGGGTCACAAGGGAGCTCTAGGTCCACGCCGGCGTCGTGCCCGCGGTAGCCGGAGCCACTGACCTCGACGGGACAGCGATTCAGAGCTCGGGGAGGAGAACTGGTAGGGGGAGTAGATGCCCAGGCTCACCAGGAGAGCCGCGGTGGGCACGGGGAGGTCGGGGAGGAGCTGACCGCGACGGAATTGCTCGCCGAAGCTCTCTGTGGCCGGCGATAGTTCGATGAAGGGGGCGTCTTCTCTGGGCGTCCTTGGGCTTGATTCGACGACCAACTCGAGGAATTCGACGTCGAGGAAACTACTGGACACGGTGGCGCGGCGGCCCGTCTCCATTGGCCACGCAGGCGCACGGGCTCGCTCTGGCGAGCTCTTGGGGCAGCTCGGGATATGGCGGTAGAGGAGAGGAGAGAGGTCGCGAGGGGAGGAGAAACGGGAGGAAGCACCCAGGCGTGCGGTGGCGAGGAGATACGAACGAGGGAGCAGCCAGGAAGGGAGGTGGCGTGGCGGCCGGCGCATGCTCGCCAACGAGAAGCATCGGTGCCAGGGGAAGAAGACGACAGGGAGGCCCCCTGGTGGGCTGGGCTGCTGGGCTGGCTGGCTGGCTAGGTAAGTGGGCTTTGCCCCTCTTTCTCTGTTTTCTCGTTTTATTCTTTTCTGCTTTTCTGTTTTGATTTGATTTCTAAATCAAACCATTTTAAAAAATTCCAAAAACTTTTATGTGGGCTTAGGAGACATATATAACTCCACACATAAAGTTTTAGAATTATTGAAATTATATTTAAATAATTTCAATTGCAAATACATTAAATATTTAATTTCCAAAGGGCTTTTGGACTTTTTGAAAATTCCTTGAGCATGGAGTGGGACCCACTTCACTTGAAATGTGATCATGCCCATTTATGAGACTTTTAAAAAAGGTCAATGAATTTTTGGAAAAAGATTTTTGTCTGGCCTTTTATTAAAAATTATTTTGAGGCTTTTTGCTTCCCCATTTTTTTTTCTTTTATAAAATTTTTCATGATGCAAAAATGCTAGCTTGGAAAAGCACAAACCTATATTAGGGTTCTGACATTGAAGGTGAAAACCCACGGTTACAAATAATGGACCGCTAGCCCGTATTGACAATCATTCATAGTTATCGAAATGTGTGGGATGCATTATGTATCAGGCACAGTTCTTAAAATCCTTTCGTGGGCTGAATCTAGGCTCACGGTTTGCTCTAAAAACCATCGAGTATGTACATTCAGAAAACCCACGGTTGTAAAGAAGAACCGCTAGCCCTTCTTACCAATTGGTGGTAGTTAGTGAAATGTTTGGGATTCATAATCTATCAGGCACGTTTTTGGAAATCCTTTCATGGGCGGAAGCAAGGCTGAAAGTTCGTTCAACCGGCCGTCTGCTATGAGAACTAAGAAAGCGTATGGTTGCACACAATGAATTGCTAGCATTCTTCGCAACAAGTACATGAATGCATAACTAGCATATTTATGAAATCAACACATCATTCAACCCAAAGTGCATTCAAACAAAGCCCCTAATCATCATTATAAAAAATCGCATAGAAGTTGGCCAATTTCGCAACTGCAACTACACATGCTACTTCATACTTGTCTCTTACTTTCATCTTCTGCCTGAGCTTGATTCTCTCTAGCTTTAGTGTAACGACCCGATTCACTAAGAATCCAAGTCTCTGTGAATTATGTGCTAGTCCCTGGATCAATAGCTAGCACACACAGTACATGATGTAATATCAAGAATAAACCACATGTCATAAATATTACATCGAAGATCCAGTATTACAATAAAGCATACCTGCATAGCTCAAGGCTAGCTTAAAAATAGAATACAGTGGAAAAACAATAAAAGCTTTGTGGAGTCCATCAACTGCACCGACAAGTTGAGTATAGACATCGTAACCCTGGATCGCATCACTTACTCGTCGTATAAAAATCCTGCAACACCTGCATTCAAACAACATCACATAACATCAATCAATGAAGTCACAAAAGTCAGACCACCCAAACAACTCCTAGATTAAGGTCATATGTGCAAAACATACGATCTCATCATCCTACACGCAATTCGTTTATCTAACTCCATAAAAGTGGTGGTCTGAATCTAAGCTTCATCCTTCTCAGCTAAGCTGATCTTGAAGATCCTCATTGTCAAAACTTAATGAACTCCATAGGATACTCCAGTTCTGGTAGTGGTAACTTCAATTTATCCACAAGGTTGATAATGTACTTCTCAAAAGTCACGTCTTTAGGGGCATAAGAAAATTGGATGATCAATTTACATTAAAACAAGAGAAGGAGTTTAGCGGATGAATAATAGATGAGAGATACTAGTGAAGAGAGTAAGTAATCAAAGAGTGATAAAATATTTTTGATCCTATGGCTTTTCCTATCCATTTTCTAGGGTCACGACCTACAGTCAACCTGGCTCTAATACCATCTGTAACGACCCGATTCACTAAGAATCCAAGTTTTTGTGCATTCTGTGCTAGTCCCTGGATCAATAGCTAGCACACATAGTACATGATGTAATATCAAGAATAAAACACATGTCACAAATATTACATCGAAGATCCAGTTTTACAATAAAGCATACCTGCATAGCTCAAGGCTAGCTTACAAATATAATACAGCGGAAAAACAATAAAATCTTCGTGGCGTCCATCAATTGCACCGGCAAGTTGAGTATAGACATCGTAACCCTACATCGCATCAGTTACTCGTCGTATAAAAATCCTGCAACACCGAAGGTTACAGCCCGACAACGGGTCAATGCATCTAATTTGTACGGCAAGTCAAACGAAAAAGGATATAACAGACCTATCGCTACATGCAAGGTAATTCAAAGGAAAGGCTTATGGTTTTGTTTTGCAAAAAGCTGATTTTTCCCAATGTACCTAGTCAAAATTTTATTTTAACTTACTACTTAAGATTGAACTGTTAACACCAGTCCCAATCCACACCCTTTATTAAATCTTGCCCACTCAAGTTTATTATGGTGATTACTCTGTCAAGATCCTCCAGTAACAACAATGTCTATTAGCTCAAGGATGTCCATAACCGGGGACACGGCTAATCATGATTAGTTTTTACTCTGCACAAGTTAGTACACTTTTCCCGCTGGACTCAACCCGAAGATTGAGAAGAAGTCTTTCAGAAGAGGTCACCTACACCCAATGGCAAACCGGTACCACCTATCACATCTACATCTGCTTGCTTTGCACGGGAGAGGCTTCCTACATCGTACTCAACTAAGCCAGAGCCCATATGGCCAGCGGCTGTACATGGAAGCTCCTAGTCACCAAGTATGTCTGATCTTTTTCAGTCTGGACGACGCCCACTTACGTTCAGAGGGTAGATACCATGACGTACTTTCGACCACTAAAACCAACCATTAGGGGTACAAACTGGTCTCGCCTTAGATAAGGCACGAGCCCCCAGGAAGCACTCCCTGCCCGTCCAGAGGTGTATTCTAATTAAAGGTTTGCTAGTCAAGTCAATAAATCCCTCACATAGCTCAATGTAATCTCAAACCAATCCACGTCTACAAGCATAGCAAATATAACAAGCACGTACTAGGGCGACAAAGAATACATGATCAGATCATATGGCTATCCTACCAGGTTTGCAGCAATAGTATATATACTAGTCCTACACATGCATAGGGTGATAAAGTACTATATATATAATGAAAAATATAGGATGAGGTATGGTCAAAGTACAACTTTCCTTATACATTCGATGAAGTTCTTTGCTCTCACGATCCAGATAACTTTACTATTCACACTCCGAGCAATCTATCGTAAAGGAAAGATACCACATAAGCAATCACGCATAAAGGAACCAAAAGATTAACAAATTAAACACAAAGGTTGTCGCAACAAAACAAAAACAAAAAGGCTTCACACGGCACCGGTGTCGATGTGCTCGAAAGTGACAGGTGGAAGGTGAACTCGAGAGAGTCAACAGATAAAGAACTATCGGTAAATATTTGTGACTATGGACTCATGAATTCAAGGTGAAATCATGCCCACATGAAAAGTGTGTGAATCTTACCGATAACATGTCTCAAACAATCCGATATGCAAAAGGAATCACGTGAAACGGAATACTACAACACAGGTCATAGCGGGTTCAAATTTGAATTGAATTTGACTTTAAACAGATAAAGAAACATTTGAATTTTTGTGTACATAAGATATAGACAGAAAGTACATGACAGGAGTGATCCAACACAAAATGAATCCCTCGATTTGGATCAACGGTGTAAAAGATAGAGCCTCCGGAATTTTAATTTGAAATTGAATGAATTCAAATTCAAAAGTGTGCAAAGGTGTGCAAAGTTGCTTCCATGCGAAACCACAGAACAAGACGAGCGCGTAGGGAAAAGTTTCACCTGATTCCGATACACGGTTTAGGAGATATTGCGAAAACGGGATCAGGGGTGTTTTCTGCAGAAAGGACTCGATCGCAATTAAACTTTTTCCAGAAAAAGCGATCGGGTCCCTGGAGGCGGTTGACCGGATCTGGACTCCGACGAAATCGGCCGAACTCCGGCGAGGTCGTGACCGGCCGGTGAGGTGGCGGCGGCGACCCAGGGTAGCGAGGCGGCGCGACACGGGGTCTGCGGTGGCCGGCACCCACGGGAGGTGGCTCGGTGTGGCCGAGCGCGCGGCGCGCAAGGCGGCCGAGGCGACGGCGGCGCAACCAGCCGAGGAGCGGCGGTGGCTGTCTGCGTCGTCCGGCGAGGCGGCGGCGAGGGGAGGGGGCGCGGGCGCGACAAGGCGTGAGGGCCCTCGGCGGAGTGGCGGCGGCTGCCGGCGAGGCTTCGGTGGCGGGGCGCGCGGTCCGGCGTGGGGCGGCGGTCGCCGGTGAAGTCTGTCATGGGAAAGTCACGAAAGATGTCCGTAGAGTCGGACTTATCATGGGACCTTTGCTGCGAGGCGAATTCGAGGAGAGCGTCGACATAAGAACAAGACTCGGCGAGTTACCCAGGTTCGGCCCCGATGGCGCGGTAAAGCCCTACTCCTGCTTTTTGACTATAGGGGAATCGACTCTTCAATAGGAAGAGTCGATCGTATCGATTACAGTGATGATGTTTCGCAACCTTAGTCTCGTGGAGATCTAGGTTATGGCGCGAGTTGTCTAGTCCTGGCTTAAGGTAAGTCGTCCTATGGCTCCCGTGGTCCTCGGCTTATAAAGGTGTCGGGTCCCGGGATTCCTAGAGTCCGACTCCTACACGATGTGGAGTTCTATTCTACTTTACAAGTTTTCTACGTGCTATACACGGTAAGTCGAATTCCTTCTAGGTCTTCAATCTTTACGCTTGGCACGTCAGACTCCTGATCGGGTCTTCTTTGTGGGCCTTCATATGTAAGTTGGCCCGGAGGTTACTAATGTCGGGTCTATGGGCTTGATCCATCCCCCCGACATTAGCCTGCAGGATTGTTGTGATGCTTCCGTCTTCACAACAATCTTCTTTATCTTCTTCATTGCCGCCGGCTCTTTATGGATCATAGGCCGACTATATGTTTGACGTTGATTGGGAGTCTTCAATTTTTCTTTGATTCCTCTGTCTCCATGAAGTCGGACTTTCTCGTTTAGTCAGCTATCATCTGATGCTTTACTAGAAGTCGACGCCTAACTGTTTTTAGCTTCTCGTTTCCTTTTACTTGAAGATTTTTCCTTTGACCTTTGGTCAAAGATCTGGTTTGGTTTTTATGATCACTCTGCCCGAAACGCCGGTTAGAGGCATTGATGTTTGTAGTGGGAATCGAGGAGTCTTTCCATAAATTCTATCTACCATGGGTAGTTATCCCGCTTTATTTATGGCATTAATGGATCCTTGTAACACCCTCAGAATCAGTAACAGTAATCACTACAGTAATTCCACTGTTAGTGATCATTACTGTTGATGATCAAGCCATGATCACCTTTGATCATAGCTCTGTCAAATTTCAACCCTGATAAAATTTACAAATTTGTGTGGACTATTGAATTGCTCCAAGAATTTATGGGTGATTGATAACCATCATGCAAAAACTTAAACCAAGTTAACTCCTAGCCATTTTAATAATCACAAGTCAAGGATAATTATGAGACCAATGTTGTGGGGTTATCAAAATTGTTTTGAAAATTTAAATGAAAATGGAAACCTTAGTTAAACCAAAGTTAATGAAACATATTAAATAAAATGCCTAGCAATCTTAGGCCATGATGATATAGCAATAGTTATGTTATTAAAATGGTATAGTTATATCAAGGAATAATAAATGAAATAATACAATGGCTTTAGGAAATTATTAAATGGCTATGGTAGATAAAATAAACAAGTGGGAATTTTAAATGAACTAAAAATTGTGAACCCCATTTTATTAAATGTCAAATAATCAGTAGGCTATGTTAAAATAGTTATGGGATTTTATTACCAGGTTTAAAAATGTTAAACAAATAAAAACAGTGTCAAATCAGTGGCATTTAATACCTTTTAAATAAAACAAAAATGCAATTGATTTTATTTGGGCACAAAAATTTTTGTGGCATTTTTATAAAGCGCATCACTAATTTTGGTGCATGTTTCATATTTTACAAAAATGGAACAATAGCCAAATACATTTAAACAAAAGAAAAGTAAAACAAAACAAAGAAAAATCAAAAAAAAACCCTAAGCCTCGCCCCAGGCGAGGCCCACCCGGGCCCAGCCCCCTCCTCTCTTCTCTCTCCCCCACCCCAACCACCCCCTTGTTCCACCCCCCGCCTCCACACAGTCGCCATGGCAGGACGCCATGGCCCCCCCTCACCTGCTCCCCCTCCTCTCTGGAGATAAGGGCGCCCGAGGCCCCTACCTCCTCGCCCATCCTCCAGCCCTCCCCCTCTCTGTTTTCTCCCTTGTCCAGGAGCTCGCCCGAGCTCGTCGTCGCCGGGAGGTCGTCGTCGACGCGGCCAACGGCCTCCCCGTGCCACGGGAGATTGTCCAGGAGGTCGGCCGCGCTCGACTCCTTCCTCTTGTGCTCGCAATCGACACCGGAACGCGCCGCGCATCGCGAATCGCGAGATTCTTCATCCCCGGGCCGGCCCGCCATTGACGATCGGGAGCTCAGCGCCGCCCCCCTCGCGCCACCACGAGCCGTCCTCGAGCATCCCCGTCAGAGCCCCCTTCGATTCCCTGCTTCTATCCATCGATTCCTCGCCCAGGTCACCATAGCCGCCGCCCGTGCTCACCAAGGTTGCCATTGCCGCACCTTGCCCCGAGTCTGCGCGCTCTTTGCTCGTGCGCGCCGGCGACCCTCGCCGCGGTGCCGCAACCCCACCCCACCTCGCCACACCCCCCCTCCCTCTGCACCCCCTCGCCGGGACGGCCCGACGCCGCCGTGGCCTCGCCGCCGTGCTGCTCGGCTCACTGACGGGCGTGGATGAATTAGGCCACGGGGCAAACCACCCCCCTAATCCCATGTTAACAATAATTAGCAGAGAAACCCCCCCCCCTAAGAGGCTGACAGGTGGGGCCACTGCCTATTTAAAATAAAAGAAAAAACTGTTGGTGTTAATTAGGTCAATGACACCTGGGCCCCACCCCCTTGTTAATTTAATTAAAACTGTTTAGTTAAGTTAATCAGTCAATGACATGTGGGACCCCACTATATTAGGTTTAATTAAAATGTTTAATTAGCATGTGAGGCTGACCAGTGGGTCCCACTGGTCAGGTTTGACCAGTCAAACTGCACTGTTCTGGATAATGTTGATTTTAATAATAAAAGAAATTCCAGAATATCCAAAAATCATTTAAATATTAGAAATTCAATATTTTTTAAACCGTAACTCGGATCGAAAAACTTTATACATGAAAGTTGATCAGAAAAATACAACGAATAAGAATACGCTATCCATACCCTCACCACACCCTCCTAACACACCGATCATCGACATTCCCCCCTCCGGGCTGTCTGTCGATAATTCCCGGTACCGATAAAAAGTACCCGGATGAATTTTTTTCGAACACGAAAGTTGTTTGGAATAGATCAACTAACCCGGATACAACACCCACGCATGTGTCGGATGTCCACGACACCTCCGGCATGATATCTCCCCCCCTCCGGACACCTTGTCCGATATTCACCCGGAGCCGGTAGTTCATCCCCGGTTGAATTCCCGCTCCGAGCAACGTGCATCGTACTGCGATAGAACCCCGTTTACAATTCATCTGTTATGTCTTGCATTTGTATTGCTATTATTGTTGTGTATTTATTGTTTCTTCCCCCCTTAATCTCCGGTATACCCCGCTGCTGCCGTCGACTACACCGATGCTGAGTACGACTACTTCGTCGACGACCGTACCGCTACTGTCGAGCTTGCAGGCAAGCAGAGCCATTCTTTTCCCCAGATATCGCCTATCTTTCCGTATTTCTTGCACTAGGCATTGTTACTGCTGCTGCTACGTTACAATCCTATTCAATTGCATCGCCTGATTTTTGTCGCCCCTTGATGTACCTTCCTTTAAACCTATGCTGCCTATTATTACTTATGCATTATTCAGCAGTAAACCCTGCGCATTGTTAGCTAGGTTTAGAATAGAGGGTCATGATCACTTTGGGAGTGATCACGGGAACGATATATTACAACTGCAACAGGTACGGATCATTGCAGACACCCTAGGGAACCTACAACGGCGAGACTCTGCCGAGTCGCTTCGAGTTTGACTTACGAGTGGAATGGACTCGTATTTCACTCTCGTCGGCTCAGTAGCGTAGCATCACCGGGATGATATGAGGTTTACCTCTTTAGTTCATTTCGCTGATGTCTCAGTCGAGCCAGCTCAAGTGTACCATCGAGGGTGATTCCTCCTGGTTTCACTTAACGGTAGGGACTCGTACCAACTGGTGTCCTTAAAGGTAAGAAGTCGGGCGACCCAACGGTGTCCGCGAGTGGTATTGCGACGGGACGACAGGGGGGGTACGACCAGTGTACCGGTGTGCTTGGCCCCTGATCGTTGGCCGCGAGAGTTACAAAACTACGTAAGTCGAGCTCCTCCGGGAGCACACGCGAGACAAGGTAAGGAGACGGTTCACCTTGTTGGTAACCGCAGTGACTTGGTGGGACGACAGGGCAGGCACCGATGTACTGGTGGTCCTGGCTGTTGTCGTTGTCCGCGGGTCGGTTAAGTCGAGGCAACGATAACGGTTGTCACGCAGGTTAATAAAATGCTAAATGGTTCAGTGAATGTCTTGAGTTGGCTATATGCCATGTACGCACTACCTACCCGTGGGAATTACGAGCTTTGGGCTCCTCTTCTTCGTAGTGTCGTCCGAGGACTCTTCAGACGTCAGCAGTACCGCGGCCTGCGCCGGGAAGTGGTGTTGTCTTATTTGCTCGCGCGGTGGTGTCTTATTTGGATTTTCTTTAACTTCACCGGCCAGCCACGCACCGTGCAGGAGTACGTTCGGGTTGGGGTCCAAGGCCCGACGTACTTAGGATTTAGACCGGCGGATGGCCTCTCTGTTGAGTTTGAAAGATGGGCTATGAAGTGTTGGATAGCCTCGGTGGAGCGTTCCCTAACAAGGTTCCCGCCACCCTGGAGATCTGTGCGTGTAGCGTAACACAAGTGCATCCCTGCAGGGAAGATTAATCTATTCGGATAGCCGTGTCCACGGTAACAGGACGCTTTATGCTGAAGCTGGATCTTACCACTAGAAACTATTATTATTAAACTGTATGGTTCTGGGTTTTCTTCCTCGCGGGGATGTCGAGGAGGTGAACTCGGAGGCATTGTTAATTATTACCACTTATTATTATACAATGCTGCAGCAGCTTCTGCTGCATTGTTACTTTATGTTTTATATAACTGTTGGCTGATTCTTACCTCATGTTGCAAGACATCGTCGGAAAATGCTAGTCTTCGATAGGCCTAGCTTCTTACCCTTGCTCTGAATTTCTGTCTTTTAGTCCACTATGTACAGCCTCTTCTTTCCGTTGATACAATGCATAATGCTTAGTAGCGGACGTAAGACTCGCGGGTATACTAGATACTCACCTGCTTTATTTCCTTTACTGTTTTGCCTGACCGGCCGCTGCAGTCGACGTTGGAGCCCAGGAGCAGGAGTTCCCGATGCCGACCACCGCAACATGAAGATCCCCGATGCCTTCTACGACGTCGAGTTCCCCGTTGACCAGGAGTAGCTTGGAGGTTCCCAGGCAGGAGGCCTCGCCTTTTCGATCTTTTGTTATTTGTGCTAGCCTTCTTAAGGCAACCTTGTACCTTGTGTCTGTACTCAGATACTATTTCTTCCGCTAACTTTGTGCTCTCGAGCTGTTGTATTCGAGCCCTCGTGGCCCCTGGCGTGTATTAAACAGCTTGTATTATTTTATTTGTAGAGTTGTGTTGTGATATCTCATCGTGAGTCCTTGATCTCGATCGTGTACCTTGCGTGTATGATTACTGTAGACGGTCTGATTTTGGGGGCGTCACAAGTTGGTATCAGAGCCGACTGCCTGTAGGAAGCCCCTAACCACTCCTTGGTCTTGGTCGAAGTCGAGTCTAGTATTTGCAAAACTACTTGCTAACTTAATGTTTGGCTTACGGGCCCACATCGATGTCACTACGTGTGATATCTTTGGTATTAGGATCTTTTTCTCCGTACCTATGCTCTGGGACTCTGCTCTCTTATCCTTGCTGGTAAAGTTTTATTAACGCTGACTTTAGGTTCTCGTACCTCCTTCCTTCTGGAGAGCACTGCCTTCCCGATGATCGCCTGATTCACCTGAAGATCCCGACGATTACTCGCTGATCAATTCACGAGATCCTACGTGTTCATCGCCTTTGCAATCCCATGCCACCGATAAGTCCGTGTGGATAATTGCATCCACCTCCCGATCTGGAAATCACAATTTCCTTGTACTTAAGCATCAAGTTATTCCGATGCTTCTGTCATCCGATGCCTTGGCATTCTTTCCCCTTCTGGTTGATTGCCCATACTCACATCGGATCCTTTGCGAACCGTCCGACTTTTGTGGATTACTATCCGACTATCCTTACATGGCTTATTCCATGTGTCAATTGGATTCATCGTGTGAAATACCCTCCATGCCCCTCGATGATTTGCGTTATCGTCGACAACCTCCCTTGTCTCCGTGCCAATACAACTTGATCATATATATCGTGCTCTGCTTTTCCCTTGGGAAGGATATACACCTGATACTTGTGTATCATCACATTTTCCTTTCCATTGGTATGTTTAACCTTTCTTGTAATGTATCTTATCTAAGAAGTGAAATTCCCTGCTCATGTAAACACTTTGGTGTGCTACATTGTCTGTACAACCAGTTACGATTGTTGATGACTTTTCGGTGACCACCGATGGACGAGAACTTTGCCAATTGGTCCGCCTCGTCTTAACGAGCAAGAAAATGGTTCTCTTCGTCCCTCGCCCTTGGCACTGATGATGTTGCCGACATAGTTGAAAAATTGTTATCTGACAAACCTTGCATCGTGCTCGCATGGAATGTCGCCACCCCTCTTACCTTCTGTGGGCCCATAACCCACAGTTCCACAGGACCGAAACCTGACTCTTGTCCTCGACCTTGTGATATTCCGTCCGGTATCAGACTCAGTGCTTGTGTCTGATGATCGGGGCCCCTTTCCCATCTTCCGTCATCGGCATCGAAAACGTGCCTAACCGCTTGAAACTTCTCACGATGTACTTCCCTGATGTTAAACTCGGAAGGACTTTGTACCCCATACCCTTGAACAACCCCATTTGATGGATCTTGTATCGATCCGACCCCCTTACGCTTTACCTCTTAACCTGGTCGTAAGTACGATGAAGACCCCGAAGAAAGGATTACAACTCATCAAGATGCACCGATGCAGAGAGATGAAGACATCAACGTGAAGGATTAACTCCTTCGATACAGACAACAAGCACACGAAGAATTGTTAGAATAAGAAACCGAAACCTTACCCCTTACACTACTTTTAATTCTCGGGACGAGAATTCTTTGTAGTGGTGGAGATTTGTAACACCCTCAGAATCAGTAACAGTAATCACTACAGTAATTCCACTATTAGTGATCATTACTGTTGATGATCAAGCCATGATCACCTTTGATCATAGCTCTGTCAAATTTTAACCTTGATAAATTTACAAATTTGTGTGGACTATTGAATTGCTCCAAGAATTTATGGGTGATTGATAACCATCATGCAAAAACTTAAACCAAGTTAACTACTAGCCATTTGAATAATCACAAGTCAAGGATAATTATGATACCAATGTTGTGGGGTTATCAAAATTGTTTTGAAAATTTAAATGAAAATGGAAACCTTAGTTAAACCAAAGTTAATGAAACATATTAAATAAAATGCCTAGCAATCTTAGGCCATGATGATATAGCAATTGTTATGTTATTAAAATGGTATAGTTATATCAAGGAATAATAAATGAAATAATACAATGGCTTTAGGAAATTATTAAATGGCTATGGTAGATAAAATAAACAAGTGGGAATTTTAAATGAACTAAAAATTGTGAACCCCATTTTATTAAATGTCAAATAATCAGTAGGCTATGTTAAAATAGTTATGGGATTTTATTACCAGGTTTAAAAATGTTAAACAAATAAAAACAGTGTCAAATCAGTGGCATTTAATACCTTTTAAATAATAAAAAAATGCAATTGATTTTATTTGGGCACAAAACTTTTTGCGGCATTGTTATAAAGCGCATCACTAATTTTGGTGCATGTTTCATATTTTACAAAAATGGAACAATAGCTAAATACATTTAAACAAAAGAAAAGTAAAACAAAACAAAGAAAAAAAAAACCCTAAGCCTCGCCCCAGGCGAGGCCCACCCGGGCCCAGCCCCCCTCCTCTCTTCTCTCTCCCCCACCCCAACCACCCCCCTGTTCCACCCCCCGCCTCCACACAGTCGCCATGGCAGGACGCCATGGCCCCCCTTCACCTGCTCCCTCTTCCCCCACTCCACCTGCTCCCCCTCCTCTCTGGAGATAAGGGCGCCCGAGGCCCCTACCTCCTCGCCCATCCTCCAGCCCTCCCCCTCTATGTTTTCTCCCTTGTCCAGGAGCTCGCCCGAGCTCGTCGTCGCCGGGAGGTCGTCGTCGACGCGGCCAACGGCCTCCCCGTGCCACGGAAGGTTGTCCAGGAGGTCGGCCGCGCTCGAATCCTTCCTCTTGTGCTCGCAATCGACACCGGAACGCGCCGCGCATCGCGAATCGCGAGATTCTTCAACCCCGGGCCGGCCCGCCATTGACGATCGGGAGCTCAGCGCCGCCCCCCTCGCGCCACCACGAGCTGTCCTCGAGCATCCCCGTCAGAGCCCCCTTCGATTCCCTGCTTCTATCCGTCGATTCCTCGCCCAGGTCACCATAGCCGCCGCCCGTGCTCACCAAGGTTGCCATTGCCGCACCTTGCCCCGAGTCTGCGCGCTCTTTGCTCGTGCGCGCCGGCGACCCTCGCTGCGGTGCCGCAACCCCACCCCACCTCGCCACACCCCCCCCCTCCCTCTGCACCCCCCTCGCCGGGACGGCCCGACGCCGCCGTGGCCTCGCCGCCGTGCTGCTCGGCTCACTGACGGGCGTGGATGAATTAGGCCACGGGGCAAACCACCCCCCTAATCCCATGTTAACAATAATTAGCAGAGAACCCCCCCCCCCCTAAGTGGCTGACAGGTGGGGCCACTGCCTATTTAAAATAAAAGAAAAAACTGTTGGTTTTAATTAGGTCAATGACACCTGGGCCCCACCCCCTTGTTAATTTAATTAAAACTGTTTAGTTAAGTTAATCAGTTAATGACATGTGGGACCCCACTATATTAGGTTTAATTAAAATGTTTAATTAGCATGTGAGGCTGACCAGTGGGTCCCACTGGTCAGGTTTGACCAGTCAAACTGCACTGTTCTGGATAATGTTGATTTTAATAATAAAAGAAATTCCAAAAATCAGTTAAATATTAGAAATTCAATATCTTTTAAACCGTAACTCGGATCGAAAAACTTTATACATGAAAGTTGATCAGAAAAATACAATGAATAAGAATACGCTATCCATACCCTCACCACACCCCCCTAACACACCGATCATCGACATTCCCCCCCTCCGGGCTGTCTGTCGATAATTCCCGGTACCGATAAAAAGTACCCGGATGAATTTATTTCGAACACGAAAGTTGTTCAGAATAGATCAACTAACCCGGATACAACACCCACGCATGTGTCGGATGTCCACGACACCTCCGGCATGATATCTCCCCCCTCCGGACACCTTGTCCGATATTCACCCGGAGCTGGTAGTTCATCCCCGGATGAATTCCCGCTCCGAGCAACGTGCATCATACTGCGATAGAACCCCGTTTACAATTCATCTGTTATGTCTTGCATTTGTATTGCTATTATTGTTGTGTATTTATTGTTTCTTCCTCCCTTAATCTCCGGTAGACCCCGCTGCTGACGTCGACTACACCGATGCTGAGTACGAATACTTCGTCGACGACCGTACCGCTACTGTCGAGCTTGCAGGCAAGCAGAGCCATTCTCTTCCCTAGATATCGCCTATCTTTCCGTATATTTCTTGCACTAGGCATTGTTACTGCTGCTGCTACGTTACAATCCTATTCAATTGCATCGCCTGATTTTTGTCGCCCCTTGATGTACCTTCCTTTAAACCTATGCTGCCTATTATTACTTATGCATTATTCAGCAGTAAACCCTGGGCATTGTTAGCTAAGTTTAGAATAGAGGGTCGTGATCACTTTGGGAGTGATCGCGGGAACGATATATTACAACTACAACAGGTACGGATCATTGCAGACACCCTAGGGACCCTACAACGGCGAGACTCTGCCGAGTCGCTTCGAGTTTGACTTACGACTGGAATGGACTCGTATTTCACTCTCGTCGGCTCAGTAGCGTAGCATCACCGGGATGATATGAGGTTTACCTCTTTAGTTCATTTCGTCATGTCTCAGTCGAGCCAGCTCAAGTGTACCATCGAGGGTGATTCCTCCTGGTTTCACTTAACGGTAGGGACTCGAACCAACTGGTGTCCTTAAAGGTAAGAAGTCGGGCGACCCAACGGTGTCCACGAGTGGTACTGCGACGGGACGACAGGAAGGGTACAACCAGTGTACCGGTGTGCTTGGCAACTGATCGTTGGCCGCGAGAGTTACCAAACTACGAAAGTCGAGCTCCTCCGGGAGCACACGCGAGACAAGGTAAGGAGACGTTTCACCTTGTTGGTAACCCCAGTGACTTGGTGGGATGACAGGGCAGGCACCGATGTACTGGTGGTCCTGGCTGCTGTCGTTGTCCGCGGGTCGGTTAAGTCGAGGCAACGATAACGGTTATCACGCAGGTTAATAAAATGCTAAATGGTTCAGTGAATGTCTTGAGTTGGCTATATGCCATGTACGCACTACCTACACGTGGGAATTACGACTTATGGGCTCCTCTGCTTCGTAGTGTCGTCCGAGGAATCTTCAGACGTCAGCAGTACCGCGGCCTGCGCCGGGAAGTGGTGTTGTCTTATTTGCTCGCGCGGTGGTGTCTTATTTGGATTTGCTTTAACTTCACCGGCCAGACACGCACCGTGCAGGAGTACGTTCGGGTTGGGGTCCAAGGCCCGGCGTACTTAGGATTTAGACCGGCGGATGGCCTCTCTGTTGAGTTTGAAAGATGGGCTATGAAGTGTCGGATAGCCTCGGTGGAGCGTTCCCTAACAAGGTTCCCGCCACCCTGGAGATCCGTGCGTGTAGCGTAACACAAGTGCACCCCTGCAGGGAAGATTAATCTATTCGGATAGCCGTGTCCACGGTAACAGGACGCTTTATGCTGAAGTTGGATCTTACCACTAGAAACTATTATTATTAAACTGTATGGTTCTGGGTTTTCTTCCTCACGGGGATGTCGAGGAGGTGAACTCTGAGGCATTGTTAATTATTACCACTTATTATTATACAATGCTGCAGCAACTTCTGCTGCATTGTTACTTTATGTTTTATATAACTTTTGGCTGATTCTGACCTCATGCTGCAAGACATCGTCGGAAAATGCTTGTCTTCGATAGGCCTAGCTTCTTACCCTTGCTCTGAATTTCTGTCTTTCAGTCCACTATATACAGCCTCTTCTTTCCGTTGATACAATGCATAATGCTTAGTAGCGGACGTAAGACTCGCGGGTATACTAGATACTCACCTGCTTTATTTCCTTTACTGTTTTGCCTGACCGGCCGCTGCAGTCGACGTTGGAGCCCAGGAGCAGGAGTTCCCGATGCCGATCACCGCAACATGAAGATCCCCGATGCCTTCTACGACGTCGAGTTCCCCGTTGACCAGGATTAGCTTGGAGGTTCCCAGGCAGGAGGCCTCGCCTTTTCAATCTGTTGTTATTTGGGCTAGCCTTCTTAAGGCAACCTTGTACCTTGTGTCTGTACTCAGATACTATTGCTTCCGCTAACTTTGTGCTCTCGAGCTGTTGTATTAGAGCCCTCGTGGCCCCTGGCTTGTATTAAACAGCTTGTATTATTTTATTTGTAGAGTTGTGTTGTGATATCTCATCGTGAGTCCCTGATCTCGATCGTGTACCTTGCGTGTATGATTACTGTACACGGTCTGATTTTGGGGGCGTCACAATCCTCCCCATGAATCTACTATAAATATCCCTTTGGATAGTTTGATCTTTCAAGCGCATCCATCTTCCTCTTGCTCTTCCTGTGTTCCCCATGGAACCTAAGCTAGAAGCCTCTTCTCCTTTGGCATCCAACGAGCCCGATCCCTGTGCAAGTACTCGAGGTCGCAGCCGTGGTCGTGGTCGTGGCCCTGGTAGATGTCGTGGTCGTGGAAGAGGTAGAGGAAGAAGTTCTCGTGCTGCCTCTCCTTCTGAATCTCCCCCTTCTTCTCTTGAGAGGAGTGAGTTCTTGGTTCATATCCAGAAGATTCGACGCTGGATCAAACTTCCCGAATCTTTTTCTCAACTTGTGGTTGACTCGACACCTTCGGGCCTTTGGCTCCGATCTGATGGATTTCCTCATGGACCTGTGTGGGTGACAGATAGTTTTTCTAACCATGGCACCATGTTTTTTGAGAAAGGTTGGAAAACTTTTCTTCGCTCCAGGAATATTTCTCGAGGAGACACCATTATCTTAAAATTTGATGGTGAAGACACCTTGTCAGCTAGGATCTTTGACTCGGATGGAGACCGAGCCTGCTGTTGTGTGGAGAGCTCCAGCGATGAAGAACTTCTTAGTGAAGAAGAAGCTTCAACGGAGGATGAAGCCGACTCTGAAGAAGATGTCTGAATTTGTCGGTTTGTCTTCTTAGTAGTATATTGCCGAGTTTGGCTTTTGCTTGTAAAGTTTCCTACTTTGATGTAAGACCCAGTTGGTTTGATGAATGAAATTTATGAACTTTCATTGAGTCCATGAGTTCATGAGTCGGTTTTATTCCTGACTTGAAATGTTTTCTCGGAGTGTATGAGAGCCGACCACTTATGATAGTGTATGTATCGGTAGCCCCCTGAGTCGATTGAGAATAGTTTAGTATCTGTTAATCGACTCATAGGACAGATCGACTTGTAGCCTCCATGAGATGGTATGGTCATGTTTACATGCCGTACCGAGTCATCAAAGACGAATTTGTGTTTATGAAACTTGCTTCGAAGTAGTGTAGCCCCCAAGTGTCGGGTTTTCTTGCCTGCAGCAACCTGGGACTTACAATTTCTTGCATATTTTCTAAAGAATATTTTGAAGTGTTACTCCCCAAGAGTCGGTATACTCAACTGGGTGATGTATCGAGTCTTCTTTTGAGAAGAAACCTTGAAGTGTAGTCCCCATGAGTCAGTGTGTGCATCTGTGTGCAGTGCCGAGTCACATAGGTCTATCTTTGAATCTGCCAAGTCACATAGATATGACACGATGGGTTTTATTCCCAGCTTCCAAATAAGTCGGCGAGGGCCGGTTCGACGAATGTCGATATTCATATGTATGGAAAGAGCCGTCGCGACCGAAGTCGACTTTATATGTATGGCGACAGCCGTCGCGACCGAAGTCGACTTTATATGTATGGCGAGAGCCGTCGCGACCGAAGTCGACTTTATATGTATGGCGAGAGCCTTTGCGACCGAAGTCGACTTTATATATGCAGAAAATGTAATAAAAAAGGTGTATTCCCCATGAGTCAGTATGAGCATCTTTTGTGTTATATCGAGTCATAGAGAATTTTTTGACCTATAGTCCCCATGAGTCAGTATGAGCATATTTTGTGTTGTACCGAGTCACACGGGTTAATGCTCAAGATAAATCTTTTGGATGAAAAATGAAAAGAATATGTGATGATGCTAATGTATGCAGAAAGAAAATATAAAGGCTCATATAGAAGTCGACTCTGGATTCAACATGCCTCATCTTCTCGTACTTGAGATAGATTATTGGGTTATCCAGGAGTCAGGACTTCTCTGTAAGCCGGTTGCACATGACTAGTGCTCCCTGTACTTGAGACTAGATTCGGTTGGCATTGTTGTAAGCCCCCGAAGTATGTAGACTAAGCCAGGTACACATAGATCGTATGAGCTTAAGCTATACAGGCCAAGGCTTGTTTTGCCAGTTCATGTATATGCCGGGATCTCTTCGGATAATAATAGATGAGTGACATCGAGCCCCCCTACTGCCCCTGAATAAGCTTATACACTATTATTTTTACATATATATGCCGCGTTTTCAGATAAAGATTCAATGATTGTCATCGAACTCCCCGATTCCCCTGAATAAGCAATATACATGCTCAGTACCAATAGAGGTGTAGATCAAGCCCCCAGGTCTCTGAGATATAATAATGCAATGTATGCAAATGTATGATGCAAAAAATAAATGACATGAAACAAAAAGTAAAGTGGATTCGATATGGCGGGAGCCGTTGCGACAGAAGTCGACTTAGTTTGTATGTGGCGAGGGCGAGCGCGACAGAAGTAGACTTATGTATATTTTGATGGTTAAAGCCGGCACGACCAATGTCGGCTTATATATATATATATATATATATATATATTGTGGAAAAAGCCAGTGCGACGTATGTCAACTGTAGTGAAGCGTACAGTAATGTTCCTGTTTCTACTCAAGTGAAATATGGACGGAGTTGTGCGATGTTCCACGGCCTGAGAGTCTCCTCCATGCTTGTGGGTGTGTCCGCTTTCTCGCGTATATCCACTAGGTAGTGGGATCCGTTGTACAGGATCTTGCTGACCACAAACGGTCCTTCCCAAGGAGAGGATAACTTGTGCATTCCATCTCTTTTCTGTATGAGTCGGAGCACCAAATCACCTTCCTGGAAAGTCCAACTTTTGATGCGACGGCTATGGTAGCGTCGTAGATCTTGTTGGTAGATAGCCGACTGAGCTGCAGCCAAATCTCGTTTTTCATCGAGATTATCCAAGGCGTCTTTTCTTGCTTTCTCATTTTCAGATTCTACATGAGCAATGAATCGAGGTGAGTCGTGACGTATGTCACTTGGGAGGACGGCTTCCGCTCCATAGACTAGGAAGAAGGGCGTATAGCCTGTCGACCTGTTGGGAGTCGTCCGGATGATCCATAATACTGAGGGTAACTTCTCCTCCCAGCAACCCGGCGTCCTTTTCAAAGGGACAACGAGTCGGGTTTGATGCCTCGGGGCAACTCTTGGTTGGCTCTCTCGGCTTGTCCGTTGGACTGTGGGTGTGCTACTGATGCAAGGTCGAGTCGGATGTGCTCATTCTGGAAGAATCGCTACATAACCCCTTCTGATAGGTTAGAACCATTATCAGTGATGATGGTGTGGGGGTAGCCGAATCTGTATATGATCTTTATTCAAGAATTTCAGTGTTGTCGCAGCGTCACATTTGCTGACCGGCTCTGCTTCGACCCATTTGGTGAATTTATCCACTGCCACTAATATGTGAGTATTCTTGTTGGCCGACCTTTTGAAAGGTCCCACCATATCAAGTCCCCATACTGCAAAGGGCTAGGTAATAGGTATCATCCTAAGTTCTTGAGCTGGCACGTGATCTTGTTTTGCATAGCGCTGACATCCATCACATTTCTTGACTATGTCCTCTGCATCCGCATGAGCTGTGAGCCACTAGAAGCCGTGTCGATAGGCTTTAGCTACAAGCGAACGAGAGCCGGCATGGTGTCCGCAATCTCCAGAGTGTATTTCATTGAGGATGGCTCTACCTTCTTCTGGTGAGACACATCTCTGAAAAACATCTACGGCACTTCGCTGATGTAACTCACCATTGATGAGTACAAAGGATTGGATTCTCTTGACGATTTGTCTGGCCAACATCTCATCTTGAGTAAGTATGCCTCGAGTCTTGTAATCCAAGTAAGGTACGACCCATGAGGGTGTAGCATGAATTGCAGCAACCAAATCCGGCTCTGGGTCCGGCTCTGCTATGTCTTGCTCTGTTGGTGGTTGTACAGACGGCTTTGTTAGGACATCCAGGAATACGTTTGGAGGGACCGGCTTTCTCTAAGAGCCGAGTCGGGAGAGGGCATCTGCTGCTTCGTTTTCCCTGCGGTCCACATGATCCACCTGGTATCCAAAAAAAATCCGGCTTGTCTTTGCACTTCTCGTCTATAAGTTGCCATTATGGGATTTTTGGAATCCCATTTTCCTGACACTTGTTGAGAAACGAAATCAGAGTCGACATAGCATTGGATCCAACTTATGTTCATCTCATGAGCTAGCCCTAGTCCATGTAGCAAGGCTTCATATTCTGCTGCATTGTTGGTACAAGTAAACTGCAACTGTAGAACATAGCAGAATTTCTCCCCTTTAGGTGAGGTAAGAACCACGCCGGCTCCTGACCCGTGGAGCTGCCGGCTTCCATCGAAGTGCATCGTCCAATATTTGGTGACTGGCTTCTCTGGCGATGCTTGGATCTCTGTCCAGTCATTGATGAAGTCGGCTAGCGCCTGGGACTTGATGGCTGTTCGCGGCTTGTATTTGATGTGATAAGTTCCCAACTCTATGGCCCACTTTCCAATCCTTCCCGTTGCTTCCCGGTTTTGTATGATATCTGCAAGTGGTGGTGAGCTGGCCACAGTTATGGGGTGCTCCTAGAAGTAGTGTTTAAGTTTCCGACTTGCCATGAATACACCAAGAACCAATTTCTTCCAGTGAGGATAGCGTTGCTTTGATAAAGTCAGAACCTCACTGACGTAATAAAATGGCCTTTGCAAAGGGTGCTCCTTGCCGGCTTCCATACGCTCAGCAACAACTACAGCGCTGACCGCTCGATTGTTGGCTGCGATATAAAGTAACATAGGTTCTTTAGGCTAGGGAGCCGCCAATATTGAAGCCTGGGATAATTGCTTCTTTAGTGATTCTAGGGCCTGATTGGCTTCGTCATCCCAGAAAAATGTTTCTGATTTCCTCAGAAGTCGATACAGGGGGATTGCCTTTTCACCAAGTCGTCTTATGAACCGGCTCAGAGCGGCTACACATCCTGTGAGTCGTTGAACTCCCTTTACTGAGGCCGGCTTCTGAAGGGTCATGACAGCATTGATTTTTTCTGGGTTTGCCTCGATACCTCTCTCTGATACTCTGTATCCAAGGAGTTTACCTGCAGGTACCCCAAAGGTGCATTTGGCCGGGTTTAACTTTATCTGGTACTTGCACAGATTTTTTAAGGTTTCCGTCAAATCACTGATGAGTGAGTCGACCAATTGGGATTTGATCACTATATCATCCACATAAGCATGCACGTTGCGTGCAATCTGTTCCTTGAGGCAACTCTGCACTATTCGCTGATATGTGACTCCTGCGTTCTTAAGGCCAAAGGGAATAGAAGTGTAACAGTAGATCCCGAAGGGAGTGATGAAAACCGTTTTCTCTTGATCTTCAAGGGCCATCCTGATTTGGTGATAACCAGAATAGGCGTCAAGGAAACATAGGAGCTCACATCCCGCAGTCGAGTCTATGATCTGGTCGATACGAGGCAGCGAAAATTTCCTTCCGGCTTGCGGTAGTTGTGGCCCCCCTGCTTCTGTCTTTGGGAGCCGACATTTGTGTTGCCTACCAAGTCAGAAGTAGTCTGATCAAGCCGCCGCTTGGTTTGCTGACTCTGTTTCTGGGATGTTTTGCCACCATTTTTGTTCTGGCCGGCTTTATCCTGCTGAGGTTCGATATCCTTGGTTTTGTCAGACTCGACATATTTGATGACTGCGTTCATGATTTCTCCTATATCCTTGACCGTCCTCTTGAGTCGGCCAAGTTTGTGGACTAGAGGCTTGAACTTGCAGTTCCTTTCCAAGACGATGACGGTTTGTTAGACCAAGTATGTGATCAGAGGGGGAGGGGGTGAATGATCACTTCAAAATTTTGCATGAAACTATGAAGTGAAGCATAACTCAGCAACCGAAGACATTCAACAGAAAGGTAAACATTGAAGCAGAACATGATCGAAGCAGAACATAACGAATCAAAAGCATCAAATCAATTGCATTGAAGCAGATCACTGAAGCAATTGATAAACTGAATGTAAGTGCGGAAAGTAAAACGAACTCTTGACTCGGCGATGTTTGTTCGACCAGTTCACACTCTGCAAAGTGCTACGTCTGGTTGGAGGGACTTGTGATTGAACACAGGAGCTAACCTCTCTCCATCCGTTTCTCCACTGCACCAATCTCCTTGATCTTGGTCAGTTCTTCACTCGTGGTTGATTATTGAGGAAATCACTGAAACTTTTGACAAACTGGACTTCGAGGCGACAATAACTCTTCGCTCTCTGAAGAACAACTCTCTAACCGTCTAGGAGAATTGCAGTTCTCCAAGATAAAAGGGCTATCAAACTTCTTCCTAAGTCATAATGAATCAACTCAGATCAATAGGACTTATGCTTCGGTGGATTGGTTTTTGGTTTGCTTCGGTGGGGTTGCTCTCTCTCTCTCCTCTGTAAGGAATCAATCTTGGAGCAGCCAACCGCCAATGAGGGCTGGGGTGGCGTATTTATAGGTGGCAATCCCTAGGTGAGAAATGACTGAAGTGACCCGATGTGACAGCTTGACACCTGTCCCTAACGGTCATATTTCCAGTCACAGCGCAACTTTACTTGCGGTCCAAGTAAAGCTGACTCACGGACTTGGTTCTGCTTCAGGAGCCGAAAGAACAAAGTCTTCGCTGGTGAAGCATTACCTAGCTCACATGAGATTTCTTCAACTCTGGCTTCTCACTGGTTTAGATTCGATCTGAGTCTTTTCATCAAATCCTTCGGAGTACATTTACTAAACCCCTCTTGATAGTACGGTTTTTCCTACGACTCAAAGAAGTAAAAGAAACTACGCAAAAACAACTAAGTCATGCGCCATCTTGATCATCTTCTTCGATGAGACGAGCTTCAGGATTCCTTATCTTTTTAGGGGTCGACCTCCGTGATGAGCTTCACTCCAGAGGATGTGCTTCAGTAAAAGTATAAATCTTCGTTGAAGCTTTATCACCAACCTATAACTTCAGGAACCTAACCATATGTTTCACACTAGAAAAATTGTTAGTTCCTCTACTGTTTTGACCAAAAATATCCAAAACTCATGGGGTTATAACTTTGCTCTTACAATCTCCCCCTTTTTGGACTATTGTTGACAAAACAGGCATTGATAAAAGATATCGAATTTAAGTTGAGTTGAGAGCAAACTCTAAGATATGAAGCTTATGACTCCCCCTGAATGCAAGCATTGAAGATTTGTATAATCGAAGAAAATGCTTGTTGAGGAATATCATCAATGGGAATCCTAACACATATCTTAGCGAATCAATTTGCATATAGAGAATATGACTTGAAGAATATGCAATCATCCAATGACCTGTGAACTTAAGGAAAATAACCACCTGCAAAATAAGAAGTAGAAAAGCAACTTGCAAGAACGGGGTTATTAACATATATGATAAAACAGTTCACAGCCGAAGTAATACTTAAGATACAACCCAATCGAAGTGAATGGAATGTTTGTCGAATCTTAACACACGCAAACACATCGAATCAAAACCCAAAACCCCGCAGCGAATCTAAACTTATCGATGCCTACGTTCTCCCCCTTTTTGTCAAGAATTGGACAAAAGGTTGAGAGGCAGATCGAGAGCATTTACGCATCAGCTGCAACCCGGGGACCCTGCACATTGTCGTCGCCGGAAGAAGATGCATCGCCTGAAGTATCGCCTTCGGTCGAAGCAGGTGATTCTTCCTCGTCGAAGTCCATCGGCGCTTGAAGTAATTCAAGGTCGCTGTCGTCGAGAGGATCATCTTCGTGCTTCGAGGTATGGGAGTCTTCATCCGATAAGGTATCGGGGCGAATCTGTTCAGCAGGGTTGACGAATAAGACTTCATCAATCTTGTCCAGCGAAGGGATCTTGGGGTTGGGGCGGTCGACTGTATCATTTCTGGAAAAGTTCTTCTGCAGATGTGGATATTCCTTGAATATGCGGTCAGCTTGAAGTTTCTTCACAGAGTTAAACTTCCTGAGGCCTTTCCAAGAATGACGCTTCAATACCTTCAAGTATTGGTTGTTGTTCATTGCAATGTTTCCAACTCTGTTTACCTCATTAGACAGATGTTGCATCTGGCGCTGATTTCCTTCGATGAAGTTTTCAAGCAGTTGTTGGTTACGAATAGCAACTTCAAAGTGGTACACTTCTTTCTGGTAATGCTTCGACATGTTGCGTTCATTGATGTGCTGTCTGACTCCTACATATGTTGCAAAAGGGTCATTTGGCCGCCTGAGGATATTCATAGTATCGCGGACCGGAGGGCAGAACAGCTTCGGGTGATGCTTCGCAGTGTAATCTTCGCTGCGTCCATGGTTGAAAATGGCTTGCAGCCAAGGAGCATATGGCTTCAGTTGATGTACCAATTCTGCAGCTTGCACCATGCATCGAAGAAAACAGTCCTCGAAGTCGAACACATGACCATGGGTGAGCTTCATAAGAGCATGACGAGTAGGATGAAGAATATTGGATTCTTCATTCGCTGTACTGAGAGGCATTAGTGAGTTTGACAAGATATAAAACCAAGTCTTCGATATGAACACTAAATGCTTCGGGCGAATCTTTTCTGGCATGTGATCTCCAGAGACTTCGGGATCCAATAAAGATGCAAATTCAGCTTCAGTGGGATCCGGTAACATGTGAACTTTTGCAATTTCTCCAGTGTGTCTTGGGATGTTTATGATATCCATGAATTCATCTGTATGCATCCTGAATACTTTCCCTTGAATCATCCATTCAAGAATCCATGTGCTAGTATCTTCTGGGGTTCCAGAGACATATAGTGTGGCATAGAATTGCTTCACTAGCTCTGAATTGAATGGAGTTTCCATAGCAAATAATCCAGTCAAGTTCTATGCTTCGATAGTTTCCACTATGTTTTGGAAGCACGTTGCAGAAGCTAGACTGTGCATATCCAAGTACTTGTGTCTGAACAGTACACCTTTCTGGCAGTAAAGCTTCGTGTACAAGATTTGCTGTTCAGCAGTCCAGAATCGAAGATCGTCAGCTGTTCTTGGTGAATCATATGGACTAGTGCCAAAGAATCGAAGCTTCTTGCGATGAATTCCAATGTCAAATTCAGGACCGTGTCTTGACGAAGATCCTTCTCCCAGGAATATGGGAAAAGTCTCTCTTGGATAGATGGAGTCCAGCTGGGTGTCCTGAGAAGGAATGCAATGCCTTCGAGCATCTGTGATTCGCCTTTGCGGTTGAGTGACGATGGCCAACTCATTTGCTTCGACTTCTGCATCTGCATTGGCTTCAGCATCAGTAGCTTGATTTTGGGCTTCGCCTTGTTTGTCTTCAGACTCCTCAACAGAGTGAGCTGAAGAGTAATCCTTTTCAGGAATGGCTTGAGGGGGTGGAGAGGTTTCTGGCGCGAAATTGTCTTGAGCAGACGGTTGAGGAGCAGGTTGAGGAGGAGGAGGAGTTGGAGCAAGGGGTGGAATGACTTCGGGGGCGGATGGCTTCGATGAGGGTTTGCCAAGTTTGATTATTTTGCATCGTGGGGGCGATGCCTTTCTTGGGGCCTTCTTGGCCGGGTGAGAACTTACTTCATCAGCCTCTTCGGTGTCAGCAATCAGTCGTCTCTTCCTAGGTTGCAGCTTGGGAAGAGGTGAAGCTAATTGCTTGACCATGGCTTCGCGCTTCTTTGAGTCAAGAGCCATGACTGAAGCATTGTGAGTCTTGCAGCATTCTTCAATGGCAGACTTTAACTTGTCTTGAAAGACTTGAATATTTTGCTTCGTTTGTTCATTAACAATAGCAATCTTCTTCGAAGCAGCTGAGGCTTCGTTCTTGAAATCCTCATCATATTCTTCATCTGCTCTCTTCTGGAATTTCAGGATCTTTGCAGTTTCTGATCTATCCCTTGAATGCAGATCTCTTAGCTGATTGTACAAAGTTTTGGTGAAATGTAAGTATCTCCAATATCTACAGCTTGGGGATTAAAAGCTTCAGCAAGTTTAAGGTATGTCTGACTCAGACCCAGACAGTCCCAAAGTTCACCTTCCCTAGCATCCGGGAAGTTGTGCTCACTATGTTCAGCTTCAACTTGGGCTTCGGGAACAGGAGCTGCGACTGGCTTCGGGGGAATTTCCTTTGGTGCCATATCCACAACGGCTTCCTTTTGAGCGGCCCTGGCAACTTTCTCAGCCTTCTTCGTGCGAAGGATATCCAGCTGAGCTTGGCGTTTGGCTTCAGCTTCAGCAAGTTGTTTGGCTTTGGCGGCAGCCTTAGCCTCTTGTGCTTGAGCTTCAGCTTGCTGGTTTGCCTCGGCCAGCTCCTTCCTTTGCTTTTCAAGATCAGCTGCTTCTCTATCAGCTTTCTCTTTCTCTTTGGCTTCTTTTTCAGCCTTAGCTTTGGCTTGAGCTTCGGCGTGCAGACGTTCAGCTTCAATGCGGTCTCTCTTCCGCAATTCAGCTTCGGAGAGCTTCTTTGTGCCAACCGGGGCATATGTTTGGCCAGGCTTAGCCACAGTTGTCTTCGGCTTCGGGGCTTTAACTGGTTCTGGAGCTTTGGCTTCGGGGATGGCAGCAGGCTTAGCCACAGGCTTTGCCTTCGGGTCATGCCGTTCCTTGGTCCTCTGCTCGGTAGGAACAGGACGGCGGGGAGGCTTGGAGGACAGGGGTGCCACGACCACTAAGTTCGTCAAATCAATGTTCCTCTTTGGAGCAGGAGGTGCTGAAGGTTCTTGGAACTGAACACCTTTAGGAGCAGTTGGCTTCGCTCCAGCCTTCTTCTTCAGAGGCATCCGAATCAGTTTCTTCTTTGGACTAGGGGGAATGGGAGAGTGTTCTGACTCATCATCTGCTTGATCAGCAGGATCTTCATCCATCGAGTCTTCAAGCTGTGCAGCTGCATCAGCTTCGTCATCGGCTTCGTGTTCAGCTTCCTCTTCTGAAGCAGGAGGAGGTGAATCACATAGCTTCCGAAGCTTTCGCTTCTTCTGAGGCTTCGATGGTTCGGCTTCATCAAGCCCTGCATCAGCAAGAGCTTTTGCCTTTTGCTCGTCTCGGATCCTCTTCTTCTCAGCCAGAATAGCAAGCCTTTCTTGCTCTTCAGGATAATCATCCGGGGTCTTGAGTGAATTTGGGTGCGGGACAGCCGGAGGCTTCGGGTAGTACTTCTTCCGGTTGGCTGCAGTGTACTGAGCACACATGGCGGTGGTGTACCGACAAGGTGGGCTGAAACCAAATTGCATTGCCCACTTCCAAGTTGGGATACTTTTGTACTTGTACCACCGAATAGCCCAATATCTTCGAATCCTTTGCAGTCGAATCTTTCTATCATGATCTATCTCTTCTGGCGGGGTGTCATAGCCCATCTTGAGGCGAATGGCTTCGGGAATGCCGCGGGCATTATTCACTTCCTTCGTTTTGCCTCCTTTGCCCTTCGGCTTCGGTGGCTCTAGGTAATTTTCCAGTCCTTCAACAATTGGAGACTCATTCCCCATTGCAGCCTCTTCGTCAGACATCCTGTGATTAGAAGTATAGACAAGAGGGAAACAAGGAGAGGGAATGAATAAGCACTGGCAAAGGTTTCGACCAAAACCAAAACAATTTTACAGGAGCCCAGATCAAACTCAGATTGGATGCAACTCTGTTTATGAATTTGGCTAGAACAAGTTCGAAAACAAGACCTAACCCAATCCAGTTCAGAGAACGAATCGTATCATGCGCACTGACCTGAGGAGATGGGATTGCTTAGATGCTAAGAACAGCTTTCCCAAGATGTAAAGTGCAACACGGATCAAACAGCCCTATAAACAGAAATCAAAACCCTAACAAAACTTAGATTCAAACCCTAGATGAAGAACACAGGAAAAAAGATTGGATCCAAGAGGCGTTGCGTACCCTAACTTGGTGACGCAAGGCAGCTACGGCGACGGGGAGCGGAGAAGTGCTCTGCGTCGACGGGGAATGTCCACGGCGGCGGCGTTCCGGCAGTGAAGCGGCGACGGAGACGACGGGGACGTGAGCTCTGCGGATGCT
Organism: Bromus sterilis; assembly: GCA_950022295.1. Taxonomy (NCBI): domain Eukaryota; kingdom Viridiplantae; phylum Streptophyta; class Magnoliopsida; order Poales; family Poaceae; genus Bromus; species Bromus sterilis. Next base: position 139,316,627 of record OX465599.1, on the reverse strand, counting down.
CGAGGTGGAAGATGGAGAAGTCAGAGAGAATGAACGTGGGGGAACCGTTTCGCTGGGGAATCGCCTTAAATAGGCCTGACCTGGAGCGGTTGCCAGATCAAATCGAACGGTGTCCAGCGACTGACTCTTCCGATTCAACGGCTAAAATGAAGTGGCGTATCGCGAGTGAATCTCAACGACCCGGAGAATACGGGGACTCAACGGCCGAAGAATAAGTCTTGACCGAGAGCAAAAACTTCGATAAAGTTGGAAACATTTGCTTCGGAACTCAATGATGCTCGAAGCAATATGCTTTCCGTTTCAATTGTGCTTATCATTCAAGATAGAAAAGATTGGGAGTGAAACAGAATGGAGGGGTAGGGTCCGAAACTTATCACTTCGAAGAACAACAACGAAGCTAAAAGTGATAAGCATAGAGGACAAAAGAAACGAATAAATAAAGCAAACTAAAAACAAAAAGCAAATGACAAACGAAGCGAAACTTGGACGAAGGAAAACTCAAGCGAAACTAAAAAAAAAGAAACACAAACGAAGGTGAATATATACAGTGAAAAGTTTCGATCTTACTGAACATTGTGTGAGTCTAAGATGTTCAGCTCACATCTCAATGCACAAAACCTTTTCTCGTCCAATGGCTTCGTGAATATGTCTGCCAATTGATCTTCAGTTCTTACATGGCTAATCTCAATGTCTTCGCGCTGAACATGATCTCGAAGAAAATGATGACGAATATCAATGTGCTTCGTTCGAGAGTGTTGCACCGGATTGTGAGCAATCTTGATGGCACTCTCATTGTCACAAAGCAGAGGGATTTTCTTCACATAAATACCATAATCTTTCAGCGTCTGCTTAAGCCAAAGTATTTGAGTGCAGCATGATCCAGCAGCAATGTATTCAGCTTCAGCAGTAGATATTGAGACACAATTCTGTTTCTTTGAAGCCCAACACACAAGAGATCTACCAAGAAAATGACAAGTGCCTGAGGTAGATTTCCTGTCAACCCTATCACCAGCCCAGTCTGAATCAGAATATCCAATCAAATCAAACTGAGTGCCTTTGGGATACCAAAGTCCCAAAGAAGGAGTATGTGCTAGATATCGAAGAATTCGCTTCACAGCTATATGATGCGATTCCTTCGGATTTGCCTGAAAACGAGCACAAATACAAACTGATAGCATGATGTCAGGTCTAGATGCACATAAGTATAAGAGTGAACCTATCATAGACCGAAACTTTTTCTGATCGAAGGGTTTCCCTTTCTCATCTGCATCAAGAAAACCATTAGTAGGCATGGGAGTTCTAATGGTCTTGCATTCAGCAAGATCAAACTTCTTCAGGCAATCCTTCAAGTATTTCTCTTGTGAAATAAAGGTGCCATTCTTTTGTTGTCGAATCTGAAGTCCAAGGAAAAACTTCAATTCTCCCATCATTGACATCTCATATTTCTTCGACATCATTCTTGCAAATTCTTCGCTGATCTCAGTGTTAGTACAGCCAAAAATAATATCATCTACATAAATCTGACACACAAATAGATCATTGTTATATGATCGAGTGAAAAGAGTAGGGTCAGTTGTTCCTGGTTTGAAGCCTTTCTTCAGGAGGAAATCCTTCAATGTTTCATACCACGCACGAGGTGCTTGCTTCAGTCCATACAAAGCTTTGTGAAGCCTGTACACCATATCAGGATTCTTCGAGTCTTCAAAACCTGGAGGCTGCATAACATACACTTCTTCTTCTATTTCACCATTAAGAAAAGCACACTTGACATCCATTTCATATAGTAATATATTTTTGTGGTTAGCAAAAGCAAGCATGACACGAATGGATTCGAGACGGGCTACTGGAGCATAGGTTTCACCAAAGTCAATGCCTTCGATTTGGGTGTAACCTTGTGCTACCAATCTAGCCTTATTTCTTACCACAATACCGTCTTCATCTTGCTTGTTGCGAAATATCCACTTGGTGCCAATAACGTTGTGCTTCGTGGGATCTGGCCTTTCGACAAGTGACCAGACCTTGTTCCTTTCGAATTGGTGAAGTTCTTCCATCATAGCCAATAACCAATCAGGGTCCTTCATGGCTTCATCATATTTTGAAGGCTCTAGCATGGAGACAAAAGAAAAGTTTCCACAGAAGTTAGCCAAACGAGTACGAGATCGAGTAGTGGGACGACCTGGTTGATTGATATCTTCGAGGATTGAATCCACATCAACTCTTCTTCGAACTCGGGATAACGTTGTATCATTTGCTTCAGGCTCAGCTTCTGCTTCAGGATCTGCATCAGCTTCGGGATCAGCTTCAGCTTCAGCTTCAGCATTTCCTTCAGGATTAGCATTTCCTTCGTTCCCTTGACCTTCTTCGTCCTGTTCATCATTTGCTTCAGGATGTTGATTTCCAGCGCCTCGGGCTATGTGTGGGAACATTGGACCATCATCATCCCTAACAGCTTGACGTTGATTGGCTTCAACAGGGAGAATCTCACCAATAGCCATGGACCTTATTACTTCATCAAGAGGAGGTTCATCTAGATCATGAGGCAAAGGCTCCTTTTGAGAGCCATTAGTTTCATCAAACCTTACATTTACAGTTTCCATAACTTTCCCAAAGTTAGAGTTATAGACTCTATAAGTGTGAGAGTTTGAGCCATAACCTAGAAGAAAACCTTCATGTGCCTTAGGGGCAAATTTGGAGCTATGATTCATATCTCTAATAAAGCATGGAGCACCAAATACCCTAAGATATGAGACATTTGGTTTGTTACCAGTGATAAGCTCATGTGAAGTCTTCTTCAAGAATTTGTGAAGGTAAACCTTGTTAATGATGTGACATGCAGTATTGATTGCTTCGGCCCAGAACCTAATAGGAGTCTTGTATTCAGCAAGCATAGTTCTGGCCATCTCAATGAGGGTTCTATTTTTCCTTTCAACTACACCATTCTGTTGAGGTGTATAGGCAGCAGAGAACTCATGCGTAAAACCATGATCTTCAAGAAAATCTTCAATATGAGTATTTTTTAACTCAGTTCCATTATCACTTCGGATATGCTTCAGAGATAATTCATATTCTGTTTGAGCTCTCTTTGCGAATGATTTGAAGATTTCAGCCACTTTGCTCTTGTCATCCAAAAAGAAAACCCAAGTATAACGAGAAAAGTCATCAACAATAACTAGACCATATTTGTTTCCTCCCAGGCTTGCATAATTTTGAGGACCAAAAAGATCCATATGAAGCAATTCAAGAGGACGAGTGGTTGTCATGATGGTCTTCGCTGAATGATGTTTCTTCGTAATTTTACCAGCTTCGCAAGCACTACAGAGACGATCCTTATCGAATTTTACTTCGCTGAGACCAACAACATGATTCTTCTTCACTAAGTTATGAAGATTTCTCATCCCTGCATGACCAAGTCTTCGATGCCATAACCAACCAGATGAAGCTTTTGCCATTAAGCAAGTGGATACAGCGGGGCCCGAAGAAAAATCAACAATGTATAGATCTCCCTTTCGGTATCCCTCGAAGATAAACGTATAGTCATCCTGTGAAAAGACAACACAACGCGAAGCAGAAAACAACACAAGCATACCCATATCGCATAACTTTGAGATAGACATAAGATTATATCCAAGAGATTGGACTAGCATAACCTTGTCAATGTGCTTATCCTTCGATATGGCAATCTTACCCAAACCTAACACTTTACCTTTGTTGTTATCACCGAAGGTAATGTACTTCAGAGAAGATTGAGATAGTTTTTCTTCGATGAACAACTCCTTGTCTCCGGTCATATGATTTGTACAACCAGTATCCATGACCCATTCGGATCCACCGGAGACATAGCCCTGCAGGAGAATTAGTTCTTCTTAACCACCCACAAACGAGCAGGTGACTGAGAAGACGTTGAAGCACTGGTCGAAGCAATATTAAATCGAACAGGAGTGTATTGCTTCGGTGAACCATCAAACACACCATAAATGTAAGTCCTCTCTGAACGGTTAGCATAAGTATGAGCATATGCAATCTTAGTATGATTATTATGAGGACGATACGTGTGGCGACCAGTACGATAGTATTGCTTCTGCAGAACATTTGATTCGGTCACCAATGGCTCATTTCTCGTCTCAAGAGAGTAGAAATGATTCGGTGGTACCAAAGACTTTCCCTGCATAGAATGGATAGCAGGCAGTTTTTCCACAATTGATTTCTGCACCCATATCTGCCTCTTATATAATCCATTCTTTGGTGGAGTGCCTACATACACAGCTGAAACTTTTCCCTGTTTATCTTTCATGAGTTTGTAGTCTGAATCAAGTGATCCATCCACAATGACTTTGTTCATTTTGCAGTCGAAACCTGAAAGGTTAGCAATATCAATGGGTTTCTCCTTAGCTAGGACCCAAACAGTCTTAGGATACTGCTCAGGCTCCCAATATGTGCCATCAGGATTTATCTTCCTCTCGAAACCAACACCTTCATTCCTGGGATTCCTGTGAAGGAGAGCCTTCCTCAGGATATCACAGAGATATTGGTGTCCTTGCACACTTTTGAACATGCCTGTTTCAAATAAGTTTTTCAACCTGAGGAGTTCCTCGGTAACAGCAGGATTTTCCTCATCGGAGGCATTAGTATCATCAATAACAATAGGAGCTTTCCCTTTGGAATCAGTTTTGCTTCGTTCCAAGCAGTCCAAACAAGGTGATTCAGTTTTATGATTTGCTTCAGAACCTTGTTGAGCCATGAGAGAGAGATTAACATTTTCCAATTCTTCATGAGCCTCTGTCAGTTTTTCGAGAGCCATTTTCCTCTGAAGAAATTCATAGGTGAGCTTCTCATAATCAACTGAAAGAAGATCATGCTGAGAGGATAATTCTTCAAACTTCTCCTTCAGAGCAACATGCTCATTAGTTAAAGTTTGACTCTTCTCAATCTCATTGATCAACAACGTTTCTGATTTCTTAATGGTTTTGCTTAGTGAATCAAGTTCATCTTGTTGAATTGAAGCAATTTTAGCAAGTTTAGCATAGCTTATCCTTGAGTCACTTTCACATGATGAATAATCAGAAGATCATAGTTTGACTTGGATGAAGATACCTTTGCCTTGGCCATGAAGCAATATGCGGGAGTTTCATCTTCACTACTGTTGTTGGTGAAGAATGAGCTCGAAGCATTGACTGAAGCATCTGCCGAAGGAAAGGCCAAACCAGCAACACCATCTGATTCGGACCCTGAAGCAGACCTTGTGTCTTGTTCAGCTTTGGAACCAGAGGCTTCATCTTCTGAGTTCATCTCCTTTCCCAAATAGGCCTTGGCACGGTGAGAGCTGCTTCGACGAGACGAGTGAATCTTCGATGAAGAACCCTCACGCTTCTTATGATACTTCTTCCTTTTATCATCATCAGAATCTTTCTTCTTTTCCCTTCTTGAACTAGAATCATGTTTCTTTGACTCATGACTTCTGGAGGATCTGTAAGGCTTCGATGAAGAGTCTCTGAGTGAATGCTTCGATTTGGTCTCAGCTTCCCACAGAGGGCAATCAGCAATGTAGTGACCTGGTTTCTTGCACTTGTAGCAGCATTTGTCCTTCGATGGAGAGCTTCTTGAGGATGAACGGTGATAAGAATGACTTGAGCTTCTTGAAGGATAACTCTTCTTGGGTGAAGAAAAACCTTTCTTCTGAAAGAGATTGAAGCGTCTCATTATCAGTGCTAAATCCTTTCCAATGCTTGCGGGATCATCTGATTCGACACCTGAAGCAGAACTGACTTCGGGCGAAGAATGACGCGAAGCTTTTGCTTTCAAAGCATGAGATCTCCTTCGAGAACCATTTATGTCACGTTTCTCATCTTCTTCCATTTCAAAGGTAGTGAGTCTCTCAAGAACAACAGCAGCAACAAGACGTCTATAATCAGTCCTTTCCTTGATCATCAGCACAATGTGATCAAACGAGTCATCTAACGAGCGAAGCAAAGTTCTGACAACAGAGTGAGGAGTTATGTCATCAGCACCGAGGGAAATCAACTCATTTGCAAGAGCTGTGAGTCTGCTGTAAATTGAGTGGACTTTTTCACCCTCGAGTCTTTTAAAGCGATAGAATTTGCTTCGGAGTGTGTCAATTCTGGCATCTCTCTGAGTAGAAACACCTTCACCAATATTTTCAAGATAGTCCCAGACACCTTTGTCCGAAGGAATATTCTTCACTTCATGATACTTTTCAGGTGTCAAGTGATTGGTGATGTAAACCCAAACTACAGAATCAAGATCAATCAGCGTTGCTTCTTCAGGGGTGATCTCCTTCTCATCAGCAACAGTGACTCCATACAAGACAACTTGCCAGGCAGTTGAGTTGATAGCCATGATATTTCTTTTCATCTTGTCCTTCCAGTACGGGTAGTCCTTCCCATTGAAAATAGGAATAGGTTCGCCAGAGCGAATAGCTGCGAAAGACATACTAGAAGACATACTTGAAAACACTCCAGGAGGTTAATCCAAATAAAGAGTGCCTAGCTCTGATACCAATTGTTAGACCAAGTATGTGATCAGAGGGGGAGGGGGTGAATGATCACTTCAAAATTTTGCATGAAACTATGAAGTGAAGCATAACTCAGCAACCGAAGACATTCAACAGAAAGGTAAACATTGAAGCAGAACATGATCGAAGCAGAACATACCGAATCAAAAGCATCGAATCAATTGCATTGAAGCAGATCACTGAAGCAATTGATAAACTGAATGTAAGTGCGGAAAGTAAAACGAACTCTTGACTCGGCGATGTTTGTTCGACCAGTTCACACTCTGCAAAGTGCTACGTATGGTTGGAGGGACTTGTGATTCAACACAGGAGCTAACCTCTCTCCGTCCGTTTCTCCACTGCACCAATCTCCTTGAGCTTGGTCAGTTCTTCACTCGTGGTTGATTATTGAGGAAATCACTGAAACCTTTGACAAACTGGACTTCGAGGAGAAAATAACTCTTCGCTCTCTGAAGAACAACTCTCTAACCGTCTAGGAGAATTGCAGTTCTCCAAGATAAAAGGGCTAGCAAATTTCTTCCTAAGTCATAATGAATCATCTCAGATCAATAGGACTTATGCTTCGGTGGATTGGTTTTTGGTTTGCTTCGGTGGGGTTGCTCTCTCTCTCTCCTCTGTAAGGAATCAATCTTGGAGCAGCCAACCGCCAATGAGGGCTGGGGTGGCGTATTTATAGGTGGCAATCCCTAGGTGCGAAATGACTGAAGTGACCCGATGTGATAGCTTGACACCTGTCCCTAACGGTCATATTTCCAGTCACAGCGCAACTTTACTTGCGGTCCAAGTAAAGCTGACTCACGGACTTGGTTCTTCTTAAGGAGCCGAAAGAACAAAGTCTTCGCTGGTGAAGCATTACCTAGCTCACATGAGATTTCTTCAACTCTGGCTTCTCACTGGTTTAGATTCGATCTGAGTCTTTTCATCAAAACCTTCGGAGTACATTTACTAAACCCCTCTTGATAGTACGGTTTTTCCTACGACTTAAAGAAGTAAAAGAAACTACGCAAAAAGAACTAAGTCATGCGCCATCTTGATCATCTTCTTCGATGAGACGAGCTTCAGGATTCCTTATCTTTTTAGGGGTCAACCTCCGTGATGAGCTTCACTCCAGAGGATGTTCTTCAGTAAAAGTATAAATCTTCGTTGAAGCTTTATCACCAACCTAAAACTTCAGGAACCTAACCATATGTTTCACACTAGAAAACTTGTTAGTTCCTCTACTGTTTTGACCAACAATATCCAAAACTCATGGGGTTATAACTTTTCTCTTACACGGTTGTTTTGGGCTATAATAGTGTCCGAAGAGTGGATTATTTCTGCAACCCGTCGTGCCCAGCTCATGGTCAACTCGCCTTCCTTTTGGCCACAATGCTCCAAGTCGACGATTGTGGTAGCTCGCCGGCATGTTCCTTGGAAGTTCTGGATGAATTATTCCTTGAGATCCGTCCAGGAGGTGACGAAATTCTCTGCGAGATTTTTGAACCATGTGTGTGCCGGCGCTTCCAACATCATTGTGAGGTAACGGGCGCAGACTCCTTCGCTGGCTTGTAACATTTCCATGGCTAAGTCATAACTTTCGATCCAAGCCGCCGGGTCCATGTCGGCTGTGTAGTTCGCGATCTTACATGGTCCTTTGAAGTATGGTTGCAGACGTGTATTTCGTAAAGCCGACACTAGGCATCAATTTCCCACGGATCTGCTGATGGACTCGGTGTCTTGGTCTAGGGGCGGAGATTGGAATATCTGTTCTACCCGTCATTCTGGGTGGAAACTGGACGGGATGTCTTGGATGCTTATCGCCTGTGACACCCCCAAAATCAATCCGTGTACAGTAATCATACACGCATGGTACACGGCTGAGGTTAGGGTGCCACGGTGAGAATATCACAGCACAACACTAAACACTAAAGGATAAACCAATATGTTACAATACCAGGGATCACGAGGATCCGAATACATAAGTCATACAAGCCATAATATCTGAGTACATACATAGTTAGTCAAGTTTTGCCTTAATAAGGCTAGCAAAAATGACATCAGAGATACAAATCGAAAAGGCGAGGCCTCCTTCCTGGGATCCAACGAACTACTCCTGGTCAACGGGGAACTCGGCGTCGTAGTAGTCTCCTCCGGGGTACTCCTGATCCTGGGCTCCGACGTCGGCTCCAGCGGCCGATCAGGCAAAGCGAAAAGGGGGAAATAAAGCAAAGGTGAGTATCTAGAATACCCGCGAGTCTTACGTCCGCTACTAAGCATTTATGCATTGTATCAAAAGGAAGGGGAGGCTATATATAGTGGACTGCAAGATAGAAATCAGAATAAGGGTAAGAAGCTAGGCCTATCGAAGACTAGCATCTTCCGACGAGTCTTGCAGCATGAGAAGAGAATAGCCAACAATTTATATAAAGCATAAAGTAACAATGCAGCAGAAGTTGCTGCAGCATTGCATAATAATAAGTTGTAATAATTAGCAATGCCTCCGAGTTCACCTCCTCGACATCCCAGCGAGGAAGAAAACCCGGAACCTTACAGTTTAATAATAATACTTTGTAGTGGTAAGATCCATCTTCAGCATAAAGCATCCTGTTACCGTGGACACGACTATTCGAATAGATTAATCTTCCCTGCAGGGGTGCACTTGTGTTACACTACACGCACGGATCTCAAGGGTGGCGTACACCTTGTTAGGGAATGCCCCACCGAGGCTATCCGACACTCCGTAGCCCATCTTCAAACTCAACAGAGAGGCCATCCGCCGGTCTAAATCCTAAGTACGCCGGGCCTTGGACCCCGACCCGAACGTACTTGTCGGGACCCGGGGTTAGCGTATGCAAGTAGAGTTAAGACATAGTCATATGGAGAGCCGAGAACCGCACCCACTTGTCTAAGCAGACAAGGCCAAGCACTGAACATTCTCGGAGAGCATCGTACGTGAGGGGCATCCCATCCAGGCCGGATGATCAACTGTAATGGTTCCTCATCGTACGCACACAAGTCTACTGATATGGGTGGTGAACTCCCATATTCAAAGACAAGTCGCCTCAACCATACTATCGACTATCTCTAGACTCTTACATAGACTTACTCCAGCCCGATCACTTAGTCGGGGTCTAGGGCGGGCTCGATCATACCACAAAGTGTGCCCGAGACCGAGTCTCGAACAATCGCATCGCGATGCCCCAAGCTGCGCACATCTAAGGGCCACTTGGTGTATGAAAGACCGCCAGCCAGAACACAACTAAGGTCTCAAAAACCCATACAAAGACATGCATGTTATAAACATACACGCAGCACACATGCCTTGTATGAACAGTAGGTACCATTGCAATTCTCTACAAAGTGTACATTTTATTTATAACTCTTATAGAGTACACACAGAGATCACATACATGTGATCCAACATTACAACACAGAACGGAAGCAAATTATCTCTGAGTGCAGACAAGTTTAACAAATGGCTTAAGAAGCCTTATTCAAACACAAAGCCCTCCACGAGGGAACCAGTCTGCTGACTGGGACTAGAATAGCTTAACTTCAGTCGTCCAGCTCGATGAAGAAGCCACCTTCGGGGTCAGTGGCGTCATCTAAAACATAGATTAAGCAAACGTGAGTACAAAGGCATACTCAGCAAGACTTACATAGGAACTATACTACTCATGCACATGTATCAAGGTAAAGGGAGGTGGGGTGCACTTGCAGAAATGCCAGCTTTGACTTGGCTAGTCCTGAACTACGATTACCAGACTTTGAGGTAAGAAGCGTACACGAGTCCACTACTTTCACCAACCAATTACACCACTATGGTGCCTTCCTCGACTTCCCCACGAGAAAGCACGCCATAGCACTCACACTTATCTTGGTGTGTTTTAGAAGTATCCGGTTCAAGTTATCTAATAATCAAGCTAAGCTTTCCAAGTAGTCCATAACCGCGGACGCGGCTATTCGAATAGTTTTTTTAACCTTGCAAGGGTGTACCGCTACACACACATGACCATCATTTACCGCCTTTGATCTCGACACCATTCAGGGGGTGCCAGCGAGGATGCTCACCACAACTGTTACCTCATAGCCTATCTAGTCCAAGAAAGCCGCCTACTTGGGTGGCTACCACTATCGTGAACCCGGCCGGTTTACCGAAGTGGACCCAAGCGATGTGTGCGTGGTGCATAAGCCGGTCTCGGGTGAGCCGTTCTCTCACTTAGCATCCAGGCCACAAGCCTACCAGAACTCCGAACTACTGCGACATCTGGACATCGAAAGGGATGAGTTAATAAGTTGAGAGGGGTCAGTGAGCCCAATGTGTGGTTGTACTCTTCATCTTGGATCACCACACAAGAACTCGGACTTAGGGCGGTGTTCAACGAGACAACCCACTGTGTACTCCTACACAGCCTCTCATCATTCACCTTGTATTAGGGTCGATTCACCAACACTTTTCTACCATCATCAACATGATCATTCCCATCCCGACTCACACCATAGTAACAACATGGTATCATACTAAGCATGCAATAAGCGATAACATTTGCAGGGGCCACATGATATCAACCAACTCCTACATTTGCTAGGGTTGTGGTTTGCTTACTACTGTGACAAAAGATAGGTCATGCAAAGGAATGGGTTCATCTATGCGGTAGAATCGTAACATGGTGATCATCCTATACAATGCATAAGCGAGACATGAGAGGGAAGTGGGATTTTATCGACATGATCAATGGGGGTTTTGCTTGCCTTGCTGACGAGATTCGGGCTCTGGATCTTCAGCGAAGGGGGTGACCTCTTGCTCCGGTTCCACCTCTACTCGACAAACAAAGCACGAAGTAGCAATCAATATGAATGCAATGCTCAAGCACATGATATAATGTTAAAGCTTGGAGTATAAGTTTTGATGTGTGAGGCATTTCCATTTAAGTGGAATATATTGCATTTTTAAATGCAAATTCAAATTCCACATTTGAATTCAACCTTAACCAAGTTATATATGATATAGCTTGATCAATTTGAATTAATTTCAAATGTGTAAGATATGCCTCTGAAGTGTGGTTCAAGTATAGCTTAAATCCATGGTCCAAGTTGCAAACTCAATTGATTTGAATTTGAAATAAATTCAAATAAACCAAATGACATATGCTACTGGTCCCATTTTAAATTCAACTCAAACAGAGTTGAAAGTTGCATATTTGGAAAGATAATTTTATCCTGATCATTTTTCATATATTATTTGTCCAATTTGGAGTTAATATGAATTTTCTATGAATTTCCAAAGTTTGGGGTATTTTCTGGATTTTCTGGAATTCTTTTTAAACAATTTTGATTTATTGCGTCAGCAGGGGAGTTTGACCAGTCAAACTAACAAAGGGGTCCCACCTGTCATCCACAGTGGGGGTTAATCCCCTGATTAAAATTAACCCGAAGGGTTAATTAGTGGCTGGCCCCACCTGTCAGTGGCCCAATGGCCTAACTAAACAGGGGTTAGCCCCCCTAATTAACCTAGCCTACCGGCGGCTAGTCGCCGGCGGCACTAGACACGGCGGCGTGGTCGCCGGAGTGACCAAACGGCCACGGGAGAGCACGGGGAGGACGGCATCTTGCTCCTTGAGGTCGTCCGCATCGGGTGGAGTCATCAGGGAGCCACGGGGATCACCGGAGCGTCATCGGCGACGAGCGGCGGCGGAAGTCGTGCACTGGACTCGTCGGGTTCTTCAAATTGTGCACGGATTTGGAAACCGAGAGCATGGAAACGAAGTTGGGGTGTGTGCGGAGCTAGTGGTTATCGTTGCCTCGACTTAACTTACCCGCGGACAACGACAGCAGTCAGGACCACCAGTACATCGGTGCCTGCCCTGTTGTCCCACCAAGTCACTGCGGTTACCAACAAGGTGAACCGACTCCTTACCTTATCTCTGTTGTGCTCCTGGAGGAGCTCAACTTTCGTGGTTTGGTAACTCTCGCGGCCAACGATCAGGGGCCAAGCACACCGGTACACTGGTCGTACCCTCCTTGTCGTTCCGCCGCAATACCTCTCGCGGGAACTGGTGGGTCGCCCGACTTCTTACCTGAAGGACAGCCGTTGCTCAGGTACCTAGAGCGGCTATACAGAGTCAGCAACGAGTGGAGTACAAGGATCACTCCTCGATAGCTCACACTTGATGGTGGCTCAGTATAGCCGAGGTATGGGCCTGAGGCGGTGTCTGCATTGTACCGTACCTATGCAGTTGTAATAAGTTGTATCCACGTCACTCCCCTGAGTGATCACGACCCGCTATCTAATCCTAGCTAACAATGCGCAGGGCTCACTACTGAATATAATATATATTTATATATGCAGCATAGGGTAAAGGAAGGTACATCAAGGGGCGACAAAAACAGGCTATGTAATTGAATAGGATTGTAACGTACCAGCAGGAGTAACAATGCCTAGTGCAAGAAAAGTACAGAAAGATAGGCGATATCTGGGGAAGAGAATGGCTCTGCTTGCCTGGAAGCTCAACCGTAGGGATAGGGTCGTCGACGAAGTAGTCGTACTCAGCTGCGGTGTAGTCGACGGCAGCAGCGGGGTCTACCGGAGATTAAGGGGGGGTAGAAACAGTAAATACAAAGCAAGCATATACAATAAGGTGCATGAAATGACAGAGGCAATGCTAACGATGTTCTAACGCAGTGCAATGCACGTTGCTCGGAGCGGGAATTCATCCGGGAATGAACTACCAGCTCCGGGTGATTATCGGACAGGGGTCCGGAGGGGGAAGGTACCATGCCGGAGGTGTCGTGGACATTAGACAAACATGTGAAAGGTGTATCCGTGTTAGTTGATCCATTCTGAACAACTTTCGTGTTCAGAATAAATTCATCCGGATAGTTTATCGGTATCAAGCAATCATCGGACAGTCGGTCCGGAGGGGGACGGTTCGATGTTCGTTGTGTTAGAGGGGTGTGGTAGACATACGAATAGCGTATTCATATTCATTATATTTTTCTGATCAATTTTGATGTATAAAGTTTTTGAATCTGAATTACGGTTTAAAAGATATTGAATTTTAAAGTTTTAAATCAATTAAATCAATTTCTGAATTTCTTTTATTATTTAATCAGAGACATTATCCAAAACAGTAATACTGACCAGTGGGTCCCACCAGTCAGTGACAGATTAATATAATTGATTATTAACTTAATTAAGTAGGGATTAACAGAGGGAGGGGGCACATGTCATTGGGACATAATAGTTTCTATTTTAATTAATTCTAACTCTTACAAGTGGGGCCTAGGTGTAGAGGCACATATGTTAATCAACAGATTAATTTATTTTAAAAGGACAGGGGCCACTTGTAAGGGACAGGGGCCTTATCTCCAATTTTAAGTTAGCAGACAGATTAGAGGGGGGTTGGGCCCGTAGGTCAGTGAGTGATCATGTACTAATTAAACACCTGACGAGTGGGGCCCGCCTGGCAGTGATAGGGGAGGCTCGCCGGAGACTCGCTGGCGACTGGAATCCAGCGAGGTTGAGCCCGCGCTCAGCACAGAGCATGGGAGGGAGAAAGGGGCGGTGTGTTGGAACTAGGGGCCCAAGGCGCGTCGTCCAAAGGTGGTGGCGTCGACCGGGGCTGCCGGAATCCACGCCGACGACGAGGAAGGCGGCGGCCGTGCTGTGTATGGTGACGACGTCGACGCCCTAGTGCGGGATTAAGAGCGTACGGCGGCGCGTTCGACTACTGGGATGCGGGGGAGCATTTAGACGCGCACAGCGCGCCAAACGCGCGCTCTACGGCACAACTGGGAGCTCGCCGGCGGCGACGTGCCCATTGATCCCATGGTGGTGGCCGTTACGACAAGGAGAAGAGGCGCAAGGGTTTGGCGGACACAGGGGTTGGTGGGAGTTTTACAAACTCATTTGATATTTTATATTATTAAAAAAATGAGTAATTGGGCTGGTATGGCTACTGTTCTGAATTGTTTGGAATTATTAATAATGCAATAAATACCCAATGTTGTTTGAACATAGTCCACTGATTTTTAGTGATTTAAGAAAAGTAGTTTCACTATTTTTGGACAAGATTTAATTGCCACCTATTTTTAATAGACACCAGAAGGCATATTTTTTGAATGTGATCAAAAGCAAAGATGATCATGGCATGATAGCAACAGTGATTAGCAACAGTAATGATCAACAATACAAGTGATTACTGTTACAGACACTGGGGGTGTTACAAATCTCCCCCACTAAAGGAATTCTCGTCCCGAGAATTTAAGTGGTAGCGAGGAAAAGATCGGGGTATTCATCATGAAGATGATATTCGCGTTCCCAAGTGGCTTCATCTTCAGAGTGATTCGACCACTGAACTTTGAGGAACTTGACGGTCTTGTTGCGGGTTCGACGTTCAGACTGATCGAGAATGCGGCTTGGATGTTCTTGATCAGTCAAGTCTTTTTGCAGCTCGATCATATCATGTTCCACTTCGTGGATAGGGTCCTTGAAGCAGCGACGGAGTTGCGACACGGGGAAGACATCGTGGACTTGGGAGAGGTTCGGCGGCAATTCCAACCGGTATGCCACGGGTCCACTCCTGGAAAGGATACACAACGGGACAATGTAGCGAGGAGCCAATTAGCCCTTGATACCGAAGTGATGAGTGCCCCTCATGGGAGTGACACGGAGGTAGGCGTATTCACCAGGTTGATAGACCATTTCCCGGTGTTTGCGATCATAATTTCTCTTCTGACGAGACTGGGCGGCCTTGAGATTCTCTTGCACAACGCGAACTTGATCTTCAGCTTGTTGGACAAGATCCGGACCAAAATAGGGTCGTTCCCCAGTTCCTGACCAATTCAGGGGGGTTTGACATTTACGTCCGTATAGAACTTCGAAGGGGGCCATCTTCAAGCTAGCCTGATAGCTATTGTTGTAAAAGAATTCCGCGTACGGGAGAGATTCCTCCCATTTCATGCCGAATGAAAGGACACAAGCGCGAAGCATTTCTTCCAGCACTTGATTGATTCGTTCAACCTGGCCTTGCGACTGTGGGTGATAAGCGGTGCTGAGAGACAGACGAGTTCCGAATTCTTCCATGAAACTCTTCCAGTATCGTGAGGTGAAAAGGCTGCCACGGTCTGAACTGATCTCTAGCGGAATATCGTGGACTGACACAATCCGGGAGATATACAAGTTTGCTAACTGACTGGCAGTGATCGTCTCCTTGACTGGCATGAACTGAGCAATCTTGGAGAATCGGTCGATGACGACAAAGATGGCATCGTTACCTTTCTGTGACTTTGGAAAACCGGTGACGATGTCCATTTCGACTTTGTCCCACTTCCAATTAGGAGGAGGGAGTGGTTGCAACCAGCCAGCAGGTTTCTGATGTCAGGCCTTGACGCAACTGCAAACGTCACATTGAGAAACATAGCGGGCGAAGTCCTTCTTCATGTAAGGCCACCAGTACCGTTGACGAAGGTCTTAATACATCTTGGTACTGCCAGGGGGGATTGACAAGGGAGAATTATGGGCTTCTTCCATGATATCCGGGCCACAATTAATGATGGCCAGGCTCATAGGAACTACTAAGCGGCCCTTGAAGTACACAGTATCACCATCATTGGTATCAATGGTAAAAGAGGAGGGCTTTCCTTCTGTGATGTCTTGCTTGATCTTCACAATGTCAGCGTCATGAGGTTGTCTACTCTTGATGAGGGTGTCGAGTTTTGACTCGAGAACCAGGTTATTGACGTAGCCTTGAGGAACAATCTCAAGGTTCAGCTTGCGAAGCTCTTCATACAGATGTGGTTGCTGTACCTGAACTTCAAGTTTAGAACAGTAAGCTTTGCGGCTCAAGGCATCGGCCATCACATTAGCCTTGCCAGGGGTATACGAAATATCCATGTTGAAGTCGGCTATTGTCTCGATCCATCGTTGTTGACGAAGATTCAGGTCTGGCTAAGTAAACAGGTATTTCAGACTTTGGTGGTCGGTGTAGACCTCGCAACGATTACCGACGAGGTAATGTCGCCACATCTTCAACGCATAAATTACTGCTGCCAATTCGAGATCATGTGTTGGATACTTGTCTTCGTGAGCACACAACTGACGAGAGCCATAAGCAATCACTTTGCGCTCTTGCATTAGGACACAACCTAACCGTTGACGAGACGCGTCGCAATATATCACGAAGTCCTTCTGAGTATCAGGGGGAGCGAGCACCGGGAGAGAAGTTAGCTTGTCCTTGAGCGGTTGGAAACTTTCTTGACATTTATCTGTCCACTCTAACTTGACGCCTTTGTGAAGAAGATTAGTTAGGGGCCTGGCAATCTTGGAGAAGTTCTCGACGAAACGGCGACAATAGCTAGCGAGCCCGAGGAAACTGCGGACTTGCTTGACGGTCTTGGGAGGAGTCCAGTCAAGAATAGCCTGGATACGTTCTGGGGTGACAACAATGCCATCCTTGGAAATCGCATGTCAGAGGTAGGTTACTTCGGGAAGCCAGAACTCACACTTAGAATACTTAGCGTAGAGTTTGTGTTCTCAAAGCTTCTCCAGTATAAGACGAAGATGTTCAGCATGTTCTTCTTCATTCTTGGAATATATCAATATATCATCCAGATAAACCACGACGAACTTGTCGAGGTACTCCATGAAAATATAATTCATCAATCTGGAGAAGGTGGCTGGAGCATTGGTTAAGCCAAAGGACATGACGGTGTACTCGTATGATCCATAGCGAGTAATGAAGGCAGTCTTCGGAATGTCCTCATCACGGACTCGGATTTGGAGATAACCCAACCTCAAGTCGAGTTTAGAAAACACCTTGAATCCGGCAAGTTGATCATACAGATCGTTGATCCGGGGAAGTGGGAATTTGTTCTAGGTGGTGACTTGGTTAATGGGCCGATAATCTTGGACCAACCGGTTTGTCCCATCGCTCTTCTTGACAAAAAGCGAAGGTGCTCCCCAAGCAGAGGAACTGGGGCAAATGAATCCTTTATGAAGTGCCTTGTCGATTTCCTCCTTAAGTTCAAGGAGTTCATGTGGCGGCATCTTGTAAGGACGCTTAGCAATAGGAACAGTGCCTGGCTTCAAGTCGATGACGAATTCGACTTCTCGGATCGGGGGTATTCCTGGAAGTCCTTCGGGGAAGACGTCGGGGAAATCGCGAACGACTAGAACGTTCTCGATGCCTTGGAGGGGGCGGCATTCAAAGCATTCATCATAAATATATGCGTTTCAGAATTACGGGTAATTCGGGTGGTGTGGTTAACAATCTCACCGGAGGGATGAAAAACTTGGACAGAACTGGTGCCACAATATAGTGCGGCATTGTGGAATTTCAACCAATCCATTCCCTGAATGAGGTCTATGGTGGAAGACTTCAGAATGATGGGGGAAGCACGGAATTCAATTCCTTCAATTTCAACGGTGGTTTCGGGCGCGATCTTGGAGGTGTGGCAATGGCCTATCGGGGTGCGGACAACCATCGACGGGTTCATCTTTTCTAGCATAAAGTTATACGACAATGCAAATGCTTCCGACAAGAATGAATGTGATGCTCCTGTATCAAATAAAACAGTAGCAGGTACGGAATTAACGAGAAGGGTACCCATCACGGTAGCGGGTTGTTGCTGAGCTTTTTCAACATTAATGTTCTTAGCATGTCCACGAGCATAAGCAGCAGACCCATTATTATAGTTGGGGGTCCTGTTGTTGCCTCGACCATTTCCGCGGCCAGCGGGGTGATCTACCAGTTGCTTCTGTTTCTGTGGGCACTCCCTGGAGAAATGTCCAGGTTGGCGGCACGTGAAGCATAATCCATCCTGGGGAAGAAGGGGTGTAGCATTGGGTGATGGAGGTAGAGCTCTTGGCATCTGCGGTGGCGGAGGCAGACGGGGTGCAGCATAAGACGGCCTTGGAGCAGGTCCAGGTGAATGGGTCACACTGGTAGGGAGCCAGATACGACGCTTCTGCGTTGCGCCCGAAGATGAGCCAACGTCACGATAACGTTTCAGATAGTTCTTGTGCTCCATCTGGGCAGTCTCGACGGTGATAGCCTTGTTCACCACGGTGGCGAAGTTGGCGAAATCATGAACGACAAGAGCTAGCCTGAGGTCTGGATTGAGGCCACGACAAAACTTCTGCTGCCTGCGAGCATCAGTGGTGATCTCTTCTTCCGCATAGCGAGAGAGGTTGAGGAACTCGCGCTGATAGGCTTCAACAGTCATGTTGCCCTGAGTGAGGTTATCAAATTCTTCCCCCTTACGATCCAAGATCCCCTGAGGAATGTAGCGGGCGCGGAAGGCGGACTGAAATTCATCCCAACTGATGACTTCAACAACTGGCAGTGAACGCTTGTGGGTGCTCCACCACTGAGTAGCGGCGCCTTTCAGTTGATAAGACGCAAAGTTCACATAGTCAGATGGATTGACATTAGCAGACTCCAGCTCGTGAGTGATGTCGCGAAGCCAGTCATCAGCATCCAATGGCTGAACAGTGTTGCGGAACATAGTGGGGTTGAGGCGGGTGAAGTCGTGCAGAGTCACGGTGGCATGCTGATGGTGGTGCCCATTCTGATTCGGCTGGGGGAACTGAGCCATGACATTCAACATGAACTGATGGTTCAACTCAAACTGCTGCATCATCCCGGCCATGTAATCTGGGGGCGGAGGTGGGTCGTTGGCAGCACGATCACGTCCACGACCACGACCAACATGACCAGCCATCCTGCTAGAATTTAACAGGGGTATTTCAGTGATGAAAATTTTAACGAGATACTGGAATCAAGCCTGAAGTAAAGCGACAATGAAGAGGAGGCGCGGATATATAGGAGTAGTCATATAAGACATACACATTCACACACGGAGTCAATCGAAAATCGGGCAGCGTAACGTCGTAGAAATTAAGGAAAAAGGACACACTAGGCGGCGCGTAGGCCGCGGTAAGGATTACACGACGCGACATAGATTCCACTATGTCAATCACGCCGCAAGAAAACTGTTGGCCACAGGAGTAGATGCCAGAGAATGCGCGGCCTGCCCAGAATGAGAATGGGATCCGCGGTCCGGGACCTGGGGTAGAACTCCTGCGACACGACTCAATCAATGGGGAAGCACCAGAACATCGGGTGGAATCAAGAGAACGTGATCCTAATGACAGAGTTAGTAAAACTAACCAGCAAGGATAAGATAGAAGAGTCTCAGAGCATAGGTAAGGAGAAAAGGATCCTAATACCATAGATATCACACGTAGTAACATCGATGTGGGCCCGTAAGCCAAATATTAAGTTAGCAAAATATTTTTTCAAAGTCTAGACTCAACTTCGACCAAGTAGTGGTGGGGTGGCTTCCTATAGGCAGTCGGCTCTGATACCAACTTGTGACGCCCTGAAAATCAATCCGTGTACAGTAATCATACACGCAGGGTACACGGCTGAGATTAGGGTGCCACGGTGAGAATATCACAGCACAACACTAAACACAAAAGGATAAACCAATATTTTACAATACCAGGGATCAGAAGGATCCGAATACATAAGTCATACAAGCCATAATATCTGAGTACAGACATAGTTAGTCAAGTTTTGCCTTAAGAAGGCTAGCACAAATGACATCAGAGATAGAGATCGAAAAGGCGAGGCCTCCTGCCTGGGATCCACCGAACTACTCCTGGTCAACGGGGAACTCGACGTCGTAGTAGTTGCCTCCGGGGTACTCCTGCTCCTGGCCTCCGACGTCGGCTGCAGCAGCCAATCAGGCAAAGCGAAAAGGGGGAAATAAAGCAAAGGTGAGTATCTAGCATCCCCGCGAGTCTTACGTCCGCTACTAAGCATTTATGCATTGTATCAAAAGGAAGGGGAGGCTATATATAGTGGACTGCAAGATAGAAATCAGAATAAGGGTAAGAAGCTAGGCCTATCGAAGACTAGCATCTTGCGACGAGTCTTGCAGCATGAGAAGAGAATAGCCAACAATTTATATAAAGCATAAAGTAACAATGCAGCAGAAGTTGCTGCAGCATTGTATTATAATAAGTTGTAATAATTAGCAATGCCTCCGAGTTCACCTCCTCGACATCCCAGCGAGGAAGAAAACCCGGAACCATATAGTTTAATAATAATAGTTTGTAGTGGTAAGATCCAGCTTCAGCATAAAGCGTCCTGTTACCGTGGACACGGCTAGTCGAATAGATTAATCTTCCCTGCAGGGGTGCACTTGTGTTAAACTACACACACGGATCTCCAGGGTGGCGTACACCTTGTTAGGGAATGCCCCACCGAGGCTATCCGACACTCCGTAGGCCACCTTTCAAACTCAACAGAGAGGCCATCCGCCGGTCTAAATCCTAAGTCCGTCGGGCCTTGGACCCCAACCCGAACGTACTCCTGCACGGTGCGTGAATGGCCGGTGAAGTTAAAGAAAAATCCAAAAAAGACACCACCGCACGAGCAAATAAGACAACACCACTTCCTGGCAATCAGGCCATAGTAATGCTGAGGTCCAAAGAGTCCTCGGACGACACTATGAAGCTGAGGAGCCCATAACTCGTAATTCCCACGTGTAGGCAGCGCGTATAAGCCAAAAGGCTACTCAAGTCATCCGCCGAACCATTAGTCATTTTATTAACTTGCAGGACAACCGTTATCGTTGCCTCGACTTAACTGACCCGCGGACAACGACAGCAGTCAGGACCACCAGTACATCGGTGCCTGCCCCTGTCGTCCCACCAAGTCACTGCGGTTACCAACAAGGTGAACCGACTCCTTACCTTATCTCGCGTGTGCTCCTGGAGGAGCTCGACTTTCGTGGTTTGGTAACTCTCGCGGCCAACGATCAGGGGCCAAGCACACCGGTACACTGGTCGTACATTCCCTGTCGTCCCGTCACAATACCTCTCGCGTGCACCGTTGGGTCGCCCGACTTCTTACCTGAAGGACAGCCGTTGCTCAGGTACCTAGAGCGGCTCTACAAAGTCAGCAACGAGTGGAGTACAAGGATCACTCCTCGATAGCTCACACTTGATGGTGGCTCGGTAGAGCCGAGGTAGGGGCCTGAGGCGGTGTCTGCATTGTACCGTACCTGTGCAGTTGTAATAAGTTGTATCCGCGTCACTCCCCTGAGTGATCACGTCCCTCTATCTAATCCTAGCTAACAATCCGCAGGGCTCACTGCTGAATATAATATATATTTTTATAGGCAGTATAGGGTAAAGGAAGGTACATCAAGGGGCGAAAAAAACAGGCTATGCAATTGAATAGGATTGTAACGTAGCAGCAGAAGTAACAATGCCTAGTGCAAGAAAAGTAAGGAAAGATAGGCGATATCCGTGGAAGAGAATGGCTCTGCTTGCCTGGAAGCTCGACGGTAGGGGTAGGGTCGTCGATGAAGTAGTCGTACTCAGCAGCGGTGTAGTCGACGGCAGCAACGGGGTCTATCGGAGAAGGAGATTATGGGGGGGAGAAACAGTAAATACAAAGCAAGCATATACAAGCAGGTGCATGACCTGACAGAGGCAATGCTAACAGTGTTCTAACGCAGTGCAATGCACGTTGCTCGGAGAGGAAATTCATCCGGGGATGAACTGCCAGCTCCGGGTGATTATCGGACAGGGGTCCGGAGGGGGAAGGTACCATGCCGGATGTGTCGTGGACATCCGACAAACATGTGAAAGGTGTATCCGTGTTAGTTGATCCATTCCGAACAACTTTCGTGTTCAGAATAAATTCATCCGGATAGTTTATCGGTATCAGGCAATCATCGGACAGTAGGTCCGGAGGGGGACGGTTCAATGTTCGTTGTGTTAGAGGGGTGTGGTAGACATACGGATAGCGTATTCGTATTCGTTATATTTTTCTAATCAATTTTGATCTATAAAGTTTTTGAATTTGAATTACGGTTTAAAATATATTGAATTTTAAAGTTTTAAATCAATTTCGGAATTTCTTTTATTATTTAATCAGAGACATTATCCAAAATAGTAATACTGACCAGTGGGTACCACCAGTCAATGACAGATTAATATAATTGATTATTAACTTAATTAAGTAGGGATTAACAGAGGGGGGGGCACATGTCAGTGGGACATAATAGTTTCTATTTTAATTAATTCTAACTCTTACAAGTGGCGCCTAGGTGTCATGGACACATATGTTAATCAACAGATTAATTTATTTTAAAAGGCTAGGGGCCACTTGTAAGGGACAGGGGGCTTATCTCCAATTTTAAGTTTGCAGAGAGATTAGAGGGGGGTGGGGCCCGTAGGTCAGTGAGTGATCATGTATTAATTAAATACCTGACGAGTGGGGCCTGCCTGGCAGTGACAGCGTAGGCTCGCCGAAGGCTCGCCGGCGACTAGACTCCGGCGAGGTTGAGCCCGCGCTCAGCACAAAGCACGGGAGGGAGCAAGGGGCGGTGTGTTCGAACCAGGGGCCCAAGGCGCGTCGTCCAGAGGTGGTGGCGTCGACCGGGGCTGCCGGAATCCACGCCGACGAGGAGGAAGGCGGCGGCCGTGCTACGTATGGTGACGACGTCGACACCCTAGCGCGGGATTAAGAGCGTATGGTGGCGCGTTCGACTACTGGGATGCGGGGGAGCATTTAGACGCGCACAGCGCGCCAAACGCGCGCTCTACAGCACAGCTCGGAGCTCGCCGGCGGCGAGGTGCCCATGGCTGTCATGGTGGTGGCCGTTACGACACAGGGGAGGAGGCACAAGGGGTTGCCGGACGCATGGGAGCTCATCGTGAGCCTGTAGAGGAGCAAGGAGGGCTCGAGGAGGGCTCGAAGTGGCCAGAATTGACGTTGAGGTTGCGGCGGCCGGAGTGGGGGAAGAAGACGCGGGCGACAACTGTGGTGCGCCCCGGGCTCGATTGGCTGGTGTATTCGACGAAGACAACGATGGAGCTTCTCCTGGACATGGCGAGGAGGCGGGAGGGGTGCACTGGCCGCGTGAACTCACGGACATGGCGATGGCTGCAGGGCTCGGGTTTTCCCCCAGCGAGAGCAGCGTGAGGAGGAGGGGAAATGGGCGCAGGTGAGATCCAGAATGTGCGGGGGGGTTCCTTATCCGCTCCTCGATGTCGAGGTGGCTGCGGAGCTGGTGAGAAGGGAGGGACCGGGGTGGCAGCGTTCATGGCGACCACGGCATGGCGCCAGTGTCACGGCGGGGAAGAAGGAAGTAGAGATGGGCCTGTGCCCCGTGCGTAGCTTAGGTGTTTTCCTTTTCCTTTTTCTTTTATGTTTTTCTCCTTTTCTATTAGCATTTATTTTATTGCCATTTCCATTTTTGTAAAATGTGTAACCTGTTCTATTAATATTGTTACACCATATTGAAGTGCTCCAAAAAGTTTGGGAGTTTTACAAACTCATTTGATATTTTATATTATTACAAAAATGAGTAATTGGGCTGGTATGGCTACTGTTCTGAATTGTTTGCAATTATTAATAATGCAATAAATACCCAATGTTGTTTGAACATAGTCCAATGATTTTTAGTGATTTAAGGAAAGTGGTTTCACTATTTTTGGACAAGATTTAACTGCCACCTTTTTTAATAGCCACCAGAAGGCATTTTTTTGAATGTGATCAAAGCAAAGATGATCATGGAATGATAGCAACAGTGATTAGCAACAGTAATGATCAACGATACAAGTGATTACTGTTACAGACACTGGGGTGTTACATCGCCCCTGGCGGGTTTAGCGGTGGTGGAGCTCTGTTCTGGCGATGGCTGCTCGAGCCGGCTGGAGCCGGTGAATCCGCTTGCCGGCTGATACTTTGATATGGGGTTTCAGAATCCCTATGAATACTGGGCTTGCTGTGTAATTGCGGTCTTGAGTAGATCGATTTCCCCCCGAGTGGCCTGGTCCACCGGAGTGTCTCCATGTACAGGTACGCTGGTGAGGTACCATGTCGCTGCCACCACATTAGCCATGTGATTGTTGAAGTGATCCGGGGGCGTATGGAACCGTTCCTGCCGTGGTGAGTGGACATGTTGCATTGGTGGCCTGTACTCAGGGGGAGTCGACTGATTCATGTCCTGGAATAGCCTCCGGGCTGGGAGGTCAGCAGGGATCCGGCTCGTGAGTCCTGCGGGTCGTGTGTTGGCGAGACTTTGTCTCTCTGCTTCTATCAATTCCGACTCATGTCCCAAGCGCCTGGTTTCTTGGGCGAGTCGCGTATCCCTTTGCACCATCTTGGCGTTCTGGGAGTTAACTTCCCTTCGTATGCTCATCACCTGGGCCTTGAGTCCATTGACCCTGGTTCTCCAGGCTTGCTGGTTTTCAGCAGTCATTGGTGCAGCTAAGGCTTCATCCATGGCATTTAGGGCATCCGTGAGGGCTTCTCTTCCCGTGAGAACTTCTGGCTGTTCCCTATCCGTATTAGGAGCCGTGTGGTGAGTTATTTCCACATTCCGGTTTTGTGCTGCACCTTGAGCCGGTTGGCTTCCCTGCTCTTCGGTGCCTGCCATGAACACTGTCACGCAATATGGAGCCTCGTACTGTGGAAATTCGGGGTTGTGTTCATCTATCTCCGTGCCGAGTCTGTTGCTTCCGACGGATCGGATGGAGCCAGTATCTGAGAAGCTTGTTTCACTGGGGTGTGAGTCAGCGTCAGATGTTTCTCCCGTGGTGTTGGGCGTCAGAGACTCGACGGAGCGCGCCGACTCCGGAGATCTAGTGATGAACCCGACGAAGGTGTGCTTTGAGCCGGCATGTCGCCAACTCGAGGTTTCCAGGGGGACTTCAGGATCTGGCTCTGGCTCAGATCCGTCTGCTTTCCCAATGAAGATATGAATAGATCCGATCGGGACCCGATAACTAGATTCGACGGAATGGGCGTCAGGACCCCAAGTGGAACCATCGACGCAGAGCTTTCCGTCCGGTCTGTTGCTCCTGGTGATTCGTCCGGTCACGAATCCTTACATGCCTTTTAGAGGTCCCCTTAGAATCTCAACACCTGCGAGCGCAGGCCCCACGGTGGGTGCCAACTGTCGTGGGAAAGTCACGGCAGATGTCCGTAGAGTCGGACTTTTCATGGGACCTTTGCTGCGAGGCGAATTCGAGGAGAGAGTCGACATAGGAACAAGACTCGGCGAGTTACCCAGGTTCGGCCCCGACGGTGCGGTAAAGACCTACTCCTTCTTTTTGACTATAGGGGAATCGACTCTTCAATAGGAAGAGTCGATCGTATCGATACAGTGATGATGTTTCGCAACCTTAGTCTCGTGGAGATCTAGGTTATGGCGCGAGTTGTCTATTCCTGGCTTGAGGTAAGTCCTCCTCTCGCTCCCGTGGTCCTCGGCTTATAAAGGTGCCGGGTCCCGGGATTCCTAGAGTCCGATTCCTACACGATGTGGAGTTCTATTCTACTTTACAAGTTTACTACGTGCTATACAAGGTAAGTCGAATTCCTTCTAGGTCTTCAATCTTCACGCTTGGCACGTCAGACTCCTGGTCGGGTCTTCTTTGTGGGCCTTCATATGTAAGTCGGCCCGGAGGTTCCTAATGCCGGGTCTATGGGCTTGATCCATCCCCCCGACAAAGTCGGCGAGGCAGCGCGGCGGAAATTCCGGCGGCGGCGAGTTGGCGGCGGGGTCCACGGCGGGTCCCGCGTTAGGGTTTTCCAGAAAAACCAAAAAATGAAAAACGAAAAAATTATAAATAGCCAGAGAATTATTATTTTCGCTCGCGGGCGGAAATAAGCTATTAGGCCGGCTGGGTACGGGTTTTTCTTTTTCTTTTAAAACTCAAACTTCAAACAATTTTACAGAAATAAATACACATCAGAAAAATATGAAATAAATTCATAAAGTCATAAAGTAATCCAAAGAAAATATTGACCAAAATAATAAATAAAAATAATGAAATTTTCACGGACTTTATTTAATTATAAAATATTTTAGAAATTCACAAAAATGTCAATTAATTATTTAAATAGTTTCCACTCAATTTTTCTGAAGAACTCATTTTATCTTCTCTCAAGTTATTATTATTTTTGAATGGGAAATTATTTAAATAACTCCAATTTAAATAAAATTACATTAAAAGATTTCCAACTTTCTTTTATAATGAAGGTGTCATATTACCTTCTCTCATTTTTACTTTATTGGATTTGTTTTAAATATAAAATTCCAAAACACCGATCAACGAATATTAGGGAAAGTCCTTTTATTCCCTCTCCTTTTAAAATTCATTTAAACTCCAAAAGTTTTAAATCCTACTGAAAATAAATCATATCAAGCAAACAATCATTATTATAATTAATTTATTAACATTCCAAAATTTAGAAAATTTTGGGATGTTACACACTACCACTCTTAAAAGGAATCTCGTCCTCGAGATTCGAAAAGGCTAGAAAGAAAAGGTTAGGGTTTGGGTCTTCATGACAATCCATCGATCCTTTGAGGGTCCAGGGTGCTACCACCCTTAAAAGGAATGCGACACGGTCTTGATGAGTCTTTCTCAATCGATGACATCCTTCATAGAGATTTCACCAACTCCTTTGAGGTCTTGAATCCTTAGTAAAAGAGGAGTCTTCCATATACCGAACCTTCATGGCTGACAAGGCAGGCGCCAATACTAAAAAACTTTCGATTCCCTCCTGGTGGTCATCAAGGGTACTTTTACGGGATACGTACAAGAAATGGTCTTGGTCTATACTCACCATATAACTTACTATTATAAACGGAAATCTTCTACAGGGGTCAAACATTGTACCATTCTATGGTTCAGTCTTAACATCATCCTCTGTCAGCTATAGGTAAGTCACTCAAGATTTACTATCCCGCATAGCAAGAGCGAATAATAAGATTAGTCGTCATGGTGATCAATCCATTCCGCACCCAAATCATTACCTTGTATATGGTTTAGCAAATCTCGCAATCTAACACTCGGACATCCTCACGAGCATTGCAGAAATTCCTCTAGTTCCTGAACTGGGTTCAGATAAATCCAAGGTTCTGCAAGCCAAACAAACATCTATCGTTTCTTCACTACTCTCAGGTTTGCGCAAACACTATGAAATGAGTACTAGTGAACTACATCTTCCTCCAGGGTTCTTCCTTCCGCAAGATAGTACTTTCTTGTTGTAAGATCCTGGCACATGGGGTTAACTTTGAACTCATCGTTGGTTGCATCCATCTTTATTCCAGTCTTGACATTAGCAGCCATTGTAGTAACTTTTTCAGTGTAGGATGAGGATGAGAGGGAATAGAATGTAGATAGAGATATATACCCATACAACATCACACTAGTTTTGAAATTATATGTTTTGATGTGTAGATGACGGTAAAAACAAGATATCAAAGCTCACAGAAACGATCTAACGGTAGAAACTTGAATCTTTCAGGTCTTCAAGTCTTCGGGTCTTCAATGATGGTAGTTTCAGTTTTGCATTGTCGAAGCAATCTTCATATACTCTTGTCACTTCTCGAGTTATTCTCCTTGTTGATGTGTCTTCTTTAGTCTTGAAGCATACTAAATAGATGAGGGGTCTAATGAAACGTAAACTTATTTTACTCGCATAGAAGAAACGCAAAGCACCACACGCAATATCAATAAAAGACATATCAAGGTCAAAGGGACCAAGACAAAACAAAACAAATCATGACATAAAACATCTAGTCAATCCATAGCAAACATGCACCGATCCACATCTCCAGCTAACATTAAAAGGTACCACCGTACACTTAGTGCACACCTACGAATATTCTATTCTTCAATTGGAAAACACAAGCTTCAATATGTCGACATCTTTGCTCCCACGTTGACATCTTCTTTCTCTTCAATACTGGACACATGTTGGCGTATTGTCCCTTGTTCCTGCATCAGTAACACTCAACTTGGCTAAGGTCCTTCTTTTTCTTCTTCATGGGTGCTTCCCTGAACTCCTATAAATTTCCTCCATTCCTTCCTTTTGTTGTTGAATTACCTGTTGTGTTATGATGAAAAATTGACACTGAGCGGGGAAATGATCAGTTCCTTCACACATAAAACATGTGACTTGAGCAGTGGGACATTCTTGACCCCTGTGAATTTCCTCACAATAGGGACATCCATCTTGGTGCCCTTCATTGGAGTGTCCTACTTACCCGCAAAATGTGCAGGCACGGATCCTCTTAAGGTTTACCTTCCTTTGCATCGGGGTGACAAGGCGGGAACCCAACAAAGTCTTTGTAAACTCCTTCCAAGTAATCTTCCTTCTTGATTCATCAATCGCCTGATGCATTGTCCACCAAGTAGCAGCCTCTTCAACAAGGTGCTTGACAGCATAGTGGACCATGTCATCACTTCCAACCTTGTTACGCTTCATGTGTTCCTCCATATTATGAATCCATTGTTCCACCTTCAGTCTAGTCATCGCCCCAGAAAAAGCAAGTCCTACTTCATACTCCGTCTATTGAACCCAACCGACAAGGTTTAGGGGAAACTAGGATACAGACAAGAAAACAACCTAAAGGTAACACCAAGCACATGCACACAAACAAGAATAAGGCAAAACAACTACATTCAAACAGCATCACATAACATCAATCAATGAAGTCACAAAAGTCAAACCACCCAAACAACTCCTAGAGTAAGGTCATATGTGCAAAACATACAATCTCATCATGCTACCCGCAATTCGTTTATCTAACTCCATAAAAGTGGTGGTCTGAATTTAAGCTTCATTCTTCTCAGCTAAGCTGATCTTGAAGATCCTCAGTGTCAAAACTTAATGAACTCCATAGGATACTCCAGTTCTGGTAGTGGTAACTTAAATTTATCCACAAGGTTGATAATGTACTTCTGAAAAGTCACGTCTTCGGGGGCATAAGCAAATTGGATGGTCAATTTACATTAAAACAAGAGAAGGAGTTTAGCGGATGAATACTAGATGAGAGATACTAGTGAAGAGAGTAAGTAATCAAAGAGTGATAAAATATTTTGGATCCTATGGCTTTTCCTATCCATTTTCTAGGGTCACGACCTACAGTCAACCTGGCTCTGATACCATCTGTAACGACCCGATTCACTAAGAATCCATGTCTCTGTGCATTTTGTGCTAGTCCCTGGATCAATAGCTAGCACACACAGTACATGATGTAATATCAAGAATAAACCACATGTCATAAATATTACATCGAAGATCCAGTATTACAATAAAGCATACCTGCATAGCTCAAGGCTAGCTTACAAATAGAATACAACGGAAAAACAATAAAAGCTTCGTGGCGTCCATCAACTCCACCGGCAGGTTGAGTATAGACATCGTAACCCTACATCGCATCACTTACTCGTCGTATAAAAATCCTGCAACGCCGAAGGTTACAGCCCGACAACGGGTCAGTACATCTGATTTGTACGGCAAGGTAAGGAAAGGCTTATGGTTTTGTTTTGCAGAAAGATGATTTTTCCCAATCTAACTAGTCAAAATTTTAGTTTAACTTACTACTTAAGATTGAACTGGCAACACCAATCCCAATCCACACCCTTTATTAAATCTTTCCCACTCAAGTTTATTATGGTGATTATTCTTTCAAGATCCTCCAGTAACAGTAATGTCTAGTAGCTCAAGGATGTCCATAACCGGGGACACGGCTAATCATGATTAGTTTTACTCTGCAGAGGTTAGTACACTTTTCCCGCTGGACTCAACCCGAAGATTGAGACGAAGTCTTTCAGAAGAGGTCACCTACACCCAACGGCAAGCCGGTACCACCTATCACATCTACATCTGCTAGCTTTGCACGGGAGAGGCTTCCTAGATTGTACTCAACTAAGCCAGAGCCCATATGGCCAGCGGCTGTACATGGAAGCTCCTAGTCACCAAGTATGTCGGATCTTTTTGAGCCTGGACGGCGCCCACTTACGTTCAGAGGCTAGATACCATGACGTACTTTCGACCACCAAAACCAACCATTAGGGGTACAACTTGGTCTCGCATTAGATAAGGCACGAGCCCCCAGGAAGCACTCCCTGCCCGTCCAGAGGTGTATTCTAATTAAAGGTTTTCTAGTCAAGTCATTAAATCCCCCACATAGCTCAATGTAATCTCAAACCAATCCACGTCTACAAGCATAGCAAATATAACAAGCACGTACTAGGGCGACAAAGAATACATGATCAGATCATATGGCTATCCTACCAGGTTTACCGCAATAGTATATATACTAGTCCTACACATGCATAGGGTGATAATGTACTACATGCATAATGAAAAATATAGGACGAGGATTGGTAAAGTGCAACTTTCCTTATACATTCGATGAAGTTCTTCGCTCTCACGATCCAGATAACTCTACTCGTCACACTCCGAGCAATCTATCGTAAAGGAAAGATACCACATAAGCAAAATCATGCATAAAGGAACCAAAAGATTAACAAATTAAACACAAAGTTTTTAGCAACAAAAGAAAAACAAAAAGGCTTGACACAGCACCAGTGTCGATGTGCTCGAAGGTGACAGGTGGAATGTGAACTAAAGAGAGTCAACAGATAAAGAACTATCGGTAAAGATTTGTGACTATGGACTTATGAATTCAAGGTGAAATCATGCCCACATGAAAAGTGTGTGAATCTTACCGACAACATGTCTAAAACGATCCGATATGCAAAAGGAATCACGTGAAACGGAATAGTACAACACATGTCATAGCGGGTTCAAATTTGAATTGAATTTGACTTTAAACAGATCAGGAAACATTTGAATTTTTGTGTACATAAGATATAGACGGAAAGTACATGACACGAGTGATCCAACACAAAAAGAATCCCTCGATTTGGATCAACGGTTTAAAAGATACGACCTTTGGAATTTGAATTTGAATAAATTCAACTTCAAAAGTGTGCAAAGGTGTGCAAAGTTGATTCCATGCTAAACTACAGAACAAGACGAGCGCGTAGGAATTTTTTTCACCTGATTCCGATACACGGTTTAGGAGATATTGCAAAAACGGGATCCGGGGTGTTTTCTGCAGAAAGGACTCGATCGCAATTAAGATTTTTTCAAAAAAAGTGATCGGGTCCCTGGAGGCGGTTAACCGGATCTGGACTCCGACGAAATCCGGCGAACTCCGGCGAGGTGGCGGCGGTGACCCAGGGCAGCGGGGCGGCGCGACACGGGGGCTGCGGTGGCCGGCAGCCACGGGAGGTGGCTCGGTGTGGCCGAGTGCGCGGCGCGCAAGGCGGCCGAGGCGACGGCGGCGCACCCAGCTGAGGAGCGGCGGTGGCCGGCTGCGCCGTCCGGTGAGGTGGCGGCGCGGACGGTGGCACGACGGCGAGGGGAGGGGGCGCGGGCGTGGCGAGGCGCGAGGGCCCCCGGCGACGTGGCGGCTACTGCCGGCGAGGCTTCGGCGGCGGGGCGGCGTCGGCGTGGGGCGGCGGTCGCCGGCGAAGTCAGTCGGGCGGCGCGTCGGAAACTCCGGCGGCGACGAGTTGGCGGCGGGGTCCACGGCGGGTCCCGCGTTACGGTTTTCCAGAAAAACCAAAAAAAGAAAAACGAAAAAATTATAAATAGCCAAAGATTTTTTTTTCGATTCGAGTCGGGCCCTAATTGCGCTCGCGGGCGGAAATAAGCTATTGGGCCGGCTGGGTACGGTTTTTTCTTTTTCTTTTAAAACTCAAACTTCAAACAATTTTACAGAAATAAATACACATCAAAAAAATATGAAATAAATTCCTAAATTCATAAAGTAATCCAAACCAAATATTGACCAAAATAATAAATAAAAATAATGAAATTTTAAAGGACTTTATTTAGTTATAAAATATTTTATAAATACACAAAAATCTCAATTAATTATTTAAATATTTTCCACTCAATTTTTCTGAAGAAGTCATTTAATCTTCTCTCAAGTTATTATTATTTTTGAATGAGAAATTATTTAAATAACTCCAATTTAAATAAAATCACATTAAAACATTTCCAACTTTCTTTTATAATGAAGGAGTCATATTACCTTCTCTCATTTTTTATTTATTGGATTTGTTTTAAATATAAAATTCCAAAACACCGATCAACGAATATTAAGGAGAGTCCTTTTATTCCCTCTTGTTTTAATATTCATTTAAAATCCAAAAGTTTAAAATCCTACTGAAAATAAATCATATCAAGCAAACAATCATTATTATAATTAATTTATTAACATTCAAAAATTTAGAAAATTTTGGGATGTTACATTCAGCCTAGTAATTGTACACTCCATATCAGCAACCTTCTTATTCAAATCCCCATCATCTTCTGCAAGCTTGGAGATAACACTCCTAGCCCTGCCTTCCGAATCATCACCAAACCACTTGACAAAAGCACAAGCTCCATTTCCTTGGGAAATAATGGTAATAAATATTAGTATGCGCCATCAAGCCAGTGCAGCAAAGGGTGTTAACTGTACTAATATTGGCGCTAACCTCTATGGGGCAACTCGGAAACCGTTTTCCTATGTCAAATCCCCATTATCTTCTGCAAGCTTGGAGATAACACTCCTAGCCCTGCCTTCCGAATCATCACCAAACCACTTGACAAAAGCATAAGCTCCATTTCCTTGGGAAATAATGGTAATAAATATTAGTATGCGCCATCAAGCCAGTGCAGCAAAGGGCGTTAACTTTACTAATATTGGTGCTAACCTCTATGGGGCAACTCAGAAACCGTTTTCCTATGTCGAATCCCTCCCTGCATATCCAACGTGCGGGAGTTTTCCTATGGACACAACTAACATTTTGGTACTTCTCAGTGGCACAAAACTCCGGGTTAAAATCTTGTGGCGGAAATCTGAGATCCGGCGGTTGATCGATTTCCTAAATGTGGATCCCTTCAGGAAGGAGGATTGAGAGAGTTTGGAGAAATTAAAATGTATATCTAGATCGACTTTTTCACTCGACGAGACGATTCTAACCGTAGTACATAACCCTTTTGACTACCTTCGGCAATTGCTCGTCGTCGACCATCCTGGCGGCGGCGCCCATTGCGCTTGACATATCCGCTGAGCATCTGGTTCCCTCGTCCGGTTTAAAGTCATCGCCACAGACACACACCGACACTCTAGGAATTTGGGGGAAATGTGGATGAGATAACGGTCGACGAAATCCCAAGTACTTATATGGCACCCTGTTCTGAATCGCACACGGGTTTCATGTATCTTACGTGTGCACGTACCCAAACACTTAAATATTAATAACCGTGTGCTTTGTTATAACCCTACCGTCCAGCTCATAAAGGGTTGCGGGCTTGTATACGACACATGGGGAATATTTGAGACTACTTGATAGCACCAACCTTGCTCTGCGGCTGCGGAAAAAGAACGCAATCCTTTGTCGTCGGCGGGTTAGGGCATCCTTTCCTGGGTCCCAGGCGGCATATGAGCTCATTCTTAGGTCGGCGGCGTTGCCGGCCGGCGTGATTGGAGGAGCTCATTCCTCGGTCGACGACGTTGTCGTCCGACGTGATTTGAGGAGTTCATTACTTGGTCGGCGGCATTGCCGGCCGACGTGATTGGAGGAGCTCATTCCTCGGTCGATGGCGTTGCTGGCCGGCGTGATTGGAGGAGTTCATTCCTTGGTCGACGGCGCCAGCATTTGCGTCTCCTGTCATTGACTGGATACGCTTTGTTCCATCATCCCTATTCTGTCTCCGACTCGCCTTGGATTGGCTACGCCCACACTATATGTTCCAGCTAGCTGTGTGGTTGAGGACGTTGCCTGTCTAATTAATTCAGGTATTGGAATAATGACTATCCATGTTCAATGTACTGGTCTTTCATTATATCCCATATCACACATTTACAGGCAAGGAGTAGTTATCTAGATGATGTCCATAAATTATGCATAGAATTGGACAATATACTATGAATTATATGTCCATCTTCGGACAGACATGATGCATTTAGAATAACCCCTTCGTGTGTGCAGATGGAGCGATCTTGGATGTCAGGGAAATGAACCAGCCCTAGATATATTGCGGGCATGAATGAGTTCGTTTTAGCTGTTGAGAAAGAAATGTTGAAGAGGAATTCCCGGATAATAAAGTGTCAATGCATAGGTTGTGTCAAAAATATATTACATGGTATTGACATAGTGGCAAATCACTTATTCTGTTATGGATTCATGGTGGGATACACTTGTTGGACCAAACATGGTGAAGATGCGGTCATGGGTGAAGGTAACAACCCGGGTGGTAATATAAAAAACTCTGAAACGGGGCACACTGATATTGAATACAACTGCATGGGTGGGATGGAAAGACCCCAACAGAACGCAGAATGGGAGTAACTTAGGTGGTGACATCACACATTTCAAGAAAAAATGCATATGTGGCATGTAGTTAATGAGTAGAGAAGTGTTTGTGGTAACTTAGCTAGTAGTTAATATAACAACAGACATACCAAAGGAGATGAGTCTATAACCTAATAAATAAGGTGTTGCATGACCCCACATACATGTTACCAATGTGAACTGGGTAACATAAAGTCGTAATACGTGTATATGTTATTAGTTTAAGTTACTTCCCATTGTGACCAGCCTAAAAGTCGTGGATGTGTCTGATCATTTTCGTTGAATGACTAAGTAATGACGATTAGTCCAGCTATGGGGCATTTTACGATTTGTCTGGTTAGGCTGTCAGCTCACATGGTTATAAATGTATAATCGTTTGGATAACCTCAAACACGGGCCGCTCGACCGTGCGTTCTGATTGACCAAAAGGAAGCACCAAAGATCGCTTGACTGCACCGTCCAATGCACCAGGATCCAACGGCCATCGAGGAGGCCTTCCCGTGGAAAGTACTTGCTATTCCAGCTCATATTGCAACGCACATGGTCGTAATGAAAAGCTATGTGTATAACCTCAAACACGAGTCCTTCGACCGTGCGTTCTGATTGGCCAAAAGGCAGCACCACGGATAGCACGCCTACACCGTCTAATGCACTAGGATCCAACGGCCACCGAGGAGGCCTTACCCGTGGAAAGTACTTGCTCTTCCAGCTCATATTGCAAGACACACGGTCGTAACGAAAAGCTGTGTGTATAACCTCAAACACGGGCCGTTCGACCATGCATTCTGATTGACCAAAAGGCAGCACCACGGATCGCGTGCCTGCACCGTCCAATGCACCAGGATCCAACGGCCACCAAGGAGCCCTTACCCGTGGCAAGTACTTGCTCTTCCAGCTCATATTGCAATGCACACGGTCGTAATCAAAAACTGTGTGTATAAATTAAACAATTGCCGTTCGACTGTGTATTCTGATTGGCCAAAAGGCAGCACCACGGATCGCACGCCTGCACCGTCCAATGCACTAGGATCCAATGGCCACCGAGGAGTCCTTACCCGTGGAAAGTACTTGTTGTTCCAGCTCATATTGCAACGCGCACGATTGTAATGAAAAACTGTGTGTATAACCTCAAACACGGGTCGTTCGACCGCGCGTTGTGATTGGCCAAAAGGGAGCACCACGGATCGCACGCCCACACCGTCGAATGCACTAGGATCCAACGACCACCAAGGAAGCCACCCCTTGTACCTGCATTTCAAGAGGATAGTCTATTTAAATCATTTCATGTTTTTAAGTGTAATAAAATGTTTAAATATAGGAAATTAGCAAGGAATGCGTCCTAATTTGAACACAAGTCACATGTAGATGTGTGCTAGCTGTGAGAAAAATAACAAGGATAATTGATGACGTGACGACACATTTTACTTGAAACTTGAACACCTCATGTCTCTTTCCTTATCGAAACCATGATCCTTCCTGTGAGACCCCCCATTTTGCAAGGAGAATGCATTATAACATTTTCCATAACGGCTGCACTTTTTACCACACCCTACTTTCACCTAACCACGATGCCACGCAAAGCCGCGACAATTTCGGTGTGGTTTTGAATTTTTTTTGGAATTCTAAAACTGCCGACTGCAATGTTTCTGACCGAAAGACCTTCCCAATGTGGTCTGAATTCACTCAAATTTCATGCGTGCTTACTACGCAGTAACCCAAGAACACGCATACTAATGTTCAACACACCTTTGGACATTTTTTTGTTACATTTGGAGTACAAATTCAAAATTTTCATATGAACTGATTAGAATGCACTTAATGCACATGATACATCAAAGATATCAGAGGATGCCGAATTTGAACTTAACACCATTGATGCAGTCCATGATTCACAAAAAAGGAACCATGGACATGTGACAAAGGAAAGGGCATGTTTGCTTTCAGCCACAACGTGTGGGATAGATAAACCATGACCATCCGTGTGAGATGAATTTTTTGCAAGAGCCGATGTCATCGAAACTTTAAGAGAATGATAGAAACTTTTATTGGCCATTTAACATGCAACACATGACTTATTTTCGTAACAACTCTAAATGAAAAACCCAAAGCTCCTATAGTTTTTTGATCTAATTCACTTGATTGACTACATAAGAAATAATGAATTACATGTACCAAACTAACCAAGAATGACTCCGATTTTGAAGTCATACCATGATCATCACGTGTTCATGTGTAAACAAAATACAATGCCAACACATGTAATAACATGACGGTTTGCTTGAAACCAAAACAAATCGTACGAGAACTAATAGACCCCTCACGTGAGATGTATGCTTAGGTCACACGGGGACCGTGATCGTTACATTTCGTCCATCATTTTAAATTTTTGTACGATCTTCGAAGACCATGTTTAGAAAACGTGCCAGAATATCGTTATCTTGGTGCGTGGTGCGTATATATGATTTAAAATTATTTAATATATATAATATCGAGTAATGCATTAAATATATACAAAGCGAAGTATTTACCACAAAACAGTTCAAGTTCACTAGGACATGCCGTGTTATCGACGAGTTTTGGCGGTGGGATAATGTCACGTACCGAAAACATGGGCGGTAAAGTCATCGAACAAACGAGCGGCCAACACATTTGAACAAAAGAATTAGATAAACGCACACGGTTTGTTAGATATATAACCGTATGCATAGCAATGTTTCCGCGCCTTCCCCGCTTCGCCATCGTTATTTTCCGCCGCTACAGTACCAAGGTTTCGGACTCCACCTGCAATTGCGCTTTTTTGCTCATCAAAACCTCATCGCCCCTCCCCTCCCCTCTCCTCCCCCAGCTGCCCTCGCCGTTCCCTCTCCACCTAGATCCACATCTTAGCCTTGCCGTCGGCGGTGTGCAAGACACACACCGTCTATGTGGAAACTCGTGCGTCTCTCTCAAACAACACGTACGCGTCCTCGTATGCTCGCCTTTCGTCGCCGATCCCGCGCGCCATCCGTCCGGTTAGACCTAACCAACGGTCCTGCTATCCATCGAGGTGAATCTATCCTGAATTATCTCGATCGTTAATACATATCGCTCCGTATGTCCCAAATTTGGTTATCATCGACGCCTAAATTTAAGAAATGTTGCATTCAGTCAGCTGCATATAGACCAAGCCGGTAGATTGACAGAGTTTCGCTTGTGCTTTTTTTTGTAGATGTCGATCTCGAACAACAGCACCCACGGGAGTGA
Organism: Bromus sterilis; assembly: GCA_950022295.1. Taxonomy (NCBI): domain Eukaryota; kingdom Viridiplantae; phylum Streptophyta; class Magnoliopsida; order Poales; family Poaceae; genus Bromus; species Bromus sterilis. Next base: position 139,278,630 of record OX465599.1, on the reverse strand, counting down.
TGAGGCCATGTCAGAATCCAAGTACGACCATTCTACGACTCCTTTGCCTGATCCGACGAACACCACGCAATAAACTCAGCCGGCGCTGCATACGCCACCGTCAATCACCACTATCAGGTCCCAGACACGGAAGAACGCTCCAAGACGGCCTACCCTTGAGCCCAAAGGTGTATATGAAATACACATTATTTATGAGTATACTTGGGCTCCAGAATCTCCAGATAAAGCACTAACAAAGTTCAGGAGTGTGTGTGGATACGTTGGCAGGGCAAGGATTAACATCAATGTGGTAGGTTTTTGCAAGGTTGACCCAACACATCGGGACCGGATAATCACAGAGATCATGTCGCACTTCACCGCGCCAGATCAGTTCATACATCGGGTGGAAAGTTGTGCGCTAGGTAAGGCCAGGGGTGCTTGGAGAAATTGGAAGAACATGTTGTACAAGGAATACATGTGTAAAGGCAAGGATCCCTTCTCTGCATACACCATGATTACGAAGCCAGATTGGTTGGAATTCAATAGGGGAAGGTCATCTAAGGAGTTTGATTTAGAAAGTGCCATGCAATAGAAGCTTCAGATGAGGAACACACACCCCCACCGTATGGGTGTGTGTGTGGATACTATGGCAAGATACCAACATGGGACAAGGAGGATTAGGAAGCAGTCGCTGCTCGTTTCGACCCCCCCCCTTCAGAGAAATTGAGGGTACTCATGCTAGATAATTCATTCGGGCACGTACCTCAAGGAATGAGCAAGGAGAATATTACTTTGATAAAGCTGAGGACAAAGCACTCTACGAGCAGATGGTAAAATTGTCATTGGAACCTGGAAGGGTCTACCGGAACAAAGGCCCTGGGGATGTTCTACATGCTGCTTTGCAGACAGATGAGACCCCTGATCGTGCAAGGGGTATAGGGGTGAATGTCCCTCATAAGAGGGTTTCCGACTCACCATAGTCGAGAAAAAGCGGATAAGGGAAGAGAAGAAAGCATTGAAGAATCAAGAAATTGCTACCTTGGTGAGAATGGATCTTATGAAAGGATTATCAGTACATGCTCAAATGCTCCTGTCGCAGGAGGTCAACTTGCCGGATTCTGATCTTATAACAACAACACCACATAAGAGTAGTTGTGCATCAGCTGACCCCACCATCATGGACTATGATTGTTCTATATCCGATCTATATGGCATGACACGGAAGCTGATTTGCGAGATTAGACTGCATAAACGTTTGTTGCGATGTGCACTCGCCCAGATTATCCCCCCTTAAGTGACGAGGGTCTCCTCCTAAACAACGTGCCACTGGAACGGGGTCATGTGAAGTGTATGGTGACCAAGGTGTTTGTAGCATTCAATAAATTGCCCCTTCCCCGTGATGAACAGAAAACCCTGGGCGAGTCATTGTTGTTTTAGTTCCAGTGGCCAAGGAGTGAAATAATTGTCCTTGATGAGATCCCTCCAACCCCAGCAGCATACCCATTGGCGCCTTCGATCAAGCAGACCTGTTACCCATGCCACATCAGATTACCCGTTCTTCTGTGGATCTCCCTATCAATTCCAGCAAAGAGGCCCATTCATCAAGCTTAAAGCATCCCCTGCGATCTGATGTTCTTACACAATCCAAGGAACAACCAACTCGGTATCAGATTGTGACAGGTCCTCCTGCAGGGATGACACCACCTTTTCTGATGCCGCCCGTTCAAGCCATAGTGTCCCACACACCGGCAACACCTGATAAGAAGACAGTGCCAGTTGCATCGGTTGCTCATCAGACCAATCGGGGATACCAGAGGTTGACATGTCTGCTCCACTGGACATCCGGACGGAACCCGCAGATCACATGTCTGCTCACAAGACCGACACGGCGGCAACTGATGGCATGGAAGTGGATAATGGATTCTCACCCTTATTTGGTTACCCCTGGTGGAAGGTGAGATGTAGGATAGCAGCAAATTTCCCCTATGTAGAGAATAGGGTTTGTCTCCCGTAGGATTCCGGAAGGGAGAAGTAGGTGTCAACGACGCAATTGACGTGGACCTGCACACAATACAAATAACTTTTCTCCCAACGAAGTTCATACAAGTTGTCAATCTCTCCGGCCTTGTTGTTTACAAAGGATCGAACGCAAGGGATAAAAGATAATAGTAATGGCAACTAGAAATTAAAGCAGGAAATAAATTGAGCGTGCAAACAGTGATGAGAATATGGACCGGGGTCCCGTGATGTTCACAAGTGACGTCTCTCTCCAAAAAAGATGATAAAACTGCTATGCGAGGTAAACAAATCACTGCTGGGCAATTGACAGGATTAAAAATGCACCGCAATGCTAACTATTCTACAAAGAAAGGACGAGGCTCAAAAGCATGGGCGGTATGCCAAAATAAGTAGACCAAAATCCAACTGCATCTACTACTAATCATCCACCTTGAGATATCTATCCAGAACATCTCGCTGGTATTAAGTTGCGAGCCCCACCCAAAGTGTAAACCCAAAGCAACAGACAACTGCATTAAAAGAACTTTGCGTAAAGTAAACAATCCTTGCAACCGCGATTACAAGCTGTTGGATATGTGCCCTAGAGACAAATTAATAAAGATATTTGTCACATATCCGTTTTGTTCATAATACGTTTTATACTGTGCTATAACTTTATTACTTGGAAATACTAATACAGGTGTAGTATAAAACATAGGTCCGTAGTTTAGCTTGGGTAAACTATCTCATTGGGCAATTGATTGATCAAGCTTTCCTGATCATGGCGACACTTAAGTCCATTGACAATGAGGTCATGTCATTAGGGGAATGATGTGATGGACATACACCCACCTAAAGTATTGCAATGTGATCGAGTCACATAGTTCAGCGTTGCGATGACTTTGTTACGTATGGCTTAGTCCTTAGACCGTAATGATCATACGTAATTTTCATCTATGAGGAGACTTTGATTTGTATCCCACCGCCTGACTGAAATATGCTGGCTATAACGGTGCACTTTGGGTATTCCGCAATAGATGGTTGATGAGTATGTTAATGTATCAGAGCGGGATTTGTCAGTCCTTGTAACTGGACAGGTACTCTGGGCCAACTCGGTGATATTGCATCAATAGCTTGCAAGCAGGTGACTAGGTCACGGGAGATGCAATAGGCACGGACGAATAAACTTGTTTTTTGTGAACGATATGTGAACACGGTATGTGGGATACCGATGATCGAACCTCGGACAAACAAAGTACCACAGCACAAAGGGATTACGCCGTATTGTTAACGGTTTCCAAAAGCGATTGAAGTTCATCCGATGGAAGCGCAGGGGCTGTCAAGGATTGTAACCAGGTCCAACTGACTATTCATTGGTCAATGAGAAGATTCTCGACCATGTCTGTTGTTTCTCGGACCGTTATGGTGTTACACTTAATGGCAATCGACGCATAGGACAGTTTCGGAATCAATCGGTGAAATAGGAGAAATCATCGGAATAGTTCCGGAGGAGGACGGAAGTTGTTCCGGACATTTTGAATGGTTCAAAATAAAGTTTAATTTGTTTTAATAATGTTTTATTGTTTAATTATCTGAATTAAATATTTAAACATGTTAAAATAATTAATTTTTTTGGAAAAAGGCTATATGGGCCATGGGGGCCATTAGTGGAGGAGGGGGTTTCCCCCCTTGGGCTTGGCGGCAAGGGTGGGGCCCATCCCCCTTTGGGAGTTTAGTCCCACATGAGGGAGGGGAGGAGGATGGCACCCCCCTTCTTGGCCTATGTAAGGAGGGGTACACCCCCCTTTTCCAACACACAATTATTCCTCTCTCTCTCCTTCTCCTTCCTAGAAGTGGACTCCCCTTGTTTGGAGTCTACACCTGGAATGGAATTCTCCACCATAAGGCAGGCCATCGCTCTGCTGGAGTCGGGATCCGAATCCGTCTTTCTTCCGTTGCTCGCCTAGTTCGGGGCCCGGGAGGAACATCGATTGTACCGTACGGGTATAGTCTCTTCGAGGCACTACACCTGTGGTGCTACTTCATCGCTGGAGGTCAACTAGGAGTCATCCTCGCCGGTGGTCTACTACACGACAGGGAGGTCGTAGTTCCGATTCTACGCCAGTCACGTTCGCAGGAAAGTTTCCCTTTTTCGGTCTTGAAAGGTATGAACACCGATTCCCTCTGTTACTTTACATCGCCATAGCATAGATCTTGGGTTCGGGTACCGTAGGTATGAAAATTTTGTATTTTCTGCCCCGTATCCCAACAGTGGTATCATGAGCTAGCTATGCGTAGATGTATTGTACGGGTAGAACACATCTAGGATGTGGGCATCGAATATTCATTCGTTACCCTCCCACGTGTACTCATTCAGTGTTGCGGAAATTGTTGATGAAGCGGCCCCGACCGACCTTACACGTTTACGCCAGACTGGTTCCACGCTGGACATATGGCTTATACCATATAAAGTGGCTGGGGGTGTCTGTCTCTCTGCACTAGCGATGCGAAGATGTTTGCAACAGAGGTCCCCGACAGGGGTGTAATAGAGACGGATGGGCGATGGTATTGTGGCATGTTTTTCGCAAGATAGAACGGTTCTCTCTCTCGAAACCCCTAGCAGCCACGTAAAACTTGCACAAGCTAAAGTAGAAAGGCGTTTGACTTTGCTTTGCATGAAGGGGGGTCATAGTTTGTATGATTTACAGTTTTACTTCCTGTTTATGCTAGTATGCTGGATATGACGACGGTAGCACAAATAGGACCATCTCTCACAATACCAACATTGTGTTCTCCCTTGGTGGGCACCGCCTGGAACGTTCTCCCATATGGCCGACTTTCCGTACATACCGGGTGTCACACATATTAAACGGAGTTCGCATGAGGTTGGGTTTGGCAAGCCTGGCATATGGAGATATGGCCTTGATGAACAGCTAACATCAAGGTTCGATTGGCAGGCTTGACGTATGTAGATGCGGGCCTAGAACACAGTAGATCGAAAGATCGATCACGAGTCACATACCTGATGTGATTGGCTTAGAGGCCTACCTGGGTCGCATACTGATGGCCGTGACGATCGGGGGAGGTATGGGGTCTGGGATTATGTAATCACTTAGTTAAATTGAGAGATGTTTAGCTAAGTGGGAGATTTTCTACAATTTTGAAGATTAAATTGAAAACTCCACATTATGAACAAAAATCTAAATATGTATCCTTGTGAATCAACTTCGTAGATTGCAGCACCACGCCCCTCGTTCAACTTAGGATCGTTCTTAGAGAAAGACAAACTGAAAACTGATGGGTCAAACTTCACCAACTGGTTCCGCACCCTGAGGATTCTCCTCGTTCCCCTCAAAATGGAATACGTATTAGAGGGCGCGTTAGGTGATGCACTAGCAGATGATGCCAGTCAGGATGAGAAGAATGTCTATCTCTCCAAGATTAATGATTACAACCTTGTCCAAAGGGGCATGCTCTACTCCATGGAGGCTGAGATGCAGAAACGCTTTGAGAGGATGGGTGCATATGAGATTATCACCGACCTCAAGGCGGTCTTTGCACCTCAAGCCAGGGCTGAACAGTATGAGGCTTCTGAAGCCTTCTTCTCAGCAAAGATGGAAGAGCACGACACGTGAGTGAGAACGTGGTCAAGATGTCTGGCTACGTTCAACGCTTGAAAGCTCTGGAATGTCAGATTCCAGATGAGCTTGCTGTTGATCGGGTGTTGCAGTCGCTTCCCCCTAGCTACAAAGGCTTTGTGCTGAACTACAACATGTAGGGGATGACCAAAACCGCTTCTGAGTTGTCCGCCATCCTGAAGAGTGCTGAGGTTGAGATCAAGAAGGAGCACGCTATCTTCATGGTCAACAAGACCACTGAGTTTAAGAAGTCAAGCAGGCGGGAGAAAGCTAAGAGAGGTGGCCCCAAAAGGGATGGCAAGTCAGTTGTTGTTTCTCCCAAGGCACCTAAGCCAAAACCCGGAGTTGAGTGCTTCTACTGCAAGGGTGAAGGTCACTGGAAACGCAACTACCCCAAGTACCTAAAGGACAAGAAGGATGGCAAGGTCGCCAAGAGAGACGAAGGTATATTTGATATACATATTGTTGATCTTTTCTTGACAAGCGCCGGGAACACATCCTGGATACTTGATATAGGATCTGTCGCTCATATTTCTAATTCCTTTCAAGGACTAAGGAACAAGAGACGCTTGCTAAAAGATGAAGTGACGATGCGCGTGGGGAATGGCTATCAAATTGATGTGTTGGCGGTCGACACGAAGCATCTTAGTCTCCCTTCGGGATTAGTTTTTGTTCTGAATAAATGCTACTATGTACCCGCATTGAGTTTGAACATCGTTAGTGGCTCTTTCTTGAAGCGAGACCACTATTCTTTTAAGTCTTATACAATTGGTTGTTCTATTTGTAAGGATGAAGTGTTTTAAGTTCACGCGCCGGAGCAACGTGGTTTATTCGTACTTGATCTCGATGGTGACTTGTGTCACATTAACAATACAGAGGCCAAAAGATTACAGATTAGTGATGAAGAGAACATGATGATGTGGCATTGCCGACTTGGTCATACTGGTATAAAGCGCATGGAGAGGCTCCATAAGGATGGACTTCTTGATTCATTGGATTTTGGATCCCTTGATACATGTGAACCATGCCTCATGGGCAAAATGACAAGGACTCCATTCAATGGGATAATGGAGCGTGCGGATGACTTATTGGGGATCATACATACAGATGTATATGGACCCATGAACGTCCCCACACGCAATGGTCTTCGTTACTTCGTGACCTTTACTGATGACTTGAGTAGATATGGGTATATTTATTTGACGACGTATAAGTCTGAAACCTTTGAAAGGTTCAAGGAATTTCAGAATGAGGCCCTCTGGCCCCACCCAGGTGATTCCGGAAGGTTCTTCTATGCTGATTTTTTATCTGATTTTTCCCGAATTTTTGAAGCACTTTTAATATGGGGGAAACCTGAAATAAAAAAACAGCAGAAAACAGGAACTAGCACTGGGGTGCACTGAGTTAATAAGTTAGTCCAAATATGATCAAAAGTGTATGAAAGTGTATTTAGATCATATCAATATCACACAAAACATGCATGGAGTAAGAAGAAATTATAGATACCTTTGGGACGTATCGACAACCATGGATCACACGTCCGCACCGCTCGCTCCTCAGCTTGACAGAGGGTCGCCGCCATCTCACCCGTTTGACAATATTGCAACAGAAGCTCCATAGTTAGGGGACCTTGAATCAACAGTTCAAAAGTCTGACAATTCTGGACAACCAGCTCCGCAGTCCAGCGCACTTTCAGCAACAACGCAAAAGTATGATTCACTCATACAACAAGGGCCACATTGTGAAGCTACTACGTCACCAGCTAATAACAAGTCCGATGCACCTGTACCTCCAGCTGCAATGTCAGTAGATCATGGAAGCGTCATGGCACCTACTGCTCATAACCCTGAAGTGAGAAAGAGAAGGAAAACCTGTAAAGGTCAGACTCCGCCCACAGCAATCCCCAGGAAGAAGAAGGCGACCAGACGATCAGCCCGACTCAAAGATGCAGGTGCTGATAAATCCGATGATGTAGAGGAATCACAACTGAAAACAATCTTGAACCGAGACAAGAACAGGGAGGCTATTATTGAAAAACTGGAATCATGCTTCAATGGAGATCTGGAGAAGTTGTGTCCGCTAGATACAATCCAAGCACGTAAGTTTGTACGTGGCCAACCATATCTGACTAACAAACACCTGAGAGAGGCAGGTGGTTACTGTAGAAAGGTGCATGAGTATTTAGTCACTGAAATACGAAAAACCGATGAAGATGGTATCACTATATACCATGACTCACAATTCGGTGTAGGTACAAAGCATGGTAACTTCCTAATAACATTCAATCAGTTTTATGACCTCAGGGCTTTGGCGTCCTTTCTTAGAGACCGAAAGTTGCAACGCGTGGATTTCATAGACCCTGGTATGATTAATGAGTATGAAATATCTTGTAACAAGGTGTCGGCCATTAAAAGTCTCTCCCAAAAGCTCTTTTCCGACCAGACGTGAGAATTCCCCCTACTTCCATATTTTGAAAAGTAAGTAAATTGTATGACCACATATACATTTACCCAAAAGCAATCTGGTGGTTCATCTAGTTCATCTAAAGATGATGCCAATGCTTCGGATTAAAAGATTAATTTTTTTGTCTTTTAGAGTTTATTACTTTGTTGTGCGTGGATTTAAGCCTCATATTTGTATTTGTGCCATCGATTTGGCCTTGACATTTAATATGGTTACCTGGTTATGCATGCATTGCGTTTGGACAGAGTTTTAATGTTAAAATGGCTGAAATCCTTAATATTTGGGTTAGTTCTCGCCGTTTTTTTTCCTCAAGCTATTTTAAATGTAACTTCGCTATATCCCGCCATATCTTCTGTAGCTTTTGGAGAAGGGCCACGCTATTTTTGATAGCACTCTATTTTGAAACTTGCATTTTCCTACATTGATTGACTTTCAGTACCCAACATGTTTCATTTGTTTGTGTTTTTTTCTAACCTATAGGAAACATTGGATCGTTATTGTCATCATTCTAAATCTCAACACCGTCTATAACATTGATTCTCTATCAACAAAACAAAACCCAATGGATATATCACTTGTTCAGAATTTCCTGGATAGGTATTGAATTCTTCTATGGTGAAACTTATGCTAATATTTACTTCTGGAAATGAGTATGGAAAAATTGACCTTCATCACAGAATTGAATGTGGGAAAATTCATCTTCATTTGTAGTGCACTTCGTGAGAACATCCGTATTGGAGGGAACCTTTGCAATAGATCAAAACCTCTGCAACATGACGCCATTTATCCGGTATGATACTGAAATATGTTATTTTCAGAATGTACTTCCATGCGTTCAAGTTTCTATATAAATACATTTATAGTTCTATATGTACTCGAAAGAAACTAAAACATATTATGACGTATGTCTTATTTGTGCTTATATATACATATGCACACTATTTCTAACTCCGTACACAAATTTAAAGTGTCCTCGGCAGCATCCAGGGACCAACTTATGAGTTACTTAGCCAGTTCCCCTACAATATATTCTTCCCGCAATCTACCAGAAGTAAGTCAAGTGTCTCAATCACTTTCATTTACACATACAGAAAAATTTGATTTGTATATCATACATGTTTTTGAAAAGTTCACAACTAAACCGCTATCCGAAAAGGAGTTGTTGGGCGTCAGGTGAATGATGTGCAAATGGTTGGACGACCACTACATAGAATGCACGGGAAAAGATTTTAGAAGACCTATGGATGTTAAATAAGCATGCTTTCTTATTCGTTCACTTCACAATGTGATGCATTTGTTTTCCTTGTGATGACAGGTCTCTGACTTCATTTTGTGACACTGAGATACTTAGAATGCTCTATTAGATTTTCTTGATGAATAATCTGCTTTATGTGAATATTTATTCATTGTTAAACATGTTCCAGCAAATTCACTACCAGTGATGCTAATTGAATTATGTTTTTTAATTGTGCCTCTGCTTTTCGATAGCACCCGGCTCAACTATTTTATCGTCTGTGATATTAGAATCGGCCCATCTGCGATATTACAATAACCCGTCTGTGACATTACCTCATCCTCGAAAGTAACCGCTTGCGATGCTCAAAACTATAGAACTGAAACAGAACCGTGGGCGATCTACTTATCATCACACCCAGACATGAAAAATTGTACCTTTGGACAGAGGTATGTATCATAAACAATTGCATCTAATCGACCGTGCCCTATACACTATACTTATTATCAAAACTGTTTGGAATACTACACTTATTTCAAATGATTCATTTTTACGGACCGTGCGAAATGTTCTTGCAACCCACACATTTGCTATTGCGCCTTCACCTGCAATGAGATTTCCTTACACGCGGTTTTTTAAGGTAACACGTTTGGGATAAGTGAATCATTTCACACGAGTTATACAAGTTAACTGTGTGGGATATATTTGCGTATCGCATACAAGTTGTTTTACCGAAGTGTCTGCGCGTACTGGTGACATAAAAAATAGTTTCTGGCTATCGCGATAGGGGTCAAAAACCATTTGGATCTTTGTCCTCGCTGTCTCAAGTTGTTTGAAATTTGCGGGGCCGGTCAAATCGCACACACACGTTTGCAAATGGTAAATCATCCTGGGCCACCACTAGAAGTGTTCATAGCTAGGTACACTACTGGAAAAAAGGCCTTTAATGGCGCACTACATTTGGACATTAATGGCGCACATAGGGTGCGCCATTACTACCACGCAACTGATACGTGAGAGAGGATAATTGCTTCTCGCCCTTCGTTGGTTACCCCAAGTGGAAGGTGAGATGCAGCGTAGCGGCAAGTGGAAGGTGAAGATACCAAGGTTGAGATCGACCAGTAGGACTCCGACAATGATAATTAGGTGGTTCGGCAAGTGACGCGCCGTTTGTGATAATCACTTTCTTCTCCTGGATCTTCACACGACACAAATAACTTTGCTCCCAACGAAATTCAGAGAGGATTTCAATCTCTCCGGTCTTGTTGTTTACAAAGGATAAAAAACACAAGGGATAATGATATTGATGATAGCAACTGAAAGTAAATACTAAAAATGAAATACGCTTGTAAACAGTGATGACAATATGGACCGGGGTCCCGTGATGTTCACTAGTGATGTCTCTCTCCCAAAATACAATAAAACTGCTATGCGAGGTAAAAAAATTACAGACGGGCAATTGACAGGATTATAAACGTACCGCAATGCTAACTATGCTACAAAAGAAAGGAAGCGGCTCATAAGCATGGGCAGGACGCCAAAATAAGTAGACCGAAATCCATCTGCATCTACTACTAATCATCCACCTTGAGATATCTATCCAGAACATCTCGCTGGTATTAAGTTGCGACCCCACCCAAAGTGTAAACCCAAAGCAACAGACAACTGCATTAAAAAGAACTTTGCGTAAAGTAAACAATCCTTGCAACCGCGGTTACAAGCATCGTTGTTTTCCCCTTGTGGCCACAACACATCCCCTAGACTCATGTTTCTGTCACTCAACCATGTCATCAGGGGGCATGTACCCACAATCGAGCATAACGTTCCCTCTTGGAGTCACTACCTACTACTTGGCCAAAGCAATAAACATCAACGGAGAACATGCAAGAATTACTTAGGAACAAAAATATAAGAGATAAAAACCAAATCTATTACTCTGTCACAATCTGAACATAATCTCATAATCCATCAGATCCAATCAAACTCAGCATAGCAACAACAGAACAATTACATATGTGCCATGATCATGTAGGGCAGCTCACGAGGTCTAAACCATAAAAGAACAAAGAGGGGAGGAGAACATCACATAGCCACTGATCACGGACCCATGGTCCAAGGTAGACTACTCACCGCACATTCGGGAAGCGTCATGGTGGAGGAGAAGCTCCCGGAGGTCGATCCTCCCTCCTGCAGGGTGCCGGGGAGGGTCCTGACGGTGCTCCCCATCTTGGAAGCGCGGAGGCGGCGGAACAGAGGAGATTTTGCGAAACAGGGTTCTTTCTTTGGAGTTTTCCGGTGACGGAGATTAAATAGGCGAAGGGGGGCACCTAGGGGGGCCATCAGTGGTCCAGGCACCCCCTTGGCGCGGCCAGGCCCCTGGCCGCGCCAGGTGGCTGCCTGGGCACCTGGTGGTGGCCCCCTGGCCCTCCTTCGAGGCACTGGAAGCTTCCGACACGCTGATTTTTTATCTCATTTTTCCCGGATTTTTGGAGCACTTTTTATATGGGGAAAACAGAAATAGAAAAATAGTAGAAAACAGGAACTGGCACTGGGGTTCACTGAGTTAGTAGGTTAGTCCAAATATGATCAAAAGTGTAACAACCCGGAAATTCCACCCTAATTAAAAATTTTGTTTGTTGCGTTGCTGTGATGATTGCCTGTATTCTTTGGAGTGTTTTCTTCGCTGAATTATTAATCGGTGAATACCCCCCCCCATATTTCTCTTATCGGATGCGAGACCGACCCTTTCCCACCATGACACACGACCTTTGCGACACCGGGTTTCACCCGAGCACCGATGGTGAAGGCTGGTCTTGTGTCGGTTGCGACGGTGCTTGGGTGAAACCCGGTGTCCCAAAGGTCGTGTGTCGTGGTGGGAAAGGGTCGGTCTCGCTTCCAATACGAGAAATATGGGGGGGGCGGATATTCACCGATTAATAATTCGGTGAAGCAAACACTGCAAACAATATAGGTAATCATCACAAGAACGTAACAAACAAATTTTTTAGTTAGGGTGGAATTGCCGGGCTATTACAATACAACAACACCAACAAGGGATCTCGTCCCGAGATCCTAGACGATCCATGGGAGAGGAGGGGAGATAAAAGAGAGCCGACAATCTTCAACACCACCAACAAGGGACTCTGGTCCATGTCGTACTATGACGTTCCGTCGAGAAAAAAAATCGCGGAGAGATGTCGATGTTGAAGAACGAAACCATCGAGAGATCAAGAGGAAGAACGATAGTTCAAAGCGACGATCAAGGGAAGCATTCTCACTCAAAGCTTGAGGATACTAGGCAAGAGGAATTGACGAGGGGGTGACCCCACGTCTCCTACGGATGAGCCCACCTGGTGTCCATGAAGGCAGAAGGCCCATGAAGATACGGCCCCGGCCCACTAGATGGCACCGACGTAGAAGTCCTCGACTCACAAGGAAGGTGCGAAGACCTGCCGTAAGGAGCAAGCTAGGGTTAGGAAAGTTTACCTGTACATGTAGATGAATTCCCCGAGACCTAGCCCGGTATATAAGGGCTAGGAGGAGCGACGCCAAAGAGATCCACTCTAAACTGTAACCCTAGCCCTGAGCGCTCCAGCCTTGGCTTCCTTTGTAATCGCATCTCCTTAATCAATAATATCGAGCAGGAGCGAGCCTCCCTGTTTGCCGACGAGCTATCGTCCAACCTGCGCTTCTCATGACTAACCCAGGGTCCCTGACCATGGGATTTTCCGGAGTTGATCCTCGTCAATTGGCGTCGTCTGTGGGAACTACGCAGGTTGGGATCACGATCTCGGCGCTCCCATCTTCAGCAAGCTACAACTCAAGGGCAAGACCTAGACTTAGCCCACTCGAAGGATTCAAGATCACGGAGGACATCTCCACCGCCCCATCAAGACCACTCGAGCTACAGTCATGCCAGGACCAATATTACGATGACAACCAAGCACAGCGCCAGCGCCGTAGGAGTCGACGACCCAGAAGAACGGCGAGGGGCCTCTAGGAAGGGATCCCACTTGACGAATTGCGACGCGCAGCGGAGGTGATGAGGACATCCTTACTACCAACACATCTCCAGTTCGTCATGAAGAACAAGTTGATTCAACAAAGAAGAAGGATGATGAAATCAGAATTGGACCTATTACAAGAGCTCGTGCAAAGTTGATAGAACAACAGGTGAATTCGCTCTTAATAGATTCTGATATGTTATGTAATGAGACCTTTATACTGCCTAAATCTTTGTATGTTTGCATGATCAGGTATCATGATGAAGAAGAGGATCCAGAAGGAGGAGAAGATGAAGGAATCTCCAACTTTCGGACGTTCGACACTGTTCGGACGTCCGACATCGGAGGCCAGGAGCTACGACGCCGAAATGACCTTGAGTTACAAAAGGGTTACGGAACTCCGACGAGTTTCGGACGTTCCACACGATGGACGTCCGACATGGAACAGACGGCCGACACGGAGATCTTCGCGACGGCTCCCGAGTACAGTACCGATCCGGAAGTCCGACACGTTTCGGTCGTCCGACGCATCGGACGTCCGAAACCCATCGGACGTCCGAAACTGCCTGCGCGCAGATCTGACGGGCTGCGGCCTTGTATCCGGGTTTGACACCCCCTAGCTTATAAATACCGGATCCCCTGCGAGTTTTAGGGTTAGACCACGTTTAGATAAACCCTAGATATTGAGAATAGCTTCAAGCTTTCCTCTTGAATCATTAAGACTTCAATTCGTATCGATCTGAAGTTCTTCTACTGCAAGTTTTGTGTGATCTGTTGTTCCACTGGGAATTAGTAGATTGTAATCACCGTCTCGTGGTTGACGGCTACGTTGCGCAAGTGTGTGAAGTTGTGAACATCCAAAGGGTAGAGAGCTGTAGCATTGGCAACAGGGATCTAGCGAGGAGAGTTCATCGGCTACATACAAGTTATCTATCATCGCCCTCATATTCACCGTCCGCTTACTGAGAAGATCGGGCCACCCTATATCATCTTGGTATCAGATTTCCAGTGTTCCCTCGGTAAGCATCCACCAAATCCATCTATCAGATCGTTTTTATTTTCGTCCTATCTAGAGAAAGCCATACAAAAACATTAGGGTTTCTATTTTTAGTTGTTGTTTCGTTGTGTTCTTCCCGAAAATTTCTCTGCGGTGCGACATATTGTGGCCTAAAGAGAAAAGTTACTGTATCACACGATCAGCACTAGGACTTCACTTCGGTGTAGTTAGGGTACCATACCTATAGCTCCACCCCATATATCCTGCTTTTTCGTGTGTTCATTCTTTTACTCGGGTATTCACTTCATCACATTCGTGCACTAGCCCTCCATCCGAACGTGTACGCATTACTATTCACTTTGGAACGGTAAGATTCACCTTTTCTTGTCAGTTTTGAGTGAGTTGTGAGTGTCCACCAAAAGATTTTGATTTAGTGCACTAACCTACTAATCATGTCTCAAAGTGGTTTTGATGTGATGCAGAAACAGGACAAGGATGCGGCAGTTACATGGGAGGCATATGAAGGTCTCCGTGATCACTTGACTGGGATGTTTACTAACTCCGCTGATGCGATTGATACAAATGTTCAAGCGGTACAACTGAAAGTGGACGCAACTGAGGCTGCAGTCACCACTATGCAACAACAACTTGCTGCTATACAGCAGAGCCTACAACAAATGACAACATCTGTCACAGGCATACAAGCAGCTATGGTACAACGCCAACCTGACGCTCAGGAAGATGATGGTAGTGTCCATGGTGACAATGCTGATTTGAGGGGCAATCACGGCCGTGGGCGTGGTCTTCAAGGGCCGGTTCGCCAACATCCACTTGGTCTTGGTGCGCGCCGTATACCCATTCAGGAAGAAGATGTTTTGAGAAAGCCCAAGTTTAACATCCCCAAATTTGAAGGTTCCACGGATGTGGAAGAGTACCTCACATGGGAGCTTAAGATGGAAAAATTATGGCGTTTGCATGATTATCCGGAGGACAAGAAGATCAAGATTGCTTCTTCCGAGTTTGACGGTTATGCTTTGCGTTGGTGGGAGAGTGTGTTGACCGAGATACACGAAACCAATGGGCAACCTATTCGTACATGGCGTGACATGAAGGCGACCATGAAAGCTCGGTTTGTTCCTAGAAATTACTTACGGACAGTTTTTGATAAATTGCAACAATTGAAGCAAGGTACTATGTCCGTTGATGCATACTATATGGAGATGGAGATGTTGCTGCAACGTGCACGAGTTTGTGAAGAGGTTGAGATGACTATGCAACGTTTTCTCCATGGGCTGAAATTTAATATCAAGAGTATTGTGCGGCATCATCAATACTATAATATGAATGATCTATTGCATCTTGCACGGGAGGCTGAATCCCAGCTTGCAGAAGAGGCACAACTGAAGTCCAGATACTCCACATCGAGCAGATTTTCTCCAAGGACATCGTCAGCCGCGCCTATGGAGAATTATGGTGCCAATCCTCGAACTTCTTCTTCAGTTTCCCAGCCAGCCTCCAATGGTTCTCTGGCCAAGAAGCCAGCTGCTCCTGCCACTAGTGCAGGCTCCAACATGTCTATAGCTCGCAATCGCGAGATCACTTGTCATGCTTGCGGTAATCCGGGTCACTTCAAGAGAGATTGCCCGAACAAAAAGGTCATGTTTGTGAATCAAGAAACCGGCGAGTATGAAACTGGTGATGATGAAGATCCTTCCGCATTCGATGACGAGGGATATCATAGTGAAGAAGGCATGGATGCTTTTCCGTCGCATGCTCCTACCATTGTTGTGTCACAACGTGCTCTTACAGTGCAGCCACATGCTGATTCTTAGCGCTGTAATTTGTTTCAAACCAAGGCACTCGTTGGCCCCAACAAAGCTTGCAAAGTGATCATTGATGGAGGTAGGTGCCGCAACCTCGCAAGCAAGGAGTTATGTGCCAAGCTAAACCTGAAATATTTACCTCACCCAAATCCTTATTATGTCCAATGGTTGAGTGACAGTGGTGAGATGAAGGTGAACCACATGGTGCGCGTAAATTTTGAGATAGGCCCATACAAGGATTCCATCGATTTTGATGTGGTGCCTATGACAGTTTGCCATTTCTTATTGGGTCGGCCATGGTTATATGATCGCCATGTGCAACACAATGGTCGAGCCAATACATATCATTTGGAGTTCAAGGGCAAGAAAGTTAATCTCCATCCTATGTCCCCACAGCAAATTGTGAATGAGTCTCGTCAGAAGGTAGAGGTGAATGTAGAACCAACACGAGAGAACAATGTAATAGCTGTGAGTGATAATATAACGAAAAGTGCGAGAGAGACTAGTTTGCTTATATTAGCCACCAAAGAAGACATGAGAGAATTTAGTGAGGATCCTACAGCCATCCCTCTTGTCCTCATGTATAAAGGCGAGGTTTTGGTTTCTAATGATAACCATCCTATTTTTCCTGGTGTGGCTACTGTTTTGCAGGATTTTGATGATGTGTTTCCGGCGGAGGTTCCAGCGGGATTACCACCCTTGCGTGGTATTGAGCACCAAATTGATCTTATACCGGGTGCAACTCTTCCTAACCGGGCACCATATAGGACAAACCCCCAAGAGACGAAGGAAATTCAGCAACAAGTACAAGCGCTTCTGGATAAAGGGTATATTTGTGTCAGCCTTAGTCCTTGTGTTGTTCCTGTTATTTTGGTTCCTAAGAAAGATGGTACTTGGCGTATGTGTGTAGATTGTAGAGCTATTAATAACATCACTATTCGCTATCGTCATCCTATTCCACGTTTAGAGGATATGCTTGATGAATTGTGTGGTGCTGCTATTTTCTCTAAAATTGATTTGCGTAGTGGATACAATCAAATTAGGATGAAAGAAGGGGATGAATGGAAAACTTCTTTCAAAACTAAGTTCGGGTTATATGAGTGGTTAGTTATGCCTTTTGGTCCTACTAATGCTCCTAGTACTTTCATGAGATTAATGAACCATGTTTTCAGGGAGTTTATTGGACATTTTGTGGTTGTGTATTTTGATGATATACTTATTTACAGCCGCAATGAATTTGAACATGCTGCTCATATTAGACAAGTTTTGCAAGTGTTGCGTGATTCTAAATTATATGCTAATCTTGAGAAGTGCACTTTTGCAAAAGATAAGGTCATATTTTTGGGATTTATTGTATCTAAGCATGGGGTAGAAGTAGATTCTTCTAAAATTTAAGCAATTCAAAATTGGCCTACTCCCATGAATGTTAGCCAAGTACGAAGTTTTCACGGTCTTGCTGGTTTTTATAGACGTTTTGTGAAAAACTTTAATACTATTGCTGCACCGTTGAATGAATTGACTAAGAAAGGTGTGCCTTTTGTTTGGGGCGTTGCCCAAGACCTTGCATTTGATGAGTTGAAACGTTTGCTTACTTCTTCACCATTACTTACGTTACCAGATTTTACTAAGCAATTTGAAGTTGAATGTGATGCTAGTGGTATAGGAATTGGTGGTGTGTTGGTGCAAGAAGGTAGACCTGTAGCTTATTTCAGTGAGAAGCTTTCTGGTGCTAGATTGAATTATCCTGTTTATGATAAAGAATTGTATGCACTTGTTAGGGTTCTTGAGGTTTGGCAACATTATTTGTGGCCAAAAGAATTTATCATACATTCTGATCATGAAGCTTTGAAATATCTGAAAGCTCAATCTAATTTGCATAGACGCCTAGCTAAGTGGGTTGAGTTCATTGAGTCTTTTCTCTACATCATCAAGTATAAGAAAGGGAAAGATATTGTTGTTGCTGATGCTGATGCTCTCTCTAGGAAGAATATGTTATTGACACATGAAAGGATCGATACGGTCAACTAGAGGGGGGGTGAATAGGTGACTAACAAATTTAAGCTTTATTACCAAATTTTAGGGTTAGGCGGATTAAAACAATTCTCTAGATGTGAACTAGATGAAATAACCCTAGGTGGCAAGCAAGCTTAAATCAAGTATGCTAGGCAACAAATACGATAGCAAGCCAACAAGCATACAAGGTTAGAACAAGTAAAGGGCGGAAAGGATAAACCACAAGTGAAGAGGAGACGCGGTGATTTGTTTGACCGAAGTTCACACTCTTTTGAGGGAGTGCTAATCTCCGTTGGAGCGGTGCTCAAGATTGAGAACGCTACAACAACGTAGCTCACCGTATTCTCCCCTTTCGAGTCACCCCCAACGGATGAGCCTCGAATCCACTCGGGGTTGGTCTTGAAGGCGACCACCACACCTTTACAGACTTCCCGGAGCACACCACAAGCAAGGAAGCTTCCGGGACGGACACCTAGCCGCCTAGGAGCCAAAGCTCCAAGAGTAACAAGTCAACGGTGAAGAAATCTTGCGGGGAACACAAATCGGTTTGGTGGAAGTGTAGATCGGGCCTTGCTCTCCCAAATCCCAAAGTATCAACAAGTTCGGTTGGAGGAGATGGGAGTATTGAGAAAAATGGAGTTCATGGAGTGGAGGCTCAAGCAAGGGAAAAGGATTAGGGCTGGAGGAAGAAGAAGGGAGGCTTATATAGTGGAGAGAGCTGTGAGGGGGCATCTAGCCGTTGGAGGCCCATGCGCACGGGCTAAGTGAGCCTCGTGCGCACGGGCTACTCAGAGCCGGATGCTCTACCCCGTGCACACGGGGTTCTGGGACCCCGTGCGCACGGGCTACTCAGAGAGGCTTGGGGTACCCCGTGCGCACGGGGGTCAGAGACCCCGTGCGCACGGGCTACTCAGTGAGCCTCTGGGTACCCCGTGCGCACGGGGGTCAGAGACCCCGTGCACACGGGGTGACCAGAGACAAACTGGTCCACCTCACAATGAGCCCATGCAATCGCACACTTTTCGGCACTTCTTCCAGATGGGTTTGGGATGAAATATTTGGACATGGAAAATGTGTTCCCACACATACTCAATCTCGTTGACCCCTCTTTATAGTGCGGTGATCGTACGACTCAAATCAAACCGAAAGAATCCTTCGAGTCATCAGGTGAACACCACGCCTTTTATCTTTTTGAATCGGGGCCAATCATCCTCCAAAATTAATAACCCACCACGGGACCTATGACCTGAGATAAATCTTTAACACCCGTCATTAGTCCCACTAACCACATTGTCATTACACCAAAACACCATTTAGGAGTAAATGCACTTTCAATCTCCCCCTTTTTGGTGAATTGATGACAATATGGTTAGAGCATGGCATTAAGATACTCAAGATAAACAATGCCATGAACAACTATTAACATAGAAGGCTCCCCCTAGATGTATGCATATATTTATGTTTTGCGTTTGAATGCAATACGCATACAACAAGGTATCTCCCTATGTAAATAGTCAAGTGCAATGATATGAGAGAAGCATCTGAACTGAAATAATCATTGCACAAGAACCTTATGTGATCTCTTAGAGATAATATAAGATAGGCATAGATCACATGAGCAAAATGTGAATGTGAGCTAAATAGATATGCAAGAGTATGAATGATAATGTCAGGACATAAAAAACAATTCTCTAGATGTGAACTAGATGAAATAACCCTAGGTGGCAAGCAAGCTTAAATCAAGTATGCTAGGCAACAAATACAATAGCAAGCCAACAAGCATACAAGGTTAGAACAAGTAAAGGGCGGAAATGATAAACCACAAGTGAAGAGGAGACGCGGTGATTTGTTTGACCGAAGTTCACACTCTTTTGAGGGAGTGCTAATCTCCGTTGGAGCGGTGCTCAAGATTGAGAACGCTACAACAACGTAGCTCACCGTATTCTCCCCTTTTGAGTCACCCCCAACGGATGAGCCTCGAATCCACTCGGGGTTGGTCTTGAAGGCGACCACCACACCTTTACAGACTTCCCGGAGCACACCACAAGCAAGGAAGCTTCCGGGACGGACACCTAGCCGCCTAGGAGCCAAAGCTCCAAGAGTAACAAGTCAACGGTGAAGAAATCTTGCGGGGAACACAAATCGGTTTGGTGGAAGTGTAGATCGGGCCTTGCTCTCCCAAATCCCAAAGTATCAACAAGTTCGGTTGGAGGAGATGGGAGTATTGAGAAAAATGGAGTTCATGGAGTGTAGGCTCAAGCAAGGGAAAAGGATTAGGGCTGGAGGAAGAAGAAGGGAGGCTTATATAGTGGAGAGAGCTGTGAGGGGGCATCTAGCCGTTGGAGGCCCATGCGCACGGGCTAAGTGAGCCCCGTGCGCACGGGCTACTCAGAGCCGGATGCTCTACCCCGTGCACACGGGGTTCTGGGACCCCGTGCGCACGGGCTACTCAGAGCCGGATGCTCTACCCCGTGCACACGGGGTTCTGGGACCCCGTGCGCACGGGCTACTCAGAGAGGCTTGGGGTACCCCGTGCGCACGGGGGTCAGAGACCCCGTGCGCACGGGCTACTCAGTGAGCCTCTGGGTACCCCGTGCGCACGGGGGTCAGAGACCCCGTGCACACGGGGTGACCAGAGACAAACTGGTCCACCTCACAATGAGCCCATGCAATCGCACACTTTTCGGCACTTCTTCCAGATGGGTTTGGGATGAAATATTTGGACATGGAAAATGTGTTCCCACACATACTCAATCTCGTTGACCCCTCTTTATAGTGCGGTGATCCTACGACTCAAATCAAACCGAAAGAATCCTTCGAGTCATCAGGTGAACACCACGCCTTTTATCTTTTTGAATCGGGGCCAATCATCCTCCAAAATTAATAACCCACCACGGGACCTATGACCTGAGATAAATCTTTAACACCCGTCATTAGTCCCACTAACCACATTGTCATTACACCAAAACACCATTTAGGAGTAAATGCACTTTCAATCTCCCCCTTTTTGGTGAATTGATGACAATATGGTTAGAGCATGGCATTAAGATACTCAAGATAAACAATGCCATGAACAACTATTAACATAGAAGGCTCCCCCTAGATGTATGCATATATTTATGTTTTGCGTTTGAATGCAATACGCATACAACAAGGTATCTCCCTATGTAAATAGTCAAGTGCAATGATATGAGAGAAGCATCTGAACTGAAATAATCATTGCACAAGAACCTTATGTGATCTCTTAGAGATAATATAAGATAGGCATAGATCACATGAGCAAAATGTGAATGTGAGCTAAATAGATATGCAAGACTATGAATGATAATGTCAGGACATAAAAACAATTCTCTAGATGTGAACTAGATGAAATAACCCTAGGTGGAAAGCAAGCTTAAATCAAGTATGCTAGGCAACAAATACGATAGCAAGCCAACAAGCATACAAGGTTAGAACAAGTAAAGGTCGGAAAGGATAAACCACAAGTGAAGAGGAGACGCGGTGATTTGTTTGACCGAAGTTCACACTCTTTTGAGGGAGTGCTAATCTCCGTTGGAGCGGTGCTCAAGATTGAGAACGCTACAACAACGTAGCTCACCGTATTCTCCCCTTTCGAGTCACCCCCAACGGATGAGCCTCGAATCCACTCGGGGTTGGTCTTGAAGGCGACCACCACACCTTTACAGACTTCCCGGAGCACACCACAAGCAAGGAAGCTTCCGGGACGGACACCTAGCCGCCTAGGAGCCAAAGCTCCAAGAGTAACAAGTCAACGGTGAAGAAATCTTGCGGGGAACACAAATCGGTTTGGTGGAAGTGTAGATCGGGCCTTGCTCTCCCAAATCCCAAAGTATCAACAAGTTCGGTTGGAGGAGATGGGAGTGTTGAGAAAAATGGAGTTCATGGAGTGGAGGCTCAAGCAAGGGAAAAGGATTAGGGCTGGAGGAAGAAGAAGGGAGGCTTATATAGTGGAGAGAGCTGTGAGGGGGCATCTAGCCGTTGGAGGCCCATGCGCACGGGCTAAGTGAGCCCCGTGCGCACGGGCTACTCAGAGCCGGATGCTCTACCCCGTGCACACGGGGTTCTGGGACCCCGTGCGCACGGGCTACTCAGAGCCGGATGCTCTACCCCGTGCACACGGGGTTCTGGGACCCCGTGCGCACGGGCTACTCAGAGAGGCTTGGGGTACCCCGTGCGCACGGGGGTCAGAGACCCCGTGCGCACGGGCTACTCAGTGAGCCTCTGGGTACCCCGTGCGCACGGGGGTCAGAGACCCCGTGCACACGGGGTGACCAGAGACAAACTGGTCCACCTCACAATGAGCCCATGCAATCGCACACTTTTCGGCACTTCTTCCAGATGGGTTTGGGATGAAATATTTGGACATGGAAAATGTGTTCCCACACATACTCAATCTCGTTGACCCCTCTTTATAGTGCGGTGATCCTACGACTCAAATCAAACCGAAAGAATCCTTCGAGTCATCAGGTGAACACCACGCCTTTTATCTTTTTGAATCGGGGCCAATCATCCTCCAAAATTAATAACCCACCACGGGACCTATGACCTGAGATAAATCTTTAACACCCGTCATTAGTCCCACTAACCACATTGTCATTACACCAAAACACCATTTAGGAGTAAATGCACTTTCAATCTCCCCCTTTTTGGTGAATTGATGACAATATGGTTAGAGCATGGCATTAAGATACTCAAGATAAACAATGCCATGAACAACTATTAACATAGAAGGCTCCCCCTAGATGTATGCATATATTTATGTTTTGCGTTTGAATGCAATACGCATACAACAAGGTATCTCCCTATGTAAATAGTCAAGTGCAATGATATGAGAGAAGCATCTGAACTGAAATAATCATTGCACAAGAACCTTATGTGATCTCTTAGAGATAATATAAGATAGGCATAGATCACATGAGCAAAATGTGAATGTGAGCTAAATAGATATGCAAGACTATGAATGATAATGTCAGGACATAAAAACAATTCTCTAGATGTGAACTAGATGAAATAACCCTAGGTGGAAAGCAAGCTTAAATCAAGTATGCTAGGCAACAAATACGATAGCAAGCCAACAAGCATACAAGGTTAGAACAAGTAAAGGTCGGAAAGGATAAACCACAAGTGAAGAGGAGACGCGGTGATTTGTTTGACCGAAGTTCACACTCTTTTGAGGGAGTGCTAATCTCCGTTGGAGCGGTGCTCAAGATTGAGAACGCTACAACAACGTAGCTCACCGTATTCTCCCCTTTCGAGTCACCCCCAACGGATGAGCCTCGAATCCACTCGGGGTTGGTCTTGAAGGCGACCACCACACCTTTACAGACTTCCCGGAGCACACCACAAGCAAGGAAGCTTCCGGGACGGACACCTAGCCGCCTAGGAGCCAAAGCTCCAAGAGTAACAAGTCAACGGTGAAGAAATCTTGCGGGGAACACAAATCGGTTTGGTGGAAGTGTAGATCGGGCCTTGCTCTCCCAAATCCCAAAGTATCAACAAGTTCGGTTGGAGGAGATGGGAGTGTTGAGAAAAATGGAGTTCATGGAGTGGAGGCTCAAGCAAGGGAAAAGGATTAGGGCTGGAGGAAGAAGAAGGGAGGCTTATATAGTGGAGAGAGCTGTGAGGGGGCATCTAGCCGTTGGAGGCCCATGCGCACGGGCTAAGTGAGCCCCGTGCGCACGGGCTACTCAGAGCCGGATGCTCTACCCCGTGCACACGGGGTTCTGGGACCCCGTGCGCACGGGCTACTCAGAGCCGGATGCTCTACCCCGTGCACACGGGGTTCTGGGACCCCGTGCGCACGGGCTACTCAGAGAGGCTTGGGGTACCCCGTGCGCACGGGGGTCAGAGACCCCGTGCGCACGGGCTACTCAGTGAGCCTCTGGGTACCCCGTGCGCACGGGGGTCAGAGACCCCGTGCACACGGGGTGACCAGAGACAAACTGGTCCACCTCACAATGAGCCCATGCAATCGCACACTTTTCGGCACTTCTTCCAGATGGGTTTGGGATGAAATATTTGGACATGGAAAATGTGTTCCCACACATACTCAATCTCGTTGACCCCTCTTTATAGTGCGGTGATCCTACGACTCAAATCAAACCGAAAGAATCCTTCGAGTCATCAGGTGAACACCACGCCTTTTATCTTTTTGAATCGGGGCCAATCATCCTCCAAAATTAATAACCCACCACGGGACCTATGACCTGAGATAAATCTTTAACACCCGGCATTAGTCCCACTAACCACATTGTCATTACACCAAAACACCATTTAGGAGTAAATGCACTTTCAATCTCCCCCTTTTTGGTGAATTGATGACAATATGGTTAGAGCATGGCATTAAGATACTCAAGATAAACAATGCCATGAACAACTATTAACATAGAAGGCTCCCCCTAGATGTATGCATATATTTATGTTTTGCGTT
The DNA here is from genome assembly GCA_950022295.1 of Bromus sterilis. Lineage (NCBI taxonomy): Eukaryota > Viridiplantae > Streptophyta > Magnoliopsida > Poales > Poaceae > Bromus > Bromus sterilis. Next base: position 139,254,030 of record OX465599.1, on the reverse strand, counting down.
TGAATGCAATACGCATACAACAAGGTATCCCCCTATGTAAATAGTCAAGTGCAATGATATGAGAGAAGCATCTGAACTGAAATAATCATTGCACAAGAACCTTATGTGATCTCTTAGAGATAATATAAGATAGGCATAGATCACATGAGCAAAATGTGAATGTGAGCTAAATAGATATGCAAGACTATGAATGATAATGTCAGGACATAAAAAACATGCAAGGCATATGAAACATCATGACAAGATATAGCAAACTCACATAGTCTCACACATAAACGATAAGGTGGCTCACATCCACACGAGTACTGGAAAGGAAATAAAGTTTAAAGTACCAGCAAGCCAACATAAACACACGAACAAGGTCTCAACGGCTTGCAACCTAACCAGACAATCGATATCCTAGATAGAACTCTTCTCCCCCTTTGGCATCAAGACGCCAAAAAGGGAAAAGGTGATGCTAACGTCACTAAACAACCGGCGGGTGGCTCGAGGCATCATCCTCATCATCAAAGAGCCAGTTCTGCATAGGGAAGGAGTATTCAGAGAGCTGACTATCCTTGTCCTCATGACCTGGCTGAGCTGGAATGCCTGACTGCTGGGCCTTCTTTGCCTTGTAGGCCCGCTGCTCCGCCTTGATGCGGTTCTGTCTCTGAGCTGCTTATTTTGGATAGACTGACACATCTTGAACATGTTGTTGATAGTCTTTAAGAGTGTCTTCTTCTCACGATCTGTGAAGGCAGCAGGAGCATCGGGACCAACAGGAGGACCCCTCTGACGAGGAACCCTAGCAGAGGAGGAGGCGCCGGGAGTGTAGGTAGCACGGTCCTCGGGTCTTGGGTTGCGCCCAAGCTTGGGAGCAACATACGGAGCCGGAGCAGGAGGCCTCCAGTTGAGGTCACGCTTCAGAACACTGACAGGGTACACATGCTGAGGAAAGTGGAGAGCAGGGCACACAGACTCAATCAGAGCCTGAATGAAGGGAGCATAAATCAGGGACTTCCTCAGACGGATACACTCACGAATCTCCAGGAACATAGTATCCAGAACATCCACCTTCCTGCGGTCCTTAACCATCAGAAAAATATCAAGCATCGAGGCACGCAGGTTATGAGTGTCACCTGCCTTCGGTGTTAGAGTGTACCGAAGGATGTGACGCAGTGTATCATAGGTGGGAAGCAAATCCTTGATAGAGCCAGTGACAAAGGACTTCTCCTGCTTATAAGCAAATGCAATCTCGTCCTTATTGCGGCCAAACTCAGACACCCTCTCAAAGTCAGGATGAGGCTCAGTGTAGAACTTGTATGGAATGATCTCAGCAAACTTGGCAAACGGGGCAGAGCAGACCGCAGTGCCAGACATCCAACGCATAGTACGAGCATCATCATTATAGAAGTAGACAGTGGCATAGAACTGCATGACAAGATCCTCATTGTACTTGTACGAGAACTGACAGAACGGTATAAGGCCAAGCCTCCCAAGAGCATCATACACACCGGGATAAATATGAGCATTGTCTCTCAAGTACTCCACATCGACCTGCTTGTGGGGAGCAAACTTCTTCTGCTTAGCCATCATCAACTCATTGAAAATTCGGGCCTGAGACGCATTGCGGAATCTTGGATCTGCTCCGAGCTCAGTGGCAGCAACATAGGGGTTCTGCTCACGAAAATCCCAGTACTCTGGCTGAGACCACTCACTGACCGGTATGTTAGACACATCCCGGCCACCTGGAAGGGGACGCTCACCAGGACTCGAGCTCTCCTCATCATCATCTTCATCTTCCTCAACAAACCCAGTCTCCTGAGATGCCTCAGCGGTCTCATGAGCAGTAGGCTGATATGCACACTCAGAATCAGACTCCTCATTGCTGGAATCAGTCTCAACGGGTGCTCTGGCAGTGGCGAGGCGGCGGGGACGGCCACCACCACGAGAACCCTCCTCCTGGCCCTGACCAGCTGGCGGCAGAAACTCATCATCTCCTGCCTTTTGACGCTTGCGACGAACGAACACCTGCCGGTTCAGGGACTCTATAGACGAAAGGCAAGAAGTTTTGCAAATGCTCAGTGAAAATGAAACGAGGACGATGAATCAGATTCATATCAAGGTTGTCTCTGCCTGAAAGGCCCGTGCGCACGGGGTCCAGGGCCCGTGCGCATGGGGGTCCCGTGCGCACGGTGCACCACGTGGGCACGGGGGCCCGTGTGCACGGGGTCTTGATCCCGTGGGCACGGGGTCCTCCCAGCCGCCGCTCAATCCTCGCGAGGAGGGGAGGGGCGGGCTGGGGAGGTTCCCCCTAGGCCGAGACTACCCTAGATCTGCATCTACTCAACACACAATCGGATCCCATCTACATGGAGCACAAAGAGCACCTCTCCTAGGGTTTCGAGGACCAAAACGAAGGAGGAGAGGAAGAGTGACCAACCTGGGTCATCCATGGTGTCCAATGAAGGGGGGGAATCCGTGCCTTTGGCCGGTAGATGGCCGGAGGAGGCAAGTTGGCGACGGCGGCGGCGACCCTGAAGAAGACAGAGGCGTGGGGGGATAATGAGGAGGGGTAACTCCCTCTCCACCCAGCGCCCTAGTCATATGGGTGCCAACCGCATAACCCCGTGCGCACGGGGGTCATGGCCCGTGCGCACGGGGTCCCCGTGCGCACGGTACACCCCGTGCACACGGGGTCCTCAGAAGGTTTCGTCAGTTTTGACAAGGAGGGGAGGGGCTAGGGGTGACCCCTTACCTCGTCCCTAAATGTCAAGCTGAACCAACACAAAATTCAGGAGCATCGCACTAGAACGTCTATGCTATGGAGGTGTGAGTGGAGAGTATTTGCACGGAAATGATAACAGAGAATGTCTTATGAGATAAGAGTGGAATAGGATAGGGCAACTAAGGTCAAGGGAAACTATTCCTATCCGGGGGAAGACACCAAGAGTCTAAACGACTCAAAAAACAAACAACGCTATAACGCGGAAAAAGGCGGTGACCCGAAAGTCACCATGTTTGAGCAATTGTGGTACGGAACCGCGAAGATTTTAACCTTGGGCCCGTCTCCACTACTCATCTTTGAAGCACAAGTGCCATCTAAAAATGGCGGATGTGAAAGATTTTGATCAATTTATGAACAAGTAGGGTTATGTCGGAATCATTGAGAGAATTCTACTTCCCCTACTTATGTGCCTACATCTAAGCAAGATATAGAAAAGTTAGTGTGTGTATGCAAGATCATCAACCCATGTTACTAAGATCCACGATATTTAGCTCATGCCTTAACTCACGTAACATTGCTTCATCAAGTGGCTTCGTGAAAATATCCGCAAGTTGCTTCTCCGTGCCCACATGAAAGAGCTCAATGTCTTCTCGTGCCACATGATCCCGAAGAAAATGATGACGAATATCAATATGCTTGGTTCGGCTATATTGCACGGGATTATCCGCAATCTTGATTGCACTTTCATTGTCACATAATAGAGGCACTTTGTCAAATTTGACACCATAATCCATCAAAGTTTGCCTCATCCATAATAATTGGGCACAACAACTTCCCGCGGCAATGTACTCGGCTTCGGCGGTTGATAGAGAAACACAATTTTGCTTCTTGGAGGACCAACTCACTAAGGACCTCCCGAGGAATTGACATGAGCCGGATGTGGACTTACGATCCACCTTGTCACCGGCCCAATCCGAATCCGAATATCCCACTAGCTTGAAGGAAGATCCTTTGGGATACCAAAGTCCCAAGTTTGGGTTATGAACCAAATATCGAAGGATCCGTTTCACTGCCATATAGTGGCTTTCTTTGGGGGCGGATTGAAATCTTGCACACATACACACACTTAACATAATATCCGGCCTAGATGCACAAAGGTAAAGCAAAGAACCGATCATAGAGCGGTATACCTTTTGATCCACATCTTTACCATTGGGATCTAGATCGAGTTGGCCATTGGTTGGCATTGGAGTCTTCATCGGCTTGGCATCCACCATATCGAAACGCTTGAGCATGTCTTGAATATATTTTTCTTGGTTAATGAAAGTCCCTCCCCTTAATTGCTTGACTTGAAATCCGAGGAAGAACTTCAACTCACCCATCATAGACATGGCAAACTCCTTTGGTCATGAGATTTTTAAACTCAACATTGCAAGCATGATTAGTAGACCCAAAGATAATGTCATCAACATATATTTGGCATACAAATAAATCTCCTTTTACTCTCTTGGTAAAGAGAGTGGTATCTATCAACCCCATCTTGAACCCTTTCTCGTTTAAAAACGTCGTAAGGTGATCATACCAAGCACGAGGTGCTTGCTTAAGACCATACAAAGCCTTATGAAGTTGATAAACGTGATTGGGGCGTTCGGGGTATTCAAAACCGGGAGGTTGCTTAACATACACCAATTCACTTCAAGGACCATTTAGAAATGCACTCTTAACATCCATTTGATATAATTTAAAGTCATGATGAGCAGCATAAGCAAGTAAGATACGAATGGACTCAAGACGGGCAACGGGGGCAAAGGTTTCACCAAAATCCACACCTTCGATTTGGGTGAACCCTTGTGCCACTAACCTTGCCTTGTTACGAGTGACTTTTCCATGCTCATCTTGCTTGTTCTTGAAAACCCATTTGGTCCCAATGACATTATGATTTTCCTTGGGCCTTGCAACAAGTGACCACACCTTGTTGCGGGAGAAATTGTTGAGTTCCTCATGCATAGCTTCTACCCAATCCGGATCATCAAGCGCTTCTTCTACCTTAAGGGGCTCAATACAAGAGACAAATGAGTGATGTTCACAAAAGTTTGCCAAACGTTTACGAGTAGTTACCCCTTTTGAGATGCTTCCAAGGATGTTGTCGGTGGAGTGTTGAAGCATTTGAAGTCTCAAAGCCGCTTTTTGTCTCTTCTTTTCAAGTTCTTCTTCACTTGGTTGAATTCTTCGTGGAGAAACCCGAACTTGCTTTTTCTTAGCTTTTGGAGAGACAACTTCTTGAACTTGATCTTGATCACTTGTATGAGCTTGATCTTGGGCCTCAATTATAGGTTCATCATCATTTGATTGAGCTTGCCCTTGATCTTCCTTGGTAGCTTGAGGGACCTCTTCTTGCTCTTGGATAGGTGCTTGTGCTCCCGAAACGTCTTGCTCTTGTGGTGGAGGTGATGACTTCCCTTGAGGAGAAACCTCAAGAGGGGCTCTTACCCCTTCTTCGATTACATGGACTTGGGGTGTTTCTTGTGGAAGAATGTGGCCTATCCCCATGGTCCTTATAACTTGAGAAGGAGCCTCATCACCTACAACACTTGGAACAATAGGTTTGGCTTGGGAGCCGTTATCCTCATCAAACTCCACATTCGATGTCTCCTCAATATATCCGGTGGATTTATTGAGAACACGATACGCATGGGAGTTTGAGGAAAATCCAACAAATATTCCCTCATATGTTTTTGCTTCGAATTTAGCTAATCGGGTTTTCTTGTTGAGAATGAAACACTTACAACCGAAAACACAAAAGTACTTGACATTTGGCTTCTTCCCGATTAGGAGTTCATAAGGTGTCTTGTTCTTAAGCTTGCGGAGATATAGCCTATTAGAGGCATGACACGCGGTGTTGATGGCTTCGGCCCAAAGCTTGTATGGAGACTTGTACTCATCAAGCATTGTCCTTGCCATCTCAATAAGAGTCCTATTCTTCCTCTCCGCAACACCATTTTGTTGAGGAGTATAGGCCGCGGAATATTGATGTTTGATCCCCTCATCACTCAAAAACTCATCCATTGTATAATTCTCGAACTCGGTACCATTGTCACTTCGAATATCCATAATCTCACATTGGTGTTGACGTTGAGCTTCTTTGGCAAATGATATAAAGGTCTCTTGAGTCTCATCTTTGGTCTTGAGAAAGAAAATCCATGTATATCTTGTATAGTCGTCGACAATGACAAGGCAATACCTCCTCCCACCCAAACTATCATAGGATGGAGGCCCAAAGAGATCCAAATGAAGGAGCTCAAGAGGCCTCGTCGATGTGATGATAGTCTTTATCTTGTGTTGCTTCTCATGTTTCTTTCCAGCAATGCAAGCACTACAAACACGATCTTTGGCAAAGGAAACATCGCTTAGTCCAACAATGTGCTCCCCCTTTATAAGGGATTGTAGATTTCTCATACCAACGTGGGCTAGTCTACGGTGCCATAACCACCCCACGTCGGCCTTGGCCATTAGGCATGTTTTTAGGTGAGTGCTCTCTTTCGAGAAATCAACCACGTAAAGGTTACCTTCAACATGCCCAACAAAGACCACTTTGAGAGTATCCCTTTTAAAGACGGTCACATGAAATTCACTAAAAAGCGAGTCATATCCGGCACGAGCCAATTGGATAGTGGAAAGTAGATTGTAGTGAAGGGATTCGACAAGCATGACATTCTCCTTGTGCCCTTCTTGCACAAATGTGATTTTTTGTTGAGGAGGAGTTGCTTGGTGCTTCTTCTTCTTGTTCTTCTTCTTCTTGTGCTTGTTCTTCTTCTTATTTTGAGAGGGATCAAAACCGATTCCCTCCCCGACTCCGTCGACTACCTCGTCGTGTTCCCTGTAGCCTGGTGAGCGTTTCCCCCAAGCTCACCGCGCCCCTCTCTCCTTCTAGCCCGATTCGCCATGGGAGCCGTGGCTCCTCGTCGCCGGTGTGCTCGTTAGCGAGCACCCGTGAAACTGTTGGATATGTGCCCTAGAGACAAATTAATAAAGATATTTGTCAGATATCCGTTTTGTTCATAATACGTTTTATACTGTGCTATAACTGTATTACTTGGAAATACTAGTACAGGTATAGTATAAAACATGGTCCGTAGTTTAACTCGGGTAAACTATCTCATTGGGCAATTGATTGATCAAGCTTTCCTGATCATGGCGACACTTAAGTCCATTGACAATGAGGTCATATCGTTAAGGGGAATGATGTGATGGACGTACACCCACCTAAAGTATTGCAATTTGATCGAGTCACATAGTTCAGCGTTGCTATGACTTTGTAACGTATGGCTTAGTACTTAGACCGTAACGATCATACGTAATTGTCATCTATGAACAGACTTTGATTTGTATCCCACCGCCTGACTGAAATATGCTGGCTATAACGGTGCACTTTGGGTATTCCGAAAAAGATGGTTGATGAGTATGTTAATAGATCAGAGCGGGATTTGTCAGTCCTTGTGACAGGATAGGTACTCTGGGCCCACTCGGTGATATTGCATCAACACCTTGCAAGGACGTGACTAGGTCACAAGAGATGCAATGATCATGGACGAGAGAAGTTGTTTGTTGTGAAGGAGATATGAACATGGTATGTAGGATACCGACGATCAAACCTCGGACAAACAAAGTACCGCAGCACAAAGGGATTACGTCGTATCGTTAACGGTTTCCAAAAGCGATCGAAGTTCATTCGATGGAAGCGCAGGGGCTGTCAAGGATTGTAACCAGGTCCAACTGACTAGTCATTGGTCAATGAGAAGAGTCTCGACCATGTATGTTGTTTCCCGGACCGTTAGGGTGTTACACTTAAGGGCAATCGATGCATAGGACAGTTACGGGATCAATCGGTGAAATAGGAGAAATCACCGGAATAGTTCCGGAGGAGGACGGAATGGTTTCCGGACATTTTGAATAGTTCAAAATAAAGTTTAATTTTTTTAATAATGTTTTATTATTTAATTATCTGAAATAAATATTTAAAACATATTAAATAAATTAAAAAATGGGAAAAAGGCTAAATGGGCCCATCGGGCCCATTAATGGAGGAGGGGGTCTCCCCCCCTTGGGCTTGGCGCCAAGGGTGGGGCCCACCACCCCCTTGGCCGGCGCACTCCCCCCCCCCCCCTTGGGAGTTTAGTCCCACATGGGGGAGGGGAGGAGGATGGCACCCCCATTGGCCTATATAAGGAGGGGTAGACCCCCCTTTTTCCAACACACCAATATCTCCTTCTTCCTCCTTCTCCTTCCCGGAAGTGGACTCCCCTTGTTTGGAGTCTGCACCTGGATTGGAGTTCTCCACTATAAGGCAGGCCGTCGTTCTGCTGGAGTCGGGATCCGTAGCCGTCTTTCTTCTGCTGCTCGCCTGGTTCGGGGCCCGGGAGGAACATCGATTGTACCGTACATTTATAATCTCTTCGAGGCATTACACCTGTGGTGCTAATTCGTCGCTGGAGGTTTACCGGGAGTCATCCTCTCCGGTGGTGGTCTTCTACACGACAGGGAGGTCGTAGTTCCGAGTCTACGCCAGCCACGTTCGCAAGAACTTTTCCCTCTTTCGGTCTTCAAAGGTATGAACACCGATTCCCTCCGTTACTTTACATCGCCATAGCATAGATCTTGGGTTCGGGTACCGTAGGTATGAAAAATTTGTGTTTTCTGCCCCGTATCCCAACAGTGGTACCAGATCTAGCTATGCGTAGATGTATTGTCCGGGTAGAACACATCTAGGATGTGGGAATCGAATCTTCATTTGTTACCCTCCGACGTGTACTCATTTAGCGTTGCGGAAATGTTTGATGAAGCGGCCCCCGACCGACCTTACGCGTTTACGCGAGACTGGTTCCACAATTGACATATGGCTTGTACCATATAAAGTGGCTGGGGGGGTTGTCTGTCTCTCTGCATTAGCGATGCGAAGATGTTTGCAACGGAGGGCCCCGACAGGGGTATAATAGAGACGGATGGGAGACGGTGTTGTGGCATGTTTTTCGCAGGATAGAAACGGTTCTCTCTCTCGAAACCCCTAGCAGCCACGTAAAACTTTCACAAGCTAAAGTAGAAAGGCGTTTAACTTTGCTTTGCATGAAGGGGGGTCATAGGTTGTATGATTTACAGTTTTACTTCCTGTTTTATGCTAGTATGCTAGATATATCGACGGTAGCACGAAACAGGACCATCTCTCACAATACCAACATTGTGTTCTCCCTTGGTGGGCACCTCCTGGAAGGTTCTCCCATATGGCTTAATGCTCTGTACATACCTGATTTTTCCTACATATTCAACGGAGTTCGCATGAGGTTGGGTTCGGCAAGCCTGGCATATGCAGATATGGCCTTGCTGAACAGCTAACATCAAGGTTCGATTGGCAGGCTTGACGTATGTAGATGCGGGCCTGGAAGACAGGTGACCGAAAGGTCGAGCACGAGTCACATGCCTGATGTGATTGGCTTAGAGGCCTACCTGGTTCGTATACTGATGGCCATGACGATCGGGGGAGGTATGGGGGCTGGGATTGTGTAATCACTTAGTTAAATTGAGAGGTGTTTATCTAAGTGGGAGCTTTCTAGAATTTTGAGATTAAATTGAAACTCCACATTATGAATAAAAGTCTAAATATGTATCCTTGTAAATCAACCTTGTAGATGGAAGCACCTCGCCCCTCGTTCAACTTAGGATCATTCCTAGAGAAAGATAAGCTAAAAACAGATGGGACAAACTTCACCAATTGGTTCCGCACCCTGAGGATTCTCCTCGTTCCCCTCAAGATGGCATACGTACTAGAGGGCGTGTTAGGTGATGCACCAGCAGATGATGCCAGTTAGGACGAGAAGAATGTCTATCTCTCCAGGACTGATGATTACAACCTTGTCCAGAGTGGCATGCTCTACTCCATGGAGGCTGAGCTACAGAAACGCTTTGAGAGGATGGGTGCATATGAGATTATCACCGACCTCAAGCCGGTCTTCGCACCTCAAGCCAGGGCTGAACGGTATGATGCTTTTGAAGCCTTCTTCTCAGCTAAGATGGACGAGCACGGTAGCGTGAGTGAGCACGTAGTCAAAATGTCTGGCTACGTTCAGCGCTTGAATGCTCTGGAATGCCAGATTCCAGATGAACTTGCTGTTGATAGGGTGTTGCAGTCGCTTCCCCCTACCTACAAAGGCTTTGTGCTGAACTACAACATGCAAGGGATGACCAAAACCCCTTCTGAGTTGTTCACCATGCTGAAGAGCGACGAGGTTGAGAACAAGATGGAGCACGCCGTCTTCATGGTCAACAAGGATCACTGACTTCGAGAAGTCAAGCAGGCGGGAGAAGGCCAAGAGAGGTGGCCCCAAGAGGGATGGCAAGTCAGTTGCCTCTCCTCCCAATGCACCCAAGCCTAAACCCGGAGTGGAGTGCTTCTACTGCAAGGGTGAAGGTCATTGGAAACGCAACTGTCCCAAGTACCTAAAGGACAAGAAGGCTGGCAAGGTCGCCAAGAGAGACGAAGGTATATTTGATATACATATTGTTGATCTTCTCTTGACAAGTGCCGGGAACACATCCTGGATACTTGATACAGGATCTGCCGCTCATATTTCTAATTCCATTCAGGGACTAAGGAATAGGAGACGCTTGCTCAAGGATGAAGTGACGATGCGCGTGGGGAATGGCTGTCAAATTGAAGTCTTGGCAGTCGTCACGAAGCATCTTAGTCTCCCTTCTGGATTGGTTTTAGTTCTGAATAATTGCTACTATGTACCCGAATTGAGTGTGAACATCGTTAGTGGCTCTTGCTTGAAGCGAGACCGCTATTATTTTAAGTCTGATACACTTGGTTGTTCGATTTATAAGGATGAAATGTTTTATGTTCACGCACCGGAGTTGCATGGTTTATTCGTACTTGATCTCAATGGTGACGTGTGTCACATTAACAATATTGAGGCCAAAAGATTGAAGAATGATGAAGATCACATGAAGATGTGGCATTGCCGACTCGGTCATATTGGTATAAAGCGCATGGAGAAGCTCCATAAGGATGGACTTCTTGAGTCATTGGATTTTGGATCCCTTGATACATGTGAACCATGCCTCATGGGAAAAATGACAAGGACTCTGTTCAATGGGATAATGGAGCGTGCGGATGACTTATTGGGGATCATACACATGGATGTATGTGGACCCATGAACGTCCCCACTCGCAATGGTCTTCGTTACTTCGTGACCTTTACTGATGACTTGAGAAGATATGGGTATATCGACTTGTTGAAGCACAAGTCGGAAACCTTTGAAAAGTTCAAGTGATTTCAGAATGAGGTCGAAAATCAACTCGGAAAGAAAATCAAGCACCTTCGATCGGATCGAGGTGGCGAGTATTTGAGTCACGAGTTTGGCAATCATCTCAAGTCTTGTGGCATAGTACCACAGCTTACGCCGGCAGGCACACCTCAGAGAAACGGTGTGGCTGAGCGACGTAATCGAACCCTATTGGATAGCGTACGATCGATGATGTCTCATACTGATTTGCTTGTGTCATTCTAGGGGTATGCATTAGAAACTGCCGCTCATATTCTTAATAGGGCACCATCCAAATCCGTAAAGACAACACCATTTGAAGAATGGCATGGCACAAAACCTAAGTTGTCTCACCTGAAGATTTGGGGTTGCGAGGCTTATGTTAGGAAACTACAGCCTGACAAACTTGAATCCAAGGCCGATAAGTGCATCTTTATGGGCTATCCCAAGGAAACTTGTGGATACACCTTCTACAACAAGTCTGACAGCAAAACGTTTGTTGCCAAGACCGGACACTTTCTTGAGAAGGAGTTTCTCGCGAAAGAGTTGAGTGGGAGGAAAATAGACCTCGATGAAGTGACTGACCAATCACTCCAATTGGAAGAAACGGCTACGGAAATTGTTCTGGAACCATCTTCCACAGTGGGAGCTGAAGAGAATGGCCAGAATGACATTCATAACGATCATGACATTGATGATGATCATGATGAGAATGAAGAGGAACCTTTTATGCCCCGTAGGTCATCAAGAGTCCGTCAACCTACTGAGTTTTACGGACAGCTTGTGAATGCAATCTCGGCTGATGAGTCAGATGAACCTACAAGTTACAAAGAAGCAATGGAGGGACCCAAGTCCGAGAAATGGCTTGATGCCATGAAATCCGAAATAGACTCCATGTACACCAACAAAGTATGGACTTTGGTGGATATTCCCGAGGACCGCAAGGCCGTCAAGAATAAATGGATTTTCAAGAAAAATACTGACGCAGACGGAAACATATCTGTCTACAAAGCTCGACTTGTCGCGAAGGGGTTCCGACAAATTCAAGGAGTTGACTACGAGGAGACGTTCTCTCCTGTAGCGATGATAAAGTCTATTCGGATCCTACTAGAAATAGCTGCATATCATGATTACGAGATATGGCAGATGGATGTGAAAACTGCATTCCTAAATGGAAACATTGAGGAAGAGTTGTATATGATGCAACGAGAGGGGTTGGTCGATCCAAGGAACGCTGGTAAGGTGTGCAAGCTTCAACGGTCCATCTATGGGTTGAAGCAAGCATCTCGGAGCTGGAATCTTCGATTTGATGAGGTCATTAAAGATTTTGGATTTGTCCAAAACGTCAAAGAGTTCTGCGTCTATAAGAAACTGAGTGGGAGCTCTGTAGCATTCCTTGTGTTATATGTAGATGACATATTACTAATAGGGAACGATAAGAAATTCTTAGAGGAAGTGAAGGAATATCTGAATGGACAATTTTCCATGAAGGACCTAGGTGAAGCTGCGTACATATTGGGGATTAAGATCTATAGAGATAGACCTAATCGACGGTTGGCCTTGAGTCAGAGCACTTATATTGACAAGATATTGAAAAGGATCAGTATGGGTAACTCCAAGAGAGGCCTCTTGCTAGTTATAAAAGGTGTCAAATTAAGCGTGACTCACTGCCCAACCACAGCAAAAGAGAAGGAGGAGATGTCCTCAAAGCCCTATGCCTCAGCCATAGGTTCTCTCATGTATGCTATGTTATGTACCAGACCGGATTTAGCGCTGGCCATTAGTATGACTAATCGCTACCAGAGTAACCCGGGAATGGCTCACTGGACAGCAGTAAAGAACATCCTTAAGTACTTGAGAAGAACCAAGGATCTCTTTCTCGTTTATGGAGAAGTTGATGAGGAGCTCACCGTAATGGGTTACGTTGACGCAAGCCTCGGCTCAGATATAGATGACTCGAAATCCCAGACGGGATATGTTTTCATGTTGAACGGTGGCGCAATTAGCTGGAGGAGCGGCAAACAGTCAGTCGTCACCCAATCTACAATGGAGTGGGAGTATATTGCCGCTTGCGAAGCGTCTAACGAGGCGTTGTGGCTGAAGAAGTTCGTGATCGAGCTTGGCGTCTTTCGCAGCTGCACTGACCCCGTGGTAATCTTCTTCGACAACACGGGTGCCATTGCTAACGCGAAGGAGCCAAGAACTCACTCTACAGCCAATCACATCCTCCGAAAGTTCCATGTGACGCGAGACTACGTCAGGGATGGAAACACTAGGATTCACAAGATACATACGGATCGGAACGCAGAAGACCCGATGACTAAACCTCTTCCACATGGCAAGTTTGAAGAACACCGAGAGACCATTGGTGTTACATACATACCTGATGTAAACTAGTGTAATTTGTACTCTAGTGCAAGTGGGAGACTGTTGGATATGTGCCCTAGTGACAAATTAATAAAGATATTTGTCACATATCTGTTTTGTTCATAATACGTTTTATGCTGTGTTATAACTGTATTACTTGGAAATACTAATACAGGTGTAGTATAAAACATGGTCCGTAGTTTAACTCGGGTAAACTATCTCATTGGGAAATTAATTGATCAAGCTTTCCTGATCATGGCGACACTTATGTCCATTGACAATGAGGTCATATCGTTAAGGGGAATGATGTGATGGACGTACACCCACCTAAAGTACTGCAATGTGATCGAGTCACATAGTTCAGCGTTGCTATGACTATGTAACGTATGGCTTAGTCCTTAGACTGTAACGATCATACGTAATTGTCATCTATGAGGAGACTTTGATTTGTATCCCACCGCCTGACTGAAATATGCTGGCTATACCCGTGCACTTTGGGTATTCCGAAATAGATGGTTGATGAGTATGTTAATAGATCAGAGCGGGATTTGTCAGTCCTTGTGACAGGACAGGTACTCTGGGCCCACTCGGTGATATTGCATCAACACCTTGCAAGGACGTGACTAGGTCACAAGAGATGCAATGATCATGGACGAGAGAAGTTGTTTGTTGTGAACGAGATGTGAACACGGTATGTAGGATACCGACGATCAAACCTCGGACAAACAAAGTACCGCAGCACAAAGGGATTACGTCGTATCGTTAACGGTTTCGAAAAGCGATCGAAGTTCATTCGATGGAAGCGCAGGGGATGTCAAGGATTGTAACCAGGTCCAACTAACTAGTCATTGGTCAATGAGAAGAGTCTCGACCATGTCTGCTGTTTCCCGGACCGTTAGGGTGTTACTCTTAAGGGCAATCGATCCATAGGACAGTTACGGGATCAATCGGTGAAATAGGAGGAATCACCGGAATAGTTCCGGAGGAGGACGGAATGGTTTTCGGACATTTTGAATAGTTCAAAATAAAGTTTAATTGTTTTAATAATGTTTTATTATTTAATTATCTGAATTAAATATTTAAAACATATTAAATAAATTAAAAAAATGGGAAAAAGGGTAATGGGCCCATGGGGCCCATTAAGGGAGGAGTGGGTCTCCCCCCTTGGGCTTGGCGCCAAGGGTGGGGCCCACCACCCCCCTTGGCCGGCGCACTACCCCCCCTTGGGAGTTTAGTACCACATGGGGGAGGGGAGGAGGATGGCACCCCCCTTGGCCTATATAAGGAGGGATAGACCCCCCTTTTTCCAACACACTAATATCTCCTTCTTCCTCCTTCTCCTTCCTGGAAGTGGACTCCCCTTGTTTGGAGTCTGCACCTAGATTGGAGTTCTCCATCATAAGGCAGGCCGTCGTTCTGCTGGAGTCGGGATCCGTAGCCGTCTTTCTTCCGCTGCTCACCTGATTCGGGGCCCGGGAGGAACATCGATTGTACCGTACATGTATAATCTCTTCGAGGCACTACACCTGTGGTGCTACTTCGTCGCTAGAGGTTTACCGGGAGTCATCCTCGCCGGTGGTGGTCTTCTACACGACATGGAGGTCGTAGTTCCGAGTCTACGCCAGCCACGTTCGCAAGACCATTTCCCTCTTTCGTTCTTCAAAGGTATGAACACCGATTCCCTCCGTTACTTCACATTGCCATAGCATAGATCTTGGGTTCGGGTACCGTAGGTATGAAAAATTTGTGTTTTCTGCCCCGTATACCAACAGAAACAAACAAACTCGAGAATCTGTCCGTCATCTTCACTGTGACCTCACGCGTCGAATGAGCTAGCGCCTGCTTGTTTTGGTGCACTGTGGCGACGTTTGTCTCTTCGCCGGGCTTCTGTTGCCGCCGGCGAGGTCACCGTCGTCGCTATGGTCATCACCTTGGACGCCCGTGTGCACCAGGCGACGTGCGAGAGCATGGGCTACGTCCCCGTGGTCTCAGCACATCGAATGGTCGCTAGGAGAGGAAGAGAGCAGAGCGCCGCCGCGGATTTGGTCGCGGGCGACTAGCCGCCGGCGAGATGACGTGGACGTCATTAGTTTAATTGCTAATCCCCCCTCAGTGATACTTACACGTGGGCCCTAGCCCCTAGTTAACCCACTGTTAATTCAAACAAATCGGGAGTTAACACTGAGAGGCTGACAGCCCTGGCCCACAGGTCAGTTTGACCAGAGTCAAACCCCTGACTCCAGCATAACATCAAAGTGACGCAGTAAATGTTTATTTGATTTTAAAACAATTCTAGAAAATCCAGAAAATGAATTAAACTTTGGAAATTCATAACTAATTCATTTCAACTCCAAATTTAACATATAATATATGAAAAATCACCAGGAGAAAATAATCTATCCAGTTATACAACTTTCAACTATGTTTGAGTTGAATTTAAAATGGGACCAGTAGCATTTGCTATTTGGTTTAATTGGAATTTAATCAAATTAAATTCAAATGCTTTTGCAATTTGAACCTTAGCAACATGCCACATTTCACTAGAACATCAGAGGCATATCATACACATTTCAAGATGAGTTACATTGATCAAACAATAGCATTTTCAACTTGGCTAAATTGAATTCAAATTGGAGTTTGAATTTGCAATTCATTTGCAATATACTCCATTTAAATGGAATTGCCTCACACATCAGAAGCATGCAAACCAAGTTTCAACCTTCAACCATGTGCTTGTGCATTGTATTTACTTTGCTACCTTGTTTGTTGTTTGTCGAGTAGAAGTTGAACCGGAACAGGAGGCTGCCCCCTTCGTTGAAGATCCCGAGACTGAACCTCGTCAGCAAGGCAAGCAAACCCCCATTGATCATGTCGATAAAATCCCACTTCCCTCTCATGTCTCGCTTATGCATTGTATAGGATGATTACCATGCTACGTTTCTACCACATAGATGAACCCATTCCTTTGTATGACCTATCATTTGTCACAGTAGTAAGCAAACCACAATCCTAGCAAATGTAGGAGTTGGTTGATATCATGTGGCCCCTGCAATTGTTACTTCTTATTGCATGCTTAGAGTGATACAATGTTGTTACTGTTATGTGAGTCGGGATGGTAGTGATCATGTTGATGATGGTGGAAATGTGTTGGTGAATCTACACTAATACAAGGTGAACGATGAGAGGTTGTGTAGGAGTACACAGTGGGTTGTCTCGTTGAACACCGCCCTAAGTCCGAGTTCTTGTGTGGTGATCCAAGATGAAGAGTACAACCACACATTGGGCTCACTGACCCCTCTCAACCAATTAACTCATCCCTTTCGATGTCCAGATGTCGCAGTAGTTCGGAGTTCTGGTAGGTTTGTGGCCTGGCTGCTAAGTGAGAGAACGGCTCAACCGAGACCGGCTTATGCACCACGCACACATCATCTGGGTCCACTTCGGTAAACCGGACGGGTTCACGATAGTGGTAGCCAACCCAGATAGGCGGCTTCTTGGACTAGATAGGCTATGAGGTAACACTTGTGGTGAGCATCCTCGCTGACACCCCTTAAATGGTGTCGAGATTAAAGGCGGTAACTGATGATCATGTGTGTGCAGCGGTACACCCCCGCAGGGTTAACAAAACTATTCGAATAGCCGCGAACGCGGTAAGGGACTGCTTGGAAAGCTTAGCTTGATTATTAGACAACTTGAACTGGATACTTCTAAAACTTACCAAGATAAGCGTGAGTGCTATGGCGTGCTTTCTCGTGGGGAAGTCGAGGAAGGAACCATAGTGGTGTAATTGATTGGAGATGTAGTGGACTCGTGTCCGCTTCTTACCTCAAGTCTGGTACTCGTAGTTCAGGACTAGCCAAGTCAAAGCTGGCACTTCTGCAATTGAACCCCACCTCCCTTTACCTTGATACATGTGCATGAGTAGTATAGCTCCTATGTAAGTCTTGCTGAGTACGACTTTGTACTCACGTTTTCTTATTCTATGTTTTAGATGAACCCACTGACCCCGAAGGTGGTTTCTTCCTCGAGCTCGACGACTGAAGACCAAGCTAGTGTAGTCCCAATCAGCAGACTGGTTCCCTCGTGGAGGGCTTTGTGTTTAAATAAGACTTCTTAAGCCATTTGTTAAGTTTGTCTGTACTCAGACCTACTCTGCTTCCATTGAATATTAAAATGTTGGATCACATACTTGTGATCTCTGTGTGCACTCTGTGAGAGTTATCAATAAAATGTATACTTTGTAGAGAATTGCAATGATACTTGCTGTTCATACAAGGCATGTGTGATGCGTGTATGTTTATAACATGCATGTCTTTTTATGGGTTTTCGAGACCTTAGTTGTGATCTGGCTGGCGGTCTTTTATACACCAAGTGGCCCTTAGATGTGCGCAGCTTGGGGCATCGTGATGCGATTGCTCGAGACTCTGTCTCGTGCACACTTTTTTGTATGATCGAGCCCGCCCTAGACCCCGACTAAGTGATCGGGCTGGAGTAAGTCTATGTAAGAGCTATGAGATAGTCGATAGTATGGTTGAGGCGACTTGTCTGTGAATATGGGAGTTCATCACCCATATAATTTAGACTTGTGTGCGGACGATGAGGACCCATCTCAGTTGATCATATGGCCTGGATGGGATGCCCCTCACGTACGATGCTTTCCGAGAATGTTCTGTGCTTGACCTTGTCTGCTTAGACAAGTGGGTACGGTTCTCGGCTCTTCATATGACTATGTCGTAGCGGGACTTGCATACGCTAACCCCGGGTCCCGACAGAATTGGTATCAGAGCAGGACTGACTGTAGGATTATCATCCTTGGCCGATTTCTAGTCTAACTCGCTATAGTTATATAGTTACTCTGGGTATATAAGGGAACAACGTAAGGCTTCTTTTTTCTTCTTACCCCCTTCGTTCTAAGTTCTGAGTCACTCTTACCTCTTCTACGGGAAGATAGGACTAGGCTCATCTATGTCTTACTAGAACATCTCGTTGTTTTCTCCCTTGTAGCCGTAGGAAAGTTGTGATCGGTTTGTTAGAGTTGTTGTGCTTCCTGATTTCTTACATCGTATGTAAGTGATGTTTTCCATGTTGTAAGAAATTGTCTTTTCTTGCAATTACAGCCGTTATGTTGTCCGAGTCATTCCAGATTTCTTCATAATCTGATGCATTTGCAAACTCCTTCTTTCTGTTTCAGATGGCAGATCTTCCCCCTCGGTAGATTGTTCATTTGACTAGGTGCCTCGGTGTGCGTGGCCATCTTGCCATGCTGATTGAGATGATGTCTTTCATTGGATACCGATGGTACCCTGAGTACACAGTTGAGGAGCAGTTCCTTGACTTCAACCAGACCCAGTTCCACTGCATTGTCAGGATCTACCCGCACCACACTGGAGTCACTCAGCCTATCCACTTTGGACATGGCATTGGCATGACTGAGAACATGGCTGTGTAGGATGGTGCATACTCATGTATTACCCTGTTGAGAGAGGAGCATGCACTGCTTGCAAAATCACCTTTCCGCTATATCCCTGCTGCACTTCCAGGAGAAGAGGGGTATTACACCGGATTGTACACAAATCACTCCCTGGAGGATACTTTTCTTCAGATCACTGCTCGGCACGCTTGTGATAGAGATCGTGATGCATGTGCCCTTCGTTTTGAACTTCACGCCACCTGTGTCCGTCTGTATCGAGCACTTACACTTCTGGCTCCATTTGTGAGTGTTGCATCAGTGGAGTATGATGCTATCTACCTAGCCAGGACACATATGCCTTCTCAAGTTTCTTGGCCCGAGATTGGAGGCATTTTTCCACCCCGTGTTCCTCTGCTTCCACCCTACGCTGGACCTAGGCCCCATCCTTGCCCAAATGGATATCAGGGTCCACAGGCCTCCGTGTTTTCCGATGGTCACCTTCAGCTACGGGGTTACACGGGTAACTTTTACGAGGACTACTATGGAGATGGAGATGAGTGAGACCGCCTGTGCTCTTGCTTTAGTGAGGATGTAGTAGTATCTTTAGTATATTGTACGCAAGGTGTTCTAAGTTCCAGAGGCTTAGATAAATAATGTATAGGAAGTCAGAGTGCCTCTGAAGGATGTATCATCTTCATCACGTTTGTATTAGCTTGGAGCTTGTACTAAAACGATGTATGGTTTGTATGACAACTTGTTAATATATGGCTTGTATGCTTTTATCACCATGTTGTCAAGATGATTACTTCCTTTGCTCTGTGATTCTTCCATTATCTTCAATACCTTGTTTAGACTCTTCCAATCAACTCTGTTTGACTTTGGTTTAACCTTCAGGATGTCTCAAAGAACCCGTGGCCAGCTTGGTCGTGCCCATGGTAGTGGGAATGATCCGGAGGAAGGCAATCTTTCACCCCCACCCACGATGGCTCAGGTTCTGATGGAGGTTGAGAGGAACCGCCGAGACTCTCACCATTTGCTGGAGGTCATTGCCCGCAACACCACTCAGCAGCGCAACGAGTTGGTGTCCTTGAATGACTTCATCCGACTTCATCCCCCGGTTTTCAGCTACTCCACCGAGCCCGTTGACAGGCTTTGCAGCATCGAGAGGAAGCTCCAGGCAGGCCATGTTGCAGATGGTGACAGGGTCAGCTATGCCACTTACCACCTCAAGGGTGCAGCTAGCTCTTGGTGGGAGAATTTCTTGAACATGCGTCCCCTTGGACCGCCCACAACTTGGGATGAGTTCTGCACTTCATTCCGTGAGCACCACATTCCAAAGGATCTTATGGACCGCAAGCGTGAGGAGTTCTGCAACCTCACCCAAGGCAGAAGGACTGTTGACGAGTTTAGTCGTGAGTTCAACCGACTGGCTCTTTATGCTACTGAAGAGGTCTTCACCGATGCTAAGAAGCAAGAGAGGTTCCATCGTGGACTCAATTCCGGACTCCGTCGTGAGCTCAACCTACATGACTTTGCCACATTCCAGGTCCTTGTCAACAAGGCCATCAAGGCAGAGGACATGAACGCCCCCAATGACTTTCCGCAAACACCCGAGAGACGATGGTTCATCCAGCTCAGGCTCTCAGAAGCGCAAGATCTGGATCCCCAACAACATGTTTCGCCAGAACAACCCACCGAGGCCATCCTATGTGGCGCCTCGTCCACCAGCTTCGTTCCACCCAGCTCCACCGAACAACCCAGCTCCACGCGCTGTCTTTGGAGCCTGCTACAAGTGTGGTCAGGAAGGCCACTACTCCCGCGAGTGTCCCCAGAACTAGCTCCAGAATCAGAATGCTCCACCCCGTGCCGGAGGTAACAAGAATGGTCGTGGCAAGCCACCCCCGAAGGTCTACACCACCAAACCCGCTCCTCCCGCCACTCGTGGACGTGTGAATCAGATTGCCGCCGAAGAGACTGACGACACCACTGACATCATTCTTGGTACGCTCCCAGTCAATTATGTTCCTACATCCGTTCTTTTCGACCCAAGAGCATCTCATTCATTCATGTCGGAAAGTTATGCATTTCGTCATGAGTTATCCTTTGTTGAATTGTCCACCCCAATGATTATTCAAACTCTAGGGTCAAGATGGCAAACTAATAGAGTAAGCCATGGTAATCAAATTGCAATTGAGGGTTTAGTATTCCTTGCTTCACTCATAGCCCTCAAGTCTTCAGACATCGATGTAATCCTCGGCATGGATTGGCTATCAAGGCAGAATGCCTACCTTGATTGCAAAGGTAAATTAGTGAAACTAACCCACCCTTCAGGCAAGACAGTCAACTACACCTCACCCAGAACAAGAACCCAAGTGCATTCTTTGAATATACTTCCCCTTCCCGACCTTGAAGATATTCCGGTGGTTCGTGACTTCCTGGATGTATTTCCTGAAGAGCTGCCGGGAATGCCACCCGACAGATGTGTAGAGTTCATAGTGGATCTTATGCCCGGAACCGCACCAATTTCCATACGCCCATACAAAATGGCCCCACGTGAGTTAGCTGACCTTAAAATCCAACTTGAAGCTTTGTTGGAAAAAGGCTTCATCCGCCCTAGCTCATCGCCATGGGGTTGCCCTGTTCTGTTCGTAACGAAGAAAGATGGAACAGAAAGGATGTGCGTAGACTATCGCCCGCTAAATCTAGCGACGATAAAGAACAAGTACCCACTGCCCAGGATCAATGATCTTTATGATCAACTTGCTGGATCCTCTGTCTTCTCCAAGATGGATTTGAGATTAGGTTACCATCAAATCAAAATACGAAATGAGGACATTCCAAAAACGGCTTTCACTACTCATTATGGTCTTTACGAGTACACCGTCATGTCCTTTGGTTTAACCAATGCCCCCGCCACTTTCTCGCGCATGATGAATTCGATCTTCATGGAGTACTTAGATAAATTTGTTGTGGTTTATCTCGATGACATTCTCATCTACTCGAAGAACGAAGAAGAACATGCCGAACATCTAAGGCTGGTATTGATGAAACTTAGAGAGCATTGCCTATATGCTAAATTCTCCAAGTGTGAATTTTGGCTACCAGAAGTGACCTACTTAGGCCACGTGATTTCTGCAAAAGGCATTGGTGTAAATCCCGAGAGAGTTCAGGCCGTACTTGACTGGACTCCACCTGAATCGGTTAAGCAAGTTAGGAGTTTTCTTGGCCTAGCCAGCTAGTGCCGCCGCTTCATCGAGAACTTTTCTAAAGTTGCAAAGCCTCTAACTGAACTCCTCAAGAAAGATAAGAAATTCCAATGGACTCCCAAGTGCGAGGAAAGATTTCAAGAGCTAAAAACAAGATTGACTTCTGCACCCGTACTTCCGCCTCCAGACACCAAAAAGGGTTTCCAGATCTTTTGTGACGCCTCACGGCAAGGGTTAGGATGCATACTTATGCAAGATATACATGTGGTAGCTTATGCTTCACGCCAGTTGCGTCCACATGAAGAGAACTATCCTACCCATGATCTTGAACTCGTTGTCGTAGTTCATGCCCTGAAAACTTGCCGACATTACCTCCTTGGTAATCGTTGTGAGATCTATTCCGACCACCAAAGCCTCAAATACATTTTCACCCAGCCAGATCTTAATCTCAGGCAAAGACGTTGGATTGAGTTGATAAAAGATTATGACGTAGGAATTTCTTACACCCCAGGCAAAGACAATGTCATGGCTGATGCACTAAGTCGTAAGTCGTATTGTAACAACCTCATGTTACAACGGTATCAACCACTTCTTCATGAGGAATTTTGCAAGCTCAATCTTGAGATTGTTCCTCATGGCTATCTTTCTACCTTGGTGGCGAAACCAACTCTTGAGGATCAAATCATAGTTGCCCAAAGGCGTGCACGAGGTGTTCGCCGGATCAAGGAGAACATTGCTAGCGGAGTTGCTAAATGTTTCTCCACAGATAGTAAAGGAACGGTATTCTTTGGAAATCGGTTGGTAGTACCTAAGAATAGGGAACTAAGGCAACTCATCCTCCAAGAATCCCATGATACACCCCTCTCGATTCATCCCGGTAGAACGAAAATGTACCGAGATCTACGCCAGAGATTTTGGTGGACTAGGATGAAGAGAGACATTGCTCGATTTGTTGCCGAATGTGATGTTTGTCGTCGCATTAAGGAAAACATCAAAGACCTGCTGGTACACTTCAACCTTTGCCTATTCCAGAGTGGAAATGGGACAAAGTCGATATGGACTTCATCACCGGCTTTCCAAAATCCCAGAAAGGAAACGATGCCATCTTTGCTGTCATAGATAGGGTTTCCAAAGTTGCTCACTTCCTTCCCGTTCGCGAGTCTATAACTGCTAGCCAGTTAGCGGACTTGTACGTCTCTAGAATTTTATCCCTTCATGGTGTTCCTTGGGAAATCAATTCTGATTGTGGTAGCCTTTTCACCTCTAGATTTTGGGGAAGCTTTCAGAATGCTATGGGAACTCATCTCTCCTTTAGTACAGCTTTCCATCCTCAGTCTAGTGGTCAAGTCGAAAGGGTTAACCAAATTCTTGAAGAAATGCTCAGAGCTTGTGTTATCTCATTCGGAAAGAATTGGAAGAAGTCTCTGCCATTCGCCGAATTTGCTTATAACAATAGTTTCCAATCTAGTCTGAACATGGCTCCTTTTGAACTCCTATATGGACAACGATGTCGAACACCCCTAAACTGGTCAGAAACCGGTGAAAGAAAATTCTTTGGACCGAATATGATCAGGGAAGCAGAAGAGCAAGTTCGCATTGTTCGTGATCAATTGAGAGAAGCCCAGTCTCGTCAAAAAAGCTACTATGATCGTCATCATAGGCAAGAGAGCTACAATCTGGATGAGAAGGCTTACCTTCGGGTTACTCCTTTGAAGGGAACCCAACGTTTCGGTATCAAAGGCAAGTTGGCCCCACGTTACATCGGACCTTTCCGCATTCTTGCTAAACATGGAGAAGTTGCCTACCAACTTGAACTACCCCCGCACCTTTCCCGAGTACATGATGTATTCCATGTGTCACAACTCAGGCGTTGCTTCAAAGACCCCATCCGCGAAGTCGACCATGAAACGCTTGATCTCCAAGATGACCTTTATTATCGAGAGTACCCCGTTCGTATTCTTGATTCCGCAGAGCGTGTCACTCGTCGTCATAAGATTAAGTTTCTGAAAGTGCAATGGTCACACCGCTCTGAGAGAGAAGCCACGTGGGAAAGAGAAGACCGTCTCCGTGCCGAGTATCCCTCCTTCCTCCCGCAGACTTCTGAATCTCGGGATGAGATTCTTTTGAGTGGGGGCGAGTTGTCACAACCCCAAGTTAGGTATGTGCTAGGAGTAGCAAGTCACCTTGCATCATGTTAAAAATTTCAAAACAAATCATTTGAAATCAAATTCAAATGGAAAATGGGAGAAGGAACACCCCCAGATGAATTAATTCAAAAGGCCAGAAATAAATCTTCTCCAAAAATTCATGTTTGATTTTTGAAAAGTCTTATAAATGAGTGTGATCACATATCAAGTGATGTGGGACCCACCCCATGCTCATGGATTTTTCAAATATTCAAACAGGACCTTGGAATTAATCAAAAACCCCAATTTGATTTAAAAATTCAAATGTTTTGAATTTTGAAAACTGCCAAACTTTACAAGTGGCTGGCCTAATATATTATGAGGCCATGTAAAAAGTTTTAGCAATTACTAAAATGCCTAGCTATTTATTTAGCACAGCAAAACAAATTAACATAAAAGAAAAATAGAAAAGAAATAATAAAAAGGAGAGGGCTCACCTGCAAAGTGGCCCATCTCATCCCCCAGCCGGCCCAAGCCCACCTGGAGAGCTTGTCATCTTCCCTAGGCAAGCGAGCACGCTGCTGCGTGCCGGCCATGCCGAGGCCGCCGACGCCACCGCGACGCCCTGGCCACGCAGCTGCTTCCCCGCCGTCTTCTACGTGTCCTGGAGACGCCCAGAAGCCTCCCCGATCCATTCCCCTCCTCCCAGTGCCTATCCATCCCTATCCTTCCCTCCCATGAGCTTCCCCGAGAGCAGACGCAGGCCATGGCGATGGAAACTCGCAGCCCGAGCCCGAGCTAGGCCCCCGGATCGTGTCCTTCCTCTTCGCCGTCCTCGACTTCGTCTCTCTACAAGAAATCAAGATCCCGGAGCCCTCCTAGTCGTCGGAATCGTCACCAAGAGCTCGCCGGATCCGCCGCTCGTCGCCGTTCAATACTCCGTCTACGTTCCCTCCGCGACTCCGTCGACTACCTCGTCGTGTTCCCTGTAGCCAGGGGAGCGTTTCCCCCAAGCTCACAGCGCCCCTCCCTCCTTCTAGCCCGATTCGCCATGGGAGTCGTGGCTCCTCGTCGCCGGTGTGCTCGTCAACGAGCACCCGTGAAACAAAAAAACTCGAGAACCTGTCCGTCATCTTCACTGTGACCTCACGCGTCGAATGAGATAGCGCCTGCTTGTTTTGGTGCACTATGGCGACGTTTGTCTCTTCGCCGGGCTTCTGTTTCCGCCGGCGTGGTCACCGTCGTCGCTATGGTCATCACCTTGGACGCCCGCGTGCACCAGGCGACGTGCGAGAGCATGGGCTACGTCCCCGTGGTCTCAGCACATCGAATGGTGGCCAAGAGAGGAAGAGAGCAGAGCGCCGCCGCGGATTTGGTCGCCGGCGACTAGCCTCCGGCGAGATGACGTGGACGTCATTAGTTTAAGTGCTAATGCCCCCCTCAGAGACACTTACACGTGGGCCCTAGCCCCTAATTAACCCACTGTTAATTAAAACAAATCGGGAGTTAACACTGAGAGGCTGACAGCCCTGGCCCACAGGTCAGTTTGACCAGAGTCAAACCCCTGACGCCAGCATAACATCAAAGTGACGTAGTAAATGTTTATTTGATTTTAAAACAATTCTAGAAAATCCAGAAAATGAATTAAACTTTGGAAATTCATAACTAATTCATTTTAACTCCAAATTTAACATATAATATATGAAAAATGATCAGGAGAAAATAATCTATCCAGTTATACAACTTTCAACTATGTTTGAGTTGAATTTAAAATGGGACCAGTAGCATTTGCTATTTGGTTTAATTGGAATTTAATCAAATTAAATTCAAATGCTTTTGCAATTTGAACCTTAGCAACATGCCACATTTCACGAGAACATCAGAGGCATATCATACACATTTGAAGATGAGTTACATTGATCAAACAATAGCATTTTCAACTTGGCTAAATTGAATTCAAATTGGAGTTTGAATTTGCAATTCATTTGTAATATACTCCATTTAAATGGAATTGCCTCATACATGAGAAGCAAGCAAACCAAGTTTCAACCTTCAACCATGTGCTTGTGCATTGTATTTACATTGCTACCTTGTTTGTTGTTTGTCGAGTAGAAGTTGAACCGGAACAGGAGGCTGCCCCCTTCGTTGAAGATCCCGAGACTGAACCTCGTCAGCAAGGCAAGCAAACCCCCATTGATCATGTCGATAAAATCCCACTTCCCTCTCATGTCTCGCTTATGCATTGTATAGGATGATTACCATGCTACGTTTCTACCGCATAGATGAACCCATTCCTTTGCATGACCTATCATTTGTCACAGTAGTAAGCAAACCACAATCCTAGCAAATGTAGGAGTTGGTTGATATCATGTGGCCCCTGCAATTGTTACTGCTTATTGCATGCTTAGAGTGATAAAATGTTGTTACTGTTATGTGAGTCGGGATGGTAGTGATCATGTTGATGATGGTGGAAATGTGTTGGTGAATCTACACTAATACAAGGTGAACGATGAGAGGCTATGTAGGAGTAAACAGTGGGTTGTCTCGTTGAACACCGCCCTAAGTCCGAGTTCTTGTGTGGTGATCCAAGATGAAGAGTACAACCACACATTAGGCTCACTGACCCCTCTCAACCTATTAACTCATCCCTTTCGATGTCCAGATGTCGCAATAGTTCGGAGTTCTGGTAGGTTTGTTGCGTGGCTGCTAAGTGAGAGAACGACTCAACCGAGACCGGCTTATGCACCACGCACACATCATCTGGGTCCACTTCGGTAAACCGGCCGAGTTCACGATAGTGGTAGCCAACCCAGATAGGCGGATTTCTTGGACTAAATCGGCTATGAGGTAACAGTTGTTGTGTGCATCCTCGCTGACACCCCTGGAATGGTGTCGAGATCAAAGGCGGTAACTGATGATCATGTGTGTGTAGCGGTACACCCCTGCAGAATTAACAAAACTATTCGAATAGCCGCGTCCGCGGTAAGGGACTGCTTGGAAAGCTTAGCTTGATTATTAGACAACTTGAACTGGATACTTCTAAAACTTACCAAGATAAGCGTGAGTGCTATGGCGTGCTTTCTCGTGGGGAAGTCGAGGAAGGAACCATAGTGGTGTAATTGATTGGAGATGTAGTGGACTCGTGTCCGCTTCTTACCTCAAGTCTGGTACTCGTAGTTCAGGACTAGCCAAGTCAAAGCTGGCACTTCTGCAATTGAACCCCACCTCCCTTTACCTTGATACAAGTGCATGAGTAGTATAGCTCCTATGCAAGTCTTGCTGAGTACGACTTTGTACTCACGTTTTCTTATTCTATGTTTTAGATGAACCCACTGACCCCGAAGGTGGATTCTTCCTCAAGCTCGACGACTGAGGACCATGCTAGTGTAGTCCCAGTCAGCAGACTGGTTCCCTCGTGGAGGGCTTTGTGTTTAAATAAGGCTTCTTAAGCCATTTGTTAAGTTTGTCTGTAATCAGACCTACTCTGCTTCCGTTGAATGTTGAAATGTTGGATCACATACTTGTGATCTCTGTGTGCACTCTGTGAAAGTTATCAATAAAATGTATACTTTGTAGAGAATTGCAATGATACCTGTTGTTCATACAAGGCATGTGTGCTGCGTGTATGTTTATAACATGCATGTCTTTGTATGGGTTTTCTAGACCTTAGTTGTGATCTGGCTGGCGTTCTTTTATACACCAAGTGGCCCTTAGATTTGCGCAGCTTGGGGCATCGCGATGCGATTGCTCGAGACTCTGCCTCGTGCACACTTTGTTGTATGATCCAGCCCGCCCTAGACCCCGACTAAGTGATCGGGCTGGAGTAAGTCTATGTAAGAGCTATGAGATAGTCGATAGTATGGTTGAGGCGAATTGTCTGTGAATATGGGAGTGCATCACCCATATTATTTAGACTTGTGTGCGGACGATGAGGACATCTCAGTTGATCATCCGGCCTGGATGGGATGCCCCTCACGTACGATGCTTTCCGAGAACGTTCTGTGCTTGGCCTTGTCTGCTTAGACAAGTGGGTACGGTTCTCGGCTCTCCATATGACTATGTCGTAGTGGGACTTGCATACGCTAACCCCGGGTCCCGACATAGAACAGGTTGTATGATGGAATCAAAGACAAGAAGGACATGATGAAGACGGAAAATATTATAATGCGAAGGCAATGACTCAAAGAAACACGGAAAAAATCCGACGGCATAACGGCTACACCGGGATGGAAAACAAGAAAACCTCGAGAAGATGGGACATAACTTCTTCAAGGAACTCAAAGACACGAAGACTCTGGACAACAACAACAATCCTACGGCTACAAAGAAGAAATCAACGAGATGTTCTAGTCAGACATAGATGAGCCTAGTCTTATCTTCCCGCAGAAAAGATGAGGTTGACTAAGAACTCAGATCGATGAGGATAAGGAGAAAAAGAAGCCTTACGTTGTTCCCTTATACCCAGAGTAACTATATAACTATAGAATGCTAGATTCGACTTCGACCAAGGGTTTTATAATCCTACAGACAGTCTTGCTCTGATACAAAGTCTATCGGACCCGGAATAGGCGTATGTAATTCCAGTCACGATGCAATCACATGGAGAGCCGAGAGTCGTACCCACTTGTCTAAGAAGACAAGGACAAGCACAGAACACTCTCGGAAAGCATCGAACGTGAGGGGTATCCCATCCAGGCCGGATGATCAACTGAGATGGGTCCTCATCATTCGCTCACAAGTCTAAATGCTTATGGGTGGTGAATCCCATACTCATAGACAAGTCACCTCAACCATATTATCGATTGAATCCTAACTCTTACATAGACTTACTCCAGCCCGATCACTTAGTCGGGGTCTAGGGCGGGCTCGATCATACAACAAAGTGTGTGCGTGACAGAGTCACGAGAAATCGCATCGCGATGCCCCAAGCTGCGCACATCTAAGGGTCACTTGGTGTATAAAAGACCGCCAGCCATATCACAACTAAGGTCTCCAAAACCCATACTAAGACATGCATGTTATAAACATACACGCAGCACACATGCCCAGTATGAACAGGAGGTATCATCACATAACTCTACAAAGTGTATCTTTATTGACTTACACATAGAGCATACAACGATCACATGTCTGTGACCGTCATTACATCATACAATGAAGGAAATTAGGTCTGAGTACAGACAAGTTTAACAAATGACTTAGAGAAGCCTTGTTCAACATACATGCCCTTCCACGAGGGACCAGACTACTGTCTAGAACTATACTAGCTTAGTCAACGTCGAGCTCCAGGAAGGTGACTCCGTCGGGGTTCGGGTTCTCATCTAAAACATAGAATAAGAAAACGTGAGTACAAAGTCGTACTCAGCAAGACTTACATAAGAACTATACTACTCATGCTCAAGTTCAAGGTAAAGGGAGGTGGGGTTCAAAATGCAGAAGTGCCAGCTTTGACTTGGCTAGTCCTGTACTACGAGTACCAGACTTGAGGTAAGAAGCATACACGAGTCCACTATCAAGTCTCCAACCAATACACCACTATGGTTACTTCCTCGACTTCCCCACGAGGAGCACACCATAGCACTCACTCTTATCTTGCAAATTTTAGAAGTATCCATTCAAGTTGTCTAATAATCAGGTACAGGTTCCAAGTAGTCCATGACCGCGGATGGGGCTATTCGAATAGTTTTTTTCACCTTGCAAGGGTGGAAGCTACACACACATGACCATCGGTTACCGCCTTTTTCTCGCCACCGTTCAAGAGGTTACAGCGAGGATGTTCACCACGACACTTCGCTCACAACCGGTCTATTCCAGGAGTCGACTATCTGAGTTGCCTCCGCTCAAGAGCCCGGCCGGATAAACGAAACGGACTCAAACAATGCAAGTGACTGAGACGCCACCTTTGGCAGATGGTTTTCCTGCCTCACAGGTGCACCCACATATCTATATGATGCAACCATTCCTTTATTCTTTTTCTATGCACATGCCACAAGGAAAGCCCGAACTAATGTGACTCCTGGAAGTCAACACAGATCAAGGTACTAGGCCGAGAGGGGTCAGTGATCCGAATGTGTGGTTGTACTCTTTGTCTTGGATTACCATACAAGAACTCGGTGCTTAAGGCGGTGTTCAACGAGACAACCCACTGTGTACTCCTACACAGCCTCTCATTGTTCACCTTGTATTAGGGTGGATTCACCAACACGTTATCATCAGCATCACTGTGATCATCCATCCCGACTCACATTCAATGTAACCTCATTGTACCACTAAGCAGTAACAGTTGTAGGGGCCACATGCTCATCATTGAACTCCTATATCTGCTATGATTGTGGTTTGCTTAATACAGTGACAAAATGATAGGTCAGGCATCGGAATGAGTTCAACTATGCTAAAGAACGTGTCTCTGTGATCTCCTAAACATGCATAAGCGAGACTGAGAGGGAAGTGGCATTTTATAGATATGATCAATGGGGGTTTGCTTGCCTTGCTGACGATACACGGGTCTTAACGGTTGTCTTCTTCTTCGGGGGTGATCACCGTCTCGGAGGCACAGTTACCGGCACAATCATCAACAAGAGGGGGGGGGAACATTGAATTTAAATGCACAAGCACATGATAATGTTGTCCATGATGTGAATGGTACTGGTTTGTAGCAAATTCAATTTAAATGAAGGGTATTGCATTTGAAATGCAAATTCAAACTCCATCTATGACTTTCAAATTAGCCCATTTGTATTTGCTAGTGTTTGAACATTGTAAACTATTTTGAAATGTGTATGATATGCCTCTGATGTTCAAGTGATGAAGATTGCATTGCATTGGTTGAAGTTGGAGTAGCATTTGAATTTAATTTTAATTAATTCCAATTAAACCAAATAGCAAAAGCTACTGGTACCATTTTAAAATCAACTCAAACATAGCTGAAAGTTGTATATTTGGATAGATTATTTTCTCCTGATCATTTTTCATATATTATAAGTTAAATTTGGAGTTCATATGAATTTTCTATGATTTTCTAAAGTTTCAACTATTTTCTGGATTTTCTGATTTTCTGTAATTCTTTTTAATCCATTTATTGCATCAGCATGATGCAAGCATGAAATCAGCATGGGGCTGACAGGTGGGTCCACCCTGTTATTGGCCCACTATTAAACTATGTTTAGATTTAAATTAAACAGAGGTTTAGGGGGGGCTGGCCCCACTTGTTAGTGAGTGATTACGGGGATTAAGCCCCTAATCTCTCTGACGCGTGGGCCTCGCCGGAATCCAGCCGGCGGAGACCTCAAACCGCGGCGGTTCTCACTGGTCAGGGCCTCTCCGGCCACGAGAGCGCGTGGGGAAGGCACGGGCGTGTGCCTCGTTCTCTCCTGCATCGAGTGGTGCCAATGGGGTGTCTCCGGGAGGCTTGTAGCCACGTCGGCGACGGCGGTGAGCGGCGGCCGTGGACCGACCTCTCCGGAATTCCGAACCCGGCCATGAGAGAGAGCAAGGGAGGGGCGTTCGACGGTGTAGCTCACCCTGAACACGAAGGAAGGCTCGGGGGAACCAGTGGTGCAGCGCAGGCGACGAATTAGTCGGGGAAGTCTGCGGCGGCCGGTGGTGAAGAACTCGAAGTAGTCGTCGTTGTCGGCGTCCTCGGCTTTAATTGGAGCTGCGGCTCGAAGAAATCGTCGCCGGGGAACCTCCTAGACAACATGGGGCGGCGAGAGGGGCTTGGTGGCCGCGTGGAATCATCGTCGACGCTCCGCTAGGGTTTGGTGGTGCACAGAAATGGCGACGAGCGACGCGAGAGAGAGGACAGAGAGAGGGGGAAAGACTTCGGGGGCCTTCCAGGCGTCCACGGCGAGGGGGAAGAGGGAGGTGGCCGGCTGCCGTGGCATGGCCGCCACGCAGCTCCCAGCCTTCCCGGCGCGGGGTTGAAGACGACCCTGCCCCTGGTGGGCTGGGCCGGCTTGCTGTCCAGGCTGGGCCACATGGGACAGAAGCACAGGGGTCTCCTCTTTTCTTTTTCTTCTTCTTTTCTTTTTCTGTTATTTTGTTTTTCTCCAAAAAATAGCAGAGCATTTTTATTAAATGCCCAAATAATTTGATAAATCCTAGGTGACCAGTAGCAAGTGACTTGTAGAATTTGAGCATTTTTGAAATTCAAAAAATTTGAATTTCAATTCAAATAGGGGTCAAATTTAATTTCCAAGGCACATTTTGAATTTTAGAAAATTCCTTTGGACTTGGGAATGAACCCAAACCACTTTTGCAATGATCAACATCATTTATAGGAATTTTCCAAACACTCAAATGATTTTTGGAAAAAAAAATTATCTGGCCATTTATTTAAATTCTTCCGGGCTTTTCTTTTCCCCATTTTTGAATTTATTTTTGGATTTTTCACATGATGCAAAGAGGAACTCAAACCCTAGCACTTACCCTAGTTGCGGTTGTGACAACCTAGGACCCCATTCTCAACCGAAACGGAAATTAATCGACATTTCGGGAGTAAGGGGTAATTTTTTGTACCTGCACAAAGAAGGCCTACATATAGGCACAACAAGTTTATAGGCACAACCAGGTGCACAAGGTCAAGTGACAAGTGTAAGAAAGGGTAAACAAGTGTATTTCCTAGACAGAATCATGGCGTGTTTAAATTCAGTTTATAAGCATACAAGGCAGCAACTAGACTGGCTCCTCTCACAATTAGTTGTCATCACTTTTAATATAATGCTTACTTGGAAAGGAATTAGCTAGACATGCGCACATGCTGAAGTTGACAATACTGAAATGAGTTTGAACTGTTTGAGGTTTCACAAATGGATAGCACACCAGCAAACAAAATTAATTTAACAAGTAAAAGGAGACTAAGGATGAATTGATAAGTTGTGATGCTTGATTATTATTCTTGCTTATGATTCACTAATTCCCTACATACAGAAAGCATCTACTTTTTACATCTTTAGCTAGAGAGTAGTAGCCATATCACTGAAACAAGACCAATAGAACAAAAGGAACCCAGGCATAAGAATATTTAGTACTTCCTCCGATCCATATTACTTGTCCTAAAATTAATGTATGTATCACTAAAATGCATCTAGATACATTCATTTTAAGACAAGTAATATGGATCGGAGGGAGTATAAAAATCTTGCTCATTGCATCACTGAAAAAGACCAAAAAAGGACAGATTTAATGAGGAAAAATCACTTGTCGGTGGTTGGTGTTTGCTGGCTTATGGCTTATGGCTAATTCAGTACACAACAATCATTTATAGCAAGCAAACAACATTACATTTGGATAATTTCAGTTCAAGACCACATTAAATTATTCATGTATTTATGTATACTTATATAAATAATAGCATATGATCTAGTGGATCATTAGTATACACCAAGCATGACTACAACGCCAGGAAATTATTCATGTATTTATGTAGACTTATATAAACAATAGCATATGATCTAGTGGATCATTAGTATACACCAGGAACCAACAGAAACACCAGCTGCATCTTAATACAACCTTAAGCATAGCAAGTGTATATGCAGTGAGGTATATCCATGTATATATATCCTCAGACATTCATGGAGAAAATAGCAACACATGAATAAGAGTATGGTGGTGAGTGAAAATCACCAGAGAGCTCAATGAAGAATTATAGTAACAACATAAGCTAACATAACACATTGAACCTATGAATAAATTAGAGTGTGACCACAAGAAGCTACTACCCAGAACCACAAACCAATTTGAACTCAACTAGTAATGCACCATAATCAAGTACAAGTACTAGATCCTATACATAATTAACAACATAAGTATTACTTGCATCAGGAGAACTGATTACAGTCCTTCAAGCAAACAGTAGAAACCATCATAATTAACAACAGAAGTATTATTTGCCTAGGGCCTCTCTTTTCCAAAGAGAGTTCATCGGAACTTCACAGGGGAGGGGGAGGAGGAGGAGCTCACCGGTGGCGAGGCGGCGGCGGGACGGAGGCCTCGATGGAGGAGAGGCGGTGTACCCCTCTGCGTGGAGGAGGTGGTCGATCTGCGAGGGGGCACGGGGCGAGAGAGAGAGGGATAGAGAGAGGGAGGGAGAGAGGGAGGGAAGGGGAGGCTTACCGGAGCAGGGTCGCCGGAGACGGGGTTGTGGGGTTGCCGGAGGGGGCGGCGCGGCGGGGCGATCATGGGAGGGGAGGCTCAATCTACTGCTGAGGAGGGGCGCGCATGGTGAGAGAGAGGGAGAGAGAGGGAGGGATGGAGAGAGAGGGAGGCCACCGGAGCGAGGTCGCCAAAGAAGGGATGGGATCGGGCCGGGGAGAAAGTGTGGGGTGAATAGGGTTGCGGGGGTGGGGGTGGGGATCAATTAGGGCTACAACATAGTAATGGCGCACATTTTAGGGGTTCGCCATAAGATTAAGGATAGCAATGGTGCACTTTTTTCCTGGTGCTCCATTACCATTAGTAGGAATAGCTGGTTAAAAGAGTTGCTCGTGTGGCTAGGATACAACCACTCACTTAGCCCAGTGGTAGGTCCCTTGATACATAAACCAAGCAACCCAGGTTCAAATCCTGGCACCCTCATTTTTTGCACTTTTTTATAAAATTTATTTTAACCTTATCATAAACATCCGAACACTTTAAAATAAGCACATGCTAATTAATTTTATACAAAGACGGTAATTATAATTAATTATGTAGTATATTTAAAATAATGACATGTCCATCTCACGTGGGGTTATGACAAAAGATTGACATGAAATAACATTCATCAAACTAAGATTGAGATTGCATGTAAAATAATGTTTTAAAAGATCTCAATCACAATAGAGAATCATATCTTTACAATGCTCATAAATGACATGGTTTAAATCAAGTGACATGAAATAACAATCATCAAAGATTGAGCTTGGTACTGACACACACGCACACACGCGGCAAGCATGTCATGATTGGATCTTACATATCAATTTTCACAATCTTTTTGCCCTTCTTTTTCGCGTTTGCATAATTTAGCCCCGGAACCCCTTGATTTCTTCTCTTGAACGGGCGAACGCCTTTATGTAGGGTGGTCTTGCTTCTTCTTGATTTTTATGGTACTGTATCATCGTCGTCGTCATCTTCAATCTTCGGGTCTCCGTACTTGTCAAACTCTTGCTCGTTGGTGGCTCCATCCATTCCGATGATGTTCTTTTGCCTCTCCGCAGGACAACACGACTGGGCTTTGACGGGTCGGTAATGAAAAAGGATTTGTCCACTTAGCTAATTAGTACCCATGGCTCATTTATCGCGGTGATGTTTGTGGCTGCGGCCTTGGATTTGGCTTCGGGTATAACCATGGTGGTGAAATACTGGCTTTCTTTTACGCGGAACATAGGCACCTTCTCTCCAGCGTAGCTGAGATCCCAGATCTCCTGGATCCTTCTGTAGTATCGTTTCTTGACTTTACCGGTGTAGGTTTCCATCGTTGCCCCGGAGTTCTGATAATCGCTCTTCATGTCCTTTTCCTCGGTGTAGAATGTGTAGCCGATGATATCGTACGCCTGATATGTCATCAGGTTGTGCTCGGCACCCTGTGAAAAGGCGAATACGAGTTTTTCTTCCTCGGAAGAGTCCTCATGTGAAGGGTACGATAGGAGCTTGTCCTTGAACCAATGCGTGAAGCATGAGTTGTGCTCTTTGAGTACATATCCATCCGTCCAATGTTGGCCTCGGTCATTGTACGTCTTCTCAATTGAGGTTTTGTGTTGTACCACCCAAGGATCGACCAAGTCAATGTGTTGCAGCGCGACTAGGTTTACTCTTTCAAAGTCAGCGATTCGATCCTGGAAGTCGACATGCATTTCGCGGCGACCCTCGCGGTGACCACATCCAGCGAGCCTGTCGAGGTGCCTGTTGACGGACAGACCAACGGGGTTATCGATGCCTAGATAATTTGTGCAGAATGAGATGCACTCCTCGGTCAGAAAGCCCTGGGCTATTCTTCCATATGGATGAGCCCTTTCTTTCGGCCCATATTTGGTCTTTTCTGGCATGTTGAGCAGGGTAGCAAACAGAATCTCGCACACATTCTTCGTGATATGCATGCCATCAAGGCTGTTCGGCACACCGAGGATGTTCCAGTACGACATGTCCCAAAAAACAGACTTCGTTTTCCATACCTTCAGCAGCGGATCTAGCGCATTTCGCTTAGAATTGATCTTTCCGGGAGGTGGGCACTCTTTCCAATGTTTTAACAGAATGTCTATTTCAGTGCCCTCCTCCTACGTGGGGCCTTTCGGGGTTCGGCTGTTCCGTCGAACAGATTCTTGCATTTTCTCCATGGGTCATTGTGAGGAAGACATCTTCTATCTCCCATGAACATGGTTTTTGAAGACCCGGGATCCTTAGGAAGCTCGTGATATGGTGTGTCGTCCATGCACCTAGCGCATCCACAGTGTCCGTGGACCACCTGTCCCGCGACATATCCTAAACCGAGATAGTCGTGCACCGTCGTGAGCACTGCGACTTTCATAGGGAAATATTTTCCTCTATAGCATCCCACGTATTGACTGGCGTTCTCCATAGCGTATCTAGCTCCTCTTTCAGGAGCCCCAGATACTGATTGAGGTTGCTTCCTGGTTGTTTCGGCCCGTCAATTATCACACTCATGTGCATGTACTTCCTCTTCATGCACTCCCAGGGGGGGATGTTGTACATGCACACAAACACTGGCCAGGTGCTATGTGTGCTACTCTGGTTGCCGAAAGGATTGAATCCATCGGTGCTCGTGACCAACACTACGTTCCTTAGATCCTTCCCGAAGTCCTTCTCAAAGTTCAACGGCTCCCACTGGGTCCCATCAGAAGGGTGACCCAACATCTTGTCTTTTTCTGGATCATTTTTTCCAGCTTCTTCCTTTTTCTGCTTCCTTTCCGCATGCCAGCTCATGAGCTTAGCTTGCCTAGGGTCCGCGAAATAACACTGCAGACGAGGAATGATCGGAAAGTAGCACACATTTTTTTGAGGATCTTTCTTCTTCTTATATCGACTGGCTCCGCACTTCGGACATACGGTGGACTCCGCGTACTCATGCCGATAAATGATGCAATCGTTAACGCAGACATGGTATCTAACATGCGGTAAATCTAGAGGACACATGATTTTCTTCGCCTCATTGGAACTGGCCGGTCACGTGTTCCCCTTGGGAAGACGTTCTTGCCAGAATGACATGTTTTCGTCGAAGAAGGTGTCGGTCATTTTGTGTTTTACTTCCATCTCCACAGCCATTAGCGCTACTTTCAGGCGGGTATCTTCGGGATTTCATCCTTCATACAATGGAGTAAACGCTTCCATCTCAAGTTGAGTCAGCTTGGCTTTCTCTTGGGCGGCAGCTCTTGCGTTATTACTCGCCTCGTTCAGAAGCAAATCTTGAAGATGAGGGTCCTGCATCCAGTCCATCGATGATGGTCCATTTTCATCTTCTCCAGCATCTTCATCTTCATGATGATCATGTCCTTCATCTTGATCTTCCTCATGATCATGTCCGTCATCTTCTACATGATGATTGTGTCCTGCATCGTGATCATGTCCGGGAGATTCTTCGTCTTCTCGCCCGTCCTCGGAGCTATTTCTGCTTACTGTTGCCCGGCCATCATGGATGAATTCATAATCTCCTTCGTCACCTTGCCACCGACAGCCATCCATGAAACCACGCGTGAGCAGGTGCCCCTTTATGGTTTTCAAATCCGGGTCCAAAAGGCACTTCATATTGCATATTCGACACAAACATCTTATCTCTGTCTCCTTCTTTTGAATCATCTCGGCCTTCGCGGAGCTCAAAAAACTTTCCACGATGCCTCCGGTCATCTTGCGAACCATGGTCGCCTGCGGGGCATAGAGCAAATTGTTATTTTAGAACCAATTTTTTTGGCATGACCTTGCCTAATTATTAGGAAAAAAAGAATGCAAAGTGTGCCAAATTTTCGCCGAAAAAGAAATGAATCAACATTCCGGCAAAATATTGGCAACTATCGCATTGTGAGGTACCTGCAAACGCACGTACATACATATCCCATGATCATCACACACCCATACATATATACCCCATGATCATCACATCACACATACATATATACCCCATGATCATCACATCACACCACACATATACACCGACAAAAAGTATGTTCGAGAGAGAACAAACTAGATCTACACAACAATAAAGAGATATACCTTACATACCAATGAAAAAAGGAGATACAACTACTTATTTTGGGTAGATCTATGGTGTAAATAAGGTGAGGAGAAGGAAGGAACCGAGAGAAGCTAGTTGCAGGTGGAGGTGGAGAAAGTTAGTGTGGTAGGGTGGCTGCCAAAATATCTAGCTGCTCCTAGACTTAGTAATGGCGCACGTTCACCAATATGCGCCATTACTAACTATGGCAGCTAATGGCGCATGTCCCAGGGGTTCGCCATTACTAACACTGGGAGAGGTGGTCCTGGGTCAGAGGGGGGGGGGACCAGCATAGCAATGGTGCACCTCACAGATATGCGCCATTAGTGACTTATGGCGCACTTTCAAGAAGTGCGCCATTACTAAGTTAGGGGAAAGGTGGTCCCAGGTCAGAGAGGGGGGACCAGTATAGTAATGGCGCACGGATCAGATATGCGCCATTAGCATCCCTGGTGCCTTATGGCGCACGTTGAAGAAGGGCGCCATTGCTAAGTTAGGGGATGGGGGCTGGTCCAGGAGCGAATTGGCAGTGGCGCACTTTTGGGAACATGCGTCGTTTCTACTTTGGGCAGTAATGGCGCACCTTGTCATGGTGCGCCATTACTATTTAGTAATGGTGCACTGCACAGGTGGTGCGCCATTAGTGTCCATATTACCTATATCCATTTTTCCAGTAGTGGTAGTTAATTCAATGGGACCCAATTGAATACCACACGCGGTTAGGCACGCTCGTTAAGAGACACAATACCCGGAACTCAGATCCTAGGTGACTCGAAGGGAACAAAGCATCAAGGCGGGAGAGCCTGACCTTCCACCCTTCGTCGAATATAGTCAACATCATAATAATCATATCATCCACAAACATATAATAGTGTGATAGCCCAATCCAAGGAGTAACAAGGTAACTTAGATACCATCCTAAGCATGCATACTAAGAAGTGGTTACGCAAGCAAGATACATGGCTAAACAACGGTTTGCTGGGATGTGGGGAACATGGATATTTGGGTTTATTTGAGAGGCATGAATATGAGGTGGTAGGATCAAGCAATCGTTCTATCCTATACCTAGTTAATGCAAGTTGAAATCTATAAAGCATGATATATGCCCCCCTAACTTGTTGAGAAGATGATTCCAAAGTGTAGGTGATCGCAAGCTCGCATCATCACCGAGAGTACCTGCGGGAGCACAGAAGAAGGAAACACTGGAAAGAAATCAACGAAGATGCATCTATTACTACGAGGCAATCACAGACAAGAAAAGATCAAGAAGGCAACACAAAGCATGGCAATACAATACGGATCTACCGTCGAGAGCAGTTACTAACAGGTTAAGTGAAGTATTTGTCACGCACGACGATTCTGCACATTTACGATGGTTCAAGTTGTTTAGCTACACAACATGAGGAAAGTTTGTTAACATGACATCTCGCACAAGCATGGCATGTCACACAATCAGGGCAAAAGGTGAAGCATAAATTATGCTATCTATGCTAGTCAATTTTAAATGAGGTAACACCCTAAACATGGAAAACTGCTAAGTACCCCATCACATTTATAGTTTTACAACGGTTCTTCTCTAAACCACATTTTATGTTTGTTAACAACACCAACCAATAGCATAATCATATTTTACACAAAATTCTAGTCAAGTTACATATAAAGAACATTTTAATCGGAGTTACGATTATTAAGTTATCGCCTATTACAATTTAGAGTGGCATGCTATGTAAATAGCAGTGGAACAACATGTAGACAAGTGCAAACATGGCATAGGACAACATGTTATTAATCTAGACAAAATTCTAAGAAAGTTTCATGTAGGACGCGTTGCAATACGAGCTATTGTTCACGGATACAAGCATCGCCAAACACTATATTTTTCTGTAATTATTTAGTGTGCAGATAATATATAAACGTTCACTGGGCCGAAACAGAGGCAAACAGGCCTAACATGGGAGCGCTAGATACTATACGACGCTCAGGGAGAAGCAGAGAAACAACTTAATTGGGACAAGCCCACTACTGCGCAGAAAATAAAAGGAAAGGTTGGGGGGGGGGCTCACCTTGCGGGCCGAGCGCAGCAGCAGGGTGGGCGAGGGATTCCAGAGCCACGCCCTAGGCGAGAGGAGCGCCGTTGGAACGCGGGACAGCTGGGACTTGGCGCTGGAGTGGGCTGCGGGGACGAGGTCGGCCCACGTCACGGAGGTCAAGGCGAGCAAGCGAGCTCGCACGGAGGCTTTGTACTCCCGACGAGCAGGGGCGGCGGCTAGAGGTAGGTGGAGGGTTAGGGTAGGCTAGCGTTGCTCCAAAGGGAAAGGGGTTGCCTTCCTTTTATAGAAGATGCTTGGGGAAGGCTAAATCGGCTACAATAGGCTGTTTTGAGCTAGTATTGGGCCTAGTTTTAGTGTGGGTGTGCTGGCAGATTACAAAAACACCCCTTGTTTTAATACCCGCGTCTACGTCGCACGTTCTGACCGCACTGTCTCCGTATGTCCTCTGATTCAGATGAGACCTCGAACCACACGCTCCATGTAGCGAGCCGATGATGTCTACCACACTTCATACCCATTCTGAGAACATTGACTAACTTCCAATAAAATAATCCATTTACTTAATAAATGGGATTTTTGTTCCATTGCCGAAAGCTGGCCTTGTGCCGGAGGTTGCGACGGTGATCGCGTAAGTACCCTGTGCCGCAACAAGGTCGTGTGCCAGGTGGATGGGTTTGGACTCACATGCCAGTACGAGAAAGAGGGGGAAGTATAAGCACCAATTAATAAATTGGCGAAACAAATAATACAAACAACTCTAACAATCAACAAAATAAAATAAAAAGCAAATTTATTAATTAGGGTGGAAATTCTGGGTTTTACAATACAACACCACCAAAAAGGGATCTCGTCCCGATATCCAGGCTGGTCCGGGGGAGGGGGAGAGAAAAGAGAGACAACGTTCCTCAACACCACCAACAAGAGACTCTGCTCCATGTCGACGACGAACTTCCATTGAGATAAATTTCCGCAAAGAGATAACAACGTCGGAGAACGAAGCCATGATACGTCCAAAACGTATCTATAATTTCTGCTTGCTCCATGCATGTTTTGTGTGATATTGCTATGTTCTAGACACACTTTCATACACTTTTGATCATATTTGGACTAACCTATTAACTCAGTGCACCCCAGTGCCAGTTCCGGTTTTCTGCTGTTTTTCTATTTCAGTTTTCCCCAATATAAAAAGTGCCAGGAAAATTCTGGAAAATTCAGATAAAAAATCAGCGTGGAGAAAGCTTCGCGAAGAGCCCGGGAGGGGCCAGAGGGGAGCCAGGGGGGCCCAGGAGGCCACCCGACGCGGCCCCACCCCTGGCCGCGCCAGGCGGGCGCCTGGGGCCCCTGGTCCACCTCTGGCTGCCCCCCTTCTCCTATTTATTCTCCTTCACGGGAAAACACCAGAAGAGGAACCCTATTCCGCGAACTCGCCTCTGTTCCGCCGCCTTCGCGCTTCCAAAGATCGGGAGCACCAGAAGACCTCTTCCCGGCACCCTGCCGGAGGGAGGATTGACCTTCGGGAGTCTCCTCTCCACCATGGATGCTCCCCGGATGTCTCGTGAGTAGTTTTCCTTGGACCATGGGTCCGTGATCAGTAGCTATGTGATGTTCTCCTCCCCTCTTTGATCTTCATTGTTTAGACCTAGTGAGCTGCCCTACATGATCGAGGCACCTTTGTATTATTTCTTCTATTGCTATGTTGAGTTTGATAGGATATGATGGATTATGAGATTATGTTCAGATTGTGATAGAGTAATATATTTGGTTTTTATCTCTTATATTTTTGTTCCTAAGTAATTCTTGCATGTTCTCCGTTGCTGTTTATTGCTTTGGCCAAGTAGTAGCTAGTGACTTCAAGAGGGAACGTTGTGCTAGATTGTGGGTTCATGCCCCCCGATGACACGCTTGAGTGACAGAAACATGAGTCTAGGGTATGTGCTGTTGCCACAAGGGGGAAAACAACGGTGCTTCTGACCGCGGTCACAAGGATTGTTTACTTTACGCAGAGTTCTTTTTAATGCAGTTGTCTGTTGCTTTGGGTTTACACTTTGGGTGGGGCTCGCAACTTAATACCAGCGAGATGTTCTGGATAGATATCTCAAGGTGGATGATTAGTAGTAGATGCAGATGGATTACGTTCTACTTATCTTGGTGTACTGTCTGTTCTTTTGAACCTCATCCTTTCTTTTGTAGCATAGTTAGCATTGCGGTGCGTTCATAATCCTGTCAATTGCCTTTCTGTAATTTGTTTACCTCGCATAGCAATTTTATCGTATTTTGGGAGAGAGACATCACTAGCGAGCATCACGTATCCCGGTCCATATCTTCATTATTGTTTCCACGCTATATTTACCTTACTTCTTTTACTTGTTATCATTATCCCTTGCATTTTATCCTGGTGAACAACAAGACCGGAGAGATTGACAACCTCTCTGAACTTCGTTGGGAACAAAGTTATATGTGTCCGTGTGCAGGTCCGCGTCAGTTGTGCCGCTGACACCTACTTATCATCTCTGGAGTCCTGCTGGAGACAAACCTTGGTATCTTCACCGAGGGAAAACTGCTTCTGCACTACATCTCAACCTTCCACTTGGGGTAACCAACGAAGGGGTGAGAAGCCATCAAGCCATCAGGATATCAAAGGAAAGAATGACAACGAGAAACGAAGATCAAGTGAAGCATTCACACTCAAATCGTGAGGATACTAGGCAAGAGGAATGAAGGCAACAGACGACCATGATGTTAACCAGAGTCGAAGATCTAAAGGTACTACTTGAATTCCGAAGCCTGAGATATCGGAATCGAGATAATACACTTCAAGCAAGGCATTATAACGATTCCGAGATCCACTTAATCGAGATCCTAAGGTTTGAAGAGGGTAAGGTCAGAGTTAAAACACTTACGTCTCTTGTCCCGACCAAAGCAAAGGTAAGGAGTAAAAAGATTCATACTCTCTGATAACTAACTTAGTAACTACAAAATAGTTTTGACTAGACTCCCCTTCGACTAGAAAAGTTATCCTATGATCGGTAAGGCTTTGATACCAAGTTGTAACACCTGATATGTGCTACTTTTTAAGATCTGGACATTTTTTCCCAAACCCAAGGACGAAGCACATATCGGACCCACCGCGACATATGACAAAGCCATATGTCTTAGATTTCAACATGATATCACAACATTACATCTACAAGGATACAACATGTCATACAATCGGCATACAACTGCCTTAATACATTACATCAGCGGAAGATATATGTTTGAGTATAGACTACAGTAAAATTCCTAATGGCAAAGTTAAACACACCGATCCCATAACCACACGGGTCCAAGCTCTCCGTCGAGATCCGCCTAACTAGTCGCCGTTGAGTCTCTACTTTGTCGGAAAGGCATCAGGCACCTCTGTAGTCCATGATCGTTTGTACAGGGTACATAAAAGAGGGAAGAAGAAGGGGTGAGCTATATAAAAATCAGTAGAACTAACTTCTCACGGTAAGATGGGGGTAGTGGTTACGTTTGCAGCCGCACTAGCAATATATATGAGTGGCTAACGATCTATTTAGAGAAAGATGAGTAGTCAAGAATTCGATGATGAATCGCCTCCAACAAGTTTGTTATCCATGTTCTTATGCAGTCATAACACCTGTCCTATCCTTGTCC
This sequence comes from Bromus sterilis, assembly GCA_950022295.1. NCBI lineage: Eukaryota > Viridiplantae > Streptophyta > Magnoliopsida > Poales > Poaceae > Bromus > Bromus sterilis. The sequence goes on along the minus strand of OX465599.1, from coordinate 139,209,984 downwards.
TAATCTTCGCATCCCGACAAAGTAGAAGCAGTCAAGGAACACACACGTTGATCAAGTTTAAGTTATGATTCAGTTGATGTTATCTATGAATGAGGAGTAGGTCTCAAGTCGTCCATAACCGTGTACAGAGCTTCTCGAAAAGATTTAACCCTGTAAGGGTGTACCAACTTCCTATTATGATGCTCCACATGCGCGCCCAGCTATCTCAATCGGGCCCGTTAAAGGCACACATTGAAGAGTTGTATCGAGTGTTTCGGAACGCCATATTCCCTCTAACTAACAACGATCAAATCCGGGTGGCCCCCGGTGAGTCGACATCCAACTCAAAAGCGGGGCGCGCTCTAGAACTAGTTTGTACCGTTTAGATGAGGTCGGGATAACTAATCAATCACCGTGGGCAGATCCCTAGCTCCCTTGGGTGGACCAACAAGGGATCTCGATCCTCGCTGGCCCAAGTTGTTTGAAATCTGCGGGGCCGGTCAACTCGCCCACACACGTTTGCAAATTGTAAATCATCTTGGGCCACCACTAGAAATGTGAATTTATGTAATTTTCAAAGTTTTTTGAGCATATTTATTATTCACCTTTTTCTGCGATGCACAGACAATAACAGCCAGAAACGGACACTAGGCACTGGGTTAGTACGTTAGTCCCAGATATGTTGTAAATGATATGAAAGTGCATCAAAACATATAGCAAAGGTACACAAATAAGCATGGAACAGACAAAAATTATAGATACATTTGAGACTGTGACACATGAGTATGATGATGCAAGCACCGCAGGTTTCAATTTGGACGTGGAAGAAGGAAGACGGGGTAGGAAGGTAGTCGAGGGACGAGGTTGCTAGTGGTAGGGTCGGCCGTCTCTGGCAGAGATGATAATTACTTCTCGCCCTTCATTGGTTACCCCAAGTGGAAGGTGAGATGCAGCGTAGCGGCATGTTTCCCTTGGTGAAGATACCAAGGTTGAGATCGACCAGTAGGACTCCGATAATGATAAGAAGGTGGTGAAGTTAGCAATGGCGCCGTTCACATCTCAGGGTGGCTTACTTCACCTGGACCTGCACACAGACACCAATAACTTTGCTCCCAACGAAGTTCAAAGAAGTTGTCAACCTCTTCAGTCTTATTGTTTACAAAGGATCAAACGCAAGGGATAATTGTAATGATTGCAACTGAAAGTAAAAACGGAAGAGTAAATAAGCGAGTAAACAATGATGAGAATATGGACCGGGGTCCCGTGATCTTCACTAGTGATGTCTCTCTCCCAAAAAACGATAAAACTTCTATGCGAGGTGAACAAATTACAGATGGGCAATTGACATGATTATAAACGCACCGCAATGCTAACTATGCTACAAAGAAAGGAAGAGGCTCGAAAGCATGGGCAGTACGCAAAATAAGTAGACCGAAATCCAACTGCATCTACTACTAATCATCCACCTCGAGATATCTATCCAGAACATCTCGCTGGTATTAAGTTGCGAGCCCAACCCAAAGTGTAAACCCAAAGCAACAGACAACTGCATTAAAAAGCACTTTGCATAAAGTAAACAATCCTTGCAACCACGGTTACAAGCACCGTTGTTTTCCCCCTTGTGGCAACAACACATCCCCTAGACTCATGTTTCTGTCACTCAAGCATTTCATCGGGGGGCATGAACCCACAATCGAGCATAACGTTCCCTCTTGGAGTTACTACCTACTACTTGGTCAAAGCAATAAACAACAACGGAGAACATGCAAGAATTACTTAGGAACAAAAATATAAAAGATAAGAACCAAATATATTACTCTATCACAATCTGAACATAATCTCATAATCCATCAGATCCCATCAAACTCAGCATAGCAACAGCATAAAGATTACATATGTGCCTTGATCATGTAGGGAATATCACGAGTTCTAAACCATGAAGAACAAAGAGGGGAGGAGAACAACACATAGCTACTGATCACGAACCCATGGTCCAAAGGAAACTACTTACGGCACATCCGGGAAGCGTCCATGGTGGAGGGGAAGCTCCCGGAGGTCGATCCTCCCTCTGGCAGGGTGCCGGGAAGAGGTCTGCTGGCGCTCCCGATCTTGGAAGTGCGACGACGGCGGAACAGAGGAGAGATCGCGGAAAAGGGTTCTCTCTCCGGAAGTTTCACGTCACGGGAAATAAATAGGCGAAGGGGGGCAGCCAGGGGGGGCCACCAGGGGTCCAGGCGCCCCCCTGGCGCGGCCAAGCCCTAGGTCGTGCCAGGTGGCCGCCTGGGGCCCTGGTGGGTCCCACCTGGTCCCCCTTCGAGACTCCGGAAGATTCCTTCAAGCCGATTTTCTATCCGGTTTTTCCCGAATTTTTGGAGCACTTTTAATATGGGGGCAAACTGAAATAAAAAAACAGCAGAAAACAGAAACTGGCACTGGGGTGCACCGAGTTAGTAGGTTATTCCAAATATGATCAAAAGTGTATGAAAGTGTATCTAGATTATAGCAATATCACTCAAAACATGCATGGAGCCAGCAGAAATTATAGATACGTTTGGGACGTATCAGTGGGCGCGAGCTATTTTTAAGTGAGGCTGGTAGCATGGCTCTTGGGGATCGGAGGAAGACGCGAGAGAGAAAAGAAGACCACTTAGGTTACAAAGGCGGTCGAGGCTTTTTTTGGTGATTTCGGTATACCACGCCATTAAAAGCAAGACTCACATTTCATAGTTGTAATCAATTTGGATCAAAACTTTCGATCAGTATTTTTGTAATCTATTAGGTTGCGAATCATTATTTTTTATTCAAAGTCAGTACTACCTATTTTTTACAATATAAACTTTTAATATAGTGGTTTTCTGCAATTCACTTCCATATGAGATATTGGTGAGCAGAGCACAAGCCTCGTGCTATGGAATTGAGCCCCCCAAATATCACCGACTTTCACCGATTTGCAAAAACTAACTATGGGTTGTTAGACCCAAAAACTACTAAACAGATAGCAGCCTAGCACTCAACTCCACTCCCGTATACTAATGAAGTGTCAACTCCCACAAGATCAGAGGATACATGAACACAAGAAAATTGAGACTCACGGTGGTACTGGGTACTACTACTAGTATGCTTGCTTTCACTGGATGGATTGAAGCTCAAACTTGCTTTTTTGCTACAACGATGGGTGTCTGCCCTTTAAATAGCAGTACAAACCGACCTAGGAAGTGAACCGACTTACTATTCCTGCTGAGCTAAGCGCTGATGTAAACTCCACATATGACATCAGCGCTGACCTCATGTACTACTTAGCCACTAAGTTACTAGTTACTACATGAAGTGTGGTGCATACATGCATCGAAGGCATGGGTGAACCCCCACAATCTCCCCCTCAACCTTGTGGGAGATGCTTTATGTTGATGATCCCCACTTTTTCCCGCAGCTCCTGGAACCAGACACGACCAAGTGCCTTTGTCAGGATGTCCGCCTTCTTCTCACCAGTCTTGATGAACTCCACGACTACCGTACCCTTCTCGACGCAGTCTCGTATGAAGTGGTAACAAAGATCAATGTGCTTGCTGCGGTCGTGAAGCACTGGATTCTTGCAGAGAGAAATCGCCGATTTGTTGTCGACGAAGATGAGGGCAGGAGCGATGTCTTGATTCAGCATCTCGCTGAGGAGGCGAGCCATCCATATTCCTTGACATGCCGCTGTAGCTGCCGCAATGTACTCCGCCTCGCATGAGGAAGTTGCGACAACCTTCTGCCTCACCGATTGCCAGCTGATGGGACTACTCCCGAGGAAGAACAACACACCAGGGGTGCTCTTCCTGGAGTCCACATCACCAGCGTGGTCTGAGTCGCTATAGCCCACAAGGTTCTCGCTGTCTCCGCGGCGATACACACAGCCGTGGGTGATCGTGCCAGCGATGTATCGAAGTAGGTGCTTGACTGCCGCAAGATGATTGCTGGCAGGAGCCTCCATGAACCTACTGAGGAACCCGACGGCGAACGAGATGTCCGGTCGAGTGTGGACGAGATACCTTAGGCTTCCGATGATGCTCCGATAGAAAGTAGCATCCACCGGCTTCTCCTTGCTCTCCTTGCTGAGCTTGCACCGTGCTTCTATCGGGTAGTGCACGGTGTGACAATCCGCCATGCCTGCTCGCTCTAGCATCTTAGCTGCGTAAGCCGCCTGAGTGATCGTTGTGCGACCCCGCTCCTGGTTCACCTCCAGTCCGAGGTAGTACCGGAGCAGCCCGAGATCGCTCATGCTGAAGAGGCGCTTCATCTCTTCCTTGAAGTAGAGCAGTTTGGTGCGCTCGGCACCAGTAATGACGAGGTCGTCGACGTAGATACCGATGATGAACAGCGCGTCACCGGTTCCACGCGCGTACACGCCATGCTCGGAGGCGCTACGGGTGAAGCCGAGTGAGGCTAAGCTCGCGTCCAGCTTTGCGTTCCACGCCATTGCTGCTTGACGTAGACCGTACAAGGCCTTGTGTAGCTTGTACACGCCCTGCTCACGTCCTTTGGCGATGAAGCCAGGTGGCTGGGAGACGTAGACCTCCTCATCGAGGTCGCCGTTGAGGAATGCTGACTTGACGTCCATGTGATGGACCTCCCAGCCTCGATGTGCCGCCAAGGCAAGGATCAGTCGCACGGACTCGAACCTTGCCACGGGTGCGAAGACTTCCTCGAAGTCCACCCCTGCGCGTTGCACATACCCTTTTGCAACGAGTCGGGCCTTGTGCTTGACGATGGCGCCGTGTTCGTCCTTCTTTAACTTGAACACCCACTTTAGACCAATAGCACGATGTCCTACAGGCAAAGTGGTGAGTGTCCAGGTAGCATTGTCGTCGATCGATGACAGTTCATCCAGCATCGCGCGGCGCCAACAGTCCTCGCGCTCTGCTTCGGCGAACATGGTCGGCTCTTTGCCGGCCATCAGATGCAACACTTCATCATCATCATCATCATCGTCGTCGTCGAGAGTCTTCGCCAATGGTGGCGTCCCGGCGAGAAGGTCGTCGATGCGTCGGTACCGGTGTGGGATGCCGGCACTGTCGTCGGCGTCAAACATGTCCGACCGCGCAGTCGGTGGAGTCGCAAACTGAACCGGCACGACCTCGCTAGAGGTCTTCGGGGTTGCTGAGCGCGGGATTGCTGCACCCGCTGTGCTCGGAACCACTGGGCTTGGAGCCGCAGTGCTTGGGGTTGCCGTACCTGAGGTCGTTGAGCTTGAGGCCTCCATTGTGCTCGGGATTTCTTGAGGACCAACCCTTGTGCACACTGTGTACTCCACGGTGAATGAGCAGCTCGCTGGCGCCTCTCCTGGCGCCTCCCAGCTCCATCGTGCCTCCTCGTCGAAGACGACGTCACGGGAGATGTGCACGCGCTTTGAGATAGGGTCATACATTTTTTACGCCTTGGATCCCGTCTCATAGCCGAAGAACACCATCGGGGTGCTCCTGTCGTCAAGTTTCTTCAGCTGTGGGCGCGTCACCTTGACATGCCCGGTACAGCCGAAGATGCGGAGAAAGCGCACGTCGGGCTTCCTCCCGTACCATGCCTCATACGGTGTCATGCCATCGACACTCCGTGTGAAGGAGCAGTTGAGGATGAATACTGCGGTGAGCACCGCCTCCCCCCAAAACTTGCTCGGCACCTGCTTGGCCTTGAGCATGCTGCGTGCCAACCCGAGCACCGTCTGGTTGCTCCGCTCGACGACGCCATTCTGTTGCGGCGAGTAAGGGGCGGTGAGGTGACGCTGCACCCCTTGCTCGGCGCAATGCTCGTAGAAGGTGGCTGAAGTGAACTCGCCACCCCGATCAGTGCGGAGTCCGCACAACTTGTGGCCGCATTCCAGCTCCACCGCGGCTTGGAATTTGACGATGGCTCGCTCCGCCTCATGCTTTGAGGTGAGGAGCACGGCCCACATGTAACGGCTGCGGTCGTCGATGAGTAGTAGAATGTACCGTCGTCCGCCCGGTGTTGCTGGCGAGATTGGACCACAGAGATCGCCATGGACCAACTCCAGGGGCTTCTCTGCCCTGAACTTTGCCTTTTGTGGGAATGGCAGTCGGCGCTGCTTCCCAGCAAGGCAAGCTTCACAGAGCTCGTCTGCGTGCTCGATGTGTGGAAGACCCCGCACGAGACCAGCACGGGCCATCCTTCGCATGCCGTCGAAGTGAAGATGCCCAAGCCGAGCATGCCAACGCCATGCGTCGGAGACATGACCCACGGCAAGGCACACCGGCCGAACAGGGAAAAACGAAAGCTTGTATAGACGATTTGGTGCTCGTGTTACCTTGATGAGCAGCCGGTTGCGCTGATCGCGCACGGTGAGAACTCCTCGTCGGATGGCGATGTCGTACCAGTTCTCATCAAGCTGGCCGATGCTGATGACGCTGCTCTTGAGCGCCGGGATGAAGAAGACGTCCGTGAACGCCCTGTGGTCTCCCCCGTCATCGGCAAAGACAACGATGCCTCGGCCGTGGATGTCCACCACTGAGCCGTCCGCAAATCGCACCTTGCCGGAGACCGACCGATCCAGCTCGGCGAACGCATCGACCGATCCAGTCATATGTTTCGTAGCTCCCGTGTCGAGGAACCATATCTCGCCACGCTTGTCGTTGTCGTGCGTGGGCGAGATCACAGCTTTCTCCTCGTTGAGGAAGACGTGGCCGCCAGAACACTCCGTCGACGAGCCATGGTGGATTAATCGTGCCGTGCCTTCCTGCACGCACTGGACCGACCCGGAGCATTTTGTGGCCGGGTTGTAGCCAACCAGAGAGCTCCGCACCTCCAGCACAGACTCAACGGTCGCCACCATCACGGTCGGGACGTGGCCCACCTGATGCGGTATGCCCTCTTGGACGGTCTCGCCGGACGTCGTCGTCGCTCGGGCGTGGCTTCCCCACGCCCGCGCCTTCATCGCCTCCCAGTCGATAGGCCCCGAGAACGATGTTGTCGGGGAATTTCCTACCACTGTAGGGATGGATTCCATGGACAAGCTCCGTGCCTCCTGCACGGACTCGACAGTTGCCATCATCATTGCTGGCCCACCGTCTACCTCAGCCTCGACGAGGTTCACAGCTGCTGCAGCCTCGTCGCGCTGCTTCTTGCGGCAATCACGAGCCCAGTGGCCCTTGATGCCACAATACCGGCGCTTGTCCCGGTCGTCATTTTTGCCGGGACCGCGTGCTGGACCGCCTGCTTGTTGTTGGGGCTGCCCAGGCTTCCGCCCGCGGTTGCCACCACCGCGTTGAGCGCGGTTTCCGCGCCCAAGGTTGCGGCCACCGCCGCTGCTTGAGGCTCCGTCGCCGTGCGGTTGCCTCTTCCTTGCCTCCCACTCCTCCTGAGTGAGAAGCAGGCGTCCGCTGCTGGATCTGTCGCGGTTGTTGTCGAGGCGGTCCTCGGCCACCCGCAACCTGCCTGTGAGCTCCACGATGGAGAGTGTGCGTACATCTAGCAGAGTTTCGATAGACATCGCTACCTGTGTAAAGCGGGAGGGGACGACGCGCAGGAACTTATGGACGATCGTCTCGTCGTTGACGGTGTCGCCGAGCAAGCGCAGCTGCGTCGCGAGGCCATCAATCCTCATGGCGAAGTCGTCGACACGCTCGCCATCCTTGAAGGCGATGTTCTCGAAGTCCGCCCGCAGCTTCTGTGCGTTCGCCTCGCGCACACGATCGCTGCCGAGGCGCTGGGTCTTGATGGACGCCCATGCCTGCTTGGCACTCGCCTTCGCCGCAAGCATGCTGTGCATCTCCGGCGGGGTAGAGTTGATCAGCGCCGCCACCGCTTGCATGTCCTCCCTCCTGGAGATGGCATCGTCCTCCATTGGATACCACAGGTTTGCCGCCTATAGCTTGCACTCCATGATCAACGCCCACTCGCTGTAGTTCGAGCGGGTGAGCATCGGGAAGGAAATATTTGTGCCGACACCGCCTCCAACGGTTTCGCGCATAACTTCCCTTACCACGATGTCACCACGGTTGCCGCGCCGTACCGGGCTGCGGCCTCGACTTAACGAGCGACGGCGATCCTCCAATGGAGGTGGTGACTTGGAGCCGCCCGAAATGGAACGCCCCTTTCCATCACCTGTCATGGCTGGTGGAACCTAGCTCTGGTGCCAATTGTTAGCCCCAAAAACTACTAAACAGATAGAAGCCTAGCACTCAACTCCACTCCCGTATACTAATGAAGTGTCAACGCCCACAAGATCAGAGGATACATGAACACAAGAAAATTGAGACTCACGGTGGAACTGGGTACTACTACTAGTATGCTTGCTTTCACTGGATGGATTGAAGCTCAAACTTTCTTTTTTGCTACAACGATGGGTGTCTGCCCTTTAAATAGCAGTACAAACCGACCTGGGAAGTGAACCGACTTACTATTCCTGCGGAGCTAAGCGCTGATGTAAACTCCACGTATGACATCAGCGCTGATCTCATGTACTACTTAGCCACTAACTTACTAGTTACTACATGCAGTGTGGTGCATACATGCATCGAAGGCATGGGTGAACCCCCACATGGGTCTCACTTTATAAACGAAACTATTGCACTATGGGTCCATGGAGCAAAGTTAATATTACCAAAACATAACAAAACTTTGGGTTTAAAGTGACACAGGTGTACAAGAACTACACATTGCTAATGTACACAACTTAGTACTTTAAACAAATCCAAACTCACTTTCCGGTCTGTAATCAAGATGCAGATACCATTAAACACATGTTGTTCGAGTGTCAGCTGGCGGAGGAAGTTTGGGAATTTCTGGGGATGAAGGAAGAAATTCATAAGGCCTGTGTGGTTGAGGTAGTGCTGGAGTTCCTCCTTTGTCTGTCAAAGATATCATGCCCAGTTCCTGGCCAAGAAAATTTCTAAGAAATCATTGCTACTACTGCCTGATATCTCTTGTTTGAAAGGAGGAAGCTAACACATGAAGAGACAAGGCAAACTACGGCCCAAATCTTTCTGGCAATCAGGAGTCTTGCAACAAACTTCGAAGTGGCATACAAACCAAAGTCAAAGCCAAGGAAAGAGGGATGGAAAAGACCGAAACGAGGATATATGAAGCTAAATGTTGATGCTGACTTCGATCATGATATGCTTCGAGGGACGGTGGGAGGAGTTCTTCGTGACCATAATTGAAAATTTGTTGCTTGTGCAAATCAGAAGATCGACATATTCTATGATAGCTTTACAACTAAAGCTATGGGGGTTGAGGTTTCGTCTAAATCTTGCAAAGATTGTGGGTTGTTCCACGATAGAAGTGGATTCACATAGCTCAGAATTAATTGATATGCTTACGGAAGGAGCTTCTTCTTCGGTGGAAAGCTCAATTTTTTATGACTATTATTTTATGGCATTAAATTTCAATCATGTAACTTATAATCAATGTAAGAGGGAGAACAATGTTGTGCCAGATGGACAAGCTAGGCTAGCTAGGCATCAACCTTCTCAAGTTTGGCTAGATGGTATTGTCCTGCTAATTGTATCTGATGCTACAGTTATAGAATGAAGAAAGTTTTAAGGTTAAAAAAACCCTTAGAACTTTAACTTCAAAGTTCAAACATAGATAGGAATGGACTATAAAAGGATAAAGAGGGGTTTGGTGGAATCGTTGTTGTATTTCTTAACCCTCATGGGCATATATACAGGAGTACATGATCAACTTGGAGTACAAGACAATACAAGAATAAATCCTAGTCTATCTCTTCTTTCCTAATAATCGATATACTCAACATCCTCCCGTAGTCACAACGTAGTGACACAGACGGTGAGACTGGAGAAGAATCCGAAGGCGGAGCCGACGAACATCCCCACCACAGTCGTAATGGTCGACGCATCGCGGAGTTGTGGCTGGAGTGGAAGCCGACGTGGTTCCCAAGCAGGCGGTAGCCCTTTGTTTCGATGTCGAAATAGCCGAGAGCATAGGGTGGTGTAGCCATGGTCGAGGTAGAAGTGCGAGGTACGCCGTGGTCGATGTCGAGTTTGGGTGGTGGGTGTCGAGGTAGTCTTTGTGGACCGGGAAGAAGAGCGATGGCGGGTTCATGAGGAGGCGGCGGCGGCTAGGTCAGAAGCGCGGCGACGGTGCTCGAAGTACGCGGGGAAGAGATCGACAGCATGAAGAAGACCGACATGGACGATGGCGTTTCCGATCCTAAGGAGGCATCGCGACACATACCACGTAGAAGTCGACGCGCGAGGACGACAGACTGGACTGCGCGCCGCGATGCTACGACCCGAGGGGCGACGCAGCGGCAACGCGCAGGTCGGGATGATGGCGAGGAAAACCTCCGGGTGGTTGCAGGGACCGCGTGCCACGCTTGCTACGTTCCGATGGGGCGACGCAACTCCAGCGGGAGGGTCAGTGCAGCCTCGGGGTCGACCTCGAGCGGATGGACTCGGGGCCGCGGTTGACCGCGGGTCGCGGCACTACGGCCTGAAGTGGCGACGCAGCGGCAGCGCCTGGGTCGGTGCAACCACGGAAACATCCTCAGGGCGGCGGCGGGGACCACGTGCCGCGGAGCTACTGCCCGAAGGGGCAAAGCAATGGTGGCACGCATCGGTGCAGCCACGGGGAGAACCACGGGGCGACAACACTGTGGCCCGACATGGCGACGCAGCGCCGCGCTGAACTCGAAGACAGGGCGGTGACGCCCGGTGTCGGAGTATAGGCGTGTGTCGATGACGGTGGGCGACGCAAACCGATCTTAGATCGGAAAACCAAAAAATACGCCGATTAAAACGACAGACGGAAGAGAGAAGAACCCGGATCAAGAAATCGGGAAAAAAGACTCTCTAAGGCAGTAGATCCACGGAACTGGCGGACGAACATTAGGTACGGATGGCGCGGCCCCCGACGTCGGTGATCATAGAGATCGGCCACGGGGGATGTGCGGAGCGGAAGCAGCGGTGGCTAGGGCTTTGATCGAGGTTAAGCTGATACAATGTAGCAGAATAAAGAGGGGTTTGGTGGAAGCGTTATTGTATTGCTTAAGCATCATGGACATATATATATAAGTACATGATCAATTTGGAGTACGAGACAAGACAAAAATAAATCCTAGTATACCTCTTTTTCCTAATAATTACCTCTTTTTTCTAAGGGAAACGTTCTCCCTCGGCCGACCGGCGTGACAGCTTCCGCCGGTCGCTTTCCTTCGGGTGGCAGACATTCCAAATCCAGCGATTTGCTTGCCGCCGGCCTTTAATCTGCAGCCATCGCCATGCTCGGAGCCCCGCCGCCAATTCCATAACCATATCCCGCGGCGCGGCTCCCATCTCCGGCGCCTATCCCCGGCAAGCATCAAATCCACCATGGCCATGGCTTGAGGAGCTCGTCGCCGTGCTTTTTGGACCTCGCCGGCGTTCTCCCTCTGCCCAGATTCGGCGCCTCCCCGACCAGCCGCGCCCGTCCCGGTCCTTCTCCGGCGAGCCCGCACCTCCCCGTGCCCCCATGGCCGCCATGGCCATGAACAGCCATGTGCACAACCATCATTTTTTATTTTCTACAACCATATCATATTTTTTCTACGACCATATCATATTTTTGTTACAAAGGAACAAACTGGTGTTTTTGCTACAAACGCACAATGTATAGGGAATATCTGAGTATGTAATGCTGCAACCAGTGAGCCATTTTGTTTCTACTGTTTTATGTTTTTGCTACTACCGGCCAAGATTTTTTCTACATCACCACTATGGAGCTACGACCTCGACGGTGGCGACGATAAATTTTGTTGCAACCATTTTTTTTCTGCTAAAACCGTTGTATGTTTTTGCTACCACCGTTGTATGTTTTTGTTACGCACAATGTTGCAACTGTTTAAATTTTTGCTTCCACCGTTGTGTATTTTTACTACTACCGTTAAGAGTTTTTGCGATAATGAAAAAGTTATAAAGTGATTAGCGACGTCGGATTATGATTTTTTTTGCAACCGATAGTAAAAAATGCTACCACCAGCGATTTAAAATTTGTTACCACAATTTTTTTTGCTGCAAAAAACATCAAAATTAAAAATGTTGCATCCGTGTACCAAAGAAGTTACAAAAGTATCGCAAATGTTGCAAAGGTATCGCAAATGTTGCAGTCAAAAACGAAGGGTACGCGCGAATCTGGACCGTTAAATCGCGAAGATCAGACGGTCCGCGTCTGACCGGCGCCTATCACTGGCCTTTTTCTAATAATCGATATACTCAATACGGACATAGCAAACCGACTTTTTTTTCATGAGTCAACAAAAGATAGTGGGAACCGTGTAAGCTACAAGAGACTCTACATACAAAAATATACCTAAACATGCATCATCTCATACTCCTGTGACTCCGTGATGCGATATGATCATAAGCTCATAACACCTCTTATACATATTTGTAGGGTGGTAGTACAAAATTTGTGCGCGGATCAGAACTGCACACATTGGATGAATTTGAGATCAGCTAGCAAGCTAGGCTTAGGAAAGACCTAGCTTTGTTGGCCTTCTTATCTTGCATAGCTTCTACAGCAGCCGGTTGTGCCTTGGCGTGTGGCGCCTCGGGTGGCCGTAGTCCTTGCTCATGAACCACCTCATCCTCTTCCTCTCTTCTGCCCATTCCTTGGCGTGCTGCCTCCTGTCGTCGCCGTCGTGGCTCGCCGCACCTTTTCCTTGCACGGGAGGGAAAAGAACTTATGTTTCTTCAGTAACAGATAGTGAATGGTCATGTAGTAATAAGATTGTAGTGGCTTTGTAAGGCAACTTACCAACGAGCAGTTGCTGGTGAAGCAAAGATCTGAAGCTTAAGAGAAAGATGACAGCAACCAAGCTCACGAGGCCAAGGAACTTCATTTCTGCGTTTCTCGCTCTGTGCCCTGCTCTCACAGGCTCACCATGAATTGAGCAGGTGCCTGTGTGCCCGTATAAATAGGCCAGGCCTCTCATGTTAGAGCATTTCAACAATGTACAGAGCTGACAGTCAAACTGGAGGAAATTATTCAGATTCAAGGTACAGTTCCCCTGTCCCGTCCAAAAGATAAACGACGATTTTGCCCTTTGGCTTAGTTAACTAAGAACTGAATGTCCTAGCTACGAGAAGAATCTCATTTTTCTGGAGCTAGCTCATCGGTTGATTAACCAAACTCCAAGTCTTTCTTTCTTGCGGTTGCTGCACTCTGCGTCTGGGTATAAGTGCAGTTGCAGGATTAGTTTAAAGCTCGACAACGTATGCTCGATTTCGCGCAACCAAGCAGAACCACGTGGTAACTGGATGTCTTACGTACACGCACTCGGGAAGCTCGTTCTACTTAGCCAGGATGACTATATGTCTTTTGGTCTTTTTTTTCTTACAGCAAAATGGTACTTCCTTCGTCTTATAATCTAAAATCATTTTACAAGCTAATAAAGCTTGCAAAATAGTTTCATATTATGGAACAGAGAGAGTAATCACAACCATCGTTAATTAACTAAAGTATGTGATCTATCTGCTTCCAATGAGTAGTTGCCAAGGATTTTTTTCTCAATCCCTTTTTTCTTCAGGTTGGGCCGAAAACCCGGTTTGCGACGAAACTAAAGAAATCATAACTTTTTTCATCCAAATTGATTCCGATGAAAATTATTGTACATAAAATTAACTCATTCAATCCAGGTCTTGGGAACGAGCATGTCTTAAGTGATAGTGACATGTGCGCATTGCGACCCTCTTTATTTACTTCATTCATAAATATATGATGTATTAAACATTTAATATAAAGTACATACGAACAAATATTAGAATAAAGTTTGATTTAAAAAATTAGAATAATTTATAATTATTAATTGATGAAGTACTATCTCCCTCACAGTTTACAGGATGCGCGCATATTTCTAGGTCGTCAATTTAACCAACATGACACAAGATATATGTTATAAAAATTATATCATTTAAAAATATAACATTTAAAATTTATGATAATATATATTTTAATTTTTTTGGTTAAATTGACGATCTAAGCATACACATACGCCCACTAAACTGTGATTGACGTAATCTTAAATAGGATGCAGAACGTGGGAGTCGAAGATAGGCAAGTGATTCACAAATGCGTCCGCAAAGGTCAATGATAGTCTTTTTCACCACGCTTTAAATCCTTTCATTGCATTGTCCTTTTTCAACTCTTTATATACTATTCTCTTCGTCACGAATTAATTGTGGCAGTAATTATAAATATATAGATCAAAGGCTTTAGGGTTTCCGTGTCGCTCTCGCGAGCGACCGGGAGCCCTCCCCTCCGCCGCCACGCCCTTAGAGCGCCCCCTCCTGTGCTTCCCTCATCGCCGCCGCCGCAGGAGGGCGTCACCAGGCAAAGCCTGTGTGGCGTCGGCGGCGGCGAGGCTTCCAATATCCTTCGCTCGGCGGTCGGCGGCGCGAGACGCCTTCTCCGGTGAAGCGCGGTGCTCGGCAAGGGGGTGCGGCGATGATGTCCTGCGGCGACGACGCTCGGAGGGGCGCGGCTTTGCATCGACGGCATGGGATGACGTTGCTTCGGTTGCGTGCTAAGGGTCGTGGTGCCCCCGAGTGTTGACTATGGGCGACGCGGGCTGTTGGATCCTCGGCCGGTCTGGACCTCTGAGCTCCAGATCCGGTGGGGGATTGGAGTGGCTGGCCTCTTCGGTGGAGTGGCGACGTAGGGGAGCGCCGGCGGCGGTCGGTGCTCCGATCTGATCTGGGCCTCAGGGCTTGATCTCTGGCGTAGTTGCAAAGGCTGGGTGTAATTGGTATCTTTTCGATATTAATATATTGTCCTTTTCCATAAAAATAGACGCCGGTTCTATATAAATCTATTTCGATGTTAGTTAACTTTGGACTGAGGAATTAACTGTCGCTAGAATGAAAATATTTGATCGGTCGCATCGCCCGAGCCACTCCCGCGGGCGGCAGGTTGAACCCTCATAGCCTCTAGCCCGCCGCTGCCCTCACTTGCCCTCCACCCTCACCGCCGTCGGGAAAAACCTGGTCGGCGACGGCTGCGGCATGGCTCTTGCCTCCTTCCCTGGCTTGGTGCGGCGCGGGCTGTTTCGGGCTGGGCAGGGACGCGGCAGCGTCCCTGGCGGCCCTGTCAGTGCACAACAGCGGAGGCGCGTTGGACCCGCGATGGCGACATAGTGGTGGTGGGTCGGGTTGGCCAAGTCCGATAGAGGCGCAACCGACGGATAGATTTTGGGCCGACGTCGCGGGTCGCAGGCGACACAGGCATGTCGGCCTTCCGTTGCACAACGAGGCCGGAATCAAGGGTTGTTGTCTTGAGAGGTTGGGCAGTGAGCTGATCCTGCTCCCGCTCCTCCGCTCCTCGACCCCATCCACGCCAGCGGCTCAGATCTGTCGGGTGTCGGTGGCGTGTAGTTGTGGGTGGTGGTTGTGGTGTGTTGGGTTGGTGGTGGTAGTGCATATTTGGCGGGGCACTGCCGGTCTGTCTCATGGAGCGGTGTGTACTCAGGATGGTTCCCGCGGAGGCTGCTGCGGCTCTGGCTGCTGGCGGCGCTGGTAGCGCAGGGTGGTGGTGGTGGCATGCCTTCTTCTAGATCTGGTTTGACGGTGCGCGGGCTGGGCGATCAATGCCGCACGCGCCTCGGGGATGAGAAAAATGTAGGGTTCCTGCTGCCTGAGGTCCCCGACCAGTCAGTGCGGCCAACTACTGCTGGCGCATGTTATGTCTTGTTCGCTAGAGGTAGTTTCTATACCTCTGGCGTACATACCTTTGTGTACGCCAGCGATATTTAGCCCCGTTAGCTCGCCCTAGCCTGCTCACATCACTGGCGGAGGCTTGTGCACGTACGCCAGAGATACGATACCTATTGCTGGCGGATGGTGGGCTTCGTCCAGTGATGTGCGGGGAAGTGATAGATTCTCTCCTCTCGTTGGCTACCCCAAGTAGAAGGTTGAGATGCAGATAGTGGAAAATTTCACTTGGTGAAAATAACAAGGTTTATCGAACCAGCAGGACTCCAAGTATTACAAGTAGGTGTCAACGGCGCTAGAAGTTTGCTTGTGGCGAGGGAGTTGCCATGGACCTGCACAAAGAAACAAATAACTTTTCTTCCAACGAGTACAGAGAGGTTGCCAATCTCTCTGGTCTTGTTGTTTACAAAGGATTAAAACACAAAGGGAAATATTAGTGGTGGTTGCAATGGAAAGTAAATGCAAGCAATAAATTGGAGCAGTGTAAACTATGTTAAAAATATGGACCGGGGTACCATGACTTTCACTAGTGATGTCTCTCTTCCAAAAGACGATAAGCAACTATGTTGGGTGAACAAATTACAGGTGGGCAATTTTACAGAATTATAAACCTACCGCAATGCTAATTGTGCCACAAGAAAGCTAGAGGCGTAATAATATGGGCATTACACCTAGACAAGCAGACCGTTTATTCATCAACATCTACTCACTAATCATCCACCTTGAGATATCTATCCAAAACATCTCGCTAGTATTAAGTTGAGAACCCCAGCCAAATTGTAGGATCAAAGCAACATACAACTGCATTAACACTCTTTGTGTAATGTAAGCAATCCTTGCAACCGCAGTTACAAGCACCACTATTTTTTCACATCCTCTAGTCTCATATTTCTGTCACTCAAGATAGACATCGGGGGGTATGAACCCACAATCATGCATAACGCTCCCTCTTGGAGTTACTATCTACTATTTGGCCAAAGCAATACAAAGCAACGAAGAAGATTCAAGGATACTCAATAACTAATAATAAAAAGGTAAACCAAATATATTACTCATCACAATTAGAACATAATATCATAATCCATTGGATCCCAGCAAACACATCATAGGAACACAGAAACTTGTACATAAGTGCCTTGATCATGTAGGGCAGCTCACAAGGTCTAATAATTGAGGCACAAGATTGGAGAGAAACCATCATCTAGCTATTGATCATGGACACATGGTCCAAGAATAACTACTCATGGTACATCTGGGAGGCGCACATGGTGGTGGAGAAGCCTCTAGAGGTGAATCCTCCCTCCGGCAGGGTGCCAGGACAGGGTCTTCTCAAGGGTTTCTGTATCGTGGGTAATATATATGAGAAAGGGGGGCCGAGGGGAGGCCTGATATGTTCCAAACGTATCGATAATTTATGCTTGCTCCATGCATGTTTTGTGTGATATTGCTATGATCTAAATACACTTTCATACACTTTTGATCATATTTGTAATAACTTTTTAACTTAGTGCACCACAGTGCTAGTTCTTGTTTTTTGCTGTTTTTCTATTCCAGGTTTCCCCCATATTAAAAGTGCTCCAAAAATTCGGGAAAATCGGATAAAAAATCAGCGCAACGGAAGCTTCCGGAACCCCGAAGGAGGACTGGGGGGCCACCACTAGGTGCCCAGGCGGCCACCTGGCGCGGCCTAGGGGTTGGCAGCGCCAGGGGGGCGCCTGGACTCCTGGTGGCCCCCCTGGCTCCCCTCCTTCGCCTATATATTCCCCGTGACGTGAAACTTCCGAGAAGGGAACCCTTTTTCGCGATCTCGCCTTTGTTCAGCCGCCTCCGCGCTTGCAAGATCGGGAGTGCCAATAGACTTCTTCCCAGCACCCGACCGGAGGGAGGATCGACCTCCGGGAGCTTCCCCTTCACCATGGACGCTTCCCGGATGTGTCGTGAGTAGTTTCCTTTGTACCATGGGTCCGTGATCAGTATCTATGTGATGTTCTCCTCCCCTCTTTGTTCTTCATGGTTTAGACCTCGTGAGCTGCCCTACATGATCGAGTCACATATGTAATATTTTTACTGTTGCTATGCTGAGTTTGATGGGATCTGATGGATTATGAGATTATGTTCATATTGTGATAGAGTAATATATTTTGTTCTTATCTTTTATACTTTTGTTCGTAAGTAATTCTTGCATGTTCTCCGTTGCTGTTTATTGCTTTGTCCAAGTAGTAGGTAGTAACTCCAAGAGGGAACGTTATGCTCGATTGTGGGTTCATGCCCCCTGATGACACTCTTGAGTGACAGAAAGATGAGTCTAGGGGATGTGCTGTTGCCACAAGGGGGAAGACAATGGTGCTTGTAACCGCGGTTGCAAGGATTGTTTACTTTACGCAAAGTTCTTTTTAATCCAGTTGTTTGTTGCTTTGGGTTTACACTTTGGGTGGGGCTCGCAACAATACCAGCGAGATGTTCTGGATAGATATCTCAAGTTGGATTTCGGTCTACTTATTTTGGCGTACCGCCCATGCTTTTGAGCCTCTTCCTTTCTTTGTAGCATAGTTAGCATTGCGGTGCGTTTATAATCCTGTCAATTGCCCATCTGTAATTTGTGTACCTCGCATAGCAGTTTTATCGTCTTTTGGGAGAGAGACATCACTAGTGAACATCACGGGACCCCGGTCCATATTCTCATCACTGTTTACACGCTCATTTACTTTTCCGTTTTTACTTTCAGTCGCTATCATTATCATTATCCCTTGTGTTTTGATCCTTTGTAAACAACAAGACCGGAGGGATTGACAACCTCTCTGAACTTCGTTGGGAGCAAAGTTATTTGTGTCTGTGTGCAGGTCCAGGTTAAGAGAGCAAATATCTCAAACGGCGCGTTGCTCGCTTCACCACCTACTTATCATCTCTGGAGTCCTACTGGTCGATACTCTCAACCTCGGTATCTTCACCAGGGGAAACTTGCCGCTACGCTGCATCTCACCTTCCACTTAGGGTAACCAACGAATGGAGAGAGGAAATTATCCTCTCTCGGGTATCAAGAAAATTTCTAGCGCTATTGCCGGGGACTCCGAGTGTTAAGATAGGGGATTTTCCCACTACCTTTACCTTTACATTTTAGTCTTGTTAGTTTACCTTTCATTTTTTATCTTTGTGTCTTATATCAAAAATCACAAAAAAATTATATATCTTGCTCGTAGTTGTCATAATGTCTGGTCCTTTTGCCTTTGTTGAGACAGAAGTTTAAAAGATGCTTGGTATAAAATTAATGATTCTCCAAAAAAACCAACAAGAAGCAATGCACTACTATCCTGCTTAGAATTTTTTATGTTCGGATTACTCCTTGGAATAGGTTTATATTAGATACTGCTATCAACGGGAATTTCCTAGAAGCCCCAATTTGGGAGTCTCTTAATGTTATTGAAAATATTGATGGAAATCTCCCTGTTACTAGCATACAAGAAGATATAACTCTAGCTCACATTATTAACAAACTCGAAAAGATAGAGTTAGAAATACCAAGTATAACTAGGTTAAATGAGTTGGATCGCAAGATTCAAGGGAATTTGAATAGGCTTGATAGCTCCATGCTAAAAATTATTAAAACTTTGGAGACCATCAAATTCCATGATATGGATCCTTCTAGGATTGATAAGATTGAGGAAATCATTAATATTCTAGGAACTTATTTTTACTCAATCAAACCAAAAAAGGTAGAGACCTCGGAAAGGAAGGAACCTAAGTTAAATTATGTCCCTAAGGTTCCCCGACCCCAAAATAATCCACCCATTGACAAGGAAGTTGAAACCGTGAAAACTTTGGAAGAAATACCTCTTTTTGATAAATTTATAAATGAAACTCCTATTGATATTACGCCTTTTGGTTTTCTCCCTAGAAGTATCTTCATTACGAATTTATTTCAAAGACCTCTTGAGACTAGTTGTACAATTAAAGAGCTTTTTGATGATCTTGATGATGATTCGATTGATACGACTTGATCTTTTGCCTTATGCCTAGTTTAAAGGCGTAAAAGAAAGCGCTTGTTGGCAGGCAACTCAAGATGTCTTTACTTCTGTTTTTAGTGGTCTTGATGATTGTTAGTACTTTAGCAACATCATTCTATCTTTATTTTCAAGCTTTGTGCCAAGTTTCAGCATCTTATGATAAGGGAAGCAAAAGTTGTGACATGTTGTCTAGAAAACAGATTATGTCTTCTTGACGAAAAAAATCGGAAGAAATCACCAGTTCATCTTTTTGAGCTGAATTTTTTACACAGCATGATCTATACAATTTTGAAACTTCCGAATGTTCTGATTTTTTTATTTGAGTTGCAGAAGTTCCCCGAAAAAATTCTCTACTACCTGTTGTTCTGTTTTTCATAGATTCTGCCACGTTTTTCCTCTCCTTAGTTTTGTAAACCTTAAGCTTGATTTTTCTTTGCAAAAACCTTTTGGCAATCTTGAGAAACATTAGCCCTTCAAGAATATCTTTATATTAGTGGGGAAAAATTATTTTATTAAGGGTACTAACCTCTCTAATCAGCTTTTGATGAGTGATGTATGAAGGGAGTTTTCAAGTGTGCGATGGAAGATGATGAAAGAAGATCCGGGTGTGAAGCGCTCAAGCTTGGGGATGCCCCCATGCATCCCCAATAAATATTCAAGGAGACTCAAGCGTCTAAGCTTGGGGATGCCCTCGTGCATTCCCTTCTCCATCAACAATCATCAGTTCGTCCTTCGTCTCACTATATTTTTATCACTTCATGCGTTATGTGCTATGCTTGGAGCGTCTCGCTCTTAGGTTTACTTTTTGGTTTTCTTTAGCTTTTCTTGCTGTCCATAAAAAGTTAGATCCCAGCTTACTTTGTGTGCGAGAGAAACACGCTCCACTCCAATCGAGAACACATCATATGGTTTTTCATGCTTATCTTTTTGCTGTTGTGTGTTCTTTATCTTTTCGTAGCTACTGCCATGTTTAGTTTTAGTCTTAATTTGTCTTTAGCAAGAGACTTGGCTTTAGTTTTCATATTTATCTTGTTAAGAGAGTTGGTTGTTGCACTGAGTTGTGTCTTGTCTTTAAAGTAGGTAATTGAGGTTGCTTTTTAATTTTAGTAGTAACTTGCAATAGTTTTGAGGTATTGATGTGAGTAATGTTTGCACTCTTGGTGTCAAGAGGTCTAGCCTATTAGTAATAGGTGTCGTCTTTTGGGAAATCCATGTGTATTTTCAAAACCTAAAAAACTAGTTGAGAACTCTAGCTACCAGATGGATCGCTAATCTTTGGAGGGATCAGATATTAGAGTACACTCACGTACCATGAGTCGAGGATGCGCAAGGATAACCAAACCCCCATACACTCCTCCTCGGGGTACTTGTATCTTTGTGAACCTCCTTATTAGATTGATAGTTACCGATAATAAGTGCATGAGTGCTTCAGACTAATGTAAGTATTGAAAGTTGACACTTCGACCTCCTCATTTTTGCTAGGCTCTTCCGTGCCGTGAATTGCTCCTTCTCACTCCGAGAGTTAGCGTCCACCTTCTCCGGTACATCCAAACCCTTGGCATGATACGCTCTGTCATCATAAACCTCCTTATATCTTTCCTCAAAACAGCCACCATATCTACCTATCAAGGCATTTCCATAGAATTTCTGAGATATATTGCCATGCAACATTCACCTCTTCATGACTTGATCTTCATGTCATACATGTTCCTGCTACACTGGTAGCGACATACATTACGTACTTCATGATAGCTACATCTTCTTTATGTTTGAGTACCTTGTAAAGTGTGAAAGATCTTCTATACCCTCTTGTAAATTAGAGTGTTGCCCTTAAGTGAGGAAAATATCCCAAAGTTGACAAAATAAAAAGACCCCAAAGAGGACAAATGAGAGTTAAATAGAAAGAGCCATTCAGGCCACCAAAAACATACAAGAAAATAGAAAAAGGAAATAAAAAGAGAGAAAGGGGAAACACTACTATCCTTTTTAAATATCCACACTAGCACTTTCCGGCGCGCTATAAAAATATCTCGTTTACTAATTAAACGGGGTTTTTTCGTTCCTTTGGCTGCGGTTGGTCTTGTGCGAGTTGCCACAGTGATCGGGTGAAATCCGGTGTCGCAAAGGTCGAGTGTCAGGGTGGAAAGGGTCGGTCCCCGTCCGGTACGAGATAAGAGTGGGAAAATAATCGCCGATCGATAAATCGGGGAAGCAAACACCGCAAAAAAATCAGACAATCAAACAATTCACACCGAAAAAAAAATTTAATTTTTGTGAAATCTGGGCTGTTATAATACAACACCACCAACAAGGGATCTCGTCCCGAGATCCAGGACGATCCAGGGGAGAGGGGGGGAGAGAAAAGAGAGTCGACAATATTCAACACCACCAACAAGGGACTCTTCTCCGTGTGGAACAATGAACTCCGTCGAGAGATTTTTCCGCAGAGAGACGACATCATCGGAAAAACGAAACCGTCAGTGTCAAGAGGGAGAACAAAAATGAAAGCTGGATCAAAGGACAGTGCTTTTCGACGCAAGTTTTGAAAACACTGGGCAAAAGGATGGATGGCAATGGGTTACCAAGATGTTTACCCAGAGTCGGAAGAGCTCAAGGTACTACAGGATTTCGCAACCTGAGGTCGGAATCAGGACAATAAGCTGCATGCAAGGCATTGTAACTATTCCGAAACTCCACTTACTCAAGATCCTAGAGTTTGAAGGGCATAAGGCGAGAATTAAAACAATTACGACACTTTTCCTGACCAGGGCAAAGGTAAGGAGGAAAAAGAATCCTACTCTCCGATAACTAACTTAGTTACTACAAAATAGTTTTTTTCTAGACTCGCCTTCCGCCAGAAAAGGGATCCTACGGTCGGTAAGGCTCTGATACCAAGTTGTTAGGCCCGATATGCGGTACTGTTGCAGATCTATATGTTTCCATCCAGATCCAGGGACGAAGCACATAACGGTCCCACCGCGACATATGACAAAGCCATATGCCCCGGATTTCCAACATGATATCACAACATTACAGCTAAAAGGATACAACATATCATACAATCGGCATACACTTGCCTGAATACATTACATCAGCGGAAGATACATGTCTGAGTACAGAGTACAATCAAATACCTATTGACAAAGGTAAAACACACTATTCCCGTAACCACACGGGTCCAGGCTCTCCGCCGGGATCGACCTAACTAGTCGTCGTCGAGTCTTCGCGAAGGCGTCCAGAAGAAGGGTCGTCGAGCTCCTCTGAATTCCAAGATCGTTTTCATAATGTGCGTAAAATAGAAAAGAAAGAGGTGAGCTATATCAAAAGTCTTGGATCTAACTTCTCACGGGTAAGATGGGGGTAGTGGTGAGGTTGCAGACGCACTAGCAATATATGAGTGGCTAACTGTGTATTTTAGAGTAAGATGAGAACCAAGCATTCAATGAGGAATGGCCTCCAACATGTCTTCCTATCAACTACTTACTCAATCATAACACCTATCATATCCTTGTCCTCCTCTTAGCATCCCGACGAAGAAGAAGCAGTTAAGGCACACACACGTTGATCAAATTATTAAGATTATCTCGGTTGTTGTTGTCTAAGAACAAGGAGTAGGTCTCAAGTCGTCCATAACCGTGGACACTGCTTCTCGAAAAGATTTAACCCTGCAGGGGTGTACCAACTGCCCATTACAAGGCTCCGCACGCACGCCCATCTCTCTCACTTTCTACCCATCATAGGCAGCCATTTTATGATTTAGTTCCGAGAGATCCGAAACGGCAGGTACCTCTAGCTAAAAAACGAACAAATCCGGGTGGCCCCCGGTGAGTCGACATCCATCTCAGGAGCCGACCTGGTCTCTAGAGTTTGACTCCAGGTTTGGATTGCCGGTTAATCTCACATGAGACCGGGTCCTCAGCCGGTCATGATTGGTCAATAGGGAAACCATGTCCCCATTGGCCCAGGTTGTTTTAAAGAATATCTGCCAGGAGCGACCCAACAGACACACACACGGCTTCAAATGGTAAATCAGCTTGGGCCACCACTAGAAATGTTTGAAGCTAGGTAGGTAAGAAGAGGGGACCCCATAAAATCCCACACGTGGTTAGGCACGCTCGTCAAGAGACACAATACCTGGAACTTGGGTCCTAGGTGACTCGAATGGAACAAATTGTCGGGGCGGGATAGCCTAGACCTTCCATCCTTCGTCGAATATAGTCAACATTATAATAATCATATCATCCACAATAATATAATAATGTGATAGCCCAATCCAAGGAGTAACAAGATAACAGTTGATAACATCCTAGCATGCATATTAAGCAGTGGCTGAGCAGCGAGCAATAGTAACGTAGCCCAACAAGTTTTGCTGGAATGTGGAAGACATGGCTGTTTGGTTTTATTTGAGAGCCATGAATATAAAGTGGTAGGATCAAGCAATCGTTCTATTCTACACCTAGGAGCGAGTGAGCTGAAAGTTATAAGCATGATATATGCTCCCCCTTAAGTGATGAGAATACGAAACATAAGGGATGTCGATCGCAAGCTCGCAACGTCTCCGACAGGTACCCGCGGAAGCACACAAGAAGGAAACACTGGAAAAGGCAACCGACGAGCAAGCGTCTATTACTACGAAGAAATCACGAGCAAGCATCAACAAGAAGGAAACACGAGACAACGCAATCCGACATCATATCTATCGACGAGAACGGTTACTAACAGGTTAAGTGGAGTACTCGTCACACACGACGATACCGCACATTTAGAATGGTTCAAGTTGTTTAGCTACACAAAGGTTGTTAACATGGCATTTCACTCAAGCATGTCATAGCACACAAACATGGCAAGAGGTGAAGCATAAGTTAAGCTATCTATTCTAGTCAATTTAAGTGAGGCACAACCTAAACATGGCATATCACTAAGTGCCCCACGACAATTTAAGTAATTGGTACTGTTCTGCCCTAAACCATATTTTAGGTTGGTTAACAGCAGCAAATAACTGCATAAACACAAAGTACATGAAATTCAAATCAAGTTACATATAAAGAACACTCCAAACTGAGTTACGGTTAAAAATAGACAAGCAATACAAGTTATGCACACAATCTGCCAACATCACGTAGCACACTTTAGAGCAAAAAATAAGCAAGAAAAGGTTGTAAAAATGCACAAAAATGATACGCAACTAAAGTAGACATGGCAGGCATGGCATGGAAAAAGGAATCATGGTTCACTAGTTATAAGCAACACAAAAACCTATAAAACATTACTGGTCATGGAATTTGTGAAAATGAGGAAAACAGGGCAGAAACTGTTACTTTCATGCTGTATAAACAGGAGCAAAACTATATGTAAATGTGCAGCTACATGACATAGAAATATGTGGGCATGAAGTAGAAATGATGGTGATCAGGTACAAACAAGAATCAAGGTCATAGGCATCATAGATCAAAAGATATTAAGCGTGCAACATGGCATCGGAAAGTTACAGACTTAGTGAACAACAGAGGTGGTTGTCAACAACAGCAGGATAGCAACTTTGGAGCTGAACATAACTATGACCAGGAATGTAAACATGACAATAAAATACATATAATGGAAGTAGACTTGGCATAGATCAAAATGACATATTGCAATTCTCAATACGATGCACGGTTAAAAACATATAGGCCAGCAAAGTAGCAACTTTATATAAATAGCAGCACATGTCATCAGTAGAATTAATATAGCTACAACATGCAAGTATGACAAGTGATTGCATAGGATTGAAGTAGACATGATGCTTAACAGTATGGAAGAAGAATTAATAGCATAGGAATCATGGATGTGACACAATCATTAATCAAACTTGCAATAAAATAACAACCGCATCACTTAACAGAAAGTAGCAGCAGTTAACAGTCTGATGCCCACTTCAACACAGATTAACAACATCAAGATGGCCTCAAATCAAAATGCTCACAAAAGATGAACTGAAGTACACACAAAACTAAACAATTTTCTTTTGGGTGCAACGTCATCCGAGCTACGGTTTACTCGCACTATTAAGCGCAAAACTGAAAACAACAACAATTAACTCCAGACTTTGAAAAAAACATAGCAGGAATAAAGGAAAAAAAGGCCTCTCCCTTGGGCATCGGCCCAAGTCGGCCTGGGAGGCGGCTGGGCTGGCGTCTTGGCTGGGCCTCGGCGTGGTGCCGGCCCACCTGGCTGCCGGTGCCCGATCCCGATCTGGATCGAGGCACCAGGAGGTGGCGGACGCCGGCAGGTGGCGGCGCACTCCGGCGAGGCGAGGAGGATCCTGGAGGGCCGCGGCGGTGGAGCCTCGCTGCTGGATTCTAGCGACAACGACGGAAGGGGTGGTGGAGCGGCGCGGCCCGAGCTCCTCGCGCTCCGGCCATGGCGCCGCGGTGTTCGCGACTCCGACTACGCACATCGCTGCACTGTGCAGAAGGAGGGGAGGTGAGGGAGAGTCCAGAGAGGAGGGGTGCGGCGACGTGCTCCTCACCGTTGGGCGCGGGAGCGCGGCGTTCGGCCTCCATAGGTGGGGGTGGAGCTGCGGAGGAGAGAGGAGGAGGAGGTTGGGAGCTGACGTGGCACTCCCTGGCAGTCGGATCGCGAGATCTGACAGTCCAGACGACCTGGAGGGGGATTTTTCAGATCTGGCACTAGGGTTGCGAAAATTGGGGCTAATGTGAGAGTGGTGGTCTTTATATAGCACAGATGGCTGGCAGTTTGCAAAAAACATCCCCAGTTTTTCTCTCGCGCGCGCGGTGTTTATGTTTCTGACCGTCGAGGGCCGCAGGACCTCGGATTCCGGTAAAACTTCGAACTGTGCGATCAGCGCGTCGAGCCAGCGGCGTTCACCTCGCGCTGGAACCGTTCTGAGAACACTTTCCGGCGCAGTATAAAAATATCTCGTTTACTTATTAAACGAGGTCTTTTCGTTCTGTTGGCTGCGACTTGTCTTGTGCGGGTTGCGACAGTGATCGGGTGAAACCCGGTGTCGCAAAGGTCGAGTGTCAGGGTGGCATGGGTCGGTCTCCGTCCGGTACGAGATAAGAGGGGGAAAATAATCGTTGATCGATAAATCAGGGAAACAAACACCGCAAACAAATCAGACAATCAAACAATTCACACCGAAAACAAAATTTTAAATTTTTGTGAAATCTGGGCTGTTACATCATTTATGCATATAGCTATGTGGGGACCTTCACACTATAGAACTTGACTTGCAATGGTGCTCCCACCACCTTAAACCTAGCCGCCACCCCCTCGCCGGCGATCTCCACGTCTAACCGTGGACTTTTATCCTGGCACCCACCATCTTCTCCAGCGTCTTCTTCTGCATCGACTGGTGTCCATTTGATGGCATTCCATGCATCGATCTCGTTGGGCCTATATTTTTCCCCAGGGATCAAGTTTGCTGATCAAGTCAAGAGGCTTTTCAAATGCACCGTGCACCCTGATGGATCTGGGCATTTCATCTTGGTGGTTTCTTTTGTGTGATCTACTTTTCGTCTCGATGAAGACAATGTTGGACTGGTCCTGGAAACAACCAATTGAGGGTATTGTTCTCTCCTTAATGTCTCTCTTCTCCATGATAGGGTTTTTTCGTTTCATGTCTTGTGCAAGGATGTGGGGTTTTTTGTCTTCCATCAGAAAACCTTTGTCTCGTCTAAGTTCCATTGTGTGTTCCACCTTTGGGGCAATGGTAGCCCCGATTGGAAGAAAGAATTCAAGAGGTGGCAGGCAGAATGTGATGAAGAATGGATTCTAGTTAGTCCTTCGAAACGTCATGCTAAACTGGGACTTGAAACCATGAAACGTCAGCCGTCTAAATCTTCAATCAAGTCCCAGGTCTCCAAGAAGAAGAAGGTTAGATTTGCAACTTTCATGAATTATCAAGCTTGTAGAGGGTATCGTTTCATACCTACGGGTTTAGATGTTCAAACGGTCCTCGCAGGTGGCTATTCCTTCACCCGTTATGAAATCTCGCATCTACATGCTAACATTCAAGGTCCCTCTAGCCCTGCCTCACCGCCGGCAGCTTCTGGGCCGCCGGTGATAAAATTTGGTAGTTTTCAAACATCCCCTCTTAGGCAGGGTTTGGTTACAAGTGATAAAAAAATTTCGGGATCGGATTCCTTTTCTTTGGATCCATCTTATGATTCCTCTCCTATTGTTTCGCAACCTGCAAACAAATCGGATGAGTTGCATGAGTCTGGTTCTGACACGTCTACTCTACGTGAGGATGCGCCGGCCTCACGGACCTCTCCTTGCCCGGTCCGCCTGGTTGACTATGACTCTGATGGTAGTTCTCCTATCAAGATTCCATCACCCCAAGAGGTTGTCAAAGGTTTGCAAAGCTTCGATGAGATGATTGAGGATATGGCTGCCAGTTTCTGGGATTGTCAGCATTGCATTAGCATGGGACATGCAACTGAGGCATGTACTAAACGTATTCGATGTAGGAATTGTTTCTGGTCCGGACACGTCAAAAAGGATTGCCCAGGCGCACTCAAGGCATCTCCATCTGGGTGCCTAAAGTCCCATAAAAAAATCAGGACTCGCGCCACATCCTTGTCCTATTGCGACAGTTCAGTCTCGCCGCCGCTTCAGAAAGAGCACCACCTTGAATTCGATAGCCCCAATCTTGAAACTGCATAATCCCCTGCTTCTTGCTCCGCCGACCCCCCCTTCTTCTGGCTCTCCGCCGTCTATCTCCGACGACCACACGCCAACCAGCCCATCACCATGTTCTTCTGACCGGATGGCCAACTTCGAGCTAGACCCCCGCCGCTTTCTGCCTGTCGGCCACGACATTTTTGATGGAGGACCTGAGAGATTCCCGTGGACTTTTTACTCCGCGTCACAGCCGCCGCCTCGGATGCATGAGCAATACATGGTGGCGATAGTGGAACCGCATCAGCTGGCTCACCTGGTTGCAGTCCAACGAGAACATGTTTTGCAGTTTCTCACCGAGGATCTCCAAGAGGTTATTCCTTCTGCTCAGACTTGGTTCCAAGGGGTAGGGTTATTTGAAGTTCTGAATCCTGTGATTATGGAGTCTTTTATTCAGCATCCGCCGTTTGCTCTCGGTTTGGATGAGGATGGGCACGAAATCTTTGTTCGTTTTATTCCGCATAATGCTGGAGAAGGGTTTTGCGCTGTGCACGGGCATCACACTGGGTGGCTTATATTCATTGGAGTTCCTCTAGATTATCGTAATACAAGATCTCTGTCTAAATTTGTCGGCACGTTTGGGCAGTTTCACTCCTGGGAACACACTGATAGGAGTATGGTTCGATCCATCATTCATGCCTCGTTCCCGGACAATTCCCTAGTTCCGCGTGATGTGGTGTTCCATGAGTTTAACCCCTGGGGAGGTAATGTTGTGTCCTGGACATCACCAATCTATATACTCACTTCAAACTTTGCTGATGCGCAACTGCCAGTGGATGAGGACTTCATGCCCATGGATGGAAATCCGCATACAATGTCTAGGCTTGCTGCACCGCCTGCTCCTCTCTGGGGGCTCCCACCCTATCCTGCTCTTGGGTGGAATGGTGATCTGCCACATCAGCAGCATGACAATGTTGCACAAGATGGTGCTGCACAAGTTGATGTTGCACAAGAAGAGGGTCATGTCAATGATGGAAGGCCGGCTTGGGATGAAGAAGTTGCTGCAGAGAGTGGGGAAATAGTTCAAGATGCCATGCCCCCACAGGATCAGAACTCTATGAGCCTCAATCCATCTCTAAATTCAAGTGTCTCCACTGACTCTGATGTGGTTGAGGTGCAGATGCCTCCTACAGTGCCAATCATGCAGGATATTCAAGCTCCAGTTCAGGATGATGATGTAGATGCCCTCGCCATTGTGGTGTACCACCAGCCTGTCATTCTGATTCAGGAGCCTGGTCATCGGGTTGTGAATGGGCCAGTTTTACCTCCCCATATGATCTGGGCAAGAGCTTTTGGTAATATTCTGCTAGCTATTGAGGTCCAAGTGCTCCCGTAGCTTGTGCATAGTTTTCCTTCTCCTCTGCCGCCTGTGGGAGATTGGATGGAGCACTACAACTGCATGACCTTTTCTGATGATCACATTGCCGAGCGTCTGATGATTGAACTGCCTCTTTCTGAACCTGCTCCTGACGCCAGTGCTTCTTCAGTTCCTGCTCTCCAGTTTATTGCTAAGAAGGCGGTTTCAGGCAAGCGTCGTCGCCCCACACAATCACCGCTGGCGAGGTGTAAGGCCTGATATGCGGTACTGTTCCAGATCTAGATGTTTCCATCCAGATCCGGGGACGAAGCACATATCGGTCCCACCGCGACATATGACGAAGCCATATTCCCCGGATTTCCAACATGATATCACAACATTACAGCTACAAGAATACAACATCTCATACAATCGGCATACAACTGCCTTAATACAATACAACAATGGAAGATACATTTCTGAGTACAGACTACAATCAATTGCCTAGTGGCAAAGAGAAAATCATCGATCTCCATAACCACACGGGTCCAGGCCCTCCGCCGGGATCCGCCTAACTAGTCGTCGTCGAGTCTCCACGCGAAACGTCGATCACTGTACCTGTTGTCGACCAAGAACCCTGAAAAGAGTTTGGGGGTAGTATCATAAGTACAGAAGTACTCAGCATCCAAACGTAATGTCATCTGACCCAGCAAGGACTTCATCACTCGTCATTCTAGGACAACTAGTAGTTTACGGTAAGGATGGGTAAGTGGTGAGGTTGCTGCAGCACTTGCATTTATGAAGTGGCTAACGATCTAGAGAATAAGATAAGAAGCCAAGCATTCGATGAGGAATCGCCTCCAACAGGTCTGCTATCCACCTACTTACGCAAGCATAACACCTATCCTAGCCTTGTCCTCCTCTTCGCATCCCGACGAAGAAGAAGCAGTCAAGGCACACACACGTTGATCAAGTGACATTAAGATTATCTCTGTTGTTGTTGTCTATGAACAAGGAGTAGGTCTCAAGTTGTCCATAACCGTGGACACGGCTTCTCGAAAATATTTAACCTTGCAGGGGTGTACCAACTTCCCATTACATGGCTCCGCACGCACGCCCATCTCTCTCAGTTGCTACCCATCACAGGCTACCATTTTATGATTTAGTTCCAAGAGATCCAAAACGACAGGTCCCTCTAGCTAACAAAGAAAGAATCCGGGTGGCCCCTGGGGAGTCGAAACCCAATCCAAAAGCTGGCCACGCTCTCTGATCGGACTCTTCCGTCTGGCCAAGGTCGAGGTAACCGATCCCCTCACATGTGGGCAGGCCTCTAGCTCACCAGTGTGGACCAACAGAGAAACCATGTCTATGCTGGCCCAGGTTGTTTTAAAGGATATCTGCTAGGAGCGACCCGACAGTCATATATGCGTGGTTTCAAATGGTAAATCAGCTTGGTCCACCTCTAGAAATGTTTGAAGCTAGATAGGTAAGAAAAGGGAACCACATAAAATCCCACACGCGGTTAGGCACTCTCAGTTTTAAAACCAATACCCGGAACTCGGATCCTAGGTGACTCGAATGGAACAAAGCGTCATGGCGGGATAGCCTAGACCTTCCATCCTTCGTCGAATATAGTCAACATTATAATAACAATATCATCCTCAATAAATATAATAATGTGATAGCCCAATCCAAGGAGTAACAGGAGGTAACAGGGTAACATCATAGCATCCTAAGCATGCATACTAAGCAGGGGCTGAGCAATGAGCAATAGTAACATAGCAGTACATGGTTTGTTGGGAGGGGACATGGTTGTATCGGTTTGAAAGAGGTTGTAAACATGTGGTAGGATCAAACATCGAACCTATCCTACACTAGCATGCAAACCACTGGTTGAAATAGAATGGATCATAAGTAATGTATAGTCCTTGCCTGTTGATAAGTCGGGTTCCGAAGGTGTAGTTGATCGCAAGCTCTCATCGTCTCCGAGAGGTACCCGCGGAAGCACACAAGACGGTAAACACTAGAAAGCAATCAACGAGCAAGCATATATTACTACGAATCAAACACGAGCAAGCATCAACAAGAAGGCAACACGAGACATCGCACCTACCGTCGAGAGCGGTTACTAAGAGGTTAAGTGGAGTACTCGTCACACACGACGATACCGCACATTTACAAGGGCTCAAGTTGTTTATCTACACAAGATGAGCAAAGGTTATTAACATGGCATCTCACTCAAGCATTTCTTAGCACACAAACATGACAAGAGGTGAAGCACAAAGGAAACTATCTATGCTAGTCAATTTAAGTGAGGCACAACCTAAACATGGCATACCACTAAGTACCCCACGACAATTTAAGTAATTGGTACTGTTCTGCCCTAAACCATATTTTAGGTTGGTTAACAGCAGAAAACAATAGCGTAAACAAAAAGTACACGAAAAACTAATCAAGTTATATATAAAGAACACTCGAAACGGAGTTACGGTTAAAAAGATACAAGGAAAACAAGTTTGGAACACAATCTGCCAACATCAGGAAGCACACTTTAGAACAATGCATAAACAGGATAATGAATGCAAACATGCTCACAAATGATGTTCAACTAAAGTAGACATGGCAGGGAAGGCATGGAAAAAGTAATAATGCAAAAAGGCATCATGAACTATTAATTATAGCCCAAGCAAAATGCAATAAAACATTACTGGTCTAGGACTTGGTGAAAATCAGGAAAACAGGGCAGAAACTGTTATTTTTATGCTGTACAAACAGGAGTAAAACTATATGAAAATATGCAGCAACATGACATAGAAATATATGAGCATGGAGTAGACATGATGGTGATCAGGTACAAACAAGAATCAAGTTCATAGGCATGACATATCAAAAGATATTAAGCAAGCAACATGGCATAGGCAAGTAACATACTTAGTGTAAAACAGAGGTGGCTGTCAACAACAGCAGGATAGAAACTAAGGAGCTAAACATAACTATGACCAGAAATGTAAACATGACAATGCAATACATATAATCGAAGTAGACATGATGCTTAACAGTATCTAACAAGAATCAATGCATTAGGCCTGATGGATGTGTCACAATCGTCATGCAAACTTGCAATAAAATAAAAGCAACAACACACTAGCAGAAAATAATAGCAGTTAACAGTCTGGTGCCCACTTAAACGGTGCTTAACAACATCAAGATGGCCTCGAATCAAAATGCTCACAAAAGATTAATTGAAGTACACACAATTCTAAACAATTTTCCTTTTGGGCGCAACGTCATCCAAGCTACGGTTCACTCGCAATCTACAGCGCAAAATTTAATAAGCAGCAAAAATTCTCCGGACATAGAAAAATTCGCAGGGTTAAACTTAAAAAAAATAAACGGGCCTCAACCCACATGGGCCTCGGCCCAACCGGATGGGCACTGGATCTGGACCGGTTGTGTTGGCTGGGACGCTCGGGCCTTTGGCTTGCCCATCTGGCCGCTGGAGGGAGCCGTCCCACAGAGCGGTGGCCATCCTGGCTCGGCGTCCTGCTCGATCCCGAGCGGCGCCGGCGGCGTCCGTCACCGGTGGCGCGCCGGCGAGGAGGCACGCGGCGGTGTGGGCCTGGCGCGGCGGCGAGAGGAGGGGGCCCGCCGGATTCGGCGAGAGACGACGGCGAGCTTGGTCCAGGCGGCGGCGTCGTGGCGGCCACGAGCTCCACCCGAGCTCGGGCTTGCCATGGAGGGCGGCGGTTGTCTCCTGCGGGGAAAGAGGAGGGAGAGGGTGAGAGATGAGAGGGAGGAGAGGGGAGGAGAGAGAGGAAGGAGGGGAGCCGGCGGACGGCGGTGGAGGCGCCCTGGCCGGAGCGGAGACGGCGATGGGTGGAGGCGAAGTCCACGGGCAGGAGAGAGAAAAGAGGTTGGTGGAGGGCTAGGCGCATCTAGGCCGTTGGATCGGCCGATCCGACGGTCCAGATCGCAGGGAAAGAATTTTTTTTGAAAAAGGGTTTTGGGGTGAAATTGGGGCTATTGTGAGGGGGGTGGATGCAATTTTTAGGCTAGGGAAACCCTAGAAATGGGTGTGAGAGTGGTGGTCCTTATATAGACCAGGCGGCTGGCAGTTTGCAAAAACATCCCCGGATTTTCTCTCGCGCGCGCAGTGTTTACGTTTCTGATTGCCGGGGGTCCGCAGGACCTCCGATTCGGGTAAAACTTCAAACTGCGCGATCAGCGCGTTGAGCCGGCGGCGTTCACCTCACATTGGAACCGTTCCGAGAACACTTTCCGGCGCGCTATAAAAATATCTCGTTTACTTATTAAACGGGGTTTTTTGTTCCGTTGGCTGCGGCTGGTCTCGTGCTGTTTTCGCGACGGTGATCGGGTGAAACTCGGTGTCGCAAAGGTCGAGTGTCAGGGTGGCAAGTGTCAGAGGGGAAAAATAATCACCGATTGATAGATCGGGGATGCAATCACCGCAAACAAATTAAACAATCAAACAATTCACGCAGAAAACAAAAATTTTAATTTTTGTAATATCTGGGCTGTTACATGAGGGAGGAGGATGATTTTTCCACTCGCATAATTACTCGCAGTTGTGCCAAGAAATCTGGCTTCAAGCCAGTATCGGCCACGCCCCCTAAACCTACTCCTTTGCGTCGACCTCGTGCCAAGAAGCAGCATCTGACAGCCCCTGCTATTTCCATCTCTGAAGAAGATGTTGGTTCGAATCAGACTGATGTCCCACCCCCTACACCCATTCGGTTTATGCAAGAACTTGGCGCTGATCTGGGAATTGACCCTGAAGCGCTCACCACGGCTAAGCTTATGGCTGGGCCTGATGATGCTGACTTCCACAATGTCTCCCATGATTAGTTTAACCACTATAATTCATGTGTGGGTGTGGGGTCTACAATGTGTGTGTTTCCTAAACATGTGGTCTTTTGATGTATATGGGATGTATCCTTTCTGTTATGCAGACTGTGCTTATGCTGAACCTTTATTAGTTATCTATGAATAGTTTTTCTTTTCGTAACTGGCGTGTCCTTTGCTAGAATGTGCGCGGTTTAAACTCTGATGAAAGGCAACGTGATGTCAGAAGTAAAATTGATGAGAGTGGTTGCTCAATTGTCTGTCTTCAAGAAACTAAATGTGACTCCTTTGATCTACGTCTCATATGCAAGTTTTTTCCTAGAAGATTTTTCAATTTTTCTTATTCCCCATCAGTTGGTGCTTCTGGTGGCATCTTGATTGTTTGGTGTTCCTCTATGTTCTCAGGACTGTTGATTGAGTCACAACGTTATGGTTTAACTGTTAAATTCACTTCTATTCATAATGCTGAGGTTTGGACAATGGTTGTTGTTTATGGCCCTTGTCAGGGACCCTTGAGAGATGAGTTTGTGCAGTGGCTTTATGATTTATGCATACCTGATAGAGACAACTGGCTTTTATTTGGGGACTTTAATTTTATTAGATCCCTTGAAAATAGAAACAGACCTGGTGGTGATATAAATGACATCTTCATATTGAATGAAATTATTGAGCATTTAGGGATACTGGAACTTCCTCTCAAAGGCAAAGCATATACATGGTCTAAGATGCAGGAAAGTCCTTTACTGGAGCAGCTTGACTTGTTTTTAACTTCTAGTTCCCGGATGTCTATCTACCCCAATACTGTTGTCCTTCCTATGGGTAATCCATCATGTGATCATGTTCCCTGCATTGTTTCAATAGATACTACCATTTCTAAGAGCAATTTATTCAGGTTTGAGAATTTTTGGGCTGAGCTTCCATGGTTTATGGAATGTGTATCTAGGTCCTGGAATGAACCTTTGTCTGCCTCTGGGTCTAATCTGCTGCCAACATTCTTTCCAAGAAGCTTAAAAGGCTTAGATATGATCTCAAAAGATGGGCATCCAGCATGGCCTCTCTCAAAAACACCATTGGAAGATGCTCCCAGGTGATTCTGCTCTTTGACAGGCTAGAGGAGTTCAGACCTTTAACTTGACCTGAGTTCAATTTAAGACAAATTGTAAAACTGCATCGTGAGCATCTTCTCAAATTACAGTACCTTTATTGGAAGCAGAGATGTACTATCAGGGACATTCAAGTGGGGGAAGAGAATTCCAAGTTTTTTCATGCCCAGGCTTCTGAGACAGAGGAGGAACTCTATCTCCTCTCTCAATGCTCCTGATGGATCCTCTATATCTGATCATGAGCAAATGGTCTGTCTGCTTTGGAATTCCTACAAGAATAGAATGGGAGTCTCACACAGAATTCAAATGAAGTTTGATCTCCAGCAATTTCTTGTTCCTGTTGATGGACTTCAGGATTTGGAAAGACCCTTTTCTCAGCAAGAAATTAATGATGTTCTCAAGGATCTCCCTGTGGACAGAGCACCTGGATCTGATGGATTTAATGGGCTGTTTTTGAAGAAGTGCTGGCCTATCATCCAATCTGATTTTATGTGCCTAGTCTCTCAATTTGCAGCTGGGCAACTCAAGTAGGAATGTCTAAATGCTTGCTTAATTGCCCTGATCCCTAAGATGCTCTCTCCTGTCTACCCCAATGATTTCAGGCCAATCTCACTGACCAACACCTGTTTAAATTTTCTCACCAAGTTGTTAGCCAACAGATTCAGCAAGTGATTCTAAAGTGCATTCATATGAACCAATAAGGATTCTTGAAATCTAGATCAATTCAGGATTGTCTAGCTTGGGATTTTGAGTACATACATCAATGTAAACAATCTCAGAATCCTATTTTAATTCTCAAGTTGGACTTTGCTAAGGCTTTTGATACTGTGGAGCATGAGGTTATTCTTCAGGTCCTGAAGCACAAAGGGCTTGGTGACAAGTGGATTGGGTGGGTTAAAGAGATCCTGAGTTCTGGTTACTCTTCTATACTTCTTAATGGGGTTCCTGGCAAAAAAATTTACTGCAGGAGAGGGGTGAGGCAGGAGGATCCTCTGTCCCCTCTTCTTTTTGTGTTGGTTGATGACGTGCTTCAGTATATTGTCAACAAAATGCTGAATGATCATGTCATGTCTTTTCCCATCCCCACACATGATCCTAAATACCCAATCATCCAGTATGCTGATGAAACTATCAT
Organism: Bromus sterilis; assembly: GCA_950022295.1. Taxonomy (NCBI): domain Eukaryota; kingdom Viridiplantae; phylum Streptophyta; class Magnoliopsida; order Poales; family Poaceae; genus Bromus; species Bromus sterilis. The sequence continues at coordinate 139,173,223 of OX465599.1, read as the reverse complement.
TGTGGTACCTGCTGAGGCTGCACAACTACTAGCCATAAAGAACATGTTGATTGAATTTCATGCTCCCACTAGTTTGAAGGTGAACTTCACTAAATCTTCAATGATACCTCTCAATGTCTCTGATGAGATGACTGCCTCTCTGGCTGAGGTTTTTAGGTGTTCCATTGGGCAGATGCCTTTTACCACCTGAGACTACCAATGGGTACCTCCAAGCCCAAAATACAGGACCTTATGCCTTTGGTGGACAGGGTTGAGAGAAGTCTCTCTGCTAGTTCAGCTATGCTCAATCAGGGAGCCAGACTCCAATTGGTAAATTCAGTTTTATCATTCATGCCAATATATCATTCGTGCAGTTTGGCTATTCCCCAGGGCATCCTTAAACAACTTGAAAGAATCCAGAGACAATGCTTGTGGAGGGGTAACTCTGAAACTCCAAAGCAATCTCTTGCTTCATGGGACTTGTTCTGCTGGCCAAAGAACAAAGGAGGACTAGGTATTATCAACCTGGATTTACAGAACAAAGCTATGCTATTGAAGCAACTTCACAAATTTTATAATAAGGAGGATATACCTTGGGTATCCCTCATCTAGAACTCATACTATGATGGCAATGTACCCCATGCCACACCTTTGTGGCTCCTTCTGGTGGAAAGACATTTTGAGGCTGTCTAAATTGTATAGGCCAGTGGCTAGTGTCAAAGTTAATTCTGGTGATTCAGTACTATTCTGGTCTGATGGTTGGACTTTAAATGACTCCTCCAGAGGTCTCAGAGATAGGCTCCCACACATGTTCTCCTTTGTCAAGGATGACAACGTTTCTATACATGATTTTCTTAACATTGGTGATGAGTCAACTCTATTTTATCTGGCACTAGTTTAGCACGATTCTACTGAATACTTCATCCTTAGGGGATGGTTGGACCTTACTGCTCAGGATTCTTGGGTCTGGTGTAGGCCCGATATGCGGTACTGATCTAGATCTAGATGTTTCCATCCAGATCCGGAGACGAAGGACATATTGGTCGCACCGCGACATATGACACTGCCATATGCCCCGGATTTCCAACATGATATCACAACATTACAGCTACATGGATACAACATCTCATACAAACGGCATAAAACTGCCTTAATACAATACATTAGCGGAAGATACATGTCTGAGTACAGACTACAATAAAATACGTAGCGGCAAAGAGAAAAAGACATCTCTCCCCTAACCACACGGGTCCAGGCCCTCCGCCGGGATCCTCCTAACTAGTCGTCGTCGAGTCTCCACGTGAAACGTCGATCACCATAACTGTTTTCGATCAAGAACCCTGAAAAGAGTTTGGGGGTAGTATCATGAGTACAGAAGTACTCAGCATCCCACTGTAGTGGTCAACTGACCCAGCAAGGACTTCATCACTCGTCATTCTAGGATAACTAGTAGTTCACGGTAAGGAGGGGGTAAGTGGTGAGGTAGCTGCCGCAGTAGCATTTATTAATTGGCTAACGATCTAGAGAGTAAGATAAGAAGCCAAGCATTCGATGAGCAATCGCCTCCAACAAGTCTGTTATCAGCTACTTACGCAAACATAACACCTATCCTATCCTTGTCCTCCCCTTCGCATCCCGACGAAGAAGAAGCAGTCAAGGCACACACATATTGATAATGTTATATTAAGATTATCTCAGTTATTTTTTTATATGAACAAGGAGTAGGTATCAAGTCGTCCATAACCGTGGACACGACTTCTCGAAAAGATTTAACCCTGCAGGCGTGTACCACTGCCCATTACAAGCCTCCGCACGCACGCCCATCTCTTTCTGTTGCTACCCATCATAGGCAACCATTTTATGATTTAGTTCTGAGAGATCCGAATCGACAGGTCCCTCTAGCTAAGAAGGAACAAATCCGGGTGGCCCCCGGGGGGTCCACACCCAATCCAAAAGCCGTCCGCACTCTCGGATCGGACTCTTTCGCCTCAACAGGGTTTGGGTTACCGGGACACCTCACGTGAGGTCCCGGGCCCTCGCCGACCAAAGGTGGACCAACAAGGAAACCATGTCCTCACTGGTCTGGGTTGTTTTAAAACATATATGCTAGGAGCGACCCGACAGACATATATGCTTGGTTTCAAATGTTAAATCAGCTTGGGACACCTCTAGAAATGTTTGAAGCTAGGTAGGTAAGAAAAGGGGACCCCATAGTATTGCACACGCGGTTAGGCACGCTCGTCAAGAGACACTATACCCAGAACTAGGGTCCTAGGTGACTCGAATGGAACAAAGCGTCGGGCGGAATAGCCTAGACCTTCCATCCTTCGTCGAATATAGTCAACATTATAATAATCATATCATCCACAACATTATAATAATGTGATAGTCCAATCCAAGGAGTAACAGGGTAACATTCGTAGCATTATAAGCATGCATACTAAGCAGGGGTTGAGCAACGAGCAATAGTAACATATCAGTACATGGTTTGCTGGGAGGGAACATGGCTGTATCGGTTTAAGAGAGGCTGTAAACATGTGGTAGGATCAAACATCGAACCTAACCTAGACTAGCATGCAAATCACTGATTATAATAGAATGGATCATAAGTAATGTATAGTCCTTGCCTGTTGATAAGTCGGGTTCCGAAGGTGTATCGCGATCTCGCACCGTCTCTGAGTGTAACCGCAGGATCCCACAGGAAGGAAACACTGGTAAGCAATCGATGAGCAAGAATCTATTACTACGAAGCAATCAAGAGCAATCAACAACAAGAAAGCAACACGAGACAACACACTACGATATCGCATGTATCGTTGAGAGCGGTTACTAACAGGTTAAGTGGAGCACTCGCCACATACAACAAGACTGCACATTTACGATGGTTTAAGTTGTTTAGCTACACAACATGAGCAAAGGTTGTTAACATGGCATCTCACTCAAGCATGGCATATCACACAAGCATGGCAAGAGGTGTAGCATAAGTAACCTACCTATACTAGTCAAGTTAAGAGGGGTAAACTCCTAAGCATGGAACAACACTAATTACCCTGTGATAATTAAGCTTTTAGTACTGTTCTTCCCTAAACAATATTTTATATTTGTTAACAGAAGCAAACAATAGCATAAACATGATCAACACACAATTCTAGTCAAGTTACATATAAAGAACATTTTTATCAAAGAACTGTTAAAAAGTTATGACAGATTACAATTTACAGTGGCAAGGTTGTAATTAGCAGTAAAACAACATGTAGACAAGTCAAACATGGCAAAAGAACACATTCTATTATTCTACCTGAAAAACTAAGCAAGTTTCATGTTTAATGCGTCGCGATCCGAGCTACCGTTAAAAAGATACGAGCCTCGCAAGATTGCAATATAATTTGCCAATTAAATAAGCCCAGGGAAAACAAATAGAGCAATGGGCCGAAAACTGTGCCACTAGGGGAAAACAGGGGGCGAGCGCTAGCTAAGTTGCGCTCACGAGCGCTATATAATAGAAACAGACTAACTGGGCCAAGCCCAGCAGCGCATCAAATAAAAAAGGAAAAAAAGAGGGACGCCTCACCTTGCTGGGCCTAGGCCCATGGTGCGGTGGGCCCTGGATAGCAGCCATCGCATGGGGCGAGGGACTGCTGCGGGCTGGGGCACGGGTGGCTGGGCCGGTTGGGGGAGCTGGGCCTTGGGGCGCCGGCTGGGCCGAAGCCAGGGGCACTGCTATGGGCGGCCCACATTGAACGAGGGTGGGGGAGCGGGGTCTCGTCTCGATCGGGATCCTCCCGATCCCTGGAAGGCCGCCGCCGGCAGTTGCCACGCCAAGGCAGGCCGGGAACGCGGGTCCGGGATCGGGAGGAGGAGATACAACTGGCAGCAGCTGTCGGCGTTGAGGGAGAGGTACGGTGAGCTCCTCAGTGTGCAGGTCGGGGTCGGCTCGAGCTTCATCGAAGGCCATGGCGGTCGTGGTCTTCTGCGGGGAGAGAAGGGAAGGAGATGAGAGAAGAAAGGGAAGAGGGGAGAGGGGCACGCAGTGCTGGAGCGGCTCACCCACCGCCGGCTCGTCGGAGCATAGCACGGCGGCGTGCTGTCGACGAGTAGGCGGCGGGGTCAGGGCTCGGGAAGGAGCGTGTCCCGAGAGGACCTGCTGCGGACTGGAGCTTCCAACTGGTGACGTGGAAGGCCTCGTGCCGTTGGATATGTCGATCCGACGGTCCAGATTGATAGGGGTGGTTCCCAGATCTGGGGCAGGTGGGGGATTTGCTGGTTGTGCAAGCTGGCGGATAGGGAGAGGTCTGGCACAGAAATTGAGGCAGGTAGGGGCTAGGGTTTCTAGAATAAGGAGGGAGGCTTGTCTATTTATGGAAGGAGGTTAGGGGAGACTACAAAATGGGTTGGTTACAGGGTATTTTGGTCCTACTTTTTAGGTGGGCTGAGATTAGCAGATAAGAGGGAATTCTCGTTGGTCGGTTGGCTGCCCGCGTGACATTTTGTAAATACACACCTCGAATACATACCGGCTACTTTGTTTGGCACATCCGACCGTTCACCCGCTAAACGAAGCCGGAATCGCCTGAAATTCGAACCACCGCCTCGTTGCACTAAGTTGACGCCGTCTACATCGTTTCACATAGAACCAAGAACGTCGAAACCTGCCCGATAAAATAAACCATTTAATTATAAATGGGGGTTTTCGCACCGAGGGTGAAGGATGGTCCTGTGCCGGGAGTTGCGACGGTGATCGGGTGACTTTCCCGGTGCCGCAACGAGGTCATGTGCCATGGTGTAAAAAGGTTTGGTCCTGCATCCAATACGATAAATACGGGGGAAATATTCACCGATTAATAATTCGGCGAAGCAAACACTGCAAACAATACATGCAATCACCACAGCAATGCAACAAACAAATTTTTATTTGGGTGGAATTTCCGGGCTGTTACCTCTGGCCAGCTAAGCATGGCTACACTGCTAAGAGTTTCTACAACTTGATGCACTCTCACCTGCTTGATGACCTTCCTTCCTCTTGGATTTGGAGGAGCAAATGTACCATGAAGATCAAAGTGTTTGGTTGGCTATTACTTTTTGATAGGCTAAATACTAAATATCTTCTTGTTAGAAGGCATTGGAGATCTATCCAGGAGGACAACAATTGTGTACTCTTCCCCTCTCATTCTTTTGAAGACATACTACATTTGTTTTTGTCCTACACCTTAAGCAGAAGGATTTGGACTTATCTACAAATCAACTGGCTGGGCAATGACACCTTAATTCACTGTCTGCAGCATGCTAGATCATCTTTTGGACATAGTTTCTTCATGGAGGTGCTCCTAACTGCTGCATGGTGCATCTGGATTGTCAGAAATGGGAAGAGCTTCAGAAATGAAAGAGCTTCTTTTCAAACCTGGAGAAGCCACTTTGTGCATGATATCACCCTTCTTTCACATAGATTTTAGGGGGGTCCTAAGGATAAACTGTTACTATGGGTTAAGAATTTACATTAGCTTAGCGTAGGTAAGGCTCCTCTCCCTTCCCCTTCCCCTCTTTTTATGTAAATACCCTTTATATTTGTTGCGAACTCTTTGTTCTCCCATGCAATAAAGCACTATGGAGCTCATGCTTCGAAGTTTTAAAATAAAAAAAAACTCGGCTTGCATATTCCAATGATGAGCCTCTTCAAAAGATCTCTAGATCATCATGAGCTAGCAAGTTGGATGCACCCCCACTAGTTCCATCGGAGAGCTTTCTAGCTCATATGTGCATCCGTTGCATGGAATTCCCTACTCCTCAAATCATATCTATCATTTGGCCTTCTCGCCTATGATTGTCCTCATTTATGTGAGCCTTTCTCACCTTTTTGTATTCCTCCACCATATTTCTCTCTTTGTCATCATAAGTGTCAACTCTCGTGCTTACGCTCATCCATTGCATGAGTGCTCAAAATATCGAAAAGGAGTGCATCAAATTGACTTGTACTTGGCTAGTGGTCTGGGGACGAGTCAAGATAAGATTCCAAAGAAGACCAAGTGTGAAACTTTAGTAGATTGAGTTCTCAACAAAAATACTTTTTTCTTGTATTCCCTATCCCCTTTCTTGCACGCAAACAACATTTGGAGACATTCTAATCACGGACAGCGAGAGCTCTTGCACCTAATGTTCTTTCGTTGCTTGTTTCGTTGATTGCTTTACTTTTAAAAGTTCTTATATGGTTGCTAGCATGTCACTACAGAAATTATGCTTGTTATCATTTACCTACTCGAGGACAAGCAGGAATTAAGCTTCGGGATGTTGATATGATCCAAACGTATCGATAATTTCTGCTTGCTCCATGCATGTTTTTGTGATATTGCTATGATCTAGATACACTTTCATACACTTTTGATCATATTTGGACTAACTTATTAACTCAGTGCACCACAGTGCCAATTCCTGTTTTTTGCTGTTTTTCTATTCCAGGTTTCCCCCATATTAAAAGTGCTCCAAAAATTCGGGAAAAATCGGATAAAAAATCAGCGCAACGTAAGCTTCCGGAACCCCGAAGGAGGGCCGGGGGGCCACCACCAGGTGCCCAGGCGTCCACCTGGCGCGGCCTACGGCTTGGCCGCGCCAGGGGGCGCCTGTACTCCTGGTGGCCCCCCTGGCTGCCCCCTTCGCCTATATATTCCCTGTGACGTGAAACTTCCGAGAAGAGAACCGTTTTTCGCGATCTTGCCTTTGTTCCGCCGCCGCCGCGCGTCCAAGATCGGGAGCGCCAGCAGACTTCTTCCCGGCACCCTGCCGGAGGGATGATCGACCTCCGGGAGCTTCCCCTTCACCATGGACGCTTCCCGGATGCGCCATGAGTAGTTTCCTTTGGACCATGGGTTCGTGATCAGTAGTTATGTGATGTTCTCCTCCCCTCTTTGTTCTTCATGGTTTAGACCTCGTGAGCTGCCATACATGATCGAGGAAGATATGTAATCTTTCTGTTGTGGCTATGCTGAGTTTGATGGGATCTGATGGATTATAAGATTATGTTCAGACTGTGATAGAGTAATATATTTGGTTCTTATCTTTTATATTTTTGTTCCTAAGTAATTCTTGCATGTTCTCCGTTGTTGTTTATTGCTTTGGCCAAGTAGTAGGTACTAACTCCAAGAGGGAACGTTATGCTCGATTGTGGGTTCATGCCCCGTGATGACACGCTTGACTGACAGAAAGATGAGTCTAGGGGATGTGTTGTTGCCACAAGGGGGAAAAACCAAGTGCGTGTAACCGCGGTTGCAAGGATTGTTTACTTCATGCAAAGTGATTTTTAATGCAGTTGTCTGTTTCTTTGGGTTTACACTTTGGGTGGGGCTCGCAACTTAGTACTAGCGACATATTCTGGATAGATCTCTTAAGGTGGATGATTAGTAGTAGATGTAGTTCGATTACAGTCTACTTATTTTGGCGTACCTCCCATGATTTTGAGCCTCTTCCTTTCTTTGTAGCATAGTTAGCATTGCGGTGCGTTTATAATCCTGTCAATTTCACATCTATAATTTTTTACCTCGCAGAGCAGTTTTATCGTCCTTTGGGAGAGAGACATCACTAGTGAACATCACGAGACCCCAGTCCATATTCTTATCACTATTTACACGCTCATTTACTTTTCTGTTTTTACTTTCAGTTTTTATTATTATCATTATCCCTTGTGTTTGGATCCTTTGTAAACAAAAAGACAGGGGAGATTGACAACCTCTCTGAAATTCGTTGGGAGCAAAGTTATTTGTGTCTGTGTGCAGGTCCAAGTTAAGAGAGCAAATATCTCAAACAACGCGTTGCTCGGTTCACCACCTACTTATCATTTGCGAAGTCCTACTGGTCGATACTCTCAACCTCGGTATCTTCACCGAGGGAAACTTGCCGCTACGCTGCATCTCACCTTCCACTTGGGGTAACCAATGAAGGGCGAGAAACAATTATCCTCTCTCGCATATCAAGGCCCCACCTGACGAGGTGGCCAGGTGGGGCGGCCTCCCCCCTGGCTGTGTTGTGTGGCCCCCTGGCCAGCGGGTGGGCCCCCTCTCGCTGATTTTTATCTAATTTTTCTGGATTTTTCCGAGAAATTTAGTAATTGGTATTTTCCTGCAATGCATGGACAACATCAGACATAAACTAGCACTAGGGAACTGAGTTAGTAGGTTAGTTGTAACAATCCAGAATTTCACCCTAATTTAATTTTTTGCTTGTTATATTATTTTGTTGATTGTTAGAATTTTTTGTAGTATTTTTTTCCGCCAATTTATTGATTGGTGAATTATATTGCCCTGTTTTCTCATACTTGCATGCGTGACCGAACCTTTCCACCATGGCACACGACCTTTTGTGGCATTGGGTGTTCACCCGATCACCGACACAACTTTCGTCACAGACCAGCCATCGCCATCGGAACGGAAAATCCCATTTATTAAATAAATGGATATTTTATTGGGAGCAAGAAAACATTATTGGAATGGAATTGAAGTGTGGTAGACGTCATCAGCTAGATGCGCGGATCGCTTGGTTCGAGATTTCATCAGAATCGAAGGTCGGATGGAGCCTGTGCGGTCATAAACGTGCAGCGTAGGACGCATGTGTTAAATCGAGAGTATTTTTGTCGTCTGCCAGCCCACCTACCCCTTGGCTATAAATAGTAGAACCTCCCTATTAGATCTGGATCCCTGCAAGCCCGAAACCCTAACTATCACCAGTTTCCAGCCATCAGATCCCCAAATCGAGCACTCAAAGGCTGCCATGTCACTCCCTCCAGCCTCACAACGATTCCGGCCCCGCAGAGCCCGAGCCAGCGCCGCCGCAGCCCGCTCGGCCCGGAACTGCGCCGACGTTCCCCTGGAGGCCCTCTCCTCCTCGCTCTGTTGTGCCGCCGCACCACTTCAGCGAACCTCGGCGTCCATGCCGGTGAGAAGAGCCACCGCCGGCACCCGCAGGTCACAGTGTCCTGAGCTAGCGCCGCCGCGGCCCGGAACCGCACCGCCGTTCCCTTGGAGGCCCTCTCCTCCTCGCTCTCGTCTGCCACCGTGCCACTTCGGCGAACCTCGGCGTCCACGTCGGCGGGCAGAGTCGCCGCCAGGACCCGCAGGTCACGACCGACACGCCCCCTCCTCTCTCCCTCATTCCCCTCTCCTTTGTCTCTCCTACACCTCACTCTCTCTCCCTCGCAGCACGACCACAAGAGCCATGGATGCCCCAAGCTTGAAGCTCCTCGCGACGGACGCTCCCGGCCAGATCCACGCGACCCCATTCGGATCCACGCATCCCCGCACGGCCTCGCACCTCCCCGACCCCGCCTTTCTCTAGAACACGCCGACAGCCGCTAGCGTCATCGTCAACCGCGTCGTTGAGAGACCTCCCCACCTCGGCCTTCCTCTCACATGCGGCGAGAGCTGCTATCCCTCGCCCATTCTGCCTCCTGAACTCGTCCAAGCTCGGTGAGCGCCCCTCACCCGTTTTTTCTGTTGCGAGATGGGCTAGACCCAGTACTGTTGTCTTCTGTATAATGCCATGTGCGTCGTTTAGTTTTCTCGTGCCCGCGTGTATAGTCCCATTAGTTCTCCGTTTCGGCCCAGTAGACGTTTAGAAATTTTTCGGCACATTAATAAATTACAGAAAAACATAGGATTTTGCAATGGCGATATCTTTTTTACGGTAGCCTGGATCGCGACGCTTTCTACATGTAACTTGCTTGGTTTTCTACATAGATTAAGAAAATGTGCACCTTTGCCATGTTTGCACTTGTCTACATTCATTTTTACTGCTATTTACATGCCATGCCATTGTAAATGTTATAGGCCATAACTTACTAACCATAACTCTGATTAAAATGTTCTTTACATGTAATTTGACTAGATTTTCATGTAAATTTTGATTGTGCTATTGTTTTATGTTGTTAAAAAATATAAAATTAGGTTTAGGGCAGAACAGTAGTAAAACTTAAAATTTTCGTGGGGTACTTAGTAATTTTCCATGTTTAGGATTTCACCGCACTTAAATTGACTAGCATAGATAGTTTACTTTATGCTTCACCTTTTTCCATGATCGTGTGATATGCCATGCTTGGTTGAGATGGCACGTTAACAACCTTGCTCATCTTGTGTAGCTAAACAACTTGGACCATCGTAATGTGCAGTATCGTCGTGTGTGACAAATACTTCACTTAATCTGTTAGTAACCGCTCTCGACGGTAGATACGTGTCGTATTGCCATGTCTCGTGTTGCATTCTTGGTATTGCTAGCTTGTGATTACTTCGTAGTAATAGAATGCATCTCTGTTGAATGCCTTTCCATTGTTTACTTCCTGTGTGATCCCGCAGATACTCTCGGAGACGTTGCGAGTTTGCGTTTGACTTCACCTTCGAAATCTTCTTCTCAACAGGTAAGGGAGGCATTTATCATGCTTATAAATTTCAGCTCACTTGCCTAGCTATAGAATAGAACGATTGCTTGATCCTACCACCTCATATTCATGCCTCTCAAATAAACCCAAACACCCATGTCCTCCACATCCCAACATACCTTTGTTTGGCCATGTACCTTGCTTGCTTAACCACTGCTTAGTATGCATGCTTAGGAGGCTATCTATGTTAACATTTATGTGACACCTTAGTTTTCGCAGCTTTTTCTTTTCGGAGTTTTTCCGGATTTTTGCCCGTTGGTTTGGATTTTGAGAAACTCTTTGGACTTGAACTTGAGCATATTTCCTTTCCATGCTCAAGTAGCCCTTGTTTCCAAGACCTTCCCATGTCATTCCATGTATCCATCCCATCCAAGCCACATTTTTATTCAAGCCATGGATTCCTTTTCCCAATAAAAGGAATATTCCTATTATTTGAGGATTGTGAAGCAACCACCATTTATACTGATCCATAAATCCCCAAATAATTCCCTCATAATCCAGATGTAATATCTTGCCAAATTCTCCAAAAACGTTGCATGGGCCAAGTGGATTTTTCCTCTAGAAAAATTCATTTGTCTGTGGGGGAAGAATGGAGCATTGTGAAGGGAGCGTCATTTATCCTTATCCATTGCTGGTGAAACTTTTCGGGCAAGCTCATATGATCATATCATTGGCCTACACCAAATTCCACCATCATTTGCATAGCAAAACTCCCATAATAAATTTCCAAAGTGTGGATGCAGCAAGGGGGCATTGTGAAGGAAGTGCAAGCCAGGGGATCCCATTTGCCTTGAAGCTTTTTCTGCCTATTCCCACACCCAAATTACTCCACCAAACCAAGTGTGAGCCAAATCCAACTACCCAAGTGAGAGCATCATCAAGTGTAAGATTCCTTTCAGCAGGACACCTTGTGAAGAAAGTACTAGCTAGGTGTACCATGAAATTGTACACACCTGTGCACACCACCAAATAACCCCACCACACCGATTCAACCAATTACATCAATCCTATAAGATGCTAGCTTCAACTTTTCATTCCTGGTCCAAATGGACACTTGCAAAGGAAGTACTAGATATGTTGCACCATTTGAGGTGAAACTTGGTACATCCACTCACCCTGGTGGATTATTAACTTCAGCCAAAAATCATGCTTAGGGGAGCAATGTGCTAGCAGCACCACAACACAAACATCTTCAGCCCCCATGGTATATTTGCAAAGGAAGTGCCATGTGCATTGATTATTTTGAGGAAAAACTTTGCAGAACCATAGTACTTCCAAGCCTAAACCCAGGAGACAAACCCACATCCATCCCCTCTTCACCATTTGAGCACTACTTCTTCCCCAAGGTTGCTGCATAACACTTTCCAAAGGATTCCAGCTCACCCCATTGGCCCTTTTGACCATTCAAAGGTACCACTGTACTCAGTGTAGGAAGGACAACACACTAGACACCAATGGCCACGAGGGATCTTATCTCTTGCACCAGTTCGCGTGGGGAGAAAGAATGTGGCGTGCACTGGACCCGCTCTGGGCGTGACCGAGGCGTCCACATCACGCTGCAGTGTGCCCCGTCGCCTAGCTGCTTGTCCTTCCGCGCCGCCCTGATTTTCCATAGCGCGCGTGCTCCACGCGACCCTCCCGAGCTCTCCCGAACCTCCTCGACGCCCCTGGAACTCGCCAGGTCACCCCCTGCCATGGTCGCGTGTGCTTGGCGTCTTCGGCCACTGCCATCTTGCCCCTCCTATAAAAGGAGCAATCTAGAGCCCTTTCGAGCACCGCATTGTAATCCCCTCCTTCCCAGCTCGATGAATGTTTTTCCCGCGCCTCAGCTGGCCTCCACGGGCGTCATGGCCGCCATCGGCCCCCTCCAAAATTTGCGCAGCCGGAACCCCCTGCCCCACTCCGCAGCTGCAGTCTCCCCGTGTGCTCGCTCCTCCTCCGCCTCGCTTCTTCGGCTGGAGACCTCGCCAGCTCGAGTGCCCCCTCGCAGCCGTCCACAACCACCGCACCCCCGCCAGCGGGATTGACGAGGACGACCGCCCGCGCGATGCCGTCACATCCAGGAGGGAGTAGCCGAGCGCGCCGCGCCCAGCTGCCCACCAACGAGCTCGCCCGCTTCCTCCCTCGTCGGCGCCTGGCTAGGCTGGCGTCCCCTGTCTCTGCGTCACGGGAGGGCAGAGGAAGGAGATAGGGGAGGAGAGAAATGAGCGGCGTGGGCCCCGCGTGTAAGCGGCCCAGCGAGGCTGACCGCTGGGCCCCGCGCGGTTAAGTGGACACATATTTCCTTGAGTGCGCTTTCCCTTCTGGAAAGCGTATTCCACGCTTCTTCGGCCCAAAATACGCTTTCATTTATTGAAAGCGTCTTTCTGTCCTCTTCGGCTTCAAATGCGCTTCCTCTGTACAGAAAGCGTATTCTCCGAAATGTTCTTTCCATCTCAGCCACCAGGGACCCGGATGCAAATTCGTATTTGCAGATTAGTCCCTTATCCCTTTTTCCTCATATCTCCACAATCGTAAGTCCAAATGAGGTGATTCTTTTTGCATTGGATTTATATTGTTCCTCTCTTCATTTTTGCTTACGTTTTATGCCATGTTGCTCTGTGGGAATTTTCTAGTCAAATATAGTCGTATTTGACCCCCTTTTGTTCATGCCTTTTCTTGTCCAGTTTTTTTAGGGTTTGGTTGGTATTGTAGACCAGGAGTACCTAACATTCCATTGGTGAAGGCAAGCCACAATACCCTTGTGAACCTTTGCAAAGCTTTGACGTGCTCTCAAATTTTCCTTAACCTTCGGTGATGTGATTATCTTGATATGCTTTGATCATGTTATGCTCATAGGTTTGGACCACTTCAGTGATGCTACATTGCCATGACATGCTTGACTATCTTACCATTACGCTATGCCTTGACCATGCTACTATCATGATAAGCATTGATCATGTTGTTATTATGCTCGTATGCATTGTAATCTCTAGTTATGCTCACGATAATGCTATGCTACATGTTAATATCATGTTGATATCATTTTGATCATTTTAACCTGGTCAAGTTAATCATATAAACATGCCTTGAGATGAGACAACTATAACCATACCTTGAATTGTTATACAAGTATGATATTAATTATTATGACTTGATGTTATGAATTTTATTGTTACGCCTGACACTTGTGAATGTTGTTGGAAACATGTTTCATGCCAAGTTGATCAAGTGCCACCGAACCGAACTTATCAGTGCAGCCACCCTCGCCTTTATGGGAAGGCCTTGGCTCGCTCTATCGGTGGGTTCTCTTATGCGTATCACCAAAGAGGGAAGGCTATGCGCGCGTGGTTACCCTGTCCAGGTACGCGGCGGTAGTCTTGAGAGCCGGTTGTCGATATGGGCCCGTCCCCGTTTGTGACTATTTTGCCACGACGGTGGCCGTTTTTCCACGAGGTGGCCATTTTGCCATGTGATGGCAGGTGTGTCGGGATGACACGGGGCTACCCAAGACGGGATGTCAGTGATACGGTAAGGGAGACATGCGGTAGAACGGTCTCGTTGGGGTAGTTCTAGTCCGTTAGACAAGCAGCTCCATAGTGTGGGTAAATTGCACAAACTCTGCAGAGTATCACAAATCTATTCGAATAGCCGAGTCGACGGTATTGGACACAGTTCGTACTAGGTCAGACCAGGAGATTAACATGAGTTCGGTGGGATAATCTTCTTAAGTGGTTGGTCATGCAATGACCCATTTGTTCATGCGATGACCGGATTGGCTGGGTGGAGACGCGATAACACCCAACCGTTGAATGGTCATGTGATGACCCGTTTGGTCATGCAATGGCCCGTGAGAATATTGATCGTGTTTGGTCATGTAGTGACCCATGAAGGTGGATGGTCGTCTAATGACCCGTGCAGGTTGTTTGGTCATGAGGTGACCCGGTACTTGAGTCTGTGAGGACTCCGAGGTAAGCCACATGGTCATGCGATGATCATGTGTGGTCCATGTGACCTTAAACGATGGTTGTGTGTGCCTTAGTCTTAATGTAGATAATATGCTTGATGATTATCTGTTTGCATGATGTTGGTTCTCACATGTTTAACTCATTAATATAATCGAACCTGCTAATGCCATGTTATTGATTTGCCTTGGTGCATTGGTTGTTGTGAGCTTGAAGGTAGATTCGATGTATTGACCTGGCGTGTCATGCCAGATTTGCAGGCCGTACTTTGGATGCGTAGGACGATTTTCCCGGCGTTGGCGAGCTAGGAGGTGTCCCAGCTAGTGTCCCTATGGAGTGGAGTTCATCACCGTCGCCGTTTTTCTGCTGCCGAGTTATATTCCGTTGCTAGAGATTTAGTCTGCTACTTGATGTAGATCCATGGCAAGCTTAAGCAACAAGATAGTTCTTCGTCTCGCTCTGCCAGTGTTGTAATAAACCCCCTTGTACCCGTATCTTTGGTAATATAAAGTTGTTAAGTTCTATATCAAGAAGTGCCGTGTTCCAGAAGACTTGATCTCTGGGCTGGAGCACGGGGCGTTCCGGTCCTCTGAGTCGAGGTGCCACAACGCTTGGTATTAGAGCATGACTTGTTGTAGGACACCCTAGTCCGTGCGAACATTAGAAGAACATTAGATTGACGTTAGATCTAGAGTTTATAGCTTGCTTGTGTGATGTAATTGATTGTTGCATTTGTTTGATGCATTAGTAGTGGTAGTGCATGTTGCTTGTTGTATATTGGTTGATGATGTGCTAGCAGTAATATATGATCTAGTTCCATGTAATTCCAATGCGTTTTCCGTGTGATTAATATTTGCTTTACTGAATTACTTTGTTGAATTTCCTCGCCGACTCATCATTTGGTTCCTCGATGTTTAAAGATTATGTTTTGCAGGTAGTGTGTGACTCTGACGAACCCTTGCTAACTTTCTTTTGGATAATGGCACCATGCCTAGTTCTGAGTTGATTCATTTTCGGCCGTCCGGGGTGGATGCATATTTTACATATCTCTGTTCAACCACCGACCCGTGTTCTGAGCTGATTTTCGGCCGTCTCGGGTAGTTGTTGAGTTTCTTTTCGAAGTGTAGACCCTATGTTCTGAGCTATTTTCTCGGCTGTCTTAGGGGACCTTTGCATTCTTTTATCAACGCTGTCTCATGCTCTGAGCTGTCTCTCGGTCGACCGTCTTGAGCAGTTCTTCAGTAATTCCAGTAAACGTCCCAGATCAGAGTTGTAAAAACCGTTCTGGTGGCTACTGGGTTATTTGATGGTTTTATGCAAGGGATTCAGATGATCATCGACTACCGCTAAAGCTTTTGAAGTGATTCTTCTATCGATTGTTGTTGATCTTCGCTCCGTTGGATTCCTTCGTTGGTTTTCATACGATCTTCGCTTGGTTCTTCGGTGTCTATTTATCTACCCCGATGGAAAGTTGCTCATAACCCCTGCATACCCCGAAGAGTCAGCACAAGATCACAGAGCATCATGAAGACACCAAGTCAAGAAAGATTCACAAAGGTCGCATTGGGTAATTTTTGGCTCCAGTATGAGTTCTGCCTGAATGAATCAGTGGAATCAAGTCAGCATATTTCCGGTAACCACTACAACCGTGGAGATTCTATCAGTAGAAGGCCGCAACAAAGTGGGAATTCATCAAGTCAATAAGGACTCATACCCGATTGCATTGAAAGTATGTGGCTCACATGTGGATGCTACCGAAGCCCTCATTTGCATCAAGTCTACATCAACTACGACAGCTGGGAAGATTCAAGGAAAGAAAAAATAATAAGTTTTGACCCATGTACATAGGCATCAAAGGCATGACATACACCCGATGCAATCTTATCCAATACAAGCTACTATATTTCGGTATATTCTGGAAGACGGTCAGAACATATCATGAAGACTAGTACCCAGCAAAGGAAATGATTGGAAGAATGTTTCCCTCTAACCAGCCAGCAGTCAGTAAATTGTCAGGCCCATTTTTCAATTTTGTCCCATGTCATTGTGGGAAGGATTCGGATAAAGGGACCCCGTCTTCCATGACAAGATAACAGTCACAGCCGACATGTATGGTGTATCAGTCTTCCTCCATACGCTGTTGGGATATCTTCTCAGCCAAGACAGTCAGTCTTCTACCACAAGTCACGGGGTGAAGCTTACGGTGCAAGACACGCAGTCGTGCTCAGTACGCCACATGGATGGATTCCAACACAAGCTACCCAGCTGTCTACAGTGATCGGCCGAAGAAACTTCCAGTACAAGGGACCGGCATCTCCACAATGCAAAGAGGCAAACTTCCCAATCTTCTTCAGCAAGCTACCAAGGTAACTTCTCGGGTACGACACCCCTCCTTGCTCGATACGCTACGAGAGAAAGCTTCTGAGTTACGACACCCAGTCTTCCCAAGCAAACTACCCCAGCGAAGCTTCAAAGACAAACTACCCAGTCTGCTTCGACACGACAGCATGCCTGCCATGGTATTGTCAGAAATACAATTATTCAAAAGCAGTAAAGGCTTCAACATCGTTAGGACCCGCACATTTTATGGGCATTCTTCCAAGGATGCGAGCTATCCCGGTGTGAATACCACCATGCTCATAATGAAGAGAGAGTATACACATGAACAGTAGTGAGGAACCGCAAACCTCAGGAGAAAAGTTAGCAGAGGAATCAGATACACACCCCAGCCTGGAAGAATGACTGACAAAGTCATGAAAGAAAACCCCGAGGAAACGAAGCAATAAAGTATTGATTTTGCCCAATCACGAGGGTCAGCTCCTCACGTCTGACAAGGCCCCAAAGAAGGATAATCTGGAGACCCCATTTATTGCAACCAATATCATCATGATGAACCAAGAGACAAAAGGTGAAGGTAACCCGTCTGTCTCAGAGAAATATGCCGATAGAATAGTAAGCCCTTATGCAAGAAGTACAAAGGTAAGAATGTTCACGAAAGTGAAGCTAGTACAAGAAGATGATTGCCGCAAGACCCCCTACGCAGACATTCCAAGTCGCGCATAATGGTACACCACGACGATAAGCATTCTGAGATACCAGCTATCTATGAAGGCCAAGCCTTTCTCTAAGAAGCCAGTACGAAAGATTCAAGACAGTGCCGCGGATAAAGCCCAGGATACCCCGAGGATAGTATGGATATCGTCAGCATTCAGCCCATGAAAAGACATTTCGTTATCATACAAGTCAAAAGACATGAGGATGGAAGTCAGCAGGAAAGGATCTGATACATAGAGGAAAATATCTATCAGATATATAGACTGGGTGAAGTAAACCCCCCTGAGCCAGAATTTCTTGGATGCCACTGAGGTAACAATATGAAGTAAAAAGGAAATCTGAGAATCCATACGTTTCCTAAGGATGGTAAGGTTTAAGTGCTTCCCCGAGCAACCAAATCTCGAGGACGAGATTTTTCTAAGGGGGGGGGGTAGGTTTGTGACACCCTGGTTTTCACAGCTTTTTCTTTTCGGAGTTTTTCTGGATTTTTGCCCGTTGGTTTGGATTTTGACGAACTCTTTGGACTTGAACTTGAGTATATTTCCTTTCCATGCTCAAGTATCCCCTGTTTCCAAGACCTTCCCATGCTATTCCATGTATCCATCCCATCCAAGCCACATTTTTATTCAAGCCATGTATTCCTTTTCCCAATAAGAGGAATATTCCTATTATTTGAGGATTGTGAATCAACCACCATTTATATTGATCCATAAATACCCAAATAATTCCCTCATAATCTTGATGTAATATCTTGCCAAATTCTCCAAAAACATTGCATGGCCCAAGTGAATTTTTCCTCTATAAAAATGCATTTGTGTGTCGGGGCAGAATGGAGCATTGTAAAGGGAGTGCCATTTATCCTTATCCATTGCTGGTGAAACTTTTTCGGCAAGCTCATATGATCATATCATTAGCCTACACAAAATTCCACCATCATTTGCACACCCAAACTCCCACAATAAATTCCCAAAGTGTGGATGCAGCAAGGGGGCATTGTGAAGGAAGTGCAAGCAAGGTGATCCCATTTTCCTTGAAGCTTTTTGTGCCTATTCCCACACCGAAATTACTCCACCAAACCAAGTGTGAGCCGAATCCAACTACCCAGGTGAGAGAATCATCAAGTGTAAGATTCTAGTCAGCAGGACACCTTGTGAAGAAAGTACTAGCTAGGTGTACCCAATGGCCATGAACTTTTACACACGTGTGCACACCATCAAATAAACCCACCACACCAATTGTCAGCCAATTTCATAAATTCTATAAGGTGCTAGCTTCAAATTTGCATTCCTGGTCCAAATGGACACTTGCGAAGGAAGTACTAGATATCTTGCTCCATTTGAGGTGAAACTTAGTATATCTACTCACCCTGGTGGATTATTAACCTCAGCCAAAAATCATGCTTAGGGGAGCAATGTGCTAGCCACACCACATCACAAACACCTTCAGCCCCCATGGTACATTTGCAAAGGAAGTGCCATGTGCATTGATTCTTTTGAGCCCAAACATTGTAGAACCATAGTCCTTCCAAGCCTAAACCCAGGAGACAACCCCGCATCCATCCCCTCTTCACCATTTGGGCACTACTTCTTCCCCAAGCTTGCTGCATCAAACGTTCCAGAGAATTCCAGCTCACCCCAGTGGCCCTTTTGACCATTCAAAGGTACCAATTTTATCAGTGTAGGAAGGACAACACACTAGAAACCAATGGCCACGAGGAACTTATCTCTTGCACCAGTTCGCGTGGGGAGAAAGCATGTGGCGTGCACTGGACGCACTCTGGGCGTGCCTGAGGCGTCCAAATCGCGCTGCAGTGCGCCCCGTCGCCTAGCTGCTTGTCCTTCCGCGCACTACTAGAGAAATAGCTATACATGGAAAGCTTATTAGTGGCGCATATAACAAGCCATGCGCCACCATCTGTTAGGGGTGGCGCACTAGAAAATAATGCGCCACCCATAAGACCTTAGGGGTGGCGCATTATTTTCTAGTGTGCCACTCCTAAGAGTGGGCCAGGCTGGATGAGCTTATACGTGGCGCATTCGGTATAATGCGCCACCCTAAGAACCTTATAGGTGGCGCATTTCCAGAATGCTCCACCCCTAAGAGCTTAGGGGTGGCGCATTTTGGAAATGCGACAGTCATAAGGTTCTTAGGGGTGGCACATTTGGGAGATGCGCCACCCATAAGAGCTTAGGGGTGGCGCATTTCAACAATGCACCACCACTAACTTGTACATGATCCACTAAATGCCTAGAGCTGCCCTTATCTACTCCACCCACCTACCACCTCTCATTCACTCCACACAATTCTCAAACTAGATCCACTCTTCTCACCCTAGATCTATTCGGTTTTCTCCTCCTCCCCACCTCATTTCTTCCATTTATCCATCCATACTTGGCATTAAATCTATTTTGTTTCATATGGAAGTAAGTGGACCTCCTCCCAAACTATTTTCTTCCATTTATGACCCATATACTTGCCTTTATTAGCTTGGGGTTTGTTGTATATGTGAAGCTTGGTATTGATGTATATGTGAAGCTTGTGGTGGTTTGATGTATATGTGAAGTGTATATGTGAAGCTTGTGGTGGTTTGATGTATATGTGAAGTGTATATGTGAAGCTTGTGGTGGTTTTGATGTATATGTGAAGCTTGTGGTGGTTTGATGTATATGTGAAGCTTATGGTGGTTTGATGTATATGTGAATATTGAGTTTTTGCCGAAATGTCAATTCATTTCCGTTTCGGCAAATTTCTGGCGCACTCTCCGCATGCTCCCATGCATTATTAGGGAAGGTCATGCCGAATTTTTTCAGCAAAGACTGTGATATATAATTGTGTTGCTCTCTCTGTGCACGCAGGTGATCGACCATGGTCCGCGAGATGCTGAGCGATATCACCGTGGCTAGGTGGATGCAATGTGCGACAAATGACATGCTTAGGAATAATAGGTTGGATATAAGATGTACGTGTCGGAGATGCAAACTGCAGTGCGTGACCGAGCCTGATTCCGGAATATTGCAAAGACACCTGAAGCTTAATGGTTTGATGGATGGCTACACACGGTGGATAAGTGATGAAGGTGGTGAGGAGGATCGAAGAAGTCAATGGTGGGGCGCCAGTAAATGAGGAAGGGCAACCAGACAACAACGGCGGGCGAGAAGACAAAGAGCATCCCGTACATGATCATGAAGAAGATGCTGAAGCGGATCATGTAGATCAAGATGCGGGACATGAAGATCAAGATGTCAGACATGATCAGGATTCAAGCTGGGTGCGGGACCCTCATGTTCAAGAGCTTCTTGTCAAAGAGGCGTTGAACACAAGAGGTGCAGCTAGAGAGAAAGGAACTCGAGAAAGACGCGGTTATGAAGTTGTATGAAGGATGCAATGACAGGGATACTCGCTTGAATGTAACACTTTGGGCTATGGAGATGAAGGAAAAACACAAATGGGCCGACGAAAGCTTCGATGATAACATGGCATTCTGGCACGATCGTCTTCCGAAGGGCAACACGTGTCCAACTAGTATCGCTGAGGCCAAGAAAGTCCTGTGCCCTCTCGATCTTCCGCACGTTAAATACCACGTCTGCATAAATGATTGCATGATCTATCGGGGTGAGGACGAAGAGAAAACCACATGCTCGGTGTGCGGTGTTAGTCGATACAAGAGAGGGAAGAAAGTTCCTATAAAAGTGGTATGGTTGTTTCCAATCACTCCTTGTTTGCAGAGGTATTTCGTAGATCCCGAGGAAGCAAAGCTCATGACCTGGAATGCATATAGAAAGAAGCTAAAAGAGGATGACCCAAACCCGGATCCGGAAAAGGAGGACATGCTGAGGCACCCTTTAGATGGTAGTCAATGGACTGCGTTGGACCTCGAATACCCATATTTTGGGGAAGAACCAAGGAACCTCAGGATTGGTGTGAGCGCCGATGGAGTCAATCCGTTTGGCAGCCAGAGAAGCACACACAATACATGGCCCGTGTTTTTATGCATATACAACCTTCCCCCCTTGAAGTGCATGTAGAAAAAGTACATACCAATGTGTATGCTAGTTCAAGGGCCGAAACAACCACGTACGAACCTCAATCTATATCTGCAGTTGTTGAAAGAGGAGCTAGAAACGTTATGGAAAGACGGAGTCAATACGCGGGACGCCGCCGCAAAAGAATATTTCCCAATGAAAGCCGCGGTGATCACGACGGTGCACGACTATCTCTGATACGGATATTTCTCAGGGCAGGTGGTCCAAGGATTGTCTGCATGCGTTAGGTGCATGGATAATACAACGTACCACTAGCTACCAAAAGATCTCGGATCTTCAAAAACCGTGTTCCGGGGGTCTCGGAGGTGCCTTCCCAAGAAACACGCGTGGAGAAATCATGGACATCTGTTCGATGGAAGCGAGGAGCTCCGAGCACCCCCAGCTCGAAGGAGCGGCAAAGAAATCGAAAACTTGCTGAAAACTCGGAAAGAGTGCCCAGCGCCGGGAAAGAAAAAAAAGAAGACTCAGCCGTTGATGAGGGTATGGAAAGCGAGTTCTAATTTCTGGGATTTTGAATACTGGAGTCTCCTCCGCAGTCCTACTAGCCTTGATATCATGCATATCACAAAGAACGTGTGCGAGAGCTTGTTTGGCACGCTGCTCAACATGCCGGAGAAGACCAAGGACGGGCCAAAAGCAAGGAATGACTTGAAATTTATGGGCATCAGGAGGAAACTTCACCCCCCTAGTTACGACGATGATGAGCTGGAGGAGGAAGAGGATGCGGAAACGCAAAACTCTCGCAAACGGAAAAGGGCGACCAAGAAGAAGACCGGTATTGATCACTGCCCCCCGGCATGCTTCACTCTGTGCGAGGATGAGATCAAGCGGTTTATCCACAACCTCATAGGAGTAAAATTTCTGAACGTCTACGCGGGGAAGATAAGAAGATACCTAGAAGAGGCGAAGCAGCATTACAGCGGGATGAAATCTCACGACTGTGCCGTGCTGATGACGCAGATTCTGTCGGTTGCGATCCGAGGGATAATGGACGAGCACGTCCGTAAAACGTTCTTTGGCCTTTGCAACTTTTTTGACGTCATCTCCCGGAAGTCGATTTGCGCTACGCAACTCAAAAGGCAAAAGGAGGAGATCATGCTCATACTATGCGAGCTTGAGATCTATTTCCCGCCCGCGTTCTTCGACATTATGGTGCATCTGTTGATCCACATCGTGGAGGATATCTTCCAACTCGGGCATGCGTTTCTGCGCAGCATGATGCCGTTTGAAAGTATGAATGGACACATAAAAAAATACGTTCGTAACAGGTCCCGTCTAGATGCAAGCATAGCGAAGGGCTTTCTAACCGAAGAGTGCATCTCTTTTTGCATGAATTATCTCAACACCGAGAACCCTGTTGGTCTGGCTGTCAACAAGCACTTTGGCAGGACCGATGGGTGTGGTCACCACGAGGGAATCCGCGCAATGCATGTCAACTTTGGCGGTCGAGACATCGACTTCGAAAGAGCAAGTCTAGTTGCGCTACAACACATCCAGCTGGTCGATCCTTGGATAGTAAAGCACAAGGATGTAATCAGGAAGAAGTTCAGTGACCAGGGTCTGCAGATAACGCACCGAGATCCACAGCTAATCAAAGATCACAACTCCGGTTTCATGAATTGGTTCAGGGACGAGCTTCGTGCTAATACCCCGCGAAGGAACGCTTCCGAGGACGAAAAGATGATATTCACCTTGTCACAGGGTGCCGCACGCAACCTGATGACCTATCAAGCGTATGATATCAACGGCTACACATTCTACACGGAGGTCGGCACCATCAGGCAAGAGTTTACGGTTGTGACCGCCGTCGGGATTCCTAAATAGCCTGAACTTTTTTCGGAAGGGTACGGCTGTCAAGTCGCGGCGGTCCTCCGCAACACCGTGCCGATCACCACGATTAACCTCAGGAGTCGTGAGAATATTCATTATTATCAGCTTCTTATCAACAAGTTGCACGAACGATACAAGTTTCCGGAGCCGTACGATAACACCAAACTCAAAGGGAACAAAGTAAACACATCGGCCCTCAGGAAGATGAGCAAGGCCTTGTCCAGTTGGAAAACCCGGGTGAAGAGGGAAATTATTGAAAAGAACAAAACCTAGGAGGAGCTCAAGGAGAAAGAGTCGTTGATCGACGAAGCTACCTACAACCTTTTCAAGGCTAGGTGTGAGCCTGAGCCAGCCAAGGCCGCGAGTGCAAAGGGCAAGGCCATGCGGTCGCAGGTCATAGGTAACCACTGTCTCGGAGCTGGTGGTTACAGAAGTTCCAAGCCTAAATGGGACAAGGACGATGCCGAGTACGCTACTGCGGGCATACCTAACCCCTTCGAGCCATACAAAGATGATCCGCAGACCGAATACTTTGTGAGGGCCTGGAGCTATATGGACAAAGAAACCTCAAAAATAGTTATCGATCCTAAGATTCAGGAGTTTACGACTGTCGTGGTATGTAGTTTACCACGCGACCTTGTCGATTGAATTCTCCAGTGAAGTTCACAATTCCTTAATGTTTCACATTCTTTCTGCAGCAAGAGGAAATGAAAACCGCCTCATCGCAGGAGTCGTCGGTTAAGCCGGCCGGCCCGTGGGACAACACCTTTAACAGGGCGTTGAACAAGGTCAAGAAGGTTGACGACGTGACGGTGAAGCCATCGTCAGCCGGCCGTGTGGTCGGCTTTGGTGCGGACCTAAATTGGTCCGAATATTATGGAAAACCGGCGGAGCAGTCCGGTTTGAGGGGGCGCAAGGTGAGAAGGACCGAAGAAGACGCCACTTATGTTCGTGGACTGGAGGAGAAGGTGAACGTGCTTCCGAAGCTTGTCCAGGACGAAGTGGCGAAGACGATGAACGCTCTCCTTCCAGATATGATGCAGTCACTCGGGAATTGGCAAGCGCGTGGTGGACAAGGGCCCATACCGGTCCCCAGCATGGTCGGCAGCAACTCGGGCACCGCGGCGCCTGCAGTCCTGACTCCCGCCGTAGTGGTGGCTCCTGCACCGACTCCCGGCATATTGGTGACTCCGGCCGCCAACACCGCGGAGGCGGCGCTGGACGTGATGGTAACTCCTCCAGCCACGATCGAGCAACCGGGGCATAACAATAATGCACCCGGCGGCAGCGCAAATAGGGAGACCGACGCCACGGGAGGCAGCGCGACCTCCGTCTCTTGCATGCCCGCTGTCATCGATGGGGTCTCTTCATTGGCCGACCTCGACGCCCTCAAGGTAACTATGAGCGTCTGCAACTCAAACGAGGACTTCATCTCCTTGCCTTTTTAGTGGAATCTCTCTGATGACCTACATGCATATATCTCTTTCGCGGGAGGACACTCCATGCATTCTGTTACAAGTCGTGGATGACGAGTTGAAGGATGTTGCCAAAGGTAAAATCATTCAACCACAAAATCAAATCATGCACAATATGCCGATGGCACCGGAGATGCATAGGGTTCAAATCTCTCTCGTGATTTTGGGCTATGAGAGAGTTGAACCTCCCATTCAACCCCCCGGATAAAATGAGGACGAGCCGGCAGTCCTCAGTGACTGTTTCGGCCAAATATGCCTATGGTCGAAGACCTAAATGTGTTTAATGATGGGGGAAAGGGGCACCACACCTACGACAACACCGGTAGTCATCGTGCTGGCGCCACATGATCCCATCGGCGCACAACAATAAGACGATGATCTTGATGATGATATCAACGCCGACCAGTTCATCAATACTTTGTATGATGCTAATGACTTATTCATGCCTCTTGCTAAAGGAGCCTATCAGCATGACGAGGAAGCTCGCGGTCCAGCTGATCCTGCGGCGAAGCCTGCTTGCTCCACGTGTCTCTTTGCTGCTTCTCAAGATATGTCTCCAGCAGCTTGCGCCTTCACCGAGCCTCAAGAAGATGCCACAAGGAGATCTATTCTCAGCCCGTCCACACTCCATAAGGCGGCCACTGAGCAGATAAAGGCCGGTGACTGCTCGAAATCAGAAAAGAAGAATGGACGGAAAAGAAAGAAGATCATCACTTCGAGCAGCCAACCTTCGATGCCGATCCGGCCTAAGGACGGGCCACCAAGACCTAAAGATCTCTCGTTTGAAATCCATTTGGCGGGTAGGGCGATGCTACCTAAGGACATGCTCCACCTTGCAACTTCGGATAGGCAGAGTGTACATCACAGTATTATGGCATTAGAGAAGATTCTTCTTCGAGAAGAGTATCCCTCGTACCCGGTTTTCATCAAGGTGCCACTCAACATGGGCTTCATCAACACTATCCCCGCGGATATGTTAATCCTGCGGTTTTCGGAGATCTTCAATTTGTACCATCTCAAGTGGATGGACCATAGCCTTATCCATCTGGTCTCGCTCAGCCTTTCTATTATTATCAGGAAAGGTAAGACCCCGAGCGTCGCGATATTGGACCCCTTCTACATGTGTGAAAGCATCTTGATGGACGACGGGGACGCGGCTCTCGCGGCGGGGTACATCACAGACTTCATGCTACAGAACGCCGGCAAGGATTCATTTCTTATGACCTACTCTCCCAAGTAAGTTATTCGATCGCCGCTGTAGCATATATGCTTTCTTAGCTTTCCATTGTCCTCCTCCAACATTCCTTTTGGATTGTTTTAATTATGAAGTGAGGATCAAGACTGCGTGCTCATCTGCTTTTCACCGCAATACTCGCGTATATCATGAGAGTTTTGGATGATGCTCTTGCTGGCTACAAAAAAGCCGGAGGCAAGATGGTGAAGCACAAGTTCAGGAAGAATCAGCCTGACGTGAATGTGTTCAACCACGTAACGCAGTTCCCGTGCGTCAAGCAGCCGGCTAGAAGTGTGAGGGATGCATCCTACGCCCTTCATCACATAAGCGCGATTGTACAGGAACAACGCAACCTTACGTTGCTAAGTCATCTCAGAGCGTGGGCCGAAAGGAAGGCGGAAATCGCCGATGCAAATCTTATGGAGGAGTTCTTTCACATCCAAGCGCAGATGGAGACTATCATCCGTCATGAAGTACAAATGAGGGGGTCGATCTTCCACTCCAACATTGCACCATCCAATGGGGAGATAGAAGTCCGCCTAAAGGCCTTGCGTGACACAATGCCTTTCATGACGAAAGAAGGATGCCGCACATTCCCCGAGCAGAGTCAGAAGATGTGACCAATTTATGTTATATATGGAAGTCGTTTGATGAATGTGTGCCCTACATGTAATTTGGATTTACTCTTTGTGTAGTAGACGATGGTAGTATCAAATACTCTTGGTGCTCTTTATGTATAAAGGTCACTGCATATGCATTTTTATGCATATGTCCATGCTCCTGGCCATTAATCGACTTGCTTTATGTTGTTGATAAGAATAGATGATATATTGCGTTGTTGTCCTTTGCTATGAATTCATATGGATGCGACCTCTAAGATCGTTGTTTTGTGCAGGTTGAAGAGCAAACAAGAGATGATGAAGAAAGTAGCTTTCTGTTTTCAATATTTTTTGGGCTCATTGTAATATTGTGATGGATGTAATCTTGTGAATCTTGTTGGCCTCTAAACCTTAGACGATTATGGATGTAATATCTTGTAAATCTTTGTAATAAGAGTTATAATGCAATTATTTTGTATCAATAATTGTTGGGCTCATTGTAATATTGTCTTTTGAATTTCTGTAATATGGTAAAAATATCTGTAATGTTTGTAATTCTATATTGTTTTATTCTTTTCTGTAATTTTTTTTTCTGTAACCAACTTAGTGGTGCATTATGTCTGGATTTAGTGGCGCATTAGGAATGCGCCACCCCTAAGGACCCTTAGGCGTGGCGCATTTCAGAATGCGCCACCCCTAAGAGCTTATAGCTGGCACATTTTGAGATGCGCCACGCCTAAGGGACTTAGGGGTGGCGCATCCAGAATTCGCCACCTCTAAGCCCTTATTAGTGGTTTGGAGTTAGTGACGCATCCATAATGCGCCACTAAATAGAAAAAAGGACACCACTATAAGGGTATTCCCTAGTAGTGGCGTCGCCCTGCTTTTCCACAGCGCGCGTGCTCCACGCGCCCCTCCCGAGCTCTCCTGAACCTCCTCGACGCCCCTGGAGCTCGCCAGCTCACCCCACGCCATGGTCGCGTCTGCTTGGCGTCTTCGGCCACGGGCATCATGCCCCGCCTATAAAAGGCGCAGACTAGATCCCCTCCGAGCACCGCATTGCACTCCCCTCCCTCCCAGAAGCCTGCAAGCTCGATGAATCGTTCCCCTACGCCTCGGCTGGCCTCCACCGGCGCCATGGCCGCCGTCGGCCCCCTCCCAAATTTGCGCAGCCGGACCCCCCCCTGCGCCACTCCGCGGCCGCGGTCTCCCCGTGTGCTCACGCCTCCTCCGCCACGCTCCTTCGGCCGGAAACGTCGCCGGCTTGAGCGCCCCCTCGCAGCCGTCCACGACCGCCACACCCCGGCAAGCGGGATCGACGAGGCCGACCGCCCGCGCGGTGCCGCGACCTCCAAGAGGGAGAAGCCCAGCGCGCCGCGCCCAGCTGGCCCACCGACGAGCTCGCCCGCGTCCTCCTTGGCCGGCGCCTGGATCGGCCGGCGTCCCCTGTCTCTGCGTCACGGGAGGGCAGAGGAAGGAGACAGGGGAGGAGAGAGATGAGCGGCCTGGGCCCCGCGTGTAAGCAGCCGAGCGAGGCTGAAGGCTGGGCCCCGCGCGGTTAAGTGGACACATATTTTCTTGAGTGCGTTTTCCCTTTTGGAAAGCGCATTCCACGCTTCTTCGGCCCAAAATACGCTTTCATGCATCGAAAGCGTATTTCTGTCCTCTTCGGCTTCAAATGAGCTTCCTCTGTATAGAAAGCGTATTCTCCCAAATGTGCTTTCTATCTCAGCCACCAGGGACCTAGACACAAATTCTTATTTGCAGATTAGTCCCTTATCCCTTTTTCCTCATATCTCCGCAATCGTAAGTCCAAATGAGGTGATTCTTTTTGCATTAGATTTCTATTGTTCCCCTCTTAATTTTAGAATAGGTTGTATGCCATGTTGCTCTGTGGATATTTGCTGGTGAAATAAAGTCGTATTTGACCCCCTTTTCGTCGTGCCTTTTCTTGTCCGGTTTTTTGAGGGTTTTGTTGGTATTGAAGACCAGGAGTATCTCACACTCCATTGCTGAAGGGAGGCCACAATACCCTTGTGAACCTTTGCAAAGCTTTGACGTGCTTTAAAAATTTCCTTAACCTTCGGTTATGTGAATATATTGATATGCTTTGATCATGTTATGCTCATAGGTTTGGACCACTTCGGTGATGCTACATTGCCATGACATGCTTGACTATCTTATCATTATGTTATGCCTTGAACATGCTACTATCATGATAAGCATAGATCATGTTGTTATTATGCTCGTATGCATCGTAATCTCCAGTTATGCTCACGATAATGCTATGGTACATGTTAATATCATGTTGATATCAGATTGATCATTTTAACCTAGTCAAGTTAATCATATAAACATGCCTTGAGATGATACAACTATAACCGTACCTTGAATTGTTATACAAGTATGATATGCACTGTTATGACTTGTGAATGTTGTTGGAGACATGTTTCATGCCAAGTTGATCAGGTGCCACCGGACCAAACTTATCAGTGCAACCACTCTCGCCTTTATGGGAAGGCGTTGGCTCGCTCTATCGGTGGGTTCTCTTATGCGTATCACCAAAGAGGGAAGGCTATGCGTGCGCGTTTACCCTGGACCAGTACGCGGTGATAGTCTTGAGAGACGGTTGTCGAAATGGGCCCGTCCCCGTTTGGGACTGTTTTGCCACGACGGTGGACGTTTTGCCACGTGAGGGCAGGTGTGTAGGGATGACACGGGGCTACCTAAGACGGGATGTCGGTGATATAGTAAGGGAGACAGTTCGTACTAGGTCACTCCAGTAGATCAACATGAGTTCGGTGGAATAATCTTGTTAAGTGGTTGGTCATGCGATGACCCATTTGGTCATGCGATGACCGGATTGGCTGGGTGAAGACGCGGATCACACCCACCCCGTTGAATGGTCATGTGATGACCCGTTTGGTCATGCAATGGCCCGTGAGAGTATTGGTCATGTGATGGCCCGTTTGTTCATGCAGTGACCCGTGAAGGTGCATGGTCGTCTGACGACCCGTGTAGGTTGTATGGTCATGAGGTGAGCCACATGGTCATGCGATGATCATGTGGGGTTGATGTGACCTTAACCGATGGTTGTGTGTGCCTTAGTCTTAATGCTGATAATATGCTTGATGATTATCTGTTTGCATGATGTTGGTGCTCACATGTTTAACTCATTAATATACTCGAACCTGCTAATGCCATGTTATTGTTTTGCCTTGGTGCATTGGTTGTTGTGAGCTTGCAAGTACATTCGATGTACTGACCTGGCGTGTCATGCCAGATTTGCAGGCCGTGCTTTGGATGCGTAGGACGACGTTCCCGACGTTGGCGAGCTAGGAGGTGTCCCAGCCAGTGTCCCTGTGGAGTGGAGTTCATCACTGTCGCCGTTGTTCCGCTGCCGAGTTATATTCCACTGCTAGAGATTTAGTCTGCTGCTTGATGTAGATCCATGGCAAGCTTAATGAGCAAGCTCGTTCTTCGTCTTGCTTTACCAGCGTTGTAGTAAACCCCCTTGTACCCATATCTTTGGAATAGAAAGTTGTTCAGTTTATCAAACAGTGTTGTGTTCCAGAAGATTATTCTCTGAGCTGGAGCACGGGGCTTTCCGGTCCTCTAAGACGCAGTGCCACACTTTACTCGTTGGATTGTCCTATCACACTATTATATGTTTGTGGATGATATGATTATAATGGTGTTGACTATATTCAATGAAGGGTGGAATGTGAGGCTATCCTGCCTCGATGCTTTGTTCCATTCGACTCACCTAGAATTCGAGTTCTGGGTATTGGTTTTAAGACTGAGCGTTCCTAACCGCGTGTGGGATTCTATGGGTTCCTCACTACTAGGAGAAAGGCTAGTAGTAGCGCCCCCTTTTGGCTTATCAGTAGCGCCCTAGGGCGCGCTACTGCTAGCACGCTACAGCTAACTTGTAGCAGTAGAGCGCGTACGCACCCGCTAATACTACACCAGTAGCGCCCCCCTTAGAGCCCGCTACTACTAATACCAGTAGCGCGTACAGGTAACAGGGCGCTACTGGTATTTATTTTTCATTTTCTGTTTCTTTTTCCCATCGTATTTTTGCTGTATTTGTACAGGTATTATACAATATAGTCCCATACACATACACAGGTTTTCTACAGAGTACAAATCTCATCATATCATACACATACAATAATCTGATGACCATATATATATATATATCATCATGATCTCTCATATCCAACACAAATGATGTCTCTCATCATGTCATCTCTAAAATAGCGATAGAAGTTGTCACAATATCTTAAATACATGCAACTACAAGAAAGTTTCATCATCCATCTAAACTATGATATATACTAGAAGAGCGGTCACTATGAGGAAGAGTGGAATTATGTAGTAGCTCATGAAGCGCTGCCTCCGATCTTCCTCTCGCGCTATCGTAAATCTCAAGTAACTAGATTCCGCTTCCTCTCTGGTATTGAACCCTCTTTGGCTGCCGCCCGAAAACCGGTGCACTTGGGCCTGACACTCTGGCCACTCATCGTACACTCCTGAAACCTTCCCTATGTACACGGCATAGCACTTCTTCGCCATCGATGATCTATGTACCTATTAGAGATGCATATTCATTATAGGACTTCAACAATAGTACACAACATAATATACTTGAGCAACACGAAGACAAAACGTTAGTGAATAGATGCAACATAAAGTAACATACATAATATAATATACACACGTTGTTCATGGTACCCCAACTAATTCACTAGCTAGCAAGTAGTTCAACATGACCGTTAAATTACATCACAAAGGTTTCATATCGCTTCCAAAAGTATAAATTCAACCGAGACATCATCATCGGCATAGTCAATACACTAGAACTTCCATCCATCCATATCTAGGAGGACGCACCCTAGCTTATTGAACGGCGTAATGTCCAAAAGCTGTATTCCTACGCGATTTTTAACATCAGCTCGCGATATTGGGCCATGGTAGAACATCCCCTGCTTGTCGACGACTTCTTTCATGATGATGCTTGCAATATCCTTCAGGATGCAAAAGAAGTCATCTCTTACTTTATAATCCGGTTCGGCTAAGTTATTTGCCCATATCATGATATGATTGTCATCTTTGCTTGCCATGCGAAGACATTGTTGATCCTTTCTGAACTCCATCATGAGATGGATGCCATAGTATCCATCATTTGTACTTCCTTCCGGTTGATGGATACTGCAGAAGTTGGTTTTATGCGAGAAACACGGCGCGCCCTTCCTTCGTGACTTTTTCTCGATGTGGCCACCCCTCATGCCGAAGCCCTGGAGAGCGGAATCCAGAAGACTCATTACTTTGGTGTAGTCCTTCCTTTTGAAGTTCCTAGACGAGTCAAAATACA
Organism: Bromus sterilis; assembly: GCA_950022295.1. Taxonomy (NCBI): domain Eukaryota; kingdom Viridiplantae; phylum Streptophyta; class Magnoliopsida; order Poales; family Poaceae; genus Bromus; species Bromus sterilis. Next base: position 139,141,277 of record OX465599.1, on the reverse strand, counting down.
CGGCATGGGAGACTCGTGGGAAAAGAACGATAAGGACGGTGTGCCCCTCGCTGCGCAAGATAAATGCACCTCAAATTAGCTAGCCTCCATATGAGCAAAGGAATGATTGAAATGTAAAGGCAATCGGGCAATGACTTACATTGGATGATAAGGCACGAGAACCATTTCCTTCTCCTTATTCATCAGCATGAAATTTTCGATGTACTCCCTGCAGTTTTAAGTTCATAGTGACCGAGCGACAAGAAGGACTCATGCATGTAGTATGGATCTGCCACCGCGATTTGCGAGATTTCCTCTCTTTTGATGACAAAGCTCATATGGAGCGCAAAAAGGCGGACGATCGTAAAATCGAGCCGCCTAGTGAGGAACATCTCAAAGATGTGATCAAACCGCAGGAAGAACACTTCCGCAGGCTCCGTGTCGACGTAGCCCATGCCCGGAGGCACACGCACCGCATAAAGTGGATATCCTGAATCCTTCGACGCGAGAAGGATTTTTTCTGTCGACAGTACATGGTCGTGTAGTCTCCTGAGATCCCCTGATATGCTCTCCAGCGGTTTTGGCGGGAGGATCGGCTCGCCTGCGACATGGATCAACGCCGTACCTTTCATCGGTACACGGTCTGCAAAACCGGTTGGCGGAACCGACTTGCTGCTAGAAGCATTGACAGCATTTTTGGCAGCTAAGTCTTTCCTATTCGGTCTCTACCTTGGCTTCTTCTGGGGGAGAGGTTGTGATGAGCCTTTCATAGTGCCCTTGATCGCCAACCCAAGTGTTGACGGGCTGAGAAAGGGTTCTTCATGCTGGTTTGAGGCGGCATCTGGAGGCGTTTCCTGCAAGGGTTGCACGAAGAGAGACTTTTTGCACTCAGACCTAGGATGCTCCTGCTCCGACAGAATATCCATCTCCTCGTCCACATGCTCCTTATTGGCCGACTCATATGGCTGACTCATCATTTCTACTTCCTGATTAATGAAGGCGGTGTTGAGGAATTGGATAGGGTCACCATCCTCGTCCATGTCATCATCCATTGCTTGCTGGAGCACGGGGGAGAAATCCCGATCCACTCTGCTTGGACCGCCTTCCTCGCGTCGCTCGCCGCTATCACCCAGCATAACAGGCGGCGCTAATAATTGCGGAGGCGGGGTGGTGGTGTTCATACCTTCTTGGGGATGTGTTGTCGTTGGTGTGGTCTTCACGGCGGCCGACTCGACACGAAGAAGACCCTTCGGCCATAGGATGAAATAGCCCTTGCAGTCTGCAAGCCGCTTAGGGGTCTCGTCTTCCTCTCCCCCGAGTTGTACCAGAGGTGCCAAATCCTCGAGGCTCGGTTTGACACTCGCCAGGGAAACCTTGAAAGTGGTATTGGGCATCTGCATGGTGTGGATCATCCGATCCGTGGTATTTATTATCGTTGCCTTTCTCACATCCACCGTCTGGCCATTGATCATGTATAGTAAGAAGCACGGGGTTCTCTCGGCCTGCGAAAACATGTCTATGGCGTCAGACATCCAAAAGGCAACGAAAAAGGGATATATTATAGATATGTTGGTGTGACGCGTAATTACCGTGAGGGCGTCGAGCTCAGCCAAAGGCGAAGACCCGCCTAGCACGCCAGAGACAGAGAACGGGCTGCTATGAGCGGCTAATGGAGCATGTCCGGATGCGAGAGCAGGCCCCGCTGGTGCGATGTTCACCGAGTTGCTCCCGACGAAGCTAGTACGGGGAAAATCCGTTGTCGTTTTGTCTGGATTTTGCTTCGTCCACTCGATAACAGCCGGGATCAAGGATGAAACCGAAGCTGCGAACTCATCTCTACAGGCAGCTAAAGCTGCATTGACTGTCGACTTGATCATCTCTTTTTTGGTCGCTTGTTCGGTCTCAGCTGCTTTTTTCTCAACCGCAAGATTCACCTTCTCGTCGATGTTGACCTGACTAAACTTCCTTCTCTGCCTTTTGGCCTCAGGGTCCTCGTGGTAGTAGTGCTTCCACTGGGCACCGTCTCCGACGCCGTGCACACGTCCATGATGCGGCCGAGTGTCCAAAGGGAGGCCCTTCATTATGTTCAAGGTCCGGTTGAGATGGGTGTCCCACTTGGGCCTCATCGTCGACTGAGACGATGACTCGCTTTCGGCGTCAAGCTTGTGTTGCTCTTTCTGCGAAAGAAACGTTGGAGCAACTAATTAGGGAGTACTCGTTCGCAGCCCGCTCCAGCGAACAGCGCCACGTGTCGCGCTCACAGTGATCCCTCAAGATTTTATTTTTTTTATTTTTGTGTACGCTTTTTTATGTTTAAAATTGGTTTTTTCGGTGGTTTTTTCGACTTTTCCGGTTTTCGCACGTTTTTTCTATACGTTTTGGTGAAAAAAAAATCAAATTTTTTTTTCGAAAAAAAAGAGGCACGACCTTACCTCCACGGGAGCCACGAGTCGTGTCTCGTGCCTCCGAAAAAGGCACTCGTGCCTCCTTTTATGATGCACTCGTGCCTCAAAAAACAGGAAAAACAAAAAAACGTGATAAGGCACTATATATCGTGCCTTTTTTGAGGCACTCGTGCCTCCTTTCTTGATGCACTCGTGCCTCTAAAAACAGGAAAAACAGAAAACGTGAAAAGGCACTCGTGCTTCCTTTTTTGAGGCACTCGTGCCTCTTTTTTGAGGCGCTCGTGCCTCCTTTTTTGAGGCGCTCGTGACTCTTTTTTGAGGCACTCGTGCCTCCTTTTTTGAGGCAATCGTGCTTCTAAAAAACAGGAAAAGCAGAAAAACACCAGAGCGCGCCACTTGGCGCGCGCGCGAAGCGCCAAGTGTCGCGCGCGGAGGAAACGCGGTACTAGTTGCAACGAGTACTCTTAAACCAGTGATTTCGATGAAACGTGGACCATTTACAAATGTTACTACAACGTGTATTCTGACTTGATGAGACACTAATATAAGGTGGAAAAAAAATATTACCAGTAATCTCATCAATTCCCTCGTGGGCGCGTCCGTGGACCAAACCTTTTTCTTCGAGTCCCACTTGTAGCAGGCCCTGATGAAGTCAAACTCCTGCGGGTCGGTGAACTCCGCCAAGGGGTCTGGGATCCCCGCGGCTTCACGTTCCGCGTCCTCCTTGTCCCATATGGGCCTTTTGCCAATGTAACCACGGCTTCCGAGGCGGTGTTTCCCCGTGTTCATTTTCTGAAGCCCATTGAATTTCGCGGACCTAAGCTTGGCTTCGTCGATAGCGCAAGTGTCCTTGAATTTTAAGAACTCAGCTTCCGTAAGTGATGGATTCTCCGCAAAAATCTTGGACAAAGGTTTGTTCTTCTCAATCAATCGTTTCACCCTCACTTTCCACGCGGACAATGCATTGCTGAACTTGACCATGGCGGCGGCGTTTATGTCAGTCATGGCATCATCATCCCACGGAGTTTTGCTCTCATCCCGATCCGGGAACTTGAATCTGTTGTGCAGCTTCGTAAGGAGTAAATGTTCCATATTTGGTATACTCCTCAAGTCATAGTCGTTGATGCTCGCGGTTTCCCGTAGGATGCATCCGACTTGGTTGCCGTAGCACTTGCGAGCTTCTGCCGGCTATTGGCTCGAATTTGCCAGGATGCACCTCTGTCACTAGCAGTTTGTCGGTGCCGAGCTTGTTTGGTTTTCGTAACCTCTCCTTCTTCTTATTTGCTGGTTCATTAGCGGCTTCAGCGCTGCCGGTGTCGGTGGCGCCGGTGTCAGTGCCATCGGTGCCATCAGGAGTGCTGTCGGACTCGATTTCGGCGTCCGTCGCACTAGCGGCATTTGGACCTTTGTCTCGTAGCTGAGAAGACATGTGGTCGAGGAAGGCGTGTTCATGCTACAGGTAGTCAAAATCTTCATTTGCACCGGCTTCATCGTTGGTCGACATGTTTCCTACGATATATTTAGTCTCCAAGTTTAATTCTCAAACTATAAAAAAAGGACTAAATACCGTCCTATCAAATACCGGGCACTCGATATGTCATACTTTGTAGCACAAGTCATGTCGAAATTCACGGTAAATTTCGGCATGACCTTTGCTAAAAAGTGGGCATATCGGGAACCTGAAATTTGCCGGAACGGAAATAAATCAACATTCCGGCAAAACATAGGCCCCTCGGATCCCTGCATATGGAAAAAGAAGAAAATTCGTACACAATATCATTTCATTTGCATTATCAACTCCAAAAGTTCATACAAACTCCTAAACAATATTAAATATTACTGTTATTTTATTCATTCCAATCGGTAGAGTGCAAGGTTTTGAGATGCAAATCTGGCCTAGTGAGTAATGAGCACATGGTGTTGCACAGAGCATAATAAGATGGGTATTGGGGACCATGTGTTTTGTTCCATCCGATTGTTCTGTCTTAAGTATATACCCACGCACACAATTAGACAGAACAACTCTTCAGAGTTACACTAAGTAGAGTAGTTCAACAATGATCAGACCTACTGATGATTCACTTTTTACTAATAATAAAAAGAAGATCTCTTCTTGTTTTGCACAATTAACTTGCTCAGTTCCTTGTATGTTGGTACTGTTAAACTTTGTACTCCTAAACAGAGCAGAGTTTGCAGGATAATTTTTTTTTATTAAGAGTACACTGTATGAATTTTAAAAAATAAAAAAATAAAGCAGAAGGTGTGATTCCAATTTTTTGCATGCTTGATTGGGCTACTTGTTGTTCTCCTTCTAATCTGTTTAAAATTGGTGATGGAGTTCAGAGTTCAAACTGTACTTGGAGTAATATTGATGGAGTATGTGCAGCTAGCCATTGGCATTTTTTTTCACATTTTCAGAAAGCAGTAATTATACAGGTGATGGAGTTGAGAGTTAAAACTGTACTGGTGATGGAGTTCTGTTTATTTTGAGAAACTGCAATATACTAGGCCACTGCCAATTATACAGTTTTGAGCAATTCTTCAGTTTTGAGTAATTCTACAAGCCACTGGCAATTATTCAATTTTGAGTAATTCTTCAGTTTTAGAACTGCATCTTGACATTCTTCCGTTTCTACAGGGCATCTAGAGACCAAGATCCGGCATTTGTTTGTCGTGTTCGACGGAATGCTCGTGAAAGGCTATTGCGCGCAGCAGTGAGGGTGAGATGAAGTGAAGCCGGAGGCATCATCGAGCTGTGCGGCAGTAGTGAAGGCTGGGGACGGGGAAAGATCGACGGAGGATGGAGGAAACGGGGGCGGGGGGCTTACCGAGCAGATCGACGGTGGCGGCGGCGGCTTGACAACGACGGCGGCCGCGGAGGCCAGGCGATGAGGGCGGCGGAGGCGCGGCGACGAGGGCGGCGGAGGCGAGGCGACGAGGGCGGGGAGGCGCGGCGACGACGATGGCGGCCGGGGAGGAGTTCGAGATGGAGATATAGAGGGGAGTGAAAAGAAGAACCTGCTCGACCGGTTTAAGTGAAACTTAGTAGTCGCGGGCCCTGTCAGCGCGCGCTACTGCTACCTTTAGCAGTAGCGCGCGCTAACAGGGCCCGCTACTGCTAAGTTTAGCAGTAGCGCGCTCTGACAGGGCCCGCTATTGCTAAAACTTAGAGGTGACCCGCTTAAGTTTAGCAGTAGCCCGCTCTGACAGGGCCCTCTACTGCTAAACCTTAGCAGTAGCGCGCGCTGACAAGGCCCGCTACTAATATTTCTGGCATTTTTTTTCCTCTTTCCATTTCCTTTTTAATTTTTTTTCCGAACAACGACCGATACAATTTATATAATGTATATTTAACAGCGGCAATATATAATTTGACCGATCGATAACGCGGTTAAAGTGCAAGTATACAAAATAGATACGTATATAGATTACAACACACATTTAGTTTCTCAGCGTCGAGGACGTTTCTTAGTGATTAGTTTCTTTCCTTTTTTGTTTGTTTCCAAATAATTTAGGCCCTCGTTGTGACTTTTCCTTGTCATTGGAGTATGATCTTTCATAGGTAATGTAGTCTTTATTCTTCTTTTGACATATGCTTCATCTTCGTCGTCATCTTCCCTCATCGGGTTTCCGTACTGGTCATAGTCTTCTATGTTGGTGACTCCATCCATTCCGACGATGTTTCTTTTGCCTCTCCTCACGACAACACAGCTGGGATTGCTCGGGTCGGTTATGTAGAAACATTGTGTCACGTGCTTAGCGTGTATCCATGGCTCATTTTTGGCGATGACGTTCACGGTAGCGCTCTTGGCGTCGGGTATAGACATAGTAGTGAAATACTGATTTTCTCTTTCGACATTCTTAGCCCATCTGACACGGAACATCGTCGCATTGTGTAGTCCAGAGTAGTTAAGCTCCCAGATCTCTTCGACCCTTCCGTAATATCTTTCAGTTGAGCCATTGTCGTCAGTCATGCATTCTATCGTCACCCCCGAGTTCTGGAAATAACTTTTCATATCTCTGGCCTCCGTATAGAACGTGTATCCGTTTATATCGTATGCCTGATAGGTGAGGAAGTTGACAGCAGGGCCATGTGCTAAGGCGTATATGAGCAATGCGTCTATAGACCCCTCTTCCGGGGATTGGCAAGAACATGCTCTTTGAACCAAGGCAAGAAAGTGGAGTTGTGCTCTCTAGTAACTTCGGCGTCCGTCTTGCGTAGGCCCTGGTCATGGTACTTCTTGGCGATGGTTTCTTTGTGCAGTGTCACGAAAGGGTCTACCACGTCAAGATGTTGTAGCACTACTAAGTTTGCCCTGTCAAAGTCATTGCGTCGATCCGAGTGGTCGACATGCAGTTCCCTCCGACCGTTGGTGTGACCTTCTCCTCCGAGCCTCCCATGGTGCTTGTTAACTGGCAAACCAACAACAGGGACGTCGTCGTCTCCGTTGCTTAGATAATTCTCGCAGAAAGAGATGCACTCTTGTGTCAGATAGCCCTGTACGATGCTTCCATCTGGTCGGGACATGTTACGAACGAATCCTTTGATGACCCCATTCATCCTCTCGAACGGCATCATGTTGTGCAGGTATGACGGGCCAATGTCGATGATGTCGTCCACAATGTGGACACCCAGATGCACCATGACGTCAAAGAACGCGGGCGGGAAGTACATCTCGAGCTCACATAGTATGAAAACAATCTCTTCCTGTAGCCTTGTGAGTTGCTTCGAACTGATCGACTTTTGAGAGATAACATCGAAAAAATTACAGAAACCAGTAAGCGTGTCACGGACGTGCTTGTCCATTATCCCTCTAAGGGAAACCGGTAGTATCTTCGTCATCATCACATGACATTCATGAGACTTCATCCCGCTGAACCTTTTTTTCTGCATGTCTAGATATCTGCTTATCTTCCCACAGTAACCGGAACTAACTTTTATTCCGGTAAGACACTTGAAAAATTGATCGATCTCCTTCGTATTGAAGGTGAAGCAAGAAGGGGGGCAATGTTTCTCTTCCTTCTTCTTTACTTTTTTGCCCCGCCTGCTGTCCCCCGCCTCTGTCTCCGTCTCTGTCTCGGCCGTTTTACGGGGCATGTGGAGATCTGCCCTTATTTCCAAATCTTCCAAGTCTCTTCTTGCCGTCGGCCCATCCTTGGTATTCTCCGGCATGTTCAATAGTGTGCCAAGCAAACTCTCGAGAACATTCTTCGTGATATGCATTTGATCAAGACAATGAGGTGTATCGAGTTTGGGACAGTACTCCAAGTCCCAGAAAACAGACCTTGTTTTCCATACCTTCAGCAGTGGCTCCGGTTTTTTCATCTTTCCAGGCGCGGGGCACTCTTTCCAGTTTTTCAACAACTCATCAATTTCGGCGCCGCTCCTCTTACGTGGAGGTCCTCGATGCTCAGCCTCACCATTGCATAGATCTCCACGGTTTCTCCATGGGTCATTCTTCTCGAGCCATCTTCGATGCCCCATGTACACGATTTTCGCAGACCCACCATCTTTCGTTAGCTGCTGAGACGTTGTATAATCCATGGACCTCCTGCATCCGCAATATCCATGGCATACCTGGCCTGATACATATCCGTAACCGAGATAATCGTGCACCGTCGTCAGCACCGCGGCTTTCATATAGAAATATTATTTTTCGAAAGCGTCCCATGTATTGACTGGTGATTTCCATAACATTTCTAGCTCCTCTTTCAATAGCTCGAGATATAGATTAATAATATTTCCCGGCTGTTTCGGCCCTTGAATCAGAATGCTCATGTGTATGTACTTTGTCTTCATGCACTTCCACGGGAGAATGTTGTAGATCCATACAAACACGGGCCATGTGCTATGGTTGGTGTTCTGCTTGCCAAACGGATTCATGCCATCTGAACTCACGCCAAGCATGACGTTCCTTGGATCAAGATGAAATCCATATTCGGCGTTCAACGCTCTCCACTGGCTTCCATCCACAGGGTGTCCCATCTTCGGATCATCTACATCATCGGGCACCTTCCTGACCGCGTGCCACCGCATGAGCTCAGCTTCCTTAGGATCTACGAAATAACGCTGCAGATGAGGAATGATCGGAAAGTACCATACAACTTTCTGAGGAGATTTCTTTTCGGCCTTCTTGTATCTATCAGCATTGCACACCGGACAACTAGTTTTTTCTGCGTTCTCGTTCCGATAAATGATGCAATCATTGATGCATGCATGGTATCGAATGTGCGGCAGATCAAGAGGGCACACAATCTTCTTGGCCTCATCGATACTAGTAGGACAAAGGTTCCCCTGGGGAAGAACTGTCTTGTTTAGATACTTGAGATGATCATCGAGGCTTTTGTCGCTCCATTTGTTTTTAGCCTTCATCTTTAGAAGTTCGAGCGTGAAACTCAAGCGGGTCACCTCAGGAGCGCAACCATCATACAATGGAGTCTTCGAGTCTACCTCCAGTTGCCCCAACTTGGCCTCCTCTCTAGAACCATCTCTGTCGCTAGTCGTCTTCTTGCGAAGCAGGTCTCGAACATGAGGGTCCCGCACGATTGAATTTAGTAGCGACGAAGGATCCGTCATGTCCGCATCTTCTCTGTCATGTTCGGTCTGATCTTCTCCGCCATTACCATGTGCGGCCTCTTCTCCGCCGTCATTTCCAGCGCCCTCTTCGTCTTCGGATCCATCAATTATCTCTTCATCCGCTGCCATGGGGTTATTGGTTGCACCGTCGATATCGTCATCATCATCTTCAGTTATCCATCGAGTATAGCCATCCATGAAACCATATCTAAGCAGGTGCACCTTCAAACGTCCACCCTTAAAGCGGTCCCGCCAGACGCCTTCTTTGCATTTCTGACAAGGACATAAAATCTCCTTTTCATTTTTTTCAACCATGTCGTCCACTGCGGATCGCAAGTATCTATCCACCATCCTTCCACAGACCTTCATGGTAGCCTACGAGTTATACAAACAAAAGATTATAACGACATGCATATTCATATCAAAGTCATACAAAAATTCGGCACGACCTTCCTAAAAATAGGACATATAGAGTTTGCCCGAAATTCGCCGAAACGGAAGTAAATCGACGTTTCGGCAAAACATAGGCAAACTCTCATATCACATCTCATCTCATGCATCAACGTACCTAGCTAGCTAGTAATTAATTAAGAGAGAGGGAGAGAGAAAGTATATACCTTTTGTTAAAATATCACACTTGGGAGAAGCTTGCACTAGCTAGTGAGGGGAAGGAGACAAAGGTGAGAAAGAGAGATAGCTATATGCATTTATGCATGATATGTGGTGGTGGAGGAGGAGCAAATTAGAAGGAAAGAGAGAGATATTGCATTAATGAAGATGGTGTGTAGTGCATTAATGGAGATGGTGTAATGCATTAATGGAGATGGACAAGAGGTAGGAGAAGGAATGAGGAAGAAGCAAGTGAGGGAGAGAGAGGAGGGGGGAGGGGGATGGTTGGTGGAAAAGGTGGCTGCTGCGCATTACCAGTAGCGCCTGTACCGCTACGGCGCTACTGCTATTCTTTTAGTAGTAGCGACCCAATAGATCACGCGCTACTGCTATTTGCGGGCCTCTGGGTTAAGTTGGGTCCACATTAGCAGCAGCGGGTGTAACGGAAGGGCGCTACTGATACAGGCATATCAATAGCAAGCGTCCATATAGCGCGCTACTGCTAATTAGCAGTAGCGCCTGTCTTTAAAGGGCGCTACTGTTAAGCCTCTACCTATAAGCTTTTCCCTAGTAGTGCCTCTTTCCTTACCTATCTAGCTCCAAACAGTACTAGTTGTGTCCTAAGCTTATTTACCATTTGCAAATGTGTGTGTGTGCGAGTTGCTGGCCTCATAGTTTTCCAAGAAACCCGGGCCAATTTAAACAATGTTCCCCGTTGGTCCAACCTGTCTGGCTGAGGATGCGTCCTTAGTTGAGGAGATACGGATAATCCAAACATGCGACAGACGGTAAAGACTAGAACGAGAGCATGGCCGGCTCCTGAACTGGATGTCGATTCACCGGGGGCCTCCCGGAATTGTGCGTAGTTAGTTAGAGGGGATATGACATCCGGATCTCTTGGAACAACTCTTCAATCAGTGTCTTTAACGGGCCCGACTAAGAGAGCCGGCATGCGTGCGGCGCCTTGTAATGGGCAGTTGGTACACCGCTACAGGGTTAAATCTTTGCGAGAATTCGTGTCCACATTTATGGATGACTTGGAACCTACGTCTTGTTCATAGATAACATAAACTAAATCATCACTAAAACTTGATCAATGTGGGTGTGCCTTGACTGCTTCTTCTTCGCTGGGATGCTAATATGAGGACAAGGATTGGATAGGTGTTATGTTTGCGTAATTAGGTGATAGAAAACTTGTTGGAGGCGATTCCTCATCGAATGCTTGGCTTCTCATCTTACTCTAAATAGATCATTAGACACTTCATATATTGCTAGTGCGGCTGCAACCTCAACCACTACCCCCACCTTACCGTGAGAAGTTAGTTATATTGATTTTGATATAGCTTACCTCCTTCTCTCTTTTATGTACCCTATGCAAACGATCTTAGACTACAGAGGTGTTCGACGACCCATTTTCTGGATGAATTCCCAGAGACTCGATGACGACGAGTTAGGCGGATCCCAGCGGAAAGCCTGGACCTGTGTGGTTATGGGATCAATGATTTTCTCTTTTGCACTAGGCATTTGATTGTAGTCTGTACTCAGACATATATCTTCCGCTGATGTACTGTTTTAAGGTAGATGTATACCGGTTGTATGAGATGTTATATCCTTGTAGCTGTAATGTTGTGATATTATGTTGGAATCCGAGACATATGGCTTCGTCATATGTCGCGGTGGGTTTCATATGTGCTTCGTCCTCGAATCTGGATGGAAACATCCAGATCATAAAAAGTATCGCATGTCGGGTCTTACATTAGTCCAAATATGTTGAAAAGGTATGAAAGTGTAGCAAAACATATTGCAAAGTCATCAATATAAGCATGGAACAAGCAGAAATTATAGATACGTTTGGGACGTATAATACAGTAGTGATACTTGTACCTTAAATGAGGGGTACGGCCCCGCGTGCTGCTCTCTCTCCCAACATTTCTCTCTCGCTCTTTCTCACACCATATCGACGCCACCGCCGCCGCACAATCCCTCTCTAGTTACCGCCTCCCCATCCCCATCCCTGATGAGCCCCCTTCCCCTCCTATCTTTCCACCTATTCCTCCACTCACATCTCACTAATTCAGCCGACTTTGCCCACCTCAGGAGAGGCCGCCGCCGCCCCGCTCCTCCACGTCATCGTTGCACTCCTCATCCTCGCGACATGCCCGTTGTCATCCTCCTGGCACTGGTGAGTTCACCCCTCCAATGGTATCTATTTTTTTCCATTAGTTTAGTTAGTTCTTAATTACTCCCTCCATTCCAAAATAGCTATCTACCGAGACAATTATTTTTTAATGGAGCGAGTACTTGTTTGTTAGGCTATTTTTAGTTAAGTTTGTTATGACCTACTGTTAGTGGTAGATAGTTAGGTGAATCAGTGTATATATAGTTAGTGGTAGATTTTAGTAGGAGTAGTTAATAAAAAGAAAACAAAACAAAGAAGAGTAGTCGTTAAGTAAGAAGAAAAGAAGAAGAAAAGAAGGAGGAAAAGGAGGAGACAAGAAATTTGAAAACGGAAAAGGCGACAAGAAGTAGAAAAATAAAATTTAATTGATCTTTTAGACAATTACCATGAGGTGTAGATTTGAAAAAATAAAAAATAAAAAAAGGATAGGTAGGTTCCATGGAATTTATAAATAAAATTCCTATTTATTGTTTAAAAAATTGTTCCATTTCATGTTCTGATCAAAATGTGTAATATGCTTAGGTTCCTCAGATGTCGGTGCCTCCTCGGTCGTGCTCCTCCTGAACGCCTTCTACTAAGCATTGACTACAACCCAAATATGTGAGCACCTCTCACATATTCTTTAGCTTGTGTTGGTCAAGTGTGATGGTCATCGTGAATTGTTGGTTTGTTGTTTGTTTGCTTTTTGGCTATGTGTGATGGCTTGTCTTTCTATATTTAGTTTCTTCGTTCTATTGAGTTTGCAGGTACCCTTAAGGCCCTTGAGATTCCCGGAATGTTGACTAACTTCCATATGTCCTATCGTTAGCAAAGTTCATGCCAAAATTTTGTCTTTTTAACAATGCCGATGAGTAAAACAGATTGTGCGACTATGTGACATCGGGGATGGTCCAGTGAGCCTTGCGATATGCACAAATACAGAACTTGTGCATCCTACTTGGCTCACTGGATCCATCCCTGAAATCGCTTGCGTTTGTCTAATGTAAGTATGAGGAACAAAAATTCAAATTACTTTTCATTATTACTTTTCTCCTTTTGTTTTAAATGCCAACTATTAAAACAGATTGTGGCACTATATCTGACAACGGGTGTTTTCAAGTGAGCCTTGTGATATGCACAAGTACGAAACTTGTGCATCCTACTTGGCTCACTTGCACCATCTATGAATTTGCTTGTGTTTGTCCAATGTAAGTATGAGGCCCTATTTAAAATTAATTTTCATGATTACTTTCCTCCTTTTTTAGAATGCCGATGATTAAAACCCTTGTGACACCATGTGACAGCAGGGACGAGCTAGTGAGCCTTGTGATATGCAAAAATAAGAATATTGTGCATCCTACTTGGCTCACTAGCGCCGTCCATGTAGTTTCTTGTCCGTGTCCAATCTAATTGTGAGGCACAAATCCAAATTACTTTTCTCCTTTTGGTTTGAATGCCGATGATTAAAATAGATTGTGGTACTAGCTAGATGTGACATTGGGGGTTATCTAGTGAGCCTTGTGATATGCACAAGTACGGAACTTGTGCATCCTAGTTGGCTCACTAGCACCATCCCTGAAGTTGCTTGCCGTGGGCAATGTAAGTATGAGGCACTATGTACAATTACTTTTCATGATAAAATTTTCCCTTTCTTTAAAATGCCGATGATTAAAATAAATTGTGGCACTATGTGATAGTAGGGATGGTCGAGTGAGCCTTGTGATATGCACAAATACGGAATTTTTGCATCCTACTTGGCTCTCTCACACCATCTCTATGGTTGCTTGTGTGTTTCCAAATGTAAGTATGAGGTAGAATGTAAGTATGCCGATGTTTAAAACGTTGTGGCACTATGTTACAACAGGGATGGTGATACGTCTCAAACGTATCGATAATTTCTTCTCGCTCCATGCATGTTTTGTCTGATATTGCTATGATCTAGATACACTTTCATATACTTTTTATCATATTTGGACTAACCTAGTAACTCACTGCACCCCAGTTCCAGTTCCTGTTTTCTGCTGTTTTTCTATTCCAGGTTTCCCCCATATTAAAAGTGCTCCAAAAATTTGGGAAAAATCGGATAAATAAGCAGCATAGCGGAGTCTTCAAAAAGCACCCAAGTGGGGCCAAAGGGCCACCACCAGGGGCCCAGGTGGGCGCCTGGAATCCTGGTGGCCCCCCTGGCTGCCCCCTTCGCTTATTTATTCTCCGTGACGGGGAAACTCCGAAGACAGAACCCTATTTTTCAATCTCGCCTCTGTTCCGCCGCCGCCGCGCTTCCAAGATCGGGAGCACCGTCAGGACCTTTCCCGGCACCCTGCCGGAGGGAGGATCGAACTCCGGGAGCTTCTCCTCCACCATGGACGCTTCTCGGATGTCTCGTGAGTAGTCTACCTTGGACCATGGGTCCGTGATCACTTTCAAAATCTAGAACACGATCCGCTTTCAAAATCTAGAACACTGTTTTTTGTGTGGGATTCTTCATGCATATCTTTTTACTGTTGTGTGTTCTTTATCTTTTTGTAGCTACTGCCCTGTTTATTTTAGTCTTAGTTTGTCATAGCAAGAGCCTTGGATTTTTTTTAGTTTGTCGCTAGAACTCTCTTAGTTTTCATGTTTATCTTGGTAAGAGAGTTGGTTGTTGCACTGAGTTATGTCTTGTTTTTGAGAAGTAGGTAGTTGTGGTTGCTATTTAATTTCAGTAGTAACCTGCAATAGTTTTGAGGTATTGATGTGAGTAATGTTTGAAATTTTGGTGTCAAGAGCTCTAGCCTATTAGTGATAGGTGTCGTATTTTGGGAAATCCATGTGTTATTTTTAAAAACCTACAAAACTAGTTGAGAACTCTAGCTACTAGATGGATCACTACTCTTCTGAGTGGTCGAATATTAGAGTACACTGACGTACCATGAGTCGAGGATGCGCAAGGATAACCAAACCCCCATACACTCCTCCTCGGGGTACTTTCCTCTTTGTCAACCTCCTCATTAGATTGAGAGTTACCGATAATAAGTGCATCAGTTCTTCAGACTAATGTACGTATTGAAAGTTGACACTTCCACCTCCTCATATTTTCTAGCCTCTCCTTTTCCGTGCATTGCCTCCTTCTTAGTCCGAGAGTTGGAGTCCACCTTCGCCGGTACATCCAAACCCTTGGCATGATACGCTCTGTCATAATAAACCTCCTTATAATTTTCCTCAAAATAGCCACCATACCTACCTATCAAGGCATTTCCATAGCCTTTCCGAGATATATTGCCATGCAACTTCCACCTCTTTATGACTTGATCTTCATGTAATACATGTTCCTGCTACACTGGCAGCAGCATACATTGCATACATCATGATAGCTACATCTTCTTTATGATTTGAGTACCTTGTAAAGTGTGAAGGATCTTCTATACCTTCTTGTAAATTAGAGTGTTGCCCTTAAGTGAGGAAAAGATCCCAAAGTGGACAAAATAAAAGATCCCAAAGAGGAAAAATGAGAGTTGAATAGAAAGAGCCATATAGGCCACCAAAAAATAAAAAAAATAGAAAAAGAGAAAAGAATAAAAAGAGAGAAAGGGGCAACAATACTATCCTTTTGAAAGATCCACTCTAGTACTCCCTTTATATCCTTGTACTCCATAGAGATTATCATGCATATAGTTATCTGGGGACCTTCACACTATAGAACTTGGCTTGCATATTCCAAGGATGAGCCTCCTCAAAAGAGCTCTAGGTCTTCATGAGCGAGCAAGTTAGATGCACTCCCACTAGTTCCTTTGGAGAGCTTTTCATCTCATTTGTGCATCCGTTGCATGGCAATCCCTACTCCTCACATCATATCTATCATTTAGCCTCCTCGCCTATCATTTTCCTCATTTATGTGAGCCTTTCTCCTCCTTTTTGTCTTCCTCCTCCACTATATTCTCTTTTTGCCCTCCTAAGTGTCAACTCTCGTGCTTACGCTCATCCCTTGCTTGACTTGTACCTGGATAGTACTTGGCTAGTGGTCTAGGGACGAGTCAAGATAAGATTCCAAGGAAGACCAAGTGTGAAACTTTCGTAGATTGAGTTCTCATCAATAATAATTTTTTCTCGTATTCCCTATCCCCCTTCTTGCACGCAAACACCACCTGGAGACATTCGAGTCACGGACAGCGAGAGCTCTTGCACCCAATGTTCTTTCGTTCCTTGTTGCAATGCTAATATAGACTCTTGCATGTTATGACTTGAATTGAATTACATACCTTGATTGTTTTACTTTTCAAAGTTCTTATATGGTTGCTAGCATGTCACCACAGAAATTATGCCTGTTATCATTTACCTACTCGAGGACGAGAAGGAATTAAGCTTGGGGATGTTGATACGTCTCAAACGTATCGATAATTTATGCTCGCTCCATGCATATTTTGTGTGATATTGCTATGATGTAGATACACTTTCATATACTTTTGATCGTATTTGGACTAACTTACTAACTCAGTGCACCCCAGTGCCAGTTCTTGTTTTCTGCTGTTTTTCTATTCCAGGTTTCCCCCATATTAAAAGTGCTCCAAAAATTCGGGAAAAATTGGATAAAAAATCAGCGTAACGGAGTCTTCCAAAAGCACCCAAGTGGGGCCAGAGGGCCACCACCTCGGGCCCAGGCGGCCCCCAAAAGGGGCCCAGGTGGGCACCTGGCACGTCCAGGGGCCTGGCCGCACCAGGGGGGTGCCTGGACCCCTAGTGGCCCCCCTGGCTGCCCCCTTCGCCTATTTATTCTCCGTGACAGGAAAACTCCGAAGACAGAACCCTATTTGCCAATATCGCCTCTGTTCCGCCGCGACCGCGCTTCCAAGATCGGGAGCACCGTCAGGACCCTTCCCGGCACCCTGCCGGAGGGAGGATCTAACTCCGGTAGCTTCACCTCCACCATGGACGCTTCTCGGATGTCTCGTGAGTATTCTACCTTGGACCATGGGTCCGTGCTCAGTATCTATGTGATGTTCTCCTCCCCTCTTTGTTCTTCGTGATTTAGACCTCGTGAGCTGCCCTACATGATCGAGGCACATATGTAATTCTTCTGCTGTTGCTATGTTGAGTTTGATGGGATCCGATGGAATATGAGATTATGTTTAGATCGTGATAGAGTAATATAGTTGGTTTTGATCTCTTCCATTTTTTTTCCGAAGTAATTCTTGCATGTTCTCCGTTGATGTTTATTGCTTGGGCCCAGTGGTGGATAGCAACTCCAAGAGGGAACGTTATGCTCGATTGTGGGTACATGCCCTCTGATGACACGCTTGAGTGACAGAAACATGAGTCTAGGGGATGTGATGTGGCCGCAAGGGGGGAAAACGGTGCTTGTAACCGCGGTTGCAAGCATTGTTTACTTTACGCAAAGTTCTTTTAATGCAGTTGTCTGTTGCTTTGGGTTTACACTTTTTGGGTGGGACTCACAACTTAATACCAGCGAGATGTTCTGGATATATATCTCAAGGTGGATGATTAGTAGTAGATGTTGATGGATTTCGGTCTACTTATTTTGGCGTACTGCCCATGCTTATGAGCATCTTCCTTTCTTTTGTAACATAGTTAGCATTGCGGTGCGTTTATAATCCTGTCAATTGCCCAACTGTAATTTTTTTACCTCGCATAATAGTTTTATCACCTTTTGGGAGAGACATCACTAGTGAACATCACGGGACCCCGGTCCATATCTTCATCATTGTTTACAAGCCAATTTCCTTTTCCAGTATTTACTTTCAGTTTCTATCATTATCATTATTCCTTGTGTGTTTGACCCTTTGTAAACAACAAGACCGGAGAGATTGACAACCTCTCTGAACTTCGTTGGGAGCAAAGTTAATTGTATCGTGAGCAGGTCCAGGTGAAGTAAGCAACCCTGAGTTCTGAACGGCGCCATTGTTCACTTCACCACCTACTTATCATTGTCGGAGTCCTATGGGAGACAAACCCTATCCTCTACATAGGGTAAATTTTCTGCTATCCTACATCTCACCTTCCACTTGGGGTAACCAATGAAGGGCGAGAAGCCATTACCACTTCCACGCAATCAAGCAAATTTCTAGCGCCGTTGTCGTGGACTCCGAGTGATAAGATAGGGGAGTTGCCCACTATCCTTTACCTTTACTTTTTAGTATTGTTAGTTTACCTTCTGTTTTTATCTTTTTGTCTTATATAAAAAATCACAAAAAAATTATTTATCTTGCTAGTAGTTGTCATTATGTCTGGTCCTTTTGCCTTTGTTGAGACAAAGGTTCTCACCTTTAAACAGAAAGGTGGTGAAAGTTTAAAAGATGCTTGGTATAGAATTAATACTATCCTGCTTAGAAATATTTATGTTGGGATTACTCCTTGGAATAGGTTCATATTAGATACTTCCATCAGTGGAAATTTCCTAGAGGCCCCAATTTGGGAGTCTCTTAATGTAATTGAAAATCTTGTTGGAAACCTCCCTGTTGCTAGCATACAAGAAGATATAACTCTAGCTCACATTATGAAGAAACTTGAAAAGATAGAGTTAGAAATACCAAGTATAACTAGGATAAATGAGTTGGATCGCAAGATTCAAGGGAATTTGAATAGGCTTGATAGCTCCATGCAAAAAATTATTAAAACTTTGGAGACCATCAAATTCCATCATATGGATCCTTCTAGGATTGATAAGATTGAGGAAATCATTAATACTCTAGCAACTACCTTCTCCTCAATTAAACCAAAAAATGTAGAAACTCCGGCTAGAAAGGAACCTATGTTCAATTATGTCCCTAAGGTTCCCCTACCCAAAAATAATCCACCTATAGCCATGGAAGTTGAAATCGTGAAAACTCTAGAAGAAATACCTCTCTTTGGTAAATTTATAAATGAAGCTCCCATTGATTTTCCGCCTTTTGGTTTTATCCCTATAAGAATCTTCATTAGGCCTTTATTTGAAAGGCCTCTTAAGACTAGTTGTACAATTGAAGAGCTTTTTGATGATCTTGATGATGGTTCGATTGATACAACTTGATTTTTTGCCTTATGCCTAGCTTAAAGGAGTAAAAGAAAGCGCTTGTTGGGAGGCAACCCAAGATGTTTTTACTTCTGTTTTTAGTGGTCTTGATGATTGTTACTACTGCAGAAACATTATTGTATCTTTATTTTTCAAGCTTTGTGCCAAGTATAGCCTTATATGACAAGGGAAGTGAAAGTTGTGACATGCTGCCCAGAAAACAGAATCTTTCCTCGTGACAGAAAAATTCGAAAAAAATCAACAGTTCATCTTTTTGAGCTGAAATTTTTACACAGCGTGCTCTATAGAATCACGGAACTTTCGAGTGTTCTGAGTTTTTTGATTCGAGTTGCAGAAGTACCCCTAAAAAATTCTTTACTACCTGATTTCTGTTTTTCACAGATTTTGCAACGTTTTGTCTCTCCTAACTTTTGCAAACCTTAAGCTTGCTTTTTCTTTGCAAAAACCTTTGTAAATCTTGATAAACAGTAGATCTTCAAGAATATCTTTATATCCAGTGGGAAAAAGTTATTTATTAAGGGTACTGACCTCTCTAATCATCTTATGATGAGTTGTGTATGAAGGGAGTTTTCAAGTGTGCGATGGAAGATGATGAAAGAAGATTCGGGAGTGTCAAGCGCTCAAGCTTGGGGATGCCCCCATGCATCACCAACAAATATTCAAGGAGACTCAATCGTATAAGCTTGGCGATGCCCCCGTGCATCCGCTTCTCCATCAACAATCATTAGTTCGTCCTTCGTCTCACTATATTTTTATCACTTCATGCGTTATGTGCTATGCTTGGAGCGTCTCGCTCTTAGGTTATATTTTTAGTTTTCTTTAGCTTTTATTTCTGTTCATAAAATGTTAGATCCCGTTTTACTTTTTGTTGGAGAGATACATGCTCCACTTTCAAAATCTAGAACACATCATAGGATTCTTCATGCCTATCTTTTTACTGTTGTGTGTTCTTTATCTTTTCGTAGCTACTGCCCTGTTTAGTTTTAGTCTTAGTTTGTCTTAGCAAGAGACTTGCCTTTTGTTTAGTTTGTCGCTAGAACTCTCTTTGGTTTTCATTTTTATCTTGTTAAGAGAGTTGGTTGTTGCACTGAGTTATGTCTTGTTTCTGCGAAGTAGGTAATTGAGGTTGCTATTTAATTTCAGTAGCAACCTGCAATAGATTTGAGGTATTGATGTGAGTAATGTTTGAACTTTTGGTGTCAAGAGCTCTACCCTATTAGTGATAGGTGTCTTATTTTGGGAAATCCGCGTGTTATTTTAAAAAACCTACAAAACTAGTTGAGAACTCTAGCTACTAGATGGATCGCTACTCTTCTGAGGGGTCGAATATTTGAGTACACTAACATACCATGAGTCGAGGATGCGCAATGATAACCAAACCCCCATACACTCCTCCTCGGGGTACTTGCCTCTTTGTGAACCTCCTTATTAGATGGAGAGTTACCGATAATAAGTGCATGAGTTCTTCGGACTAATGTAAGTATTGAAAGTTCACACTTCCACCTCCTCATATTTTCTAGCCTCTCCTATGCCGTGCATTGCCTCCTTCTTACTCCGAGAGTTGGCGTCCACCTTTGCCGGTACATCCAAACCCTTGGCATGATACGCTCTGTCATCATAAACCTCCTTATATCTTTCCTCAAAACAGCCACCATACCTACCTATCACGGCATTTCCATAGACTTTCCAAGATATATTGCCATGCAACTTCCACCTCTTCATGACTTGATCTTCATGTCATACATGTTCCTGCTACAATGGCGGCAGCATACATTTCATACATCATGATAGCTACATCTTCTTTATGATTTGAGTACCTTATAATGTGTGAAAGATCTTCTATACCTTCTTGTAAATTAGAGTGTTTCCCTTAAGTGAGGAAAAGATCCCAAAGTGGACAATATAAAAGATCCCAAAGAGGACAAATGAGAGTTAAATAGAAAGAGCCATTGAGGCCACCAAAAAATACAAAAAAATACAAAAAAGAGAAAAATAAATAAAAAGACAGAAAGGGGCAACACTACTATCCTTTTGAAAGATCCACAGTAGTACTCCCTTTATATCCTTGTACTCCATAGAGATGATCATGCATATAGCCTCTTCCATGATTATGAGCCTCTTCCTTTCTTTTGTAACATAGTTAGCATTGCGGTGCGTTTATAATCCTGTCAATTGCCCATCTGTAATTTGTTTACCTCGGATAGCAGTTTTATCGTCTTTTGGGAGAGAGACATCACTAGTGAACATCATGGGACCCCGGTCCATATCTTCATCATTTTTTACAAGCCTATTTCTTTTTCCAGTATTTAATTGCTATCATTATCATTATTCCTTGTGTGTTTGACCCTTTGTAAACAAAAAGACTGGAGAGATTGACAACCTCTTTGAACTTCATTGGGAGCAAAGTTAATTGTATCGTGTGCAGGTCCAGGTGAAGTAAGCAACCCTGAGTTGTGAATGGCACCATTGTTCACTTCACCACCTACTTATCATTGCCGGAGTCCTACGGGAGACAAACCCTATCCTCTACATAGGGGATATTTTCTGCTATCCTACATCTCACCTTCCTCTACATAGGGGTAACCAACGAAGGGCGAGAAGCAATTACCACTTCCACGCCATCAGATGGTCCAGTCAGCCTTGTGATATGCACAAGTACAAAACTTGGGCATCTTACTTAGCTCACTAGCTCCATCTATATAGTTGCTTGTGTGTTTACAATGTAAGTATGAGGCACTATTGAAAATTAATTTTCATTATTACTTTCCTCCTTTTTTAGAATGCTGATGATTAAAGTCATTGTGACACCATGTGACAACAAGGTTGGTCGAGTGAGCCTTGTGATATGCACACGTACGAAAATTGTGCATCTTACTTTGCTCGCTTGCTCCGTCCCTATAGTTGCTTGTTGTATGTCCAATGTAAGTGTGAGGCACACATCATATTACTTTTCATGATTTGTTTTGTACTTTTCATGATATGTGTGTTGATTTTGAATTAATCTTTTGAATTATGAACTCAGAGAATGGATGACCACGACGATAGGATCCCCGAGTGCGACGATTTTGACGACGACTCGGGTCAGTGCAACAATCCGGTGTTCGATGGGAATGAGGAAAGGTACTTATCCATCACGCTTAGGTGGGGCTTCCAAAATCCAACGGTATGAAACTTCTATGACACGTCCTTATTATTTAAGCATGCTTGACTTAATATATTTTTACGTGTAATTTATTTCTTATAATTCAACTAGCGCATCCCCTTCTATTCAAGACCTCACATCTATGACTTTACCCAAGTAAATGATTGGTTCGATAATGAAATGAAACACGTTAAACTTAAGACGAAAGATGTTTTCGTTTTAAAGGTTAAGGTCTTTAATGAACCAAATTCCACATTTTTTCTTGTTCAAACTGGTATGTAGTATGCAAGGAATATGCAGTTGACAAGGATATGCAAATAACATTTGATCTTGGACCTCATTGTTGAGGAACCGATATGTTTGTTAATGAAGCCAGTCCTATCTTCATGTGAGTTTCTTAAACAAATTGGACTTGTTCCCTTCCTTATTTCCTTGCTCCCAAGGTTGACAAACGATACGTCTCAAACGTATCTACTTCTCCAAACACTAAACTAACCCGGACTGACGCTGTTTTCAGCAGAGCTACCTGTATGGTTTTATTGTGTGCAGGAAAATGGATTTTTAGGTATCTCGGCAAATTCATAAAAAATCCATGCACCCGAAGCTTCCACGGACCAGAAGTGTGGACAGAGGGGGGCCACAGGGGCTCCAGGTGCCCTGCTGGTGCGGCCCCACCCCTGGCCGCGCCGGCTGGCCGCCTGGGGGCCTCCCCCCTCCTCTGGTGCCCTATCGATGCCCCTATTTATTCCCGTGACGGGAAAACCCCGAAAGAAAAGTCATTTTTCCAGTTTCCGTCGCGGAGCCGCTGCCACCCTCTGTTCTTCCTCGGGAGGGCTAATATGGAGACTGATTTGGTCTCAGGAGAGGGGAGATCGTCGCCATCGTCATCACCATCACCAATCCATCCTCCGTCCATGAATTCTCTTCACATGTGTGAGTAATTCCCTGTTGTAGGCAAAGGGGGTGGTAGGGATTGGATTAGTTTGATTATGTAATAGTTCGTCAGATTGTTGGGGGCATGTTGCCTATCATCTACTATGGTGTTTATCATCTTTGCTACAACTTGTTGCTCTTAATGTTTGTCACTTTGTTCCCGAGTGCCATGTTTTCAGATCTGAACCACTTGTGTTTTCATGAGTATATTTATGTTCTCGATCCTATCTATAAGTTGTATGCACCGGTGATCCCAAAGGTGACTGCTTGGGACACCAAAGGGGATGGTCCATAATTTGAGTATTTCATGTATCCATTGAGTTTATTTCTTTTTTCTGGTGCTCTTTGAAAGGAGAAACTTAATCTCCATAAGTTCCCTTTGGCCCCGTTCATAGCGGGATGGTAGGAAAAAAGATGTTGTGCAAGTTCTTATTTCAAGCACGCACAACTACCTACGGGATACATGCCTAATGTTTGATATTTTCCTAGATGATCATTGTTTTTCTGTGTCCCTTGCCCCGTGTTAGAATCTATTCCATGTTCACTCTTATCCAAGCGGCGCCCAACTATCCATCTCCCTAGCCTACAATGTTTTGATCCTACTTGCTACTAGTAATTTACTTTCGCTGCTTTACTTTCGCTGTCGCCACTACCACTATCATACCACATTTCCTATTAATATTTTGTTGGAAGCAAGTATATTTCAAGTGCAGTTAAATTGACAACTCAACTGTCAAATCTTATAAGTACTCTTTGGCTCCCCTTGTGTCGAATCAATAAATTGGGTTAACTTACCCGTGAAAACGCTACAAACGATCCCCTAAAGTTGAGGGTCATCAATTGTCCTATGCATGATTGTGATATTGCTTGCTCTAAAATTCTTTGTTTTAGTCTCCTTTAAAACTCCGGAGGAGTTTCTGCATTTATGTTTTGCTTCACTCATGGAGGCTAGCAAGATACCACTCTAGTATGTTCAAGCTATGTGCATTGTGATCTTGTCTTGATTTTCAGAAGCATATTATTTACTTTTGGTTTTTTGGGATTGAGCACTTGAAAGAAGGATTGCTTCGTGCATTGTCCTCATAGAATTGTTTCAATACTCGCTAATCTCTTTTCGTAGTGCATTCTTATATACATCTGATGAAGCAAAAGAGTTGGTCAAAGTTTTCTTTATCGTGTCCAGTTCGTTGAACTTAATTTCTTAAGGACAAGCAATAGGCTAAGCTTGGGCGAGTTGATACGTCTCAAACGTATATACTTCTCCAAACACTTTTGCTATTGTTTTACCCTCATCCTTGAATGATTTGAACTAAACTAATGTTGGGGTACGCAGCGGAAAACACAAAATTTTCCTAACTAGCGTTTCCCATAACCAAAGATCTATATAGCCGTATTACCGTAACGGAAAGGAGTGCGTAATAACATACCACGGGGTGTAGTCCGTTGCGCGGGAAACGTTCCCGCAAATGTGGCTAGTCTAGTCGAACAAGTTTCACAACCCCCTGGCTGTGTTAGCACCCGGAAGGGTGTAGTGCCACACGTGTAGCACCTCGTAGTACTCGCACACGTACAAGACTCGATGTCGACCTCCGATCTCCGATCCAGCGAAGGTGGCGGAAGCAGACCTCCGGAACCAGAGTTTCAGCAGCACGACGGCGTGCGTATAGTGGAGACATCTCCAACCCAGTGCAGCCTCCAAACAAGGGGAGTCCGCTCATAGGAGGGAGAAAGAGATCAACATAATTTATCTGTATTTTTATGGAATTTTATATGTTGAAAAAGGGCTACCCTCCACATCTAGATATAGGAGGAAAATGGGGTACAATACCTGTCAACTAGTGATGTGGTACTAAACATAGTACCACATGCTAGTTGCATGTGCATGGCCGGCCAAGGCCTATGGACGTGGTGGGTGCATGCCGTGGTGTCCATGGCGCCCACCAACCCCTTTTTTTTCTTTCTTCTTTCTTTAAAGAAAAAAACTAAAAGAATATTATTCCATTAATTATTTAAATTATATTTTAATATTTAGTTCATTTAGTTAAATAATAAAACATATTCAAATAACTTTCCGAACAATTCGAAAACTACGGAACTTTTCCATCTCCCCTCCGAAACGATTTCAGAGTTCACTCTCATATCTCCGGTAACTCTGATAGTTCCGAAAAGGTCTCCGACTTCATCGAGCCCTTAAGTGTGTTACCCTACGGTCCGAGAACACTCCAGTCATGACCGAGATGAGGCTACGGTCAATGATCATCAGCGGGACCTGGATGCTCATAATGACCCCTGTGCATTCCGGATATCAATACCGATTGGACCTTATGTCCTATAGCATTCCATTTGTCAGCGATACTGGATTGTTCCGAGATTCGATCAATCACATCCTATATCTGGTTCAACCTTGTTCTGAACAAATCCTTATTCTCTCGTTCCCGTGATATCCATCCCCGTGACCTAGTCACACGCAACAACTTTATGGATGGAATCTCACCGAGTGGGCCTCGAGTATCTATCCATTACATGGATTGACAATTCCCGCTCTTGTAACAATACTCCTCAACATATATCCACGGAATAACCAAGATACAATTGTTATGACCCGCATATTTCAGTCAGGTGGTGGGATGTAAGTCAAAGCATCCGAGTAGATAGCAATTATGCACGTACTCACGGTCAAAGGAACGGTCTACTACGTTCTGTAATTACAACACTGAACCTTCATAAGATTGATCATGCTGTAATGCTTGCTTTGGGTAATGTTCATCACGTCACTCATCCAGTGAGGTGACCTCATAGTCAAGAGACTTAATTGTCCATGATCGCGAAACCACGACCATCATGTTGACCATGAACTAGTTATTGATATAGAGGCTAACTAGGAACTCTGGGGTTTTCTATACCACACCTGTATCATTGTTTCACTGATACAGTTCTAGCACGGTATGAAACTGGTTATGAACTTGCTTAGATATATTGGAATAATCATATATTATTTGCCTCTAGAGCATATATCCAACAGTCTCCCACTTGCACTAGAGTGCTAATAATCTAGCCGCATTTTCCCGATCATAACCATCTTATCACATAAGTGTTCATTGATCATGCTTGCTCATGGAAGAGGGTTCGTCAACGAACCGCACCAATTCAGATTCGTATGTTTCGTTTGCAACTGGCATAGGTCAACTAGTTTGACATGCCACTCATTATCATATAATGGTTGGATATAAGTTTCGCGGGAGAGTGAGACTATTATTTCACAGTATCCTTCAGTGATCCTTTGGTTCAGTCTATAGAATACTTATCCAGCGTCACATATATTGGGAAATACACTCAGCCAGAAGTCCAAACTTCTTACGCCAAACTTTTATCTATACGTCTACTTTCTTAAGTAGTATTATGTTTGTAGTGCCGTGAATCTTGCTCACATTTCTTTCATGTCTTTGGTGATGTCTCTAATTCCATATAGGCCCATAATATGGCTAGCAATTGCAATCTTGCATTACATTCAAGTCTATTATCTTTCTATACTTTAGAGCATAGTCCTCAGTATTCCTCATATACTGAATTCGTGGAATTTATTCAGATTCTGTGTTTTACTCCTAAAGCACATCGGAATCTGTTCTTCTTCCAAGAACTTTTGAGTCATTCTGTTGTTGGATTCACAATGCATGTTATATGGTAGAATCATATGTCAAAGTACGTATGAGATCACATGTCCTATTACATGGTGCATCTCTATTTCTTGTGATATTTGGATTTCATCTGTTATATAATTTCTAGCTACAAGAACCTGTTTCTTTTCTAGAAGATTATTCCAACTTTTCTTCGTTTCATCATACGTATCTATCACTATAGATTTCAATGTGTGATGTGTTTACTACTTCATATAAAGGAAGATTCTTGTGATCTTGTGTTATATCTACCTTATGTCATATATATATATATCATAATGCATATACGTGCATATGAGACAATTCTCCATATACATATATCATTCGCATATCCATATATACATACACGTGATCATTCTCCACATATGTCATAACATGCATGTCTGAGATAATGATCATGCTCCCACTCAAATATATCCATCATATATTCATATATTTGTGGCTCAGCTTTCATCAAGTCATTGTATTGTTACTATGTCTTACATAATGACAATGCTCCCAAAGCTCCCACTCAGAAAATGCCCTCTGCATTCTAAGTTTCCGGAAGTTTTCAAAGCTCCCACTCAGTTTCATGAAACTGAAGGCCCACTCAATATTTTGGTCATTCACAAAAAATCACTTGATCAAATCAAGGTTGAGGGTTCCTGTCTTGAGGTACTAAAGTCCGTCCTTCCACCGAAATAAACCTTCGTCATGCCCATTGCAATTCTCTTTCAAATCCCAATTTGACTGAAACGCAATTTTAGGCTATGGTCCATTGTAGTGTAAATGAAATATTTTATTGATTAAAGCGTTCCTACGTTTCCACAATCAATCACCATTGAACTTTGGTCATAACCGTTTTATGAACCAAAATTATGCCTTATACCCGTTACATTATTCTCAATAACTTTCCAGTTTGTCGAGAATATCAAATAACCAATTTATTTCACATAACGTGAGTCATCCTACATGTAACTCAATATTATTTCATTTCTCCTCGTGTTCTACGCTACCATCATTCCTTTGAGTTTCAAGGAATGTTATTCCTTTTGTTTTATTAAGAAGACTCGTGATTATTGTTCTGTACAGAACGTATTCATGAAAACCTTCTAAATTCATCTAAGGTTTCAACTCATATACCAAGACCAATCGTCTTTGGCATATCCTTCCTTATATAGCGTCATTACAGTGGAACACGCTTTCGTTGCAATACTCTGATATTCTGAAGGCAAGGTCCAATACCTTGGTCAAAGTATCCATTATCTCCCATTGGATCTGTGTCGAGAGACATCTTCTCGCACTACCAAACAAGCAACACAAATTTTTCTATCAGGGAGAATATGTAATTTTAATTGCTTGTAGCTTTATCACAAAGAAATTCTTTCTTTAAGAAACCTTATAACACCATCAATTATGGAGCTATCTTGTATCATTAGATTCAGGATGGTTTCCTATTCATGAAGTGGGTGTTTTAACTTAATGAATTAAACATCCTTGTTCGTTAATAATTTTAGTGCAAGGGGAAAGAACGTTTAGCCCATACTACAGTTTAGTATGAGTATGAATGGTTTAAGTAGTCTAGCACTTTAAACTTCCATCGTAATTTGTGGTACAACTTCCACAAGTCTCCCATTATGTCATCTTTAATACTTATCACTCGGATCGCGTAGTGATTTGTATCCTTATATTCTACTTCACACTGTGATTCCTGAATCTCAGTTTCATGATCTCAATTGAGTACAACTTTCAATTAATCATATGAAGTATTTAATGATAACTCATGTGCCCAGTACATCATTTATGTATAATGATTGGCACAAGTTATGCTTGCTATAACCTTGTCATGGTCATATTTATTGCAGAGGTTCATAGATCGTGTATCTAATCCATCTCATGAAATCAAGTTATGACTTTCATTTGATAATGAACTCACAAGTTAATAGATCATACATTTAATGAATTCATCAGTTATCAAATCACCTTATGTAATCAAATCTTTGACTTGTTATAATCAAGACAACTTTATCATTAAACATTGAATATTACTTGACAATAATAGCAGTATTATAAATGCTTTTTATCATAACATAAATCAAGACGTAATCAAAAGTATAAGCACACTTTTATTCCTAAAGATGGAACAACTAACTTGTCTCATTACATGAATAACTTTGTCTCGCGAGATGCAAGACACACAACTGAGTGTTCATACTATAATGATTACATAAGATTTATCTAATACTTTAAGTATCTCCTATGATAGATGTCTCGGTGGAATCCATGTTGGCCATCAACTGACTTGATATCCATCAATCCTTGATTTCACCTCTTCCCGTCCATGCAACGACAAGTCATGTTTTCATAAAACAGAATAAGTATCAGATACTCATTAACTGCGAGTGTTGTATAAGGGAACAAACATTTATAAAGTATATCAAGTATATACCTTCTCCATCGACAACTTCTCTGTCAAAACCCTCTGTTAGGTAATGTGCTAGGATCAAAGTCACCTTGCATTCATCAAAGAAAATCAAATGGAATTCAAATTCAAACTCAAATGGGAGAAGGAGCACCCCCAGATGAATTTAATTCAAGTGGCCAGATAAAAAGTTGCTCCAAAAATTCCTTTTGCATTTTTGAAAAGTCTTATAAATCAGTGTGATCACATATCAAGTGATGTGGGACCAACCCCATGCTCATGGATTTTTCAAATATTCAAACAAGACCTTGGAATTAATTTAAAACCCCTATTTGAATTGAGATTCAAATATTTGGAATTTCAAAAAATGTTCAAAAGTTGGGAATGACTAGCTACTGGTCATGTAAGTCCAAATATAAATTTTGAGCATTTCTAAAAATGCCTAGCTATTTTATTTAATGGGCAAAACAAATTACAGAAAATAAAATCAAGAAAGGAAAGATTAAACAGAAAAATAGAAAAAACCTTACCTGTCGCCTAGGCGAAGCCAGCCCACCAGGGGCACATGGGTCTTCTTCCCCGACCCCGCGCCTCCAAGCTGCTCGGTGGAATACCACCGAACCAGCCGAGCACGTCGCCGCTCTCCTAGTCGCCACCTACCCCTCTGGAGCCTTCTAGTCGCGCCTCGCAGCTCCTGGAGACGCCGTGCTTCCTTTCCCCCCCTCCAGAGCCTCTCCCTCTCACTCTCTCGCCGAGTTCGACGACGACCCGAGCGCCGCCATTGCCATGGATTGTAGCCCGCATGGCCACAGTCGTCCCCGAGCCGCGCCATCGTGTCCATCGTCTTCGTCACCGTCGCCTACGTCTCCGTGCAGAAGGAATCGAGCTCGGACGCCCTGTAGCCGCCATCTTCTTCTTCGTCCTCGTCTCCGGCCGCCGCCGATCCACCTCGAATTCCGGCGCCACCGTGACCTCCCTGAGCTCGTCGCCTACTCCATATTGTTCCCCATCGCCTGTTTAGCAAAACCCCCAACTTGGCAGTCCTCCGTTCACCCTCTAGCCGAATCCTCCATGGATCCCGAGCTTACTCGCCGCCGTGGTCAAGCTAGAGCTCGCTCCAGTGCCCACCTTGATGCCCCAGTACGTGCGTTTGGCACCTCGCCTTCCCAGCTTTCGAACGCACCAAGTTTTGGCTCAAGCCGTTCACTAGAACCCCGAAACCAACCTCGCCGTGCTTCTGTCTCCGCCAACCTCGACGCCGGTGGCACTCCGGTGAACCCCGTGACCCCCTGACGCCACCGTTCGACGCGGAAGACGACGAGGAACCCGTCTGTGCCATCCAATCCCCACCCCGAGCCCTAAATCGCAACTCCGGCGAGATTCCGGCGACTAAAGTGGTGCCGGCGATGACCCCCCTCCATTAGAGCTTAACCCCAGCGTTTAATCCCCCTGGCCCCACTTGCCATAGCCACAGACAGGTGGGCCAGCCCCCTTGCTAATCCCCTGTTCAGTTTAAATCAAAATTAATCAGTGTAATTAAACAACATAGTCACTTACATGTGGGTCCCAGTGGTCAGTGACCCCCTGACGTCAGCATGACCTCATGCTGATGCAGTAAATGTTTTCTTTTTAAATCAATTCCGGAAAATCCAGAAAATGAATTAAACTTTCGAAATTCATAACTAATTCATTTTAACTCCAAATTAAACAAATAATATATGTAAAATTATCAGAAAAATGCAAGGATTCTGAATATGCAAGTTGTTTTCATGTTTGACCAAATAAAATTGGGTGAACAGTGGAAACATTGCATATGCATACTTTTGAAATTCAAATTGGACTTCCCTCACACATCAGAAGCATGTACATCAAGTTTGAACCTTCAACCATGTGATTGTGCATTGTATTTACATTGCTTCCTTGTTTGTTGTTTGTCGAGTAGAAGTGGAACCGGAACAGGAGGCTGCCCCCTTCTTTGAAGACCCTGATACTGAACCTCGTCAGCAAGGCAAGCAAACCCCCATTGATCATTTCGATAAAATCCCACTTCCCTCTTAGTCTCGCTTATGCATTGTTTAGGATGATTACCATGCTACGTTTCTAACGCATAGATGAACCCATTCCTTTGCATGACCTATCATTTGTCACAGTAGTAAGCAAACCACAATCCTAGCAAATGTAGGATTTGATTGATATCATGTGGCCCCTGCAATTGTTACTGCTTATTGCATGCTTAGAGTGTTACAATGATGTTACTGCTATGTGAGTCGGGATGGTAACAATCATGTTGATGATGGTGGAAATGTGTTGGTGAATCTACCCTAATACAAGGTGAACGATGAGAGGCTGTGTAGGAGTACACGGTGGGTTGTCTCGTTGAACACCGCCCTAAGTCTGAGTTCTTGTAACCGTGCGAGATTTGTCGCGTCCAACACACTGTGCCTCCCGTGTGAAGGCATCTTTGTCTCGAACTTCGAATCGCCCGGCGTGTTTGGTCTTTTAATTAATGGCTCCCGTCGTCTGGGCTTCTATGTGGGGTTTGTGCTATAAATAGGCCCCTCTTTTTCTTCTAGCAGCGGTATTCGTCCACCGCTCATCTTACTTCTCTTTCTCTTCCTCTTCTCATGGAGGCCAAGCGTGGTGCTGGTATGACTGCCCGTGGTCGTACTCGTCGCGGCCGTGGTGGTCGTACTCCGCGCTCTTCTCGCGGTGGCCATCATGGTGCAGCGTTGGTGCCTTCCTCCTCTACCTCGGAGGAGGGTGTTTGGTGTTATGACTTTCTCCTGCACGTTCGTGGACGGGGCGCTGCTCGTATTCTCCTTCCTTATGCACTTGCTGCCATTGTTTCTGCGAGTGGCCTTGATGGCTTGCTGCTTCGTCTTCAGGGGTGCGCTCGATCTCCTTCTTATGTTAAGTTGGAGATCGATAGTTCTCGCTTGATTTTTCTTGTCTATGGCTGGAAATCCATTGCTCGTCGGTTGAACTTGCGTGATGGTGACACTCTTTGTTGTCATTTTGATGGTGAAGACACTATTGTCATCCGCGCTTTTGACCCGAGCGTTAACCGCATGGATCCGTACTAGCCGGAGACAGGCAGTAATGGTTCTGACAGGTCGAGGAGTCCTTCTCCTTCGTCTTCAACTGCTTCCTCCTCCGGTGACTCTTTGGGTGCTGATGCGGAGCCGTCTTCACCTGCTTCCCCCTCCGGTTCTGAAGAGGATCTCGACGTAAACCACCAGTCAAGAGGGCGCGCCAGGCGACCTTGTAGAACTGGAGGCGGCAGCGTCATCTTCGCCGACAGCTCGGGTGGAGCTAGATAATAAGCTGGTGGAGCAGGAGAAGAAGCTGGTGGAGTATCGTCTTTGACTGCTCCGCAAATAAGTCGAGCTTCCCCTTTTGTTATATCACTGACATCATGGCTTGCTGCTTCAACTCCTCCTTTGTCTGTGATGATGCTCGTTGTCTTGGTGCCAATCATCCCAGCATGGGCACTCATGTAGAAGTCATAATTCCTTGGGTGATTGATGTTGTAGGCTTTATTGGCTGCTTGTGCCTTTTGTAACTAGATTAGTTCTCCATGTAATGAGGATTGCCTTCGAGCAATCAGAGCTGCCTTCTATCCAATGTACTTTCGAATCTTTTGTACTAAGAATGATCTTCGGGTCTTTGTAATGCAAACTGTGCTTGAGGCTTTGTAATGGAATCTGTCTTCGAGTCCTTTGCAAATGAGAGTTGTCTTCGAGTCCTTGGCGATTGAAAGTTGTCTTCAATTCCATTAGAACTTCGCTTTGTGGGTTCTATCGGGTGCGCGACAGCACTACCGATGGGAGTAGTCCCCGAGGCTACGTTTGAGTCGAAGAGTCGAACGTAGGCTGAGATCTGTTTCCTTTGTCATTCTTCCATTATTTCCTGTCTTTTATCGGGAGCGCGACAGCGCTCCCGATGGGAGTAGCCCCCCGAGTCTTTAGGTGATCATTGGCATTTGGGTGAAGACTTTAAATATTTGTCTGCGTCCTGCACTGCGTCTGTATTTCTTTAGAGTACAGGGTGTTCCATCTAGTTGTAACCGTGTCTTTCCCTTTGATTCTGGACAGAGTTCGACAGGTGAAGCTTGTCGATGGGTTTTTGCTTGGTCCCTTTTGAGCTTTGGGCTGCGTGAGCTATGACGATGTCTCTCGGGAGGAGATTTTGCAACCGAGCTCCCGAGTGCTTTTGAGAAAGATCGCGATTGCGACGATAGCGTCTCTCGGGGGGAGTTTTTGTACTCGAGCCCCCGAGTGCTTTGGTAAGAGATCGCGATTGCGATGATAGCGTCTCTCGGGGGGAGTTTTTTGTGCTCGAGCCCCCGAGTGCCTTGGTAAGAGATCGCGATTGCAACGATAGCGTCTCTCGGGGGGAGTTTTTGTGCTCAATCCCCCGAGTGCTTTGGTAATAGATCGCGATTGCGACGATAGTGTCTCTCGGGGGGAGGTTTTGTGCTCGAGCCCCCGAGTGCTTTGGTAAGAGATCGCTATTGCAACGATAGCGTCTCTCGGGGGGAGTTTTTGTGCTCGAGCCCCCGAGTGGTTGGTAATAGATCGCGATTGCGACGATATCGTCTCTCGGGGGGAGTTTTTGTGCTCGAGCCCCCGAGTGCTTTATTGTGGTAGTATTTGGGCAATATTATTTTATTGCATCGAAGGTTTACATGAGCTTCCAGATGAGCATGACTGGTGGAGACTATGGGTAGAACAGGCGTAGGTTCGCTACGTTCCATGGATTTCCCACGTCCTCGTCAGTCTTCGGGTTCTTCAGTCTATAGGCGCCTCCTCCTATGACTTCTGTGATTATGATCGGCCCTTCCCATTGGGGGGCGAGCTTGTGAACTTTCCCTTGTATGAACCGTAGGACAAGGTCGCCTTTATTGAAGGTTCTGGTGCGCAGGCGACTGCTTTGGTAAGTGTGCAGCTTGTCCTGGAATCCCTCTGACTTTTCTAGGGCTGCATCCCTTGCTTCTTCTGTTGTGTCTTTGTCATCTTGCAGCGCTTCTTCTGCTTCCTCTTCTTCGTACCCTGAGATCCGGGGTGCCCCAAATTTGAGGTCATGTGGTAGCACCGCCTCCGACCCATACAAGATAAAGAAAGGTGTGTACTGGGTTGCAGTATTCGGGGTGGTGCGTAGTCTCCATAGTACGGAAGGGAGTTCTTCTACCCAGTTGCCCGCGGCCTGCTCGAGTGGTTCGAGGAGCCGCTTTTTGAGTCCTCCGCATACTAGGCCGTTTGCTTTTTCCACCTGGTCGTTCGATTGTGGGTGTGCGACTGATGCATAGTTGATTTTGATGCCCAGTTCTTCGCAGAAGTTCTGAAATTCTGCTACTATGAAGTTTGTGCCATTGTCCGTGATGATGTTGTGTGGCACCCCGAACCTGAAGATGATTGATTTGATGAAGTTCATCGCCGTGAGGGCTGTGGAGCTGGTGATGGGCACTGCTTCGATCCATTTGGTGAACTTGTCGACTGCTACTAGCAGGTGAGTTCTTCCTCACTTTGATGATTTCTTAAGTGGGCCCACCATGTCGAGTCCCCAGGTGGCGAAGGGCCATGATAGTGGTATGGTCTTGAGTTCTGAGGCTGGGGCGTGCTGCCTGCTGGCGAATTTTTGACAGGCGATGCAGCGTCGTACGATGTCCTCTGCGTTCCTCATGGATGTTGGCCAGTAAAGTCCTGTTCTAAAGGCTTTTGCCACGAGTGCTCGACTGAAGGCATGGTGCCCGCAGGTGCCTTCGTGGATATCCAGTAGTAGGGTCTTGCCGTCTTCCTCGTTTATGCATTTGTGTAGGACCTGGGAAACGCCGCGCTTGTAGAGTTGTCCGTTGATTACTGTGAATGTTTTGGAGTGTCGACTAATGCGTTTGGATTCTGCGACGTCCTGCGGTAGGATGCCGTCGATTAGGAACCTGTGGACTGGCTCTCTCCAAGATTGGTCCTCTGGTGCGGGTGGCTCTGGCTCCTCAGCTGCGTTGTGGGCTTCTTCATTAACTACTGGGACTGTAGCTGATACTTGTGCTGGTTCAACTGTGTTGTCATCCTCCGTGTCTGCTTCCGATCCGAGTCCTTAGATTGTTGTGATGGTCTCGTCTATATAGGCCTGAACGTTTCCACCGATCCGATTTCTCATGTGTGATTGCGCCATTCGCTGGTGTATTGCTCCTGCGTTGCTTAAGCCGAAGGGCATTTTGGGGTGGCCTGATTTTCCTTAGTCCGTTGGGTGTACTTGGTGTTTGACCGCGTCGCTGTCGATCCTGGAGTCCGGTCCATGTTCTTTTGACTCGCTTCTGCCTGCTAGTGGGAAGGTGCTCTTCTCTGTCACCGTGACTGTTTCTATGAGTTCTTGCTCGGCTGCGAATGTGTCAGAGACTTTGTGGATGTCTCGGTCACATTTGTCGGACTTGATGAAGCTCCCGTTGACTGTGATGACGCCCTTGGATCCTGGCATCTTGAGTTTAAGGTAGGCGTAGTGCGGAATCGCCATGAATTGTGCGAACGCTGGACATCCCAATATGGCATGATACTGTGCTTGTCAATCGAGTACTTCGAACTCGAGGGTGCGTCTTGCGAAATTTCTTCTGTTGCCGAAGACGACTTCGAGCTCGATTAATCCAAGGGAGGTAGCTGCTTCTCCTGGGACTACTCCGTATAATACGGTGCTTGATTTCTTCCATACTGATCGAGGGATCAGCATCTTGCGCAGCGTGCTGACGAAGATTATGCTCATGTTGTTGCCTCCGTCCATGAAGATTCTGTCCATGTCGTACCCTCCGATTTGAGCGTCGAGGACCAGGGCGCGTGCCCCGGCCTTGGGACTGCATGAGGGTGGTCGCTCCGGGAGAACGTGATGCTGGTTTCTGCGTCGTGTAGCTGGTAGACTTCGACTGCGCTAATATTCTCGGCTTCTCTAGCCTGCAGGGTGTAGGCGTCCTGTTGGGCTTGCGATACCTTGACATCTTGGATCCTGTACACCTGTCCTTGAGTGGGCGACTGCTCGGCTCGTCGGGCGCGCTTGGCTTCTTGCTGTTTTTCCTCCTTGAGGCTGTCGGTGAGATCATTGAATAGGCTGCATTCTCCCAGAGTGTGGCTCGATCTGATGTTTCCCCAACTGTCTTCAAAGCAGTGGATCGTGCATGGTCCTTCTAGCTGTTCACTGACCGTGATCTTGCTAGATCCGGCGTGCCGTTTCCTCCTTGAGATTCAGAAGAATAGCGCGTGGTCCGCTGGGTGCTCGTGAGCTCGCGGGTCGACTTCGATCCCTGCACTTAGATTCTGGTTCCTTATAAGATTGGTGAATTCATCTGGCCTTCGATATGGGTCGTATTATTCGCCGGTCCGAGTCTTGGAGTCGCTGCCCTGGTGGGTGGTGGCTGTCCGCGCGGCGGCGGGTCGTCGAGTGGTCGGCGATCGTGCGGCTGTAGAATTCGACTCCACGGGTGGAGTCGCTTCGTAGGATCCTCGCGCCTTCCTTCTGGGTCATCGATTTCTTCCTTATTGGCGATGATCTTGGCGGTCGCTCATCTCGAGCTCAGAGTCAGTGTCTTGTTGTGCGGCGGGTGCCAGGGTGGCGGTGGGACGTTGAGTGGCCAGCAGGTCCTCTTCTACATGTTGTAGTTTGTCGATCGGGGTCTCCGTGTAGAAACCTTGTGCCTTTCTTTTGGGTCGTCTAGTTCTCCTTCGCTGGCGGCGGGCTCGGTTGCGGCCGTGGTATTGATCTTGACACGGCTGCAGGCTAAACGTTCTTGCCGGGGCGGCAGATATGTTCACCGTGATCTTGAGTTCCTCGGGTAGATTGCATCTGGTTCTTTCCCTTGAGTTACGTCTTGTTGGAAACGGAACCGCCGAGATCGTAATTCTAACCTGTGTAGTTCCCACATACGGCGCCAATTGACGGGGATATGCCACGGAAAATCCCATAGTCAGGGACCCTGGGTTAGTCATGAGAGGCACAGGTTGGACGATAAGCTCGTCGGCTAACAGGAGGATACGTTCCTGCTCGATATTATTGATTGGAGATGGCGATTACAGGGAAGCCAAGGCTAGTGCGCACAAGGCTAAGTTACATATTATGTATTGCTTTCTCTCGACGCCTCCCCTCCTAGCCCTTATATACTAGGCTAGGTATCGGGGAGTCCGTCATGATTACAGATGAGGTTTCCTAACCATGATCTTGTTCCGTACGGCAAGTTTGCACCTCCTTATGACTCGTGGACTCCTACGTCGGTGCCACTAGTGGGCCAAGGCTGGGCCCAGGCGGCATCTTTGTGGGCCTTCTATCTTCTAGTACACCGGGTAGGCCCATCTACAGGAGTCGTGGGGTCACCCCCTCGTCACCGACCATTGCCACCCTGACAGTCGACCTTTGCGACACCGGGTTTCACCCGATCACAGTCGCAAAAACCGGCACAAGACCAGCCGAAGCCAACAGAATGAAAACCACATTTAATAAGTAAACGGGATATTTTTATAGCACGCCGGAAAGTGTTCTCGGAACGGTCCCCACACTAGGTGAACGTCGCCGGCTCGACGCCCTGATCGCGCAGTTCAAAGTTATACCCAAATCGGAGGTCCTGCGGACCCTCGGCGGTCAGAAACGTAAACACCGCGCGCGCGAGAGAAAAACCGGGGATGTTTTTACAAATTGCCAGCTACCTGGGCTATAACAAGACCACCACTCTCCCACCCCTTTCTAGGTTTTCAACTAACACAAATTGCAGCCACCCCCTCAAACTCCTCCCCAAATTCTTCCCCAAGTACCCTCAATCCCGAAACCCTAGCTGAAGTAAAATCTGGCCATTGGATTTGCGAACGGAGGGTCCAGAAGAGGCCACGTCGCCCCGAAGGGGTCTCCTTCCACCTCCAGCCTCTCCAGCCGCCCCGTTATCGGGACCCGGGGTTAGCGTATGCAATTCCCGCTACAACACAATCATATGGAGAGCCGAGAGCCGTACCCACTTGTCTAAGCAGACAAGGCCAAGCACAGAACGCTCTCGGAAAGTATTGAACGTGAGGGGCATCCCATCCAGGCCGGATGATCAACTGAGATGGGTCCTCATCGCTCGCACACAAGTCCAAATGATATGGGTGGTGAACTCCCATTCTCATAGACAAGTCGCCTCAACCATACTATCGAGTGTATTATAACAATTACATAGACTTACTCCAGCCCGATCACTTAGTCGGGGTCTAGGGCGGGCTCGATCATACAACAAAGTGTGCACATGACAGAGTCACGAGCAATCGCATCGCGATGCCCCAAGATGCGCACATCTAAGGTCCACTTGGTGTATAAAAGACCGCCATCCAGATCACAACTAAGGTCTCGAAAACCCATACTAAGACATGCATGTTATAATCATACACGCAACACACATGTTTAGTATGAACATTAGGTATCATTTCAATTCTCTACAAAGTTTACAACTTTATTCATAACTCTTACAGAGTGCACACAGAGATCACGAGACCCTGATTCAACATTACATCAAGCATGCGGAAGAAAAGTAGGTCTGAGTACAGACAAGTTTAACAAATGGCTTAAGAAGCCTTATTTATAAACAAGCCCTTCCACGAGGGACCAGCCGTCTGAGTAGTACTACACTAGCTTGGCTTCAGTCGTCGGGCTCCAGGAAGAATCCACCTTCGGGGTGAGTGGGTTCATCTAAAACATAGATTAAGCAAACGTGAGTACAAAGTCGTACTCAGCAAGACTTACGTAGGAGCTATACTACTCATGCACATGTATCAAGGTAAAGGGAGGTGGGGTTCAACGGCAGAAGTGCCAGCTTTGACTTGGATAGTCCTAAACTATGAGTACCAGACTTGAGGTAAGAAGCTTACACGAGTCCACTAGATGTCTCCAACCAATTACACCACTATGGTGCCTCTCTCGACTTCCCCACGAGAGAGAACGCCATAGCACTCACGCTTATCTTGGAAAGTTTTATAAGTATCCAGTTCAAGTTTTCTAATAATCAAGCTAAGCTTTCCAAGAAGTCCATAACCGCGGACGCGGCTATTCGAATATTTTTTGTTAACCCTGCAGGGGTGTATCGCTACACACACATGACCATCAGTTACCGCCTTTGGCCTCGACACCATTCAACGGGTGTCGGCGAGGATGTTCACCACAACACTTCGCCCATAGCTCCTTTCTAGTCCAGAGGGTTTCCTATCTGAGGGGGATTCGTATGGAAGTCCGGCCGAGGTTCCAGTACAGCCTCAAACGATGTGTGCAGGGTCCCAAGCCGGTCTAAGTAGCCGTTCATCCACTTCGCAGACCATGCCACAGCCCTACCAGAACTTCCGAACTAATGCGACTTCTGGGGTTCGAACGGGGTGGTACTAGGTCGAGAGGGTTCAGTGAGCCCAATGTGTGGTTGCACTCTTCTTCTTCGCTTACCACCAAGAACTCGGACTTAAGGCGGTGTTCTACGAGACAACCCACTATGTACTCCTACACAGCTTCTCATCGGTCACCTTGTATTAGGGTGGATTCACCAACACAGTTTCACCTTCTTCAACATGATTGCTACCATCCCGACTCACAGATCAAAGTATCCTCATTGTAAACTGTAATCATGTAATAAGTAGTAACAGTTGCAGGGCCCACATGATATCAATCAACTCCTATGTCAGCTAGGATTGTGGTTTGCTTACTACTGTGACAAGATGATAGGTCATGCAAAGGATATGGGTTCAACTATGCGGTAGAATCGATAACAAGGTGATCATCCTATTTCATGCATAAGCGAAACTGGGATGGAAATGGGTTTTTATCGACATGATCAATGGGGGTTTCCTTGCCTTGCTGACGGGGTTCACACACGGTGTCTTCAACGAAGGGGGTGGTCTTCGGTTCCGGCTACACTTCTATTCGACAAAAAAAGCAATCGAGGGATAAATATAAATGCAATGCTCAGAAACATGATAAATATTGTAGTGTGATGTTCATGGTTGCAATGTGGGTACAATTCCATTTAAAAGAAGCGGAATGCAAAGTCATTTGCAAATTCACACCAAATTTCAATTCAAATTAATGCCATGTGGAAAAATGCTACTGTTCACCCAATTTCAATTTGTCAAACATGAAAACGGAGTCCATATTCACATTCCTTGCATTTTTCTGATAATTTTACATATATTATATGTTTAATTTGGAGTTAAAATGAATTAGTTGTGAATTTCCAAAGTTTAAATCATTTTTTGGAATTTCCTGATTATTCTTTAAATTGGAAAAAGGGTTTATTGCGTCACTGTGATGTCATGTTGGCGTCAGGGGGGGGGGGCTCTGACCAGAGGGTCCGACCTGTAAGTGACTTAGTGTTTTAATTAAACCTTTTTAATTAGATTTAAACTAATCCAGTGATTAGTCAGGGGCTGATCCCACATGTCAGTGTCTTGTCTAAACAATTGAATCGTTTTCTTTTAACTTAAGCTTAACCAGAGGGGTTAAGGGCCTGGGGGCCCACCTGTAAGCCTCACAGGGGGGAGGGATTAGTGGCTAATCCACTACCACGTGAGATCACCGGCAAGGAGGTCGCCGGAGATGTCCTAGATGCGGCGGCGCTCTGCTCTCTTCCTCTCCTGGCCACCATTCTTCGCGCCAAGGCCACTGATACGTCCCAAACGTATCTATAATTTCTGATTGCTCCATGCATGTTTTGTGTGATATTTCTATGTTTTTGATATACTTTCATATATCTTTATAACATATTTTGGAACTAACCTATTAAAGGTTGCAACAGTGCATAAGTTCTTGTTTTTCTACTTTATGTGTAGGAATTACTTGGATAAAGAAAAGATCACAAAATGAAGCCTTGTAAGAGTTGGACTCTAACTTTCCCGAAATCTGTCCCCACCAGACAGGTTTTAAAGATCGCCACGGAAACGCTAGAAGACGGCCTCAAACGGAAAAACTTAAAACTACAAAGTTGTAGGGAATTGTATTCCGGTGGACTTAGACATAAAATTCTGCCCAATCGGAGTTCAGATGCTTCCAGAAACCCCGAAATACAGAAGACGTAATCTGGATGACGGGAATCCGAGAGTCTATATAAAGAGAGGAAACCTAGGTCAAAGGGCACCACGAAAATTCCTCCCGTTGGCAGCCGTCTTCAGGGGGAGAGAAATCTCCACAGCAGCACCATCTCCAAGGAAGAAGAAGGGGCCAAGGGTCGCTGCCCCCAAGGGCCGTGGCCGCCGCCGCCACCATCTCCTTCATCTTCTCCGGGCTGCATCTCTCCATCAACAACTCTCTCTCTCTCTCTCACCATGTCCAGTGTGAGTAGTTCCCCCTCGGGGCTAAGGCTTGTATCTTGATCTATGTGGTTTCTCTCTCTCTTCCTTGATGTGATCTTTGTTGTGATCATTGGCTATGTTAATCTAGGGTGATCCCATGATGTTTCCCCTTCCTCTATGTATTGGATTGATGTACTCAATTGATCTTATCTAGTATAATCCCCGAGACGAAGGTGACAGCGGTCTATTGGACATGGGTTAGAAGAATATTTTCATGAGTGATTTCCTCTTTTGTGTGTGGATTGAAGATTGAGAGTCTTTTGGTGCTTGTCTTTGACTATCCTTTAGATATGTTGTGGTGATTGTGGTACTCTATTTGGATGGCCGCGGTGACATTGGAAAATCCATAGATTGAGAACTACAAACTTTGAGGTGTGCTTTTTTAGCCCTACAAAATTCTCGTCCTCTCTTCACCACAAAGGAATGACCTCCGAGTACGTCTCCATTGCATGTTTTATGGGAAATATCATGTGATTAGACTATATTAATGTTGTTGGGAGTTGCCACTGGTGAATATGTATGAAGCCTAGGCCTTGTTTCCACCATTGCAATACCGTTTGTGTTCACGTTTACCACTTGTTTTCTTGCTGCACATTTTATTACAGATTTATATTACTTTGTTTAGCCAGACCTATCACCCAAATTTTACCATCTCTTCGCCGAACTAGTGCACCTATACAACCTGCTAGTTGTATTAGGTGTGTTGGGGACACAAGGGACTTTTTGTATCTTAATTGCAGGGTTGCTTGAGAGAGACCATCTTCAACCTCTACTTCCCTGAGCTCGATAAACCTTTGGTCATCCACTTGAGGGAAATTGCTGCTGCCCTACAAACCTCTGCGCTTGGAGGCCCAACATAGTCTTCAAGAATAGAAGCGTGCGTAGACATCAAGCTATTTCTGGCGCCGTTGCCGGGGAGGTGAGTGCTTGAAGGTATATCTTTAGATTCTGCAATTAAATCTTTTCGTTTCTTGTTTTTATTTTCACTAGTTAGGCCTTATGGAAAACAAAAAAAATATTATGAGAGAGCTTTATGAGCTTTACCTTGAGTTGGGACATGAAGTGTTTGAAGAGAAAATCAAAAATCCTATGGAGCTTCATTATTTTCACAACACTCATGTTAGTAGAAATGTTACTAGTATATCTTCTCTGAATACCTTTGATGCTAATGATATGCAAAGTTATAAGCTTGGGGTTGCTACGTTTTATGAAGATGATCTTTTTAGCCCCCCAAGTTTTGATGAGGAAATTTATTTCGATGATACTTTGCCTCCTATCTATGATGATTATTGTCATGACACTTATGCTATAAAGAATGAATGTTTGGAAGTGTATCATGATAAGAATGATTCATGTGATAGCTATTTTCTTGAGTTTTCTCCCACTATTACTAATGAGAAGGATTTTTCTTATGTCGAGAGTAACAAAATTTCTATGCTTGTGGATCATGATAAGAATTTTTTATGTGATACTTATATTCTTGAGTTTATTCATGATCCCACTGAAAATTATTATGAGAGGGGAACATATGCTTATAGTTATTTCAATAATATCAAGTTCCCTCTCTTTATGTTGAAGGTTTTGAAGTTGCACTTATTTTGGCTTCCTATGCTAATATCTTTATGCTTCAATGAGTTATTTCTCTACAAGATCGCTTTGAATAGGAAGCATGTTAGGCTTAAATGTTTTTGGTATTTTCTTCTTCAGGCTCTCTTTTGTTCTTAAACTGTTATTCCTACGAGAGCATCATTAAAATCTTAAGCCTATCTTTATGGCTATAAAGAAAGAGCTCTAG
Source organism: Bromus sterilis (assembly GCA_950022295.1). Lineage (NCBI taxonomy): Eukaryota > Viridiplantae > Streptophyta > Magnoliopsida > Poales > Poaceae > Bromus > Bromus sterilis. The sequence continues at coordinate 139,098,272 of OX465599.1, read as the reverse complement.
GGAGACAACCCTTGTTATCTTTACTTTGAGTTTTTTACTTTCTGTTTTTAGTGGTCTTGATGATTGTTACTAATGTAGCAACATCATTGTATCTTTATTTTTAAGCTTTGTGCCAAGTATAGCCTCATATGACAAGGGAAGTGAAAGTTGTGACATGCTGTCCAGAAAACAGATTCTGTCCTCGTGATGGGAAAAATCATAGAAAAATCCCAGTTCATATTTTTGAGCTGAGTTTTTTACACAGCGTGCTCTATACAATCACGAACTTTCGTATGTTCTGAGTTTTTTGATTTGAGTTGCAGAAGTGCCCCTAAAAATTCTTTACTACCTGCTGTTCTGTTTTTCACAGATTCTGTCACGTTTTGTCTCTCTAACTTTTGCAAACCTTAAGCTTGCTTTTTCTTTGCAAAAACATTTTGGAAATCTTTAGAAACAGTAGCTCTTCAAGAATATCATTATATCCAGTGGGGAAAAATTATTTATTAAGGGTACTAACCTCTCTAATCAGCTTATGATGAGTTATGTATGAAGGGAGTTTTCAAGTGTGCGATGGAAGATGATGAAAGAAGATCCGGGAGTGTCAAGCGCTCAAGCTTGGGGATGCACCCATGCATCCCCAATAAATATTCAAGGAGACTCAAGAGTCTAAGCTTGGGCATGCCCCCCGTGCATCCCCTTCTCCATCAACAATCATAAGTTCGTCCTTCGTCTCACTATATTTTTATCACTTGATGCGTTATGTGCTATGCTTGGAGCGTCTCGCTCTTAGGTTTTATTTTTAGTTTTCTTTAGCTTTTCTTGCTGTTCATAACAAGTTAGATCCCGTCTTACTTTGTGTGGGAGAGAAACACACTCCACTTTAAAAATCTAGAACACATCATAGGATTCTTCATGCCTATCTTCCTGCTGTTGTGTGTTCTTTATCTTTTCGTAGCTACTGCCATGTCTAGTTTTAGTCTTAGTTTGTCTTTAGCAAGAGCCTTGCCTTTTGTTTAGTTTGTTGCTGGAACTCTCTTTAGTTTTCATGTTTATCTTGTTAAGAGAGTTGGTTGTTGCACTGAGTTGTGACTTGTCTTGAAAGTAGGTAATTGAGGTTGCTATTTAATTTTAGTAGTAACTTGCAATGGTTTTGAGGTAATTACGTGAGTAATGTTTGAACTTTTGGTGTCAAGAGCTCTAGCCTATTAGTGATAGGTGTCGTATTTTGGGCAATCCGTGTCTATTTTCAAAACCTAAAAATTAGTTGAGAACTCTAGCTGCTAGATGGATCACTACTCTTCTGAGGGGTCGAATATTAGAGTACACTCACGTACCATGAGCCGAGGATGCTCAAGGATAACCAAACCCCCATACACTCCTCCTCGGGGTATTTGTCTCTTTGTGAACCTCCTTATTAGATTGAGAGTTACTGATAATAAGTGCATGAGTTCTTCGGACTAATGTGACTATTCGAAAGTTGACACTTCCACCTTCCCATATTTTTCTAGCCTCTCCTGTGCCGTGCATTGCTTTCTTCTCACTCCGAGAGTTGACGTCCACCTTCGCCGGTACATCCAAACCCTTGGCATGATACGCTCTGTCATCATAAAGCTCCTTATATCTTTCCTCAAAGCAGCCACCATACCTACCTATCAAGGCATTTCCATAGCCTTTCCGAGATATATTGCCATGCAACATCCACCTCTTCATGACTTGATCTTCATGTCATACATGTTCCTGCTACACTGGCAGCGACATACATTGCATACATCATGATAGCTACATCTTCTTTATGTTTTGAGTACCTTGTAAAGTGTGAAACATCTTCTATACCCTCTTGTAAATTAGAGTGTTGACCTTAAGTGAGGAAAAGATCCCAAAGTGGACAAATCAAAAGATACTAAAGAAGACAAATGAGAGTTAAATAGAAAGAGCCATTGAGGCCACCAAAAAATACAAAAAAATAGAAAAAAGAGAAAAAGAAAATAAAAATAGAGAAAGGGGAAGCACTACTATCCTTTTGAAAGATCCACACTAGTATTCCCTCTTATCCTTGTACTCCATAGAGATGATCATACATGCATATAGCTATGTGGGGACCTTCACACTATAGAACTTGGCTTGTATATTGCAATGATGAGTCTCCTCAAATGAGCTCTAGGTCTTCTTGAGCAAGCAAGTTGGATGCACCTCCACTAGTTCCATTGGAGAGCTTACCTTAGCTCATATGTGCATCCGTTGCATGGCAATCTATACTCCTCACATCATATCTATCATTTGGATTTCTCTCGCCTATGATTATCCTCATTGATGTGAGCCTTTCACACCATTTTTTTCTTCCTTCTCCACCTTTTCTCTCTTTGCCATCCTAAGTGCCAACTTTTTTCTTACGCTCATCCATTGCATGAGTGCTCAAAATGTCGAAAAGGAGTGGATCATTTTGACTTGTACTTGGCTAGTGGTCTGGGGATGAGTCAAGATAAGATTCGAAAGAAGACCAAGTGTAAAATTTTAGTAGATTGAGTTCTCAACACAAAAATATTTTTTCTTGTATATCCCTATCCCCTTTCTTGCACGCAAACACCATTTGGAGACATTCGAGTCACGGACAGTGAGAGCTCTTGCACCTTTATGTTATTATGTTGTTTGTTTCAATGTTAATATAGACTCTTGCATGTTATGACTTGAATTGAATTATATGCCTTGATTGCTTGACTTAAGAGTTCTTATATGGTTGGTAGAATGTCACCACAGAAATTATGCTTGTTATCATTAACCTACTCGAGGACGAGCAGGAATTAAGCTTGGTAATTTTGATACGTCCAAACGTATTTATAATTTCTGCTTGCTTCATGCATGTTTTGTATGATATTGTTATGTTTTTGATATACTTTCATATATCTTTATAATATATTTTGGAACTAACCTATTAATGGTTGCAAAAGTGCACAAGTTCTTGTTTTTCTACTTTATGTGTAGAAATTACTTGGATAAAGGAAAGATCACAAAAGGAAGCCTTGTAAGAGTTGGACTCTAACTTTCCCGAAATCCGTCCCCACCAGACAGATTTTCAAGATCTCCACGGAAACGCTACAAGAATGCCTCAAACGGAAAAACTTAAAACTACAAAGTTGTAGGGAATTTTTTTACGGTGGATTTGGACATAAAATTCGGCCCAATCGGTGTTCGGATGCTTCCAGAAACCACGAAATACCGAAGACGTAATCTGGATGACGGGAATCCGAGAGTCTATATGAAAAGAGGAAACCTAGGTCAAAGAGCACCACGAAAATTCCTCCCGTTGGCAGCCGTCTTGAGGGGGAGATCAATCTCCACAGCAGCACCATCTCCAAGAAAGAAGAAGGGGCCAAGGGCCGCTGCCCCCAAGGGTCGTGGCCGCCGCCGCCATCTCCTTCATCTTCTCCGGGCTGCATCTCTCCATCAACAACTCTCTCTCTCTCTCTCTCTCTCACCATGTCCATGTGTGAGTAGTTCCCCTCGGGGCTAAGGCTTGTATCTTGATCTATGTGGTTTCTCTCTCTCTAACATGATGTGATCTTTGTTGTGATCATTGGCTATGTTAATCTAGGCTGATCCCATGATGTTTCTCCTTCCTCTATGTATTGGATTGATGTACTCAATTGATCTTATCTAGTATAATCCCTGAGACCAAGGTGACAGCGGTCTATTGGACATGGGTTAGAAAAATATTTTCATGAGTGATTTCCTCTTTTGTGTGTGGATTGAAAATTAAGAGTCTTTTGGTGCTTGTCTTTGACTATCCTTTAGATATGTTGTGGTGATTGTGGTACTCTCTTTGGATGGCCGCGGTGACATTGGGAAATCCATAGATTGAGAACTACGAACTCTGAGGTGTGTTTTTGTAGCCCTACACAATTCTCGTCCCCTCTTGACCACAAAGGAATGACCTCGGAGTACGTCTCCATTGCATGTTTTATGGGAAATATCATGTGATTAGACTAAGTTAATGTTGTTGGGAGTTGCCACTAGTGAAAGTATGAAGCCTAGGCCTTGTTTCCACCATTGCAATACCGTTTGTGCTCACGTTTACCACTTGTTTTCTTGCTGCACTTTTTATTACAGATTTATATTACTTTGTTTTGCCACACCTATCACCCATATTTTACCATCTCTTCGCCGAACTAGTGCACCTATACAACTCCTAGTTGTATTAGGTGTGTTGGGGACACAAGGGACTTTTTGTATCTTAATTGTAGGGTTGCTTGAGAGAGACCATCTTCAACCTCTACTTCCCTGAGTTCGATAAACCTTAGGTCATCCATTTGAGGGAAATTGCTGCTGTCCTACAAACCTCTGCGCTTGGAGGCCCAACATAGTCTACAAGAATAGAAACGTGCGTAGACATCAGCCACCATTCGACAACCCGTGATGAGCCGCATCGAACGCACCAGATGCACCTCGCCAGGAAGGTCAAAGATGACGCCATCATCGAGCTTGGCGACAGACGGAGCTTCGGCTTCGAGAAATCCTTGAAAAACTTCCACGGAAAGAAGCTTATGTGCGCATGTTTGGAAGATAGCGTCCCCAGGAGCAGCGTGGACGGGAGCGCGCGTTTGGCCGTCCACGGCGGCGGTGGAGCTCTGCTCCCATGGCGGACAGAGATAGAGTGAAAGGATATGGTCGTGCGATAGCTAGGGTGAACTAGAAGCTCACCGTGATTACAACGGAGGCAGTGGAGCGGTCGGAGAGGCTCTGTGGTGGCCAGAACCGAAGAAATCGCGCGGCGGCTCCGGCAAAGTCTAGGTGAAGCTTGTGTTGGCCTCGGGCTCGATTAGTCCTCCAGCTTCTCCAGATCGGGGAAAACGATGACGGCGCACACGATGGACATGGCCTCCTCGCATGTCTCCGGCGGTGGCTGCGAGTTCTGTCGACGGCGGACGACGGTTGCTCTCGGAGGATGTGGGGAAAGTGCACAGCGACCGTGGAGAGAGGGGGAATAGACTGGGGAAGCTGCGAGGCATCTCCAGGACACGTTGAAGCCGGAAAGGAGGCAGTTGCGTGGCCGTGGCGTCGGCGGCGGCGTCGGCATGGTCGCCACGCACCAGTGTGTCCGCCTGCCTGGGGTAGACAACAAGCCTTGGAGGTGGGCTTGGGCCGGGGTGCGATGAGTTGGGCCAGAACCAGGTGAGCTCCTTTTTATTCTTTTCTGTTTCTATTTTCTTTCTGTAATTTGTTTGGCCTGCTAAGTAAAATAGCTAGGCATTTTATAAAATGCCCCAAATTTTTATCTGGACTTGAGATGCATATAGCTAGCCACTTATAAAGTTTGGGCATTTTTAAAATTAAAATAACTTGAACTTTAATTCAAATAGGGGTTTAAATTTAATTCCAAGCTCCTATTTGAATATTTGAAAAATCTAGGAGCATGGGTTTGAATCCAAATCACTTTATATGTGATCACACTCATTTATGAGACTTGTCAAAAATGCAAAAGGAATTTTTGGAGCAACTTTTATTCTGTCCATTTGAATTAAATTCATCTGGGGGGTGTTCTCTCTCCCATTTCATTTTCTTTTTTGAAAATTTTGACATGATGCAAAGTTACTTGATAACCCTAGAACATACCTAAAAGAGGGTTATGACAACTCGCCCCACTCAAAAGAATCTCGTCCCGAGATTCAGATGTCGTCGGGATGAAGGTGGGGTACACGGCACTGAGACAGTCTTCTCTTTCCCACGTGGCTTCTTTCTCAGAGTGGTGTGACCATTGTTCTTTCAGAAACTTAATCTTCTGACGACGAGTGAAATGCTCTGCTGAGTCAAGAATACGAACGGGGTATTCTCGATAAGAAAGGTCATCTTGGAGATCAAGCGTTTCATGGTCGACTTCGCGGATGGGGTCCTTGAAGCTACGCCTAAGTTGTGACACATGGAATACATCATGTACTCGGGAAAGGTGCAGAGGTAGATAAAATTTTTAGGCAACTTGGCCACGTTTAGCAATTATGCGGAAAGGTCCAATGTAACGTGGGGCAACTTGCCTTTGATACCGAAGCATTGGGTTCCCTTCAGAGGAGTAACCCGAAGGTAAGCCTTCTCATCCAAATTGTAGCTTACTTTCCTATGATGACGATCATAGTAGCTTTTCTGACGAGACTGGGCTGCTTTCAATTGATCACGAACAATGCGAACTTGCTCTTCTGGTTCCATGATCATATCCGGTCCAAAGAATTGTCTTTCACGGGTTTCTGACCAGTTTAGAGGTGTTCGACATCTTCGTCCATAGAGGAGTTCAAAAGGAGCCATGTTCAGACTAGATTGGAAACTGTTGTTATAAGAAAATTCGGAAAATGGAAGAGATTTCTCCCAGTTATTTCTGAAAGAGATAACACAAGCTCTGAGCATGTCTTCGAGAATTTGGTTAACCCTTTCAACTTGACCGCTAGACTGAGGATGGAAAGCTGTACTAAAGGAGAGATGAGTTCCCATAGCATTCTAAAAGCTTCCTCAAAATCTAGAGGTGAAAAGGCTACCACGATCAGAATTGATTTCCAAAGGAACACCATGAAGAGACACAACTCTAGAGACATACAAGTCCGCTAACTGGCTCGCAGTTATGGACTCGCGAACGGGAAGGAAGTGAGCAACTTTGGAAAGTCTATCAATGACAACGAAGATGGCATCATTTCGTTTCTGGGTTTTTGGAAAGCCAGTGATGAAATCCATAATGAATTTCTCCCATTTCCACTCGGGAATAGGCAATGGTTGAAAAGTACCAGCAGGTCTTTGGTGTTCGGCCTTAATACGATGACAAACATCACATTCGGCAACATATCGAGCAATGTCTTTGAGGATGAGTTTCCTTAGATCCCTATTCTTAGGTACTACCAAATGATTTTAAAGAATACCTTTCCTTTTCTATCTTTGGAGAAACATTTAGCAACTCCGCTAGCAATGTTCTCCTTGATCCGGCGAACACCTCGTGCACGCCTTTGGGAAACTATGATTTGATCCTCAAGGGTTGGTTCCGCCACCATGTTGAAAAGAGATCCACGAGGAACAATCTCAAGATTGAGCTTTCGGAATTCCTCAAGAAGAAGTGGTTCATATTGTTGTAACATGAGGTTGTTACAATATGACTTACGACTTAGTGCATCAGGCATGACATTGGCTTTTCCTAGGGTATAAGAAATTCCTAAGTCATAATCTTTTATCAACTCAATCCAGCGTCTTTGCCTGAGATTAAGATCTGGCTGGGTGAATATGTATTTGAGGATTTGGTGGTCGGAATAGATCTCACAACGATTACCAAGGAGGTAATGTCGCCAAGTCTTCAGGGCATGAACTACGGCAGCGAGTTCAAGATCATGGGTAGGGTAGTTATCTTCATGTGGACGCAACTGGCGTGAAGCATAAGCTACCACATGTCGATCTTGCATAAGTATGCATCCTAACCCTTGCTGTGAAGCGTCACAATAGATCTCGAAATCCTTTTTGGTGTCTGGAGGCACAAGTACGGGGGCAAAATTCAATCTTCTTTTCAGCTCCAGAAAGCTTTCCTCGCACTTGGGAGTCCATTCAAATTTCTTATCTTTCTTGAGGAGTTCAGTTAGAGGCTTTGCAACTTTGGAAAAGTTCTCAACGAAGAGGCGGAAGTAGCTTGCTAAGCCAAGAAAACTCCTAACTTGTTTAACCGATTCAGGTGGAGTCCAGTCAAGGATGACCTGAACTCTCTCGGGATTCACATCAATGCCTTTTCCAGAAATCACGTGGCCTAAGTAGGTCACTTCTGGTAGCCAAAATTCACACTTGGATAATTTAGCATACCGGCGATGCTCTCGAAGTTTCATCAATACCAACCTAAGATGCTCGGCATGTTCTTCTTCATTCTTCGAGTATGCAAGGATGTCATCGAGGTAAACCACGACGAACTTGTCCAAATACTCCATGAAGATCGAGTTCATCATGCGCGAGAAAGTGGCAGGGGCATTGGTTAAACCAAAGGACATGACGGTGTACTCGTAAAGACCATAACGAGTAGTGAAAGCCGTTTTTGGAATGTCCTCGTTCCTGATTTTTATTTGATGATAGCCTAGTCTCAAATCCATCTTGGAGAGACAGAGGATCCAACAAGTTGATCATAAAGATCATTGATCCTGGGCAGTGGGTACTTGTTCCTTATCGTCGCTAGATTTAGCGGGCGATAATCTACGCACATCTTTTCTCTTCCATCTTTCTTCGTTATGAACAGAACGGGGAAACCCCATGGCGATGAGCTAGGGCGGATGAAGCCTTTTGCCAACAAAGCTTCAAGTTGGATTTTAAGCTCAGCTAACTCACGTGGGGCCATTTTGTATGGGCGTCTGGAATTTGGAGCGGTTCCTGGCATAAGATCCACTATGAACTCTACACATCTGTCAGGTGGAAGATTTAAGTGGTTGGCTTACTGGGTAGTTTCCTAGAGGATGACCATGGCTTACTAGGTCTACAAAAGATATGTTAGAGTAGCAAAGTACCCCAACATGGTGGTCAGTGTGGTTATTCTGGCTAGAAACATCTAAAGTGGGAGGAAGCACTACAAATGCATCAATATAGGTTTCGAGAATAAAACCTACATCAAACACTATGGAACTGTTGGGAATGCCACCTAGAAATTCTTCTGGAAAGACAACCGAATAGATAGAAAGATTTTGCAAACACATTAGATTATGTAGAAAACCTGGAATGACTCGTACAGCATAACGGATGTAATTAAAGAGAAATGGAAATCCACACAACATTTCAACAACAATTACATAAGAAGTCTCAAAAATAGGAAGCACAACGATTCTAGACAACCGAACACAACTTTCCTACGGCTGCAAGGAAGCAAACCACGAGATGTTCTAGTAAGACATAGATGAGCCTAGTCCTATCTTCCCGTAGAAAAGATGAGGGTGAATCAGAACTCAGATCGATGAGGTAAGGAGAAAAAGAATCCTTACGTTGTTCCCTTATATACCCAGAGTAACTATATAACTATAGAAGGCTAGACTCGAGTTCGACCAAGGCTGATAATCCTACAGTCGGTCCTTCTCGGATACCAAGTCTGTCGGGACCCGCGGTTAGCGTATGCAACTCCCGCTACAACACAATCGTATGGAGAGCCGAGAGCCGTACCCACTTGTCTAAGAAGACAAGGCCACGCATAGAACGCTCTTGGGAAGCATCGAACGTGAGGGGCATCCCACCCAGGCCGGATGATCAACTGAGATGGGTCCTCATCGCCCGCACACAAGTCCAAATGATATGGGTGGTGAACTCCCATTCTCATAGACAAGTAGCCTCAACCATACTATCGATTGTATTATTACACTTACATAGACTTACTCCAGCCCGATCACTTAGTCGGGGTCTAGGGCGGGCTCGATCATACAACAAAGTGTGCACGTGATAGAGTCACGAGAAATCTCATCGCGATGCCCTAAGCTGCGCACATCTAAGGGCCACTTGGTGTATAAAAGACCGCCAGCTAGATCACAACTAAGGTATCGAAAACCCACACTAAGACATGCATGTTATAATCATACACGCAGCACACATGTCTAGTATTAACAACATGTATCATTGCAATTCTCTACAAATTTTACAACTTTATTGATAACTCTTACAGAGTGCACACAGAGATCACGAGACCGTGATCCAACATTAGATCAAGCATGCGGAAGTAAAGTAGGTCTGAGTATAGACAAGTTTAACAAATGGCTTAAGAAGCCTTATTTATAAACAAGCCCTTCCACGAGGGACCAGTCGTCTGACTGGGACTACACTAGCTTGGATTCAGTCGTCCAACTCCAGGAAGAATCCACCTTCGGGGTCAGTGGGTTCATCTAAAACATAGATTAAGCAAATGTGAGTACAAAGTCGTACTCAGCAAGACTTACGTAGGAGGTATACTACTCATGCACATGTATCAAGGTAAAGGGAGGTGGGTTTCAACAGCAGAAGTGCCAGCTTTGACTTGGCTAGTCCTGAAGTACGAGTACCAGACTTGAGGTAAGAAGCGTACACGAGTCCACTACACGTCTCCAACCAGTTACACCACTAGAGAGCATGCCTCTCTCGACTTCCCCACGAGAGAGCATGCCATTTCACTCACGCTTATCTTGGAAAGTTTTATAAGTATCCAGTTTAAGTTGTCTAATAATCAAGCTAAGCTTTCCAAGCATTCAATAACGGCGGACGCGGCTATTCGAATAGTTTTGTTAACCCTGCAGGGGTGTACCGCTACTCACACATGACCATCAGTTACCGCCTTTGGCCTCGACACCATTCAAGGGGTGTCGGCGAGGATGTTCACCACAACACTTCTCCCACAACTCCGTTCTAGTCCAGAGAGTACAACCTCAAACAATGTGTGCAGGGTCCCAAGACGGTCTGAGTAGCCATTCATCCAGTTCGCAGACCGTGCCACAACCCTACCAGAACTTGCGAACTAATGCGTCTTCTGGGGTTCGAACGGGGTGAGGTACTAGGTCGAGAGGTGTTAGTGAGCCCAATGTGTGGTTTCACTCTTCTTCTTGGATCACCACACAAGAACTCAGACTTAAGGCTGTGTTCAACGAGACAACCCACTGTGTACTCCTACACAGCCTCTCATCGTTCACCTTGTATTAGGGTTGATTCATCAACACAGTTTCACCTTCTTCAAAATGATTGCTACCATCCCGACTCACAGATCAAAGTATCCTCATTGTAAACGCTAAGCATGCAATAAGCAGTAATAGTTGCAGGGGCCAAATGATATCAATCAACTCCTATGTCAGCTAGGATCGTGGTTTGCTTACTACTGTGACAAGATGATAGGTCATGCAAAGGATATGGGTTCAACTATGCCGTAGAATCGATAACAAGGTGATCATCCTATTTCATGCATAAGCGAGACTGAGAGGGAAATGGGTTTTTATCGACAAGATCAATGGGGGTTTGCTTGCTTTGCTGACGGGGTTCACACACAATGTCTTCAACGAAGGGGGTGGCCTCCGGCACCGGCTCCACTTCTATTCGACAAACAAAGCAATTAAGGGATAAATATAAATTCAATGCTCACACACATGATCAATATTGTAGTGTGATGTTCTTGGTTGCAATGTGGGTACAATTCCATTTAAAAGAAGTGGAATGCAAAGTCATTTTCAAATTCAGTCCAAATTTGAATTCAAATTAATGCCATATGGACAAATGCTATTGTTCACCCAATTTAAATTGGTCAAACATGAAAACATAGTCCATATTCACATTCCTTGCATTTTTCTGATAATTTTACATATATTATATGTTTAATTTGGAGTTAAAATGAATTAGTTATGAATTTTCAAAGTTTAAATCATTTTTTGGAATTTTCTGATTATTCTTTAAATTGGAAAAAGGGTTTATTGCGTCACTGTGATGTCATGCTGGTGTCAGGGGGGGCTCTGACCAGAGGGTCCCTCCTGTAGGTGACTTAGTGTTTTAATTAAACCGTTTTAATTATATTTAAACTAATCCAGTGATTAGTCAGGGGCTGGGCCCACATGTCAGTGTCTTGTTTAAATAATTGAATCGTTTTCTTTTAACTTAAGCTTAACCAAAGGGGTTAAGTTCCTCGGGGCCCACCTGTAAGCCTCACAGGGGGGAGGGATTAGTGGCTAATACACTGCCACGTGGGCTCACCGGCGAGGAGGTCACCGGCGACATCCTAGACGCGGCGACACTCTGCTCTCTTCCTCTCCTAGCCACCATTCTTCGCGCCAAGGCCACCATTCGACAGCCCGTTATGAGCCGCATCGAACGGACCACCTGGGCGTCGCCGGAAGGTCACGGACGACGGTAGCTTCGATCTTGGCAGCGGGAGGAGATTCGGCTTCGAGCAGTCCTTGCAAAACGTCCACGGAAAGAAGCTTATGTGCGCACGTTTGGAAGCTAGCGTCCTCAGGAGCAGCGTGGACATGCTGGGGAGGAAAAGAATGCACGGGAGCGCGCGTATGGCCGTCCACGGTGGCGGTGGAGCTCTGCTCCCATGGCAGACAGCGATAGAGTGAAAGGGGATGGCCATGCGATAGCTAGGGTGAACCAGAAGGTCACCGTGATTACAACGGAGGAAGTGGCGCAGTCGGAGAGGCTTTGTGGTGGACGGAATCAAAGAAATCGCACGGAGGCTGCGGCGAGGTCTCGGTGAAGTGTGCGTTGGCCTCGAGCTCGATTAGTCCTCTAGCTTCTCCAGATCAGGGAAAACGATGACGGCGCACACGATGGAAATGGCCTCCTTTCTTGTCTCCGGCGGTGGCTGCGAGTTCTGTCGACGGCGGACGGCGGTCGCTCTCGGAGGATTTGGGGAAAGTGCAAAGCGGCCGTGAGAGAGAGCGGAGAGAGGGGGAATGGACTGGGGAAGCTGCAAGGCGTCTCCAGGACACGTTGAAGGCGGCAAGGAGGCAGCTGTGTGGCCGTGGCGTCGTCGGTGGTGTCGGCATGGTCGCCACGCACCAGCGTGCCCGCCTGCCTGGGGAAGACGACAAGCTTGGGAGGTGGGCTTGGGCCGGGGTGCGATGAGTTGGGCCAGAACCAGGTGAGCTATTTTTATTCTTTTCTGTTTCTATTTTATTTCTGTAATTTATTTGGCCTGCTAAATAAAATAGCTAGGCAATTTATAAAATGCCCCAAATTTTTATGTGGACTTGAGATGCATATAGCTAGCCACTTATAAAGTTTGGGCATTTTTAAAATTCAAATAATTTGAACTTTAATTCAAATAGGGGTGTAAATTTAATACCAAGCTCCTATTTGAATATTTGAAAAATCTAGGAGCATGGGTTTGAATCCAAATCACTTTATATGTGATCACACTCATTTATGAGACCTTTCAAAAATGAAAAAGGAATTTTTGGAGCAACTTTTATTTTGGCCATTTGAATTAAATTCATCTGGGGGGCTGTTCTCTCTCCCATTTTATTTTCTTTTTTTGAAATTTTTGACATGATGCAAAGTTACTTGCTAACCCTAGCACATACCTAAAAGAGGGTTCTGACACCCGGGCCCCGGAGGGCCCAGATCCGCCGCCGCCGGGCCCGATCTGGGCCAGGAGGCCCTCTCCACCACGCAAGTTCCGGCGGGCGAGCCGCCAGCCGCCGGCGAGCAGGCCGCCGCATCGCCCTCCTCTCTCCACCTTGCCTCGCCTCTCCCTTCCTCTCTCCCTTATGACCCCCCTCCCCCTTGCAGGTCGCCGCCATGGCCGACGAGGCCGAGCGCCGCCGCGCCATGGAGCTCGGGGCCGAGATCGCCATGGCCACCGACCTCGCAGGGCCACCGCCACTCCTCCGTCTCGGATCTGCCGCGCTGCCTCGCCCTGGCCCCTCGCCGGGCTCCCGCGCCGCGTTCCCTCGCCGGACTCGCCTGGCGGCCGCTGGCCGACGGGTCTGGCGGCGCCCCGAACGAGCCAGCCAGGCCGTCCACCGCCCCGTGGGCCAGGCGCGCCCCCAAGCGGCCTAGCCACCCAGCCCAGCGCCAGCCAGGCCTCCTCCCCTCTCCAGTGGCTTGTTGGGCCGAGGCCCATGGTGAGGGCCCGTTATATATTTTTTTCCTATCACCCTGTAAATTTTTCCTAAGTCTGGAGATTTATGCTGCTGAGTCTGTTTTGCGATGTAATTTGCGAGTAAACCGTAGCCCGGATCGCGTTGCGCCCAAAGGGAAATTTGTTTAGAATTGTGTGTACTTCAGTTCATCTTTTGTGAGCATTTTGATTTGAGGTCATCTTGATGATGTTAACTTGTGTTGAAGTGGGCATCAGACTGTTAACTGCTGCTAATTACTGTTATGTGCTGCTATTGTTATTTTATTGCAAGTTTGATTGATGATTGTGACACATCCATGAGGCCTATTTCATTGATTCTTGTTGCATACTGTTAAGCATCATGTCTACTTCAATCCTATGCAATCACTTGTCATGTTTTCATGCTGTAGCTATATTATTTATTTCTCCAAAGTGGTGACCCTGATAACATGTGCTGCTGTTTATATAATGTTGCAACTTTGCTGCCCTATATCCTTTTAACCGTGGATTCTGTTGAGCATTGCAATATGTCATTTTGATCTATGTCATGTATACTTCCATTATATGTATTGCATTGTCATGTTTACATTTCTGGTCATAGTTATGTTTAGCTCCAAAGTTGCTATCCTGCTGTTTTTGACAGCCACCTCTGTTTTTCACCAAGTCTGTAACTTTCCGATGTCATGTTGCACGCTTAATATCTTTTGATCTGTTATGCCTATGACCTTGATTCTTGTTTGTACCTGATCACCATCATGCCTACTCCATGCTCATATATTGCTATGTCATGTTGCTGCAATTTTACATATAGTTTTTCTCCTGTTTATACAGCATGAAAATAACAGTTTCTGCATTGTTTCCCTGATTTTCACCATGTCCTAGACCTGTGATGTTTTATTGCTTTTTGCTTGGGCTATAATTAATTGTTCATGATGCCTATTTGCATGTTTCCGTTTGCCATGCCTTCCCTGCCATGTCTACTTTAGATGCATATCATTTGTGAGCATGTTTGCATTCATTATCATGTTTATGCATGGCTCTAAAGTGTGCTCCCTGATGTTAACAGCATGTGCGCATAACTTGTTTTGCTTATATCTTTTTAACGTAACTCCGTTTGGAGTGTTCTTTATATGTAACTAGATTAGAATTTCATGTACTTTGTGTTTATTCTATTGTTTGATGTTGTTAACCAACCTAAAATATGGTTTATGGTTTAGGGCTGAACAGTACCAATTACTTAAATTGTTGTGGAGCACTTCGTGAGATGCCATGTTTAGGATTCTGCCTCACTTAAATTGACTAGCATAGATAGTTTATCTTACGCTTCACCTCTTGTCATGTTTGTGTGCTATGCCATGCTTGAGGGATATGCCATGTTAACAACTTTTGCTCATCTTGTGTTGTTAAACAACTTGAAGTATTTTAAACGTGCGGTATCGTCTATGTGACGAGTACTCCACTTAACCTGTTAGTAACCGCTCTCGACGGTAGGTGCGATGTCTCATGTTGCCTTCTTGTTGATGCTTGCTCGTTTTTTCTTCGTAGTAATGGATGCTTGCTCGTTGATTGCTTTCCAGTGTTTCCTTCTTGTGTTCTTCCACGGGTACCTCTCGGAGACGATGCGAGCTTGCGATCAACTAAACCTTTGGAACCCGATTTACCAACAGGCAAGGACTATACATTACTTATGATCCATTCTATTTCAACCAGCCGTTTGCATGCTAGTCTAGGATAGGTTCGATGTTTGATCCTACCACATGTTTACAACCTCTTTTAAACCGATACAGCCATGTCCCCTCCCAGCAAACCATGTATTTCTATGTTACTATTGCTCGTTGCTCAACCCCTTCTTAGTATGCATGCTTAGGGTGCTACAATGTGACCCTGTTACTCCTTGGTTTGGGTTATCACGTTATTATATTGTTGTTGATGATATGATTATTATAATGTTGACTATACTCAACGAAGGATGGAAGGTCTAGGCTATCCCGCCCCGACGTTTTGTTCCATTCGAGTCCCCTAGGACCCGACTTCCGGGTATTGTGTCTCTTGAAGAGCGTGCCTAACCGCGTGTGGGATGCTGATATGTCTCAAACGTATCTACTTTTACAAACACTTTTGCTATTTTTTGCCCTAATTATTGCATGATTTGGATGAAACTAACCCGGACTAACGTTGGTTTAAGCAGAGCTGTCTGTATGGTTTTATTGTGCGCATGAAAATGGATTTTTGGACGTCCCAGAAAATTCCAGAAAAATACCAGAAAATCCGCGCACCCGAAGGAGGCAGATGCCAGAAGTGGGACCATAGGGGAGCCCTGGGGCCCCAAGCGCCCCCTGGCGCGGCCAGGGGTGGGGTCGCACCCTATGGCCGCCTGGGGGCCTTCCCCCTCCTCTTGTGCCCTACCGAAGCTCCTATTTATTCTCGTGACGCGAAAACCCCAGAACAGAAGTCGTTTTCGCAATTCTCGTCGCGGAGCCGCCGCCACCCTCTTTTCTTCTCCGGGAGGGCTAATCTGGAGGCTGTTTTGGTCTCCGGAGAGGGAAGATTATTGCCATCGTCATCACCCTCACCACTCCATCCTCCCTCCATGACTTCTCCATCCACGTGTGTAATTCCCTGCTGTAGGAAAATGGGATGGTAGGGATTGGATGAGTTAGATCATGTAATAGTTTATCAGATTGTTTGGGGCATGTTCCCTATCATCTAGATTGGTGTTCATCATCTTTTCTTCAACTTGTTGCTCTTAATGCTTGTCACTTTGGGCCCGAGTGCCATGATTTCAGATCTGAACCCTTTGTGTTTTCATGAATATATTTGTGTTCTTGATCCTATCTATGAGTTGTTTGCACCTGTTATAGTCCGGAACCGGCAATCCCAAAGGTGACAGCTTGGGACACCAAAGGGGATGGGCTATAATTTGAGGATTCCATGTGTCCATTGATTGTTAATGCTTTGTTCCGGTGCTCTCTGACAGGAGCACCTTAATCTCCATAAGTTCCTTTTGGCCCCGTTCATAGCGGGATGGTAGGACAAAAGATGTTGTGCAAGTTCTTATTGCAAGCACGTACAACTACCTGCGGCATACATGCATGATGTTTGATTTATGCCTAGATGACCATTGCTTTTCTTTGTGCCTTGCCCATGTTAAATACATGATGTATCTTATCCATGCAGCGCCCAACCATCCATCTCCCTAGCCTACAGTGTTTTAATTTTTCTGGTTACTAGTTGTTTACTTTTGTTGTTTACTATTACCGTTGCTATCATCACTTCCATATTGTTGGAAGTAAGTGTATCTCAGGTGCGGTGGAATTGGAAACTCCACTGTTAAAGCTTGTGGATATTCTTTGGCTCCCCTTGATTCGAATCAATAAATTGGGTTATCCTACCCGCGAAGACTATCTCGATCCCCTGCAGTTGTGGGTTATCAAGCCTGTTTTCTGGCGTCGTTTCCGGGGAGCATAGCTTTATTCACAAGTCTACTTGAAGTATTTTATCTGCTGCAATTTATCCGCTATGGGTAAGAAAGAAGGCCCCAAGGTCCCGATCTTGCCATCCCGTACGAGAAAAGGTACTGTTCTGAACACTAGTACTACACTTGATTCACCTTCAGTTATGAGTAGGTTTGCTTCATCGCCACCACATGATGCCTCTAATGAATCTGTCACCATGTCCGATACTTTTGATGATGCTTCTACTACTCTTGATGATATTAGTTCACTTAGTCACGCTCTTGAGAAACAGATTGTTGTTGCTGCTAAGAAATCTGGGATTGAAATTCCCGATACTTGCTATCCTTTTGATGAGACTTACACTGATCCCGATCTAAGTAAACTCAAGGAGAGACTCCTTGATGATGATTATATTATACTTGATGATGATTTATGCAGGGAGCTAACAGAGTTTGACGACTCTGACCCTGATGCTATTAAGAAGCTTCTCAAAAAACATTCTTTGAAGAACAAGATCGTACCTGATCCTACTTTTGCTACGTCTCCTATATGCATCAATGATCCTGATTATAATTACTCTGTTGATCTTTCACTTATATCTATGGTTGAAGATGACCCCTTTTATGGCAGAGAAAATGATGATCTATTTCATACCTGACCAAAATCACTGAGTTAGGTGGCTTGTTTACTATAGATGAGAAGATACGAAACTTCTATGTGACTAAGCTTTTTCCTTTCTCTTTAAAGGAAGGTGCTAAAGCAAGGTACGATGCACTACCATGTGGTTCCATTAAGAGTCCTTAAAAATTACTTTCCTGCTCATATGAAACATGCTACTTTACGAAAAATTTATAACTTTACACAGTTGCAGGATGAGAACCTTCCTAAAGCTTGGGGGAGCTATTGCAGTCTGATTCAGGCTAGACCAGGACATGGAGTCCCTAAAAATGAATTGATTGATATATTTTATGCTGGTATAACTGATGAATCCAGATCCTACTTGGACAGTTGTGCTGGTTGTGTTTTCAGGAAAAGAACACCGGACGATGCAGAAGAATTAATGGGCAAGATTGCCAAGAACCACGAAGATTGGTCCATCCCTGAACCACCTCCACCACCAAATAAGATGGGCATGCTTGTCCTAAGCCCCGAAGACATGCAAGAAGCAAAGAAGTCCATTAAAGAGGAGGGTATTAAAACTAAAGACGTGAAGAATCTACCCCCTATTGAGAAGTTGTGTGAGCCTACCACTCATCCTCCTATGGTAGAGGTACACTCTCTTTTAGATTTCAATGCAAGTGACATTCCTCATGGTAAGCCTCCTGATCAATGTCTCGATGAGCTTGATAATTTTATTATGAAGAAAAATCACTTTCATGAAAGGATGCAAAGTTAGTTGCATGATAATTCCCTTGCTATCAAAAGTTTGCTTGATGTTCTAGGAAGAATAGTTAATGATTTTAAATGTCTTGTGAAGCATTTTCATATGGTTCAAACTCAGCTTGATCAAATTTGTAATATGCAAAAATATTTTCTTGCTAATAATGCCAAACAGGATATACAGGCCTTCGGGTTTAAAACCCAAGGGGGAACTAGCACTAAAGACCCTCTCTATCCGGAGGGGCATCCTAAGAGGATCGAGCAAGATTCTCAAATAGAGGAAGAAGAAATTGTTAGCTCTCCGAAGAAGAAGAAAAAGCACAAAGAAGCTGACAATTCCAATGATCCAAATAGTATATCTACCTCCGATGCTGAGACTGAAGACGGTGCTGAGCCTGAAAAGGCTGGTGAAAAGAATGATCCACCCGAAGTTCTAAAAGAAGAAGAACCCGACAAACGCAAGAAATACACTAGAGAAGATTTTATCGCAAGAAGACATGGGAAGGAACGAGAACCATGGGTACAGAAACCCATGCCCTTTCCAGGTAAGTCTCTAAAAAGTTTGGCGAGTGGATGAAACCTCTTTTTCTTCAAATTCCTTTGACTGATGCTATTAAGTTACCTCCTTATTCGAGATATATGAAAGATATTGTTAATAATAAAAGAAAATTTCCTAATGAATAAATATCTACTATGCTTGCTAACTTCTCTTTTAGTGGTAAGATTCTTGAGAAGCTTGGTGATCCAAGTATACCCACCATTCCTTGTTCCATAACGAATAATTATGTTAAGACTGCTTTATGTGATCTTGGATCAGGAGTGAGTGTGATGCCCTTTTCTCTTTACAATAGATTATGTTTAGAAAAACTAATCCCTAAAAATATCTCTCTTCAGATGGCTGACAAGTCAACAACCGTTCCCATAGGTATTTGTGAGGATATTCCCGTTGAAGTTGCTAATTGTTTAATTCTTACTGATTTTGTTGTGCTCGACATGCCCGAGGATGGGAGCATGTCTATTATTCTTGGTAGACCTTTTCTTAACACCGCAGGTGCTATTATTGATTGCAATAAAGGAAATGTTACTTTTAATGTGAATGACAAAGAACACACGGTGTATTTTCCGAAGAAGATTGACAAGAGGCATGGCCTCAACTCTATAGAGAATATCGAGACCGTGAAGATAGGAGAATGGGATTGTCCTCTACATGTGCACCACAAATACAAAACCATCATGGTGGGGATGATGTCCATTAAAGTAAAGGTGCAATGATTACTTCTTAAGGGGTGAGACTTTTTACTCTATATATCGCCGGTTTGTTGGTAAGACTTGATCAACCTTGCTAGTAAGCATGTTTTATATAGGTTAAAAGTGGAGCTTGTTATGTTTTCATTTGCTTTAGCTTTTATTCTCCTTGCTGTACCAAGTTTATATGTTTTTGAAACTTCAGAATTCTAATCACAGCTGCGAGTTTTCCGAAGGCTTCGCAGCTTTTTGAACTTCGAAAAAATTTCAACAGTGAAGTTGTCAGAAAATTTTTAGAAAAGTTATATTCAAAATTTCCATGCCGGGAGTGACCCAGGGGCACCTGAGGCTGACCAGGGGGGGCCACCAGTGGCCCAGGCGGCCAGCTAGCGCGGCCTGGCCCCTGGCCGCGCCCAGAGGGCGCCTGCGGCCCACAGGGCAGCCAGCCAGGTATGTCTTCTTCCTCCTCCCTTCTCTCTCTCCAAAAACACGAGTTCTGCACTTTGTTCTTGCGTTCTTGCTACTCTCCGTCCAGAATTTCGATCTATCTCTATGACCCATCAGTTGAGCTGAGATTTTGGGCAAATACTCCCTGGTATGCAACTCCTTCACCCCTCCAATTAGATTTTTGATTGGTGGCCTCATTTGTGAGTATTTAGTAGCTCTTGGTGTTGTTCATATGAGCTTGCATGCATGTGTAGAAATTTATTTTCCAAGTTTTGATGCAAGTTTATGCCTTAGGTAAGTGAGTAGTGTGGTTTGCCTCAACTCACTTTGTTTAAATCCTTAGTTTTTTTGAATTGTAAAAAATTTCAGAAATGAGTTTCTTTGGAAAAGCAAAGGGGTGGCTTGGGAAGAAGAAGCCCGAGCGCTCCGATCGAGTCACTAGAGCTGCAGCTTCACCCTCAGCAGTCAGGGCTAGCTACAATGAAGATCATGTGCCCCTGGAGCATGTGCTTTATGCCGTGTGGTGCAATACAAAAATCTTACTTCCTGTTTTGTTAACAGTTTTTGTTATAACCATGATGCTGGAACCGTTGAGTTCAAACTTTATAATGATCTCATAACCATGTCTTTGGCACAGTTTTGTGACATAATAGGTGTGCCGAACGTTGGTCAGATAGCTAAGATGACCATGCAGCCTTCCGGGTGGAGGACCCTCTTCAACTCCCTTTGCTTCCAGGAGGAGACCGACATTCGGCGCACAAAGATTTCCAGCATCTTGTTTCCGCACCTCAGGTATTTTGCGTATTTTATTTCTAGAGGGGTGTTGGCTCGTGACAACACGCGCAATGGTTCTGCACCAGATTTTGCTATTTATGCGAACGCCCTCTCTGGTAAGAATGAGTATAATGTGGGTGCCTTGATTGCTCAGCGTCTTGTTACGAATAGTAACAAGGGCGATTTATATGGTGGTGTTTACGCCACACTTATCGTTGAGTCTCTTGAGCGCACCCCGCATCCTGATGATGTTCCCTTTTCATACGCGAGTCTCGATCTTGCGGCTATGAAGAGGCATAAGTTTGTTACCATGACTTCTCAGTTTGGAAACCTTGATTATATTTTGAGGTTTGAAAGGACCATTACTTGTGAGATCCGTCTACGTGCACCACTTTTGTTTGATAACACTCGCAGGAACGGATGCTAATTACCAGCCGCATAACCCCATGGAGGGGGCAGTGCCCGATGAGTAGGAGCATGGTGAGTTCCCACCTTTCCAGGGAGAGACCTTCACCGAGCATGGCAAGGGATCTTCTTCCGCTTGGAGCACAGGACCTTCCTCATGGGAGGATCCGAGGACTTCGGTGTACGCACCGGAGGGCTCATACGACTCCTGAACTTACCCTTACCCCGGAGCAGGAGGCTCCTGGGGAAGTAGCTGCTACCAACTTAGGCCAAAAGACTAATCTTGGGGGAGTACATTCCCTCCTCACCTTTACATTGTATTATCCGTTTTTATTTTGTTTGCTTTGATCTTTTCAAAGTTTTTGCCCGTTCTTCTTTGTTATTTTATTTTGCAAAAAAAAAGATTTCTCCTTTTCTTTTTCTTTCGTTAAACCTTTGAAAAATCCAAAAATATTTTCTTTTCTCTCTTTAGTTTGCTTTGTTGCAGAGTTCAGCTCAAGTCCGTGATGGCATTTGGACTTTGTTATATTTCCATACGTTCAGTCATGCAAGTGACAAGGTAGTGATGACAAAGATCGACGAAAGGGACGCAACAAGGAAAACCGGTATGAATTCTTTTTGTTTCTACTTTTTTACATATGCTTGTACTTATGATTTAGAGAGCAGCTTGTAGCGACATAGTGCTATGTTTACAATGCTTTCCCAGTGTTCATGCTTTCCTTGTGGTCAATCCCAAATAGCTAGAGTGCATAATGTGTTGTTGAAATGATTTCCATGCATTGTATTGTTCATGGTTTGGCATACTGAAATGGTATTTCCCTTTGGAGAATTCTTGGATTGACTTGGCACATGCTTACACATGTTTATGAATGAAAAGTCTACTATGCCTTGATGATCTTTGAATTTCAGAATACTCATATCATTTTCCTGCCTAATTCAATGTTACTTTGTCGCGACTATGACTGTTATTGCTCTCTAGTTGGTCACTTCCCAGTCTTTTGCTAGCCTTCGCTCGCACTAAGCGGATTTCTTTTTGTGCATCCAAAATCCTTGAAACCAGTTTTTCCATATGAGTCCACCATACCTTCCCTTGTGGTATTTACCGGCCATCCTAACGAAGACTTTCTTGTACCATCTCGAAATTATTCAAAAGCACTCCTGTTTTGTGCCTCTTTTTTAGCTCATGAGGAAGTAGTAGGTAATTCATGACCGTCTTATGTTAGACATGTTTTATTCCGGGATTGCATGTCTAATCTGCAAACCGCAATACGAGGAGGGACTAGCATGAGTGCGCCCAGCTCACAAAAGATAATCACAACCAACAAACCCTCCTTCACGCTTTGTCTATGAGAAAACAGAAAACTTTGGCAGTGATAAACAAAGGAGATTAAGGGGATGTGATCGTCTCCATCTTGGGAGCCATTCCTTGAAACATGTCTAGCGTCAGAGGCGATTGAGTTGTCTACTAGCATTCATTAACAAAGCATGCACCTCCCAAAACACTTTTTATCTCTGTTTTTCTTAACCACCCACAAACAAGTAGGTGACTGAGAAGAGGTTGAAGCACTGGTTGAAGAAATATTAAAACGAACAGGATTATATTGCTTAGGTGGACCATCAAGTACACCATAAATGTAAGTCCTCTGTGAATGGTTAGGATAAGAATGAGCATATGCAATCTTATTTTGGTTATCATGAGGACGATAAGTATAACGACTAGTGCGATAGTATTGCTTCTGCGGAACATTTGATTCGGCCACCAGTGAATCATTTCTCTTCTCTAGAGAATAGAAGTGATTCGGTGGTACCGAAGACTTTCCCTGCATAGTATGGTTAGGAGGCAGTTTTTCCACAAGTGCTTGATGCACCCATATCTGCCTCTTATAGAAGCCATTCTTAGGAGGAGTACCAACGTACTCAGCTGTAACCTTTCCCTGTTCATCTTTAATGAGCTTGTAGTATGGATCAAGTGATTCATCCACAATAGCCTTATTCATTTTGCAGTCAAAACCTGAAAGGTTAGCAATATCAATAGGTTTCTCCTTCGCTAGAACCCAAATAGTCTTAGGATACTTCTCAGGTTCCCAATAGGTGCCATCAGGGTTTATCTTTCTCTCGAAACCAACACCCTCATTCCTGGGATTCCTGTGAAGGAGAGCCTTCCTCAGGATTTCACAAAGATATTGGTGACCTTGCACACTTTTGAACATGCCTGTTTCAAATAAGTTTTTCAACCTGAGGAGTTCCTCGGTAACAGCAGGATTTTCCTCATCTGAGGCATTAGTATCATCAATAACAATAGGAGCTTTTCCTTTGGAATCTTTTTTGTTTCGTTCCAAACAAGTTAAGAAAGGTGAATCAGTTTTATGATTTGCTTCAGAACCTTGTTGAGCCATGAGAGAGAGATTGACATTTTCCAACTCTTCATGAGCCTCTTTCAGTCTTTCGAGAGCCATTTTCCTCTAAAGAAATTCATAGGTGAGCTTCTCATAATCAACTGAAAGAAGATCATGCCGAGAGGAAAATTCTTTGAACTTTTCCTTCAGAGCAGCATGATCATTAGTTAAAGTTTGACCTTTCTCTATCTCATCGATCAACAGAGTTTCTGACTTCTTAATGGTTTTGCTTAGAGAATCAAGTTCATCTTGTTGGATTGAAGCAATTTTAGCAAGTTTAGCATAGCTTATCTTCGAATCACTATCATATGAGGAACAATCAGAAGTATCATAGGTATTTTTAGATGAAGATACCTTCGCTTTGGCCATGAAGCAATATGCAGGAGTTTCATCTTCACTACTGTTGTTGGTGAAGAATGAGCTCGAAGCTTTGGTTGAAGCATCTGCTGAATCAATTGCCAAACCAGCAACACCATCTGATTTGGACCCAGACCCAGACCTTGAGCCTGATTCATCTTTGTACCCAGAGGCTTCATCTTCAGAGTTCATTTCCTTTCCCAGATAGGCCTTGGCACGGTGAGAGCTGCTTCGACGAGATGAGTGAGTCTTCGATGAAGAACCCTAACGCTTCTTATGGTACTTCTTCCTCTTGTCATCATCAGAATCTTTCTTCTTTTCTCTTCTCGAACTGGAATCATGTCTCTTGGACTCATAGCTTCTAGAGGATCTGTGGGACTTTGTTGAGGAGTCTCTGAGCGAATGCTTCGATTTGTTCTCAGCTTCCCACAGAGGGCAATCAACAATGTAGTGACCTGGTTTCTTGCACTTGTAGCAGCAGTTGTCCTTCGATGGAGAGCTTCTTGATGATGAGCGGTGAGATGAGTGACTTGAGCTTCTTGAAGAATAACTCTTCTTGGGTAAAGAAAAACCTTTTCTTTGGAAGCGGTTGAAGCGTCTCATGATCAATGCTAAATCTTTCCCAATGCTTGCAGGATCATCAGATTCGACACCTGAAGCAGAACTGACTTCGGGTGAAGAATGACGCAAAGCTTTTGATTTCAAAGCATGTGATCTTCTTTGAGAGCCATTAATGTCACGTTTCTCATCTTCTTCCATTTCAAAAGTATTGAGTCTCTCAAGAATATCAGCGGCAACAAGACGTCTGAAATCAGTTCTTTCCTTGATAATCAGCACAATGTGATCAAATGAGTCATCCAATGAGAGAAGCAAATTTCTCACAACTGAATGAGGAGTAATGTCATCAGCACCGAGGGAAATCAACTCATTAGCAAGAGCAGTGAGTCTTCTATAAATGGAGCTGACTTTTTCACCCTCGTTTCTCTTGAATCGATAGAATTTGCTTCGGAGTGTGTCAATTCTGGCTTCTTTCTGGGTAGAAACACCTTCACCAATCTTTTCCAGATAGTCCCATACTCCTTTGGCAGTAGGGATATTATTCACTTCATGATACTTTTCTGGTGTCAGATGATTGGTAATGAAAACCTAAACTTCAGAATCAAGGTCAATCAACTTCGCTTCTTCAGGAGTGATGGCATTCTCATCGGCGACTGTGACTCCATATAAGACAACTTGCCAGGCAACATAATTGATAGCCATGATATTTCTCTTAATTTTGTCCTTCCAGTATGGGTAGTCCTTTCCATTGAAAACAGGGATGGGTTCGCCAGAGCGAATAGCTTCGAAAGACATACTTGCAAACACTCAAGGAGGTTAATCCAAAAAAAGAGTGACTAGCTCTGATACCAATTGAAAGTCCAAGTATGTGATCAAAGGGGGAGGGGGTGAAAGATCACTTCAAACTTTCGTATGAAACTTTGAAGTGAAGCACAACTTAGTAGCTGAAGGAATTCAACAGAAGGTAAACAGTGAAGCAGATCTATAGTGAAGCATAACATACCGAATCAAAAGCATCGAATCAATTGCATTGAATCAAATCACTGAAGCAAATGCAATATTGAATGTAAGTGCGGAATGTAAAACGAACTCTTGACTCGGCGATGTTTGTTCGACTATTCACACTCTGCAAAGTGCTACGTCTGGTTGGAGGGACTTGTGATTGAACACAGGAGCTAACCTCTCTCCGTCCGTATCTCCACTGCACCAATCTCCTTGAGCTTGGTCAGTTCTTCACTCGTGGTTGATTATTGAGGAAATCACCGAAACCTTTGACAAACTGGACTTCGAGGCGACAATAACTCTTCGCTCTCTGAAGAACAACACTCTAACCGTCTAGGAGAATTGCAGTTCTCCAAGATAACAAGGCAAGAAAATTTTCTTCCTAAGTCATAGTGAATCAACTCAGATCAATAGAACTTATGCTTCTGTGGATAGGGTTTTTGGTTTGCTTCGGTGGTGTTGCTCTTTCTCTTCACTGTCGGAAAATAATCTTGGAGTAACTACCCACCAATGAGGGCGGGGGTGGCCTATTTATAGGTGGCGATCCCAAGGTGCAAAATGACTGAAGTGACCCGATGCGACAGCTTCACACCTGTCTGCAACGGTCAGATTTCTAACGAATGCGCAACTTTACTTGCGGAACAAGTAAAGCTGACTCATGGACTTGGTTATGCTTCAGGAGCCGAAAGAACAAAGTCTTCGCTGGTGAAGCATTACCTAGTGCACATGAGATTTCTCATCTCTGGCTTCTCACAGGTTTGGATTCGATCTTAGTATTTTCACCAAAACCTTCGTAGTACATTTACTAAACCCCTCTTTATAGTACGGTTTTTCCTACGACTCAAAGAAGTGAAAAAGAACTACGCAAAAACTACTAAGTCTTGCGCCGTCTTGGTCATCTCCTTCGATGAGATGTGCTTCAGGATTCCTTATCTTTTTGGGGGTCGACATCCGTGATGAGCTTCACTCCAGAGGATATGCTTCAGTAAATATGTAAATCTTCGTTGAAGCTTTATCACCAACCTATAACTTCAGGAACCTAACCATTTGTTTTACACTAGAAAACTTGTTAGTTCCTCTACTGTTTTGTCCAACAATATCCAAAACACATGGGGGCATAACCTTTCTCTTACAATCTCCCCCTTTTTGGACTATTATTGACAAAACAGGCATCGATAAAAATATGGAATTTTGAGTTGAGTTGAGAGCAAACTCTAAGATATGAAGCTTTTGACTCCCCCTGAATGCAAGCATGAAAGATTTATATAATCGAAGTGAATGCTTGATGAAGGATATCGTTGATGGGAAGCCTAACACATATATTATTGAATCAATTGCATTTAAAAGATATGTGTCTTGAAGAATATGCAATCATCCAATGACCTTTGAACTTAATAGGAATAACCACCTGCAAGACAAAATATAGGAGAGCTACTTGCAAGAACGGGGGTTATTAACACATAACAGGTAGCAGTTCACAGACGAAGTAAAACTTAAGTTACAACCCAATCTAAGCGAATAGAAAGTTTGTTGTAACTTAACAAAAAAGGTCGAATCAAAAACACCCTTAAACCCCGCAGTGAATCTAAACTCAATCGATGCTACATTCTCCCCCTTTTTTTCGATGATTGGACAAAAGGTTGAGAGGTAGATCAAGAGTATTTACTCGTTGGCTGCAACCCGGGGACCCTGCTGACGGTCTTCGCCCGAAGAAGATGCATCTCCAGAAGTGTCTCCTTCGGCTGAAGCAGGTGACTCCATTTCTTCAATGTCCAGCGGCGCCTGCAGCAAGTTAAGGTCACTATCGTTGAGAGGGTCATCTTCTTGCTTCGATGTGTGGGAGTCTTCATCAGAGAGAGTTTTAGGGCGAATCTGCTCAGCAGGGTTGATAAATAAAACTTCGTCAATCTTCTCCAACGGAGGAATCTTTGGGTTGGGGCGGTCTATCGAATCATTTCTTGAGAAATGGCGTTGAAGATATGGATAATCCTTGTAAATACGGGCAACTTCAAGCTTCGTGACTGAGTTGAATTTCCTCAGTCCTTTCCATGAGTGGCGCTTCAAAACCTTTAGGTACTGGTTGTTGTTGAGAGCAATGTTGCCAACTCTATTGATTTCATCAGAGAGATGTTGCATTTGGCATTGATTGCCTTCAATGAAGTTTTCCAGCAACTGTTGTGACCGAATGTCAACTTCAAAGTGATAGACTTCCTCCTGGAAAGACTTGGACATGTTTCGTTCATTGCCATGCTGTCTGACTCCTACATATGTGGCAAATGGATCATTTGGCCTTCTAAAGATATTGATAGTATCGCGCACAGGAGGACAGAACAGCTTCGGGTGATGCTTGGCAACAAAGTCTTCACCGCATCCATAATTGCATATGGCTTGGAGCCAGGGAGCATAAGGCTTCAATTGATGGACCAGTTCAGCAGCTTGAACCATATAGCGAAGAAAACAATCCTCGAAGTCAAACACATGACCATGAGTGAGCTTCAGCAGAGCATGACGTACATGGTAGTGAATGTTGGACTCATCATTTTCCTAAACAAAACACCCTTCTGGCAGTACAACTTCGTGTACAGAATCTGCTGTTCAGCAGTCCAGAAGTGAAGGTCGTCAGCAGTCCTGGGCAAATTATAAGGACTTGTCCAAAGAAGCGAAGCTTCTAGCGATGAGCTTCGAGATCGAATTCTGGCCCATGTCTTGATGAAGAACCATCACCCATGAAAATTGGAAATGTTTCGCGTGGGTAGATGGAATCCAGTTGAGTATCCTGGGCAGGTGTGCAATGGGGCGCTTGCCTTCGAGCAACTATGGCTCGCTCTTGGGGTTGAGTCATGATATCCAATTCATTTGCTTCAGCATCTGTATTGGCTTCGGGCTCTTCTGGAACGGCTTGATCTTTGGTTTCGCCTTCTTGTTCTTTGGACTCATCCGCAGATTGAGCCGAAGAGTAATCTCTTGATGGAACTGGTATGTCTTGAGCTTGGGGCGAAGGCAGTGGCTCAAAGTTGTCGCGGTGCGAGGGTTGTGGAGCGTCTTAAGGTGGAGGAGGAGGTGGAGCACGGGGTGGAGCGGCTTAGGGAGCAGGTGGATTTGCGGTTGGAGTGGGGAGCGTGATGATCTTGCATCGAGGGGGTGAAGAGCGTCTAGGGATCTTCTTGGTGGGATGAGAGTTAACCTCATCAGCTTCGTCAGCATCAGTGATCAGACGGCGCTTCCTTGGTTGCAGCTGGGGAAGTGGAGAAGCGTGTTGCTTGAGCATAGCTTCACGCTTCTTGGAATCAAGAGCCATGACTGAAGCATTATGCGTCTTGCAACATTCTTCGATGGAAGATTTGATCTTGCCTTGAAATACTTGAATATTTTGCTTTGCCTTCTCGTTGACATCAGCAATTTTCTTCGCAGCAGCTTCGGCTTCGGTCTTGAAGTCTTCATCAGATTCAGCGTCAGCTTTCTTCTTGAACTTCAGAATCTTGGCAGACTCAGATATGTCCCGCGCATGCAAATCCCTTAGCTGATTGTATAAAGTTTCAATCATTGCAGAAAGTGTTGGTGATATGTATACATTTCCAACATCAACAGCTTCTGGATCAATGGCTTCAGCGAGCTTGCAGAACGCCTAATGCAGGCTCAAACAATCCCATCGTTCACCTTCTCGTGCGTCAGGGAAGTTGTGGTGAGTATGCTCAGCCTCTTCATGAGCTTCGGGGGCAGGAGCTGCGACTTGCTTTGGAGTAACATCCTTCGGAGTCATATCCACAGCAGCTTCCTTTTGAAGAGCTCTAGCATCTTTCTCTGCTTTCTTCGTTCTCAAGGTATTAAGTGTTGCCTTGTGTTTTGCCTCGGCTTCACTGAGCTGTTTGGCTTCAGCAGCAGACTTAGCTTCTTCCTTCTACACTTCGGCGAGCTAACGCTTCGCTTCAGTTCTCTGATTGGCTTCAGCCAAGTCCTTACTTTGCTTCTCAAGCAAGGCATCATCTCTGTCAGCCTCTTTCTTCGCTTGAGCTTCTTTATCAGCCTTAGCTTGGGCTTGTGCTGCAGAGTGAAGACGTTCAGCTTCAGCACGGTATTTCTTGCGCAGTTCAGCTTTAGCACGGTATTTCTTGCGTAGTTCAGCTTCAGACAACTTCTTGGTGCCAACCTGGGCATAAGATTGCCTAGGCTTTCAATTGTGGATTTCAGCTTCGAAGCTTTGGCAGTCTCAAGATCAGTTGCTTCGGGCTAACCAACATGCTTCAGCTTCAGGTCATGCCTTTCTTTGTTCTCTGCTCTACTGGGACCAGGCGGCGTGGTGGCTTTGAAGCCAATGGAGACTCAACCACCAAATTGGCCAAATCAATTCTTGTCTTAGGAGCAGGAGGATCAGTGGGATCTTGAATTCCTACGCCTTTCGAAGAAGGCGGTTTCTCTCTAGCCTTTTTCTTCAAAGGCTTGCGAATATTTTGTCTCTTGGGACTGGGAGCAACAGGGGTGTGCTCGGACTCATCATCGGCATCTTCAGCAGGATCTTCACCAATGGAGTCCTCAACCTGTGCAGCAGCATCAGCTTCATCATCAGCTTGCTCACTGTCTTCATCTGAGACAGCAGGAGGTGGTGAAGCACTTAATTTTCTCAGCCTACGTCTCTTAGGTTTCGATGCGCCAGCTTCAGCATGGCCTTGAGCACCTTGTGCTTTGGACTTCTTCTCATCTCTTATCCTTTTCTTCTCAGCAAGAATAGCGAGTCTCTTTTTCTCATCAGGGTAATCATCTGGTGTCTTGATAGAATTGGGGTGAGGGACAGCGGGAGGCTTCGGGTAGTATTTCCTTTGGTTTGCAGCATTGTACTGAGCACAAAGAGCATTTGATCAGTTTCTTCAGGAGGTGTGTCATAGCCCATCTTTATACGAATGACTTCGGGAATTCCTCGGGCATTATTGACTTCTTTTGTCTTGCCTCCTTTGCCTTTCTGCTTCGGGCGCTCAGGGAGATCCTCAAGCCCTTCGACAATAGGTGATTCATTCCCGATGGCGGCCTCTTCTTCATACATACTGTGAACAGAATAGTACAAAAGAGGGAATAGGAAAGGAATGAATAAGCACAGGCAAAGGCTTCGACCGAAAACCAATTTGACAAGAACTCAGGGCAAACTAAGATCAGATGCATTTCTATCATTGGATTGGGCTAGAACGAATTCAATAACAAGTTCTAACTCAGTCCAAACACAAAATAGATCTAATCTCAACACTAAACTTAGTAGATGGGATACTTTGATGCTACAAACAAGTTTCCCGAAGAGAAAGGATCAACACGGATCAAAGCAGCCCTAGAAACATAGAATAAACCTCAAGAACTCAGATCCAACTGCACAGGAGAAGAACTCGGAAGGGAAGTTGGATCGGAGAGTTCAGCGTACCCTAACTCGGTGACGCGAAGCGGCTACGGCGACGGAGGGCGGAGAAGCGCGCTTTGTCGGCGGGGAACGTCCACGGCGGCGACTGTCCGGCAGTGAAGCGGCGCGGTCGACGATGGAGGCGAGAGCTTTGTGACGTGCTCGAGGAGGGAGACGGGGAGCGGAGGAGACGAATGAGCCGTGGCGGTTCGCAGGGGAGGGGATTGCCTTATATAGTGGCCGATCTGAAGCGGTTATCACATCACATCGGACGGCTCCCTGCGAGTGTCTCTTCTGATTCAACGGTGGGGATGAAGTGGTGTTTCGCGAGCGAAGCTCATCGGACCGAAAAAGACGGGGACTCAACGGCCGAAGAATAACTCTTGACCGAGAGCAAAAACTTCGATAAAGTTGGAAGCATTTGATTCGGAACTCAATGATGTTCGAAGAAATATGCTTTCCGTTTCAAATGTGCTTAAGCATTCAAGACAGAACAGATTGGGAGTGAATCAGAATGGAGGGGATACGGTCCGAAACTTATCACTTCGAAGCTAAACAAAACGAATAAAAACCAACAAAACGAATAAAAACCAACAAAAACTGGAAGCAAATGGCAAACGAAACTAAACACAAAAACATGGACGAAGGAAAAACTTTGAGCGAAACTAAACAAACAAAACACACAACGAAGGTGAATATGTACAAGGGAAAAGTTTCGATCTTACTGAACATTGTGTGAGTCTAGGATGTTTAGCTCACATCTCAATGCACAAAACCTTTTCTCGTCCAGTGGCTTCGTAAATATATCTTCCAGTTGATCTTGAGTTCTAACATGACTGATCTCAATGTCTTCGCTCTGAACATGATCTCGAAGAAAATGGTGGCGTATATCGATATGCTTCGTTCGAGAGTGTTGCACAGGATTGTGTGCAATTTTGATATCACTCTCATTATCACAAAGCAAAGGGATTTTCTTCACATAAATACCATAATATTTCAGCGTCTGCTTAAGACAAAGGATCTGAGTGCAGCATGACCCAGCAACAATGTATTCGGCTTCAGCAGTAGATATTAAGACACTATTTTTCTTCTTTGAAGCCCAACACACAAGAGATCTACCAAGAAAATGACAAGTGCCTGAGGTAGATTTCCTGTCAACTCTATCACCAGCCCAGTCTGAATCAGAATATCCAATCAAATCAAACTGAGTTCCTTTGGGATACCAAAGTCCCAATGAAGGAGTATGTGCTAGATACCGAAGAATTCGCTTTACTGCAGTATGATGTGATTCCTTCGGATTGGCCTGAAAACGAGCACAAATACAAACAGATAGCATAATGTCAGGTCTAGATGCACATAAGTATAAGAGTGAACCTATCATAGACCGATACTTCTTCTGATCGAAGGGTTTCCCTTTTTCATCAGCATCAAGAAAACCATTGGTTGGCATGGGAGTTCTGATAGTATTGCATTCAGTAAGATCAAATTTCTTCAGGAAATCCGTCAAATATTTTTCTTGTGAAATAAAGGTGCCATTCTTCTGTTGGCGAATCTAAAGTCCAAGGAAAAACTTCAATTCACCCATCATGGACATCTCATATTTCTTCGACATCATCCTTGCAAATTCTTCGCTAATATCAGTGTTAGTGCAGCCAAAAATAATATCATCTACATATATCTGACACAAAAATAGATCATTGTTATATGATCGAGTGAAAAGAGTGGGTTCAGTGGTTCCAGGTTTGAAGCCTTTCTTCAGGAGGAAATCCTTCAATGTTGCATACCAAGAACGAGGTGCTTGCTTCAGTCCATACAAAGCTTTTTGAAGCCTGTACACCATATCAGGATTCTTGGAGTCTTCAAAACCTGGTGGTTGCATAACATACACTTCTTCTTCTATCTCACCATTAAGAAAAGAACTTTTGACATCCATTTGATATAGCAATATATTTTTGTGGTTAGCAAAAGCAAGCATGACACGAATGGATTCGAGACGGGGTACTGGAGCATAGGTTTCACCAAAATCAAAGCCTTCAATTTGGGTGTTCCCTTGTGCTACCAGTCTAGCCTTATTTCTTACCACAATACCATTGTCATCTTGCTTGTTGCGAAATAACCACTTAGTGCCAATAACATTGTGCTTTGTGGGATCAGGCATGTCAACTAGTGACCAAACTTTGTTTCTTTAAAACTGGTGAAGTTCTTCCATCATAGCCAATAACCAGTCAGGATCCTTCATGGCTTCATCAAATTTTGAAGGCTCTAGCATGGAAACAAAAGAAAAACTTCCACAGAAGTTAGCCAATCGAGTACGAGATCGAGTAGTGGGACGACCTGGTTGATGAATGTCTTCGAGGATCGAATCAACATCAACTCTTCTTCGAACTCGTGATAACGTAGTATCATTTTCTTCAGGCTCTGCTTCTGCTTCAGGATCTGCTTCACCTTCAGCTTCAGCATTTCCTTCAGGATTAGCATTTTCTTCGTTCCCTTGCCCTTCTTCGTCCGTTCACCATTAGCTTCAGGACGTTGATCTCCAGCGCCCCGGGCTATGTGTGGGAACATTGGACCATCGTCATCCCTATTAGCTTGACGAGGATTGGCTTCAACAGGGCAAATCTTTCCAATAGACATGGACCTGATCACTTCATCTAGTGGAGTTTCATCTAGATCATGAGGCAAATGCTCTTTTTGAGAGCCATTAGTTTCATCAAACCTCACATTTACAGTTTCCATAACTTTCCCAAAGTGAGAGTTATACACTCTGTAAGTATGAGAGTTTGAGCCATAACCTAAAAGAAAACCTTCATGTGCCTTAGGGGCAAATTTGGAGCTATGATTCATATATCTAATAAAGCAAGGACCACCAAATACCCTAAGGTATGAAACATTTGGTTCGTAACCAGTGATAAGCTCATGTGAAGTTTTCTTCAGGAATTTGTGAAGGTAAACCTCGTTGATGATATGACATGCTGTGTTTATTGCTTCGGCACAGAACCTAATAGGAGTCTTGTATTCAGCAAGCATAGTTCTGGCGATTTCAATGAGAGCTCTATTCTTCCTTTCAACTACACCATTCTGTTGAGGTGTATAAGCAACAAAGAACTCATGAGTAAATAAGATTAAAAACTTTGCAATTTATTTTTAAATATTTTTAAATAGTTTTATGGCAATTTCAAAATACCGAAAACTCCGAAATTGATTTTAAAACTTTTCCGGAGCATAAATAAATTCCCAAAATATTTTTAGAAAATATTTATAACTCCAAAGTAAATTTAAAAAGTCTCCCAAAAATATTTTAAACTGTTTTCCAACAAATTAAAAATGGGGATAAGTCCTTTTATATCCTCTCCAGCGAACTGCCATGTGTTGAAAAATGTTTAAAAATATTTTAAAACTCCAGAAAAATGCGGAAACAGCATGAGATGCATATGATGATCTATTAACATCCGAATTTAGAAAATTGGGATGTTACAAACCTACCCCCCTTAAGATGAATCTCGCCCTCGAGATTCGGGCTGGCTAGCAAAGAGATGCGGGTGGTCTTGCTTCAGATCTTCTTCACGCTCCCACGTTGCTCCCTCTTCGGTATGATGATCCCACTGAACCTTGCATAGCCTGGTTGTCTTGGTGTGGGTAACTCTCTCTGCAGTCTCCAGAATCTTCACAGGTTTCTCCTCATAAGTCAAGTCACTCTCCAACTAAATTGCCTCAAGTGGCACTGTATCTCTCAAAGGAATATCTGCCTTCTCTGCATGACACTTCTTCAGCTGGGATACGTGAAACACATCATGAACTCCTAACAAAGCTTCTGGCAACTCCAACTGATAAGCTACCTCTCCTCTGCGCTCCAAGATCTTGTAAGGCCCCACAAAACGTGGTTCTAACTTGCCCTTGATTCCAAACCTCTTGATTCCTCGAATTGGTGAAACTCTGAGATACGCATGGTCTCCAAGCTCATAGGTTTGCGCTTCGCATCTGCATAAATCTTCTGCCTGGACTGTGCTATCTTCAGTCTATCACGGATCAACTTGACTTTCTCCTCAGCATCTCTGATCAGGTCAGGTCCAACCAACTGACGCTCTCTTACCTCATCCCTCATCAACGGAGTCCTGCACTTCCTGCCATACAGTAACTCGAATGGTGTCATCTGAAGACTAGCCTGGTAACTGTTGTTGTATGAGAACTCAGCATACGGTAAGTTGTCATCCCAACTCGAACCATAATCCAACGCACAAGCCCTCAACATATCCTCCAAGATCTGATTGACTCTCTCGGTCTGCCCATCTGTCTGAGGATGGAACGATGTACTGAACTACAGCCTAGTGCCCAAGGTCTCATGCAACTAACGCCAAAACTTCGAAGCAAACTGAGTACCTCTATCAGACACAACCTTGATTGGAACTCCATGCAAACACACGATCCTGGACATATAAATCTTGGCTAGCTTGGCACTGTTGTAAGTTGTCTTTACTGGAATGAAGTGAGCAACCTTGGTCAAACGATCAACAATCACCCAAATAGAATCATATCCTGACCGAGTCTTGGATAAACCAGTAATAAAGTCCATACCTATCTGATGCCACTTCCAATCTGGTATAGGCAAAGGCTGCAACAATCCTGCTGACTTCTGATGCTCAGCCTTGACTCTCTGGCAAACATCACACAATGCAATATATTGGGCTATCTCTCGCTTCAGGATAGGCCACCAAAATCTCTCCCTCAAGTCCAAATACGTCTTGGTATTCCCGGGATGAATAGAATAAGGTGAATCATGTGCCTCCTGAAGAATCAACTTCCTGATCACTGCATCCTGCGGTACACAAATGCGCTTCTCAAACCAAATGGCTCCATGCTCATCCTCACAGAAACCCTCTGCTTTCCCTTTGGTCATATTCACCTTTATCTCATCAATTTTTGCATCACCCTTCTGAGCTTCTCGGATTCTTTCCAACAGATCTGGCTTCACCTCCAATGTTGCCACATATCCCTTAAGAACTATCCCCAACCTGAGATTCTTGAACTGCTCCCATAACTCACGTGGCATATCCTCAACATTAGCAACATTGATATGACTCTTATGGCTCAATGCATCAGCAACCACATTTGCTTTACCAGGATGATAATGCACATTCAAATCATAATCCTTAATAAGCTCCAGCCATCTACTCTGCCCGAGATTCAACTCCTTCTGAGTAAAGATATACTTCAAACTCTTATGATCAGTAAAAACATCACAATGATTACCAACAAGATATTGCCTCCATGTTTTCAATGCATGAACAACTGCAGCTAACTCCAAATCATGTGTAGGATAGTTCTGCTCATGGTTCTTAAGCTGACGTGAAGCATAAGCAACAACTCTACCCCCTTAAATCAAAACACAACCAAGTCGTCGACGAGATGCATCACAATATACTTGGAAATCCTTGTCTATATCAGGCAAACATAAAACAGGTGCAGTTACTAACCGTTTCTTCAACTCCTGGAAGCTGGTTTCACATGCCTCACTCTAGACAGACTTATTCTCTTTCTTCAACAGCTCAGTCATTGGTTTTGCAAGCTTGGAGAAATTATCAATGAACCTCCTATAATATCCTGCAAGACCCAAGAAACTGCGAATGTCTCCAACTGTCGCGGGTGTCTCCCACTCTGTAACTGTCGAAACCTTGGATGGGTCAACATCTACTCCTTCTCCTCACACAACATGTCCAAGGAATCCTACCTCCTTCAACCAAAACTCACACTTGCTGAACTTGGCATACAACTTGTGCTCCCTGAGCTTCTCCAATACCAAACGCAAATGTGCCTCATGCTCTTTCTCATTCTTGGAATACACCAATATATCATCAATGAACACCACAACGAATTTATCCATGAACTCCATAAACACCTTGTTCATCATATTCATGAAGTATGCATGAGCATTAGTCAATCCAAATGACATAACAGTATACTCATACAACCCATACCTTGTAGTAAAAGCAGTCTTCGGAATATCCTTCTCCCGAATCTTCACTTGATGATAACCAGAACGAAGATCAATCTTAGATAATACACAAGCTCCCTCCAACTGGTCAAATAGATCATTAATCACAGGTAAAGGATACTTGTTCTTGATAGTGACATCATTCAGAGAACGGTAATCCACACACATCCTCTGGGTTCCATCCTTCTTCTCAACAAACAACACTGGAGATCCCCAAGGTGACGAGCTTGGGCGAATGAATCCCTTTGCCTGCAATTCTCTAATCTGCTCCTTCAACTCTGCAAGTTCATTAGCGGGCATCCTATACGGTCTCTTAGCAATAGGCCAAGTGCCTGGTATTAAATCAATAAGGAACTCAATCTCCCTATCCGGTGGCATACCTGGAAACTCCTCCGGAAACACATCCGGATAATCCCTCACAACACGCACATCATCCAGGCTACCCCCCTTAAGAGAATTCACCTGAGCGTGCTGATGCTTATACTTGGACACATATCTGATCTTCTGCCCATTCGGTGAACGGAGAGTGATAGACCGACTGGCACAATCAATAACCCCTTGGTACTTAGCTAGCCAATCCATGCCTAATATAATATCCAAACCTTGTGACTTCAATACAATCAAATCTGTAGGAAAAACATGCTTCCCTATGGCTAGGCTCAACTGATAGCATCCCAAACATGCTGACATCTCCGCTCCCGGTGAACTTATGAGCATAAATGACTTAAGAACTACGGTAGGTAACTCATGCTTATCCACAAATACCCTCGATATGAAAGAATGCGATGCACCAGAATAAAAAAGATAAAAAAGAACAAGTGCCGGTACTGAATTGATAAAGAACTTACCAATCACAGCATCAGGCTCATCATAGGTCTCCTCCACATTGAAATGGTTCACATGCCACTTGTTGAAAGGGTTGGGCTTGACGACTCCAATCCCATTGGACTCTAGGAAGTCTGTGGCAGTATGAGAGTTCTTGCACTTGAAACACTGGATGTGACTCAAGTCCTTTGGTGCCTGGCCATTCTGATGGTTGTTTCCATTGGCTCCATTGGCTCCATTGCTTCTCCCATTCCCATTGTTCCTTCCATTGCCATTGCCATTCCTGTTACCATTGTGGTGGTTATGGCCATTATGGTTGTGACCACTCCCACCATGACGGTTGTTTCCTCCACTGTGAACATGGCAATTTCCACCATTGTGGTTATGTCCATGGTTATGTCCTCCATTGCCACCATAAGAAGTAAGTGGCTTCTGATGCGGTCCAGAGTTATACTTGCCACTATTGTTGTTATTGTACTTCCTCTTGCGGTTCTCAATGGCCTGCTGCTTGCCTTCCAACACAATAGCTTTGTCTATGAGCCCCTGGAAGTTAGCAAAAGTAGCCACTATCAAATGGACTCCCAACTCATCATTCATTCCTTCCAAGAACTTCTCTTGCCTTGCTGCATCATTCCTGACATCATCTGGAGCATATCTTGCAAGCTTGTTGAACACCTCAACATACTCGGCCACTGAACGGACTCCCTGACGCAAACTGCGTAACTCCTTCTTCTTCAAGCTCATGGCGCCTGCTGAAACATGTGCGGCGCGAAACGGAGACTGAAACTGCGCCCTAGTGTGTGTGTCGATGGGATAAGTCACCAAGTAGTCGTCCCACCATGCTGCGGCAGGACCCTCCAACAAATGTGAGGCAAACCTCACCCTCTCTGCATCAGTACAGCCAACTGTCTCCATGTTCCGGCCCACTGAACGAAGCCAGTCATCCGCCACTATGGGCTCAAGAGTGCTAGATAACCTTTGAGGATTCAACCTCAGGAACCTCGCAAGCGTGTCCACAGGTGGTGGTGGTTGTGGCGCATTGTTGTTGTTGTTGCCCATGTTCTGAGTGAGCAACTGGATCAACTGAGCTTGTCCTTGAAGTAGCTGCTGCATGTAAGCTGGCACTCCATTGTTTTTGTTCTCATTCCCCGTGGGATCACCTCTCGGCGGCATCTGTTGTGAAAGAATAGGTAAGTTGTAGACAAAAAGTAGCTAGGGAAATATATCCTACCCCATATTCTTATGATGATCATGGCAAGCATTATATATACAATACATATATCACCAATCAACTTCACCAAACAATATCACCATAGCATCAAACATATAACAACCATCAACCAATGCACTCATACGGAAAACCATCACATATCACACCATATAGTTTAAAATATTTTTGTATAATTGATATAAGATCCTCAACACAACCACGAATAATATAAGATCCTCAACACAACCACGAATAAGAGTATATCAAGCAACCTAGTATTTCCATACCGAATAAGTCGACATGGTCAAATACGCTAACACGATAACGGTAGTAAACTAATTGCCGGTGAAGAAATTCTGAATGCTGTCTTTGCTAAACAACATGCGGTATTCGCGCCCGCTAATGCAGTTCCGCCTTTTGGGACTCGACTCCTCTTCTTCTGCTGAGGTCTCTACTTCTGGCTCCTCTTCTGGTTCTTCAATACCATTGGCCTTCATCTTCTCCTTCAGCCTCGTTATCTCTGATTGCATCTCCACTCTCTCCTTCTTCAGCTTGTTGTTGTCCCTCTTGAGCCTGGTGTTCTACTGCTGCAACTCAGTGATGGTGTAGAGGTCTGACTGAGTGTCCTTCTCCAGGAAATGGATGTGCTTATCCAGGCTCTGGATGATGTAGCTGGTTGTACCTGGACAAATGGCCCCAGGCACATACCTGAACTTCTTTGGCCATATGTTCCCCGATGGAAGGATCTTGGCCATCTTTGCGTACACCGTACCCTTTAGCTGGGCGGCATACGTCTTAACAATGCGTCCAAGAGCTATGTGAGCGTCTATGCACACAGACTGCTCCTTCTCATGGGCATGCACCTCGAATGACTCCATGATCACCCTTTCCTCATTCGTCATGCTTCCTAGGATAAAAGTCTCCACTTGCCAGTAGTCATCAGCTCCCCTTGTCTCCACTATGTCCGGCTGAAAGACTGGCGCGTAGATGTTCAGGTAGTGTAAAATCCCCATGAGCTCAGGTCCAAACGCCATAGCGCGGTATGAAAAAGTGGCCATCTATAATCAAAGAAAGGAAAGGCAAGATTAGAACAGGTATGAATACGACAGAGTGATGTAAAGTAATATTTTCATTCCTATGGCTTTTCTAATCCATTTTCATGAGTCACGTCCTACAGTCAACACACTACTCAGATACCATCTGTAACGACCCAATTCACATAGAATTGAAGTCTCTGTGCTCAAGTCCCAGTCCCTGGATCGAACTCGCTGGCACACACAGTATCATAGATGTATATCAAAGTACAAGTGCATCATTATTACAACGTATGATCCAGAATAAAATAAATAACAAGTTGCATAGCTCAAGGCTAGCTTATTCAATATAAATATAGCAGAAGCAAAAACAAGTAACATGGAGTCCCATCAACAGCCACAAGCAAACATGCTGAGTGTAGACCCGCAACCCTAAACGCTCCTTACTGGTCGTCTGAAAAACATGCAACACCGAAGGTTACAGCCCGACATCGGGTCAGTACATCTGATTTGTATGGCAAGTGACACGGAAAGGGTATATATAAAGGACCTACAACTACATGCAAGGTGAGTCAAAGGAAAGGCTTATGGTTTTGTTTTGAAGAAAGCCAATTTTCTCCTGAACTAAACTAGTCAAAATTTTAAGTTGAATTCTACCTAAAACACACAACAACCCATGTTAATCTTTCCCACCAAAATTATTATTAAGTGTTCATCTGTCAAGATCATTCATCAACAGTACTGACTAGTTGCTCAAATTTCGTCCGTAACCGTGGACACGGCTAATCATGATCAGTTTATACGCTCTGCAGAGGTTGTACACGTTCCCCACTGGACTCAACCCGAAGATTGAGACAAAGACTTTCCGAAGAGGTTGCCTCCACACTTTGGTAGCCGGTACACCTAACACACATCTACATCAGCTAGCTACCAGGGCCAGGTTCCCCACAACGTACTCGTGCTAAGCCAGAGCCCATATAGCCAGTGGCTGTACACGGAAGCTACTAGTAATATTGCATGTCTGATCTTTTTGAGCCTGGACGGCGCCCACTGCGTTCAGAGGGTAGACACCATGTCGCACCAGGTTCACCACCATAACAACCATTGAGTGCATTTAACTCTGGCATTGTCCTTAGATAAGGCACAGCTACCAGGATGCAACCTGCCCGTCCAGAAGTGATTTCTATTTATTATAAAGTTGCTACACAAATTATTAAATAGCTCACATGCACTCCATGAAATTCTCACAACCCAAACCCCGTCTATAAAGCATAGCAATAAAGTAACAACACGTGCTAGGTTGATCTACAAATACAAGTCAAGACATGTGGCTATCCTAACTGGTTTTGCAGCAATAGTAAAGTAAACTACCTATGATGCAATAGGGTGATATTCTTAACATAATGCATATAGAAAATATATGTATGAGAATGGTCAAAGCATCACTTTCCTTCTTCCTGTTCCTGACGATCACAATCCTCACAAAACGAGGCGACGCACTCCGGACAATCTATACAAGCAAACATAGCACCAATCAACATATATTCAACACAATTATGCACAAACAATAATAAACATACAAAGAACAGTACCAACACTTGCCTAACAGAGGCTAAACTTAAAGTACTTGTCAAAATAAAACCAACGCAAAAAGAAACGGCGCAAACGGGGGCACCGTTAAAAAGATACGGCTACCGGAAGTTCAAATTTGAATCTGCTTAGGATTAAAATTTGGAAACTTCAAACTTCTGTAAAACTTAGTCTACTGGATAGAAAATTTCTCCACGGTCGCAACGCAACTGGAATCACTCAATTCCGAGTTACGGTTAAAAAGTATTCGCAAAAACGGTACCGTGCGATTTGGGGGTCTATACTGCGAAAATGACCGATCCATAAATAAAATAAACTACAAAAACGCGATCGGGTCCCTGGGCGCCGGTTTGACCTAGATTTGATTTTTTTTCTACAGCGCTATTTCTCCTTTTTTTCTGAACTCTCTCTCTCTCTCTCCTCGCGACCAGGCCGGCGGCCATGGCCACTGGAGGCGGCGGCAACAGCCACTCCGGCCGGCGGCGAACTCCAGCCGAGGGCCGGCAGGCTGGGGGCGGCAGCGAGGCACGCGGGGGTGGCGACGGCGCGGGGCTAGTGGGCGGGTACGCGTGTATTTATAACCCGCTCCGCGAACTTTTTTTTAAATCCGAATTAAACACAAATTCGGACAGGCGAAAAAAAAAACAGAACGGCCCGTTAGGCCCAAACTAATTTTAGAAAAAGCACGGAATATTTTTTTTAATTTCCGTCTTCGCCAATATTTTTGAAATAATAAAATTGAATTTTCGGCTGTACTAAAATATTAAATAAAAATAAAAACTTTGCAACTTATTTTTAAATATTTTAAATACTT
The DNA here is from genome assembly GCA_950022295.1 of Bromus sterilis. Lineage (NCBI taxonomy): Eukaryota > Viridiplantae > Streptophyta > Magnoliopsida > Poales > Poaceae > Bromus > Bromus sterilis. Next base: position 139,055,889 of record OX465599.1, on the reverse strand, counting down.
TTATGGCAATTTTAAAATACCAAAAAACTCGGAAATTGATTTTAAAACTTTTCCGGAGCATAAATAAATTTCCAAAATATTTTTAGAAAATATTTATAACTCCAAAGTAAATTTCAAAAGTCTCCCAAAAATATTTTAAACTTTTTTCCAACAAATTAAAAATGGGGATAAGTCCTTTTATATCCTCTCCAGCGAACTGCCATGTGTTGAAAAATGTTTAAAAATATTTTAAAACTCCAGAAAAATGTGGAAACAGCATGAGATGCATATGATGATCTATTAACATCTGAATTTAGAAAATTGGGTTGTTACAGTTAAGCAAGGTGAATCAGTTTTATGATTTGCTTCAGAACCTTGTTGAACCATGAGGGAGAGAGATTGACATTTTCCAACTCTTCATGAGCCTCTTTCAGTCTTTCGAGAGCCATTTTCCTCTGAAGAAATTCATAGGTGAGCTTCTCATAGTCAACTGAAAGAAGATCATGCCGAGAGGATAATTCTTCGAACTTTTCCTTCAAAGCAGCATGCTCATTAGTTAAAGTTTGACCTTTATCTATCTCATCGATCAACAGAGTTTCTGATTCGGACCCAGCAACACCATCTGATTCGGACCCAGACCCAGACCTTGAGCCTGATTCAGCTTCGGACCCAGAGGCTTCATCTTCAGAGTTCATTTCCTTTCCCAGATAGGCCTTGGCACGGTGAGAGATGCTTCGACGAGACGAGTGAGTCTTCGATGAAGAACCCTCACGCTTCTTATGATACTTCTTCCTCTTATCATCATCAGAATCTTTCTTCTTTTCTCTTCTCGAACTGGAATCATGTCTCTTGGACTCATAGCTTCTGGATGATCTGTGGGACTTTGTTGAGGAGTCCCTGAGCGAATTCTTTGATTTGTTCTCAGCTTCCCACAGAGGGCAATCAGCAATGTAGTGAACTGGTTTCTTGCACTTGTAGCAGCAGTTGTCCTTCGATGGAGAGCTTCTTGAGGATGAGCGGTGAGATGAGTGACTTGAGCTTCTTGAAGAATAACTCTTCTTGGGTGAAGAAAAACCTTTTCTTTGGAAGCGGTTGAAGCGTCTCATGATCAATGCTAAAACTTTCCCAGTGCTTGCAGGATCATCAGATTCGACACCTGAAGCAGAACTGACTTCGGGTGAAGAATGACGCGAAGCTTTTTCTTTCAAAGAATGTGATCTTCTTCGAGAGCCATTAATGTCACGTTTCTCATCTTCTTCCATTTCAAAAGTATTGAGTCTCTCAAGAATATCAGCGGCAACAAGACGTCTGAAATCAGTTCTTTCCTTGATCATCAGCACAATGTGATCAAACGAGTCATCCAATGAGCGAAGCAAAGTTCTCACAACTGAATGAGGAGTAATGTCATTAGCACCGAAGGAAATCAACTCATTAGCAAGACCAGCGAGTCTGCTATAAGTGGAGCTGACTTTTTCACCCTCGTTTCTCTTGAATCGATAGAATTTGCTTCGGAGTGTGTCAATTCTGGCTTTTTCTGGCTAGAAACACCTTCACCAATCTTTTCCAGATAGTCCCAGACTCCTTTGGCAGTAGGTATATTCTTCACTTCATGATACTTCTCTGGTGTCAGATGATTGATGATGAATACCCAAACTTCAGAATCAAGGTCAATCAACTTCGCTTCTTCAGGAGTGATGGCATTCTCATCGGCGACTGTGACTCCATATAAGACAACTTGCCCGGCAACAGAATTGATATTCCTCTTCATTTTGTCCTTCCAGTATGGGTAGTCCTTTCCATTGAAAACAAGGATGGTTTCGTCAGAGCGAATAGTTGCGAAAGACATACTTGCAAACACTCAAGGAGGTTAATCCAAACAAAGAGTGACTAGCTCTGATACCAATTGAAAGTCCAAGTATGTGATCAGAGGGGGAGGGGGTGAATGATCACTTCAAATTTTCGTACGAAACTTTGAAGTGAAGCACATCTTAGCAGCTGAAGGCATTCAACAGAAGGTAAACAGTGAAGCAGAACTATAGTGAAGCATAACATAGCGAATCTAAAGCATCGAATCAATTGCATTGAATCAAATCACTGAAGCAAATGCAATACTGAATGTATGTGCGGAATGTAAAACGAACTCTTGACTCGGTGATACTTGTTCGACCAGTTCACACTATGCAAAGTGCTACGTCTAGTTGGAGGGACTTGTGATTGAACACAGGAGCTAACCTCTCTCCTTCCGTATCTCCACTACACCAATCTCCTTGAGCTTGGTCAGTTCTTCACTCGTGGTTTATTATTGAGGAAATCACCGAAACCTTTGACAAGCTGGACTTCGAGGCGACAATAACTCTTCGCTCTCTGAAGAACAACACTCTAACCGTCTAGGAGAATTGCAGTTCTCCAAGATAACAAGGCTATCAAACTTCTTCCTAAGTCATAGTGAATCAACTCAGATCAATAGGACTTATGCTTCGGTGGATGGGATTTTTGGTTTGCTTCGGTGGGGTTGCTCTTTCTCTTCACTGTCGGAAAATAATCTTGGAGCAGCCACCCACCAATGAGGGCGGGGGTGGCCTATTTATAGGTGGAGATCCCAAGGTGCGAAATGACTGAAGTGACCCGATGCGACATCTTGACACCTATCCGCAATGGTCGAATTTCTAATCAATGCGCAACTTTACTTGCGGAACAAGTAAAGCTGACTCACGGACTTGGTTATGCTTCAGGAGCCGAAAGAACAAAGTCTTCGCTGGTGAAGCATTACCTAGTGCACATGAGATTTCTCATCTCTGGCTTCTCAAAGGTTTGGATTCGATCTGAGTCTTTTCAAGAAAACCTTCGGAGTACATTTACTAAACCCCTCTTGATAGTACGGTTTTTCCTATGACTCAAAGAAGTGAAAAAGAACTACGCAAAAACTACTAAGTCTTGCGCCGTCTTGGTCATCTCCTTCGATGAGACGTGCTTCAGGATTCCTTATGTTTTTGGGGGACGACATCCGTGATGAGCTTCACTCCAGAGGATATGCTTCAGTAAATATGTAAATCTTCGTTGAAACTTTATCACCAACCTATAACTTCAGGAACCTAACCATCTGTTTTACACTAGAAAACTTGTTAGTTCCTCTACTGTTTTGTCCAAAAATATCCAAAACACAGGGGCATAACCTTGGTCTTATACTTTCCATCAAACTCCACGGTTCGAGAGTCTCCACCTTCTTTCTTCAAAGCACCAACTAGGAGAGCATAATTGTCATTCTGAGTGTAATGTGCACTGTCCCAAAGTATTACATTGTCTTTTGCATGATTGTGGTATTATTTATTCTGAAGTTCTTAGTTCTAGTCTCCTTTAAAACTCCGGAGGAGTTTCTGCATTTAAGTTTTGCTTCACTCATGGAGGCTAGCGAAATACCACTCTAGTATGTTCAAACTTTGTGCATTGTAATACTGTCTTGATTTTCAGTAGCATATTATTTGCTTTTAGTTGTTTGAGATTTGCCACTTGAAAGAAGGATTGCTTCTCGCATTCTCCTCATAGCATTGTTTTGATACTTGCTAAATTCTTTTGGTAGTACATGCTTATATACATCTATTGAAGCAAAAGAGTTTGTCAAAGTTTTCTTTGTCGCGTTCAGTTCGTTGTAGTGAATTGCTTGAGGACAAGCAATATGCTAAGCTTGGGGGGGTTGATACGTCTCAAACGTATCTACTTTTCCAAACACTTTTTCTATTGGTTTGCCCTAATTCTTGCATGATTTGTATTTGGACGAAACTAACCCGGACTAACGCTATTTTCAGCAGAGCTGTCTGTATGGTTTTATTGTGCACAGGAAAATGGATTTTTGGACGTCCCAGAAAATTCCCAGAAAAATACCAGAAAATCCACGCACCCGAAGGAGCCAGATGCCAGAAGTGGGACCAGAGGGGAGCCCTGGGGGCCCCAGGTGCCCCCCTGGCGCGACCAGGGATGGAGCCGCGCCCTCTGGTTGCCTGGGAGCCTCCCCCCCTCCTTTGGCGCCCTACCGAAGCTCCTATTTATTCCCGTGATGCAAAAACCCCGGAATAAAAGTCGTTTTCCCAATTCTCGTCGCGGAGCCGCCGCCACCCTCTGTTCTTCTCCGGGAGGGCTAATCTGGAGGCTGTTTTGGCCTCCGGAGAGGGGAGATCATCGCCATCGTCATCACCATCGCCACTCCATCCTCCCTCCATGACTTACCCATCCATGTGTGAGTAATTCCCTGCTGTAGGCAAAGGGGATGGTAGGGATTGGATGAGTTAGATCATGTAGTAGTTTATCAGATTGTTGGGGGCATGTTGCCTATCATCTAGATTGGTGTTTATCATCTTTGCTTCAACTTGTTGGTCTTAATGCTTGTCACTTTGGGCCCGAGTGCCATGATTTCAGATCTGAACCCCTTTTGTTTTCATGAATATATTTGTTTTCTTGATCCTATCTATGAGTTGTTTGCACCTGTTATATATAGTCCAGAACCGGCGATCCCAAAGGTGACAGCTTGGGACACCAAAGGGGATGAGCTATAATTTGAGGATTCCATGATCCATTGATTGTTAATGCTTTGTTCCGGTGCTCTCTGACAGGAGCACCTTAATCTCCATAATTTCCTTTTGGCCCCGTTCGTAGAGGGATGGTAGAACAAAAGATGTTGTGCAAGTTCTTATTGCAAGCACGTACAACTACCTGTGGGATACATGCCTGATGTTTGATTTATGCCTAGATGATCATTGCTTTTCTGTGTGCCTTACCCCATGTTAAATACATGATGTATCTTATCCATGCAGCGCCCAACCATCCATCTTCCTACCCTACAGTGTTTTAATTCTGCTGGTTACTAGTTGTTTACTTTTGATGTTTACTATTACCGTTGCTATCATCACTTCTATATCGCAGGTGCTATTAATATATTGTTGAAAGTAAGTGTATCTCATGTGCGGTGGAATTGACAGCTCCACTGTTAAAGCTTGTGGATATTCTTTGGCTCCACTTGAGTCGAACCAATAAATTGGGTTATCTTACCCGCGAAGATTATCTCGATCCCCTGCAGTTGTGGGTTATCAGATGCTATAGGGTCCCCTCTTCTTACCTTCCTAGATTCAAACATTTTTAGTGGTGGCCCAAGCTGATTTTACCATTTGAGAAACCGTGTGCGTAACTGGTCTGCAGCCAGTGGATTTAAAACAAATCGGGCCAGTGGGATGGTATATCCTGTTGGTCCACACCTGGAAGCTAGGGAGCCTGCCCGGGCGAGGGTAGGTTATCCCGACTTCCTCTAGACGGTAGAGACCAATTCGGGAGCGCGACCGGCTTTTGAGTTGGATGTCAACTCACCGGGGGCCACTCGAATTTCTGCATTGTTAGTTAGAGGGACCTGTCGTTTCAGATCTCTCGGAACTAAATCATAAAATGGTTGCCTGTGATGGGTCGCAACTGAGAGAGATGGGTGTGCGTGCGGAGCCTTGTAATGGGCAGTTGGTACACCCCTGCAGGGTTAAATCTTTTCGAGAAGCCGTGTCCACGGTTATGGACGACTTGAGACCTACTCCTTGTTCATAGACAACAACAACTGAGATAATCTTAACAACTTGATCAACGTGTTTGTGCCTTGACTGCTTCTTCTTCGTCGGGATGCGAAGAGGAGGACAAGGATAGGATAGGTGTTATTTTTGCGTAGGTAGCTGATAGCAAGACTTGTTGGAGGCGATTCCTCATTGAATGCTTGGCTCCTTATCTTACTCTCTAGATCGTTAGCCACTTCATAAATGCTAGTGCGGCAGCAACCTCACCACTTACCCCATCCTTAACGTAAACTACTATTTGTCCAAGAATGACGATTGATGAAGTACTTGTTGGGTCAAATGACCACTACAGTTGGATCCTGAGTACTTTTTTACTCATGAGACTACCCCCAAACTCTTTTCAGGGTTCTGATCGACAACAGGTATGGTGATTGATGTTTCACGTTGAGACTCGCCGACGACTAGTTAGGCGGATCCCGGCGGAGGGCCTGGACCCGTGTGGTTAAGGGGATCGATGTTTTTCTCTTTGCCAGTAGGCATTTGATTGTAGTCTGTACTCAGACATGTATCTTCCGCTTATGTAATGTATTAAGGCAGTTGTATGCCGATTGTATGAGATGTTGTATCCTTATATCTGTAATGTTGTGATATCATGTTGGAAATCTGGGGCATATGGCAATGTCATATGTCGCGATGGGACCGATATGTGCTTCGTCCCCGGATCTGTATGGAAACATCTAGATCTGGAACAGTACCACATATCGGGCCTTACAGATAGGATGCATGAGGAGTTTCTGGCTCTGAGACAGGATGAGAGGTGCGTTCAAGAGTACAACCTAGACTTCGTCAAGCTTTCCAGGTATGCTCCAGAGGAGGTCTCCACAAAGGCCAAGAGGATTGCCAGGTTCCGCGGGGGTCTCAGCACAGATATCAAGTATGCGCTCACCAAGTGCAACCCACGCCTGTTCTCAGAGTTCGTCGATGCGGCGATCCGATAGGAGTCAGCAAAGGTAGATCACGATGCCGAAAGGAAGTGACAGAGAGAGTACAACTCAGCAGCGATGGTACAAAAGAAGCCAAACACCTGGGTCACAGAGGCATCACCAGAGAGACAGTTGTTCCAGCCGAGGGGGGCACCTGTTTGTACTTTTGCCCGCCCTCCCGTCCTAGTGCAGCAGGTGCCTCGCTCTACACCACCTCACGCGAGGCCACCCAGGCCGCAGACCCAGCCCAAGTCTGTGGTCACCTGCTTCAAGTGTGGACAGCCGGGGAACATTTCTCCCAAGTGCACCGACCCACGCTTTGCTTGACTCCCACCGCCCCCACCCCGCTCTACTCCGAGAAATGCGATGGTAAGAGCCCAGGCACGTGCAGCTCGAGTCAACACCGAGATGATGGCAGATGCGCAGCATTCTTCAGAGATTGTGATTGGTAGGTTGCTTGTTAATTCTGTTCCTGCGGCCGTTTTATTCAATTCCGGAGCTTCCCATTCCTTTGTATCTCAGGGATTCGCTGATGAGCAGGTTCTCACCTTGGAGGATTTTCCTAGCCCGTTGTCTATCATTTCTCCCGGTTCCAAGTTTGGCTCGGAAGTTTGTGCTCCATTTTTGAGGATCAATATCCAGGGTTGCATGTTTCCCGCCTCCTTGATCTTGCTTCCCCGTTCCGATATCGATGTCAATTTGGGCATGGATTGGCTTGTGCAGTACAAGGCCAACATCGATTTTCCGTCAAGATATGTGAAATTGACACATGATTCGGGTGCAGAGATCTGTTACACTTGCGGCTCAAGGATAGGGGCCGCACAGTTGTATGCCCTGAACGTAGGAGCCACACCTTTGCTCGAAGAAGTCAAAGTTGTTTGTGAGTTTCCAGACATCTTCCCAGAGGAGTTGCTAGGTATTCCCCCAGTTTGAGCTATTGAGTTCGTTATTGAGCTAGAGCTTGGTACAATGCCGATTTCTCGGCATCCGTACAAGATGTGTTCGGAGGAGTTGTTTGTGTTGAAGACGCAATTGACATAGTTGGAGAAAGACGGTTTCATCCGTGCAAGAACTTCCCCTTGGGGTGCCCCAGCTCCGTTTGTGAAGAAGAAAGATGGGACTAGCCGCTTGGTCCAGGACTATAGTGGCATCAATACAAACAATTATCCTTTACCCCGCATCAATGACCTGTTTGAACAGTTGCATGGGGCAAAGGTCTTCTCAAAGCTTGTCTTGCGGATGGGTTATCACCACATTCGTGTTCGAGAAGAGGATATCCCAAAGATCGCTTTCAGCACACGTTATGGACTATATGAGTTCACAGTCATGATGTTTGGCTTCTCAAACTCCCCTACAACCTTTTGAGAGCCATGAACTACCTGTTCCAAAAGTGGCTCGATGTCTTTTTAATCGTCTACCTCGACGATATACTTGTGTATTCCAAGTCAGAGGCTGAACATGAGGAACATCTTTGCTTGGTGCCGCAGAAGTTGAGAGAACACCGGTACTATGCCAAATTCTCCAAGTGTGAGTTTTGGCTCGACAAGGTCAACTTTCTTGTCCATGTCATTTTCGCCGAGAGTATCGCAGTCGACCCAGAGCGGGTCCGCACAATTCAAGAATGGGCCCCACCAAAGAATGTCAAGCAGCTAAGAAGTTTTCTCGGCCTCTCCAGCTATTTCACGAGGTTTGTGCAAAATTTCTCCCAGATCGCAAAGCCGATGTCAAAATTGTTGTGCAAAGGAAAACGATACACTTGATCACAGGCTTGTCAGTCCTCCTTCAAGGAGTTGAAGAGGAAGTTGACCACAGCTCCAATTCTCACACCGTCGGATGAGTGACAGCCTTTTCAGGTCTTTTGTGATGCCTCACTGCAGGGGCTAGGTGGAGTTTTGATGCAAGACAAGAACATTGTGGCCTATACCTCACGACAGTTGAAGACGAGTGAGAGGAAGTATCCCACGCATGACTTGGAGCTTGCAGCAGTTTTGCATGCCTTGATCACTTGGAGACACCTCCTCTTAGGGAGGAAGGTGGATGTGTTCACCGACCACAAGAGTCTGAAGTACTTTTTCACTAAGAAAAATCTGAATTTGAGGCAAACAAGGTGGCTTGAAATCATTACTGAGTACACAGTTCATATTCAGTATAGGTCTGGGAAGGCGAATGTCATAGCTGATGCGCTGAGCAGCAAGGGCGATTGCAATAATATCCTGGTGCAGGACATCCACCCTGATCTGTGTGAGTCCTTTAGGAAGCTCAACATTGAGCTAGTTCCAGCAGGGTACCTTGCTATGCTCATGGTAGAGCCCACTATCCATGAGAAGATCCGTAAGGCTAAGTCAGGCAGTCCGATGATTCATAAGATCAAGGAGGGTATTGCGGCCTCAGTGCCCAAGTACGGTTGCTTTTAAGTGCATAATGACGACACCGTGTTTTTCGAGGAGAGAGTTTTTGTTCCCAAGGAGGGAGATCTCAGAGAGATCATCATGAAGGAAGCCGTGATTCCAAGCTATCAATTCACCCTGGTAGTACCAAGATGTACCATGACCTCAAGCAGAGTTTTTGGTGGACTCGTATGAAGCGTGATATTGCCCGCTTCGTGTCTCTGTGTGATGTGTGCAGGAGAGTGAAGGATCAACATGAGAGGCATGCAGGTTTACTCGAACCCCTTGAGGTTCTGAAGTGGAAATGGGATCACATAGAGATGGATTTCATCACAGGCTTCCCTTTGTCGCTGAAGAAGAGCAATTCCATTTTTGTCATCATTGACAATCTCTCAAAAGTTGCGCACTTCTTTTTCCAGTGAAGGAGTCCATTTCAGCAGCTCAGTTGGCGGATTTGTATACCGCTAGAGTTTTGTCTTTTCATGGCATTCCCAAGAAGATCAGCTCCGATAGAGGTAGCCTTTTCACATCCAAGTTGTGGCAGACATTTCAAAAGGACATTGGTACAACATTGTTGTTCAGTACCGCTTATCATCCTCAGACCAGTGGGAAGGTTGAGCGGGTGAATCAAATTCTGGAGGACATGCTTTGAGTGTGTGTCATTTCCTTTGGAATGAAATGGGAGGAATGCTTTCCTTATGCTGAGGTGTTGTATGGTTCGAAGTGCAGGACACCTTTGAACTGGTCCGAGACAGGAGAGAGGCAATTGTTCGGCCCAGATGTGTTCCAAGAGGCAGAAGACAAAGTGGAGATAATCAGAGAGCACCTAAAGGCAGCACAGTCAAGGCAGAAGGCCTATTATGACAAAAGGCACCGAGGTGTAGCTTTCTAGGTTGGCGATTGGGCATACCTAAGAGTGTCTCCATTGAGGGTATATCACTTCTTTGGAATAAAAGGAAAGCTTGCTCCATGATTTGTCGGCCCCTTACGTATCCTTGAAACTAGAGGACCTCTTTCCTTTTGGCTTGAGCTTCTGGAGAGTCTATCGATGGTGCACGACGTGTTCCACGTGTCCCAGCTGAAGCAATGTTTCAAGCAGCCAGGTTAGGACGTTGACTTGGGTGACATCCATTTGAGTGCTGATCTTTCATACTCAGAGCGTCCAGACCATTTTCTTGAGACTTCCAAGCGCAAGACGCGCAACAAGTCCATCAAGTTCATGAAGGTGCAGTGGTCTCATCATTCCGAGTAAGAGGCTACCTGGGAACGTGAAGATCATGTACGTTTCGAGTATCTAGAGATGTTTCATGCTTAGATCTCGGGACGAGATCCTGCGTTGGTAGGGGAGAGTTGTAACACCCAAAAAGTGATTTTGCATTTCACCATGTAATTTTTCCTTTCCCCATGAATCTCAAACTTGTTATTTTGCAAGATGGTGTAATTCCATGTGGTAATCTTGTGTTGGATCCATGGTTGAGGTCCATTCGAATTTGAATTCAAACCCACCTTTCTGGTTAAAGAAGAGCCTTGTGGCATTTTTCCCATGTGCATGTGTGCTCCCCTAAGCTTCAAATCTTGCATAGCCAAATCTCTCTCTCTTCCAAGATTGTCCATGAGTTTGCATTGAATTTTTGCCCTCTGGATATTTGAGTTGTAGTTCAAATCCCATTTGAATTTAATTCAATGCACCACATTTTACTTGCACCAAATTGGTTCAAACCAATTTTGTAAAATCACAAATAACCTCCGGATTCCAAAACCTATTTTATTATGCTTATCTCCTTTTCCTTTTTCTTTGGAAAACTCTAAGAGGGTGACTGTTTTTAATTAATGGAAAAACCCCTGCTTATTTTTTCTCAGCAAAAGCTGAAACTTGGCCCAGCCCAGCTGGCCTGATTCTCCTCACCGCAGCCTCGCCCAGCGAAGGGGTACACACTCGATCCTGGCCGCCCGATTTGATCGACGGCTCGGACATAACGGGGCGAGACGGCCAGCTGCTCCGTCACCTCACTGCGTGGACACCGAGAGAGAGAGAGAGGTCGGCCCCGTCCAATTTCAACCGTCTCAGGCCGTCACATCACTCGTAGCCGCCCTATAAGAATCCCACATCCATAGGGTTTGCTTCCTCCCTCCAATTCCACCTGCCGCCTGCAGGGCCGAGAAGCCCTTCCCATGTTCCTGCCGGTGAGATGGTCGACTTCGCCGCCATCCCTCCATGGCGACGAGCACGCGCTCGTATGCGCGTATCTAGAGCTCATATGCATCCATTGCTGCTCACAGAGCGGAGCGAGACGCCCCGATTTCTCCCCGCGTCGTCACAACGCTTCCACGAGAGTCTTCTTCCTCGGCGACGGCCGACGCGTCTTCTTCCCCTCTGCGCTCGAGCTTGTCGCAAACCACCCGTAGGTGATCTGCGACTCCTCCTCCTTCCTTCCCTCGTTGAGCGCATAGGAGGTTCCTCGTGTAGCCGTAGGTCGCCGACGCGTATGTCGTCGCCGACGTGCCGTTCTCGGCCGCCATGTCCATGGCGTGTTCGGTCCGTGCACGTGCGTCAGCTAGGTCCTCGAAGAGCAAGCGTATGGCCGCCGTGTTGTGTCTAAGGCGCGCCATGCCAACGCGAGGGTCACCTGTGCGTCTGTAAGAAGAGTGGCGCCGTGATTTCTCTGGCAAGAAAAGGGGGCAACTTTTCCCCCTGGGCACTGGATCTGTGCAGGAATGGGGACGTGGATGTCCCAAGTTGCAGAACCACCCCGAGTTGGAGTCACCGGAGCCACGCAATTGACGCCAGCGTCGCCGCCGTTTGCCTTCATCGTCGTCTGTCGGAGTTTCAGACTTGGGCTTCAGAACGGGGTGCATGCAAGGTGAACTTGCCTGTGGCCCCCTTATGATCAGAAACCAAGTCATAGCACAGTGGCAGCCGAGTTGTGCTGTGTGAGAGGGGTAGCACGGATTCGAGTCCCCGCCAGCGCAAGCGCCCCTCTTTTTCTCTTTTTAATAGAGGCTGACAGGCGTGGCCCTTTGGCCAGTGGCTCATGCCACCGTTGGCTAGCTTGGCTCGGCTCAGTAGCATCACACGAAGTAGCAACCAGCAGCTAGGCTGGCCAACAGCTGGGCCAGTTCTAGACGAGACCAACCCAAGGCGATTTCCCCCTCTTTTTTTTCAGTTTTCGGTTTGCTTTTGAATTTTAATCCACATTAAAATCTGATTTCAAGTGCTTGTGCACCTCGCCCCTCTGTGATCATGCATTTCGTGAGTTGGGCAGCAAGGTGAGAGTATGGTGTTGGTACTGTTCATATTGACATATGAACAATGTACCTTTTTGAAGTGGAAAACCTTTTGCAACACCTCACCTATGTGCACCCTTGTCATACCTTTTGCTCCAAAACTTGTTCCTTGATTTTTGCATTCAAGTTATTGTTTCATGTTGACCTTGCTAAGTGGACAACCCCTAACATATTGTTATATGGTAGGACTGTTTTGCTTCTATCTTCTTTCAACCTTGGCCTTATCCGGTGTCAACCTTCGTCGAGACTTTTCCGTCTCTGGATTCGATAGTTTACTTGAACGTTGCAATGTATTCTTCGTTTATCATGTTTGCCATGTCATGTATTCTGTGTCACTTGCACCTAAACTTAAGGTCCTGACCAAGACCCTTAAATTATAAACTGCATATGGAGCATCATTGATATGTCGTCACGATCTTCATCTAAACTTGACTAGCTAGGGTCACACAATGATTTATTAAATCTGAACATACTTGTCCCATGTTTGTGCACCATTGACCCCGAATCTTACTTGTTGTGCTTCTTTCTTTCCTGTTCCTACGTTAGAGCCTGAGTTTGCCGAGGAGACTTACGTGGAGCTTTCCGATACCGAGCTTGAGGACTCTGCTATGTCGGCTCCTTCGACTACCTACTCAGGCAAGGGGGGAAATATATCACTCTTTATAGCTCTTATCTTGCTTGCTTAGCTGTATTTAGAACGATTGCTTAATCCTACCACTATGTATTTGTGCCTTCAAATTAAACCCAAACAGAGAAGACGCCCACATCCTAGCAAACCATGTTTGGCTATGTTACTCGCTCGCTTAACCATTGCTTAGTATGTGTAGGACTTTACCTGCTACTTATACCCATTGCTACCTTGGTGGAATATCATGCTATTATTAGAAGTTGGTTGATATTTATTAATAATGATGTTAACTTATACTTGACGAAGGATGGGAGACCGGGCTGTTCCCTCCAGGTGTTTTGTTCCATTCGAGTCACCTAGGATCTGAGTTCCGGGTATTGTGTTTCTTGACGAGAATGCCTAATCGTGTGTGGGATTCTATGGGGTCCCCTTGTCTTACCTACCTAGCTTCAAACAATTCTAGTGGTGATCAAAGCTGAGTTTACCATTTGAAAACCGTGTGTGTGTCTGGTTAGCGCTCCAGCAGATATAAAAAAACTTGGGCCAGCGTAGACATGGTTTCTCTAGTTGGTCCACCCATGGAAGCTGGGGGGCTGCCCACATTGTTTGGGTTAGTTACCCCGACCTCATCCAGATGGTAGAGGCCAATTCAAAAGCGACCGGCTTTTAAGTTGGATGTGGACTCACCGGGGGCCACCCGGAATTGTGTGATCTTAGTTAGAGGAACTCTGACGTTCTGGAGTTTCAGGCGCCTTCACCCACTAAGCGGAAACCGGGCGTACATGCAAAGCCTATAATGGGAAGTTGGTACACCCCTACAGGGTCAAATCTTTTCGAAAAGACGTATCTGTGGTTATGGACGACTTGAGACCTACTCCTTGTTCATAGAATAACATCAACTTAATCATGATTAAAATTTTCAACATGCGAGTTGCCTTGATTGCTCTTCTTCGGCTGGAGCGACAAAGACGGGACAAGGTTGTGTTATGTTTTGCATAAGTAGGTGAGTAGAGCTTTATTGATGTGATCATCATTGGATTCTTGGTTCTTTCCTTACTCTACTATATCGTTATCGACTAATATATGTTAGTGAGGCTGCAACCTCAACCACTACCCTTTCCTTACCGTGAGAAGTTAGTTATACTGTATTGATATATTCTCAGCCCTTGCTTCTTTCTTTCACGTTATGTACAAAATGATTGGATCATCAGGCTACTACCTCGACCCGAATAACAAAAAGTACTTAGTGGATCCTCAGGCTAGTACCTTGGAGGAGGGCGACGGCGACTTCGAGCAGTAGAGATCTTCAGTTGGGTTATCAGCGATCCTCTGGGTGGGCACCATGTTTATTTTGAGCCACTTTGGACTATTTACTTCTTGTCCATACTCGTACATGCTTGTCTTCTGCTTTAACTGAATGATGTAATGTCGGACCATGTGGTCTCTGCATGATGTAATAATATCTTAGGCACTATATGCCCGGGAACTTATATTATTAGCTTATGTTCATGTTTTGTATACCGGTTATCGAAAATCCTACTGAAAGTGCAATATATCGACCAGAGGGGGGGTGAATGGGAGATTTTCAATTTTACTACCAGATTTTGCTTTTCTTCAGGACTGAAGCAATCATGAGGCTGAAGAAGTAACCAAAATCATGAAGACATAAAACTTCACAGAATGTAATCATTAGGGAAGCTCATCATAACGCAACAGAGATAAATCAATTCAGAAAAGCAGAAGTGCTTCAGATGCATAGTATGAAGACAAAGAGAAGAGGGAGAGCTGAAGCATAAGAAGTCAACATAGAAAATACTGAAGCTTAAGAGGTTGAAGAGATAGCTCCAGAGATTGAAGACATTGGTTTGGTAGACCAGTTCAAGTTGATGTGACAACTCTACGTCAGGTTGGAGAGGCTGAGATTCAACTCAGAAGACATAGTCTTCACCTTGTTCTCCTTGAACTAGAGTCCTCAGACTCCGTCCAATAACTCAGGTGAGTCTTCAAGGTAGACTCCCGAAACCTTCACAGACTCAGTCACTACGGGAAGTCATAATTGCATCTTGACTTCCTCAGACTGAAGACTTCTACACCGGCTGGAAGATCACAGTCTTCAAGAGTAAAAAGCTTCGGATCACTCGAGCCGACTTCCTCAGAAATGCTCAACTACTCAGGCTGGTGGTTTTCCTCACATAGGTTCTTCAGTTTCCTCAGAGGTGGGTTGCTCTCAAATGACAAGTGTCAATTTTTCTCTCGGAGCAGCCAACCCACAAATGGGGCTGGGGGTGGCTATTTATAGCCGCGGAGCAACCCAAGGTGAAAGGACATAAATGCCCATTCATGAAATTACTCTCATGCCCTCGAAAATGACCGTTGCTAGACAAGTTCTAGCCTCTCACCATGCAACACGTGGCCCGGTCAAAGTATTCTCTCTCCTCATGATTTTCAGAAGATTCGCACTGGCGATCTCCAGACTCCTCAACCGAAGTTAGTTACCTCAGTGTCATGAAGAACAACGTCTCAGACACCCGAGGACTGAACTTCTACTGCAGGAGATTTCCTCAGGGTTTTTCTTCAGGATTTCTAATTGAGCACTTCCTCAGAAATACAGAACTCATTTTCCTCAACCCCTCCAACAGTGCGGTGATTTCTTACGACTCAAGAAGTATAAAAAGTCTTAGCGAAGACTACGCTTCAACTTCGTCTTCAGCGCGAACGTCCTCAGAATCGTCCTTAGCTTCAGCTTCAACCGAACGCTTCAGGATCCTGATTCCGCAGGATTTCTCGCAACTTCATTCTTCAGGAAACGCACCGATTTCTCCAATGTTCCTCCACATTTTGTGGGGTCGACATTGGTGGTTAAACACCTCATCAGGGACTGTTCTCCTGTGTATACTCACAAACACATCAGTCCCTTAACAGTTTTGTCATCAAACTCCAAAACCTCAAGGGGAGGGCACTTGATGCACTTACAATCTCCCCCTTTTTGGTGATTTGATGACAATCAGGTTAAGCTTCAACGGGGATAAATTTATGAGTTTGAAGAATAAACAACTTTGAAGAACATTTGTATCATTAAGCTGGATATAATGAAGCTCCCCCTGAGGATATGCATATGAGTTGAAGAATTTTTAATATCTAAAGCATTTTGAGGTATATGAGGAGCTCCCCCTATATCTAGGCATTTTTGAAACAGTGCATGTTATGAAGTGTTTGAGGAATTTAAACAACGCACTGAGGGAGGTGTTTGCAGAGACAATCACATGCATATATGATAAACTTGAGGAAATAGCATGAGGTATCTGAGGAATAGTATCAGGAAAACACCAAAATAACAGTTTACAACTCGTTACAAAAAAAATCTGAAGAACGAGAGTTGTAACTGAAGAACCCCATAACTAAAACCCGCTTGAAGACTAACAGATTTCTCCCCCTTTGTCATAAAATGAACAAAAAGGGAAAAACTGAAGCTAACGCCCCTTTGAAGATGCTTCAAGGCTGAGGTGAGTCACGCCTGAGGCAATCCGTTGCAGTGTGAGGGCAGGCAGCTGTGTCTTCAGCTTCTTCAGCAGCCATTTCCTGGTTTGAAGAATAAGAATCCATGGCCGGAGGAGGAGTTGTGCAGCGTCTGAATTGCCTCGGGGGTCTGATTGCAGGAATCAGAGGCTTTTGAAGCTCCCATTTTGCAAGGTCTTCACGGGTGATTACTTCTCTCATCAAGTCATCGAGATGTTGATATGTATGATGAGCATACTGATGCACTTACTTCACTTAAGAATGCGTCTGAGCCATGTAGCTGAGGATTTCGGTAAACTGACGCTTCACCCAATCATGATTTCGGTCAACCTTCTGATGAAGACTAATCAGAAGCTCTCGGTCTGTCGTCACTCGAGCCTGAGTCGTGTCGTCGGTAGAGGCATGAGTTCTTGTTTCATCAGTAGTGCGAGACTGAGGATGACGAATGTTTCCACCAAGGGAATTCGTCGGGAGAACTTCTTCATAGAATATGCCTTTGCCCTTATCATTTGAAGCAATCGTATGCTGAAGCTCTTCGACAGGCGGCAGATATGTCCGATGATTCGGGTGATCAGGTTGGAAATCAATACCAGTCGTGGCTCGGATGAGCTTCATGATCCATGGCACATATGGCTTCAGGATATGAGGATTCTGTGCTGCATCCACCAGAGTTCTGAAGAAGAAGTCAGGAACGTTGATTGGCCCAGACATGCAGAGGTTGTGGAGTATGTTCTTCATGATGCCAATTACCTCTTCAGCAGAGGATTCATATCCTTTAATGGGGCAGAAAGTCTTCGCCAGAATCCGATACAGTGTACTTGGCAGATACAGAAGCTCAGAGACGGGAAACTTTGTGCGAGCTGGGGCTTCAGGTGCCTGAGGCTTCATAATCATGTTCATCAGGTCATCTCGAAGAATTTGAGACCCATACGAGCAAGCAGTTGGGGAAGTGCACTGAGGCAACTCAAGAATGGCAATTGCTTCAGGAACAATGATGGTGTAGTGATGATGCTCAGTCATCCACTCGAGGACCCAGGTGTTGATATCCAGAGGATCTCCTGAAACATACAAAGTTGCGTAAAACTAGAGCACAAGCTCTTCATTCTAGTGAATGCATTTGGAGCAGAACTGAAGCAGCTTGGCATGATGCAGATCCTGAAGCACATTGTTGAAGCAGGGAAGGGCTTCCATATCCATTAGAGGAATATGCTTGTGAGGGAACAATTTGTTTTGCTTATAGAGAACTGAAGCATAATAGTTCTTCTGAGTGGCAGTCCAGAACCTCAGCAGCTTTCGAGGTGGAGCAGAATGATAAGGATTTTGAATCCCCTCTTGGAAGAAACTCATGTCATTGAAGAAATCAGTAGCATCGAAGCTTGGGGTATCATCAGCTTCAATGTCACGGAAGAATGGTTGCTTCTGCTTCGGACACAAGGACCAAGCTTGAACTGGGCCTTGAGGTGGTGGAGGCGCTTGAGGCACTTCAATCTGAAGAGAGGCTTGAGGCTGAGGCGGAGGTGTTGAGGCTTCAGGCACAAATGTGTTGAGGTCCTTGGGAAGACGAGGTGATGTTGCCTGTTTGTCTTCAGAGCCATCCTTTGAGGCTTCAGCATGAGCATTTGTACTGTTTTCTGCATCAGGAGGAGCATTTGTGCTGTGCTCGGCTTCAGCTTCAGTTTCAGCGGCGGGGGGATCTGGCTTAGGATCAGCAGTGGTAGTTGCAGCAGCATCAGTATCAGTAGTAGTGGTTGCTGCAGCATCAGTATCAGTAGCAGTATTTGTGGGAGCACTTGTGGCTTCTGGGTCATCAGCATCAGACGCTGAGGACGATGCACCAACTGATTCTTCAGACTGCAGAGAAGTATCAGGAAGTACCTCGGTCACGGTGGGGGAGTGAGGCTCAGGTGAGAAGATAGTATGGGTGGGCGAGTTGGTCAGCCCATAATCCTCATCATGGACGCGAGGAGTTCCATGATCCATAATGTCGTCGTCCATGTCCTCAACTTCAGTGATAGTCGGTGGCGGTGGGGACGGAGGAGTTGGAACAATGGGTGTTGCAGCAGGGGGTGGAGTGAAGACGATTAAGCTGCACTGTGGATTTGGAGGTGGAGTTGTGGCATCAGTAATGAGACCGGTGGTATCAGCGGCCTTTGATGCCGGAGGAGCCGAGGAAAGTGGTGTAGCATCAATGGGGTCCTTAACAGTAGGCTTCTTCGCAGCAGGTGGAGTTGAGGGTTGGGCTTCAGGCAGGCGCTTGAGGCTTTTGGCAGAGGCAGCAGGGGGTACTGAGGAAGCAGGCTGTCGAAGCTTCATCAACTTTGTCATCTGCTGAGACATCCGTTCCTTGGATTTGCCTATATAAGCACGGTTGGCAGCGCACTCAGTGTTGAGGCGTTGAACTTCACATTGATGCTCTATAAACTCCTGAGGAGTAACATCAGTGATAGGTTTCTTTTTGAAGTCACTGAGGACTTTCTTCAGTTTGGCCTTCAACTGTTTCTGAAGATCACGTTGATGAATCTCATTGATGAGTAACTGTTGAACATAGAACTTGATGTCTTTAGGAATGTCCAAATCATCAAGAGGAGTGTCAGGCTTGACAGACCAAATTTCGATGTACTCCAAGATCTTCTTGGGATCAAGGAGAAGCGGGATTTCTGAACCCGTTGCTTCAACTTTGCGTCTGGCCGCAGTACGCAGATATTCAATCTTATCAGCTTCAGTGGCGACGAAGTCGGCCAAATCCTCAAATTCATCTTCATCATCAGAGGTTTGAGGAGTATGATGAATGGCGCCTCGCATAGCAGTTTTCTTTGGTGAGGGGCGTGGGCCGCGTTGAAGAACAGTTTTCGTCTTTAGCTGAGACTGAGGTATTGTGGTTGAGGCCTCAGGAGCATTGCCAGATTCATCAGTGCGAATCCTTGATCAGGGGGCAGCACCATCCGTGCGTTGACAAGAGGAACCGACACCTTGAGGCTTAGCTGAGGACTGCATGGAGGGCTTGATGCCAGCAGCCTTTTTGCGGTGCTGAGGCTGAGGTTGTGGCCTGGGTTGAGTCTGAGTTTGAGGCGGAATCTGTAGTGATGCAGACATGTCACGGACCAGATCCTTGACACGGCTGCGACTTCGCTTAAGGTATTGCTCATATGCCTCAGGAAAGTCATCAGGAGTGTGCATTGTTGTGGGATCAGGAATGACGCCTGGTGCAGGTGGAGGTCGAGCCTTGATACCCAATGTCTTCAGTGGCGGATTGACAGCAAACATTTCCTCATGTTGAGGATTAAGCCATTGATATGCCACCCAACGCTTGGCCCATTCTCTTGTGATCTTCTGGACCCTTTTCTTACGATCATCAGCAGTTTCACGTTCGGGAGTCTTCAGCTTCTCATAGAGCTCAGGAGGTAGGTCTCTAGCAGGATCAGTGAGCTTACGCCGAGGAGCCATTTTCTTCAGTGGTGGAGACTGAGGAATGGTTCGTTCAAGCTGAGCTGCAAATGAAGTGATACTATGAGAACCATACGATTCCTCAGCAGACATGTACCTGTGATAGAGTTAAGTTGCGAGGGAAGTGGGGTACGGTTATATGCGTTCATGAGGAATAGGCTGAGGAAAGCAAATGAATAAGGCATAGGAATAGGTCTCAGAAATCTAGCAGTACATATGAGGATTAAATGGCTTGAGGACACAACAGTACTGAGGAATAAGCCACTAAGGAATAAGCCACTGAGGAATAGGCATACCAGAACTGAGGCGAATGTTGAGGAACCACGAGTCTTCGTCCCCGGTGACGGCGAACTCCGGCGACGTTAGCACGAGAGCTTGAGGAGCTCAAGGGCGGCGCGAGACTGAGAGAAGAGGTGGGGGGAAATGACCGGGGGGGTATAGAGCTATTTATAGAGGGGTGAAAGCTGAGGGGTTGCGAAATTTGTGGACCAGATTGCCCCTGATTGTTGGGATCCTCAGTGGATATCCTAATGGTGGATAAGCACGACGTGCGGTAAAATAACAACAAATTGAAGACAGTTGTAACTGTGAATCCTTGATTTTAGGAACTTGAGGACAAGGGTTGAGGATGAAGACATTTGTTCTCAGGCTGATGATGAAGACTAATGGTCTCAACCTGAGGAATACATGTTTTCCGGATGAACGCATATGAGATAGACAGATTAGATAAGTGAGCACAGAGAGATGGGTCCGATCACGTTCACCTAGATGAATAAGCAAAAGTTGAAAAACAATAACTATAGGTGAAAGTTGTTGAGGAAAAACGCGGTAATCATCAGTAATGAAGACTTCAAATCATGAGGAAGTTGAGGAACAACAAATTCTGAGGTGTTTGGGTGGTGGCGCTACCCACCTTATAGGGAATGAGACACTTGATACCATACAATTGTCGTATGGATCTTGAGTCAATTCCACGTTAATTTCTTCACACTTAGCAAGGTAGTTCCTCATGATTTGAGGAGTACGACGCATTGTGTGTTGTACATCACGATTCTTCAATATTGTTTAAGCGCTAGGATGTGTGTCCATTCACTGGACGTTTGAGGAATCTAAGATATTGAGCTCACACCTCAGAGTGCTAAATCGCTTCTCATCCAAAGACTTAGTGAATATATCAGCAAGTTGGTCTTCAGTCTTCACATGGCTGATGACGATATCTTCCATCAATACATGATCCCAAAGAAAGTGATACCAAATTTCAATATGCTTCGTCCTCGAGTGCTATACTGGATTCTGAGAGATCTTGATGGCGCTCTCATTGTCACATAGTAGTGGTACTTTATTCAGGTTGATGTCGTAGTCCTTCAGAGTTTGCTTCATCCAAAGAAGTTGTGAGCAGCTAGCACCAGCAGCAATGTATTCAGCTTCAACAGTGGAGAGGGAGACGCAGTTCTGCTTCTTCGATGACCAGCACACTAGAGAACGTCCGAGGAAATGACATGTTCCTTAGGTAGACTTCCGATCCACTCGATCTCCAGCATAATCTGAGTCTGAGTATTCGACGAGATCCAGCTGTGTGCCTTTTGGATACCATAAGCCTAGCAACGGGGTGTGAGCTAAATATCGAAGAATTCGTTTCACCGCTTGGTGATGCGATTCCTTAGGTGCCGCTTGGAATCGGGCCCACATGCAAACGCTCAACATTATATCAGGCCTAGATGCACATAGATATAGCAGAGAACCTATCATGGAGCGCTATACCATTTGATCGTAGTCCTTGCCATTTTCATTAGGGCCAAGTTGTCCTTTGTGGGCATCGGTGTCTTGATGCCCTTGCAGTCTTGCATCCCGAATTTCCTCAGGCACTCCTTGAGGTACTTCTCCTGAGAGATGAAGATGACGTTGCGTTGTTGACGAATTTGGAGCCCTAAGAAGAACTTCAGTTCGCCCATCATGGACATCTGATACTGTTCACTCATCAGGAATGCAAATTCTTCACTGTATTTCTTGTTAGTGCATCCAAATATTATGTCATCAACATAAATTTGACATATGAATAATGCATCATCATATCGTTTTGTGAAAAGAGTTGGATCGAGGGAACCAGATTTGAAGCCCTTGCTGATGAGGAAGTCCCTTAGTGTGTCATACCAAGCCCGAGGGGCTTGCTTCAGTCCATAGAGAGCTTTCTTCAATCTGTACACCATATCAGGTTTCTTTGCGTCTTCAAAACCTGGAGGTTGAGCAACATATACTTCTTCCTCGATATTACCATTGAGGAAAGCACTTTTCACATCCATTTGATATAACTTGATATTATGATGGTTAGCGAATGCAAGCATAATACGAATGGACTCAAGTCTAGCAACAGGAGCGAAGGTTTCACCAAAGTCGATCCCCTCGACTTGTGTATATCCTTGAGCTACTAGACGAGCTTTGTTTCTGATGACTTGTCCATCTTCATCGAGTTTGTTGCGGTAGATCCACTTCGTGCCGATGACATTCTGAATTCGAGGATCAGGACGTTTGACTAATTCCCAAACATCATTCAGTTTGAACTGAAGAAGTTCGTCTTGCATAGCCTGAATCCATTCCGCTTCTTGGAATGCTTCGGTGACTTTGGTGGGCTCTGAAATTGATACAAACGAGAAATGCCCACAAAAGTTAGCTATACGATTAGCTCTTGCACGAGTAATAGGACCTGGTAGGTTGACGTCAGCGAGGATTCTGTCCACTTGAACTTCATTTGCCACACGAGAAAGTCGAGGGGGATGATCTTGAGGCGCATCTTCGTCACTGTCGTCAGATTCATTTGCATCTGCTTCAGGTGCTTCAGGAGCTTCAGGGGTATCAGGAGCCTCAGGATCAGGATCGTCATCAGGATTATTTGCATCAGGATTTGGATGTTCTTCAGGAGCAGGAGGTATGTGGATTTCTTCAGGATGATCCACAGGAATGATATCACCAGCACCCATCTTCTTGATCTGTTCTTCACGTGGTGCTTCATCTAAATCATGTGGCAGGTGCTCTCTTTGGGAGCCATCAGATTCATCAAGTCGCACGTCTACAGTCTCAACAATTTTATAATGACTAATATTGACGACTCTGTAGGTGTGCGAGTTGATACCATAACCAAGCATGAAACCCTCACATGCTTTGGGTGAAAATTTGGACTGGTGATGAGGATCACGAATCCAGCAAGGTGCACCGAATACCTTGAAGTAACTGACATTGGGTTTCTTACCGACCATTGACTCGTATGATGTTTTATTGAAGAACTTGTGAAGATACACTCGATTGATGATGTGGCATGCAGTGTTGATTGCTTCAGACCACCACTTGAGTGGAGTATTGTACTCAGCCAGCATCGTGCGAGCCATCTCGATGAGGGTTCGGTTCTTCCTCTCAACAACTCCATTTTGCTGAGGAGTGTAAGGCGCAGAGAATTCATGAGTGATTCCCGAGTCATCGAGGAATTCTTCCACACCGAAGTTCTTGAACTCAGTGCCGTTGTCGCTTTGAATGTGCTTGATCTTCAGGTTGTAGTTGTTCTTGACTCGCAGGGCGAAGCGCTTGAGGATTGCTGGGGTTTCTGACTTATAGAGAAGAAAATGCACCCAAGTGTATCGTGAGAAGTCATCAACAATAACAAGACCATACATATTACCTCCAAAGCTTGAATACTTTGGAGGACCGAATAGATCCATGTGAAGCAATTCCAGAGGTCTTGTAGTAGTCATGATGGTCTTGGCAGGATGCTTGGCCTTGGTCAACTTTCCAGCTTCCCAAGCACCACATAGCCGGTCCTTCGTGAATCTGATTTCCTCAATTCCGAGGACATGTTTCTTCAGTACCAGCTTCTAGAGATTCCTCATTCCAGTGTGGCCGAATCTTCGATGCCATAGCCAGCATTCTGAAGCTCGAGCCATGAGGCATGTAGCAACCTGAGGACCTTCAGAGAAATCTACAATATATAGATCACCTTTCCTAACTCCACTGAAGACAATGGAGTTATCGCTAACCATATAGACAATACAACCATATTTTCCGAAGACAACAACGAGATCAAGATCACAGAGCATAGATACAGACATCAAGTTGTATCCAAGTGATTCAACAAGCATAACTTTATCAATGTGTTGGTCTCGAGAGATAGCCACTCTGCCGAGACCCAATACCTTACTTTTACCTTTATCAGCGAAGGTGATGGTTTTCTTTGAAAAAGGACTCAGTGATGATTCCATAAGAAGGCTTCTGTCACCAGTCATGTGATTTGTACATCCACTGTCCATCACCCATTCAGTCTTTCCCTGCAAAGGAATTAGTATCTCATACAGCAAGTTATGAGCCAGTCTCAGTTTGAGGATTTTATGGTTCCTCAGAATTAATTCCTCAGGATGTTCCTCAGGATTGATTCTATGAAACCAAACAATATAAATATCCTTCAACTGACTCAAATGATGTTGTCCTGGGCATATGATCTACAGAATTTGTAATTGCCTCAGGACATGTCCCTGTAAGGATGATTAGTTCTTAACCACCCACATCTTAATGGGTGGTCTTGAGGCACATGATGACTGATGAGGGTGATGAGACCTAATGGGGTGTGAGATGGTAGCATCAGGATAAGAAAATGAATAAGCATTCTTATGAGGAGCTTCCCTGTGAACAAAATGGTTAGCAGATACATGATTATAATCATTTCCTTTTGAGGTATCGTCCTCAGATGATATCTTCAGCTCATTTGCATCTGCATTCACAGGAAGGTTAGTGATGAGGTCCTTCTGAACCCAGATCTGCTTGACTGGAGGAACGTTCCTGCAGTTAGTTCCGATGTATCTGGCAAATACCTCACCATTAACATTCTGAAACAGTTTATAGTTTTAGTCAAAAGCCTCAATCATCACATCAGAAGAAACAGCATCATAACCACATAAAGTATAGGGATCAGGAGGAGGCATCTTTGCCCGAACCCAAGTGGTCTCTCGGTATTGTTCAGGTTTCCAGTAAGACCCATCAGGGTTGAGTTTCCGAGTGAATGTGACACCTTCTTTCCTCGGGTTCCTGTTGAGGATCTGTTTCTTGAGGATGTCACAAAGGGTCTGAGGTCCTTTCAGGCACTTGAACATGCCGGTTTCCAGTAGACTCTTCAACCTAGCATTTTCTTCAGCAATGTCTATCGTATCCTTAGATAAGGGGTTAGATACCACAGAAGCAATAGAAATAACAGAGTCTGAAGACATTGAGGAACTAGGCACATAGATGATACGATCATGTTTAATGCATTTTAAACAGGGAGGGTTAAATCCTTCTTGTGGCATGATGATCTGTTGGGAGAGGAGTGAATCATTTTCTTTCCTCAGTTCGTCATGAGACATCCTTACGCGTTCAAGTTCTTGTTTCCTCATGAGGAACTCATGAGCCAGCTTTTCATGATCGGTCAGGAGTGCCTCATGACGATTGAACAAGTCATCAAACTTTGACTGAAGAATTTTTGATTCATCAGTCAACTTTTGAGTCTTCGTCATTTCCTCAACCAACATATCATCACTCCTGTTTAGTGAGATCTGAATCTTTTCAAGTGCACGTTGTTGCTTAGATGCAAGTTTAGCAAGTTTAGCATAGTTTTCATCAGGTTCTTCATCAAAGGGGTCATCTGATGATGAGTAAGAAGATACCTTGGAGGACTTGGACATGAAGCAGAAGGAAGGGGTTGTGTCTTCAGCTTCATCATCAACATGTGATAGACCAGATTCTTAAGTGCCGAAGATTGACTTTGAGACAAGCGTCGTGGCTAGAGCCAGAACGGCCACACCCTCAGATTCTTCAGATCCTTCTTCCTCAGCATCAGGGTTGGAACCAGATTCTTCCGAGTCCAATTCTTTTCCGAGATATGCGCGAGCCTTACGGGAACTGCTGTTCCTGTATCCAGCAGACTTTGAGGATCTTGAGTATTTCTTCTTAGTCTTTTCATCAGAACTGTCATCTTTCTCTTTCTTCTTCTTCTTCAGTCTAGCTTCCTTTTCCCAAAGAGGACACTCAGCGATGTAATGCCCAGGTTTCTTGCACTTGTGGCAGACTCTCTTTCTTGCTTCGACAGAGTCATCATCTTTGCTTTTTCTTGAGGACGATCTTGAGGAATTTCCGAAGCGATTCTTCTTCGTGAATCTTTGGAACTTTCTGGTGAGGAGAGCATGTTCACGGCTGAGAGTTTCAGGATCATCAGTATCAGCCTCAGAATCTTCATCAGAGGATACTCTTCGTGCTCTAGCTTTTAGCGCGCGGACCTTAGGCGTGGAGCTGTATAAATCTCGTTTTTCAGAGAGCTTCAGTTCATGAGCATTGAGGCGCTCGAGAATGTCCGCTGGATCCAGAGTCTTGAAGTCAGGCCTTTCTTGAATCATCAGCGATAGGAACTCGAATGAGTCATCCAGTGACCTTAGTAGTTTCTTGACAACTTCATGATCTGTGATATCAGCGGCACCCAGTGCTTGAAGTTCATTGGATATGTCAGTGAGTCTGTCAAAGGTTTGTTGCACGTGCTCATTGTCCAGCCTCTTGAACCTGTTGAAGAGACTGCGGAGTGTATCAACCCGTGAGTCTCGTTGAGCAGAGACTCCTTCATTGAATTTAGACAGTCTTGTTCATATCTTCTTTGCAGTATCTAGTGGTTGAACTGAGCCTTGTTGAGATGACCACCAATGATGCTTCGAGCTTTTGTATCAAGCTGCCAGTTCTTCTTGAAAACTTCAGGAGCAGTCATCAGATTTGCTTCAGGAATGCCTTGATCAACAATATCCCATAGATCCTTGTCAATGGCTTCAAGATGCATCCTCATCTTGTTCTTCCAGTATGGATAGTCTGTCCCGTCGAAGATGGGGCAGTTTGAGGCAACGCTCATTGTACCTGAGGTCGACATAACTAAAACTCCAGGTGGTTAAACCGAATCACACAGAACAAGGGAGTACCTTGCTCTAATACCAATTGAAAGTGCAATATATCGACCAGACGGGGGTGAATGGGAGATTTTCAATTTTACTACCAGATTTTGCTTTTCTTCAGGACTGAAGCAATCATGAGGCTGAAGAAGTAACCAAAATCATGAAGAAATAAAACTTCACAGAATGTAATCATTAGGGCAGCTCATCATAACGCAACAGAGATAAATCAATTCAGATAAGCAGAAGTGCTTTAGATGCATAGTATGAAGACAAAGAGTAGAGGGAGAGCTGAAGCATAAGAAGTCAACATAGAAAATACTGAAGCTTAAGAGGTTGAAGAGATAGCACCAGAGATTGAAGACATTGGTTTGGTAGACCAGTTCAAGTTGTTGTGACAACTCTACGTCTGGTTGGAGAGGTTGAGATTCAACTCAGAAGACATAGTCTTCACCTTGTTCTCCTTGAACTAGAGTCCTCAGACTCCGTCCAATAACTCAGGTGAGTCTTCAAGGTAGACTCCCAAAACCTTCACAGACTCAGTCACTCCGGGAAGTCACAATTGCATCTTGACTTCCTCAGACTGAACACTTCTACACCGGCTGGAAGATCATAGTCTTCAAGAGTAAAAAGCTTCGGATCACTCGAACCGACTTCCTCAGAAATGCTCAACTACTCAGGCTGGTGGTTTTCCTCACATAGGTTCTTCAGTTTCCTCAGAGGTGGGTTGCTCTCAAATGACAAATGTCAGTTTTTCTCTCGGAGCAACCAACCCACAAATGGGGCTGGGGGTGGCTATTTATAGCCGCGGAGCAACCCGAGGTGAAATGACATAAATTCCCATGCATGCAATTACTCTCATGCCCTCGGAAATGACCGTTGCTAGACAAGTTCTAGCCTCTCACCACGCAACACGTGGCACGGTCAAAGTATTCTCTCTCCTCATGATTTTCAGAAGAGTCGCACTAGCGATCTCCAGACACCTCAACCGAAGTTAGTTACCTCAGTGTCCTAAAGAACAACGTCTCAGACACCCGAGGACTGAACTTCTACTACAGGAGATTTCCTCAGGGTTTTTCTTCAGGATTTCTAATTGAGCACTTTCTCAGAAATACAAAACTCATTTTCCTCAACCCCTCCAACAGTGCGGTGATTTCCTATGACTCAAGAAGTATAAAAAGTCTTAGCGAAGACTACGCGTCAACTTCGTCTTCAGCGCGAACGTCCTCAGGATCATCCTCAGCTTCAGCTTCAACCGAACGCTTCAGGATCCTGATTCCTCAGGATTTCGCGCAAGTTCATTCTTCAGGAAACGCACCGATTTCTCCAAATTTCCTCAACATTTTGGGGGGTCGACATTGGTGGTTAAACGCCTCATCAGGGACTGTTCTCCTGTGTATACTCACAAACATATCAGTCCCTTAACCGTTTTGTCATCCAACTCCAAAACCTCAAGGGGAGGTCACTTGATGAACTTACACCTACAGCGGACGGTTGCCTTGTCCGTGCGTGGATGGCTAGTTATGCGCTTCCATCTTTGAAATAGGCGCAAAAGCGCTAAATTGGAGATGGTACCGCATTGCGGGCCTTACAACAATGGACGCACCAGCGGTAGTGCTTACTCCTTGCGTGGTAGTGTTGGTATACGCTTGTTCGCGGGTGCTAGCGAAAAGGCGTCCGCCAACAATAGGCTTTCTCATACTAGTGGAGGCCCCGAATGACGGGCCACATGGTTTCTCTCCAACAGGGACCATTGTGGTGGTGGTGGCTCTCCCCCGGGTTGTGTGGGCAACGTTTGGTGGATCAGTGGGTAGCCTAGATGTGCCTCTCCAGAGGTAGGGTACTGATCCTGATTTTTATTCTGGACCTTCCTAACTTTCCTCCAGGAAACATCAGTGACAGCGTGAGTGCCAAGTGAAAGCTTCGTGCCACGGCACCGGAGGGAGCGACGCCTGTGGGTGCCGTGATCTTCTTGAAGACAACGTCGAGGTCCCTCTCTCCGTGTCAAGGCTCCGGGTGGAGACCTTGGTCCAGCTGGACTCGGTAGAGGCGACGCTCTGCGCCATCCTCCCTCTTGAGGGCGTTGTCGTGGAGCCTAGGTGCATTAAGTTGTAGCATGGGGTTGTGTTTAGTTCCTACGTGTGCCGAGTATCCGAGGATCAACTTTGTAAGAGGGTTACCTCACCATCTTGTATCGTTAGGCCGTGTACCTTGTCGATGACCCACAAGTGTAGGGGATCTATCGTAGCCTTTTCAATAATTAAGAGTATCGAACCCAACGAGGAGCAGAAGGTATTGACAAGAGATCTTGAGAATGGAATAACTCTAAGTACTGAACGGTAACTTTTTATGGGTTTTTTGGTATAAGCAACAAGGAGATAAAAGCAAATAAATTAAATTGTGCTAAGGTGCAGCAAGGGCCCAATCCTTTTGTGCAAAGGATAATCAGAAGGATCAAACTTATAAAGGCTAAAACGTTCTTGAGGATGCACGGGAGAGATAGTCATGTGCTTTCGCCATATTCCGTCTAGTACTATGTTTTGTGTTGATAAGTGTTGTGTGGGTGAAACTATGCTAGTGCACTTTCTAGAATAAGATAAGTACAATCTTATGATTTTGCAAGCATCTACAAGTACAAGAGAGAAATTAAGGCAAATCCTAACCATACCAATAAACTTTAGGATCTAACACTCCCTCGTGCAAAAGTCTGTGAACTGCGGTTCAGGTTTATATCACTCTGGCAACCCACCATAAGCATACTTTATACAAAATGTATTCGCCTAGGTCCTTAAAAAGGAGAAGTGTTATGTAGTCGACATTCACACAACACCACTAGAAGAATAACACCACAACTTGAAAATCAAAAAACACATATTACTTCAACATCATATGACTACTAACAACTAGACTTCGCCCATGTCCTCAAGAACTAAAAGAACTACTCACAAGGCATAAAAGAGATCGTGATCAGAGGTGATAAATATATGATAAACAATCTGGTCATAACAATACTTCTCCAACAAAACTCAATATCATTCACCAGAAAAGAGCAATCAACACCGGTAGAGTAGAGGGGATGGGTAGTGCAAGTTACAACTTGGATTGCAATGGTGAGATGAGATGGGATGAAGACGGAGATAGTGCTGGTAATGGGGATGATGATCTCGATGATGCCATTGATGTTGGTGATGATGATGAGGAAGATCTCCACCTCCTGGAGGAGTTCTCCCTGGAAGAATCTGCTCGCCGGAAAGGTCTTTTCTTATCTGTAGGTTTCTGCCACGGAGCGGCGGCAGAAATCTGGAAACTCTCTCTGTTCTGGAATTTTTAGGTCATGGGAAATATATAGGCCAAAGGGGGGCACCGGGAGTGGGTCCCACCCCCCAGGCGGCCTGGTGGCGCGGCCAAGGGGGCCACCAGGGCGCTTCGAGCCCTGGTGGCCCCCATCCGGGTGCCCTTCGGCCAGTATTCGTTATATCTTCTGAAACTCCTTCCCCTTGATTTTCATGACATTATGAGATGTCCTGATATGGCCACTCTACATGCACTTTTCCCCGCTGATTCCTGCGTCTGCTGTTTCGGCACCGGAAAGTTGCAAACTGTGTAAAACAAGCCAAGACACTATAAGAACATCGCCATAATATGAAATATATCAATGAATAGAGGTAATTTATGATGTAAAATTGTGATTCATTTTGGACGTATCAAATCCCCCAAGTGCTTGATGTGTGAGGTGATGATAGTGATTTCTCGCCCTTCGTTGGTAAACCCCAAGAGGAAGGTGTGATGTAGCACAGCAGAAAATTTCCCTCAGTAAAGATACCAAGGTTTGTCTCCAGTAGGACTCCGGAGATGATAAGTAGGTGTCAGCGGCGCAACTGACGCGGACCTGCACACAGACGCAAATAACTTTGTTCCCAACGAAGTTCAGAGAGGTTGTCAATCTCTCCGGTCTTGTTGTTCACAAAGGATCAAACACAAGGGATAATGATAGCATTTGAAAGTAAAAGTAGAAAAGTAAATGAGTGTGGAAACAGTGACGAGGATATGGACCGGGATACGTGATGTTCACTAGTGATGTCTCTCTCCCAAAAGACGATAAAACTGCTATGCGAGGTGAAAAAATTATAGAAGGGCGATTGACAGGATTATGAACGCACCGCAATGCTAACTATGCTACAAAAGAAAGGAAGAGGCTCAAAAGCATGGACAGAACGCCAAAATAAGTAGACCGAAATCCAACTACATCTACTACTAATCATCCACCTTGAGATATCTATCCAGAACATCTCGCTGGTATTAAGTTGCGAGCCCCACCCAAAGTGTAAACCCAAAGCAACAGACAACTACATTAAAAAGAACTTTCCGTAAAGTAAACAATCCTTGCAACCGCGGTTACAAGCACCGTTGTTTTCCCCCTTGTGGAAACAGCACATCCCCTAGACTCATGTTTCTGTCACTCAAGTGTGTCATCAGGGGGCATGAACCCACAATCGAGCATAATGTTCCCTCTTGGGGTTACTACCTACTACTTGGCCAAAGCAATAAACAGCAACGGAGAACATGCAAGAATTACTTAAGAACAAACATATAAAAGATAAGAACCAAATATATTACTCAATCACAATCTGAACATAATCTCATAATCCATCAGATCCCATCAAACTCAGCATAGCAAGAACAGAAATATAACAAAAGGGCCTCGATCATGTAGGGAAGCTCACGAGGTCTAAACCATGAAGAACAAAGAGGGGAGGATAACATCACATAGCTACTGATCACGGACCCATGGTCCAAAGGAAACTACTCACGATACATCCGGGAAGCATCCATGGTGGAGAGGAGATTCCCGGAGGTCGGCCCTCCCCCTGACAGGGTGCTGAGAAGAGGTCTGCTGGTGCTCCCGTTCTCGGAAGCACGGCGGCGGCGGAACAGAGGCGAGATCGTGAAAAAGGGTTCTTCTTCTGAGGGTTTCTCGTCACGGAGAATATATAGGCAAAGGGGGGCAGCCAGGGGGGCCACCAGGGGTCTAGGCGCCCCCCTAGAGCGGCCAGGCCCTAGGGCGCGCCACCAGGGCGCCTAGGCCCCTGGTGGTGACCCTCTGGCCCCACTCAGGTCCTTCCGGAAGGTTCTTCTGCGCTAATTTTATATCTGATTTTCCCGAATTTTTGGAGCACTTTTTATATGGGGGAAAACTAAAATAGAAAAACAGCAGAAAACAGGAACTGGCACTGTGGTGCACTGAGTTAATAGGTTAGTCCAAATATGATCAAAAGTGTATGAAAGTGTATCTAGATCATAGCAATATCACACAAAACATTCATGGAGCAAGCAGAAATTATAGATACGTCTTGGACGTATCAACATCCCCAAGCTTAATTCCTGCTCGTCCTCGAGTAGGTAAATGATAACAGCATAATTTCTGTGGTGACATGCTAGCAACCATATAAGAACTTTAAAAAGTAAAGCAATCAAGGTTAGAGATTCAATTCAAGTCATAACATGCAAGAGTCTATATTAGCATTGAAACAAGTAACAAAAGAACATTAGGTGCAAGAGCTCTCGCTGTACGTGACTCGAATGTCTCCAATTGGTGTTTGCGTGCAAGAAAGGGGATAGGGAATACGAGAAAAATATTTATTTTTGGAGAACTCAATCTACTAAAGTTTCACACTTGGTATTTTTCTGGAATCTTATCTTGACTCGTCCCCAGACCACTAGCCAGGTACAAGTCAATTTGATCCACTCCTTTTTCAATATTTTGAGCACTCATGCAATGGATGAGCGTAAGAACGAGAGTTGATACTTAGGATGGCAAAGAGAGAAGTACGGAGGAGGAGAAGGAAGACAAAAAAGGATGAGAACGGCTCACATCAATGAGGACAATCATAGGCAAGAGATGTCAAATGATAGATATGATGTGAGGAGTAGGGATTGCCATGCAACGAATGCACATATGAGCTAGGAAGCTCTCCAATGAAACTATTGGGGGTGCATCTAACTTGCTCGCTCATGAAGACCTAGAGCTCGTTTGAGGAGGCTCATCCTTGGAATATGCAAGCCAAGTTCTATAGTGTGAAGGTCCCCACATAGCTATATGCATAATGATCATCTCTATGGTTTACAAGGATATAGAGGGAGTACTAGTGTGGATCTCTCAAACGGATAGTAGTGTTGCCCCTTTCTCTATTTTTATTATTTTTTCTTTTTTCTATTTTTTTATTTTTTTGTGGCCTCAATGGATCTTTCTATTCAACTCTCATTTGTCCTCTTTGGGATCTTTTATTGTGTCCACTTTGGGATCTTTTCCCCACTTAAGTGCAACACTCTATTTTACAAGAAGGTATAGGAAATCTTCACACTTTACAAGGTACTCAAAATCATAAATAAGATATATCTATCATGATGTATGCAATGTATGTCGCTGCCAGTGTAGCAGGAACATGTATGACATGAAGATCAAGTCATGAAGAGGTGGATGTTGCATGGCAATATATCTCGGAATGGCTATGGAAATGCCTTGATAGGTAGGTATGGTGGCTGTTTTGAGGAAAGATATAAGGAGGCTTATGATGACAGAGCGTATCATGCCAAGGGTTTGGATGTACCGGCGAAGGTGGACGCCAACTCTCGGAGTGAGAAGAAGGCAATGCACGGCATGGGAGAGGCTAGAAAAATATGGGAAGGTGGAAGTGTCAACTTTCAATACTTACATTACTCCGAAGAACTCATGCACTTATTATCGGTAACTCTCAACCTAATAAGGAGGTTCACAAAGAGACAAGTACCCCGAGGAGGAGTGTATGGGGGTTTGGTTATCCTTGCGCATCCTCGACTCATGGTCCGTGAGTGTACTCTAATATTCTATCCCTCCAAAGATTATTGATCCATCTAGTAGTTAGAGTTCTCAACTAGTTTTTGTAGGTTTTTAAAATACACAAGGATTGCCCAAAATACGACACCTATCATTAATAGGCTAAAGCTCTTGACACCAAAAGTTCAGACATTACTCACATCAATACCTGAAAACTATTGCAAGTTACTACTAGAATTAAATAGCAACCTCAATTACCTACTTCCAAGACAAAACACAACTCAGTGCAACAACCAACTCTCTTAACAAGATAAACATGAAAACTAAAGAGAGTTCCAGCAACAAACTAAACAAAAGCCAAGGATCTTGCTAAAGACAAACTAAGACTAAAACTAAACATGGCAGCAGCTACGAAAGATAAAGAACACACAACAGCAAAAAGATAAGCAGGAAAAATCCTATGATGTGTTCTAGATTGGAGTGGAGCGTGTTTCTCTCCCACACAAAGTAAGATGGGGTCTAACTTGTTATGACCAGCAAGCAAAACTAAAGAAAACTAAAAATAAAACCTAAGAGCGAGACGCTCCAAGCATAGCACATAACGCATGAAGTGATAAAAATATAGTGAGACGAAGGACGAACTGATGATTGTTGATGGAGAAGGGGATGCACGAGGGCATCCCCAAGCTTAGACGCTTGAGTCTCCTTGAATATCTATTGGGCATGCATGGGGGCATCCCCAAGCTTGAGCGCTTGGCACTCCTGGATCTTCTTTCATCATCTTCCATCGCACACTTGAAAACTCCCTTCATACATAACTCATCATAAGCTTATTAGAGAGGTTAGTACCCTTAATAAAATAATTTTTCCCCACTGGATATAAAGATATTCTTGAAGAGCTACTGTTTCTCAAGAGTGCCAAAAAGTTTTTGCAAAGAAAAAACAAGCTTAAGGTTTGCAAAAGTGAAGAGAGGCAAAACGTGGCAGAATCTGTGAAAAATAGAACAACAGGTAGTAGAGAATTTTTTCGGGGCACTTCTGCAACTCAAATCAAAAAACTCAGAACATACGAAAGTTTCACAATTGTATAGAGCATGCTGTCAATAAAATTCAGATCAAAAAGATGATCTAGTGATTTTATTCGAATTTTTCTGTCCAGGGACAGAATCTGTTTTCTGGACAACATGTCACAACTTTTGCTTCCCTTATCATAAGAGGCTATAACTTGGCACAAAGCTAAAAAATAAAGATACAATGATGTTTCTACAGTAGTAACAAACATCAAGACACAACAAAAGCAAAAAGAAACCTAATTCTTTGTGGGCTACCTCCCAAAAGCGCTTTCTTTTATGCCTTTAAGCTAGGCATGATGCAAAAGAAGAATCAAGGGTCTCCAAGATCAGAGTCATAAAAACCTTCAAATATATTTTCAATAAGCTCATTCTTCTTCTTCCTAGGAAAGAGGTACTTACCTTTCGCCATACCGCGTAAGCGTATGTGCCCGTTACCCATATCAATGAAGCCTTTCATAGCACGGAGGAAGTCTCTTCCGAGCACAATGTCACTTTGGTTTGGCTCCATGATGAAGAAATCCATTGGTGCAGTTCTATGAAGGAATGCAACTTGGACTTCTTTTACCTTTCCTTTAATCTCTGAAATATCTCTATTAGAATGTTCATGATAAGATGATAATTTATCCATATCTAGCTTTAAAGAATCATAAACTATTTTTGGCATAGTAGAAACTATGGATCCAATATCACAAAGAGCAAGGAAGCCTTGGTTAGAGATGCTAATCCTAACAAAGGGCTCCCAATCATCATCTATCTCCAACATTTCTTTCTTATTGGACTGAAGTTCCTCTACTTTCCTCAAGTCTAGAGCATCCAATCTTTTTTCAATAGTGGCAAGTCTATCTATGACAGTATCAATACTACGATCATAAACAAAAAAAACTAGATAGACTATGCAAAATATCAAATCCCTCACTTCATCACACTCTAGAAAATCTCCTTCAGCTATAATATCAAGAGAGTGTTTACACCACTTAAAAAGACCATGGTAAAAATTTCTAAGCACAATTTTTATAGGTATCCAAGGCATAATTCTTTTATGTGCTTCAGAGATTCTGTGCCATGCCTTCTTCATATTTTCTTCGTATCTTTGACGGAAATCGAGAACTTCCGATTCCCGCAAAGCACCTAGCCCTAACATGTTCATCTAAACAAGGAGGACTACTAACATCAAGATAAACAATATTTTTTTTGATATAAGACACAAAGATAAAAACTGAAAGATAAACTAACAAGACAAAAAAAACAAAGGTAAAGGGTAATGTGCAACTCCCCTATCTTAGCACTCGGAGTCCCCGGCAACAGCGCCAGAAATTCTTTGCTTGATGTGTGAGGTGATGATAGTGATTTCTCTCCCTTCGATGGTAAACCCCAAAAGGAAGGTGTGATGTAGCACATCAGAAAATTTCCCTCAGTAAAGATACCAAGGTTTGTCTCCAGTAGGACTCCGGAGATGATAAGTAGGTGTCAGCAGCGCAACTGATGCGGACCTGCACACAGACGCAAATAACTTTGTTCCCAACGAAGTTCAGAGAGGTTGTCAATCTCTCCGGTCTTGTTGTTCACAAAGGATCAAACACAAGGGATAATGATAGCAACTGAAAGTAAAAGTAGAAAAGTAAATGAGTGTGGAAACAGTGATGAGGATATGGACCGAGATACGTGATGTTCACTAGTGATGTCTCTCTCCCAAAAGACGAGAAAACTGCTATGCAAGGTGAACAAATTACAGAAGGGCAATTAACAGGATTATGAACGCACCGCAATGCTAACTATGCTACAAAAGAAAGGAAGAGGCTCAAAATCATGGGCAGAACGCCAAAATATGTAGACCGAAATCCAACTGTATCTACTACTAATCATCCACCTTGAGATATTTATCCAGAACATTTCGCTGGTATTAATTTGCGAGCCCCACCCAAAGTGTAAACCCAAAGCAACAGACAACTGCATTAAAAAGCACTTTGCATAAAGTAAACAATCCTTGCAACCGCGGTTACAAGCACCGTTGTTTTCCCCCTTGTGGCAACAGCACATCCCCTAGACTCATGTTTCTGTCACTCAAGCGTGTCATCAAGGGGTATGAACCCACAATCGAGCATAACGTTCCCTCTTGGGGTTACTACCCACTACTTGGCCAAAGCAATAAACAGCAACGGAGAACATGCAAGAATTACTTAAGAACAAAAATATAAAAGATAAGAACCAAATATATTACTCAATCACAATCTGAACATAATCTCATAATCCATTAGATCCCATCAAACTCAGCATAGCAATAGCAGAAAGATTACAAAAGTGCCTCGATCAAGTAGGGCATCTCACGAGGTCTAAACCATGAAGAACAAAGAGGGGAGGAGAACATCACATAGCTACTGATCACGGACCCATGGTCCAAAGGAAACTACTCACGATACATCCGAGAAGCATCCATGGTGGGGAGGAGACTCGCGGAGGTCGGCCCTCCCTCCGGCAGGGTGCCGGGAAGAGGTCTGCTGGTGCTCCCGATCTCGGAAGCGCGGCGGCGTCGGAACAGAGGAGAGATCGCGAAAAAGGGTTCTTCTTCTGAGGGTTTATCGTCACGGAGAATATATAGGCGAGGGGGCAGCCAGCGGGGCCACCAGGGGTCCAGGCGCCCCCTGGCGCGACAAGGCCCTAGGGCGCGCCACCAGGGCGCCTGGGCCCTGGTGGTGGCCCTCTGGCCCCACTCAGGTCCTTCCGGAAGATTCTTCTACGCTGATTTTTTATCTGATTTTCCCGAATTTTTGGAGCACTTTTTATATGGGGGAAAACTGAAATAGAAAAACAGCAGAAAACAGGAACTGGCACTGTGGTGCACTGAGTTAATAGGTTAGTCCAAATATGATCAAAAGTGTATGAAAGTGTATCTAGATCATAGCAATGTCACACAAAACATGCATGGAGGAAGAAGAAATTATAGATAAGTTTTCGACGTATCACCAAGCGAATACTGAGCTCGGTAAACCTATCCACAAGTTTAGAGAGTAAATTGTCGATAATAAGAATACGGACAAGAAGCATCATAATTCCTTCCACTAAACTTCAGCACCCTCAACAGCAACCTCAACTCATATGGCCCTTATGAAAGATTAATATCAATTAAATCAAAAGTAGGACCGAGGAAACTCATCAAATCATGGCAAACATGTCCTTGGTCAAAGAATAACTAGTTACTTTTAAATTTTTTCTCTTTCCTTTACAGTTTAATGAGATCATTTAATGATTTTGAAAGAACATGTTGTTAGTCAAGAAATGAAAATGCTAACACAAAGGAAGATGTTTGGTGTAGCAAGGCTCAACAAACAACTTGCTTATGTTAATTATAATGTCAACAAATATGTAATATGGCCATTCTCAATGAGACAATATAAATGCATGCATCTTTGTCAACATAATGTGTCTGCTCTTTGTGGGATAGAAAGAAGTGGGTTTATTGACTCAACATAAAAGTAAAGTCTTAGCCCTTCGCAGAGGGAAGTAGGGAAAACTCATGTGCTAGAGCTTTTAGAGGTTTTGAAATCAATAAGATTATAAAATAAGCTTTTTGGAGTTGATTAATTCGTCAACGAATGCTAGTAGATAGCCCAATTACTTCTCATGCTGGACAAGTTTCAAGGAAGGGCTCCCAAGGTGGGGACGATCACATCCCCTTAATCTCCTTTATTTATCACTACCAAAGTTTTCTGATTTCTCATGAAGCAAGCGCGAAGGAGGGGGTTCTTTGCTTCTATTATCTTTTACGAGCTGGGCGCACTGATGTCGGTCCCTCCTCGTATTAGGGGTTTGCCGATTAGATAAGAAATCCCAAGATAAAGCTTGTCCGACATAAGAAGATCATGAATTATCTACTACTTACTCATGAGCTAAAACAGAGGCACAAAACATGGAATATACTATTTTCAAAGTTTAAAGATAGCACATGAATAATATACTTTAGGAGTGGCGATGAAATACCTCGAATAGGAAAGGTATGGTGGACTCTTTGGAAGGTTGAGGTTTCAAGATATGGGTGCACAAGCAGTATTCCCTCTTATTACATGGTGTGGCTAGCATAGTATTTTAAAAGCAGACAAATGATGTTGACTTGGATGCAAAACAATATAAAGTCTACATTAAGAATTGCCATGAAACATCAAGTTGTCTGCCTTGTCAGCATAACACTTCAAGCATAAGAACATAGAGGCTTTGGCTATGTCGGTACTAGAAAGACTCATTCTTGTTGTTCTGACCAAAGCTATGTTCGCCCAGATTAAATAAAGTTTTCAAAGCCATACCTGATATATAAGATCAATACTCCCGTAAGAATCATCATATAAGGTCGATTGCGTGAAGAGAATACCAAGTGCAGCAAAGAAACCAATAGAATTCTCATTAATATTCCATCATAGACACTGCACACTCACGGATACAAGACCCTCCACATAGGAGTGATAGACGTCAATGCAAACAACTATTTTATAAGATAACTTACTTAGACATGATACGATACTAAACTTGACCACAAAGGACAAAGATAAAGATAAAGATACCGGGCACTCCCGCAAGCTTGGAACAAGCTAAGGAGATGCCATTACACAAGAAGATTTAATTCATCATCCTTGTTCTTGTTCCTCAGGTAATCCTTGGAGAGAAACTTCCATGGCAAAGGTCCTCCCTCCACACAAGATTATTTAGTCTCCAGGATCCTGCTTTCGGCAGATAAGCCCATGCGCAAAAACTTTAGTTCATATTCGCAGTTCTGGTTTTGGAGGTCACAGATGTGTCCTTGAAGCTCGAACACTTTGGTTTCTAGTGCGGATATGCTTGAATGCACTTCCTTCATCTCCTCCTCATGTTGCTTCTTCAGCTCGGTGATGATGCCGATGTTGGCCTCAACACCACGGTTGATCATCAAATTGTACTTGAATACTTCTTGCTCCACTTTTTCCAGCCTGGCCTTGGTTCTCCCCTCCTTGACCGGACCATTCAGATCATCTTTGTCAAGGGCACCATCCTCCACCCAAAGTGTTTGAGGATGCCTCTTCACCTCTGCGAGGTACGGGTTGATGACGTTGGCGAGGATCTTGTCTATAGGGGAACTTGGGGATTCCATGGCACCTAGGGTTGCTGAAAGTTTTCCTGGCAACAACAGATCAAAAATAGAACGCACGGAATCGAAAGATACAGAGCCGGGACGACCCGGGCAAATACATAGCAAAAATTTCTGCATCAAAAGGAAACTAGGGAACTAAATAGGATTCGGAGACGGGCTCCTAGTGGCCCAGGCGGCCACCTGGCGTGGCCAGGAGGCAGGACGCGCCACCAGGGTTCCTAGAGCCCCGGGAGCTTCTCTCCGGCTCCACTTCGGCTCGGAATTTTCCTAATTTTTCAAAAACACATAATACGAAACTTTTATGGACGTTTGCAAATTTTTCTTACTGTATTACATACCTATTCTTATTTGGCTTATGCTGGTGTCTGAACCAGTGCTGAAACATGTTCTTCGTGAGTGGTTGTTCGTATCATATCCGCATTTACATTGACTGGGTCTCCTGCCATGTAATGCTTGAGTCTTTGCCCATTCATAACTTGAGGTTTGGTGCCGTCAAAATTATTAATCTTGATTGCACCGGACTGGTAGACTTCTTCAATGTGGAAAGGTCCTTCCCATCTGGAAAGTAATTTCTCTGGAGAAAAGCTGGAACGAGATCTAAAGAACAAAACTTTAGCACCAACATTAAATTCACGTTTCAAAATTCTCCTGTCATGCCACTTCTTTAACTTTTCCATAAAAAAATTAGTGCTCTCATAATCTTCACTTCTCCCCTCATCTAGAGAAGTCAAGTTCATGAGACGCTTTTCACCAGCAAGTTTTGGGTGAGCATTAAGCTCTCTAACAGCCAAGAAGGTTTGTGCTCTAATTCTAAAGAAAAATGGCATGCCTTGCATTATACCATCTTATAGGGAGACATGCCCATGGGATTTTTGTAAGCAGTTCTATACGCCCAAAAGGCATGTCCTAACTTTTTGGACCAGTCCTTTCTGGAACTGTTCACTGTCTTTTGTAAGATCAACTTGATCTTCCTATTTGTGATCTCAACTTGCCCACTCGTTTGAGGGTGGTAAGGTGAAGCAATCCTATGGTTGACATCATACTTTGCTAAAGCTTTTCTAAAAGAACCATGTGTAAAATGTGATCCTCCGTCGGTCATGAGGTACCTTGGTACACCAAACCTAGGAAAGATCACATCTTTAAGCATTTTCAAAGATATCTTCTGATCAACACTCTCAGTGGGGATTGTCTCAACCCACTTGGTTACATAATCAACAGCTACTAATATGTGAGTGTACTTATGTGAAGGAGGAAAAGGACCCATAAAATCAAAACCCTAGCAATCAAAAGGTTCAATAACTAGAGAGTAATTCGTAGGCATCTCATTTCTCCTACTAATGTTACCAACTCTCTAACACTTATCAGAAGATAAAACATATTTTCTAGCATTTTAAAGAGAGTGGGACAATAAAAACCTGATTGGAGAACCTTGTGTGCGGTCCTCTCACCAGCATGATGTCCTCCATAGGTACTATCGTGATAATCCCTCAAGATATCCTTATGCTCATGCTCCGGTATGAACCTTCTAACGATCCCGTCCGCGCATTCTCTGAAAAGTTGTTGGTCATCCCAAAAGTAATACCTCAAATCGTGGAAGAATTCCATCCTTTGCTGAAACGTTAAACCTGGAGGTAAAAACTTGGTAACAATAAAGTTAGCATAATATGCAAACCAAGGATCAGAAATAAATTATATCCTCAAAACATCTAACTGTTCATCAGGAAATCTATCATTAATTGGAAGATGATAGTGGGTATGTTTTCTATCCTGGAGAGGTTGTTTTCCACAGGATTGTCCGCTCCTTTCCTGTCAACAATCTGCAAATAAAATTTTTGAAGAAGAAGAAGAACCCATCTGATAAGCCTAGGTTTGGCATCCTTCTCCTCCATAACATACATAATAGCAACATGTTCAGTATGAATAATGAATAATAGCAACATAAATTATAAATTTATCACAAGAAAACACTACTTCTAAAAATTCCTTTTCAATAGTAGCATAATTCTTTTGATCCCTATCAAGGGTCTTGATAGCATAATGTATAACATTCAATTTCTTAGCAACCCTTTGTCCTAACACAGCTCCAACAACAAAGTCACTAGCATCACACATGATTTTGAAAGGTAAATTCCAATCAGGCAGTTGGACTATAGGAGCGGTTATGAAAGCTTTCTTTAGAACTTCGAAGGATTCCTTACAATCTTCATCAAACACAAAAGGAATATCCTTCTGAAGAATATTAGTGAGGGGTCTTCAAGTCTTAGA
Source organism: Bromus sterilis (assembly GCA_950022295.1). NCBI lineage: Eukaryota > Viridiplantae > Streptophyta > Magnoliopsida > Poales > Poaceae > Bromus > Bromus sterilis. The sequence continues at coordinate 139,013,924 of OX465599.1, read as the reverse complement.
AAAGTCTTTAATAAATCTTCTATAGAAATCGGCATGACCGTGGAAACTATGAATACCTTTGATGTCCCTTGGATAGGGCATCTTCTCGATTGCTTCGATCTTGGCCCTGTTCACCTCGATTCCCCGTTCGGAAATCTTGTGGCCAAGAAGAATTCCCTCGTTGACCATGAAGTGGCACTTCACCCAATTGAGTACCAAGTTTGCCTCTTCACATCTCTGCAAAAAACTTTATTAAGGTTGTGGAGACAATGGTCAAAAGAGGTTCCATAGACAGAGAAATCGTCCATCAAGACCTCAACAATTTCCTCACAAAAACCATGAAACATAGCAGACATACTGTAAGACCTGATATGCGGTACTATTTCAGATATGCACGTTTCCGTTCAGACCCGAGGACGAAGCATATATCGGACCGACCACGACATATGACGAAGTCATATGTCTTGGATTTCAACATGATATCACAACATTACAACTACAAGGATACAACAACTCATACAATCTGCATACAACTGCTTTAATACAAATATGACAGTGGAAGATATATTTTTGAGAACGGACTAAAATCAAATGCCTAGTGGCAAAGAGAAAATCACCGATCCCCATAACCACACGGGTCCAGTCTCTCCGTCGGGATCCTCCTAAGTAGTCGTCGTCGAGTCTCTGTGAAGGCATCCTGAAGAATGGTCGCCAAGAACCTCTGTAGTCCAAGATCATTTGCATAACGTACATAGAAGAGAAAAGAAGGGTGTGAGCTATATCAACAACTTAGGTAACTAACTTCTCACGGTAAGATGGGGATAGTGGTTGACGTTGCAGCCGCACTAGCATTATATGAGTGCCTAACGTTATATTTAGAGTAAGATGAGGAGCCAAGTATTCGATAAGGAGTCGACTCCAACAATGTTATGATTCATTTGATGTTATCTATGAACAAGGAGTAGGTCTCAAGTCATCCATATCCGTGGCAAATGGTAAATCAGCTTGGGCCACCACTAGAAATGTTTGGAGCTAGGTAGGTAAGAAGAGGGACCCCATAGCATCCCACACGTGGTTAGGCATGCTTGTCAAGAGGCACAATACCCGAAACTCGGATCCAAGGTGACTCGAATGGAACAAATCATCAAGGCGGGATAGCTGGACCATATCAAAGCAGTAACAGGGGCACAATTGTAGCCTCCTAAGCATGCATACTAAGAAGTGGTTAAGCAAGAAAGGTACATGGCCAAACATACATTTGCTGGGATGTGGAGGACATGGCTGTTTGGGTTTATTTGAGCGGCATAAATATGAGGTGGTAGGATCAAGCAATCATTCTATCCTATATCTAGGAAAGTGAGCTGCAAGTTATAAGAATGATATATCATCCCCCTTACCTGTTGAGAAGACGATGGCCGAAGGCGTATGCGATCGCAAGCTCGCAACGTCTTCGAAGGTACACAGGGGAGCAAACAAGAAGGAAACACTGGAAAATCAATCGAAGAACAAGCATCTATTACTACGAAGCTGTAAGAGCAAGTTTTTCCCCCGAAGGTTTTGGAGATTGTTGGACAAAGCAGTAGTGGAACTAATATTATTTTCGAGTATAAAAAGATACTTAGGTTCCGAAAGAATGGAGTTTGCAAGTAGAAGGTCGAAGGATAACTCACTGCAGTGAAGCTGAAGATCTTTACCGAAGCCTTTGAAGGAAGACGACCCCCAAAAATGTCGTCGAGAAAGAAGATGCTCTCGAGTAAAAGCGCAACGCGGAGAAAGATGAAGCTGGATGAAGACTTAGTCTTTTTACTCGTTTCTCTTTATTTTCTTGAGTCGTACGAAAAACCATACTATCAAGAGGGGTTTGCTAGTTGAGATCTTAGTCAAAGTGAATCTGCTCTGCTCAACATAAACCCATAGAAAGCCTACAGAGAGAAATCTCGTTGAGTCGAGTAATAACTCGATGGAAAAGTCATCCCACTTCGTTCCTTCGGAAGAGAACTCGTTCGGTGAGTCAACTTACTTGCTCCGCAAGAAAAGTTGTGCAGTGATTGAAAATCCGACCGTTGTGGACACGTGTCAAGAGGTGGCATCAGGTCACTTCAATCATTTCACCCATCAGGATCGCAACCTATAAATACCCCACACCTACCTGCCATTTCGGGTTGGCTGCTCCACTGAAGATTCCAAGACAGAAGCTCCGTGAGCATCCCAAGAGAGAACTCGAGATAAAACTAAAACCCAAGTCCGAACTGAGTTGAGCAATTCACAGAGATTTAGGTCGAGATTAGCCGATCTTTTTATCTTGGAGAAATGCAAGTCTCCTGGAAGGTTAGGTGTCGCCAGTCAAGCAGTCGAAGAGAAATTTTCCCTGCTGAAGGAAGTTTGTAAAGGTATCGTAGATGTCTTGAATCATCTACCACGAGTGAAAACTGGACAAGCTCGAGGAGTTTGTTGCAGTGGAGAATAGGACGAAGAGAGTTTTGCTCCAGGTGTTCAATCACCAGTCCCTCCAACCAGACGTAGCACTTTGCAGAGTGTGCTGATTCTCCTGCTGAAGCATGGTGTTCAATCACCAGTCCCTCCAAATAGAAAGAATGGTGTTAATGTCAAAGACAAGAGTGCTATCACTCCTGCTGAAGCAAAGAGCATGTCTCTCGATTCTGAAGTCTGGGTGTTCGTCACAAACCATCTGACTCCAGAAAAATATCATGAGGTGATGAATATTTCTACGACCAAAGGTGTCTGGGACTATCTCTAGAAGATTGGTGAAGGTGTCTCTACTCAGAAACATGCTCGCATTGACACTCTTCGAAGCAAATTGTACTGATTCAAGAGGCACGAGGGATAAAAAGTTAACTCCACATAAAGAGGAATCACTGCTCTATCAAATGCGCTGATTTCCATCGGTGCTGAAGATATTACCAGTCGGATAGTTGTCAGAACTCTACTTTGTTCTCTCGATGAGTCATTCGATGATATTGTTCTGATAATCAAGGAAAGGACTGATTTCAAAGACCTTGTTGCCGCTGATATTCTCGAGAGACTCAACACATTTGAGATGGAAGAAGAAGAAAAACGTGATGTCAGCGGAACTCGAACAAAATCTCATGCTCTCAAGGCCAAAGCTTCACATCACTCCTCTCCTGAAGCTAGTTCTGAATCTGGAGGTGCCTCAGATGACCCCGAGAATATTGGAAAGGACTTGGCACTGATAATGAAAAGATTAAACCGCTTCCAGAGAAGGAATTCCTCTTCACCGAAGAAAAACTACTCCTCCAGACATTCAAGCAATTCATCACAGCATCGATCATCATCCAGAAACTCTTCAGTGAAAGATAACTGCTGCTACAAGTGCAAGAAGCCAGGTCACTTCATTGCTGATTGTCCTCTCTAGGAAATTGAACATAGATCCAAGCATTCACACAGCAACTCTTCGAGCAAGTCACACAGATCGAGCAAAAACTATGAGTCAAAGAGATATGATTCAAAGTCCAGAAAAGACAAGAAAGATGGTTCTGATGATGAAAAGAAGAAGAAGTATCACAAACATCGAGAGAGTTCTTCCTCGAAATCCCATTCCTCTTGATGCAAGAATTCTCACCCGTGCCAAGGCCTATCTGGGTAAAGAGATGAACTCTCAAGATGAAGCCTCGGGTTCCGAAGCTAAATCAAACTCAAGATCTGGTTCTGGTTCTGGTTCTGAATCTGATGGTGTTGCTGGTCTAGCATTTTCTTCGAACAAGACATCAAATTCATTCTTCACCAACCAAAGCAGTGAAGATGAATCTCAAGCTTACTGCTTCATGGCCAAGGCTAAGGTATCCTCTTCTAAGAATTCCGACGATACTTCTGATGGATCTTCTTATGAAAGTCACTCTAGGATAAGCTATGCCAAACTTGCTAAGATTGCTTCTATCCAACAAGATGAACTAGATTCTCTGAGTGAAACTATTCAAAAATCTGAGACTTTGTTCATCGATGAGATTGAGAAGGGTCAAACTTTAACGAATGAGCATGATGCTTGAAAGAAAAGTATGATGAACTTTCCTCTCGGCATGATCTTCTCTCAGTGGACTACGAGAAGCTGACCTACGAATTCCTTCAAAGGAAAATGACTCGAGAGAAACTTAGAGAGGCTCATGAAGAGTTGGAGAATGTCAATCTCACGCTCATTGGTCAACAAGACTCAGAAGCTAATAGTGAATCTACTTCACCTTTCTTAACTTCTTTGGAATGAAGTAAAATTGAATCTATTTCTAAGCAATTGAAAGGAAAGGAACCTATTGTCATTGATGATGCTAACCCCTCGAACGAGGAAACTGTTACCGAGGAACTCCTCAGGTTGAAAGATTTATTTGATACAGGCATGTTCTAAAGTGTTCAGGGACACAAATACCTATCTGATATCCTAAATAAGGCTCTTCTTCATAGGAATTCTCGAAAGGAAGGTGTTGGTTTCGAGAGGAAAATCAACCCTTATGGAACCTACTGGGAGCCCGAGCAGTATCGTAGAACTGTCTGGATTCTAGCGAAAGAAAAGTCCATTGATATTGCTAACCTTTCAGATTTCAACTGCAAAATTGATAAGGCCATTGTTGATGAATCACTTGAATTCGTTGGTACTCCTCCGAAGAATGGTTTATATTTGCGACAGATTTGGGTTCGCAAATCTCTCATAGAAAAACTGCCCCCTAACCATTCTATGCAGGGAAAATCTTCTCTACCACCGAAACACTACTATTCTATCGAGGATAGAAATTAACCTTTGGTGCCTGCTTCAAATGTTACCCAGAAGGAATACTATCGAGTAGATAGAAACGTTTATCGTCATCGTGATAATAACGACACAATTTCTTTTACCTACCAGTACTCTAACCCCTCTTCGAGGAATTATGTTTATGGTGTGCTTTATGGTCCCCCTAGCCAATATAATCCTATTCTCTATAATACCGCTACTTCATCTAGCACTTCCATTCCTTATCAGTCACCTGCTCGTTTGTGGGTGGTTAAGAAGAACTAATTCTTCTGTAGGGCTATGTCTCCGGTGGATCCGAATGGGTCATGGACAGTGGTTGTTAAAATCATATGACCAGAGACAAAGATTTGTTCACCGAAGACAAACTTACTAAATCTTCTCAGAGATATATTACCTTCGGTGACAACAACAAAGGAAAAGTACTTGGTTTGGGTAAGGTTGCTATATCAAAGGATAAGCATATTGAAAAAGTTATGCTTGTTCAATCTCTAGGATATAATCTTATGTCTATCTAAAACTTTGTGATATGGGTATGCTTGTATGGTTCTCTGCTTCTCGTTGTGTTGTCTTTTCACAGGATGATTGTTCCTTCGTGCTCGAAGGATATCGCAAAGGTGATTTTATATTGTTGATTTCTCTTCGGGACCTGTAGTGTACACATGCTTAATGGATAAAGCCACTTCTGATTGGTTATGGCATAGAAGACTTGGTCATGCAGGGATGAAAAATCTTCAAACTCTTATCTCGAAGAAGAATATCGTAGGTATGAAAATTTGAAATTCGATAAAGATCGTCTATGCAGTGCTTGTGAAGCCGGAAAGATTGCCAAGAAACATCACTCAGCAAAGACTCTCATGACTACTACTCGGACTCTTGAATTACTTGATATGGATTTATTTGGTCCTCAAAATTATGCTAGTCTTGGAGGTAACAAGTATGGTCTGGTTATTGTTCATAATTTCTCTCGATATACTTGGGTTTTCTTTCTAGATGACAAGAGAAAAGTTGTTGAAATTTTCAACACTTTCGCAAAGAGAGCACAGACTGAGTATGAATTATCTCTCAAGAATATCAGAAGTGATTATGGTACAAAATTAAAAAACACTCATATGGAAGAATTTCTTGATGAATATGGATTTACTCATGAATTCTCGGTTGCTTATACACTGCAACAAAATGGTGTGGTCGAGAGAAAGAACCGAACTCTTATTGAGATGGCCAGAACATTGCTTGCTGAATACAAGACTCCTATCAGCTTCTGGGCCGAAGAAATTAACACTGCATGTTATATCATCAACAAGGTTTATCTGCACAAATTTCTGAAGAAAACTTCACATGAGCTTACAACTAGTAAAAAGCGAAATGTTTCATATCTAAGGGTTTTAGGTGCTCCATGTTATATCAGAGATATGAATCACAGCTCCAAATTTTCCACAAAGGCACACGAAGGTTTTCTCTTAGTTTATGGTTCGAATTCTCACACTTAGAGAGTATACAACTCTCGTCTTGGCAAAGTTGTAGAAACTGTAAATGTTCGATTTGATGAAACTAACGGCTCTCAAAAGGAGCAATTACCTCTTAACCTAGATGAACTTCCTTTGGATGAAGTTATCAGGTACATGGCTATCGGAGATATTCGTCCTGTCGAAGAAAATGCACATCAAGTCAACAAGGATGGTTATGATTCAATGTTCCCACACATAGCCCGGGGCGCTGGAGATCAACGTCCTGAAGCCAGTGATACACAGGACGAAGGAAATCATATGAACGAAGAAAATGCTTAACCCGAAGGTCAAGCTGAACCCGAAGGAAATGATCCCGAAGGACAAGCTGATCCTGAAGGCCAAGCTGATCCGGAAGGTCAACCAGAACCACAAGTTGTCGAAGGAGCTTTATCTCGTGTTCGAATTAGAGTGGACCTCGACTCTATGCTCGAAGAGGTTCGAATACCAGGTCGTCCCACCACTCGCTCTCGTACTCGTTTAGCTAACTTCAGTGGAAATTTCTCGTTTGTATCCATGCTAGAACCGTCGAAATTTGATGAAGCCATGAAGGAATAATACTGGATGAATGCAATGATCGAAGAACTTAACTAGTTCGAGAGAAATAAAGTCTGGTCCCTTGTCGAAAGACCTGATCCTAAGAACATAATATCATTGGTACAAAGTGGATTTTTCGCAACAAGCAAGATGAAGATGCTATTGTGGTAAGGAATAAAGCTCGATTGGTTGCACAAGGTTACACCCAAATCGAAGGTATTGATTTCAATGAGACTTATGCTCCAGTTGCTCGACTTGAATACATACGTGTCATGCTTGCTTTTGCAAATTACCATGGTATATTGCTATATCAAATGGATGTCAAAAGTGCATTTCTTAACGGTGAAATCGAAGAAGAAGTATATGTTATGAAGCCACCAGGTTTTGAGGACCCGAAGAATCCAGATATGGTGTACAGGTTGCACAAGGCCCTCTATGGGCTAAAGCAAGCACCTCGTGCTTGGTATGAAACACTGAAGGATTTTCTTCTGAAGAAGGGCTTCAAACCAAGAACTACTAATCCGACTTTTTTTACTCGAGCATACAAAAATGATCTTTTTGTGTGTCAAATTTATGTCGATGGTATTATATTTGGCTGTACTAACCCTGATATCAGCAAAGAATTTGCTCGAATGATGTCGAAGAAATATGAAATGTCTATGATGGGTGAATTTAAGTTCCTTCTCGGACTTCAAATCCGTCAACAGAAGAATGGGACATTTATCTCACAAGAGAAGTATCTCGGAGATTTCCTGAAGAAGTTTGATCTTGTCAATTGCAAAACTATCAAGACTCCAATGCCCACAAATTTTCACCAGATGCAGATGAGAAGGGCAAACCTTTCGACCATAAGAAATATCGCTCGATGATCGGTTTGCTTCTTTACCTATGTGCATCTAGACGTGACATTATGCTATAAGTTTGTATGTTTGCTAGTTTTCAGGAAAACCCGAAAGAATCACATCATATTGCGATCAAGCGAATTCTTTGACATTTTTCTCATACACCTACCTTGGGACTTTGGTATCCCAAAGGTGCCCAGTTTGATCTCGTTGGATATTCTGATTCTGACTGGGCTGGTGATCGAGTCGATAGGAAATATACCTCGGGTACATGTCATTTTCTCGGTAGATCTCTTGTCTGTTGGGCTTCGAAGAAACAGAATTGTGTATCTATTTCTACGGCTGAAGCCGAATATATTGCTCTCGGTTCATGCTGCACTCAAATTCTATGGCTCAAGCAAACGTTGAAAGATTACGGTATTCTCATGAAGAAAATTCCATTGCTATGTGATAACGAGAGTGCTATCAAAATTGCCCATAATCCCGTGCAACACTCTCGAACGAAGCATATTGATATTCGTCATCATTTTCTTCAAGATCACGTTCAGCGAGAAAATATTGTTATCAGCCATGTTCGCACCTAAGATCAATTGGCTGATATCTTTACGAAGCCCCTGGATGAGAAAGCTTATGTGCACTAAGGTGTGAGTTGAACATATTGGACTCACGCAACGTGCAGTAAGATCATAACTATCTATACTCTGTATTATAAGTTTATAGCTTTATTTTAGTTTCGTTAGTTTTCTATCGTCTTTCTCCTTCGTTTCCATGTTTTTATTCGTTTAGTGTTTTCCAATACACTTATCACTCCGAGTTTTCTTGTTGTTCGTTTTCTCTCGGATTGATTAAGTATCGGACCCTATTTTCCCTCTATTCTATCCCTACCCTATCCTTGCTTTTCTCTCGTGAAACATGTATATTTGTACTCAATTAAGATTTCCTTCGAATGTTATTGATTCTGAAGGAATATCTATCAAACTTTTATGTAATTTTATACTCGATGTTCGATGAGTTTTTTCTTTCTTTTCGTTAGTTTGAATTTTTCCGCAATTACCGCCACAAAATCCGTCCGTTGAATTCGGAGAGACGCGAGATCTGCGCCGTGGGATCAGATTTGATGGTTACGTCAGACCCCACCTCTATAAATACAGATCCACCCCACCGGCACAGATTTCGCATTCCCTCTACTTTGTCTCTCCCTCTCCCGCTCCAGAGCTCTTGCGCGCCACCGTGTAGTTTTCATCGCCGTTGATTCCCTTTCCGCTTCACTATCGGAAGGATGTCGCCGGAGGTCTTCCCTTCCACGAGGAGCTTCATCCACGCCGCCGTAGATCTATTACATCACCAAGTTAGGGTATGATACGTCCAAAATGCATCACTATTTTATATCGTAATTCATCCTTATTCATTGATATATTTCATGTTACGATGATGTTCTTATGTTGTTTTGGCCTATTTTACAAAGTTTGCAACTTTCCGGTGCCGAAGCAGCAGACGCAGGATTCAGTGGTAACAAGTGGACGCTGAGTTGCTGAAGAAGAATACCTCCAAATTACCTAAAAATCGACGGGGGGTATTTTCCAGAAGAATAACGAAGACTCGCCGAAGAGGGGCCAGAGGGGGGCCACAGGAGCCCCAGGCGGCGACCTGGCGCAGCCCCACCCCTGGACGCGCCGGGAGGGCGCCTGGAGCCCTGGGGCCACTCCCGGCTCCCCCTCTGGCCTATATACTCCTCGTTACGCGAAAACCCTAAAAGAGGAGGCCATCACGGAGTTTCGTCGCCGCTTCGTGGCGGAAACCTACAGAGAAGAAAAGGGCTCTCCGGTGGGCAGATTCCACCGAGGAGATCACCTCCCGGAAGGAGAGATCATCGCCATCGTCATCACCATCGTCACGGGCATCATCGAGATCATCATCAACATCATCCCCAACATCAGCACCATCTCCACCACCATCCAATCTCACCTCACAAGTTCATCTTGTGCTGTAATCCGTACTATCTATCCTCTCTACTCTACTGGTGTTGATTACTCCTTTGTGGTGAATCCTATTGAGTTTTGTTGGAGATATACCATTATGTCCAGATTTTTTATCATATATTTAACACCTCTGATCATGATCTCTTTTATGTCTTGTGAGTAGTTACTTTAGTTCTTGAGGACATGGGAGAAGTCTAGTTGCTAGTAGTCATATGATGTTGAAGTAATTTGTGTTGTTCGATATTTAAGTTGTGTTGTTATTTTCCTAGTGGTGTTGTGTGAGTCGAACACTCAACACTTCGCCTTCTTAAGGACCTAGGGGAATACATTGTGTATTAAGAATGCTGACGGTGGGTTGCCGGAGTGACAGAAACCTGAACCCCAGTTTGCACACTTTTGCACAAGGGAGTAATGGATCCTTGATCTCATTGTTGTGGTTAGGCTTTGTCTTAATTTCTATCTTGTATTTACGGATGCTTGCAAGATGTTTAATCATAAGAGTGCACTTATCTTAGTCTAGAAGGTGTGCTAGCATAGATCCACCCACTCAACACTTATCAGCACAACACTTGTTATCGATACGGAGTATGGCGAAAGCACGTGACTACCTCTCCATGTGTCCTCAAGAACGCTTTAGTCTTTATAAGTTCAGTTGTCAATCTTATCCTTTGCACAAAATGATTGGGCCACTTGTTGCTCCTCGGTGCTATTTACTTTTCTTGCTTTTATCTTATCGTTGCTTATATCAAAAACCCCTAAAAAGTTACCTTTTAGTGTTTGCAGTTATTCCTTGCCCACTATCACCTATCAATACCTTTCGCTCCTCGTTTGGTTCGACACTCTTACTTATCGAAAACTCTACAATAGATCCCTTTACGTTGAGGGTCATCAAGCTACGTTTTCTGGCGCCGTTGGTCGGGAGCATAGCGCTATTGGTAAGTGAAGCCGGTAAGGAATTTTTATATCGTTGCTTTTATTTTGCTGTTGCTGTTCTTTGTCCGTATGGACAACCTAGCTATTGGATCGTTGCTTATGGGGAAACGCCCCACATCTGTTGTGGTTGTACCTCCCCCTATAATATACCAGCTGGTATTATCGATTGTGTCTTGGCTAATCGTTATGCAGGAGATAGACACCCAAGTGAACATTTGCTATATTTATCACAACTATGTTCGCTATTTAAGCTTGCAGGTGTATCAAAGGAATTTGTCATGAAGAAATTGTTCTCTGTATCTCTTATAGATAAAGCTTAAGATATGTATAAGCTTCTCGATAACTCTCATTTGCTTGATTGGAATGAACTTATGTCCCTCTTTTACACCAAGTTTTATCCTCTTCATGAAATTCATCAAGACAGGAATTATATCTATAACTTTAGGTCTCGTGACGGAGAAAGCATCACTCAAGCTTGGGGGAGATTGAAATCTCTAATGCTTGATACGTCCAAAACGTATCTATAATTTCTCCTTGCTCCGTGGATGTTTTGTGTGATATTGCTATGTTCTAGATACACTTTCATACACTTTTGATCATATTTGGACTAACCTATTAACTCAGTGCACCCCAGTGCCAGTTCCTTTTTTCTGCTGTTTTTCTATTTCAGTTTTCCCCCATATAAAAAGTGCCAGAAAAATTCGGGAAAATTCAGATTAAAAATCAGCATGGAGGAAGCTTCGCGAAGAGCCCGGGAGGGGCCAGAGGGGAGCCAGGGGGCCCAGGCGACCACCCGGCGCGACCCCACCACTGGCCGCGCCAGGGGGACGCCTGGGGCCCGTGGTCCACCTCTGGCTGCCCCCCTTCGCCTATTTATTCTCCGTCACGGGAAAACTCCAGAAGAGGAACCCTATTCCGCGAACTCGCCTCTGTTCCGCCGCGGCCGCTCTTCCGAAGATCGGGAGCACCAGAAGACCTCGTCCCTGCACCCTGCCGGAGGGAGGATTGACCTCCGGGAGTCTCCTCTCCACCATGGATGCTCCCCGGATGTCTCGTGAGTAGTTTTCCTTGGACCATGGGTCCGTGATCAGTAGCTATGTTATGTTCTCCTCCCCTCTTTGATCTTCATTGTTTAGACCTCGTGAGCTGCCTTACATGATCGAGGCACCTTTGTAATATTTCTGCTATTGATATGTTGAGTTTGATAGTATCTGATGGATTATGAGATTATGTTAAGATTGTGATAGAGTAATATATTTGGTTTTTATCTCTTATATTTTTGTTCCTAAGAAATTCTTGCGTGTTCTCCGTTGCTGTTTATTGCTTTGGCCAAGTAGTAGGTAGTGACTTCAAGAGGGAACGTTGTGCTAGATTGTGGGTTCATGCCCCCCGATGACACGCTTGAGTGACAGAAACATGAGTCTAGGGGATGTGATGTTGCCACAAGGGGGAAAACAACGGTGCTTGCGACCGCGATCACAAGGATTGTTTACTTTACGCAGAGTTCTTTTTAATGCAGTTGTCTGTTGCTTTGGGTTTACACTTTGGGTGGGGCTCGCAACTTAATACCAGCGAGATGTTCTGGATAGATATCTCAAGGTGGATGATTAGTAGTAGATGCAGATGGATTTCGGTCTACTTATCTTGGCGTACTGCCTGTGCTTTTGAACCTCGTCCTTTCTTTTGTAGCATAGTTAGCATTGCGGAGCGTTCATAATCCTGTCAATTTCCTTTCTGTAATTAGTTTACCTCGCATAGCAATTTTATCGTCTTTTGGGAGAGAGACATCACTAGCGAACATCACGTATCCCGGTCCATATCTTCATTATTGTTTCCACGCTATATTTACTTTACTGCTTTTACTTGCTATCATTATCCCGTGCATTTTATCCTTGTGAACAACAAGACCGGAGAGATTGACAACCTCTCTGAACTTCGTTGGGAACAAAGTTATCTGTGTCTGTGTGCAGGTCCGCGTCAGTTGCGCCGCTGACACCTACTTATCATCTCTGGAGTCCTGCTGGAGACAAACCTTGTATCTTCATCGAGGGAAAACTGCTGCTTCACTACATCTCAACTTCCACTTGGGGTAACCAACGAAGGGGCGAGAAGCCATCAAGAAAGTTTTCTGGCGCCGTTGCCGGGGACTCCAAGTGCTAAGATAGGGGAGTTGCACACTACCCTTTACCTTTGTTTTTTAGTCCTGTTAGTTTATCTTTCAGTTTTTATCTTTGTGTCTTTTATCAAAATTTACAAAAAAATTATTTATCTTGCTGTTAGTAGTCCTCCTTGTTTAGATGAACATGTTAGGACTAGGTTCTTTGCGGGAATTGGAAGTTCTCGATTTCCGTCAAAGGGATGGAGAAAATATGAAGAAGGCATGGGACAGAATTTCTGAAGCACATAAAAGAGTTATGCCTTGGATATCTATAAAAATTGTGCTTAGAAATTTTTACCATGGTCTTTTTAAGTGGTGTAAACACTCTCTTGACATTATAGCTGAGGGAGATTTTCTAGAGTGTGATGAAGATAGGGCTCTTGAGATTTTGCATATTCTATCTAGTTATTTTTTTTATGATCGAAGTATTGATACTGTCATAGATAGACTTGCCACTGTTGAAAAAAGACTGGATGCTCTAGATTTGGGAAAAGTAGAGGAACTTAAGTCCAATAAGAAAGGAATGTTGGAGATAGATGATGATTGGGAGCCCTTTGTTAGGATTAGCATCTCTAACCAAGGCTTCCTTGCTCTTTGTGATATTGGATCCACAATTTCTACTATGCCAAAAATAGTTTATGATTCTTTAAATCTAGATATGGATAAAGTATCATCTTATCATGAACATTCTAATGGAGATATTTCAGAGATTAAAGGAAAGGTAAAATAAGTCCAAGTTGCATTCCTTCATAGGACTGCACCAATTGATTTCTTCATCGTGGAGCCAAACCAAAGTAACATTGTGCTCGGAAGAGACTTCCTCCGTGCTATGAAAGGCTTCATTGATATTGGTAATAGGCAAATACGCTTACGCGGTATGGCAAAAGGTAAGTATATCTTTCCTAGTAAGAATAAGAATGAGCTTATTGAAAATCAATTTGAAGGTTTTTATGATTCTGATCTTGGATACCCTTGATTCTTCTTTTTGCATCATGCCTAGCTAATGGCTTTAAAGAAGCGCTTTCGGGAGGCAGCCCGCAATGAATTTAGGTGTTTCTTTTTGCTTTTGTTGTTTCTTGATGATTGTTACTTCTGTAGCAACATCATTGTATCTTTATTTTTCAGCTTTGTGCCAAGTTATAGCCTCTTACGGCAAGGGAAGTAAAAGTTGTGACATGCTGTCCTGAAAACAGATTCTGTCCTCGTGACCAGAAAAATTCCAGAAAAATCCCAGTTCATCTTTTTGAGCTTAAATATATGCACAGTATGCTCTATACAATTACGAAACTTCCGTATGTTTTGAGTTTTTAGATTTGAGTTGCAGAAGTGCCCCTAAAAAATTCTTTACTATCTGTTGTTCTGTTTTTCACAGATTCTGCCACGTTTTGTCTCTCCTTACTTTTGCAAACCTTAAGCTTGTTTTTTCTTTGCAGAAACTTTTTGGCACTCTTGAGAAACAGTAGCTCTTCAAGATTATCTTTATGTCCAGTGGAGAAAAATTATTTATTAAGGGTACTAACCTCTCTAATCAGCTTATGATGAGTTATGTATGAAGGGAGTTTTCGAGTATGCGATGGAAGATGATGAAAGAAGATCCAGGAGTGTCAAGCGCTCAAGCTTGGGGATGCCCCCATGCATCCCCAATAAATATTCAAGGAGACTCAAGCGTCTAAGCTTGGGGATGCCCCCGTGCATCCCCTTCTCCATCAACAATCATCATATCGTCCTTCGTCTCACTATATTTTTATCACTTCATGCGTTATGTGCTACGCTTGGAGCGTCTCGCTCTTAGGTTTTGTTTTTAGTTTTCTTTAGATTTGCTTGCTGTTCATAACAAGTTAGATCCTTTCTTACTTTGTGTGGGAGAGAAACACGCTCCACTTTCAAAATTTAGAACACATTATAGGATTTTTCCTGCCCATCTTTTTGCTGTTGTGTGTTCTTTATCTTTTCATAGCTACTGCCTTGTTTAGTTTTAGTCTTAGTTTGTCTTTAGCAAGAGCCTTGGCTTTTGTTTAGTTTGTTGCTGCAACTCTTTTTAGTTTTCATGTTTATCTTGTTAAGAGATTTGGTTGTTGCACTGAGTTGTGTCTTGTCTTGAAAGTAGGTAATTGAGGTTACTATTTAATTTTAGTAGTAGGTTGTAATAGTTTTGAGGTATTTATGTGAGTAATGTTTGAACTTTTGGTGTCAAGATCTCTAGCCTTTTAGTGATAGGTGTCGTATTTTTGGAAATCCGTGTGTATTTTAAAAACCTACAAAACTAGTTGAGAACTCTAGCTACTAGATGGAGCACTACTCTTCTAAGGGGTCGAATATCAGAGAACACTCACGTACAATGAGTCGAGGATGCGCAAGGATAACGAAACCCCCATACACTCCTCCTCGGGGTACTTGTCTCTTTGTGAACCTCCTCATTAGATTGAGAGTTACCGATAATAAGTGCATGAGTTCTTCGGACTAATGTCAGTATTGAAAGTTGACACTTCCACCTTCCCATATTTTGCTAGCCTCTCCTGTGCCGTGCATTGCCTTCTTCTCACTCCGAGATTTGGTGTCCACATTCGCCGGTACATCCAAACCCTTGGCATGATACGCTCTGTCATCATAAACCTCCTTATATCTTTCCTCAAAACAGCCACCATACCTACCTATCAAGGCATTTCCATAGCCTTTCTGAGTTACATTGCCATGCAACTTCCACCTCGTCATGACTTGATCTTCATGTCATACATGTTCTTGCTACACTGGCAGCGACATTACATTGCATACATCATGTAATTACATCTTCTTTATGATTTTGAGTACCTTGTAAAGTGTGAAAGATTTCCTTTACCTTCTTGTAAAATAGAGTGTTGCCCTTAAGTGAGAAAAAGATCCCAAAGTGGACACAATAAAAGATCCCAAAGAGGACAAATGAGAGTTAAATAGAAAGAGCCATTGAGGCCACCAAAAAAAATACAAAAAAATATAAAAAAGAGAAAAATAAATAAAAAGAGAGAAAGGGGCAACACTACTATCCTTTTGAGAGATCCACACTAGTACTCCCTTTATATCCTTGTACTCCATAGAGATGATCGTTATGCATATAGCTATGTGGGGACCTTCACACTATAGAACTTGGCTTGCATATTCCAAGGATGAGCCTCCACAAACGAGCTCTAGGTCTTCATGAGAGAGCAAGTTAGATGTACCCCCACTAGTTCCATTGGAGAGCTTCTTAGCTCGTATGTGCATCCGTTGCATGGCAATCCCTACTCCTCACATCATATCTATCATTTGGCATCTCTTGCCTATGATTGTCCTCATTGATGTGAGCCTTTCTCTTCCTTTTTTTCTTCCTCCACCATATTTCTCTCTTTGCCATCCTAAGTGTCAACTCTCGTGCGTACGCTCATCCATTGCATGAGTGCTCTAAATATCGAAAAGGAGTGGATCAAATTGACTTTTACCTCGCTAGTGGTCTAGGGACGAGTCAAGATAAGATTCCAAAGAAGACCAAGTGTGAAACTTTAGTAGATTGAGTTCTCAACACGAAAATAATTTTTTCTCGTATTCCCTATCCCCCTTCTAGCACGCAAACACCATTTGGAGACATTTGAGTCACGGACAGCGAGAGCTCTTGCACCTAATGTTCTTTTGTTACTTGTTTCAATGCTAATATAGACTCTTGCATGTTATGACTTGAATTGAATCTCTAACCTTGATTGCTTTACTTTTCAAAGTTCTTTTATGGTTGCTAGCATGTCACTATAGAAATTATGCTGTTATCATTTACCTACTCGAGGACGAGCAGGAATTAAGCTTGGGGATGTTGATACGTCCAAAACGTATCTATAATTTCTGCTTGCTCCATGCATGTTTTGTGTGATATTGCTATGTTCTAGATACACTTTCATACACATTTGATCATATTTGGACTAACCTATTAACTCAGTGCACCCCAGTGCCAGTTCCTGTTTTCTGCTGTTTTTCTATTTCAGTTTTCCCCCATATAAAAAGTGCCCGAAAAATTCGGGACAATTCAGATAAAAAATCAGCGTGGAGGAAGCTCCGCGAAGAGCCCGGGAGGGGCCAGAGGGGATCCAGGGGAGCCCAGGCGGCGCCACCCCTGGCCGCGCCAGGGGGGCGCCTGGGGCCCCTGGTCCACCTCTGGCTGCCCCCCTTCTCCTATTTATTCTCCGTCACGGGAAAACTCCAAAAGAGGAACCCTATTCCGCGAACTCGCCTCCGAAGATCGGGAGCACTAGAAGACCTCTTCCCGGCACCCTGCCGGAGGGAGGATTGACCTCCGGGAGTCTCCTCTCCTTCTTGGATGCTGCCCGGATGTCTCGTGAGTAGTTTTCCTTGGACCATGGGTCCGTGAGCATTAACTATGTGATGTTCTCCTCCCGTCTTTGATCTTCATTGTTTAGACCTCGTGAGCTGCCCAACATGATCGAGGCACCTTTGTAATATTTCTGCTATTTCTATGTTGAGTTTGATAGGATCTGATGGACTATGAGATTATGTTCAGATTGTGATAGAGTAATATATTTGGTTTTTATCTCTTATATTTTTGTTCCTAAGAAATTCTTGCATGTTCACCGTTGCTGTTTATTGCTTTGGCCAAGTAGTAGGTAGTGACTTCAAGAGGGAACGTTGTGCTAGATTGTGGGTTCATGCCCCCCGATGACGCACTTGAGTGACATTAACATGAGTCTAGGGGATGTGATGTTGCAACAAGGGGGAAAACAACGGTGCTTGTGACCGCGCTCACAAGGATTGTTTACTTTACGTAGAGTTCTTTTTAATGCAGTTGTCTGTTGCTTTTGGTTTACACTTTGGGTGGGGCTCGCAACTTAATACCAGCGAGATGTTCTGGATAGATATCTCAAGGTGGATGATTAGTAGTACATGCAGATGGATTTCGGTCTACTTATCTTGGCGTATTGCCTGTGCTTTTGAACCTCGTCCTTTCTTTTGTAGCATAGTTAGCATTGCGGTGCGTTCATAATCCTTTCAATTGCATTTCTCTAATTTGTTTACCTCGCATAGCAATTTTATCGTATTTTGGGAGAGAGACATCACTAGTGAACATCACGTATCCCGGTCCATATCTTCATTATTGTTTCCACGCTATATTTACTTTACTGCTTTTACTTGCTATCATTATCCCTTGCATTTTAGCCTTGTGAAGAACAAGACCGGAGAAATTGACAACCTCTCTGAACTTCGTTGGGAACAAAGTTATCTGTGTCTGTGTGCAGGTCCGCGTCAGTTGCGCCGCTGACACCTACTTATCATCTCTGGAGTCCTACTGGAGACAAACCTTGGTATCTTTACCGAGGGAAAACTGCTGCTGCACTACATCTCAACCTTCCACTTGGGGTAACCAACGAAGGGGCAAGAAGCCATCAATGCTCAAATGTCCTGTTCATGAGCTCCCCAAGAAAACTATACTTACAAACTTTTATTCCAGACTTTCTCGTCAGGATAAGGAGATGTTGGATGCCTCCTCTAGTGGGGTATTTCAGAAAAAAAAGCGTTGAAGAAAGATGGGATCTACTTGAAAGGGTCCAGAAGAATACCGAAGATTGGGAAATAGATAAAGGTATTGAACCCACTATGAATTATGAGCATGATTATATAGAGAGCTATGTGAAAACTGATTCCTTTAATGCCTTTTTCTCTAATATTGGTCTTGATTCCCATCTGATGATTGATTTTTGTAAGCACTTTGCCTCTCATATCGACTCTTTTAAGAAGAAGAAGAGTCAGAATCATAAACCCTACAAATAATCATCTATTGTTATTCATGTTACTGACCCTATTGTGCCTGCAGTTATATATGAAAAGCCCATTTTTCCTGTAAGAATAAGGGAGCACTCTTTTGTGACAGGCATAATGAATAAGAGTGAGAGAAGAATCGATGAACCCGAGGACCAGATCAAGGTCGATCCTCGAGTTTCATTGGTTAAGGATCTTATTACTAATGATGCTTTAGATTCTAATATAAATTGTTGTGCTGCTTCCACTAACCTTGTCACAGCCAAGAATAAGGGCCCAATTTCAGGTACTCCAATAGTATCAGTCAAAATAGGAGATCATAATTATGATGGGCTATGCGATTTGGCATCGAGTGCCAGTGCTATCCTGTATTCACTTTATCAAGAGATCATGGGTGAGATTTCACCTTGCGAACTTGAAGAAGTTGATGTCACTATTCATCTTGCAAACAGAGCAACTATCTCTCCCATCGGAATTGTGAGAGACGTTGAAGTCTTATGCGGAAAGGTAAAGTATCCTACCGACCTTCTAGTACTTGGTTCAGTAAGGGATAATTTTTGTCCCATTATTTTTGGTAGACCTTTTCTCAGAACTTGTGGAGCTATAAAAGATTGCAAGAAAGGTAAAGTTTTTGTTGAATTCAATGGTGAGCCATATGAATATAATTTTTCTAAGTTCCCTAAGCAGCCTCGTGGTACTAATTTGCCTAATAATGATAAGATTATGGAAGATATTGCTTCCATTGCTATCCCTCCTAACGATCCATTCCAATAGTATATGGAGGACCACGAGAATGATTTGCACATGCAGGAGAGAAATGATCTGGACGAAATATTCCTAAGATCACCTGCTATCCTAAAGCACAACCTTCCAGTTGAGCCTTTGGGAATTTTGTCGCAACCAAAAGAAGATCCAGTGGTTGATCTTAAACCTCTTCCCGATCCTCCAAATATGCTTATTTAGATGAAAAGAAAGTATATCATGTTATTGTCAATTCTAACCTTTCAGGATATGAAGAGGAGCGTTTATTGGAAGTACTTCGCAAACATCGAGGTGCAATTGGCTATACCCTTGATGACCTTAAGGGGATTAGTACATATATTTGTCAACATACCATCAACCTTGAACCTGATGCTAAACCAGTTGTTGATCATCAATGATGGCTGAATCCGCAAATGATGGATGTTGTAAGGACTGAGATTCTCAAGCTTCTAGCCGCAGGTATTATCTATCCTATATCTGATAGTAAGTGGGTAAGCCCAGTTCATTGTGTTCCAAATAAAGGAGGAACAACTCTAGTTCCTAATGATAAGAATGAACTAATACCTCAGCGAATTATTATTGGATATAGAATGTGTATTGATTACAGGAAACTGAACAAGGCAACCGGGAAGGTCCACTACCCGTTGCCATTCGTCGACCAAATGCTTGAAAGGTTATCCAAAAACACTCACTTTTGCTATCTAGATGGTTATTCTGGCTTCTCTCAAATTCATGTTAACACTGCTGATCAAGAGAAGACCACTTTTACTTTTCCCTATGGTACTTATGCTTACAGACGTATGCCTTTTTGTTTATATAATGCCCCTTCTACTTTTCAAAGGTGTATGTCTCCTATCTTTCATGGTTTTTGTGAAGAAATTGTGGAGGTATTCATGGACGATTTCTCCGTCTATGGAACCTCTTTTGACCATTGTCTCCACAACCTTAATAAAGTTTTGGAGAGATGTGAGGAGACAAGCCTCCTGCTTAACTTGGAGAAGGGCCACTTTATGGTCAACGAGGGAATTGTTCTTGGCCACAAGATTTCCGAGAGGGGAATTGAAGTGGACAGAGCCAAGATCGAAGCAATTGAAAAAGGATGCCCTATCCACGGGACATCAAAGGTATTAGTAGTTTTCTCGGTCATGCTGGTTTCTATAGAAGATTTATTAAAGACTTTTCTAAGACTTCGAGACCCCTCACTAATCTTCTCCAGAAGTACATTCCTTTTGTTTTTTATGTAGATTGTAAGGAAGCCTTCGAAGTTCTTAAGAAAGCTTTAATAACTGCTCCTATAGTACAACCACCGTATTGGAATTTACCTTTTGAAATTATGTGTGATGCTAGCGATTTTGCTGTTGGAGCTGTTTTAGGACAAAGGGTTGATAAGAAGTTGAATGTTATATCTTATGATAGAAAAACCCTTGATAGTGCTCAAAAGAATTATGCTACTACTGAGAAGGAATTCTTAGCAGTAGTTTTTTCTTGTGATAAGTTTAGGCAGTATATTGTTTATTCTAAGATTATTGTTCATACTGATCATGCTGCCATTATGTATCTTATGGAGAAGAAGGATGCCAAACCAAGGCTCATCCGATGGGTACTCCTTCTTCAAGAATTTGATTTGCAGATAGTGGATAGAAAAGGAGCAGACAATCCGGTGGTGGATAATCTTTCAAGGATGGAGGATATACCGCATGACCCCATTCCAGTCAACGACAGTTTCTTAGAAGAACAACTAGCTGTTGTTAAAGTACAATTTCTCTCCGATCCTTGGTTTGAAGATTATGCTAATTTTATCGTTGCCAAGTTTTTGCCTCCAGGTTTAACATTTCGGCAAAGGAAGAAGTTCTTTCATGATTTTAGGCATTACTTTTGGGATGACCCACATCTTTTCAAAGAAGGTCCAGATGGGACCGTGAGAAGATGCGTACCGGAGCACGAACAGAAGGACATTCTCAAAGAATGTCACGATAGTCCATATGGAGGACATGCTGGTGAGAGGACCGCACATAAGGTTCTTCAATCAGGTTTTTATTGGCCTACTCTCTTTAAGGATGCTAGAAATTATGTTTTATCGTGTGATAAGTGTCAGAGAGTTGGTAATATTAGTAGGGGGAATGAGATGCCTACGAATTACTCTCTAGTGATTGAGCCTTTTGATTGCTGGGGTTTTGATTTTATGGGTCCTTTTCCTTCCTCACACAAGTGCACTCACATTTTAGTTGCTGTCGATTATGTAACCAAGTGGGTAGAAGCAATCCCCACTGAAAGTGCTGATCACAAGACATCTTTGAAAATGCTCAAGGATCTAATTTTTCCTAGGTTTGGATTACCTAGGTACCTCATGATTGATGGGGGTTCACACTTTACACATGGAGCTTTTAGAAAAGCCTTAGCCAAGTACAATGTCAATCATAGGATTGCTTCACCGCAGCACCCCCAGAAAAGTGGGCAAGTTGAGCTCACCAATAGAGAGATCAAGTTGATCTTACAGAAGACAGTTAATAGAAATAGAAAGGATTGGTCAAATAAGTTAGGAGATGCTTTGTGGGCGTATAGAACTGCTTAAAAAATCCCATGGGCATGTCTCCCTATAAAATGGTCTATGGCAAGGCTTTCCATTTCCCATTAGAATTAGAACACAAAGCTTTCTGGGCTATTAGAGAGGTTAATGCTGACCCAAAATTAGCTGGTCAAAAGCGTCTCATGAACTCGACTTCTCTAGATGAGTGGAGAAGTGAAGCTTACGAGAGCGCTAAAATGTTCAAGGAAAAGGTAAAGAAGTGGCATGATAGGAGGATTTTGAAACGTGAATTTAATGTTGGTGATAAAGTTTTGTTGTTTAGATCCCGTTTCATGTTTTCTCCAGGTAAACTACTTTCCAGGTGGGAAGGGCCATTTCATATTGAGGAAGTCTACCGCTCGGGTGCGATCAAGATTAACAATTTCGAAGGCACCAAACCTCAAGTGGTGAATGGGAAAATACTTAAGCATTACATAGCAGGAGATCCTGTCAATTTTGATGTAGATTTGGTATACACAAAATCTCATGAAGAACATGTAGCAGCCCCGTTTCAGACACCAGCAAAAGTAGAATATGGAAAGGTATGTATTACGGTAAGGAAACATCGCGAAACCGTCATGAAAGTTCCAGATTATGAGTTTTTGCAAAATATAGAAAATTTGAGGCCTAAGTGGAGCCGGAGACCAGCTCCAGGGGGCCCAGGCCCCCCTGGCGCGGCCCCACCCCTGGCCGCGCCAGGAGGCCGCCTGGGCACCCCGGAGCCCATCTCCGACTCCGCTTTGACCTGTTACCTTCCTTTCTGTGCAAAAATTTTTGCTATATATTTGCCCGGATCGTTCCAGCAGCGTATATCGCGATTTCGTGTGTTTTCTTTTCGAGATGTTTCTTCCAGGAAAACTTTCAGCTAGACCTAGGTGCCATGGCTTCCCCAAGTTCCCCGAAGGAAAAGTTCTTCGTCAACGTCATCAACCCTTCATGTGGAGGAAGGTGACCTCCACAAGGAGGAACTGAAGGGACCAATCAAGGAGGGGAGCATCGAGGAGCGGCTGAAGGAGATGGAACATGAGGTCTTCAAGTTCAAGAAGATGGTGGAGCGTGGTGTTGAAGATAACTTCGACATCATGCACGAGATCGAGGCTTCCCACAAGAAGGAGATGAAGGAGATGTGGTCAAGTTTGGCCGCACTAGGATAAAAAGTTTATGGGCTCCAAGAACAGATCTATGATTTGCAGAACCAGAACTGTGAGTATGAACTAAAGTTTCTGCGCATGGGTTTAGGTGCTGAGTGCAGGATCTTGGAGACGGGAATGTCCTGTGAGACTACAGAACAGCTGCCATGGAAGCGCTTCGCCAAGGAGTATGTGACCGACAAGAACAAGGATGAGGAGTAAATATCCTCGGGTAATGGCATCCCCTTAGCTTGTTCCAAGCTTGGGGGAGTGCTCGGTATTTTTTTTATCTTTATCTTTATATTTAGAGTCAAGTAGAGTAATATCATGTCTAGGGAAGTTATCTCATAAAATAGGTGTTTGCTTTGAGGTCTATCACTCATTTTGGAGAGTTATGTATCAATGAGTGTGGAGTCATCTATGATGGAATATTAATGAGAGGTCTATTGATCCCTTCGCTGCACTCGGTAATCTCTTCACGAAATCGACCTCATGATGATTCTTATGGGGAATATTGACCTTATATCAGGTATGGCTTTGAAAGCTTTATTTAATCTTGGCAAACATAGCTTTGGTCATAACAACAAGCATGTTATTTTTCTCAATGTAGCGACATAGCCAAAACCCTCTTTGTTATTATGCTTGTAGTGTTGTGTTGACAAGGAAGACAACTTGATGTGTTATGCTTGTTTTAATGTTTATGCTATATATGGCTTTGCATCCAAGTAATCATCAAGTGTCTGTTCTCTCAAAGCCTTCGCTAGCCAAACCTCTGTACCAAGCGGAATTATGCTTGTACATCCATACCCTGAAACCAGTACCTTCCAGATGAGTCCACTATACCTTCCTATTCGTGGTATTCCACTACCACTCCTAAAGCATAGAATTTTTGTGTTATCATTGGATGTTCAAAATCTTCTGTTGTGTGCCCCTGTTTTAGCTCCTGAGGAAGTAGTAGTTAACTCATGACCTTCTTAGATTGGACAAGTTTTACCCCGGGATTGCATGCCTAATCTGCAAACCCCTAATAGGAGGATGAACTGGCATGAGTGCACCCAACTCACAAAAGATAACCACAACCAACAAACCTCCTCCACGCTTTGTTCATGAGAAATCAGAAAACTTTGGCAGTGATAAACAAAGGAGATTGTGGGGATGTGATCGCCCCTGTTTGGGAGTCGTTCCTCGAAACTTGTCCAATCTGAGAAGCAATTGAGTTATCTATTAGCATTCGTTGACAAATCATGCACCTCTCAAAACTTGTTTTCATTCTGTTTGATCTAAGGATAGCACTTGAGTTTTTCGTTCTTGCCTTTAACAAGGCTGTTAGTTCCTTTACTTTTTTGTTGAGTCAGTTTTCCCTACTTCCTCCTTTCCCAAAGAGAACAGACACTTGATGCTGATGAAGATTCATCCATATAATGATGCATTAAAGTTTTCCTTGCCATATCATTGTTGACATTATCTCTTGATAAGTAAGTTGTTTGTAAAAGCCTTTGCCAAGCAAACATCTTCCTTTGTGTTAGCATTTACACTTCATGACTAATAGCTTGTTCTTTCGAAAAGTTCCAAATCATCACTTCAAAATATAAAGAGAAAGAGCAAAGGTAAAAGCTTTTAGTTGTCCCTTGACCAATGGACTTGTTTTCCATGATTTGATGAGTTTCCTTAGCCCTACTTTTGATTATAATTTTTATTACTCTTTCATAAGGGCTTTATGAGTTGGAGATTGCTGTTCAGGATGTATGAGTTTGGTGAAAAGATCATGATGCTTCTTGTCCGTATTTTATTTATCGACACTTCACTCTCTAAACTTGTGGACTGGTTTACCGAGCTCAGTTTTCGCTTGGGGACAAGCGAGGTCTAAGCTTGGGGGAGTTGATACGTCCAAAATGCATCACTATTTTATATCATAATTCATCTTTATTCATTGATATATTTCATGTTACGATGATGTTCTTATGTTGTTTTGGCCTATTTTACACAGTTTTTAACTTTCCGGTGCCGAAGCAGCAGACGCATGATTCAGCGGTAAAAAGTGGACGCTGAGTTGCTGAAGAAGAATACCTCCAAATTACCTGAAAATCGACGGGGGTTATTTTCCGGGAGAATAACGAAGTCTCGTCGAAGAGGGCCCAGAGGGGGCCCAGAGGAGCCCCAGGCGGCCACCTGGCGCGGCCCCACCCATGGCCGCGTCGGGAGGCCGCCTGGAGCCCTGGGGCCACTCCCTGCTCCCCCTCTGGCCTATATACTCCTCGTTACGCTAAAACCCTAAAATAGGAGGCCATCACGGAGTTCCGCCGCCACTCCGTGCCGGAAACCTACAGAGAAGAAAAGGGCTCTCCAGCGGGCAGATTCCGCAGAGGAGATCACCTCCCGGAAGGGGAGATCATCGCCATCGTCACCACCATCGTCACGGGAATCATCGAGATCATCATCAACATCATCCCCAACACCAGCACCGTCTCCACCACCATCCAATCGCACCACCGTACTATCTATCCTCTCTACTCTACCGGTGTTGATTACTCCTTTGTGGTGAATTCTATTGAGTTTTGTTGGAGAAATACCATTATGTCCATATTGTTTATCATATATTTATCACCTCTGATCATGATCTCTTTTATGTCTTGTGAGTAGTTACTTTAGTTCTTGACGACATGGGAGAAGTCTAGTTGCTAGTAGTCATATGATGTTGAAGTAATTTATGTTGTTTGATATTTAAGTTGTGTTGTTATTTTCCTAGTGGTGTTGTGTGAGTCGAACACTCAACACTTCGCCTTCTTAAGGACCTAGGGGAATACATTGTGTATTAAGAATGCTTACGGTGGGTTGCCGGAGTGACAGAGACCTGAACCCCAGTTTGCACACTTTTGCACAAGGGAGTAATGGATCCCTTATCCTATTGCTGTGGTTTGGCTTTGCCTTAATTTCTATCTTGTATTTGTGGATTCTTGCAAGATGTTTAAGCATAAGAGTGCACTTATCTTAGTCTAGAAGGTGTTCTAGCATAGATCCACCCACTCAACACTTATCAGCACAACACTTGTTATCGATACGGAGTATGGCGAAAGCACGTGACTACCTCCCCATGTGTCCTCAAGAACGTTTTAGTCTTTATAAGTTCAGTTGTCAGGCTTATCCTTTGCACAAAAGGATTGGGCCACTTGCTGCTCCTCAATGCTATTTACTTTGCTTGCTTTTATCTTATCGTTGCTTATATCAAAAACCCCTAAAAAGTTACCTTTCAGTGTTTGCAGTTATTCCTTGCCCACTATCACCTATCAATACCTTTCGCTCCTCGTTGGGTTCGACACTCTTACTTATCAAAAACTCTACAATAGATCCGTTTATGTTGAGGGTCATCAGGGTATGTGTGAGGCTAGAGCTTGATTCCTCTCCAAACTGTTTATTCAGCCCTAGATTTGTTCTTGAATTTTGTCTGTTTTTTTAGGTCTGTTTGATCCGTTAGAATCATTGCGCTTTGCGAAATCAGTTTCTAGCGTCTCCTATCCAATTCCCATCCGATCTAGGTAAGAAATCCCTCATCCTGTGGAATGTCTCGCTTAGGCAAATCTCTCAGATTCATATCGATAGATATACGCTTTGAGCAAGTTCTTCGTACCAGTCCTTCGTTAGATTTGCACCAGCTAGAAATCTAGCCTAGCACTTGCATGAAAATTTGCTTCAAGATAAATCCCTCTATATGTTTGCTGCGTTCAAAAGTTTTTCCTCGAAAAATGTTGGTACATGTTCACATATTCTCCATATTTCCCTCGTACATATCTATTTCGCAGGAAAATGTCGGAGAACGCCGGAAACTTCAGGGAGCCCAAGCGTGTTGGAGGGCGAACAAAAATCACCAACAATTCAGAAGGCCTGTCTAAGGACTTGATCATAGAGAAAAATCTGAGAACGCCTGAAGGCTTAGTTGAAGATACTCGAACGAGAGAAAACAGACTGCAAGAAATTTGAAGGCTTCAAGCTCTTCATTGGTATGAATACAAGGCTATAATCCCTCGTTGGGAAAGGTTGTTTTATCTGAAGAACCCATGGTGTGATGTCAAGTCTTTGAGGCCCAAGTGGAACAAAGCAAACCGCCCTCCTCCTCCACCTAATGCTCACCCATCCACTCTCAAGACCCCAGCTGATTTCAAAGAGTTGGTTGCTGCTCAAGCAGAACGAGAAGAAAAGAGAAAGGAAGCCAAGGCCAGGAAAGCTGCTGCTGCTACTGCTGAGGGCAACGAAGGAGTTGCCTAAGATGTTGGTCCTAGCGCCAAGCAAAAGACTGGCAAGAAACTGCCATACACCAGAAAAAGGTTGTTCTTGTTTCTCCACCTGAAGCAACTTCTGACGAAGGAGAAGCCAGTACCGAGCAACAAGATACAGGTATTTAGGCTGATGTCGAGGATATTCCTCCTCTCACACCGAAAAACAAACCAAGCCATAAGGGCATCAGGATCCAGGAGCCATCAGCTGCGGATCCTCAAGCAACAATTGATATGACCAGTTTAGTCACTGATCCACCAATTTCCTCTTCCCCCCCCCTCGTCAACAAAAGCCCTCAGCTAGATCCAAGGGCAAGCAAGCGGCCATGGCCAGAGATGATGACACGCTGCTAAAGCGAAAGGAAAGGTTGGCCAAGCAACATGAACTTGAGGCCAAAGAACTAGAAAAGTCTAAAAATTTAAACTTTCACAGTCAGCCCGAGGCAAAGAAAGCTATGATTGCCAAGCAATTGGTCATTCTTCATCTGGTTTCTGACAAGTACATATGCCTGCTCGAGGAAATTCCTTCCCCCAGTGCACAGAAAGAAAAGGTAGTGGCCACTAGGGCTGCGAAGAAGAATGCTGAGGCAACTGGAGCCTCGAAGGATAAAGACGCGGCCCCAAGTGTCGTAACAAAACCAGTTGCTGCTGCCAAGGACACCAAGGAGGCCGAAAGGAAAGCCAAGCAGGCCCGTCTGAAATACCAAGCAGCTCGATTCCCTTGTGCTGCTCCGGCACCCGCTGCCCCTGCTGCTCTTGTTGTGTCCGGCCCTAGTGCCGATGAATAAAGCTCCAACGAAGGAGATTCCTCCGCCACTGCTGCATCGGATACAGTACCGATCTCAAACATTCTCTGGAGAATGGCCACCACTCCCAGTAAAGTGACTCGAGAGGATGATGTTCCCGCTGAAATTTGGGACCGAGTTTCCCGCTATATGATTCGATGGGATGGTTATCTCACCCAAGACCGGAAAGACCGCGAGCAAGAAATATTTTATTCAAAGCCAGGTGTGGTAATAGTACCACCTCGCCTACGTACGTGCCTGCGTACCCCCTTTTCCCCCAATATATAGATGTGGAGGGTGCCCCTTTTTCTACACAGAAAATTCCAGAAAAATACAGAAAAATTCTGTTGATCTCTCTCTCTCTATTTTCTCCTTCCTTGAGCGGACTCCCCTTGTTTGGAGGCTGCAATGGGTTGGAGTTCTCCACTATACGCACGCCGTCGTGCTGCTAGGATCCGAATCCATCTTCTTTCCGTTGCTCGCCTGGTTCGGAGCTCGGAGGGACGTCGGGTACACCGTATGTGTGTAATCCCGCGAGGCACTACACTTGTGGTGCTCCTTCATCGTTGAGGCCGTGTCGCGACGTCTTCACCGACAACATTCCGACGGGGACGTAATCCCGTCATTGGTCTACAAGGACCGGGTGGCTACTGGATTCATCGTGGATCTGCACGGCATCGGGGATTTCCGGTACGACTACATCAACCACGTTCACGTGGGAACGTTTCCCTCTTAACGGAATACATAATTGTATGTGACCTATCTCAATCCGTTACTTGCATCGCCATAGCATAGGTCTTGGGTTGAGGACGCGTAGGTCATGAAAAATTATTGTTTTCTGCCCCGTTGCCTAACAGTGGTATCATGAGCAAGGCTATGCGTAGATGTATTGTACGGATAGAACACATCTAGTATGTGGCATCAATTCTCCAATTGTTACCCTCCCACGTGTACTCGTTTAGCATTGCGGCAATGTCCTGATGAAGCGGCCCCGACCGAACTTACGCGTTTACGCGAGACTGGTTCCACGCTTGACATATGGATTGTACCATATAAGTGGCTGGGGGTGTCTGTCTCTCTAACATTAGCGATGCGAAGGCATTTGCAACGGAGGGCCCTGACAGGGGTGAAATAGAGACAATTGCGGGATTGGTGTTGTGGTTGTATGTTCCTAGGCATAGAAATGGTTCTATCTCGAAAGCCCTATCAGCCACGTAAAACTTGCGAAAGATAAAGTAGAGGCGTCTAAACTTTAATTTGCAGGGGGCATCGTATTTAGTATGATTTATACTGTCGCATCCTGTTTTGCTTGTATTAGATATACGACGGTAGCATTATAGGATGATCCCTCACTAATCCAACAAAGTGTCCTTCCTTAGTGAAGCACCATCTGGAAAGATCTCCATTGTGGAGGCATCGCGTGTCACACGGGTGTCAAACATATTAGCGTTCAAATGAGATGGGTGGAGCAAGCCTAGCATGTCCATAAACATGGCCTTGCATACGCGGCATATAATCACTAAGGTTATTGTGGCGAGCCTGGCATATGTAGATATGGCCTCGGGACACAATGAGCATGAGTCACATGGATGATGTGATTGGCATGATGACCTACCTTGAGAATATACTGATGATCGTGTCACACGAGGGAGGTATAGTTCTCAAGGATCGTGTAATCACTTAGAATAAACTATGAGGGATGTTTATCTGAGTGGGAGTTCCAGAATCGTTTTAAAACATGAACTCCTATTATGAACTTAATCTTCATGTCTTAGCAAATATCATTGTAGATAATTTCATACCCAATGTTTATAACCATGGCTCTTTTAGTGTGATGTAGAACTTAAGGTAAATGGGTCTTACTTCATTGATTGGTACCAACACCATTAGAAATATACTCATTAGTAATGACTTACAAAACGTAATACAAGAACTGCTAGGAGATACACCAGATAACTCCGTAATTGAGGAAGATGATGATGAGTATTGTACTCATCCTCACTTATATGACTGCCCAAAACACCATACTTCATATTACAGAATATGAGTATATGGACGGGGTTTCTTTCAACCATGGTTGAAGGAACAACCTGCTAAGAAAGTTACTTGGAAAATGTATAAGATACATGAACACCTTGTGTACAACTTGGACTACTGAATGACCGGTTACTTTGCGATAACTGGGAAGTGGAATCCGCTTCCTCCCAGCTACAAAGACCGTGTCTAGACTATGTCATGAAAGAGAATTGTTCACCTTTCATGAGGTCATGGTTAAAGTTGTGAACTTTAAAGGTAGAACCAATGCAGGAATAGTCATTGAAGGAGAAAGTATATTTGATATGCGGGTTATAAATGACTTTCCCCTAAAAACACTAATTGCGGTTGATTAAGTATTCGATGCTTGAACTTACTACTTAAGGAGTGGCTTGAAAGGGATGAGGTGACAATGTGTGCTGACGATAATCAAGATAGTTGATGGTCGACAACATTCTCCCTCTACGTCTATCATTTGATTAATATATGAATAAATTTATGATCGTATGAATGAGGACTTTATAGTGTGTCTTGAATCTTGCGAAGACAATTATTCATATTAGTGAGAAACAAGTCAGTTTTTCTCCTTTTATGAATGATATCTTTTATGGTCACATTACGGTTATGAATAAGTTATTATTATATTGATGATAGTAGTTTGATCATTTATAAGAAATATTGTAATGCCAAGAATTATCCAAACCTAATAATGACACTATCGTTTCAAGTCATGAATGGTATGATGAAGTCTTGAGATACTTGATCTCTTGACACATGCAAACCATGCCTCTTTAGCTGAGATGACTGAAACCTCGCATTCTGGTAAAATAAAGTTTGCGATGATTGTTGAAGATCATACATAGTGATGTATCATATTTCAGCATTTAGTGATTTTCATTATTTCATGAACTTCATATGTGGACTTAGATGAATATGTGTATTCACTAATGAAACATGAGTCTGAAATAGTTTGATGTGATCAAAGGGATTTCAGAATGAAGACGGGTATTAAATTAACAAGAAAGACAAGTATCTACGATTTGATCAAAGTGACAAATGTTTTGAGTTAGCCTTGGGCATACAGACTTGTGTGAAGTTGTTTCACAAACTACAATGCTTAGAACACTTCAATATTGTTGATGTGCCTGAACATTATAGTCATACTCTATTGAATAGTGTATAGTCTAAAGTTATCTCTTACCGAGTTACGTTATTATTGTTTAGAGTTATTAATTTAATATGCAAACACTCACTTCAGTATAGGGAACCATCTGAGTTCGTGGAAACCAACACCATATCAGTCTTGGTGTATCGTGGTTTCTAGGAAGTTTGATTTATGTGATAAATTATCTTTGTAGTGTATCCCTAGTCAACTATGGATACATCTTCCACAACTAGAACCAAAGGAGCAAACCTTGTGTTGCTATAAGTTAGGCATTTGTCAAGAAGTGTTCTTGATAAAATTGTTAATGGAAGAAAGTGAAAGTTCAACCAAGGTAATTGAGCTTGCCTCCATATGTCAGAGTAGCGCAACGGAATGTGTTCCAGAACTAAAGCTCTACAATTAGAGGAGAAAATGATGATAATGATCATGGTGTTTCGCTTGAAACTTTTACTAAATAAAGTAGGATTCAAGAATACATGTTTGCCACTTGTGCAAAGTAATATTCATGATTCACTTGTCATGTTGATAGAACAAGACATACCTATGGACTGCGAAGAAGCGATGGTGGACCTAAGTATGAGAAATGACTATGAGTCATGAAATCCTATATTGAGTTATATTTAAGATTCTTTGAATCTTATCGAGTAAAGAGGCTACTTGATATTCTCAATAACTTCAAGGTTATAAGGAATAAATGTAGACATCAAGATCGATTTGTCATGAAGGATGTTTCTGACAAATTCAAAAAGGTTGACTACAATATGTAGCGATGCTTGAGTCAATGGGATATTAACTATGATTGATCCAAAAATTTATCAATGCCGTGACTTCCTCAAATCCTGTATTTGAAGAAGTGTTGTAATTTGTACAACAAAAAGGTTTTGGAAAACAAATGGAGGCTAGTGTCTCGTAACCGGAATTCTCAATTTGATGGATGATCAAAGTGATTTTGGACTTAGCCAAAATATTGAGAAACATGCATTTGCATGAAACTGAGTGGGAGCTGAATAGTTTCCTAAACTTAATATGTGGAAGACATATTTTGAGTGGGAGGTATGGGAGTGTTATCCTAGTCTTATATGTGGCTGACATATTTGAGTGGGAGCGTGACAACATTCTCATATATAACATATTGTCAATGGTGTAGTTGGTATTAATGATTATTGATATCTTTCATGAATGAAGTTAAGCATTGAAAATCTATTAAGATAGACTAATGCGTTTAATAACATTGAGTCGGAATACTTTCCTAGATAAGATTCTGAAGAAGTTCAGAATGGGACAAGTCAAAAGGTAGTTCTTACTTGTATATCCAAGAGAAGTATCGAGTTAATCTCAGTACAAGAACAATGGTTAAATGATGGTTAAATGAAAGAAATGGATGTGCTACATCCTCTATGCCCCTATCATAGGTTCTTTCATATAAAACCAAAGTTTTGTACTCGACGTAATGTGACCCAAGTTCTTAGTAAGAAGAACATGTTGTGATATGATTTATGAGTAAATCCTTGAACAAAGAGTTAAGTTTATCCTTCAGTGTCTGGAGAGAACTGAGGATACATCTCTAATTTGTAAAGGATAGTGTACTTGACCGTAAAGGTTACGCTGGTTCAAGTTCTGACACTAACCTAGAAGATTGAGATATCATACTAATAAATGCCTAAGTTGAAAGAAACATGGTTAGACATCAAAGTTGCATATAATGCACTAAGAATTAAATCTACAATGATATGGCTGCTTTAGAAGTGGCAAGAGTTATATTCTGTCTTAAGAAGTTTGACTTCTGACTGAGTAAGTTTTAGTGTGCATGACTAAGGGAAAGTTCGCGTGACCCAACGGATGTCATTGCTGAAACACAACAAACGAAGTCTCACTCTACCGCCAAATATATACCTCATCATTATAGTGGGATAATGAGATGAATGTCAAACTAGGTGACATCAATGATTTGCAAAAGACATACGGATCTGAATGGTACCCAGACAATTGATACAACCATTTCCACAAGCAAGCATGATCTATAACCATATAGATGATATGGAGTTATGATCCACAGAAAAATGCAACTAGATTATTTGTACTCTAGTGCAAGTGGGAGACTGTTGGGAATGTGCCCTAGAGGAAAATAAAATAAGTTTGTTGGCATATTCCATTAGTTCATAATAAGTTTTATACCGTGCTATAACTGTATTAAGCGTAAACATTAATACACGTGTGTTATACAAACAACCAGGTCCCTAGGTAACTCTAGTATACTAGTCCATTGGGCAATTGATGATCAAGGTTTCCTGATCATGAGATGTGAACAGTCTATTGACAATGGGGTCATGTCACTGGGAGAATGACATGATGGACACACACCCACCGGAAGTGTTGAAATGTGATCCAGTCACATAGTTCAACATTGCGATAACTATAAAAGTAGTGGCCCGATCCTTAAGACCGTGATGATCATACATAATTGCTATCTACTAGGATGCTTTGAGTGCATTAACCATTACACTGAAACATGGTAACCATAAAGGGGTATCTTGGGTATTCCGAAGTAGATATGTTGATGAGTATACAAATAGATCAAAACGGGATTTGTCCATCCGAGTGACGGATAGGTACTCTGGGCCCACTCGGTGATATTACATCATAAAGCTTGCGCAAGCGTGTGACTAGGTCACGGGGGTTGTAATATCATAGGACGAGTAAAGTATGTTTGTCGGAGACGAGGATGAACTAGGTATTGGATACCGACGATCAAACCTCGGAAAAAGAAAGTACCGTGTGGCAAAGGGATCAGGACTCAACGTTATCGGTTCAACGATGAAGTTAATTCGAAGGAAGCACAGGGGCCATCAAGGATTGTAACCAGATCCCAGATGATGGTCACTAGTCAGAGAGTGTCTAATCATGTCTGTTGTTGCCCGAAACATAGGGTGTCACGCTTAAGGGTATTCGGCGCATTAAGGATTGATTCGGGATCGCCGGAGAAATAAGAGAGAACTCCGAAAACATTTCGGAGGGGAGACGGAAAAAGTTCCGCAGTTCTGAATTGTTCGGAAAGTTATTTAGATATGTTTTATTATTTTATTAAATGAATTAAATATTAAAATATAACTTAAATAATTAAAAAGGAATAAAGGTTCTTTTATTTTTCTTTAAAAGAAAGAGAAAGAAAAAATAAAAGAAAAGAAAAATAAAAAGAAAAAAAGGGGGAGTGCATGGCGCCATGGGCCATGGGGCCCATGTGGCCAAGTGGCCTAGCCACCACGCCATGGCCCCTTGTGGCCGGCGGCCACATTTGTGGTAATAGTACCACCTCGCCTGCGTACGTGCCTGCGTACCCCCTTTTCCCCCTATATATAGATGTGGAGGGTGCCCCTTTTTCTACACAGAAACTTCCATAAAAATACAGAAAAATTATGTTGATCTCTCTCTATTTTCTCCTTCCTTGATCGGACTCCCCTTGTTTGGAGGCTGCACTAGATTGGAGGTTTCTCCATTATACGCACGCCGTCGTGCTGCTGGGATCCGAATCCATCTTCTTTCCGCTGCTCGCCTGGTTCGGACCACGGAGGGACGTCAGGTACACCGTATGTGTGTAATCCCGCGAGGCACTACACTTGTGGTTCTCCTTCATCGTTGAGGCCGTGTCGCGACGTCTTCACCGAGAACGTTCCAACAGGGATGTAATCCCGTCATCGGTCTACAAGGACCGGGTGGTTACTAGAGTCATCGTGGATCTGCGCGGCATCGAGGATTGCCGGTACGACTACATCAACCACGTTCACGCGGGAAAGTTTCCCACTTAATGGACTACATACTGGTATGTGACCAATCTCCATCCGTTACTTGTATCGCCATAACATAGGTCTTGGGTTCAGGACGCGTAGGTCATGAAAATTATTGTTTTCTGCCCCGTTGCCCAACACATAGGCCATACTTCTTAGGGGCCAATCCCTACGAGAAACCAAGGAATTCATATTCTCTTCGGTTTTGGACCCAAGAACAGGCCATATATTATACTTGTGTGCTATACAACAAGGCCAGAATATTTCAACATCAATACCTTGATTTTCCTTCGGTGTATGCCCCTACATGTTTCAAGAATGTTGCCGAAACAATTGATGGTCTTCATGCTCATAGGATGTTTTCTCTCGACAATGGATATAATCCTGAGCTCATCAAGCAGTTCTATGCCACACTCTATGTCACTGGTGAACCCGAAGACTCGAAGACTTGGAAGTTTGACTATATGATTCAAGGCCAGTGTTTCACATGAGTGTCGATGAATTTCTGGCAGTGATAAATTTGCCTCGTTTCAAAGGATTACCACACAAGCTACATGATTTGCCTGCCCCAACTCCAGCTGAATTTTCCTCGCTGATGAATCTGGATGTCATAGGAGATCACTAACCTGATTAGCCGAAGCCCAAGGACTTAGTCTTCAAATCCAAATATTTGTTTTATATTCAGTTGAAGACTTTGATGCCAATGCTCGATGTGCATGATGACTTTCGCATTCCCAACGATGTGCAACTCGCACTTATGAAGCTGGTCCATGGTCATCCTTTCGACTTTGAAGACTACTTTATTTGTACGATTGTTTCATGTGTTGATGATCACAATGCACACAAACCTTATGCACCGTGGCTCATGGCAATCTGCAATTACTCTCGGGACGTGCCATTCCCCGTGTCAATCTAACCAAAAAAAATTCTCCACCAGTCAGAGAAGTGATGCAGATTGTTGCTCGTACCAATGATCAATTTGCTGAGCATACTGGAGTT
Organism: Bromus sterilis; assembly: GCA_950022295.1. Lineage (NCBI taxonomy): Eukaryota > Viridiplantae > Streptophyta > Magnoliopsida > Poales > Poaceae > Bromus > Bromus sterilis. Next base: position 138,977,978 of record OX465599.1, on the reverse strand, counting down.
CGAGCGCATATTACCGAAAGAAATGTTCGCTCGAAGGTTATCCAAACAATGCACCAGATGGAAGTTTGTCTTCGTTCTCAGCAAATTCTTCAGCATCACATCGACCAAGATTTCGTACAAAAACAAAAGATGATGACTGAAATCAATCACCTGCGCAACATCACCATGAATAACAATCAACTTCTTCGTGAATGTCTTCACAAGGAATGGAAAGGACTGCGGAAATACTATTTCCTCCGCATCTGCAAAGTCAATGGACAAATGATGATCGTGTCGATCGAACAGATTCAAAAATCCCATTGCTGCCGAAGAACATGGACGTCCTCAGCGTCGCTGATTATTATCACATAACTTTGGATGATGTCTCCTCCTACTCCGACCCTGAGCAAGAACCTCGAAGTCAAGAGAGAGTTTACTCTCCACTTCCACGAAGCCCCAAGACCCCTCCAGAGTCTCAGATGGAGTCCTCTGGTGATCATCACTCCTTCAGGACGAAGATCACTCCTCGCGGCAGCTGCCCCCTTCGTCGTGCTCCTTTGCTCGCCGAAACTTCTCATCGTCGCCAGCACCGGTCAAGCTAGTAGGGATTTCTTTCGACCCTATTCTCTTGACTTTTTGTCCCCTATGACAAAAAGGGGGAGTTGTAGTGGCATCGAAGAAATTAGTTTGCTATTGGGGTTAAGGCCTTTGCTTTTGGTCGTTTAAAGTAGATCTGGTTGTAACTAACTCTAAGTAGGTCTATGAACTATGACCTTTATCGTAAGATATCTATCTTCTATGGTTGTGATACTTAACCTTTTCCAGGAAGTCATCTTTCATATGAGTTCACAGGTTAATCGAGAGGATTGCATATTTCTCATTGAAAAATATTTGGACTGCAATCTTGCTCGCTAAGATTATGATGCTTTACGTCGACTCAATTCTTGTCAAATATGCACTTCACTGGAAATTCACATCTTCCATGCATACATCAAGGAGGGTACTTCATCGATCTTAGTACTGGTTTATCATCGAAAACTCAAAACTTTTCAATTATTTATCGATGCCTGTTTTGTCAACAATCGTCCAAAAAGGGGGAGATTATAAGAGCAAGTTTTGCCCCCGAGGTTTTTGGAGATTGTTGGACAAAACATTAGTGGAACTAATATTGTTTTCGAGTATAAACAGATACTTAGGTTCCGAAAGAATGGAGTTTGCAAGTAGAAGGTCGAAGGACAACTTTCAAGGAAGACGACCCCCAAAAATGTCGTCGAGAAAGAAGATGCTCTCGAATAAAAGTGCAACGAGGACAAAGCTGAAGCTGGATGAAGACTTAGTCTTTTTACTAGTTTCTCTTTATTTTCTTGAGTCATAGGAAAAATCGTACTATCAAGAGAGGTTTGCTAGTTGAGATCTTAGTCGAAGTGAATCTGCTCTGCTCAACATAAACCCACAGAAAGCCTACCGAGAGAAATCTCATTGAGTCGAGTAATAACTCAAAGGAAAAGTCATCGCACTTCGTGCCTTCGAGAGAGAACTCGTTCGGTGAGTCAGCTTACTTGCTTCGCAAGAAAAGTTACATAGTGATTGAAAATCCGACCGTTGTGGACACGCGTCAAGCGGTTGCATCGGGTCACATCAGTCATTTCACCTATCGGGATCGCCACCTATAAATACCCCGCACCTACCAGCCATTTTGGGTTGGCTGCTCCACTGAAGATTCTAAGACAGAAGCTCTATGGGCATCGCAAGAGAGAACTCGAGAGAAAACTAAAACCCAAGTCTGAACTGAGTTGAGAAATTCACAGACACTTAGGTCGAGATTAGCCGATCTTTTTATCTTGGAGAACTGCAAGTCTCCTAGACGGTTAGGCGTCGCCTGTCAAGAAGTCGAAGAGAAATTTTCGCTGCTGAAGGAAGTTTGTAAAGGTCTCGGAGATGTCTTGAATCATCTACCACGAGTGAAAACTGAACAAGCTCGAGGAGTTTGTTGCAGTGGAGAATAGGACGGAGAGAGTTTTGCTCCAGGTTTTCAATCACCAGCCCCTCCAACCAGACGTAGCACTTTGCAGAGTGTGAACTGGTTTACCAAACATCATTGTTTCTTTTCCTTCAGAATCCTTACGATCTACGCATGACTTTCGATACTCTATTTCCTTCGAGTTCCTTTAGTCCGTCGCATGAATTCCTTCTAAGTTCTTTATATTTTTAGAAGTGATCATTCACCCCCTCCCCCTCAAATCATTCTTGAGCTTTCTGAATCAATCACTAGCAAGCAACAAAATACAACAACAAACAAATTTTTTAATTAGGGTGGAATTTCTGGGCTATTGCAATACAACACCACCAAAAAGGGATCTCGTCCCGAGACCCAGGACGATCCGGGGGAGAGGGCGGAAGAGAGAAGAGAGATGATGTTCTTCAACACCACCAACAAGGGGCTCATCTCCATGTTGAACAATTACCTTCCGTCGAGGAACTTTCCGCAGAGAGACAGTAACGTCAGAAAACGGAACCATCAAGTGTCAAGAGGAAGAACGATAGTAAGATCCGGATCAAAAGGATAGTGTTCCCACTCAAGATCATGAAGCCACTAGGCAAGAGGAGGGAGGGCAAGGACTGACCATGACGTACACCAGAGTCGGAGAAACTAAAGGAACTACAAGATTCCCCAAACCTAAGATCGGAATCGAGACAATACACTGCAAGCAAAGCATTGTAACTGTTCCAAAACTCCACTTACTTGAGATCCTATAGTTTGAAAGTGATAAGGCGATAACTAAAGAACTTACGTCACTTGTCCTAACCAGAGCAAGGGTAAGGAGTAAAAAGATTCCTACTCTCTGATAACTAACTTAGTAACTACAAAATAGGTTTTGGTCTAGACTTGACTTCAGCCAGAAAAGGGATCCTACGGCCGGTAAGGCTCTTGTAACATCCCAAAATTCTCCAAATTTTCGATTGTTAATAAAATTAAATAGATAATGATTGTTTCATTGATGTGTTTGATTTTCTCTGGGATTTAAAACTTTTGGAGTTTATTGAATATTAAAAAGAGAGGGAATAAAAGGGACTTTCCCTAATATTCACAATTGGTGTTTTTGGAATTTATTATTTTCAAACAAAACCAACAAAACAAAATGAGAGAAGGTAATATGACTCTTTCATCATATTAAAAGGTTGGAAAATGTTTTAAATCATTATTGGAATTCTTTTGAATATTCAAAACATTTTTCAACTCAAGGAAATTCATTTGAGAGGATATAAAATGACTTATCCCCTTTTAATAAAGTTGGAAAGTATTTAGAATATTACTTTAAAGTTTTTAAAATTTATTATGAGTATTATAAATAACTCTAAAATTATTTTAGAGATTTTATAATTCTAAGAGAGTTTTTATTTCATTAAAATGATTTTTTTAATATCTAAAAAGAGTTGAAAAAGTATTCCAGTGGGATATCTTTATTTTACCAAATTATTTATTGGTGTGACAAATTTAAAATTTATATTTTATTATTTAGAAATGGTTTGTCAATGCTTTTGACCAAATAAAAATATTTCTAAATAATTTGTTGGATGTTATTTGATTTATGAAAAGTATTTTATATTTAAATAAAGAATTTAGGAAATGTTTTTATTTTTATTTACCTTTTTGGAAAATATATTCATTGCATAATTTTCTTTGCATTATTTTATGAATTTAGAAATTTATTTCATATTTTTCTGATGAATATTTTTTTTCTACAATTGTTTGAAGTTACGGCTTTAAATAAAAAGAAAACAAATATGTAGCCCCGGCCTAGTAGCCCTTTTCAGCCCTCGAGCGCAATTCGAGCCCAACTTGGACGCAGTTTTTTTTTCTTTCCCTCTGCTTATAAATAAAATTCCAGATTTTTTCTTTTTCCTTTTTTTTGTTTTGTTTTCTGGAAAAAAAAATGAAACCCTAGAGGGACCCGCGGGCCGCCGCCGCCGCTGGGCCACGCCTCGTCGCCGGAACCGCCCGCGCCGCCGAGCGCCGCCATCGCCGTCGGCCGGCCGCCGCCCCAGCGCGCCACCCCGGCCCTGCGCCGCCGGCCACCACGCTCGACGCCCAGGCCTCGCTACTGGTCGCCTCCGCGCCTCACTGGCCAGTCGTGCCGCCCACGCCGGAGCCGCACCGGCCTGCCTCGCCGTGCCGCGCCGCCGCCCATCCCACGCGCGCAACGGCCGCCTCTTCGCCACGAGGGAAACCCCACCGCCCCTCGCCGCCCCGCAGCTCGCCGGCAGCCGCCCCCTCGCCGGAGTTCGCGAGTTCGCCGGAGCAACTCTGGCCAGATCTGGACCAGGGACCCGATCGCGTTTTCGGGAAGAATTTTATTTGCGGATAGGTCCTTTTGGCAGAAAACACCCCAACGCCGTTTGTGCGATATCTCCGCAACCGTAAGTCGGATCGAGGTGAAATTTTTTCCTACGCACTCGTGTTGTTCTGTACGTTAGCATGGTATAAATTTTTGCACACTTTGCACACTTTTGAATTTGAATTTATTTCAAATTCAAATTCAAATCCCGGAGGTCATATCTTTTAAACCGTTGATCCAAATCGAGTGATTCTTTTTGCGTTGGATCACTCGTTCCATGTACCTTCTGTTTATATCCTGTGTACACAAAAATTCACAAGTTTTTTGATCTGTTTAAATTCAAATTCAATTCAATTTTTACACTTGCTATGACCTGTGTTGTAGTGTTCCGTTTCACGCGATTCTTTTTGCATATCGGATCACTTGAGACATGTTATCGGATGATTCATACACTTTTCATGTGGGCATGATATTCACCTTGAATTCATAAATGTCCATGATCACAATTCTTTACCGATAATCCTTTATCTGTTCTCTCGAGTTCACTTTCCACCGTTCACCTTCGAGCACATCGACACCTTTGCATTTCAAACCTTTTTTTTGTTGCTAAAACCTTTGTTTTATTGATCTTTTGTTTGTGTTGTTGGTGTGATTGCTTATTGAGTTCCTTCGTTGCGATAGATTCTCGGAGTGTGATGAATAGAGGTTATTGGAACGTGAGAGCGAAGATCTTCATCGAATGTATAAGGCAAGTGATACTTTGATCATACTCACACCCATATTTTCTATATGCATTATGTTAAGTATATCACCCTATTGCATGATAGGTAGTTTACTTTACTGTTGCTGCAAAACCAGTTAGGATAGCCATATGTCTTGACTTGTATTAGTAGATCAACCTAGCCCGTGTTGTTACTTTATTGCTATGCTTTGTAGACGTGGTTGGGGTTGTGAGAATTCATGGAGTGCATGTGAGCTATTTTAATAAATTGTGTAGCAACTTTATAATAAATAGAAATCACTTCTGGACGGGTGGGTTGCATCCCGGTAGTTGTGCCTTGTCTAAGGACAGTGCCGGGGTTAAATGCACCCAATTGTTGTTTTGGTGGTGAACCGGGTGCGACATGGTGTCTACCCTCTGTACGCAGTGGGCGCCGTCCAGGATCAAAAAGGTCAGACATGCGATATTACTAGTAGCTTCCGTGTACAACCACTGGCTATATGGGCTCTGGCTTAGCACGAGTACGTTGTGGGGAACCTGGCCCTGGTAGCTAGCTGATGTAGTTGTGTGTTAGGTGTACCGGCTACCAAAGGGTGGAGGCAACCTCTTCAGAAAGTCTTTGTCTCAATCTTCGGGTTGAGTCCAGTGGGGAACGTGTACAACCTCTGCAGAGCGTATAAGCTGATCATGATTAGCCGTGTCCACGGTTACGGACGAACTTTTAGCAACTAGTTAGTACTGTTGATGAATGATCTTGACAGATGAACACTTAATAATAATTTTGGTGGGAAAGAGTAGCATGGGCTGCTGTGTGTTTCAGGTAGCGTTCAACTTAAAATTTTGACTAGTTTAGTTCAGGATAAAACTGGGTTTCGGCAAAACAAAACCATAAGCCTTTGCTTTGACTTATCCTTGCATGTAGCGATAGGTCTGTTATATATTTTATTGAGTTAATCACACCTTTAGTACATAAACTTGCAGGCTATGTACAGATTCATGCAATAACTTGTAAAATGACACAAATTAACCCCACAACTCATGTTTAAGGTACATTTTGGTACATTTCCGTTAGTTCTGTTAGCACTCCGTCAATACCATGTAGGTGGCACTTTAGCATGGTGTCTGGTCGACCTGTGCCCTATGTGGGTCCCACTTGTCATTGATGAGAGATATATGAAGTGTAATAAATATAAAAATATGAACTCAATTGATTCGAACCTGGGAACATAGTCATGCAGCGCGCGTGCATCAACCATCTGAAGCAAGATCGCTAATTGTTTGCTTAGTTGTGCAGATCCCATCCATCAGTTGAACATGCACATACGTTCATCCATCACGGTCGTGCCATGCTTTGCTTTGTGGTGAGAGAAAGTATAAGTAAAAATCTAATGTATGTGCTTTGAACCAACATGTTAACTAGCTAAGCTATATCTGTACGGTCGTGACTGCACACAATGGTGACAGTATGTATATTTGTTTGTTGCATGTCTCTACACTACACAAGATCATTTTCAATGCATATGCGTATGGTACACAACAATATAAATTCAGTATACGTGCTATCTACTATGGGTTATTGCAGCAGCCAGCTACAGGCTGGTACTGTTACTTGATTTGTGTGTAACTAATCTGTAGCAACGAAGAAGTAATTAGGTATAGTTGCATGCGTCGTATTTAACAATAATTTATGTTTGGGAAATCACAGGGAGAGAACGTTCTCTCCAGGACATGGAAAGAGTGAACGATCTACATGGCAACTGCAGTGCAAACGCATGGCAATTCAGAGCATACAATTGCCATAAAAACTCAAAAACGCAGCGAGTTTCCATGTGTTTGTACTGCAGTTGCCATGCGTTTGTACTGCGAGTTTCCATAAAAACGTTCGCGCTTGCCATGTCCTGGAGCGAACGTTTGCTCTAAATTGCCATCCTTTATGTTTCCATCAATACATTATATATAGACTGATGTTCGGTTTGGTGGTTAGTCCGTGAGGCCTTTTGAAGCACACTCGGGTTCGAATCCCATCAATTACACATTTTATTTTTCATTTGTTTCTATTCTCTCTGACAAGTGGGGCCCACACGGGAGTGGGTTGACTGGAATTAACACAAGTGGGACCCACACGGGCGTGCGTTGACTGGAATTAACGGAGTTTTAACAGAATTAACAGAAATGTATCAAAATGTACCCGAAGCGTGAGTTGTTGGATAATTTGTGTCATTTTACAAGTTGTTGTATGGATCTGTACATCACCTACAAGTTTATGTACTAAAAGTGTAATTTTGACTAGTTTAGTTCAGGATAAAACTGGTTTCGGCAAAAAAAAACCATAAGGCTTTCCTTTGACTTATCCTTGCATGTAGCGATAGGTCTGTTATATATTTTTTTCGTGTCACTTGTCGTACAAATCAGATGTACTGACCTGTTGTCGGGCTGTAACCTTCGGTGTTGCAGGATTTTATACAACGAGTAAGTGGTACGATGTAGGATTACGATGTCAATACTCAACTTGCCGGTGGAGTTGATGGACGCCACGAAGCTCTTTATTGTTTTTCCGCTGTATTTTATTGTAAGCTAGCCTTGTGCTATGTAGGTATGCTTTGTTGTAATACTGGATCTTCGATGTAATATATATGACAAGTGGTTTATTCTTGATATTACATCATGTACTGTGTGTGCTAGCTATTGATCCAGGGACTAGCACAGAATGCACAGAGACTTGGATTCTTTAGTGAATCGGGTCGTTACAGATGGTATCAGAGCCCATGTTGACTGTAGGTCGTGACCCTAGGAAATGGATAGAAAAAGCCTTAGGAACAAAAATAATTTATCACTCTTTGATTACTTACTCTCTCCACTAGTATTTCTCATATATTATTCATCTTCTAAAACCCCTCATCTTGTTTTACTGTTAATACCCCTCTGAGTTGCTTACCCCTGAAGACAAGACAATTAAGAAGTACATCATCAACCTCGTCGATCAATTGAAGTTATGACCACAAGAACGAGAAGAATACCCTATGAGGATAAATAAGTTTTGACACTACGAGAGGAATCTTTAAGATCAGCTTAGCTGAGAAGGATGAAGCTTAGAATCAGACCACCACCTTTTAGGTGAAGTTAGATGAACGAATTTCTCGTAGTATGATGAGATCGTATCTCTTGCCCATATGACCTTACTGTAACAACCCAGTTTTCACAAAAATTGACAAATTTTGTTTTCAGTGTGAATTGTTTGATTGTCTGATTTGTTTGCGGTGTTTGCATCCCCGATTTATCGATCGGCGATTATTTTCCCCCCTCTTATCTCGTACCGGATGGAGACCGACCTTTGCCGCCCTTACACTCGACCTTTGCGACACCGGGTTTCACCCGATCATCGTCGCGAAAACCGCACGAGACCAGCCGAAGCCAACGGAACGAAAACCCCGTTTAATAATTAAACCGATATTTTTATAGCGTGCCGGAAAGTGTTTTCGGAACAGTTCCATCGCGAGGTGAACGCTGCCGGCTCGACGCGCTGATCGCGCAGTTCGAAGTTTTACCCGAATCGGAGGTCCTGCGGACCCCTGGCGGTCAGAAACGTGAGCACCGCGCGCGCGAGAGAAAAACCGGGGATGTTTTTGCAAACTGCCAGCCACCCGGGCTATAAAAAGACCACCCACCACTTAGGGTTTTCCCTAAGCACCTAGGCAGCCCCTATCCTCCCAGATCTGGAAAATCCCCCCCCCCCCATTTTCGCAATTTTAGCTCAATTTCAGTCAAACCCTAGCCCTTGCGGATCTCGACCGTCGGATCGGCCGATCCAACGGCCCAGATCGGCTCCACCACCCACCTCTCCTCTCTCCTCCACCGAGCCGGCTCCACGCCCACGGGGCCGCCGCCACGCGCTGCCTCAGGCCAGCTGCCGGACCGAAGCCGTCGCCGGCAACCGACGCCACCGGCCTCCTCTCCTCTCCCCCTCCTCTCTCCTTCCTCTCTCTTCTTCTCCTTCTCTAACCTCTTTCTCTGTCCAGGACGCCATGGCCGGACATGAGCTCGAGCCCGCGCTGCCTCACCCGATTTGGAGCTGCCGCCGCATGCGGGCCCTCCTTCGCGCCCGGATCCGCGCCACACCGGCGCCCCTGCCTGCCTGCTGTAACATCCCAATTTTCTAAATTCGGATGTTAATAGATCATAATATGCGTCTCATGCTGCTTCCGCATTTTGCTAGAGTTTTAAAATAATTTTAAACATTTTTCAACACATGGCAGTTCGCTGGAGAGGATATAAAAGGACTTATCCCCATTTTTTATTTGTTGAAAAATAGTTTAAAATATTTTGGTAGACTTTTTAATTTTACTTTGGAGTTATAAATATTTTCTAAAATTATTTTGGGAATTTATTTATGCTCCGGAAAAGTTTTTAAATCAATTTTCTGAGTTTTCGGTATTTTTAAAATGCTAGAAAACTATTTTAAAAATATTTAAAAAGAAGTTGCAGAGTTATTATTTTTGTTTAATATTTTGGTAAAGCCAAAAATTCAATTTCATTATTTTAAAAATATTGGCGAAGACGGAATTTAAAAATAGATTTCCGTGATTTTTCTAATATTGCTTTGGGCCTAATGGGCCTGGTTTTTTTTCCCGCAGACCGATTTTGTATTTATCTCGGATTAAAAAAAGAAGATTAGAGGCTGGCTATAAATAGCCCCGATTAGGGCTAGATTCTTTTCGTTTAGCGTTTTTTAGGTTAGCCTAAACTAATTAGCGGGACCCGCCGCCGCCGACATCATCGACGACGTCATCGCCGGAGTTCGCCGGAATCTCGCCGGAGTTTCGCCGCAAAGTTCGCCGGAGTTGCGTTTTCGCCGTTTTTCGAGGTATCTTCCGGCACCCCGCGCCTAGGGCCGTCCCCACGCCTCACCACGCCACCCCGCCGCGCCGCCGCCGGGCCGCCGCTCGCCGGAGCGAGCCGACCGGCCGGAGCCGCCGCCGCCGCCCTGTGGCCGCCGCGCTCGCGCCCGTTCCCGGTCGCCGTGCCCCGCCGCCCACTGCCGCCGGCCTTGGCCGCCCCGACACCGGCCCTCGCCGGAGCCAGCCGGAGTGCCCAAGCCGGCCAAGTCGTGCTCCATGGCCATGGCTTCGGGCCCATGGAGGAGAGAGCTTTGAAAAAAAAAAGATTTGATGCGTTTTTAAAGAAAAAAATCCAGATCTCGATCCAAACCGCCCGAGGACCCGATCGCGTTTTTCGGAAAAATTTCATTTACGTTCGGGTCCTTTTTACAGTAGAGCACCCCGGTACCCCCCGGTGTCACCCCGATACCGTTTTTGCGGCTACTTTTTAACCGTAACTCGGAATTGGGCGATTCCAGTTGCGTTGCGACCAAGTTTTCCAGAAGTTTGAAGTTTTAAAATTTGAATCCCAAGCTGATCCAAGTTTGAACTTCTGGCAGCCGTAACCTTTTACCGGTGCGCCCGTTTGCGCCGTTTCTTTTTGCGTTGGTTTTATTTTGACAAGCACTTTAAGTTTAGCTACTGTTAGGCAAGTTTTTCTACTTTTCTTTGAATGTTTATTATTGTTTGAGCATATTTGTATTGAATATATGATTGATTGGTGCTATGTTTGCTCGTATAGATTGTCCGGAGTGTGCCGCCTCGTTTTGTGAGGATTGTGACCGTCAGGACCAGCAAGAAGGAAAGTAGTGCTTTGACCATACTCATACCTATATTTTGTATATGCATTATGTTAAGAAATATCACCCTATTGCATGATAGGTAGTTTTACTTTTCTATTGCTGCAAAACCAGTTAGGATAGCCACATGTCTTGACTTGTCTACCGTAGATCAACCTTGCCGTGTTGTTGCCTTATTGCTATGCTTTGCAGACGTGGTTTGGGTTGTGAGAATTCATGGAGTGCATGTGAGCTATTTAATAAACTGTGTAGCAACTTTATAATAATAGAAATCACTTTTGGACAGGCGGGTTGCATCTCGGTAGTTGTGCCTTGTCTAAGGACAGTGCCGGGGTTAAATGCACCCAATGGTTGTTTTGGTGGTGAATCGGTGCGACATGGTGTCTACCCTCTGACGCAGTGGGCGCCGTCCAGGCTCAAAAAGATCAGACATGCAATATTACTAGTAGCTTCCGTGTACAGCCACTGGCTATATGGGCTCTGGCTTAGCACGAGTACGTTGTGGGGAACGTGGACCTGGTAGCTAGCTGATGTAGATGTGTGTTAGGTGTACCGTCTACCAACAGGTGTAGGCAACCTGTTCAGAAAGTCTTTGTATCAATCTTCGGGTTGAGTCCAGTGGGGAACGTGTACAACCTCTGCAGAGTGTATAAACTGATCATGATTAGCCGTATCCACGGTTACGGACGAACTTTGAGCAACTAGTCAGTACTGTTGATGAATGATCTTGACAGATGAACACTTAATAATAATTTGGTTGGGACCAGAGTAGCATGGGTTGCTGTGTGTTTCAGGTAGAATTCTACTTAAAACTTTGACTAGTTTAGTTCACGAGAAAATTGGCTTTCAGCAAAACAAAACCACAAGCGTTTCCTTTGACTTACCTTGCATGTAGTTGTAGGTCCTTTATATAAACTCTTCCGTGTCACTTGCCGTACAAATCAGATGTACTGACCCGTTGTCGGGCTGTAACCTTCGGTGTTGCAGGTTTTTCAGACGATCAGTAAGGTGCGTTTAGGGGTTGTGAGTCTACACTCAGCATGTTCGCATGCGGCTGTTGATGGGACTCCACGTTACTTTCGTTTGCTTCAGCTATATTTATATTGAATAAGCTAGCCTTGAGCTATGCAACTTGTTATTTATTTTACTCTAGATCATACGTTGTAATAATGATGCACTTGTACTTTGATATACATCTATGATACTTTGTGTGCCAGCGAGTTCGATCCAGGGACTGGCACTTGAGCACAAAGACTTCAATTCTGTGTGAATTGGGTCGTTACACCTGCCCCACCGTGCGGCCCCTCGCCAGCGAGCTCGCCGCGGGCCAGCCGCTGCTCGGTCTCGTCCAAGTCGGGACGAGCAAGCCAGGCCAGCCAGCCGCCCCATGGGCCGCCCCCCCAGTCCAGCAGCCGGCCTAGGCCTCGGCCCAAGGTGAGTTGCTCCTATTTTTTCCCTTTTTTTATTTATTTCTTTTTTTTCTGTTGGGCCCAATAGATTCGTCCCGTTTAGTTTTTTTTTCTGCTGCTAGGTTTTTATTATTAATTGCAGATTATTGTTATATTTTGCGGTGCCCGTATCTTTTCACCGGTAGCTTCGATGGAGACGCTTTCTACATGAAAGTTGCTCCATTTTGCGCGTAGATTAAGAAAATGTTGTTTCTTGCCATGTTTGAACTTGTTTACTTGTTGTTTACCTGCTAATTACACTGCCTGCCACTGTAAACTGTAATTGCCATAACTTTTTAACCGTTGCTCTGTTTAAAATGTTCTTTATATGTAACTTGACTAGAATTTCCTGTAGATTGTGTTTATGCTGCTCTTGCTTTCTAATAAAAATTATAAAATATTGTTTAGGGAAAAAAAGTACCAAATTCCATTTTATCGTGGGGTCCGCAATAGTTTGCCATGTCTAGGATTTCACCCCACTTAAATTGACTAGCTTAGGTAGTTTATTTTTGCTTCACCTCTTGCCATGTTTGTGTGCTATGCCATGCTTCTGTGTTTTCCATGTTAACAACTTTGTTGATCACCTGTAACTAAACAACTTGAACCACCGTAAATGTGCGGTATCGTCGCGTGTGACGAGTACTCCACTTAACCTGTTAGTAACCACTCTCGACGGTAGGTGCGATGTATCGTGTTGCTTCTTGTTGATGCTTGCGCGTGTTTGCCTCGCAGTAATAGAGTGTTTGCTCGTTGATTGCTTTCCAGTGTTTACTGTCTTGTGTGCTTCGCGGGTACCTCTCGGAGACGATGCGAGCTTGCGATCGGCTATACCTTCGGAACCCGACTTATCAACAGGCAAGGACTATACATTACTTATGATCCATTCTATTTCAACCAGCGGTTTGCATGCTAGTCTAGGTTAGGTTCGAAGTTTGATCCTACCACATGTTTACAACCTCTTTCAAACCGATACAGCCATGTCCCTTCCCAGCAAACCTTGTACTGCTATGTTACTATTGCTCGTTGCTCAGCCCCCACTTAGTATGCATGCTTAGGATGCTACGATGTTACCCTGTTACTCCTGGGTTTGGGATATCCAATTATTATATTGTTGTTGATGATATGATTATTATAATGTTGACTATATTCGACGAAGGATGGAAGGTCTAGGCTATCCCGCCCCGACGCTTTGTTCCATTTGAGTCACCTAGGATCCGAGTTCCGGGTATTGGTTTTAAGACTGAGCGTGCCTAACCGCGTGTGGGATTTTATGGGGTCCCCTTTTCTTACCTATCTAGCTTCAAAAATTTCTAGTGGTGGCCCGAGCTGATTTACCATTTGAAACCCCGTGTGTGTGCTTGGTGGATCCCCTCGCAATTTTTAAACAACCCGGATCAGCGGAGACATGGTTTCCCTGTTGGTCCACCTTTGACTGGCGAGGGCCCGAGGCCTCACGTGAGGCGTCTCGGTAACCCAAACCCTGTTGAGACGGAAGAATCCAATCCGAGAGCGTGGCCAGCTTTTGGATTGGGTGTCGACTCCCCGGGGGCCACCCGGATTTGTTCGTTGTTAGTTAGAGGGACCTGTCGTTTCAGATCTCTTGGAACTAAATCATAAAATGGTTGCCTGTGATGGGTAGCAACTGAGAGAGATGGACGTGCGTGCGGAGCCTTGTAATGGGCAGTTGGTACACCCCTGCAGGGTTAAATCTTTTCGAGAAGCCGTGTCCACGGTTATGGATGACTTGAGACCTACTCCTTGTTCATAGACAACAACAACAACTCAAAGTGTGTGTGCCTTGACTGCTTCTTCTTCGTCGGGATGCGAAGGGGAGGACAAGGATAGGATAGGTGTTATGTTTGCGTAGTAGGTGGATAGCAGACTTGTTGGAGGCGATTCCTCATCGAATGCTTGGCTTCTTATCTTAATCTCTAGATTGATAGCCACTTCATTAAATGCTAGTGTGGCAGCAACCTCACCACTTACCCCTTCCTTACCGTAAACTACTAGTTATCCTAGAATGACGAGTGATGAAGTCCTTGCTGGGTCAGTTGACCACTACAGTTGGATGCTGAGTACTTCTGTACTCATGATACTACCCCCAAACTCTTTTCAGGGTTCTTGATCGACAACAGGTATGGTGATCGACGTTTCACGTGGAGACTCAACGACGACTAGTTAGGTGGATCCCGGCGGAGGGCCTGGACCCGTGTGGTTATGGGGATCGATGTTTTTCTCTTTGTCACTAGGCATTTGATTGTAGTCTGTACTCAGACATGTATCTTTCGCTGTTGTATTGTATTTGAGGCAGTTGTATGCCGATTGTATGAGATGTTGTATCCTTGTATCTGTAATGTTGTGATATCATGTTGAAAATCCGGGGCATATGACTTCGTCACATGTCGCGGTGGGACCGATATGTGCTTCGTCCCCAGATCTGGATGGGAACATCTAGATCTGGAACAGTACCGCATATCAGGCCTTACACTTACTCTAGGTGTTGTTTGTGTGTTTTGACTTTTGTGACTGTATTGTTTGTTGTTATGTGTTACTGTCGAATGTAGGTGTTTTTTCCGCTTTCTTGTTTGAGTGCATATGTTTGGTGTTATCTTTAGTTGTTGTCTTGTTGGTGTTATAGTTTTGCCCTAACCCTTGTCGTATGGGCTTAATAGATGGAGAATGGAGTAGGACTCGCCTTTTCTGGGGTGATGTCGCGATTGAAGGTGGAGCAATGGATTCGTAATATGGAGGAGCACATGAAGATAAACAAGGTTGGAAGTGAGGACATGGTCCCCTATGCTGTTAAGTACTTGGTAGAAGAGGCTGCTACTTGGTGGAGAATGCAACAAGCGATTGACGAATCACAAAGGAAGATTAGTTGGAAGGAATTTACAAAGATTTTTTTGGGATTCCGCCTTGTCACCCCGATGCAAAGGACGTTAACCCTTAAGAGGGTCCGTGCCTGTACAATTTGCGGAGAAACAGGACACTCCTATGAAGGACACCAAGATGGATGTCCCTATTGTGAATAAATTCACTCGGGTGAAGAATGCCGCACTGCACAAGTCACATGTTTTACGTGTGAAGGAACTGATCATTACCCCGCTCAGTGTCAATTTTTCATCGTGACACAACAAGTGGTTCAACATCAAAAGGGAGGAATGAAGAAAATTATCCAAGAATTGAAGGAAGCACCCATGAGGAAGAAGATGAAGGACATTAGCCAGATTCAGTGTTTCCGGTGCAGGAATATGGGACATTACGCAAACACATGTCCAGAATTGAAGGGAAAGAAGAAGATGTGATCGTGGAAGCAAGGATGCTGACTCGGAGAAGCTTATGTTTGGAATTTGGAGGACGTACGTAGGTGTGCACTAAGTGTACGTTGTTACCTTTTCATTGTTAGCTCGAGTTGTGGATCGATGCATGTTTGCTATGGATTGATTAGATGTGTTATGTCATGATTTGTTTTGTTAAGTTTTGTCTTGTATCCTGTGGCCCTGATGTGTATTTGGTTGTTGTGGCGTGTTGTCTTTTGCGTTTCTTCTACGTGAGTAGAATAAGTTTACGTTTCATTAGACCCCTCATCTATTTAGTATGCTTCAAGACTGAAGGAGACACAACAACAACAAGAATAAACTTGGCAACTGACTCAATTATATGAAGATTGCTTCGACAACGCAAAAACTAAAGCTACCGTCATTGAAGACCTGAAGACTTGAAGACCTGGATCATTTAGATCATTCTGTGAGCTGTCATTTCTTGTTTTATCGACAGCTACACATCAAAACTTATTTACAAAACTAGTGTGTTGTTTGTATGGGTACCTCTCCCTATCTCTCTCTCTACCTCGCTATCTATATTCTATTCCCCCTCATACTCATCCTTAAATTGAAGAAGGTACTACAATGGCTGCTAATGTCAAGGCTGGAATAAATATGGATGCAACTTAATGCTGAGTTCAAAGTTAACCCCTTGTGCCAAGATCTTACGACAAGCAAGCACAATCTTGCTGAAGGAAGAACCCTTGAGAAGTTGTAGTCCACCAGTACACGTTTATAGCAGTTTGCGAAAACCTGAGAGTGGTGAGGAAACGATAGATGTTTTGGTTGGCTTGCAGAACCATGGATTTATCTGGACCCAGTTCAAGATAAGGAGGACTTCTGCAATGCTTGTGAGAATGACCGAGTGTTAGATTGCGAGATTCACTAAACCATATACAAGGAAATGATTTGGGTGCACAATGGATTGATCACCATGATGACTACTCTTATTATTCGCTCTTGCTATGCGGGATAGTGAATCTTGAGTGACTTACCTATAGAAGAGAGACGACGATGTTAAGCCTAAACCATAGAATGGTACGATGTGTGACCCCTGTAGGAGATTACCGTTTGTGTTATACGGTGAGTATGGACCAAGACCATTTGTTGCTGGTATCCCATAAAAGTATCCTTGATGACCACCATGAGGGAATCGATAGTTGTTTGGTAGTGGCGTCTGAATTTTCAACCATGAAGGTTTAGTATACGAAAGACTCCTCTTTTGCTAAGGATTCAAGACCTAATAGGAGGAGGTAAATCTCTTTGAAGAAGGTCATCGATGGAGTAAGAGTTTGAAGACCACGTCGCACTCCTTTTAAGGGTGGTAGCACCCTAGCTCATCGAAGGATCGATGGACTGTCATGAAGACCCGAACCCTAACCTTTCTTTCTAGCCTTCTCGAATCTCGAGGACGAGATTCCTTTTAAGGGTGGTAGTGTATAACATCCCAAAATTCTCCGAATTTTGGAATGTTAATAAAATTAAATAGATAATGATTGTTTCATTGACGTGTTTGATTTTCTCTCGGATTTAAAACTTTTGAAGTTTACTGAATATTTAAAAGAGAGGGAATAAAAAGGACTTTCCCTAATATTCATAATTGGTGTTTTTGGAATTTATTATTTTAAAACAAAACCAAAAAAATAAAATGAAAGAAGGTAATATGACTCCGTCAACTTATTAAAAGTATGGAAAAGGTTTTAAATCTTTATTGGAATTCTTTTGAATATTCAAAACATTTTTCAACTCAAGGAAATTCATTTGAGAGGTTATAAAATGACTTATCCCCTTTTCATAAAGTTGGAAAATATTTAGAATATTACTTTAAACTTTTTCAAATTTATTATGAGTATTATAAATAACTCTAAAATTATTTTAGAGATTTTATAATGCTAAGAGAGTTTTTATTTCATTAAAATGATTTATTTAATATTTCAAAAGAGTTGGAAAAGTATTCCAGTGGGATATCTTTATTTTACCAAATTATTTATTGGTGTGACAATTTTAAAATTTATATTTTATTATTTAGAAATGGTTTGTCAATGCTTTTGACCAAATAAAAATATTTTTAAATAATTTGTTGGATGTTATTTGACTTATGAAAAGTATTTTATATTTAAATAAAGAATTTAGAATTTTATTTTTATTTTTATTTACCTTTTTGGAAAATATTTTCATTGCATAATTTTCTTTGTATTATTTTATGAATTTAGAAATTTATTTCATATTTTTATGATGAATATTTTTTTTCTACAATTGTTTGAAGTTACGGTTTTAAATAAAAAGAAAAAAAATCTGTAGCCCCGGCCCAGTAGCCTTTTTCTGCCCGCGAGCGCAATTCGAGCCCAACTTGGACCCAGATTTTTTTCTTTCCCTCTGCTTATAAATAAAATTCCAGGTTTTTTCTTTTTCCTTTTTTTTGTTTTGTTTTCTCGAAAAAAAAACGAAACCCTAGCGGGACCCGCGGGCCTCCGCCGCCGCCGGGCCCCGCCTCGTCGCCGGAACCTCCCGCGCCGCCGAGCGCCGCTATCGCCGCCAGCCGGCCGCCGCCCCAGCGCGCCACCCCGCCGCGAGCCCGCGCCACCAAGGTCCTGCGCCGCCGGCCACCGCGCTCGACGCCCCGGCCTTGCTACTGGTCGCCGCCGCGCCTCACTGGCCAGTCGTGCCGCCCACGCCGGAGCCGGAGCACCCCGTCGCCGGAGCCGCACCGTGTCGTGCCCCGCCGTGCCGCGCCGCCGCCCCTCCCACGCGCCCGCCGGCCGCCTCTTCGCCACCCCGGCCACCACACCACCCCTCGCCGCCCCGCAGCTCGCCGGAAGCCGCCCCCTCGCCGGAGTTCGCGAGTTTGCCGGAGCAACTCCGGCCAGATCTGGACCAGGGACCCGATCGCGTATTCGGGAAGAATTTTATTTGCGGATAGGTCCTTTTGGCAGAAAACACCCCGACGCCGTTTCCGCGATATCTCCGCAATCGTAAGTCGGATCGAGGTGAAATTTTTTCCTATGCACTCGTGTTGTTCTGTACTTTAGCATGGTATAAATTTTTGCACACTTTGCACACTTTTGAATTCAAATTCAAATTCAAATCCCGGAGGTCATATCTTTTAAACCGTTGATCCAAATCGAGTGATTCTTTTTGCGTTGGATCACTCATTCCATGAACCTTCTGTTTATGTCATGTGTACAAAAAAATTCACAAGTTTCTTGATCTGTTTAAATTCAAATTCAATTCAATATTTGCACTTGCTATGACCTGTGTTGTAGTGTTCCGTTTCACGTGATTCTTTTTGCAGATCGGATCACTTGAGACATGTTATCGGATGATTCATATACTTTTCATGTGGGCATGATATTCACCTTGAATTCATAAATGTCCATGATCACAATTATTTACCGATAATCCTTTATCTGTTCTCTCGAGTTCACCTTCCACCGTTCACCTTCGAGCACATCGACACCTCTGCATTTCAAAACTTTTTGTTTTGTTGCTAAAACCTTTGTGGTTGTTTTCTTTATCTTTTGTTTGTGTTGTTGGTGTGATTGCTTATTGAGTTCCTTCGTTGCGATAGATTCTCGGAGTGTGACGAATAGAGTTGACTGGAACGTGAGAGCAAAGATCTTCATCGAATGTATAAGGCAAGTGATACTTTGATCATACTCACACCCATATTTTCTATATGCATTATGTTAAGTATATCACCCTATTGCCTGATAGGTAGTTTACTTTACTGTTGCTGCAAAACCAGTTAGGATAGCCATATGTCTTGACTTGTATTAGTAGATCAACCTAGCCCGTGTTGTTACTTTATTGCTATGCTTTGTAGACGTGGTTTAGGTTGTGAGAATTCATGGAGTGCATGTGAGCTATTTTCATAAATTGTGTAGCGACTTTATAATAAATAGAAATCACTTCTGGACGGGCGGGTTCCATCCCGGTAGTTGTGCCTTGTCTCAGGACAGTGCCGGGGTTAAATGCACCCAATGGTTGTTTTGGTGGTGAACCGGGTGCGACATGGTGTCTACCCTTTGTACACAGTGGGCGCCGTCCAGGCTCAAAACGATCAGACATGCAATATTACTAGTAGCTTCCGTGTACAGCCACTGGCTATATGGGCTCTGGCTTAGCGCGAGTACGTTGTGGGGAACCTGGCCCTGATAGCTAGCTGATATAGATGTGTGTGAGGTGTACCGGCTATCAAAGGGTTTTACACGTTCCCCACTGGACTCAACCTGAAGATTGAGACGAAGACTTTCCGAAGAGGTTGCCTCCACCCATTAGTAGCCGGTACACCTAACACACATCTACATCAGCTAGCTACCAGGGCCAGGTGCCCGACAACGTACTCGTGCTAAGCCAGAGCCCATATAGCCTGTGGCTGTACACGGAAGCTACTAGTAATATTGCTTGTCTGATCTTTTTGAACCTGGACGACGCCCACTACGTTCAGAGGGTAGACACCATGTCGCACCCAGTTCACCAACAAAACAACCATTGGGTGCATTTAACCCCGGCACTGTCCTTAGACAAGGCACAACCACCGGGATGCAACCTTCCCGTCCAGAAGTGATTTCTATTTATTATAAAGTTGCTACACAAATTATTAAATAGCTCACATGCACTCCATGAATTCTCACAACCCAAACCACATCTATAAATCATAGCAATAAAGTAACAACACGTGCTAGTTTGATCTACATATACAAGTCAAGACATGTGGCTATCCTAACTGGTTTGCAGCAACAGTAAAGTAAACTACCTATCATGCAATAGGGTGATATTCTTAACATAATGCATATAGAAAATTATAGGTATGAGTATGATCAAATCATCACTTGCCTTATTCCTGTCCCTGACGATCACAATCCTCACAAAACGAGGCGACGCACTCCGCACAATCTATACGAGCAAACATAGCACCAATCAACATATATTCTATACAAATATGCACAAACAGTCATAAACATACAAAGAACAGTAGAAAATCTTGCCTAACAGAATCTAAACTCAAAGTACTTGTCAAAATAAAACCAACGTAAAAAGAAACGGCGAAAACGGGCGCACCGTTAAAAAGATACGGCTACCGGAAGTTCAAATTTGATTCTGCTTGGGATTCAAATTTTGAAACTTCAAACTTCTGTAAAACTTAGTCTACTGGCTAGAACTTTTCGACACGGTCGCAACACAACTGGAATCACTCGATTCCGAGCTACGGTTAAAAAGTACTCGGGAAAACGGTACCGGGTGAAATCGGGGTCTATACTGTAAAAAGGACCTATCTGTAAATAAAATAACGCGAAAAAACGCGATCGGGTCCCTGCGCCGGATCTGGCCAGCCGGCGGCATTACCAAAAAATTAAATGAAAATAAAAACTTTGCAACTTATATTTAAATATTTTTAAATACTTTTCCGGTAATTTAAAAATACCGGAAAACTCCAAAAATGATTTTAAAACTTTTCCGGAGCATAAATAAATTCTCAAAATATTTTTAGAAATTATTTATAACCCCAAAGTAAATTTAAAAAGTCTCCCAAATTTTTTTTAAACTATTTTCCAACAATTCAAAAATGGGGATAAGTCCTTTTATATACCTCCAGCGAACTGCCATGTGTTGAAAAATAATAAAAAATATTTTAAAACTCCAGAAAAATGCGGAAACAGCATGAGATGCATATGATGATCTAATAACATCCGAATTTAGAAAATTGGGATGTTACAAACCTACACCCCTTAAGATGAATCTCGTCCTCGAGATTCGGGCTGGCTAGCAAAGAGGTGTGGATGATCTTGCTTCAAATCTTCTTCTCGCTCCCAAGTGTCTTCTTCCTCGGCATGATGATCCCATCTGAACTTTGCATAGCCTGATTGTCTTGGTGCGGGTAACTCTTTCTGCAGTCTCCAGAATCTTCACAGGTTTCTCCTCATAAGTCAGGTCACTCTCCAACTGAATTACCTCAAGTGGCACTGTATCTCTCAAAGGAATATCTGCCATCTCTGCATGACACTTCTTCAGCTGGAATACGTGAAACACATCATGAACTCCTGACAAAGCTTCTGGCAACTCCAACTGATAAGCTACCTCTCCTCTGCGCTCCAAGATCCTGTAAGGTCCCAAAAAACGTGGTGCTAATTTGCCCTTGATTCCAAACCTCTTGATTCCACGAATTTGTGAAACTCTGAGATATGCACGGTCTCCAACCTCATAGGTTACCTCCTTGCGCTTAGCATCTGCATAACTCTTCTGCCTGGACTGTGCTATCTTTAGTCTATCACGAATCAACTTGACTTTCTCTTCAGCATCTCTGATCAGGTCAGGTCCGAAAAACTGACGCTCTCCTACCTCATCCCACATCAACGGAGTCCTGCACTTCCTGCCATACAGTAACTCAAATGGTGCCATCTGAAGACTAGCCTGGTAACTATTGTTGTATGAGAACTCAGCATATGGTAAGTTTTCATCCCAACTCGAACCATAATCCAACGCACAAGCTCTCAACATATCCTCCAAAATCTGATTGACTCTCTCGGTCTGCCCATCTGTCTGATTAAGGAACGCTGTACTGAATTCCAGCCTAGTGCCCAAGGTCTCATGCAACTGACGCCAAAACTTCGAAGTAAACTGAGTACCTCTATCAGAAACAACCTTGCTTGGAACTCCATGCAAACACACGATTCTGGACATATAAATCTTGGCTAGCTTGGCACTTGTATAAGTTGTCTTTACTGGAATGAAGTGAGCAACCTTGGTCAAACAATCAACAATCACCCAAATAGAATCATATCCTGACCGAGTCCTGGGTAAATTAGTAATAAAGTCCATACCTATCTGATCCCACTTCCAATCTGGTATAGGCAAAGGTTGCAGCAATCCTGCTGCCTTCTGATGCTTAGCTTTGACTCTCTGCCAAACATCACACAATGCAATATACTGGGCTATCTCTCGCTTCAGGCTAGGCCACCAAAATCTCTCCCTCAAGTCCAAATACATCTTGGTATTCCCGGGATGAATAGAATAAGGTGAATCATGTGCCTCCTGAAGAATCAACTTCCTGATCTCTGCATCTTGCGGTACACAAATGCGCTTCTCAAACCAAATGGCTCCATGCTCATCCTCACAGAAACCCTCTGCTTTCCCTTTTGTCATATTCACCTTTATCTCATCAATTTCTGCATCACCCTTCTGAGCCTCTCTGATTCTTTCCAATAGATTTGGCTTCACCTCCAATGTTGCCACATATCCCTTAGGAACTATCTCCAACCTGAGATTCTTGAACTGATCACATAACTCAAGTGGCATATCCTCAACATTAGCAACATTGATATGACTCTTACGGCTCAATGCATCAGCAACCACATTTGCTTTACCAGGATGATACTGCACATTCAAATCATAATCCTTAATAAGCTCCAGCCATCTACTCTTCCTGAGATTCAACTCCTTCTGGGTAAAGATATACTTCAAACTCTTATGATCAGTAACAACATCACAATGATTACCAACAAGATACTGCCTCCATGTTTTCAATGCGTCAACAACTACAGCTAACACCAAATCATGTGTAGGATAGTTCTACTCATGGTTCTTAAGCTGAAGTGAAGCATAAGCAACAACTCTACCCCCTTGCATCAAAACACAACCAAGTCCTCGACGAGATGCATCACAATATACTTGGAAATCCTTATGTATATCAGGCTAACATAAAACAGGTGCAGTTACTAACCGTTTCTTCAACTCCTGAAAGATGGTTTCACAATCCTCGCTCCAAACGAACTTATTCTCTTTCTTCAACAACTCAGTCATTGGTTTTGCAAGCTTGGAGAAATTCTCAATGAACCTCCTATAATATCCTGCAAGACCCAAGAAACTGCTAATGTCTCCAACTATCGTGGGTGTCTCCAATTCTGTAACTGTTGAAACCTTGGATGGGTCCACAGCTACTCCTTCTCCTGACACAACATGTCCAAGGAATCCTACCTCCTTCAACCAAAACTCGCACTTGCTGAACTTGGCATACAATTTGTTCTCCCTGAGCTTCTCTAATACCAAACGCAGATGTGCCTCATGCTCTTGCTCACTCTTGGAATAAACCAATATATCATCAATGAACACCACAATGAATTTATCCAAGAACTCCATAAACACCTTGTTCATCATATTCATGAATTATGCAGGAGCATTAGTGAATCCAAATGACATAACAGTATACTCATACAACCCATACCTTGTAGTGAAAGCAGTCTTCGGAATATCCTTCTCCCGAATCTTCACTTGATGATAACCAGAATGAAGATCAATCTTAGAGAATACACAAGCTCCCTCCAACTGGTCAAATAGATCATTAATCACAGGTAAAGGATACTTGTTCTTGATAGTAACATCATTCAGAGAACGGTAATCCACACACATCCTCTGGGTTCCATCCTTCTTCTCAACAAACAAAATTGGAGATCCCCAAGGTGACAAGCTTGGGCGAATAAAACCCTTCGCCTGCAACTCTCTAATCTGTTCCTTCAACTCTGCAAGTTCATTAGCGTGCATCCTATACGGTCTCTTAGCAATAGGCCCCATGCCTGGTATTAAATCAATAAGGAACTCAATCTCCCTATCCGGTGGCATACCTGGCAACTCATCCGGAAACACATCTAGATAATCCCTCACAACACGCACATCATCCAGGCTACCCCCCTTAAGAGAATTCACCTGAGCATGCTGATGTTTATACTTGGACACATATCTGATCTTCTGCCCATTCGGTGTACGAAGAGTGATAGACCGACTGGCACAATCAATAACAACTTGGTACTTGGCTAGCCAATCCATGCCCAATATAACATCCAGACCTTGTGACTTCAATATAATCATATCTGTAGGAAAAACATGCTTCCCTATGGCTAGTGTCAACTGATAGCATCCCAAACTATCTGACATCTCCGCTCCCGGTGAACTTATGAGCATAGAAGACTTAAGAACTACGGTAGGTAACTCATGCTTATCCACAAATACCCTCGATATGAAAGAATGTGATGCACCAGAATCAAAAAGAACAAGTGCGGGTACTGAATTGATAATGAACATACCAATCACAGCACCAGGCTCATCATAAATCTCCTCCACGTTGACATGGTTCACATGCCCCTTGTTGAAAGGATTGGGCTTGACGACTCCATTCCCATTGGACTCTGGGCAGTCTGTGGCATAGTGTCCCATGTTCTTGCACTTGAAACACTGGATGTGACTCAAGTCCTTTTGTGCCTGGCCATTCTGACGGTTGCTTCCATTGCCTCCATTGGCTCCATTGCTTCTCCCATTCCCATTGTTCCTTCCATTGCAATTGCCATTGCCATTCCTGTTACCGTTGTGGTGGTTGTGGCCATTATGGTTGTGACCATTTCCACCATGATGGTTGTGTCCTCCACTGTGAACATGGCCATTCCCACCATTGTGGTTATGTCCATGGTTATGTCCTCCATTGCCACCATAAGAATTTCGTGGCTTCTGATGCGGCCCAGAGTTATACTTTCCACCATTGTTGTTGTTGTACATGCTCTTGCGGTTCTCAATGGCCTGCTGCTTGCCTTGCAACATAATTGCTTTGTCTATGAGCCCCTGGCAGTTGGCAAAGGTAGCCACTGTCAACTGGACTCCCAACTCATCATTCAGCCCCTCTAATAACTTCTCCTGCCTTGCTGCATCATTTATGACATCATCTGGAGCATATCTTGCAAGCTTGTTGAACACCTCAACATACTCGGCCACTGAACGGCCTCCCTGACGCAAACTGCGGAACTCCTTCTTCTTAAAGCTCATGGCGCCCGCTGACACATGTGCGGCGCGAAAAGCAGACTGAAACTGCGCCCAAGTGATGGTGTCGATGGGATAAGTCACCAAGTTGTTGTCCCACCATGCTGCGGCAGGACCCTCCAGCAAATGTGAGGCAAACCTCACCCCCTCTGCCTCAGTACAGCCAACTGTCTCCATGTTCCGGCCCACTGAACGAAGCCAGTCATCCGCCACTATGGGCTCAGGAGTGCTAGAGAACCTCTGAGGATTCAACCCCATGAACCTCGCAAGCGTGTCCACAGGTGGTGGTGGTGGTGGTGGCGCATTGTTGTTGTTGTTGCCCATGTTCTGTGTGAGCAACTGGATCAACTGAGCTTCTCCTTGAAGTAACTGTTGCATGTAAACTGGCACTTCATTGTTGTTGTTCCCATTCCCCATGGGATCACGTCTCGGTGGCATCTGTTGGGCAAGAATAGGTAAGTTGTAGACAGAAAGTAGCTAGGGAAATATATCCTACCCCATATGCTTATGATGATCATGGCAAGCATTATATATACAATACATATATCACCAATCAACTTCACCAAACAATATCACCATAGCATAAAACATATAACAATCATCATCCAATGCACTCATACGAAAAACCATCCCATAACACACCATATAGTTTAAAATATATTGTATAACTGATATAAGATCCTCAACACAACCACGAATAATATAAGAGTATATCAAGCAACCTAGTATTGCCATACCGAATAAGTCGACATGGTCAAATACGCTAACACGATAACGATAGTAAACTAATTGTCGGTGAAGTAATTCCGAATGTTGTCCTTGCTAAACAGCATGCGCTATTCCTGCCCGCTAATGCGGTTGCGCCTTTTGGGACTCGGCTCATCTTCCTCTGTCGAGGTCTCTACTTCTGGTTCCTCTTCTTGTTCTTCAATTCCATTTTCCTTCATCTTCTCCTTCATCCTCTTTATGTGTTCTTGCATCTCCACCCTCTCCTTCTTCAGCTTGTTGGCGTCCCTCTTGAGCCTGGTGTTCTTCTGCTGCAACTCAGTGATGGTGTAGAGGTATGACTGAGTGTCCTTCTCCATGCTCTGGATGAAGTAGGTAGTTGTACCTGGCCAAATGGCCCCAGGCACATACTTGAACTTCTTTGGCCATATGATCCCCGATGGAAGGATCCTGGTCATCTTCTCGTACACCGTACCCTTTAGCTGGGCGGCATACTGCTCAACGATGCGTCCAAGAGCCATGTGAGCGGCTATGCGCACGCACTGCTCCTTCTCCTGGGCATGCACCTCGAATGACTCCTTGATCACCCTTTCTCCCGTCATGCTTCCTAGGAGGAATGTCTCCACTTGCCAGTAGTCATCAGCTCCCCTTGTCTCCACTATGTCCGGCTGAAAGACTGGCGCGTAGATGTTCAGGTAGTGGCAAATCCCCCCGAGCTCAGGTCCAAACTCCATGGCGCGGTATAACAAAGTGGTCATCTATAATCAAAGAGAGGAAAGGCAAGATTAGAACAGATATGAATACGAGATAGAGAAGGGAAGTAAGTACAAGACAGAGTGATGTAAAGTAATATTTTTATTCCTATGGCTTTTCGAATCCATTTTCTAGGGTCACGTCCTACAGTCAACACACTGCTCTGATACCATCTGTAACGACCCAATTCACATAGAATTGAAGTCTCTGTGATCAAGTGACAGTCCCTGGATCGAACACGCTGGCACACACAGTATCATAGATGTATATCAAAGTACAAGTGCATCATTATTACAACGTATGATGCATAATAACACAAATAACAAGTTGCATATCTCAAGGCTAGCTTATTGAACATAAATATAATGGAAGCAAAAACAAGTAACGTGGAGTCCCATCAACAGCCACAAGCGAACATGCTGAGTGTAGACCCGCAACCCTAAATGGACCTTACTGGTCGTCTGAAAAACCTGCAACACCGAAGGTTACAACCCGACAACGGGTCAGTACATCTGATTTGTACGGCAAGTGACATGGAAAAGTTTATATAAAGGACCTACAACTACATGCAAGGTGAGTCAAAGGAAAGGCTTATGGTTTTTTTTTGCAGAAAGCCAATTTTCTCCTGAACCAAACTAGTCAAAATTATAAATTGAAATCTACCTGAATCACATAGCAACCCATGCTAATCTTTCCCACCAAATTATTATTAAGTGTTCATCTGTCAAGATCATTCATCAACAGTACTAACTAGTTACTCAAAGTTCGTCCGTAACCGTGGACACGGCTAATCATGATCAGTTTATACGCTCTACAGAGGTTGTACACGTTCCCCACTGGACTCAACCCGAAGATTGAGACGAAGACTTTCCGAAGAGGTTGCCTCCACCCTTTGGTAGCCGGTACACCTACCACACATCTACATCAGCTAGCTACTAGGGCCAGGTTCCCCATAACGTACTCGTGCTGTGCCAGAGCCCATATAGCCAGTGGTTGTACACGGAAGCTACTAGTAATATTGCCGGTCTGATCTTTTTGAGCCTGGACGGCGCCCACTACGTTCAAAGGATAAACACCATGTCGCACCCGGTTCACCACCAAAACAACCATTGGGTGCATTTAACCCCGGCACTGTCCTTAGACAAGGCACAACCACCGGGATGCAACCCGCCCGTCCAGAAGTTATTTCTATTTATTATAAAGTTGCTACACAAATTATTAAATAGCTCACATGCACTCCATGAATTCTCACAACCCAGACCACGTCTATAAAGAATAGCAATAAAGTAACAACACGTGCTATGTTGATCTACATATACAAGTCAAGACATGTGGCTATCCTAACTGGTTTGCAGCAACAGTAAAGTAAACTACCTATCATGCAATAGGGTGATATTCTTAACATAATGCATATAGAAAATTATAGGTATGAGTATGATCAAAGCATCACTTGCCTTCTTCCTGTCCCTGACGATCACAATCCTCACTAAACGAGGAGGCGCACTCCGGACAATCTATATGAGCAAACATAGCACCAATCAACATATATTCAATACAAATATGCACAAACAGTAATAAACATACAAAGAACATTTGAAAAACTTTCCTAACAGAAGCTAAACTTAAAGTACTTGTCAAAATAAAACCAACGCACAAAGAAACGGCGCAAACGGGCGCACCGTTAAAAAGATACGGCTACCGGAAGTTCAAATTTGATTCTGCTTGGGATTCAAATTTGGAAACTTCAAACTTCGGGAAACATAGTCTACTGGCTAGAACTTTTCGACATGGTCGCAATGCAACTGGAATCAATCGATTCCGAGCTACGGTTAAAAAGTACTCGCGAAAACGGTACCGGATGAAATCGGGGTCTATACTGCAAAAAGGACCTATCTGTAAATAAAATAACGTGAAAAAACGCAATCGGGTCCCTGCGCCGAATCTGACCGGATCTGGCCGGCCGGCGGCGCGGGGTGGCCGGCGGCACGGCGCGGCGGGGCGGCGGGGAAAGGCGGCGGCGCTCACCTCGGGTGGCGACGACGGCGGTCCGCGGCGCTCACCTCGGGCGGCGACGACGGCGGTCGGCGGCGGATGGCGCGGCGACGGCGCGGAGATGGACGGCGGCGATCGGCGGCGGCGGCGCGGGTTCCGGGCGGCGGCGCTTCGCGGGTCGGGCGAAACCCTAAACGCCCGCGGGTCCGCGGGTTTTTATAACCTGATCCGCGGATTTTTTTTAAATTCCGAATCAAATATGAATTCGGCCAGGCGAAAAAAAAACAGAACAGGCCCATTAGGCCCAAAATAATTTTAGAAAAATCACGGATAATTATTTTTAATTTCCATTTTCACCAATATTTTTTAAATAATAAAATTGAATTTTTGGCATTACCAAAAAATTTAACAAAAATATAAACTTTGAACTTATATTTAAATATTTTTAAATACTTTTCTGGTAATTTAAAAATGCCGAAAAACTCCAAAAATGATTTTAAAACTTTTCCGGAGCATAAATAAATTCCTAAAATATTTTTAGAAATTATTTATAACCCCAAAGTAAATTTAAAAAGTCTCCCAAAATATTTTAAACTATTTTCCAACAATTCAAAAATGGGGACAAGTCCTTTTATTTCCTCTCCAGCGAACTGCCATGTGTTGAAAAATGTTAAAAATATTTTAAAACTCCAGAAAAATGCGGAAACACCATGAGATGCATATGATGATCTACTAACATCCGAATTTAGAAAATTGGGATATTACAACCACTAGAAATGTTTGGAGCTAGGTAGGTAAGAAGAGGGGACCCCATAGCTTCCGACATGCGGTTAGGCGCGCTCGTCAAGAGACACAATACACGGAACTCGGATCAGGTGACTTGAGTGGAACAAAGCATCGAGGCGGGATAGCCTGGACCTTCCATCCTTCGTCGAGTATAGTGAACATTATAATAATCACACCATCCACAATAATATAATAGTGTGATGGCCCAATCCAAGGAGTAACAGGGGAAAAATTGTAGCATCCTGAGCATGCATACTAAGCAATGGTTAACAAAGCAAGGTACATGGCCAAACATTGTTGCTTGGATGTGGAGGACATGGTTGTTTGGGTTTATTTGAGAGGCATAAATATGAGGTGGTAGGATCAAGCAATCGTTCTATCCTATATCAAGGCAAGTGAGATGAAAGTTATAAGCATGATATATGCTCCCCCTTACCTGTTGGGAAGACGGTGGCCGAATGTGTAGGATATCGCAAGATCGCAACGTCTCCGAAGGTACCCGGGGGATCACACAAGAAGGAAACACTGGAAAAGCAACCGACGAACAAGCAGCTATTACTACGAAGCAATCACTAGCAAGCAACAAAATAAAGAAACAAGCAAATTTTTTAATTAGGGTGGAATTTCTGGGATGTTACACATACACCTGCGAAAAGTAGCAGGGACATTGCATAAACCGAAAGGCATACGTCTATAAGCATAAGTAACAAAATGGAAAGTAAAAGTGGTCTTCTCTTGATCAATAGTGTTAACATGAATTTGAGAGAAGCCAAAATATCCATCAAGATAGCAAAAGTGGGTGTTTTTGGATAACCTTTCAAGCATTTGGTCGATGAACGACAACGAATAGTGATCCTTCCTCGTCGCCTTGTTCAACTTCCTGTAATAAATACACATTATATATCCAATAATAATTCTTTGAGGGATTAGTTCATTCTCATCATTACGAACAACAGTTGTGCCTCCTTTCTTAGGAACACAATGTATTGGACTTACCCACTTACTATCAGCTATAGGGTAGATAATACCTGCGGCTAGAAGCTTGAGGATTTCGGTCCTCACTACATCTTTCATCTTTGGGTTCAACCTTCGTTGATGATCATCAACTGGTTTAGCATCAGGCTCAAGGTTGGTAGTATGTTGACAGATAGATGGACTAATTCCCTTGAGATCATCAAGAGTATATCCAATTGCGCCTCAGTGTCTACGAAGGGTTTCCAATAATCGCTCTTCTTCATATCCTAAAAGGTTAGAATTGATAATAAAAGGATACATTTTCTTTTCATCTAAATAACCATACTTGAGCGTATCGGGAATAGGCTTTAGATCGAACACCGGGTCTTATTTTTGGTTCTGCTAGAATTCCTAAAGGTTCAACCGGAAGGTTGTGCTTCAGGATAGTAGGTTGTCACAAGAAGGTTTCATCAAGTTCATTTCTTTCCTGCATATGAATATCATTCTCGTGGTCCTCCATATATAGTAAGGGATCGTCGGGAGGAGCAGCAATAGAGGCAATATCTTCAATAATTTTATCATGACTAGGCAAATCAGTACCACGAGTTTGCTTGGAGAATTTAGAAAATATAAATTCATATGGCTCACCATTGAATTCAACAGATACTTTTATTTTTCATTCAATCTATAATAGATCCACAAGTCTTGAGAAAAGGTCTACCGAATATAATAGGACAAAAGCTATCTTGTACTGAACCAAGTACTAGAAAGTCGGTAGGATATTTTACCTTTCCACATAACACTAGTGCGCGCAACAGCTATCCAAACTGTTTTTGACCCCTATCGCCTACGGGAATCGGAACTGTGCCTTGCTCTCGATTGCGATAGGGGGGTCCTATTCCACACGATAGACAGAAACCGTTTGTTATTTTGCCAGTACGCGCAGACGTTTCGGTAAAGCAACTCATTTGTGATACAGAAGTATATCCCATACAATTAACCTGTAAAACTCGTGTGAAATGATTGACTCCTCCCAAACATGTTTCCTGAAAAAACCACGTGTAAGTTTTTCTCATTCAGACGAAGGCGCAATAGCAAACGTGTGGGGTGCAACAACATATCACCCTGTCCATAAAAATGAATTGTGTGAATTCAATGTAGTATTTCAAACGTTTGGAAGAATAAGCACAATTGCCCTGTACAGAAGATCGCACACGTTGGTTGTCTTACAATTGTGTGCGATATGGAAGATAACGCACACGAAATACTAGGATGAATCGTCATTTATGTATGTTGTGTGAGTTAAGTCCCAAACGCTCATTATGATCGAATTGTGTGAGTTGTATAGAGTCATCAGTGAAGAATTTATATGAAAAAACGTGTGGAATGTAATACGAAATGTAAAAAATTGAGAATATTATGAAATAATCATATCATTAACGAATCTAATAAAGGCATGCTTATCTCAACTATCACACACAGTATATTTCAAAGCCATCGCAATATTTCATAACTTGCACCGCAGTACACATAAATTTTTACAGCTGACATCTGTCAGAACCCCAACTTGGGTAAGTGCTAGGGTTGCTTGTGTCTTTTGCATCATGTGAAAATTTCAAAAGAAATTAAAAATTGGGGAAAATAAAATCCCTAAAGAATTTAATTAAATGGCCAGACAAAAATTGCTTCCAAAAATTCCTCTGGTATTTTTCAAAAGTCTTATAAATATGCATGATCACATATAAAGTGAAGTGGGTCCCACTGCATGCACCAAGATTTTTTCAAATATTCCAAATAGGTCTTGGAAATTAATTAAATACCCTATTTGATTTGAAATTCAAATTAATTGAATTTCAAAAATTTACAAAACTTGGGAGTGGCTAGTTATATCACATAAGTCCAAATTAAAGTTTTGGGATTTTTACAAAATGTTTTGGTATTTATTTATCAAAGAAAACAAATGAAAGAAAAACAAAACAGAAAGAAAATTAGAAAAGGGAGAAGAGGCCCACTTACCTTCCCCACCTCCTGGCCCAGCCCAGCCCACCTGGGGAGGGCACATGCGTCTTCCTCCCCAGGACAGGCAGGCAGGCAGCACGCCGGCGACCGCCATGGGCGTGCCAGGAAACTACCTGCCTCCCTCTCTCTTCCCGTGGCGCCTGGAGACGCCTGGAAGGCCACCGCGTCCACTCCCCCTCTCGCCATTTCCTCTCTACCTCTCCTCCTCGCCGTTCTCGCGTCACCCGTAGCTCACCGCTGCTCACCGTCACGCGCCACCGTGGCCACCCGCTAAAGCTTGTCCAAGGAGTTCGTCGCCCTCGCCTTCGTCTTTCCGAGCAACCAATCGAGGCCGAGGAGCTCCGGAACCGACGCCATCTTCATAGAACCACCGCCGGCCACCGTGAGCTTCATCGCCGGATTCCCTTGCCACCGCGCCCTCCGAGGTCTCTCCGTCGACACCGTCGTGATCACGGTGAGCTGTTGTGCATTTCCCCTCTCTCTGTGCCCAGCCCCGTGGCCTCCTCCATCGTCCCCCTCTTCTCCTAGCCATGGCCGTCGCCGCACCTCGACGACGGCGAGGATCCGGCCACCCCCGAGCCTCTCTGTGGGTTCTGGGTGAAGCGGTCGAGCACGGGGAGCACTCTGGTGCCCTCCGCGTGCCACACCGTGGCCGCAAGCCCATTCCGGCGACCTCTCCGCCGTGCCCGTGGTCACCGGCGGCTCAACGCCGGCGAGAGGTGACGTGGCCGGTTAGTTAGGGCTTAACCACCCCCCTAAACTGACCCCCACCCTCACTGACAGGTGGGCCACGGCCCCCCCTCTAATTAACCAAGGGTTAATTAAACCGGGGTTAACCCCTGAGCCACTAACAGGAGGGCCCCACTGGCCAGAAGCCCCCCACATCATGCTGAGGTCAGCATGACGCAATAAAGGAGGTTTCTATTTAAAATAATTAAAAAGAATTCAGAAAATTCCAGAAAATAGAATAAACTTTGAAGTTCAATAACTTTTTAACCATAACTCCAAATTTAATAAATAATATATGAAAAATTATCAGAAAAATGCAAGGATTATGAATATGCAATTTGTTTTCATGTTTGACCATTTTAAAATGGGTGAACAGTAGCAAACATGCATATGGCAAAATTTGAAATTGAATTTGAAGTTTGAATTTGCAATTCAATTGCAATACACTTCGATTAACTTGAATCTTCAACACATCAGTGCTATATACTTCATGTCACAACCTTAACATGTGCTTGTGCATTCTACTTTCGATGTTGCCCCCTTTTTTGATGATTGCTCCGGTGACAGACGTTCCGAGACGGTGATCACCCCCGAAGAAGAAGACCACCGTTAAGACCCGTGTATCGTCAGCAAGGCAAGCAAACCCCATTGATCATGTCTATAAAATCCCAATTCCCTCTCAGTATCGCTTATGCATGTTTAGGAGATCACCTTGTATCGATTGTACCGCATAGTTGAACCCATATCCGATGCATGACCTATCATCTTGTCACAGTAGTAAGCAAACCACAATCCTAGCTGACATAGGAGTTGATTGATATCATGTGGCCCTTGCAACTTTTACTGCTCATTGCATGCCTAGAGTTTACAATGAGGATGCTTTTGATGTGAGTCGGGATGATGGTGAACATGGTGTTGATGAAAGTGAAACTGTGTTGGTGAATCTACCATAATACAAGGTGAATGATGAGAGGCTGTGTAGGAGTACACAATGGGTTGTCTCGTTGAACACCGCCTTAAGCCCGAGTTCATGTATGGTAATCCGAGACAAAGAGTACAACCACACATTGGGCTCACTGACCCCTCTCGACCTAGTAACTCACCCCTATCCAAGTCCAGGAGTCACACCTAGTTCGGGATTTCCATTCGGCATATGCATAGAAAGATAAAGGAAATGAAATGTGGCATTCATGGTAGGGCTTGTGGAACATGGCTTGTCAAGCGGAGAACCATCCGTCGAGGTGGGCTTGTCAGTCGTGCCTACATGGTTTGAGTCCTGGATGGAAGCTCGGCCGGAGCTCCAGTAGGGTTTGGAACTCATAAAGTTGACTCCTTGGACTAGAACGGAGCTGTGGGCGAAGTGTTGTGGTGAACATCCTCGCCGACACCCCTTGAATGGTGCCAACACCTGGCGGTAACCGATGGTCATGTGTGTGTAGCGGTACACCCCTGCAGGGTTAACAAAACTATTCGAATAGCCGCGTCCGCGGTAATGGACTACTTGGAAAGCTATGCTTGATTATTAGACAACTTGAATGGATACTCTAAAACTCGCAAGATAAGCGTGAATGCTATGGTGTGCTCCTCGTGGGGAAGTCGAGGAAGTAACCATAGTGGTGTATTGGTTGGAGACATGTAGTGGACTTGTGTACGTTTCTTACCTCAAGTCTGGTACTCGTAGTTCAGGAATAGCCAAGTCAAAGCTGGGACTTCTGCATGATGAAACCCCACCTCCCTTTACCTTGAAACTTGAGCATGAGTAGTTTAGTTCTGATGTAAGTCTTGCTGAGTACGACTTTGTACTCACGTTTTCTTATTCTATGTTTTAGATGGAAACCCAGACCCGATGGAGACACCTTCCTGAAGCTCGACGTTGACTAAGTTAGCATAGTCCCAGACAGCAGTCTGGTCCCTCGTGGAAGGGCATGTATGTTTACAAGGCTTCTCTAAGGCATTTGTTAAACTTGTCTGTACTCAGACCTAATTTGCTTCCGTTGTATGATGTAATATTGATCACAGACATGTGATCTTTGTATGCTCTATGTGTAAGTCAATAAAGAA
This sequence comes from Bromus sterilis, assembly GCA_950022295.1. Classification (NCBI taxonomy): domain Eukaryota; kingdom Viridiplantae; phylum Streptophyta; class Magnoliopsida; order Poales; family Poaceae; genus Bromus; species Bromus sterilis. Next base: position 138,942,675 of record OX465599.1, on the reverse strand, counting down.
GTACTTTGTAGAGTTATGTAATGATACCTGCTGTTCATACTAGACATGTGTGCTGCGTGTATGATTATATCATGCATGTCTTAGAATGGGTTTTCGAGACCTTAGTTGTGATCTGGCTGGCGGTCTTTTATACACCAAGTGGCCCTGAGATGTGCGCAGCTTGGGGCATCGTGATGCGATTGCTCGTGACTCTGTCACCTGCACACTTTGTTGTATGATTGAGCCTGCCCTAGACCTCGACTAAGTGATAGGGCTGGAGTTTGTTTATGTAAGGGTTATGATTCAATCGATAACATGGTTGAGGCGACTTGTCTATGAGTATGGGATTTCACCACCCATAATCATTTAGACTTGTGAGCAGGTGATGGGGACCCATCTCAGTTGATCATCCGGCCTGGATTGGATGCCCCTCACGTACGATGCTTTCCGAGAGTGTTCTGTGCTTGGCCTTGTCTGCTTAGACAAGTGGGCACGGCTCTCGGCTCTCCATGTGATTGAGTTGTGACTGGATTTACATACGCATACCCCGGGTCCCGACAGACTTGGTATCAGAGCAGGATTGTCTGTAGACTTATCAAACCCTTGGTCGAAGTCGAGTCTAGCATTCTATAGTTATATAGTTACTTGGGTATAAAGGGAACAACGTAAGGCTTCTTTTTCTCCTTACCCTCATCGATCTGAGTTCTGAGTCACCTCATCTTTTCTGCGGGAAGATAGGGCTAGGCTCATCTATGTCTTACTAGAACATCTCGTTGATTGCTTCCTTGTAGCCGTAGGACAGTTGCGGTTGTCCAGAGTCTTCGTGTCTTTGAGTTCCTTGAAGAAGTTCTGTCCCATCTTCTCGAGGTTTTCTTGTTTTCCATCCCGGTGTAGCCGTTATGCTGCCCGATTTATCCCGTGTTTCTATGAATCATTGCCTTTGCATTATGATCTTTCTTCCTAAATCATGTCCTCTTATCTTTGATTCCATCTAAAAAATTATTCTGATTGTTGATTTTTATCACATAGGATGTCAGGTGGAACTCGTAGTGTTTTTTGTCGCAATCGAGACCGTGATCAGAATCGAAGTGATGATGATCCTCCTCCACCGCCTTCTGCGGCGGAAATCATGATGGAAGCTGAGCGGAATAGACGTGATCAAACACGCCTGCTGGAGCTCATTGAGAAGAATACAGCTCATCAGCGCAATGTGGTTGTGAGCATTCAGGACTTCATCCTCCTCAAGCCACCGGTATTTCGATATTCCTCCGAGCCCCTTGAAGCTGATGATTGGCTCCGTTCCATCGAGCGTAAGCTTGAGACGGCGAATGTTGCTCTCAATGACCGTGTGATGTTTGCGGTATACTTCCTGGAAGGTGCTGCTGGTGAATGGTGAGAGAACTACGTTGCAATGCAACCTCATGGTCACGTATTGACTTGGCAACAATTTCGTGATGCCTTCTGAGGGTACCACATTCTGGATGAGATGATGGAAAGAAAGAAGGAAGAGTTTTGCAATCTTACTCAGGGAGATAGGTCCATCCACGAGTATATGACCGAGTTCAACCATCTTGCTCGTTATGCCCAAGAGGAGATATCCACTGATGTCAGGAAGCAAGCAAGGTTCCGCAAGGGACTTAGCCCTGTTATTCTTCATGATCTCAATCTTCATGAGTTTGTCAACTTTGAGGATTTAGTCAATAGATCCTTCAGAGCTGAGTATGGCAATGAGGTGTTCGAAGAGTCCCGCAAGCATGCTCGTGAGTTTGCTCCATCTTCTAGTTAGTCCCCTCAGAAACATCGGATATGGATTCCAACTAGTTCCATTCCTTCACACCTTTTTGTAAGGCCATATTATTTGGTGCCTCAACCTCCTCCACCAAACACGAATCCCAACAGCTATGGTAGTGAGCCTACCATCCTTGCTCCACCCCTTGACACCAGAGTTTGCTACAAGTGTGGTCAGGCTGGTCACATCGCACGGAAATGTTCCTTGTCGGTGAAAGTTGATCCTCATCCAAGACATGATGTCACCCCACCAAGTTCTTCCAAAGCTAAGTCTTCACATAAATCAACCTCCAACTCCTTGCAAGCAAAGTCCTTAGCCACTGTTGGTGGTTGTGTGAACCAAATCTCAGTTGAGGAAGCTATTGATAATTCTGACGTCATCCTTGGTACGCTCCCAGTCAATCATGTTCCCTCCTCCGTTCTTTTCGATCCAGGAGCTTCTCATTCATTCATGTCGAAGAGTTATGCACTTCGTCATGAGTTCCCCTTTGAAGAAATGTTTTCTCCAATGATTATTCAAACTCCTGGTTCCAAGTGGCAAACTAATAGAGTAAGCCATGGCAATCAAATTGCAATTGAGGGTTTAGTATTCCTTGCTTCTCTCATAGCCCTCAAGTCTTCAGACATTGATGTCATCCTAGGAATGGATTGGTTATCAAGAAAGAATGCTTTTCTTGATTGTAAATCCAAGTCAGTTAAACTTACCCATCCTTCAGGCCAGACCATTTACTACACATCACCCAGCTCTAGAATCCAGATGCATACTTTGAATGTTCTTCCCCTTCCTGACCTTGAAGATATTCCGGTGGTTCGTGACTTCCCGGGATGTCTTTCCTGAAGAGCTGTCGGGCATGCCACCCGACAGATGTGTAGAATTAATTGTAGATCTTGTCCCAGGAACCGCCCCAATTTCTAGACGCCCATAAAATGGCCCCACGTGAGTTAGCTGAGCTTAAAATCCAACTTGAACCTTTGTTGGCAAAAGGCTTCATCCGCCCTAGCTCATCACCATGGGTTTGCCCCGTTCTGTTCGTAACGTAGAAAGATGGAACATAAAGGATGTGCGTAGACTATTTCCTGCTAAATCTAGTGACGATAAAGAACAAGTACCCACTGCCCAGGATCAATGATCTTTATGATCAACTTGTTGGATCCTCTGTCTTCTCCAAGATGGATATGAGATTAGGCTATCATCAAATCAAGATACGAAACGAGGACGGTCCCAAGACGGCTTTCACTACTCGTTATGGTCTTTACGAGTTCATGATACGTCCAAAACGTATCTATAATTTCTGCTTGCTCCACGCATGTTTTGTGTAATATGTCTATGATCTAGATACACTTTCATACATTTTTTTATCATATTTGGACTAACCTATTAACTCAGTGCACCCCAGTGCCAGTTCCTGTTTTCTGCTGTTTTTCTATTTCAGTTTTCCCCCATATAAAAACTGCCAGAAAAATTAGGGAAAATTCAGATAAAAAATCAGCGTGACGGAAGCTTCGAGAAAAGCCCGGGAGGGGCCAGAGGGGAGCCAGGGGGGCCCAGGCGGCCACCCGGCGCGGCCCCACCCCTGGCCGCGCCAGGGGGGATCCTGGGGCCCCTGGCCCACCTCTGGCTGCCCCCTTTCGCCTATTTATCCCCCGTCACGAGAAAACTCCAGAAGCAGAACCCTATTCCGCGAACTCGCCTCTGTTCCGCCGCCGCCGCGCTTCCGAAGATCGGGAGCACCAGAAGACCTCTTCCCGGCACCCTGCCGGAGGGAGGATTGACCTCCGGGAGTCTCCTCTCCACCATGGATGCTCCCCGGATGTCTCGTGAGTAGTTTTCCTTGGACCATGGGTCCGTGATCAGTAGCTATGTGATGTTCTCCTCCCCTCTTTGATCTTCATTGTTTAGACCTCGTGAGCTCCCCAACATGATCGAGGAACCTTTGTAATATTTCTGCTATTGCTATGTTGAGTTTGATAGGATCTGATGGATTATGAGATTATGTTCAAATTTTGATTGAGTAATATATTTGGTTTTTATCTCTTATATTTTTGTTCCTAAGTAATTCTTGCATGTTCCCCGTTGCTGTTTATTGCTTTGGCCAAGTATTAGGTAGTTACTCCAAGAGGGAGCGTTGTGCTAGATTGTGGGTTCATGCCCCCCGATGACACGCTTGAGTGACAGAAACATGAGTCTAGGGGATGTGATGTTGCCACAAGGGGGGAAACAACGGTGCTTGTAACTGCGGTTACAAGGATTGTTTACTTTACGCAGAGTTCTTTTTAATGCAGTTGTCTGTTGCTTTGGGTTTACACTTTGGGTGGGGCTCGCAAATTAATACCATGTTCTGGATAGATATCTCAAGGTGGATGATTAGTAGTAGATGCAGATGGATTTCGGTCTACTTACCTTGGCATACTGCCTGTGCTTTTGCACCTCTTCCTTTCTTTTGTAGCATAGTTAGCATTGCGGTGCGTTCGTAATCCTGTCAATTTCCTTTCTGTAATTTTTTTTACCTCGCATAGCAATTTTATCGTCTTTTGGGAGAGAGACATCACTAGCGAACATCACGTATCCCGGTCCATATACTTATCACTGTTTCCACGCTTTATTTAATTTTCTGCATTTACTTTCAAGTTTCTATTATTATCCCTTGCGTTTTATCCTTTGTAAACAACAAGACCGGAGAGATTGACAACCTCTCTGAACTTTGTTGGGAACAAAGTTATCTGTGTCTGTGTGCAGGTCCGCGTCAGTTGCGCCGCTGACACCTACTTATCATCTCTGGAGTCCTTCTGGAGACAAACCTTGGTATCTTCACCGAGGGAAAACTGCTGCTGCACTACATCTCAACCCTCCACATGGGGTAACCAACGAAGGGGGCGAGAAGCCATCAAGAAAAAAGTTTTCTGGCGCCGTTGCCGGGGACTCCAAGTGCTAAGATAGGGGAGTTTCACACTACCCTTTACCTTTGTTTTTTAGTCTTGTTAGTTTACCTTTCAGTTTTTATCTTTTCTTTTATCAAAATTTACAAAAAAATTATTTATCTTGCTGTTAGTAGTCCTCCTTGTTTAGATGAACATGTTAGGGCTAGGTTCTTTGCGGGAATCGGAAGTTCTCGATTTCCGTCAAAGGGATGGAGAAAATATGAAGAAGGCATGGGACAGAATTTCTGAAGCACATATTAGAATCATGCCTTGGATATCTATAAAGATTGTGCTTAGAAATTTTTACCATGGTCTTTTTAAGTGGTGTAAACACTCTCTTGACATTATAGCTTAAGGAGATTTTCTAGAGTGTGATGAAGATAGGGCTCTTGATATTTTGCATAGGCTATCTAGTTATTTTGTTTATGATCGTAGTATTGATACTGTCATAGATAGACTTTCTACTATTGAAAAAAGACTAGATGCTCTAGATTTGGGGAAAGTAGAAGAACTTAAGTCCAACAAGAAAGAAATGTTGGAGATAGATGATGATTGGGAGCCCTTTGTTAGGATTAGCATCTCTAACCAAAGCTTCCTTTCTCTTTGTGATATTGGATCCGCAGTTTCTACTATGACAAAAATAGTTTATGATTCTTTGAAACTGGATATGGATATATTATCATCTTATCATGAACATTCTAATGGAGATATTTCAGAGATTAAAGGAAAGGTAAAAGAAGTCCAAGTTGCATTCCTTCATAGGACTGCACCAATGGATTTCTTCATCATGGAGCCAAACCAAAGTAACATTGTGCTCGGAAGAGACTTCCTCCGTGCTATGAAAGGCTTCATTGATATTGGTAATAGGCACATACGCTTACACGCTATGGCGAAAGGTAGGTATATCTTTCCTAGTAAGAAGAAGAAGGAGCTTATTGAAAATCAATTTGAGGGTTTTTATGATTCTGATCTTGGATACCCTTGATTCTTCTTTTCCATTAAGCCTAGCTAATGGCTTTAAAGAAGCGCTTTCGGGAGGCAGCCCGCAATGAAGTTAGATTTTTCTTTTTGCTTTTGTTGTGTCTTGATGATTTTTACTGCTGTAGCAACATCATTGTATCTTTATTTTTCAGCTTTGTGCCAAGTTATAGCCTCTTACGGCAAGGGAAGTAAAAGTTGTGACATGCTGTCCAGAAAACAGATTCTGTCCTCGTGACCAGAAAAATTCCAGAAAAATCCCTGTTCATCTTTTTGAGCTGAAATTTTTACACAGTATGATCTATACAATTACGAAACTTCCGTATGTTCTGAGTTCTTTTAGTTGAGTTGCAGAAGTACCCCTAAATAATTCTTTACTATCTGATGTTCTGTTTTTCACAGATTCTGCCACGTTTTGTCTCTCCTAACTTTTGCAAACCTTAAGCTTTCTTTTTCTTTGCAAAAACTTTTTTGCACTCTTGAGAAACAGTAGCTCTTCAAGATTATATTTATATACAGTGGAGAAAAATTATTTATTAAGGGTACTAACCTCTCTAATCAGCTTATGATGAGTTATGTATGAAGGGAGTTTTCAAGTGTGCGATGGAAGATGATGAAAGAAGATCCAGGAGTGTGAAGCGCTCAAGCTTGGGGATGCCCCCATGCATCCCCAATAAATATTCAAGGAGACTCAAGCTTCTAAGCTTGGGGATGCCCCCGTGCATCCCCTTCTCCATCAACAATCATCAGTTCGTCCTTCGTCTCACTATATTTTTATCACTTCATGCATTATGTGCTATGCTTGGAGCGTCTCGCTCTTAGGTTTTATTTTTAGTTTCTTTAGCTTTGCTTGATTTTCATAACAAATTAGGTCCTGTCTTACCTTGTGTGGGAGAGAAACACGCTCCACTTTCAAAATCTAGAACACATCATAGGATTTTTCCTGCCTATCTTTTTGATGTTGTGTGTTCCTTATCTTTTCATAGCTACTGCCATGTTTAGTCTTAGTTTTAGTTTGTCTTTAGAAAGAGCCTTGGATTTTGTTGTAGTTTGTTGCTGGAACTCTCTTTAGTTTTCATGTTTATCTTGTTAAGAGATTTGGTTGTTGCACTGAGTTGTGTCTTGTCTTGAAAGTAGGTAATTGAGGTTGCTATTTAATTTTAGTAGTAGCTTGCAATAGTTTTGAGGTATTGATGTGAGTAATGTTTGAACTTTTGGTGTCAAGAGCTCTTGCCTATTAGTGATAGGTGTCGTATTTTTGGCAATCCGTGTTTATTTTCAAAACCTACAAAACTAGTTGAGAACTCTAGCTACCAGATGGATCACTACTCTTCTGAGGGGTCGAATATTAGAGAACACTCATGTACCATGAGTCGAGGATGAGCAAGGATAACCAAACCCCCATACACTCCTCCTCGGGGTACTTGTCTCTTTGTGAACCTCCTTATTAGATTGAGAGTTACCGATAATAAGTGCATGAGTTCTTCGGACTAATGTAAGTATTGAGAGTTGACAATTCCACCTTCCCATATTTTGCTAGCCTTTCCCGTGCTGTGCATTGCCTTCTTCTCACTCCGAGAGTTGGTGTCCACCTTCGCCGGTACATCCAAACCCTTGGCATGATACGCTCTTTCATCATAAGCCTCCTTATATCTTTCCTCAAAACAGCCACCATACCTACCTATCAAGGCATTTCCATAGCCTTTCCGAGTTACATTGCCATGCAACTTCCACCTCTTCATGACTTTATCTTCATGTCATACATGTTCCTGCTACACTGGCAGCGGCATACATTGCATACATCATGATAGATACATCTTGTTTATGTTTGGAGTACCTTGTAAAGTGTGAAAGATCTCCTTTACCTTCTTGTAAAATAGAGTGTTTCCCTTAAGTGAGGAAAAGATCCCAAAGTGGACACATTAAAAGATCCCAAAGAGGAAAAATGAGAGTTAAATAGAAAGAGCCATTGAGGACACCAAAAAAATACAAAAAAATAGAAAAAAGAGAAAAAGAAATAAAAAGAGAGAAAGGGGAAACACTACTATCCTTTTGAGAGATCCACACTAGTACTCCCTTTATATCCTTGTACTCCATAGAGATGATTTTTATGCATATAGCTATGTGGGGACCTTCACACTATAGAACTTGGCTTGCATATTCCAAGGATGAGCCTCCTCAAAAGAGCTCTAGGTCTTCATGAGCGAGCAAGTTAGATGCACCCCCACTAGTTCCATTGGAGAGATTCCTAGCTCGTATGTGCATCCGTTGCATGGCAATCCCTACTCCTCACATCATATCTATCATTTGGCATCTCTTGCCTATGATTTTCCTCATTGATGTGACCCTTTCTCATCCTTTTTGTCTTCCTCCTCCACCATATTTCTCTCTTTGCCATCCTAAGTGTCAACTCTCGTGCTTACGCTCATCCATTGCATGAGTGCTCAAAATATCGAAAAGGAGTGGATCAAATTGACTTGTACCTGGCTAGTGGTCTGGGGATGAGTCAAGATAAGATTCCAAAGAAGACCAAGTGTGAAACTTTAGTAGATTGAGTTCTCAACACAAAATACTTTTTTCTCGTATTCCCTATCCCCCTTCTTGCACGCAAACACCATTTGGAGACATTCGAGTCACGGACAGCGAGAGCTCTTGCACCTATTGTTCTTTTGTTACTTGTTTCAATGCTAATACAGACTCTTGCCTCTTATGACTTGAATTGAATATCTAACCTTGATTGCTTTACTTTTCAAAGTTCTTATATGGTTGCTAGCATGTCACCACAGAAATTATGTTGTTATCATTTACCTACTCGAGGAAGAGCAGGAATTAAGCTTGGGGATGTTGATACGTCCAAAACGTATCGGGGATGTTGATACGTCCAAAACGTATCTATAATTTCTTCTTGCTCCATGCATGTTTGGTGTGATATTGCTATGATCTAGATGCACATTCATACATTTTTGATCATATTTGGACTAACCTATTAACTCAGTGCACCCCAGTGCCAGTTCTTGTTTTCTGCTATTTTTCTATTTCAGTTTTCCCCCATATAAAAAGTGCCAGAAAAATTCGGGAAAATTCAGATAAAAAATAAGTGTGACGGAAGCTACGAGAAGAGCCCGGGAGGGGCCAGAGGGGAGCCAGGGGGGCCCAGGCGGCCACCCGGCGCGGCCCCACCCCTGGCCGCGCCAGGGGGGCGCCTAGGGCCCCTGGCCCACCTCTGGCTACCCCCTTTCGCCTATTTATCCCCCGTCACGAGAAAACTCCAGAAGCAGAACCCTATTCCGCGAACTCGCCTCTGTTCCGCCGCCGCCGCGCTTCCGAAGATCGGGAGCACCAGAAGACCTCTTCCCGGCACCCTGCCGGACGAAGGACTGACCTCCGGGAGTCTCCTCTCCACCATGGATGCTCCCCGGATGTCTCGTGAGTAGTTTTCCTTGGACCATGGGTCCGTGATCAGTAGCTATGTGATGTTCTCCTGCCCTCTTTGATCCTCATTGTTTAGACCTCGTGAGCTGCCCAACATGATCGAGGAACCTTTGTAATATTTCTGCTATTGCTATGTTGAGTTTGATAGGATCTGATGGATTATGAGATTATGTTCAGATTGTGATTGACTAATATATTTGGTTTTTATCTCTTATATTTTTGTTCCTAAGTAATTCTTGCATGTTCCCCGTTGCTGTTTATTGCTTTGGCCAAGTAGTAGGTAGTGACTCCAAGAGGGAGTGTTGTGCTAGATTGTGGGTTCATGCCCCCCGATGACACGCTTGAGTGACAGAAACATGAGTCTAGGGGATGTGCTGTTTCCACAAGGGGGAAAACAACGGTGCTTGTAACTGCGGTTACAAGGATTGTTTACTTTACGCAGAGTTGTTTTTAATGCAGTTTTCTGTTGCGTTGGGTTTACACTTTGGGTGGGGCTCGCAACTTAATTCCAGCGAGATGTTCTGGATAGATATTTCAAGGTGGATGATTAGTAGTAGATGCAGATGGATTTCGGTGTACTTACCTTGGCGTACTGCCTGTGCTTTTGAACCTCTTCCTTTCTTTTGTAGCATAGTTAGCATTGCGGTGCGTTCATAATCCTGTCAATTGCATTTCTGTAATTTGTTTACCTCGCATAGAAATTTTTTCGACTTTTGGGAGAGAGACATCACTAGTGAACATCACGTATCCCGGTCCATATCCTTATCACAGTTGCCACGCTTTATTTACTTTTCTGCATTTACTTTCAAGTTGCTATTATTATCCCTTGCGTTTTATCCTTTGTAAACAACAAGACCGGAGAGATTGACAACCTCTCTGAACTTCGTTGGGAACAAAGTTATCTGTGTCTGTGTGCAGGTCCGCGTCAGTTGCGCCGCTGACACCTACTTATCATCTCTGGAGTCCTGCTGGAGACAAACCTTGGTATCTTCACCGAGGGAAAACTGCTGCTGCACTACATCTCAACCCTCCACTTGGGGTAACCAACGAAGGGGGCGAGAATCCATCAAGCAGTTCACCGTCATGTCCTTCGGTTTAACCAATGCCCCTGCCACTTTCTCGCGCATGATGAATTCGATCTTCATGGAGTACCTAGATAAATTTGTTGTAGTTTAGCTTGATGAAATTCTCATCTACTCGAAGAACGAAGAAGAACATGCTGAACATCTTAGGCTGGTATTGATGAAACTTCGAGAGCATCGCGTGTATGCTAGATTCTCAAAGTGTGAATTTTGGCTAACAGAAGTGACCTACTTAGGCCACGTGATTTCTGCGAAAGGCATTGTTGTCAATCCCGAGAGAGTTCAGGCCATCCTTGACTGGACTCAACCTGAATCGATTAAGCCAGTTAGGAGTTTTCTTGGCCTAGCAAGATATTGTCGCCGCTTCGTTGAGAACTTCTCCAAAGTTGCAAAGCCCCTGACTGAACTCCTCAAGAAAGATAAAAAATTCGAATGGACCCCCAAGTGCGAGGAAGGCTTTCAAGAGCTAAAAAGAAGATTGACTTCTGCACCCGTACTTGCGCCTCCAGACACCAAAAATGATTTCGAGATCTATTGTGATGCTTCACGGCAAGGGTTAGGATGCATACTTATGCAAGATCAACATGTGGTAGCTTATGCTTCAAGCCAGTTGTGTCCACATGAAGAGAACTATCCTACCCATGATCTTGAACTCGTTGCCGTAGTTCATGCCCTGACAACATGGCGACATTACCTCCTTGGTAATCGTTGTGAGATCTATTCCGACCACCAAAGCCTCAAATACATATTCACCCAGCCAGATCTTAATCTCAGGCAAAGACGCTGGATTGAGTTGATAAAATATTATGACTTAGGAATTTCTTACACCCCAGGCAAAGCCAATGTCATGGCTAATGCACTAAGTCGTAAGTCGTATTGTAACAACCTCATGTTACAACAGTATCAACAATTTCTTCATGAGGAATTTCTAAATCTCAACCTCGAGATTGTTCCTCATGGATCTCTTTTCAACCTGGTGGCGAAACCAAGCCTTGAGGATCAAATCATAGTTTCCCAAAGGCGTGCACGAGGTGTTCGCAGGATCAAGGAGAACATTGCTAGCGGAGTTGCTAAATGTTTCTCCACAGATAGTAAAGGAACGGTATTCTTTGAAAATCGTTTGGTAGTACCTAAGAATCGAGATATACGGCAACTCATCCGCAAAGAAGCCCATGACACACCCCTCTCCATTCATCCCGGTAGCACAAAAATGTACCGAGATCTACGCCAGAGATTTTGGTGGACTAGGATGAAGAGAGACATTGCTCGATTTGTTGTCGAATGTGATGTTTGTCGTCGCATTAAGGCAGAACATCAAAGACCTGCTGGTACACTTCAACCTTTTCCTATTCCCGAGTGGAAATGGGAAAAAGTCGGTATGGACTTCATCACCGGCTTTCCAAAAACCCAGAAAGGAAATGATGCCATCTTCGTGGTCATTGATAGACTTTCCATAGTTGCTCACTTCCTTCCCGTTCGCGAGTCTATAACTGCTAGTCAGTTGGCGGACTTGTACGTCTCTAGAATTGTGTCTCTTCACAGTGTTCCTTTGGTAATCAATTCTGATCGAGGTAGCCTTTTCACCTCTAGATTCTGGGGAAGCTTCCAGAATGCTATGGGAACTCATCTCTCCTTTAGCACCGCTTTCCATCCTCAGTCTAGCGGTCAAGTTGAAAGGGTTAATCAAATCTTGGAAGACATGCTCAGAGCTTGTGTTATCTCATTCGGAAAGAATTGGGAGAAATCTCTTCCATTCGCCGAATTTGCTTATAACAATAGTTTCCAATCTAGTCTGAACATCGCTCCTTTTGAACTCGTCTATCGACGACGATGTCGAACACCCCTTAACTGGTCAGAAACCGGTGAAAGAAAATTCTTTGGACCGGACATGATCAAGGAAGAAGAAGAGCAAGTTCGCATTGTTCGTGATCGATTGAAAGCCGCCCAGTCTCGTCAAAAAAGCTACTATGATCGTCATCATAGGCAAGAAAGCTACAATCTGGATGAGAAGGCCTACCTTCGGGTTACTCCTCTGAAGGGAACCCAAATATTCGGTATCAAAGGAAAGTTGGCCCCATGTTACATCGGACCTTTCCGCATTCTTGCTAAACGTGGAGAAGTTGCTTACCAACTTGAACTGCCCCCGCACCTTTCCCGAGTACATGATGTATTCCATGTGTCACAACTCAGGCGTTGCTTCAAGGACCCCATCCGCGAAGTCAACCATGAAACGCTTGATCTCCAAGATGACCTTTCTTATCGAGAGTAACCCGTTCGTATTCTTGATTCAGAAGAGCGTGTCACTCGTCGTGAGAAGATCAGGTTTCTGAAAGTACAATGGTCACATCACTCCGAGAAAGAAGCAACATGGGAAAGAGAAGACCGCCTCCGTGTTGAGTACCCCACCTTCCTCCCGACGACTTCTGAATCTCGGGACGAGATTCTTTTGAGTGGGGGCGAGTTGTTAGAACCCCAACTTGGGTAAGTGCTAGGGTTGCTTGTGTCTTTTGCATCATGTGAAAATTTCAAAAGAAATTCAAAATTGGGGAAAAGAAAAGCCCTAAAGAATTTAATTAAATGGCCAGAAAAAAATTGCTTCCAAAAATTCCTCTGGTATTTTTGAAAACTCTTATAAATATGCATGATCACATATAAAGTGAAGTGGGTCCCACTACATGCACCCAGATTTTTCAAATATTCCAAATAGGGCTTGGAAATTAATTAAATACCCTATTTGATTTGAAATTCAAATTAATTGAATTTCAAAAATCTCCAAAACTTGGGAGTGGCTAGTTATATGTCACATAAGTCCAAATTAAAGTATTGGGATTTTTATAAAATGTTTTGGTATTTATTTATCAGAGAAAACAAATGAAAGAAAAACAAAATAGAAAGAAAATTAGAAAAGAGAAAAGAGGCCCACTTACCTTCCCCACCTCCTGGCCCAGCCCAGCCCACCTGTGGAGGGCACATGCGTCTTCCTCCCCAGGAACGGCAGGCAGGCAGCACGCCGGCGACCGCCGTGGGCGTGCCAGGCAGCTACCTGCCTCCCTCTCTCTTCCCGTGGCGCCTGGAGACGCCTGGAAGGCCACCGCGTCCACTCCCCCTCTCGCCATTTCCTCTCTACCTCTCCTCCTCGCCGTTCTCGCGCCACCCGTAGCTCACCGCCGCTCACCGTCAGGCGCCACCGTGGCCACCGAGCTCGTCTGGCCGCAATAGCTTGTCCAAGGAGTTCGCCGCCCTCGCCTTTGTCTTTCCGAGCAACCATTCGAGGCCGAGGAGCCCCGGAACCGACGCCATCTTCATCGAACCACCGCCGACCACCGTGAGCTTCATCGCCGGATTCCCTCGCCACCGCGCCCTCCCAGGTCTCTCCGTCGACACCGTCGTGATCACGATGAGCTGCTGTGCATTTCCCCTCTCTCTGTGCCCAGCCCCGTGGCCTCCTCCATCGTCCCCCTCTTCACGGAGCCATGGCCGCCGCCGCACCTCGACGACGGCGAGGCTCCGGCCAACCCCGAGCCTCCCTGTGGGTTCTGGGTGAAGCGGTCGAGCACGGGGAGCACTCTGGTGCCCTCCGCGTGCCACCCCGTGGCCTCAAGCCCATTCCGGCGACCTCTCCGCCGTGCCCGTGGTCACCGGCGGCTCAACGTCGGCGAGAGGTGACGTGGCCGGTTAGTTAGGGCTTAACCACCCCCCTAAACTAACCCCCACCCTCACTGACAGGTGGGCCAGGGCCCCCCCTCTAATTAACCAAGGGTTAATTAAACCGGGGTTAACCCCTGAGCCACTGACAGGAGGGCTCCACTGGCCAGAAGCCCCCCCACGTCATGCTGAGGTCAGCATGACGCAATAAAGAATTAAAAAGAATTCAGAAAATTCCAGAAAATAGAATAAACTTTGAAATTGAATAACTTTTTAATGCTAACTCCAAATTTAGTAAATAATATATGAAAAATTATCAGAAAAATGCAAGGATTATGAATATGCAAATTTTTTCATGTTTGACCATTTTAAAATGGGTGAACAGTAGCAAACATGCGTATGGCATAATTTGAAACTGAATTTGCAATTCAATTGCAATACTCTTCGATTAACTTGAATCTTCAACACATCAGTGCTATATACTTCATGTCACAACCTTAACATGTGCTTGTGCATTCTACTTTCGATATTGCCGCCTTTGTTGATGATTGCTCCGGTGATAGACGTTTCGAGACGGTGATCACCCCCGAAGAAGAAGACCATCGTTAAGACCCGTGTATCGTCAGCAAGGCAAGCAAACCCCATTGATCATGTCTATAAAATCCCAATTCCCTCTTAGTCTCTCTTATGCATGTTTAGGAGATCACCTTGTATCGTATCTACCGCATAGTTGAACCCATATCCGATGCATGACCTATCATCTTGTCACAGTAGTACGCAAACCACAATCCTAGCTGACATAGGATTTGATTGATATCATGTGGCCCCTGCAACTATTACTGCTCATTGCATGCTTAGAGTTTACAATGAGGATGCTTTTGATGTGAGTCGGGATGATGGTGATCATGGTGTTCATGAAAGTGAAACTGTGTTGGTGAATCTACCCTAATACAAGGTGAACGATGAGAGGCTGTGTAGGAGTACACAGTGGGTTGTCTCGTTGAACACCGCCTTAAGCCCGAGTTCTTGTATGGTAATCCGAGACAAAGAGTACAAACACACATTAGGCTCACTGACCCCTCTCGACCTAGTAACTCACCCCGATCCAAGTCCAGGAGTCACACCTAGTTCGGAATTTCCATTCGGCATATGCATAGAAAGATAAAGGAAATGAAATGTGGCATTCATGGTAGGGCTTGTGGAACATGGATTGTCAAGCGGAGAACCATCCGTCGAGGTGGGCTTGTCAGTCGTGCCTACATGGTTTGAGTCTTCGATGGAAGCTCGGCCGGAACTCCAGTTGGGTTTGGAACTCAGACAGTTGACTCCTTGGACTAGAACGGAGCTGTGGGCGAAGTGTTGTGGTGAACATCCTCGCCGACACCCCATGAATGGTGCCGAGACCTGGCGGTAACCGATGGTCATGTGTGTGTAGCGGAACACCCCTGCAGGGTTAACAAAACTATTCGAATAGCCGCGTCCGCGGTAATGGACTACTTGGAAAGCTGTGCTTGATTATTAGACAACTTGAATGGATACTCTAAAACTCGCAAGATAAGCGTGAGTGCTATGGTGTGCTCCTCGTGGGGAAGTAGAGGAAGTAACCATAGTGGTGTATTGGTTGGAGACAAGTAGTGGACTCGTGTACGTTTCTTACCTCAAGTCTGGTACTCGTAGTTCAGGAATAGCCAAGTCAAAGCTGGCACTTCAGCATGATGAAACCCCACCTCCCTTTACCTTGAAACTTGAGCATGAGTAGTTTAGTTCTTATGTAAGTCTTGCTGAGTACGACTTTGTACTCACGTTTGCTTATTCTATGTTTTAGATGGAGACCCAAACCCGATGGAGACACCTTCCTGAAGCTCGACGTTGACTAAGTTAGCATAGTCCCAGACAGCAGTATGGTCCCTCGTGGAAGGGCATGTATGTTTAGAAGGCTTCTCTAATCCATTTGTTAAACTTGTCTGTACTCAGACCTAATTTGCTTCCATTGTATGATGTAATGTTGATCACAGACATGTGATCTTTGTATGCTCTATGTGTAAGTCAAAAAAGAAGTACTTTGTAGAGTTACGTAATGATAACTGATGTTCATACTAGACATGTGTGCTGCGAGTATGATTATAACATGCATGTCTTAGCATGGGTTTTCGAGACCTTAGTTGTGATCTGGCTGGCGGTATTTTATACACCAAGTGGCCCTTAGATGTGCGCAGATTGGGGCATCGCGATGCGATTGCTCGTGACTCTGTCACGTGCACACTTTGTTGTATGATCGAGCCCGCCCTAGACCCCGACTAAGTGATCTGGCTGGAGTTTTTTTATGTAAGGGTTATGATTCAATCGATAACATGGTTGAGGCAACTTGTCTATGAGTATGGGATTTCACCACCCATAATCATTTAGACTTGTGAACGGGCGATGGGGACCCATCTCAGTTGATCATTCGGCCTAGATGGGATGCCCCTCACGCACGATGCTTTCCGAGAGTGTTATGTGCTTGGCCTTGTCTGCTTAGACAAGTGGGAACGGCTCTCGGCTCTCCATGTGATTGAGTTGTTACTGGAATTACATACGCATACCCCGGGTCCCTACAACATCATAGTACATAATTGAGAAATAAATTTGGCATCCAACATCTCTGGAACCTCATCTACAAATATGTTGAAGTGGAAGGCGAATATTGATTGCTTCATTGACGGGATCGCCAATGGCATGTGGTGTCACAGCCCTGCAAAACACAAGAAAAAATACTACCTCTTTTTCCAAGGTTTTGTTCATAGCGTTAAGATAAGTAGAATTAACTTGCAGCTATTATTTTTTTTAGAGAATGTCACATATGTGGGAGTATTATATCTTATAGTGACAGTGAATTGATCTACAGAATCAATCTTCACACGTATCATCCGGCACTTTGTGGAGCTCATCTATCAAATTTGGTCATGCTACCTCTCTGGCATAATGGAATTCACGGAAAGATCACCATATTACAAAAAAATTCAGACATAACACCACCCTGCAACCTGCGGACGAGGTGGAGATATGAGCCTGAGGATGCAAATAATTAACCACAGGGGGTGAGGAAAGAGGCAGCAGATCACCTGGAGGATTTTAGAGAACACAACTTTCTTCATCCTGGTGGCTTAAACTTCATGGGCTGCTGGAAGCATGAAGTTCTTTACCTTCAGCAAAATTTCCTTCTATAAAGGTGATATCATTGTGCCAGAATTATGGCTTCCTGTGATCCCCTCGCAGTGTCCTCTTTGAAAAATAAGGAAAAACTCATAAGTGGCACAACAGAACATATGTAGAAGTTGCATTATAGGAACATCATATTTTTGTTTGGACGAAAGAAGTAATAGATATGAGGAAGCAAACAACCTCGGGTGGATGACGAATGAGGTACCAGATCAGCTGAGGGACTTTAAAGAACAAAAATTTCGTCATCCATATGGATTCAGCTTCATCGGCGGTCGGTAGCATAAAGTTATTTACAGTCAGCAAAATTAGCATCATATGCGAGCATCGTTAGTCAAGTATGACTCATTCATATAAGTAGAAGGAATAAGTATAATGGAGTTGTAAATGCAAGATTATTCAACCCATTAATTGAAACCAAAGTTCTGTTCATAAATATAGTTAATATATTTTGTTGTAACAAATTTGGAAGACGTAAACAACATCGTATATTCACAATATTCGTCAATATTACTCTCATCGTGGGTAATTTGAGCAGTTATATGATCGCAAAAACATATAATGAATGAATCCCACTAAGATGCATTTATAGTGTTAATCTCAACATGCAATCTATCTACCTCACAACTATTATAGCCAATAATTTGTGCATACTATTTTGGCCAACCATTTATCCATGTCACTAAGTTTATTTACATGAATTTTATACCCTTTCAATTTAGATTATAGACTTCCAATAGAAATTTCCGCAGCAGCACGCGGGATGTTCTTCTAGTTCAATATATGTTGTGATCGTTGATATCAAAGCTGCTCAAATTACCCCCCGACAAGAGTAATATTGATGACTGATTGTCAGATGCAATGCGGTTTAGTTCTTCAGATTTGTGTTGCAACAAAAGAGAGTAACTATATCTACTGTTAGGACATTGAAATCAATGGCGAATGGATAAAGCCCTTTTGCACCTACAATCCTACAATATACATCCTTCCACCTTTAAGAATGAGTTTAACTTGACTCGTGATGCAGAGCTAAGCACAGCAACATAGAGATAGGAGGGCTGAACTGCCGTCTGTATGTCGCACCTGAGATATCCACGAACATCCAGGAATAAGTAAACATCTAGGTGTAGCATGGCAGCGGAGTAGTCAGTTTTCTTACTAGATCCGCAGATTGCTCTGTTTCGCCCTCCTTTGCAGGACTCCCATTTTTTATAATCCTCCCTGGCCTCTTCGATTCATGCGATCAGATCAGAAACCGTAGAATAGTTAATCAAAATAGATTGCTCAGAGACCTTTTATTCTTGAAGAATTGCACGAAATAAAGAGTGAAAATGAACACTATGTTACAACTCTGACATGACATCACATTGCTCGTGTCAGTGTTATTGAAGAGCATATTACATAGTGGCATTACATTGCAAAGGGAAACCGAATATAATGAAATAAGCTTAAGCTTTCTAGTTGAACATAGGCAGTAGGTAAGCTGAAACGAGCTACTGCTCCTCGTCATCAGAGATGATGATGGTCTCTTTCCCCTTGGAAGAGGGCGATATCTGCACATCGTGGGTGCCCTGCTGGTGGTCGGTGTGGTTCACCAACCTGCTGGATCTAGAGTTCATGTAAGAACGAGCACGCTGAGAAAACACGGCGTAGAGTTTGTCGTAGGCACCGACGGTGCCCGCGAAAAAACACCAAGAGCTTCTACGTAAAGCTGACAACCTTGAGGCAGCGTCGATGAGCGATGCATTCAAGGTGACCTCGACGACCATGTGCTCCTCGAGGATCTTAGGGTCCGCGTGCATAGACGCCACCGCGCCCTCGTCAGTGAGTGCGGCCGCGATTTGCCTCTCCACGGCCAAGTGCTCCTTGAGCTGCAAGCCATGGTGCCCGGACCATGGAGTACGGCGGGACCAGCGGCTTGTGGGAAGTGGTGGTGGTGATTTGGATGGGACGTGGCGGGCCTGCGGTCATGGCATGGGTGTGGACGAAGAGGGTTGTGTTGGATCCTGGGGTGAGAACAGGGTACGGGCGTCGTCGTCGAGGAGGTCGGGGAAATGTGAAGGGGGTGGGTGTGTTTGAACAAGGAAGGGGGAATGTGTGCTGGAAAGAGAGGCAAAAGAAGGGGGGAGGCTCTTTATTTGCGCGGCTGGCGAAAATTTTCGCTATTTGCGCGGGTAAGGTTCCACCAAACAAGATCATCGCAAACGCGTATATCTTAATAATTGATTGTGATAATCGCATATCCCAAAATCATTTCAAACGCTTCTATCTTTAATAATTGATTGTGATCGTCGCATATCCGAAAATCATCGCAAAAAATGGAGGAAACTAGCCAATGCATGAAAGACTTTATTTGAAAAAAAACTAAATGATGCAACCTTAGAAACAACAAACTAAGCACCAATGCATTGTGAAGTATAATTTCTTAACTCATTTAATAGTTAATACACTTAACACCTCGCTTAGCACCTTTGCATTGGAAGAAGTCTTAAAAGGAGATAGCTTTAACATTAACAATAGATATGGGCTTTACTACTATCAGTGATTAAACAAAGACCACGGCCGGCGGCCCAGGGGTCCGACGGAACTAAGCATCGTCGGAGGAGGAGAAATTGAGGACTAGTGAGGACGACATCTCGGTGTCGTCGGCGTCAGCGTCGGCAACGCCCTCGGAAGCCTATGGTGCGATGCTGAGGTCGTCGTATCCATCGTGGTCGACCAGTTCGCAGTAATGCTCGTAGTAGTGGACGCGCCAAAGATCCTTTTGGTGCGCCATTGCCGATTCCTCCATGACCCATAGAAGGTCTTCCTCCTTCTCCAGCTCATGCTAGTACTTGTGCTCAACGATTATGTGGGGAAGGGGAACCATGGCTTCCGTAGACGCGTCGTCAGAGAGCATCTCGGTCGTCGCTCTGGCCAACGCTTCGGATGTGTGGTGCAAACTGGAGTCCGTGGAGACCGTCCTGATCTGTACGCCAACGGGGTCGATCTGGCAAGGGCGGCCGTGGCGGCGTCGGCGGCTTCTCTAGCAGTTACATCACATGCATACGTCGTCTCGGATGCTGCCGCGGCGGTCCGTAATGCTGCTACTTCCCTCTCCTCAGCGGTCTGTAATGAAGCCCCCGACGCACTCTCGACGGCTGCGGCCGCTCTCTAGGCGGCTTCTCGAGATCGAGTGGCAGTTGTAGCCGCTGTTTCAGCTAATGTTGTGGCGGTCTGTAAAGTTGTCGCCGCCCCGTAGTTCACGCGCTCTCGGCGGAGGCGATGGTTCTAGTAACTGAGGCGGTCACATCATCCTTCCTGGCGAAACTACTAGCTGGGGACATGGTCGATGTGATTGGGGATGAGGCATTTGCGCTGGGGTCTAGTGGGGGTACAAATAAATCTCACCCCGGACGCCATAAAACGTCTGAGCTGTGAGCGGGCGACATGGTCGGTCAATTGGACCGTCTTGGATATATTCCACAACCAAAACTATCGCTTCATATAAACTGTGGGCATATGGATGGTTTATATTGATTGTGTTCAAAATAGCTCACATGGGATGGTTTGGGTCTATATCGCCTCTTAGATCCTTAAAATGTCATCCCATTCTCTTTAAAACACTTACAAATTCACTTAGGAACCACATGCTAAATTTTCAAACCATTTCCGTGCACTGTTTTAGTCGTACGCAATGCTAATCAGAATTTTAATCCATTTAATGCCTAGAAATGCACGTCATGCGTTAAAAATAACAAACTATCAAGCAAAAAAATCATATTGTAGCACGTGAGATGGTTGGGTCTATGGTCACTGTAGAAAAAAAACTTAAGGTCAAAAGATCAAGCAAATGAGAACATACATTCGAATATGATTCATTCCATCCTTGAAACCACGACTATTCTTCGGGGATAGTTCGGTTTCTAAAGAGTGTACATCATACAAGTGGTAAAATCATATCATATTTTTTTCCCAGCATGCTGAAGTGATATGATGACGCCCTGCCAAGTTTCAAATTTTTTAGACCTAATAAAGATATTCTAGAATTTTTAAACGAATGAATGCCTCATTCACGGTTGGATATGTCCGCTTAGATCTTTGAAATGTCATCCCATTCGCTGCAAAACACTTACAAATGCACTGAGGAACCACATGTCGATTGTTCAAACCATTTTCGTGCACTGTTTTAGTCGTTCGCAATGCTAATCCGAATTTTAATCCATTTAATGCCTAGAAATGCACATAATGCGTTAAAAATAGCAAACTATCAAGCAAAATTTCATATTGTAACACGGGTGATTGTTGGGTCTATGGTCACTATATAAAAAAACTCAAGGTCAAAAGATGAAGCAAATGATAACATATATTCGAATACCATTCATTCCATCCTTGAAACCACGACTCTTCTTCGGGGATATTTCGGTTTCTAAAGGGTGTACATCATACAAATTGTACAATCATATCATATTTTTTCCCTCGCATACTGAAGTTATATGATGACACCCTACCAAGTTTACAATTTTTTAGTCCTAATAAGAAATTTCTGAAATTTTTAAAATAATAAATGCCAGATTCACGGTTGGATATCACCGCTTAGATCTTTGAAATGTCAACCCATTCGCTGAAAAACACTTACCAATGCACTGAGGAACCACATGTTGATTTCTCAAACCATTTTCGTGCACTTTTTTGGTCGTTCGCAATGCTTCTCTGAGTTTTAATCAATTTAATGCCTAGGAAATGCACGTAATGCGTTAAAAATAGTAAACTATCCAGCAAAATTTTTATATTGTAGCATGTGAGATGGTTGGGTCTATGGTCACTTTAGAAAAAAACTTATGATCAAAAGATGAAGCAAATGAGACCATACATTCGAATACGATTCATTCC
The DNA here is from genome assembly GCA_950022295.1 of Bromus sterilis. Taxonomy (NCBI): domain Eukaryota; kingdom Viridiplantae; phylum Streptophyta; class Magnoliopsida; order Poales; family Poaceae; genus Bromus; species Bromus sterilis. The sequence continues at coordinate 138,920,782 of OX465599.1, read as the reverse complement.
ATCCTTGAAACTACAACTGTTCTTCGGGGATAGTTCGGTTTCCAAAGGGTGTACATCATAGAAGTTGTACAATCGTATCATATTTTTTCCCGGCATATTAAAGTGATATGATGACACCCTGCCAAGTTTCAAATTTTTCAGACCTAATAATTTTTTTCTAAAATTTTTAAACGAATGAATGCCACGTTCACGATTGGATATCGCTGCTTAGATCTTTGAAATTTCATCCCATTTGTTGCAAAACACTTACCAAGGCACTGAGGAACCACATGTTGATTTCTCAAACCATTTTCGTGCAGTGTTTTAGTCGTTAGCAATGCTAATCTGTATTTAATCAATTTAATTCCTAGGAAATGCAGGTAATACGTTAAAAATAGCAAACTATACATTAAAAAATTCATATTGTGGCACGTGAGATGGTTGGGTCTATGGTCACTGTATAGAAAAACTTAATGTCCAAAATTTGTTGGTGTAGATGAAGTCTATTTCGGATTTCATGGCTTCTAGCCATTTCTCGGACTCGGGTCCCTCCATTGCTCTTTGTAACTTGTAGGTTCATCCGGCTCAATAGCCGAGACAGCATTCACAAGTTGTCCGTAAAACTCAGGAGCTTGACGGATGCTGGATGACCTACGTGGCAAAATAGGTTCCCCTTCATTCTCATCATGATCATGATGTATGTCATGGTCGTTATGAATGTTGTCCTTGCCATTCTCGTCAGCTCCCACTGTGGATGATAGTTCCGGAACTATTTCTGTTGCCGGTTCTTCTAGTCAGTCACTTCATCGAGGTCTATTTTCCTCCCACTCCACTCTTACGAGAGAAACTCTTTCTCAAGAGAGTGCCCAGTCTTAGCGACAAATGTTTTGCCCTAAGACTTATTGTAGAAGGTGTATCCACAAGTTTCCTTTGGATAGCCTACAAAGATGCACTTATCCGCCTTTGATTCGAGTTTGTCAGGCTGTAGTTTCCTAACATAAGCCTCACAACCCCAAATCTTCAGGTAAGACAACTTCGGTTTTGTGCCATGCCATTCCTCAAATGGTGTTGTCTTCACGGATTGGGATGGTTCCCTATTAAGAACGTAAGTGGCAGTTTCTAAGGCATACCCCCAGAATGAGACAGGTAAGTCGGTATGAAACATCATCGATCGCACACTATCCAATAGGGTTCTATTACATCGTTCAGCCACACCATTTCATTCAGGTGTGCCTGCCGACGTAAGTTGTGGTACGATGCCACAAGACTTCAGATGATTGCCAAACTCGTCAGTTAAATACTCGCCACCTCAATAGGATCATAGGTGCTTGATTTTCTTCCTGAGTTGATTGTCGACCTCATTCTGAAATTCCTTGAACTTTTCAAAGGTTTTATACTTGTGCTTCATCAAGTAAATATACCCATATCTACTCAAATCATCAGTAAAGGTCACGAAGTAACAAAGACCATTGCGTGTGGAGACGTTCATGGGTCCACATACGTCCGTATGTATGATCCCCAATAAGTCATCTGCACGCTCCATTATCCCATTGAATGGAGTCCTTGTCATTTTTTCCATCAGGCATGGTTCACATGTATCAAGGGATCCAAAATCCAATGAATCAAGAAGTCCATCTTTATGGAGCTTCTCCATGCGCTTTATACCAATATGACCAAGTCGACAATGCCTCATCATCATGTGCTCTTTGCCACTACACTTTAAACTTTTGGCACACGTCACCACTGATATCAAGTACGAATAAACCACGTTGCTCCGGTGCATGAACATAAAACACATCATCCTTATAAATCGAACAACCAATTGTATCAGACTTAAAAGAATAGTGGTCTCGCTTCAATCAAGAGCCACTAACGATGTTCACACTCAATGCGGGTACATAGTAGCATTTATTAAAAATCAATACTAATCCGGAAGGGACACTAAGATGCATCGTGCTGACCGCCAGTACATCAACTTGACAGTCGTTTCCCACGCGCATTGTCACTTCATCTCTCAGCAAGCATCTCTTAATCCTTAGTCCCTGAATGGAATTAAAAATATGAGCGACATATCCTGTATCAAGTATCCAGGATGTGTTCCCGACGCTTGTGAAGAAAAGATCAACAATATGTATATCAAATAGACCTTCGTCTATCTTGGCAACCTTTCCAGCCTTCTTGTCCTTTAGGTACTTGGGGCAGTTGCGCTTCTAGTGATCTTCACCCTTGCAGTAGAAGCACTCAACTCTGGGCTTGGGTTTAGGTGCCTTAGGATGAATGACAACTGACTTGCCATCCTTCTTGGGTCTGACTTTCTTTCCCTTCTCCCGTCTACTTGATTTCTTGAATTCAGTGGTCTTGTTGACCATGAATACAGCGTGCTCCTTCTTGATCTGAACCTCAGCACTTTTCAGCATGGCTAATAACTCAGAAGGGGTCTTAGTCATCCCCTGCATATTATAGTTCAGCACAAAGCCTTTGTAGCTAGGGGAAGCGACTGCAACACCCTATCAACTACAAGTTCGTTTGTAATCTGACATTCCAGAGCATTGAAGCGTTGAACGTAACCAGACATTTTGACCACGTGCTCACTCACACTGTTGTGCTCGTCCATCTTGGCTGAGAAGAAGGCTTCAGAAGCCTCGCATCGTTCAGCCCTGGATTGAGGTGCAAAGACGACCTTGAGGTGGGTGATAATCTCATATGCACCCATGCTCTCAAAACGCTTCTATAGATCAACCTCCATGGAGTAGAGCATGCCACTATGGACAAGGTTGTAATCTTCAGTCTAGGAGAGATAGACATTCTTCTCATCCTGACTGGCATCACCTGCTGGTGTGTCACCTAACACGGCCTCTACTACGGATTCCATTTTGAGGGGAACGAGGAGAACCCTCTGAGTGCGGAACCAGTTGGTGAGGTTTGACCCATCATTTTTCAGTTTGTCTTTCTCTAGGAATTTACGTAAGTTGAACGAGGGGCGTGGTGCTGCCATCTACAATGGTGATTCACAAAGATACATATTTAGAATTTTGTTCATAATGTGGGGTTTTCAATTTAACCTTCCAAATTCTAGAAAGCTCCCACTTAGATAAACACTTCTCAACTTAACTAAGTGATTACACAATCCCAAACCCCCATACCTCCCCCGATCTTCACGGCCATTAGTATGTAGTCCAGGTAGGCCACTATGCCAATCACTTCAGATATGTGAATCGTGCTCGATCTTTGGATGTACTGTGTTCCGGGCCCGCATCTACATACGTCAAGCCTATCAATCAAAACCTTGATGTTAGCTGTTCAGCAAGGCCATATATGCATATGCAAGGCTTGCCGAACCTAACCTCATGAGAATGCCGTTTAATATGTGTGACACCCATTGTGTGGTATGTCGACCATATGGGAGATCCTTCCAGGTGGTGCCCACCAAGGGAGAACACAATGTTGGTATTGTGAGAGATGGTCCTATTTATGCTACCGTCGATATATCTAGCATACTAGCAGAAACAGGAAGTAATACTGTAAATCATACAAGCTATGATCCCCTTTATGCAAAGAAAAGTTAAACGCCTTTCTACTTTAGCTTATGCAAGTTTTTACGTGGCTACTAGGGGTTTCGAGAGAGAACCGTTTCTATCCTGCGAAAACATGCCACAACACCGATTCCCTAATCGTCTCTATTACCCCCCTGTCGGGGCCCTCCGTTGGAAACATCTTCGCATCGCTAATGTTAGAGAGACAGACACCCCCAACCAGTCTCGCATAAACGTGTAAGGTCGGCCGGGGCCACTTCATCGGGACATTGCCACAATGCTAAATGAGTAGAAGTGGGAGGGTAATGAATGATGATTTGATTCCCACATCCTAGATGCGTTCTACCCGTACAATACATCTACGCATAACCTAACCCTGATACCATTGTTGGGATACGGGGCAGAAAACAAAAAAAAAATCATAGCTACGTTACCCGAACCCAAGATCTATGCTATGGCGATGTAAAGTAACGGAGGGAATCGGAGTTCATACCTTTGAAGACCGAAAGAGGGAAACGTTCTTGCGCACATGGCTAGCGTAGACTCGGAACTACGACCTCCCTGTCGTGTTGAAGACCACCGACGATGGAGCTCCCGGTTGACCTCCCGCGATGAAGTAGCACCACAGGTGTAGTGCCTCGAAGAGATTACACACGTATAGTACAATCGATGTTCCCTCCGGGCCCTGAACCAGGCGAGCAGCGGAAGAAAGACGGATTAAGATCCCGACTCTGGCAGATCGACGGCCTGCTAATGGTGGAGAATTCCTAAACCTGGTGTAGACTCCAAACAAGGGGAGTCCACTCTCTAGGTAGGAGAATGAGAGGGAGAGATATTTCAGTGTGTTGGAAAAGGGGGGTGTACCCCTCCTTATATAGGCCAAGGGGGGTGCCATCCTCCTCCCCTCCCTGAGGTGGGACTAAACCCCCAAGGGGGGGAGGTGCGCCGGCCAAGGGTGGAAAGGGCCCCATCCCTTGGCGCCAAGCCCAAGGTGGGAAGCCCCTCCGCCCCAAATGGGCCCACATGGCCCATTAAGCCTTTTCCACTTTTTTAATTAATTTAATTATATTTTAATATTTAATTCAGATAATTAAATAATAAAACATTATTAAATACAATTAAACTTTATTTTGAACTTTTCAAAATATTTGGAACTACTTCCGTTCTCCCCTGGAACTATTGGTGATATCTCCTATTTCACCGATGATCCCGAATCTATCCCAATGCATCGATTGCACCTTAAATGTAACACCCTACGGTCCGGGCAAGAGCAGACATGATTGAGACATTCTCATTGACAAATAACTAGTTAGTTTGACCTGGTTACAATCCTTGACAGCCCCTGCGCTTCTATCGAATGAACTTCAATCGCTTTTGGAAACCGTTAACGATACAACATAATCCCTTTGTGCTGCGGTACTTTGTTTGTCCGAGGTTTGATCGTCGGTATCCAAAGTACCGAGTTCATATCTCGTAAACAACAAACAAGTTTACTCGTCTGTGCCTATTACATCTTTTGTGACCTAGTCACTTTCTTGCAAACTATTGATGCAATGTCACCGAGTGGGCCCAGAGTACATGTGTGTCACTTGGACTGACAAATCCCGCTCTGATCTATTAACATACTCATCAACCATCTATTTCGGAATACCCAAAGTGCATTGTTATGGCCAGCATATTTCAGTCAGGCGGTAGATGAAAATCAAAGTTTCCTTACAGATGGCAATTACGTATGATCATTACAGTCCAAGCACTAAGCCATATGTTACAAAATCATCGCAATGCTGAACTATGTGACTCGATCACATTAGAATGCTTTAGGTGGGTGTGTGTCCATCACATCATTATCCCAATGATATGACCTCATTGTCAATGGACTTAAGTGTCGGCATGATCAGGAAACCTTGATCAATCAATTTCCCAATGAGCTAGTATACCCGAGTTAAAGTAGGGACTTGTGTTTTATACCACAGGTGTATTAGTGTTTCCAAGTAATATAGTTTTAGCATAGTATGAAACGTATTATGAATAAAACGGATATGTGACAAATATCTTTATTAATTTGCCTCTAGGGCACATATCCAACAGTGAGAAGCCGCCGCAGACGCCCGCCGCATATCTTCCTATGTAGTTTTATGCTAGTTTGTGCCGAAAGAAAAAATGTAGTGGAAGTGGATGATGTAATCCGATGAACTCCGATGGATGTGACGTATCTTGTAGTCTGGAACTATCTTTATGTTTTATTTCGAATCTACTCGCCGTCTTAGATCTTTTGCGTGGAACGAATAATGCATGTTATCAATGTGGAGTTGAGTAGATTGCGCCCCTGATTCTGGTGAGCCGCCTATAACTACTGCACCTTCCATTTCTAAAATGCTTCATTAGATCCCCACGCCCATCCCCTCACCGCGCTGATACGTCACAAACGTATCTATAATTTCTTCTTGCTCCATGCATGTTTTGTGTGATATTGCTATGCTTTTGATACACTTTCATATATTTTTTTAACATATTTTTGAACTAACCTATTAATGGTTGCAAGAGTGCACAAGTTCTTTTTTTTACTTTATGTGCAGGAATTACTTGGATAAAGGAAAAATCACAAAAAAGAGCATTGTAGGAGTTGGACTCTAACTCACCCGAAATCTGTCCCCACCAGACAGGTGTTAATGATCGCCTCAGAAACGCTAGAAGACAGCCTCAAAAGGAAAAACATAAAACTATAAAGTTGTAGAGCGTGTTTTTCTAGTGGATCTAGAAATAAAATTCGGCCAAATCAGAGTTTGGATGCTCCCTGGAGCCCCGAAATACCGAAGGCGTAATCTGGATGACGTAAATCCGAGAGGAAACCTAGGTCAAAGGCCTACACGAAATTTCCTCCTCCTTGGCAGACGTCTTGAGGTGGAGATCAATCTCCAAAGTAGCATCATATCCAAGGAATATCGTTTGTCCTCACGTTTACTACTTGTTTGCTTGCTGCACTTTTTATGACAGAATTATATTACCTTGCTTTGCCACACGTATCACCCATATTTTACCATCTCTTCGCCGAACTAGTGCATCTATACAACTCCTAGTTGTATTAGGTGTGTTGGGGACACAAGAGACTTCTTGTATCTTAATTGCAGGGTTGCTTGAGAGAGACCTTCTTCAACCTCTACTTCCCTGAGTTCGATAAACCTTAGGTCATCCACTTGGGAGAAATTGCTATTGTCCTACAAACCTCTGCGCTTGGAAGCCCAACATAGTCTACAAGAATAGAAGCGTGCGTAGATATCAAGCTATTTCTGGCGATGTTGCCGGGGAGGTAAGTGCTTGAAGGTATATCTTTAGATCTTGCAATTAAATCTTTTTGTTTCTTGTTTTTTATTTTCACTAGTTAGGCTTATGGAAAACAATAACAAAATTATGAGAGAGCTTTATCAGCTCTATCTTGAGTTAGGAGATGAAGTGTTTGAAGAGAAAATAAAAAAGCCTACGGATCTTTATTATTTGCATAACACTCATGATAGTAGTAATTTTATTAGCATGTCTTCTTTGAATAATTTTGAGGCTAATGGTATGAAAAGCTATAAGCTTGGGGATGCTACGTTTTATGAAGATGATCTTTTTAGCCCCCCAAACTTTGATGAGGAAATTTATTTTGATGATACTTTTCCTCCTATCTATGATGATGTCGGGACCCGGAATATGCGTATGTAATTCCAGTCACGATGCAATCACATGGAGAGCCGAGAGACGTACCCACTTGTCTAAGTAGACAAGGCCAAGCACAGAACACTCTCGGAAAGCATCGAACATGAGGGGGACCCATCCAGGCCGGATGATCAACTGAGATGGGTCCTCATCGTACGCTCACAAGTCTAAATGCTTATTGGTGGTGAATCTCATACTCATAGACAAGTCTCCTCAACCATGTTATCGATTGAATCCTAACTCTTACATAGACTTACTCCAGTCCGATGACTTAGTCGGGGTCTAGGGCAGGCTCGATCATACAACAAAGTGTGCACGTGACAGAGTCACGAGCAATCGCATCGCGATGCCCCAAGCTGCGCACATCTAGGGGCCACTTGGTGTATAAAAGACCGCCAGCCAGATCACAACTAAGGTCTTGAAAACCCATACTAATACATGCATGTTATAAACATACACGCATCACACATGCCTAGTACGAACAGCAGGTATCATCACATAACTCTACAAAGTGTATCTTTATTGGCTTACACATAGAGCATACAAAGATCACATGTCTGTGATCATCATTACATCATACAACGGAAGCAAATTAGGTATGAGTACAGACAAGATTAACAAATGGCTTAGAGAAGCCTTGTACAGCAAACATGCCCCTCCACGAGGGACCAGACTGCTGTCTGGAACTATACTAGCTTAGTCCACGTCGAGCTTCAGGAAGGTGTCTCCATCGGGGGCTGGATTCTCATCTAAAACATAGAATAAGCAAACGTGAGTACAAAGTCGTACTCAGCAAGACTTACATCAGAACTATACTACTTATGCTCAAGTTTCAAGGTAAAGGGAGGTGGGGTTTGTAATGCAGAATTGCCAGCTTTGACTTGGCTAGTCTTGTACTACAGGTACCAGACTTGAGGTAAGAAGCGTACACGAGTCCACTATCCAAGTATCCAACCAATACACCACTATGGTTACTTCCTCGACTTCCCCACGAGGAGCACACCATAGCACTCACGCTTATCTTGCGAGTTTTAGAAGTATCCACTCAAGTTGTCTAATAATCAGGTACAGGTTCCAAGTAGTCCATGACCGCGGACGCGGGTATTCGAATAGTTTTGTTAACCTTCCAAGGGTGTAATCTACACACACATGACCATCGGTTACCGCCTTTTACTCGCCACTTTTCAAGAGGTGACAGCGAGGATGTTCACGACGACACTTCGCTCACAACCGGTCTATTCCAGGAGTCGACTATCTGAGTTGCCTCCGCTCGAGAGCCCGGCCGGATCAACGAAACGGGCTCAAACAATGCAAGTGACCGAGACGCCACGTTTGGCATATGGTTTTCCTGCCTCACAGGTGCACCCACATATCTATATGATGCAACCATTCATTCATTCTTTTTCTATGCACATGCCAAATGGAAAGCCCGAACTAATGTGACTCCTGGACGTCAACACGGATCAGGGTACTAGGCCGAGAGGGGTTAGTGAGCCCAATGTGTGGTTGTACTATTTGTCTTGTATTACCATACAAGAAATTGGTGCTTAAGGCGGTGTTCAACGAGACAACCCACCGTGTACTCCTACACAGCCTGTCATCGTTCACCTTTGTTTAGGGTGGATTCAGCAACACGTTAACAACAGCAACATTGTGAACATTCCATCCCGAGTCACAATCAAAGTAACCTCATTGTATCACTAAGCAGAAATAAGCAGTAATAGTTGCAGGGGCCACATGCTCAACAAACAACTCCTGAGTATGCTAGGATTGTGGTTTTCTTAATACGGTGATCACCGTCTCGGAGGCACTGTTACCTGCACAAACATCAACAAAGGGGGGCAACATTGAAAGTAAATGCACAAGCACATGCTTATGTTGTCACATGATGTGAATGGTATTGATGTGACCTAGGTTCAATTTGTCACATGTTAATGGAAGTTGATTTGAAAAGTTAATTCAAATTCAAACTCCAAATGCGGTTCAAATTAGCCAAGTTGCATTTACTATTGTTTGTTCTTGGTAAACCATCTTGATATGTGTATGATATGCCTCTTATGTTCAAGTGAAATGGTTTGCATTGCAATGGTTCAAATTAGAATAGCATTTGAATTTAATTTGAATTATTTCCAATTAAGCCAAATAGCAAAAGCTACTGGTCCCAATTTAAGATCAACTCAAACATGGTTGAAAGTTGGATATTTGGATAGAGAATTTTCTGCTGATCATTTTTTATATATTATATGTTAAATTTGGAGTTTAAATGAATTTTCTATGAATTTCTAAAGTTTATAGTATTTTCTGCAATTTCTGATTTCTATTAAAACAGAGAAATTCATTTATTGCATCAGCATGATGCAAGGATGACATCAGAGGGGGTCTGAATGGTGGGCCAGCCATGTCAGTGCAGAGAGATTTAATCCTCTCTGTTTAATTAACAGAGAGGGGTTACGGTGCTGGGGCCCAGTAGTCAGTGGGTTATGGGGTAGGTTAGCTGGGTGATTAGGGTTAATGGCCTTGGGCCCACTGGTCAGAGAGAGAGGAGAGGGGATTAGGGCTCGGTTAGCCGGCGACTCGCCGGAGTTCTCGCCGGAGTTGGCTGGAGGCCTCGAGGAGGGAAAGGGAGGGCACTGGGGAGCTCCTCTCGCTCACCCGCACACACTGGTGCCAACTGGGCATCAAGGAGAGGCCCCAGGCCATGGCTACGATGATGTTTTGCGGCGGCCGAAGCTCGGTCGAGAGGCAAACGACGACTGGGGCACATAATCGAGCGCGGGGTGGGGGGAAACGAAGCGTATGCTCACCCTGGAGCAGATTGCGTCGACGGCTACGGCGGGGAGGCACCGGAGCAGCGTATTTCTTGCTGGAGTTCCTCCGTGGCCGGCGGGAGTTCGGTGAAGCTTGCGTCGTCTCCTTGGCTCACCGGGCTCGATTAGCAGAGGGGTTCGACGAAGGGGACGTCGGTGGTCCTCCTGGACAGCTTTGCGCGGCGAGGCGAGCACGGTGGCCGCGGTGGCGTGTGACGGCGGGGACAAGACGCGCTCGTGTGCAGCGGGATCCGGCGGGAGAGAGCTTGGAGAGGGGCCAGAGGAGGGGGGAAAGGGGACTCGGGGCTTCCAGGCGCTCCAGCGTGAGAAGAGATAGGGGACAGGGAGGCCTGCGCTGGCGAGAAGGAGGAGGTGGCGCGCATGCGTGGTGCACGGCGTGCCCAGCGCTCCTACTGGCGAGAGAAAGAAGACAAGGGTGGCTGGAGTGGGCTGGGCCAGATGGGCCTCACCCTGTGCGGAAGGTAAGGGTTTCTTCTCTGTTTTCTTTTTATTCTTTCTGTTTTTTTGTTTGCCTATTTTAAAAAAATACTAGGGCATTTTATAAAAACTCCCAATTATTTTTATAAAACCTAGGTGACTTAGTATTAGTCAACCCCAAGTTTTGGGAATTTTTGAAATTCAAATTATTTGAATTTCAATTCAAATAGGCAATTGATTTAATTTCCAAGCTACTGTTTGGATTTTTGAAAAATCAATGAGCATGGGGTTAATCTGAAATCACTTTTAAAATGATCACACTCATTTTTAGGATTTTTCAACACATCCAAAAGAATTTTGGAAAAAGATTTATTTCTGGCCATTTAATTAAATTCTCTAGGGCTTTTCTTTTCCCCATTTTTGATTTTCATTTGAATTTTCTTCATGATGCAAAGGGATCAACAAGCCCTAGCACTTACCCTAGTTGGGGTTCTGACAACTCGCCCCCACTCAACAGAATCTCGTCCCGAGATTTAGAAGTCGTCGGGAGGAAGGTGGGGTACTCGGCACGGAGGCGGTCTTCTCTTTCCCAGGTTGCTTCTTTCTCGGAGTGATGTGACCACTGCACTTTGAGGAACTTGATCTTCTGATGACAACTGACACGCTCTGCGGAATCAAGAATACGAACAGGGTACTCTCGATAAGAAAGGTCATCTTGGAGATCAAGAGTTTCAGGGTCGACTTCGCGGATGGTGTCCTTGAAGCAAAGCCTGAGTTGTGACACATGGAATACATAATGTACTCGGAAAAGGTGCGGGGGTAGTTCAAGTTGGTAGGCAACTTCTCCATGTTTAGCAAGAATGCGGAAAGGTCCAATGTAACGTGGGGCCAACTTTCCTTTGATACCTAATCGTTGGGTACCCTTCAGAGGAGTAACCCGAAGGTAAGCCTTCTCATCTAGACTGGAGCTTTCTTGCCTATGATGAAGATCATAGTAGATTTTCTGACGAGACTGGGCGGCTTTCAATCGATCACGAACAATGCGAACTTGCTCTTCTGCTTCCTTGATCATATCCGGTCCAAAGAATTGTCTTTCACCGGTTTCTGACCAGTGAAGGGGTGTTCGACATCTTCGTCCATAGAGGAGTTCAAAAGGAGCCATGTTCAGACTAGATTGGATACAATTGTTATAAGAAAATTCGGAAAATGGAAGAGACTTCTCCCAATTCTCTCCAAATGAGATAATGTCGGGACCCGGGGTTAGCGTATGCAAGTCCCGCTACGACATAGTCATATGGAGAGCCGAGAACCGTACCCACTTGTCTAAGCAGACAAGTCCAAGCACAGAACTTTCTCGGAAAGCATCGTACGTGAGGGGCATCCCATGCAGGCCGGATGATCAACTGAGACAGGTCCTCATCATCCGCACCAAAGTCTAAATGATATGGGTGATGAACTCCCATAATCACAGACAAGTCGCCTCAACCATACTATCGACTATCTCATAACTCTTACATAGACTTACTCCAGCCCGATCACTTAGTCGGGGTCTAGGGCGGGCTCGATCATCCCACAAAGTGTGCACGAGACAGAGTCTCGAGCAATCGCATCGCGATACCCCAAGCTGCGCACATCTAAGGGCCACTTGGTGTATGAAAGACCGCCAGCCAGATCACAACTAAGGTCTCGAAAACCCATACAAAGACATGCATGTTATAAACATACACGCAGCACACATGCCTTGTATGAACAACAGGTATCATTGAAATTCTCTACAAAGTATACATTTTACTGATAACTCTCACAGAGTGCACACAGAGATCACAAGAATGTGATCCATCATTACAACAAACAAGCGGAAGCAAATAGGTCTGAGTACAGACAAGTTTAACAAATGGCTTAAGAAGCCTTATTTAAACACAAACCCTCCACGAGGGAACCAGTCGTCTGACTGGGACTACACTAGCTTGGTCTTCAGTCGTCGAGCTCGATGAATAATCCACCTTCGGGTTCAGTGGGTTCATCTAAAACACAGAATAAGAAAACGTGAGTACAAAGTCGTACTCAGCAAGACTTACGTAGGAGCTATACTACTCATGCACATGTATCAAGGCAAAGGGAGGTGGGGTTCAAATGCATAAGTGCCAGCTTTGATTTGGCTAGTCCTGAACTACGAGTACCAGACTTGAGGTAAGAAGCGTACACAAGTCCACTACATCTCTTCAACTAATTACACCACTATGGTGCCTTCCTCGACTTCCCCACGAGAAAGCACTCCATAGCACTCACGATTATCTTGGAAAGTTTTATAAGTATCCAGTTCCAGTTTTCTAATAATCAAGCTAAGCTTTCCAAGTAGTCCTTAACCGCGGACGCGGCTATTCGAATAGTTTTGTTAACCTTGCAGGGGTGTACCTCTACACACACATGATCATCGGTTACCGCCTTTGTACTCGACACCGTTCAATAAGTGTCGGCGAGGATGCTCACCACAACTGTTACCTCATATCCAATCTAGTCCAAGAAAGCCGCCTACCTGGGTTGGCTACCACTATCTTGAACCCGGCCGGTTTACCGAAGTGGACCCAGATGATGTGTGCTTGGTGCATAAGACAGTCTCGGTTGAGCCGTTCTCTCACTTAGCAGCCAGGCCACAAACCTACCAGAACTCTGAACTATTGCGACATCTGGACATAGAAAGGGATGAGTTAATAGGTTGGGAGGGGTCAGTGAGCCCAATGTGTGGTTGTACTCTTCATCTTGGATCACCACACAAGAACTCGGACTTAGGGCGGTGTTCAGCGAGACAACCCACTGTGTACTCCTACACAACCTCTCATCGTTCACCTTGTATTAGGGTAGATTCACCAACACAGTTCCACCATCATCATCATGATCACTACCATCCCGACTCACATAATAGTAACATCATTTTATCACTCTAAGCATGCAATAAGCAGTAACAATTGCAAGGGCCACATGATATCATTCAACTCCTACATTTTCTAGGGTTGTGGTTTGCTTACTACTGTGACAAATGATAGGTCATGCAAAGGAATGGGTTCATCTATGCGGTAGAAACGTAGCATGGTAATCATCCTATACAATGCATAAGCGAGACATGAGAGGGAAGTGGGATTTTATCGACATGATCAATGGGGGTGTGCTTTCCTTGCTGACGAGGTTCAGTCTCGGGATCTTCAACGAAGGGGGCTGCCTCTTGTTCCGGTTCCACCTCTACTCGACAAACAACAAGGAAGGTAGCAAAGTAAATACAATGCACAATCACATGGTTGAAGGTTGAAACTTGGTTTGCATGCTTCTGATGTGTGAGGAAATTCCATTTAAATGGAGTATATTGCAAATGAAATTGCAAATTCAAACTCCATTTTGAATTCAATTTAGCCAAGTTGCAAATGCTATGTTTGATCAATGTAATTCATCTTGACATGTGTATGATATGCCTCTGATGCTCAAGTGAAATGTGGCATGTTGCTAAGATTCAAATTGCAAAAGCATTTGAATTTAATTTGATTAAATTCCAATTAAACCAAATAGCAAATGCTACTGGTCCCATTTTAAATTCAACTCAAACATAGTTTAAAGTTGGATATTTTGATAGATTGTTTTCTCCTGATCATTTTTCATATATTATATGTTAAATTTGGAGTTAATATCAATTTTCTATGAATTTTCAAAGTTTCACTTAATTTCTGCCATTTTCTGATTTAATCTTTAAATAGAAATTCTCTTTATTGTGTCACAGTGACACAATGTTGGCGTCAAGGGGGCCACTGACCACTGGGTCCCACCAGTCAGCCTCCGGTGTGTTAATTAAATTGATTTGATTTAAATTAACTTAACAGGGGGATTAGTGTGGGGCTGGGCCCACACGTCAGCCTCACTGGAGCGTGGGGCCAGGTGGTTAACCTCGCCGGACACGTCAGCACGCCGGCGACGTGTCTCCGGCGACCACCCGAGGTGGCGGTGTCCACGGGGACGGCGCTCCCGTGGCCCAAATCACGCGCTCCGACCACTGAGACGCAGCTCTCGGTGTCGCGCGTCGATTGGGACCGATAGGGGAGGCTGGGAGGCCCTATACGCATGCCGGAGTCGAGCTTTGCGGCGGCGGCGCTACTGGCTGGAGGCCAACCTCTCTACGAAACGCCATTTGGAGCGGGGATGGGTGCGTTCGGAGAAGTGGAGCACGGGGAACGCGATGGACAAGGTGGCAGCGACAATAGCTTAGAGGAGACTCACCATCGACGAGCACGGCAACGCTGCACCTCGGCCCTCATGGCAGAACACGAAGGACAAATGGATTTGGGGCGCGGGCAAGGGGTTTCGGGCCGCAAGCTCATCGGGAGTTCAACGGTGGTGACGGCTTGAGCTGGGAGGGCTTGACGGCGAGGTAATCGACGCCGATCTCCTTTGGCTCTGGCGACGGGCTTAGCTCAAATTCGTCGACTAGGTGGGCTCTGGCCACGCCATCTTCTGCAGCTCGATGATGTGCTTGAAGGGGGACACGGGGGACAGCTTCAACGGGCTCCGGGACGTCGATGGCCACGCGGGGGCTTGACGGCGCTCCGACGATCTCTTCGGTCGACGGCGGAACGGGCGAGAGAGGGGCGGAGCTGGCGCTGGAGAGAGGGGAAAGGGGCTGGGCGTCTCCCAGACGTGCGTGGCGAATGGATAGGGGTCCAGGGAAGCAGGGAGCTGCCTGGCGCGCCCACGGCGCTCGCCGGCGACCAGCTTGCCTGCCTGGAGGGGAAGAAGACGCATGTAGCCCCTCCAGGTGGGCTGGGCCGGCTGGGCCTTCGCCTGGGGCGACAGGTAAGTCCTTCTCCCTTCTTTTTCCATTTTCTTTTCTGTTTTCTTCTGACATTTGTTTTGGCTAGCTAAAATAAATACCTAGCCATTTTCTAAAATGCTAGAACTTTTTATATGGCCTCATCATAATATAGACTAGCCATTTATAAAGTTTGGCATTTTTAAAACTCAAATGATTTGAATTTTAAATCAAATAGGGGTTTTTGATTAATTCCAGGGTCCTGTTTGAATATTTGAAAAATCCATGAGCATGGGGTGGGTCCCACATCACTTGATATGTGATCACACTCATTTATAAGACTTTTCAAAAATCAAACATGAATTTTTGGAGAATATTTATTTCTGGACTTTTGTATTAATTTAACTTGGGGGGGGGGGGTTCCTTCTCCCATTTGAGTTTGAAAAATGATTTCAAATGATTTCTTTTGAAATTTTTAACATGATGCAAGGTGACTTTGATCCTAGCACATTACCTAACAGAGGATTCTGACAACTCGCCCCCACTCAACAGAATCTCGTCCCGATATTCAGAAGTCTGCGGGAGGAAGGAGGGGTACTCGGCACTGAGACGGTCTTCTCTTTCCCACGTGGCTTCTCTCTCAGAGTGGTGTGACCATTGCACTTTCAGAAACTTAATCTTCTGACGACGAGTGACACGCTCTGCGGAATCAAGAATACGAACGGGGTATTCTCGATAAGAAAGGTCATCTTGGAGATCAAGCGTTTCATGGTCGACTTCGCGGATGGGGACCTTGAAACAACGCCTGAGTTGGGACACATGGAATACATCATGTACTCGGGAAAGGTGCAGGGGTAGTTCAAGTTGGTAGGCAACTTCTCCACGTTTAACAAGAATGCGAAAAGGTTCGATGTAACGTGGGGCGAACTTGCCTTTGATACCGAATCGTTGGGTTCCCTTCAGAGGAGTAACCCGAAGGTAAGCCTTCTCATCCAGATTGTATGTGGGCACCCCGGACTATATGTCCGAAGCGACCAGCTGTGTATACAGTCATGCTCCCATGATCAGTTCGCATGACACACAACTCGACATGAATATCATAGTCTCAATGTTCATACAATACCGAATACAAGTTATACATAAATAAAGTCTTACATGGCCTCATCGGGCTCAAATAGCAGCGGAAAAGCAAAAGCAGCAAGGGTAGGGTGACACAATCCACAGGGTAGATCAGAGCATAACACGTCCTAGTATTCGCCGGTAGCATCGTCGTCATATACCTGCTCCTCCAAGCCTGGCCGATGGAATAACCAGGGACAAAGCCGTGAGTACATATAAAGTACTCGCAAACCACCTAAAGAAAGAAACAAAGTTTTGTACAGGAAAATAATGGGATGGCTATATGGTGGAGTTTCTCATAGGATTGCCTATCTACTCAACATTAGTATTAAGTTGGCAAAGTTTTAAACTTGGCAAGTTTTATTCCCCACATTTCATTTGGATAAGTCAAGTCCAACCCTTTCTCAACAACACCATCATCGCGAACCATAAACTCAGTACTGGCTTTCTCATCTATTTCCCCACAAGGTGTGGCCTCACTAGTCGTCCATGACCGTGGACTCCGGCTACTCGAATAGATTTACACTCTGCAGAGGTTGTACACTTTACCCACCACATTCGATACATCCGCCGTGTGTCCCCACGGATCGTCATACTTCAGTATGCGGGTCTCGGATAATCGACCTTAGCTTTCCCCTTGTCTGCCCTAGTACAGGTGAATCCACCCCTTGCGTACTGCGGGGACTTTCCGTGTGTCAGGACATGCTCCTCTTGGACCCAAGCCTGCACCGTAGTCGAAGAGTACCAAGGTTCCTTCCGACACTAAGCCTAGCGAATTTCACCCATCGACTTCGAGGGCTATCGGTTTCGTGGAATCACGCATCCATGTGTAGTTATAGGACCCCCGTACTAAGACAAACAAGCTTCCAACTAGCCCTGTCCCACACCAGAGTATAGTGGTTGTACTGTAATGCTAGACTTTTGGCGGCACAAATAGAGAGTCTTCCCAGACTTTGTCCATGCCCGACGATGTTCCACAATCCCGGCTATACCACCTTCTTAGGTGAATGCCGTACCAAGTAGGATGAAGTATGACTTTCCAAGTTATTATGTAGTACTAAGTACTAAAGCTGAGTGATGGTCTCGGCAGAGTGCCGGAATCATCGGGGTTCTACTTAGTTTTTCCCAATTAGGTAGGCTATGGGGTGGTGTGGAGTTTCTCTAATACAACTATTATAATCCCAAACCATATGACTTTAATACTAGCATGATACAATATAAATGATACCAAGAAGTAAAAATGGGTAATGTAGAGTTTGAGTTTTGATGGTGGCTTGCCTTCCTCGACGATGTACCCTGGATCGGCTTCTTCGGTGGCAAGGGAGGAGTCTTCACCTGCAACGTACGGCGTATCGTCTACACGTTGCGGAAGAAACAGATTCACCATTACAATCGGGCAAAACGAACCAAGCACACAACACTCAATTTTACTATCAAACAACTAGTAGTTAAAAGTATCAATTGTTCTAGAAATGAAATATTAAATCAATCACTCCAAAGTTAAATATAAAAACAAGGCATTGGAAAAACTTTAATAGGACTACCACAACAAGATTTTTATTAAACAAATCTTAACTAGAGTTATGTTAAGTGAGTTACTAACAACTTATTAACTTGTTAAATTCCATAATCAAGGTCATAGCAATAATATTCTGACCACATGCTAGTTTAATAATGAACTAACAATCAAAATAGTACTAACATAAGTTACAAGGGGAATAACTAGCAAGAGTATTAATAATAATAATAATAAGAAAGGTCACAAATTTATTTAGTCCAAAAAATTACTATACACCCACAGAAAAATCAAGAATAATCACAGGAGTAAATAAAAATCAACATTACATTTTTAGGGTTTACAGGGAATTGATTAAAACTAATAACTAGCTGCTAAAAAGCACAATTAACTAGTTTAAACTAAATCAATTAATTTGGCACTGCATAAAAATTATTCTAAGTATACAGAAAAATAAAACACAATTTTCTAAACCACACAAAATTTATTTCACATTTTTCTGAGCTAAGGTTATTTGTCTAGAATTATTTTAGTGCTGCAGTAATTAAGAAAAAAGAAAAAAAGTGCAGCCGGCCCATGCCTACTGGACGCACCCGGGCATTTTTTTATTTTTTTAACGGGCCGAGGCCAGCATATATATATATATATATATATATATATATATATATATTTAAACGAAAGGGTATGGGGGCCTCCTGGCCGTTGGATCTAATCAGATCGGACGGCCAGGGGCCGTCTCCTAGCTCGGTCAGGCTGGGAGCTCGGGAGCGAGCTCCCATGGCGCCAGGGGGGCTGCCTGGCTCGCCGGCGGCCCTCCGGCGGCCGGCGGCCGGTGGCGAGCGGCGGCGGGGGTAGAGGACGGCGGTGGGGTTCCATTTTTGGGATAAAAACGCGCATGCATTCGTAAAAAAAACGGCGCTCGTGGCGGCTGTTTTTGCGCTCGGGTGGCTCACCGGGGCCGTCTCAGGCGGCGGCGGTCGGCGTGGAGGGGCGGCGGGTGTGCAGGACGGCGGTGGGGTTCCGTTTTTGGCGTCGGGGCGGTCCGTGGACGTCGGCGCGGAAATCTGCTCGGGGTAGACGATGGCGACTCGGGGGCGGCTGTGCGGTCGTCGAGGGCGGGGTTCCTCGCCGGCGCCGGCTCCGGCGAGAGGTGGCGGAGGTGGAGAGGCTCGCCGGCCTCTCCCTCCTCTCCTCTTCTTCCTTCTCCCTCCTCCTCCTTCTTCCTTTCTCCCTTCCCTCCTTCTTCTTTCTCTTCTGTTCTTCCCTCTCTTCTGTTCTTCCCTCTCTTCTCCTACCGATCAGTGGGCGGGGGGGTGGAGCTGGGCTGTGGGTGGAGTGGGGTGAGGAGGGGCACAGGGGTGGGGTTTTATAGATGGGTGGAGGGGGGGGGAGTGGAAGAGGGAGGCGAGCGAGCGCGCCTCCTCGTCTACTGGGGAGTCGAGACGGTAGCCAGGGCATGCGTCACCGGGGGGGCTCGGGGTTGACGTCAGCAGAGGGGGGGGTGTGTATGGGAGAGGCTAGGGTGGTTTTTTTTTTCTTTTTTTTTCTATTAAGGTTCCTTAGAACACAAATTAAAACTAGTAAAACAATGCATCCCAAGTGTTTGTGAAAATGCCTAAACAAAAATTCTATACATAAGAAAAATAAAATCTGCGTGTTGTGGGTGGATCATGGTCGTGCATGAATTTTATTAGATCCCAATATGTTAAACAGATTTTTAAATGATCTTTGCTTTCGTTTTCTTTACCGTGCGAAAAAGTAGTGCCGTAGGGCTTTGTGGTGATCAAAATCATCACTAGCATAATTTTTACCACGTAAATAAATAAATAAGGTTTTTATACCGAAACAAGCAAAAGAAACGGGATGCAAAACTATCTATTAGTGAGAGAGTGCGATAGTGGTACCTGATGTGACGGTCTTAATATATGCATGCTAGGGTAGTAGTGTGGCCGTGCTTATGATCATGCCGAGATGATCAACAAGACCGAGTGGAAATCCTATGCTATTCACACGAGTACACTGACTCCACACGACAACCACCCAAGTTTAGCATGATCAACACTAAGCACACACAGTCAAACATAGATTCAACATCACAACACTTACAATCATGCAAAGTTTTTGTTAGCCCTAAATTTTTGCATTCAAATAAAGGAACTACAAAAGTTGGGATGTGACAGACCTTCCCCCCTTAAAAAGAATCTCGTCCCCGAGATTCACAAGCTAGTGAAGAGATGCGGGAACTCGTGCTTGAGGTAGTCCTCCCGTTCCCAGGTGGCTTCCTCCTTTGTGTGGTTTGTCCACTGGACCTTGTGGAACTTGATCGTGCGCTTTCGGGTGACTCGGGTGGTTTCTTCCAGGATACGAAGGGGTGTCTCGCGGTACGTGAGATCCTGGTTGAGGTCCACCGTGCGATGATCGATGTTCTTGAAAACATCGGGCTTGTCCGGCACCTCCAGACATTTCCGGAGCTGCGAGACGTGGAAGACATCGTGCACATCGGATAGCTCTGCTGGCAGTCTCAACTGATAGGCGACTTGGCCTCGCCTGGATATCACCTCAAACGGTCCAATGTATCGGGGTGCTAGCTTTCCCTTCACATGGAATCGCTGCATTCCTTTCAATGGGGTGACTCGGAGATATACAAAATCTCCAACTTCAAAAGTCACCTCTCGACGCTTGGGGTCGGCATAACTCTTCTGACGAGACTGAGCGGTCTTGAGACGTTCTCGAATCAACTGAACCTGTTCTTCAGCCTCCTTCAGAACATCGGGTCCGAAAATCTTCCCTTCTCCGGTCTGAGACCAGTTCAGGGGTGTGCGACATTTCCTCCCATACAGAGCTTCAAATGGTGCCATCTGCAAACTCGACTGGTAGCTGTTGTTGTAGGAGAATTCTGCATAGGGCAAGCAGTCCTCCCACTTGGAACCGTAGGCTAGAGCACATGCGCGGAGCATATCCTCTAGTATCTGGTTCACTCGCTCTGTCTGGCCTCCAGTCTGCGGGTGATAGGCTGTGCTGAACGCAAGCTTCGTGCCTAGTGCCTCCTGAACTTGTTTCCAGAACCTCGAGGTAAACTGGGTACCTCGGTCTGACACAATTTCCTTCGGAACTCCGTGCAGGCATACGATCCTTGACATGTACAATTCTGCCAGCTGGTCTCCCCGATAAGTGGTTCGTACCGGGATGAAGTGTGCTACCTTGGTGAGTCGGTCGACTATGACCCAGATAGAGTCATGTCCTTTCCTCGACCTCGGTAGACCTGTGATGAAATCCATACCTATTTGTTCCCACTTCCATTCAGGAACTCGGAGTGGTTGCAGAAATCCTGCAGGTCTCTGATGCTCTGCTTTCACTCTCTGGCAGATGTCACACTTGGCGACATACAAGGCAATTTCACGCTTCATACCGTGCCACCAGAACAAGTCCTTCAGGTCTTGATACATTTTAGTCCCTTCAGGGTGGATGGAGTAAGGTGTATCGTGAGCTTCATTCAGGATAGTGAGCTTCAACTCGTTCATGTCGGGCACACACAATCGACCATCGAACCAAAGAACTCCTTTATCATCTATCGTGAACTTCGGGGCCTTGCCGAGGGGCATCTTCTTCTTGATTCCCTCGATACTATCGTGTCCCTTCTGTGCCTCCTTGATCTGATCAAATAGAGTCGGAGTCAGCTCGAGGTGAGCCAGAAAACCGGGGGTAACAAGCTCCAATCCCAGCTTTTCAAACTCCTCGTGCAAGGCTGGCTGAGTCTCCCTGATCATTGCATTAAGTGTGCAGGGCTTGCGGCTGAGGGCATCTGCTACCACATTGGCCTTGCCAGGATGGTAGTGAATCTCGAGATCGTAATCTTTGATCAACTCGATCCATCTCCTCTGCCTCATGTTCAACTCCTTCTGTGAGAAAATGTACTTCAGGCTCTTATGGTCTGCACAACGGTGACCCATCAGGTAATGTCTCCATCTCTTGAGAGCAAGCACAACAGCGGCTAGCTCCAAGTCATGTGTGGGGTAGTTCAACTCGTGCGGCTTCAACTGTCGTGACAGGTACTCAATCACCTTGCCTACTTGCATAAGAACGCAACCCAAACCAATCTTCGATGCATCACAGTACACATCAAAGCTCTTGGTCAGGTCGGGCATCGTCAACACTGGGGTGGATACCAATCTCCTCTTCAACTCCTGGAAACTGGCTTCACACTTTTCCGTCCACACAAACTTCTGGTCCTTCTTTAGCAGCTGGGTCATGGGTCGGGCGATGCTGGAGAAGCCTTCCACGAACTTGCGGTAGTATCCAGCTAGTCCGAGGAATCCTCTAACTTCAGTCTGAGTGGTCGGAGCTGTCCAGTCTATGACGGACTGAATCTTGGCGGGGTCGACAGATATGCCTCCTTCCGACAGTACATGTCCCAAAAATCCGACTTCTTTGAGCCAGAACTCGCACTTGCTGAACTTGGCGTACAATTGGTGCTCACGCAAAGTCTCGAGGACTAGGCGCAAATGATCCGCGTGCTCTTCTTCGGTCTTGGAATATATAAGGATGTCGTCAATGAACACCACCACAAACTTGTCGAGGTACTTCATGAAGATCTTGTTCATGAGATTCATGAAATAGGCCGGGGCATTGGTAAGTCCGAAAGACATGACAGTGTATTCGAACAAACCATAGCGGGTCGTGAAAGCTGTCTTGGGGATATCCGACTCGCAAACCTTCAACTGGTGATATCCGGTCCTTAGATCGATCTTGGAGAAGACTCGGGCTCCGTTCAACTGATCGAACAGATCCTCGATCTTGGGGAGCGGATACTTGTTCTTGATGGTAACTTCGTTCAGCTTACGGTAGTCCACACACATGCGTATGGTGCCGTCTCTCTTGTCCACAAAGAGAACTGGAGAACCCCAGGGTGAAGCACTGGGTCGAATCAGTCCCTTCTGGAGCATATCATTCAACTGCTTCTTCAACTCAACCAGTTCTTCAGCATTCATCCGGTAGGGTCTCTGTGCAATAGGGGCTGTGCCAGGCACTAACTCGATGATAAACTCGATATCCCGATCAGGCGGCATACCGGGTAGCTCTTCCGGAAAGACGTCCGGAAATTCACACGCAACCTTCACTTCTTCAAGTGGTGGCACCGAGACACTCTGATGACAGAAGGCTCAGGCAGTCCCTTCCTTGTCGGTGTACTCTATCTGAACTCCATCGGCACTTGTGAGGCTGACTGTCCTCTCAGTGCAATCTATTCAGCTTCGATATCTGGACAACCAATTCATGCCAAGTACCACATCTATACCTTCTGTCCCTAACACAATCAGGTCAGCGGGGAACTCAACTCCATGAATTTCTATGGGAACTCCGGAACAAGCTAAACTGGCTCGGGTTTTGGATCCGGGTATTTGGACTATCATGGGCCTCCTCATTTCACTAGGTGACAACTTACTTCTATCCACACATGTCTTCGTAACAAATGAGTGTGATGCACCAGAATCAAACAATACTTGAGCAGGTACTGAATTAACTGGAAACGTACCCAAGATAACGTCTGCTGCCTCCTGGGCTTCCTCGGCTTGCACATGGTTCAGACGTCCCTTGGCGGCGTTGGGCGCACCGCGCTGGACGTTGTTGCGGCCAGGGTTCCCTCTGGCTGGTGCTGGAGCATTGGGGCGTGGGGCAGCATTCGCCTTATTGGTGCAAGTAACGGCGTAGTGACCCTTCTGGCCACACTTGAAGCAGATCACGTCTGATGCAGGGTCGCGGGGAACTCCGCCTGCTGGGCGCGGAACTCCACCGGGGCGAGCAGGGGAATTGGGGCGTGGGGCTGGGTAAGGGGCCCTCTGAGGCTGGGGTGCTGGCCTTGGTGGCGGTGCAGGATGCAGTCGGGGATTGCTGGATCCACCCTGCTGCATCATGCGGCGCTTGCGGTTCTCAGAGGTCGTCTTGAGCTTGCCTTCCATCATGATAGCAGCGTCGGCAAGAGACTCAAGATCGGGAAACTGCATAGCCACCAGGACAACCTGCAGCTCATCGTGCAATCCATCCAGGAAACGGTCCTTTCGCTTCTCCTCGGTGTCCACCTCCTCCGGGGCATACCTCGACAGCTGAGTGAAGCGGTCAAGATATCCAACCACAGTCATGCCTCCTTGCTTGAGGTGGCGGAACTCGTCCTTCATTCTCCGGATCAGTGCAGTCGGGATGTGCGCCTTCTTGAACTTCTCAGAGAACTCTGCCCAGGTGAGTACTTGCCCCGCAGGAATACGGGCACGCACTCCTTCCCACCAGCTCCTTGCGGTGCCGGTGAGATAGTGGGTGGCATACAGGACCTTCTCGTTGTTGCCAACAGCGGCGACAGCGAGATTGTTCTCCATGGTGCGGAGCCAATCCTCAGCATCCAACGGCTCCTTTGTCTGCGAGAACACGGGCGGGTTGGTGTTCTGGAAATCTCGGAGCCGAGACCTGGGCTCCTCATTCCCACCAGCTCCTCCGCCTCCTTGGTTGGCATTGGTGGCGGCCTGGACTAGCTGCTGGAGTGCAGCCATGTTCGCCTGGCGCTCGTCACGAGCGCCCTGGCGCTCCTCCATCAGCAGTCGCAGAAGCTGCGCCATGTTTGGGTCGGGTGGTGGCGGTGGTGTGTCACCGGATCCACCTGGGTTGGCGCGGGAGCTTCTCGGCCTCCTGAGGTTGGTGCGCAAGATAAGAGGGAATTCAGTCTACAAGGGGGTAAGTCCCTAACAATCTAGTTATCAAACACAGGCAAGACTTAACAAAATAGGTAATAATCATGCAACTAGCAATCACCACATGGCAGCATACGATAGCATAAGTCTCAAACATAAACAAGTCTTACAGGTAACCAACCACATATGCAACGTCTATCACCAATCTCCAAAAGGGCATCCTACAACTAATGACGCCTAGAGGTCATCCTCCTCGCGATCATTGATGAAGTCCTCATCATCAGTGTCCGGAACCTCCTCATACTCCTCATCCATCCAGTCCTCATCATCACTGATATGGGCGTTCTCACCCTTCTGGATGTCCTCGCCATCATCCAGGGCATCGATCTTCTCCTCCAAGTCGTCGCACATACTCTTCAGGTTCCTGTTCTTCTTCTTCAGCATCTTGTTCCTCTCCTCCAGACTGGTGACCTTTTCCTGCAGCTCCTTGATAACCTTTTCCCTAGTCTCCAGCTCGATGGGGGCGACAGGAGCGGGACCATTGGTCTGGAGGGTGTAGTCATGCTTGACCCGGACCTCATCCAGCTGAGCCTGATTCAGAGCCAGGTGCGTCTCCAGAGCGAACAGGTGGTCCCTTAGAACCGGGTGAAGTACACCAGGAGTGGGATCTCCCTCACCATCGCGCATCCCGTAGTGACGGAACCACGTGGTACCCAGCTCGTACTGGTGAAACCTCACCAGGCGAGCAATCGCCTCCTGGCAAGCTCGGCCCAGGCCCTCCTCCCAGGTACGAGCGTACACGGTGAAGCTGATAGGATCTGACCGTGGATTCACCTCCGAACCTCGGAGCTCACACCGCACAATCAGGCGAAGCTCGGTGTCCTACCCATTGGTGATCTGGAAAGCCCTGAACTCCGCAGCTGGGCGGTGAACGAGCACCAGCAGATCCATCAGATCCTGAGCAAAGGGCGTCTTCCCAGCCTGAGTCAGCTGAAGGTGGTGCACAAGAACTCCAGCCATCTACAAGTTTTAAGAGTTCAAGTTAGATGACAAGTGTGCAAGATTTTAACATAGTAAAACATTTAATAGGTTACTATAGAGGGGATAAGAGAGGTAAGCATTCTATACTATGCATTTGACCATCTCTTTAGTTTAGAAAATAGTTTTTGATTTCCCCACCATCCTATCTACCGACCAACCTAACTAGGCTGCTATGGTCTGAACAGAGGCTCTGATACCAAATCTGTGGGCACCCCGGACTATATGTCCGAAGCGACCAGCTGTGTATACAGTCATGCTCCCATGATCAGTTCGCATGACACACAACTCGACATGAATATCATAGTCTCAATGTTCATACAATACCGAATACAAGTTATACATAAATAAAGTCTTACATGGCCTCATCGGGCTCAAATAGCAGCGGAAAAGCAAAAGCAGCAAGGGTAGGGCGACACAATCCACAGGGTAGATCAGAGCATAACACGTCCTAGTATTCGCCGGTAGCATCGTCGTCATATACCTGCTCCTCCAAGCCTGGCCGATGGAATAACCAGGGACAAAGCCGTGAGTACATATAAAGTACTCGCAAACCACCTAAAGAAAGAAACAAAGTTTTGTACAGGAAAATAATGGGATGGCTATATGGTGGAGTTTCTCATAGGATTGCCTATCTACTCAACATTAGTATTAAGTTGGCAAAGTTTTAAACTTGGCAAGTTTTATTCCCCACATTTCATTTGGATAAGTCAAGTCCAACCCTTTCTCAACAACACCATCATCGCGAACCATAAACTCAGTACTGGCTTTCTCATCTATTTCCCCACAAGGTGTGGCCTCACTAGTCGTCCATGACCGTGGACTCCGGCTACTCGAATAGATTTACACTCTGCAGAGGCTGTACACTTTACCCACCACATTCGACACATCCGCCGTGTGTCCCCACGGATCGTCATACTTCAGTATGCGGGTCTCGGATAATCGACCTTAGCTTTCCCCTTGTCTGCCCTAGTACAGGTGAATCCACCCCTTGCGTACTGCGGGGACTTTCCGTGTGTCAGGACATGCTCCTCTTGGACCCAAGCCTGCACCGTAGTCGAAGAGTACCAAGGTTCCTTCCGACACTAAGCCTAGCGAATTTCACCCATCGACTTCGAGGGCTATCGGTTTCGTGGAATCACGCATCCATGTTTAGTTATAGGACCCCCGTACTAAGACAAACAAGCTTCCAACTAGCCCTGTCCCACACCAGAGTATAGTGGTTGTACTGTAATGCTAGACTTTTGGCGGCACAAATAGAGAGTCTTCCCAGACTTTGTCCATGCCCGACGATGTTCCACAATCCCGGCTATACCACCTTCTTAGGTGAATGCCGTACCAAGTAGGATGAAGTATGACTTTCCAAGTTATTATGTAGTACTAAGTACTAGAGCTGAGTGATGGTCTCGGCAGAGTGCCGGAATCATCGGGGTTCTACTTAGTTTTTCCCAATTAGGTAGGCTATGGGGTGGTGTGGAGTTTCTCTAATACAACTATTATAATCCCAAACCATATGACTTTAATACTAGCATGATACAATATAAATGATACCAAGAAGTAAAAATGGGTAATGTAGAGTTTGAGTTTTGACGGTGGCTTGCCTTCCTCGACGATGTACCCTGGATCGGCTTCTTCGGTGGCAAGGGAGGAGTCTTCACCTGCAACGTACGGCGTATCGTCTACACGTTGCGGAAGAAACAGATTCACCATTACAATCGGGCAAAACAAACCAAGCACACAACACTCAATTTTACTATCAAACAACTAGTAGTTAAAAGTATCAATTGTTCTAGAAATGAAATACTAAATCAATCACTCCAAAGTTAAATATAAAAACAAGGCATTGGAAAAACTTTAATAGGACTACCACAACAAGATTTTTATTAAACAAATCTTAACTAGAGTTATGTTAAGTGAGTTACTAACAACTTATTAACTTGTTAAATTCCATAATCAAGGTCATAGCAATAATATTCTGACCACATGCTAGTTTAATAATGAACTAACAATCAAAATAGTACTAACATAAGTTACAAGGGGAATAACTAGCAATAGTATTAATAATAATAATAATAATAAGAAAGGTCACAAATTTATTTAGTCCAAAAAATTACTATACACCCACAGAAAAATCAAGAATAATCACAGGAGTAAATAAAAATCAACATTACATTTTTAGGGTTTACAGGGAATTGATTAAAACTATTACTAGCAGCTAAAAAGCACAATTAACTAGTTTAAACTAAATCAATTAATTTGGCACTGCATAAAAATTATGCTAAGTATACAGAAAAATAAAACACAATTTTCTAAACCACACAAAATTTATTTCACATTTTTCTGAGCTAAGGTTATTTGTCTAGAATTATTTTAGTGCTGCAGTAATTAAGAAAAAAGAAAAAAAGTGCAGCCGGCCCATGGCTACTGGACGCACCCGGGCATATTTTTTTTTCTTTTTTTTAACGGGCCGAGCCCAGCATATATATATATATATATTTTTTTTTAAACGAAAGGGTATCGGGGCCTCCTGGCCGTTGGATCTAATCAGATCGGACGGCCAGGGGCCGTCTCCTAGCTCGGTCAGGCTGGGAGCTCGGGAGCGAGCTCCCATGGCGCCAGGGGGGCTGCCTGGCTCGCCGGCGGCCCTCCGGCGGCCGGCGGCCGGTGGCGAGCGGCGGCGGGGGTAGAGGAAGGCGGTGGGGTTCCATTTTTGGGATAAAAACGCGCATGCATTCGTAAAAAAAACGGCGCTCCTGGCGGCTGTTTTTGCGCTCGGGTGGCTCACCGGGGCCGTCTCAGGCGGCGGCGGTCGGCGTGGAGGGGCGGCGGGTGTGCAGGACGGCGGTGGGGTTCCGTTTTTGGCGTCGTGGCGGTCCGTGGACGTCGGCGCGGAAATCTGCTCGGGGTAGACGATGGCGACTCGGGGGCGGCTGTGCGGTCGTCGAGGGCGGGGTTCCTCGCCGGCGCCGGCTCCGGCGAGAGGTGGCGGAGGTGGAGAGGCTCGCCGGCCTCTCCCTCCTCTCCTCTTCTTCCTTCTCCCTCCTCCTCCTTCTTCCTTTCTCCCTTCCCTCCTTCTTCTTTCTCTTCTGTTCTTCCCTCTCTTCTGTTCTTCCCTCTCTTCTCCTACCGATCAGTGGGCGGGGGGGTGGAGCTGGGCTGTGGGTGGAGTGGGGTGAGGAGGGGCACAGGGGTGGGGTTTTATAGATGGGTGGAGGGGGGGGGTGCGGGAGTGGAAGAGGGAGGCGAGCGAGCGCGCCTCCTCGTCTACTGGGGAGTCGAGACGGTAGCCAGGGCATGCGTCACCGGGGGGGCTCGGGGTTGACGTCAGCAGAGGGGGGGGTGTGTACGGGAGAGGCTAGGGTGGTTTTTTTTTCTTTTTTTTGTTTTTTCTATTAAGGTTCCTTAGAACACAAATTAAAACTAGTAAAACAATGCATCCCAAGTGTTTGTGAAAATGCCTAAACAAAAATTCTATACATAAGAAAAATAAAATCTGCGTGTTGTGGGTGGATCATGGTCGTGCATGAATTTTATTAGATCCCAATATGTTAAACAGATTTTTAAATGATCTTTGCTTTCGTTTTCTTTACCGTGCGAAAAAGTAGTGCCATAGGGCTTTGTGGTGATCAAAATCATCACTAGCATAATTTTTACCACGTAAATAAATAAATAAGGTTTTTATACCGAAACAAGCAAAAGAAACGGGATGCAAAACTATCTATTAGTGAGAGAGTGCGATAGTGGTACCTGATGTGACGGTCTTAATCTATGCATGCTAGGGTAGTAGTGTGGCCGTGCTTATGATCATGCCGAGATGATCAACAAGACCGGGTGGAAATCCTATGCTATTCACACGAGTACACTGACTCCACACGACAACCACCCAAGTTTAGCATGATCAACACTAAGCACACATAGTCAAACATAGATTCAACATCACAACACTTACAATCATGCAAAGTTTTTGTTAGCCCTAAATTTTTGCATTCAAATAAAGGAACTACAAAAGTTGGGATGTGACATTGTAGCTCTCTTTCCTATGATGACGATCATAGTAGCTTTTCTGACGAGACTGGGCTGCTTTCAATTGATCACGAACAATACGAACTTGCTCTTCTGCTTCCTTGATCATATCCGGTCCAAAGAATTGTCTTTCACCGGTTTCTGACCAGTTTAGTGGTGTTCGACATCGTCGTCCATATAGGAGTTCAAAAGGAGCCATGTTCAGACTAGATTGGAAACTATTGTTATAAGCAAATTCGGCGAATGGAAGAGACTTCTCCCAATTCTTTCTGAATGAGATAACACAAGCTCTGAGCATGTCTTCAAGAATTTGGTTAACCCTTTCGACTTGACCACTAGACTGAGGATGGAAAGCTGTAGTAAAGGAGAGATGAGTTCCCATAGCATTTTGAAAGCTTCCCCAAAATCTAGAGGTGAAAAGGCTACCACGATAAGAATTGATTTCCAAAGGAACACCGTGAAGGGATACAATTCTAGAGACGTACAAGTCTGCTAACTGGCCAGCAGTTATAGACTCGCGAACTGGAAGGAAGTGAGAAACTTTGGAAAGCCTATCTATGACAACGAAGATGGCATCATTTCATTTTTGGGTTTTTGGAAAGCCAGTGATGAAATCCATACTGACTTTGTCCCATTTCCACTCTGGAATAGGCAAAGGTTGAAGTATACCAGCAGATCTTTGATGTTCTGCCTTAATGCGATGACAAACATCACATTCGGCAACAAATGAAGCAATGTCTCTCTTCATCCTAGTCCACAAAAATCTCTGGCGTAGATCTCGGTACATTTTTGTGCTACCGGGATGAATTGAGAGGGGTGTGTCATGGGCTTCTTTGAGGATGAGTTTCCTTAGTTCCCTATTTTTAGGTACTACCAAATGATTTCCAAAGAATATCGTTCCTTTACTATCTATGGAGAAACATTTAGCAACTACGCTAGCAATGTTCTCCTTGATCCGGCGAACACCTCGTGCACGCCTTTGGGCAACTACGATTTGATCCTCAATAGTTGGTTTCGCCACCAAGGTAGAAAGATAGCCATGAGGAACAATCTCAAGATTGAGCTTGCAAAATTCCTCATGAAGAAATGATTGATACTTTTGTAACATGAGGTTGTTACAATACGACTTACGACTTAGTGCATCAGCCATGACATTGGCTTTGCCTGGGGTGTAAGAAATTCCTACGTCGTAATCTTTTATCAACTCAATCCAGCGTCTTTGCCTGAGATTAAGATCTGGCTGGGTGAAAATGTATTTGAGGCTTTGGTGGTCGGAATAGATCTCACAACGATTACCAAGGAGGTAATGTCGCCAAGTTGTTAGGGCATGAACTACGGCAGCGAGTTCAAGGTCATGGGTAGGATAGTTCTCTTCATGTGGCCGCAGCTGGCGTGAAGGATAAGCTACCACATGTCTATCTTGCAGAAGTATCCATCCTAACCCTTGCCGTGCTGCGTCACAAAAGATCTCGAAATCCTTTTTGGTGTCTGGAGGCGCAAGTACGGGTGCAGAAGTCAATCTTCTTTTTAGCTCTTGAAAGCTTTCCTCGCACTTAAGAGTCCATAGGAATTTCTTATCTTTCTTGAGGAGTTCAGTTAGAGGCTTTGCAACTTTAGAAAAGTTCTCGACGAAGCGGCGGCAATAGCTGGCTAGGCCAAGAAAACTCCTAACTTGCTTAACCGATTCAGGTGGAGTCCAGTCAAGGACGGCCAGAACTATCTCGGGATTCAAAGCAATGCCTTTTGCAGAAATCACGTGGCCTAAGTAGGTCACTTCTGGTAGCCAAAATTCACACTTGGAGAATTTAGCATACAGGGGTGCTCTCTAAGTTTCATCAATACCAGCCTTAGGTGTTCGACATGTTCTTCTTCGTTCTTCGAGTAGATGAGAATGTCATGGAGATAAACTACAACAAATTTATCTAAGTACTCCATGAAGATCGAATTCATCATGCACGAGAAAGTGGCGGGGGCATTGGTTAAACCAAAGGACATGACGGTGTACTCGTAAAGACCATGACGAGTAGTGAAAGCCGTTTTTGGAATGTCCTGGTTGAGGATTTTGATTTGATGATAACCTAATCTCAAATCCATCTTGGAGAAGACAGAGGATCCAGCAAGTTGATCATAAAGATCATTGATCCTGGGCAATGGGTACTTGTTCTTTATCGTCGCTAGATTTAGCGGGCGATAGTCTACGCACATCCTTTCTGTTCCATCTTTCTTCGTTACGAACAGAACGGGGAAACCCCATGGCGATGAGCTAGGGCGGATGAAGCCTTTTTCCAACAAAGCTTCAAGTTGGGTTTTAACCTCAGCTAACTCACGTGGGGCCATTTTGTATGGGCGTCTGGAAATTGGTGTGGTTCCTGGAATAAGATCTACTATGAACTCTACACATCTGTCGGGTGGCATGCCCGGCAGCTCTTCAAGAAAGACATCCAGGAAGTCACGAACCACCGGAACAACTTCAAGGTCGGGAAGGGGAAGTACATTCAAGGAATGCACCTGGGTTCTTGGTCTGGGTAAGTGGCATAGCTGACCCTGTCACCATCTGCAACATGGCCTGCCTGGAGCTTCCTCTCGATGTTGTGAAGCTAGTCATCGGCGTCAAGGGGCTCGGTGGAGTAGCTAAAAACTGGGGGATGAAGCCGGATGAAGTCGTTCAAAGACACCAACTCGTTACGCTGCTGAGTGGTGTTACGGGCAATGACCTCCAGCAAATTGTGAGAGTCTCGGCGGTTCCTCTCAACCTCCATCAAAACCTGAGCCATCGTGGGTGGGGGTGGAAGGTTGCCTTCCTCCTGTTCATTTCCACGACCAAGCTGGCCACGGGTTCCTTGAGACATCCTGAAGGTGAAAACCAAAGTCAAACAGAGTTGATTGGAAGAGTCTAAACAAGGTATTGAAGGTTCTGGAAGAATCACAGAGCAAAGGAAGTAATCATCTTAACAACATGGTGATAAAAGCATACAAGCCATATATTCACAAGCTGTCATACAAACCATATATCGTTTTAGTACAAGATCCAAGCTAATACAAACGTGATGAAGATGATACATCCTTCAGAGGCACTCTGACTTCCTATACATTATTTATCTAAGCCTCTGGAACTTAGAACACCTTGCGTACAATATACTAAGATACTACTACATCCTCACTAATGTAAGACCACAGGCGGTCTCACTCATCTCCATCTCCATAGTAGTCCTCGTAAAAGTTACCCGCGTATCCCGGTAGCTGAAGGTGACCATCGGAAAACACGGAGGCCTGTGGACCCTAATATCCATTTGGGCAAGGATGGGGCCTAGGTCCAGCGTAGGGTGGAAGCAGAGGACCACGGGGTGGAAAAATGCCTCCAATCTCGGGCCAAGCAACTCGAGAAGGCATCTCTGTCCTGACTGGGTAGATAGCATCATACTCCACTGATCCAACACTCACAAAAGGATCCAGGAGTGTAAGTGCTCGATACAGAAGGACACGGGTGCCGTGAAGCTCAAAACGAAGGGCACGTGCATCACGATCTCTATCACAAGCGTGCCGAGCAGTGACCTGAAGCAAAGGATCCCCCAAGGAGTGATCTGTGTATAGTCCGGTGTAATACCCCTCTTCTCTTGGAAGTGCAGCAGGGATATAGCGGAAGGATGTGTCTCCAAGCAAAGCATGCTCCTCTCTCAGCAGGGTAATACATGAGTATGCAGCATCCTGCATAGCCATGTTCTCAGTCATGCCAATGCCATGTCCAAAATGGATAGGCTGAGTGACTCCATTGTGGTGCGGGTAGATCCTAAAAATGCAGTGGAACTGGGTCTGGTTGAAGTCAAGGAACTTCTCCTCAACTGTGTACTCAGGGTACCATCGGTATCCAATGTAGGACATCATCTCGATCAGCATGGCGGGATGCCCACGCACACCGAGGCTCCTAGTCAGACGAACAATCTGCCGATGGGGAAGATCCGCCATCTGAAACATAAAGAAGGAGTTTGCAAATGCATCATATTATGAAGAAACTTGGAATGACTCGGGCCGCATAACGGCTGTAATTGTAAGAAATGTCTTTTCTTGCAATGTAGAAACAACACTTACATACGATGTAAGAAATCAGGAAGCACAACAACGCTAGCAAACCGATCACAATTTTCCTACGGCTACAAGGAAGCAAACAACGAGATGTTCTAATCAGACAGAGGTGAGCCTGTCCTATCTTCCCGTAGAATAAGATGAGGGTGACTCAGAACTCAGAACGATGAAGGTAAGGAGAAAAAAGAAGCCTTACGTTGTTCCCTTATATACCCAGATTAACTATATAACTATAGAAAAATAGACTCGACTTCGACCAAGGCTGATAATCCTACAGTCAGTCCTGCTCTGATACCAAGTCTGTCGGGACCCGGGGTTAGCGTATGGAAGTCCCTCTACGACATAGTCATATGGAGAGCCGAGAACCGTACCCACTTGTCTAAGCAGACAAGGCCAGGCACAGAACATCCTCGAAAAGCATCGTACGTGAGGGGCATCCCATCCAGGCCGAATGATCAACTGAGACGGGTCCTCATCGTCCGCACACAAGTCTAAATGATATGGGTGATGAACTCCCATAATAACAGACAAGTCGCCTCAACCATACTATCGACTATCTCATAACTCTTACATGGACTTACTCCAGCCCGATCACTTAGTCGGGGTCTAGGGCGGGCTCGATCATACCACAAAGTGTGCACGAGACAGAGTCTCGAGCAATCGCATCGCGATGCCCCAAGCTGCGCACATCTAAGGGCCACTTGGTGTATGAAAGACCGCCAGCCAAATCACAACTAA
This sequence comes from Bromus sterilis, assembly GCA_950022295.1. Lineage (NCBI taxonomy): Eukaryota > Viridiplantae > Streptophyta > Magnoliopsida > Poales > Poaceae > Bromus > Bromus sterilis. Next base: position 138,886,352 of record OX465599.1, on the reverse strand, counting down.
GGTCTCGAAAACCCATACAAAGACATGCATGTTATAAACATACACGTAGCACACATGCCTTGTATGAACAGCAGGTATCATTGCAATTCTCCACAAAGTATACATTTTATTGATAACTCTCACAGTGTGCACACAGAGATCACAAGCATGTGATCCAACATTACAACAAACAAGAGGAAGCAAAGTAGGTCTGAGTAAAGACAAGTTTAACAAATGGCTTAAGAAGCCTTATTTAAACACAAACCCTCCACGAGGGAACCAGTCGTCTGACTGGGACTACACTAGCTTGTTCTTCAGTCGTCGAGCCCGATGAAGAATCCACTTTCTGGTTCAGTGGGTTCATCTAAAACATAGAATAAGAAAACGTGAGTACAAAGTCGTACTCAGCAAGACTTACGTAGGAGCTATACTACTCATGCACATGTATCAAGGCAAAGGGAGGTGGGGTTCAAATGCAGAAGTGCCACCTTTGACTTGGCTAGTCCTGAACTACGAGTACCAGACTTCAGGTAAGAAGCGTACACGAGTCCACTACATCTCTTCAACCAATTACACCACTATGGTGCCTTCCTCGACTTCCCCACGAGAAAGCACGCCATAGCACTAACGCTTATCTTGGCAAGTTTTATAAGTATCCAGTTCCAGTTGTCTAATAATCAAGCTAAGCTTTCCAACCAGTCCTTAACCGCGGACGCGGCTATTCGAATAGTTTTCTTAACCGGCCGGTTTACCGAAGTGGACCCAGATGATGTGTGCGTGGTGCATAAGCCGGTCTCGGTTGAGCTGTTCCCTCACTTAGCAGCCAGGCCACAAACCTACCAGAACTCCGAACTATTGCGACATCTGGACATCGAAAGGGATGGGTTAATAGGTTGAGAGGGGTCAGTGAGCCCAATGTGTGGTTGTACTCTTCATCTTGGATCACCACACAAGAACTCGGACTTAGGGCGGTGTTCAACGAGACAACCCACTGTGTACTCCTACACAGCCTCTCATCGCTCAGCTTGTATTAGGGTAGATTCACCAACACAGTTCCACCATCATCATCATGATCACTGCCATCCCTACTCACATAACAGTAACATCATTCTATCACTCTAAGCATGCAATAAGCAGTAACAATTGCAGGGGCCACATGATATCATTCAACTCCTACATTTGCTAGGACTGTGGTTTCCTTACTACTGTGACAAATGATAGGTCATGCAAAGGAATGGGTTCATCTATGCGGTAGAAACGTAGCATGGTAATCATCCTATACAATGCATAAGCGAGACATGAGAGGGAACTGGGATTTTATCGACATGATCAACGGGGGTTTGCTTGCCTTGCTGACGAGGTTCAGTCTCGGGATCTTCAACGAAGGGGGCTGCCTCCTGTTCCGGTTCCACCTCTACTCGACAAACAACAAGCAAGGTAGCAAAGTAAATACAATACACAATCACATGGTTGAAGGTTGAAACTTGGTTTGCATGCTTCTGATGTGTGAGGAAATTCCATTTAAATGGACTATATTGCAAATGAAATTGCAAATTCAAACTCCAATTTGAATTCAATTTAGCCAAGTTGCAAATGCTATGTTTGATCAATGTAATTCATCTTGACATGTCTATGATATGCCTCTGATGTTCAAGTGAAATGTGGCATGTTGCGAAGATTCAAAGTGCAAAAGCATTTGAATTTAATTTGATTAAATTCCAATTAAACCAAATAGCGAATGCTACTGGTCCCATTTTAAATTCAAAACATACTTGAAAGTTGGATATTTGGATAGATTATTTTCTCCTGATCATTTTTCATATATTATATGTTAAATTTGGAGTTTCACTTAATTTCTGCCATTTTCTGATTTAATCTTTAAATAGAAATTCTCTTTATTCCGTCACAGTGACAAAATGCTGGCGTCAGGGGGGCCACTGACCACTGGGTCCCACCTGTCCTCCTCTGGTGTGTTAACTAAATTGATTTGATTTAAATTAAATTAACAGGGGGGATTAGTGTGGGGCTGGGCCCACACGTCAGCCTCACTGGAGCGTGGGGCCAGGTGGTTAACCTCGCCGGACAAGTCAGCACGCCGGCGACGTGTCTCCGGCGACCACCCGAGGCGGTGGTGTCCGCGGGGACGACGCTCCTGTGTTCAAAATCACGCGCTCCGACCACTGAGACGCAGCTCTCGGTGTCGCGCGTCGATTGGGACCGATAGGGGAGGCTGGGAGGCCCTGTACGCACGCCGGCGTAGAGCTTTGCGGCGGCGGCGCTACTGGCTGGAGGCCAACCTCGCTACGGGACACCATTTGGAGCGGGGATGGGTGCGTTCGGAGCAGTGGAGCACGGGGAACGCGATGGACAAGGTGGCAGCGACGATAGCTTAGCGGAGACTCGCCGTTGACGAGCACGGCGGCGCTGCACCTCGGCCCTCATGGAAGAACATGGAGGAGAAAGGGATTTGGGGCGCGGGCAAGGGGTTTCGGGCCGCAAGCTCACCGTGAGTTCAACGGCGGTGACGGCTTCAGCTGGGAGGGCTTGACGGCGAGGTAATCGACGCCGATCTCCTTCGGCTCCGGCGACGGCCTTAGCTCAAATTCGTCGGCTACATGGGCTCCGGCCACGCCATCTTCTGCAGCTCAGTGATGCGCTCGAAGGGGGTTACGGGGGACAGCTTCAACGGGCTCCGGGACGTCGATGGCCACGCGGGGGCTTGACGGCGCTCCGGCGATCTCTTCGGTCGACGGCGGAACGGGCGAGAGAGGGGCGGAGCTGGCGCTGGAGAGAGGGGAAAGGGGCTGGGCGTCCCCCAGACGTGCGTGGCGAAGGGATAGGGGTCCAGGGAAGCAGGGAGCTGCCTGGCGCGCCCACGGCGCCCGCCGGCGACCTGCTTGCCTGCCTGGAGGGCAAGAAGACACATGTGCCCTCTCCAGGTGGGCTGGGCCGGCTGGGCCTTCGCCTAGGGCGACAGGTAAGTCCTTATCCCTTCTTTTTCCATTTTCTTTTGTGTTTTCTTCTGACATTGGTTTTGGCTAGCTAAAATAAATACCTAGCCATTTTCTAAAATGCTAGAACTTTTTATATGGCCTCATAATAATATAGACTAGCCCTTTATAAAGTTTGGCACTTTATAAAACTCAAATGATTTGAATTTTAAATCAAATAGGGGTATTTGATTAATTCCAAGGTCCTGTTTGAATATTTGAAAAATCCATGAGCATGGGGTGGGTCCCACATCACTTGATATGTGATCACACTCATTTATAAGACTTTTCAAAAATCAAACATGAATTTTTGGAGAAGATATATTTCTGGCCTTTTGAATTAATTCAACTGGGGGGGTCCTTCTCCCATTTGAGTTTGAAAAATGATTTCAAATGATTTCTTTTGAAATTTTTAACATGATGCAAGGTGACGTCGATCCTAGCACATTACCTAACAGAGGGTTCTGGCAGATAACACAAGCTCTGAGCATGTCTTCGAGAATTTAGTTAACCCTTTCAACTTGACCGCTAGACTGGGGATGGAAAGCTGTACTAAAGGAGAGATGAGTTCCCATAACAGTTTGAAAGCTTCCCCAAAATCTAGAGGTGAAAAGGCTACCATGATCAGAATTGATTTCCAAAGGAACACCATGAAGAGACACAATTCTAGAGACATACAAGTCCACTAACTGACTAGCAGTTATAGACTCGCGAACTGGAAGGAAGTGAGAAACTTTGGAAAGTCGATAAACGACAACGAAGATGGCATCATTTCCTTTTTGGGTTTTTGGAAAGCCAGTGATGAAATCCATACTGACTTTGTCCCATTTCCACTCGGGAATAGGCAAAGGTTGAAGAGTACCAGCAGGTATTTGGTGTTCTGCCTTAACGCGACGACAAACATCACATTCGGCAACATATCGAGCAATGTCTCTCTTCATCCTAGTCCACCAAAATCTCTGGCGTAGATCTCGGTACATTTTTGTGCTACCGGGATGAATAGTGAGGGGAGTGTTATGAGCTTCCTTAAGGATGAGTTTCCTTAGGTTCTTATTCTTAGGTACTGCCAAACAATTTTCAAAGAATATCTTTCCTTTACTATCTGTAGAGAAACATTTAGCAGCTCCGCTAGCAATGTTCTCCTTGATCCGGCGAACACCTCGTGCACGCCTTTGGGAAACTATGATTTGATCCTCAAGAGTGGGTTTCTCCACCAAGGTATAAAGAAATCCATGAGGAACTATCTCAAGATTGAGCTTGCGAAATTCCTCATGAAGAAGTGGTTGATATTGTTGTAACCTGAGGTTGTTGCAATACGACTTACGACTTAGTGCATCAGCCATGACATTGGCTTTGCCTGGGGTGTACGAAATTCTTAAGTCATAATCTTTTATCAACTCTATCCAGCATCTTTGCCTGAGATTAAGATCTGGCTGGGTGAATATGTATTTGAGGCTTTGGTGGTCGGAATAGATCTCACAACGATTACCAAGGAGGTAATTTCGCCAAGTCTTCAGGGCATGAATTACGGCAACGAGTTCAAGATCATGGGTAGGATAGTTCTCTTCATGTGGACGCAACTGGCGTGAAGCATAAGCTACCACATGTTGATCTTGCATAAGCTACCATAGATCTCAAAATCCTTTTTGGTGTCTGGAGGTGCAAGTACGGGGGCAGAAGTAAATCTTCTCTTTAGCTCTTGAAAGCTTTCCTCGCACTTGGGAGTCCATTGGATTTTCTTATCTTTCTTGAGGAGTTTAGTTAGAGGCTTTGCAACTTTGGAGAAGTTCTCAACGAAGCGGCGACAATACCTACCTAAGCCAAGAAAACTCCTAACTTGCTTAACTGATTCATGTGGAGTCCAGTCAAGGACGCCCTGAACTATCTCGGGATGACAACAATGCCTTTCGCAGAAATCACGTGGCCTAAGTATGTCACTTCTAGTAGCCAAAATTCGCACTTAGAGAACTTGGCATAAAGGCGATTCACTCGAAATTTCATCAATACCAACCTAAGATATTCTGCGTGCTCTTCTTCGTTCTTCGAGTAGATGAGAATGTCATCAAGATAAACTACAACAAATTTATCTAGGTACTCCATGAAGATCAAATTCATGAAGCGCGAGAATGTGGCGGGGGCATTGGTTAAACCGAAGGACATGACGGTATACTCGTAAAGACCATAACGAGTAGTGAAAGCCGTTTTTGGAATGTCCTCGCTCCTGATTTTGATTTGATGATAGCCTAATCTCAAATCCATCTTGGAGAAGACAGAGGATCCAGCAAGTTGATCATAAAGATCATTGATCCTGGGCAGTTGGTACTTGTTCTTTATCGTCGCTAGATTTAGCGGGCGATAGTCTACGCACATCCTTTCTGTTCCATCTTTCTTTGTTACGAACAGAACGGGGAAACCACATGGCGATGAGCTAGGGCGGATGAAGCCTTTTGCCAACAAAGCATCAAGTTGGGTTTTTAGCTCAGCAAACTCATGTGGGGCCATTCTATATGGGCGTCTGGAAATTGGGGTTGTGCCTGGTATAAGATCCACTATGAATTCTACACATCTGTCGGGTCGCATGCCCGGCAGCTCTTCAGGAAAGACATCCGGGAAGTCAGAAAACACCGGAATATCTTCAAGGTCAGGAAGGGGAAGCACATTCAATGTATGCATCTGGATTCTAGAGCTAGGTGATGTGTAGTCAATTGTCTGGCCTGAAGGATGGGTCAGTTTAACTGACTTGGCTTTCCAATCAAGAACAACATTCTGTCTTGATAGCCAATCCATGCCTAGGATGACATCAATGTCTGAAGACTTGAGGGCTATAAGAGAAACAAGGAATACTAAGCCCTCAATTGCAATTTGATTGCCATGGCTACTCTATTAGTTTTCCACTTTGAACCAGGAGTTTGAATTATCATTGAAGAAAACATTTCCTCAAAAGGGAATTCATTCCTAAATGCATAACTCTCCGACATGAATGAATGAGAAGCTCCTGGATCGAAAATAACGGAGGCGGGAACATGCTTGACTGGGAGCGTACCAAGGATGAAGTCAGAAGTTTCAATAGCTTTCTCAACTGAGATTTGGTTCACACAACCACTACTAGTGGATGAAGGCTTTGCTTGCAAGGGTTTTGAGGTGGATTTCCTTGAAGGCTTACGTCGAGAATGACGTGGTTACATCAAAACCTGAGGGCACTGATGGAGGTAATGGCCTGGCAGACCACACTTGAAACACACCCTGCCTGAATTGCTGGGAGCAGGATTACTTGTTTGCACACCACCATTCCTGGGAGGAACAATGTGTTGAGGTGGATGGCATATGTTGGATGGTGGCCTCTGAAGAAGGTTTTCAGGTATGGCACTAGTTGGAATCAATATTCGGCATTTCTGAGGGGCTGAACTTGAAGAAGGAGCAAGCTCACAAGCATGCTTGCGGGACTCTTCGAACACTTCATTGCCATGCTCAGCTCTGAAGGATTTGTTGACTAAATCCTCAAAGGTGGCAAATTCAAGGAGATTGAGATCATGACGAAGGATGGGGCTAATTCCCTTACGAAACCTTTCCTGCTTTCTGGCATCGGTGGTGATCTCATCTTGGGCATAACGAGCAAGACGGTTGAACTCTCTCACATACTCATGAATGGACATCTCTCCTTGAGTCAAAATTGCAGAACTCTTCCTTCTTGCTCTCCATTAACTCATCTAGAAGGTGGTACCCTTGAAAAGCATCACGGAACTCTTGCCAAGTCACTATGTGACCTTCAGGCTGCATCGCAACATAGTTCTCCCACCATTCAGCAGCAGAACCTTCCAGAAAGTATGCCGCGAATATAACTCGATCATTGGGAGCAACATGTGCCGTGTCAAGCTTACGCTCGATGGAACGGAGCCAATCATCAGCTTCAAGGGGCTCAGAAGAACATCGGAATACCGGTGGCTTGAGGAGGTTGAAATCCTGAATGCTGAAAACCATATTGCGGTGACGAGCGGTATTCTGCTCAATGAGCTCCAGAAAGCGTGTTTGATCACATCGATTCCGCTCAGCTTCCATCATGATTTCCACCGCAGAAGGCGGTGGTGGAGGTTCATCATTACTTCGATTCCGATCACGGTCTCGATTGCGACGAACAACACTACGAGTTCCACCTGACATCCTGTGTGATAAAAATCAACAATCAGAACAGGTTGTACGATGGAATCAAAGATAAGAGGACATGATTTAGGCGGAAAAGATTGTAATGCAACAACAATGACTACAAAAGGACCACGGGATAACTCGGGCAGCATAACGGCTACACCGGGATGAAAAATGAGATAACCTTGGAGAGATTGGATAGAACTTCTTCAAGGAACTCAACAAAACAATGACTCTAGACGACCACAACATTCCTACGGCTACAAAGAAGCAATCAACGAGATGTTATAGTAAGACATAGATGAGCCTAGCCCTATCTTCCCGTAGAACAAGATGAGGGTGACTCAGAATTCAGATTGATAAGGGTAAGGAGAAAAGGAAACCTTACATTGTTCCTTTATACCCAAGTAACTATATAACTATAGAATGCTAGACTCGACTTCGACCAAGGGACTAATAATCCTACAGAAAGTCCTTCTCTGATACCAAGTTTGTCGGTACCCGAAATATGCGTATGTAATTCCTGTCACGATGCAATCACATGGAGAGTCGAGAGCCGTACCTACTTGTCTAAGCAGACAAGGCCAAGCACAGAACACTCTCGGAAAGCATCGAACGTCAGGGGCATCCCATCCAGGCCGGATGATCAACTGAGATGGGTCCTCATCGTCCGCTCACAAGTCTAAATGCTTATGGGTGGTGAATCCCATACTCATAGAAAAGTCGCCTCAACCATGTTATCGATCGAATCCTAACTCCTACATAGACTTACTCCAGCCCGATCACTTAGTCAGGGTCTAGGGCGGGCTCGATCATACCACAAAGTGTGCACGAGACAGAGTCACGAGCAATCGCATCGCGATGCCCCAAGCTGCGCACATCTAAGGGCCACTTGGTGTATAAAAGACCGCCAGCCAGATCACAACTAATGTCTCGAAAACCCATATTAAGACATGCATGTTATAAACATAAAGCAGCACACATGCCTAGTATGAACAGCAGGTATCATCACATAACTCTACAAATTGTATCTTTATTGAGTTACACATAGAGCATACAAAGATCACATGTCTGTGATCATCATTACATCATACAACGGAAGCAAATGAGGTCTAAGAGACAAGCTTAACAAATGGCTTAGATAAGCCTTGTACATCAAACATGCCCTTCCACGAGGGACCAGACTGATGTCTGGAACTATACTAGCTTAGTCCACGTCGAGCTTCAGGAAGGTGTCTCCATCGGGGGTTGGGTTCTCATCTAAAACATAGAATAAGCAAACGTGAGTACAAAGTCGTACTCAGCAAGACTTACATCAGAACTATACTACTTATGCTCAAGTTTCAAGGTAAAGGGAGGTGGGGTTTGTAATGCAGAAGTGCTAGCTTTGACTTGGCTAGTCCTGTACTACGAGTACCAGACTTGAGGTATGAAGCGTACATGAGTCCAGTATCCAAGTCTCCAACCAATACACCACTATGGTTACTTCCTCGACTTCCCCACGAGGAGCACACGATAGCACTCACGCTTATCTTGCCAGTTTTAGAAGTATCCATTCAAGTTGTCTAATAATTAGGTACAGGTTCCAAGTAGTCCATGACCGCGGACGCGGCTATTCAAATAGTTTTGTTAACCTTGCAAGGTTGCAAGCTACACACACATGACCATCGGTTACCGACTTTTGCTCGCCACCGTTCAAGAGGTGACAGCGAGGATGTTCACCACAACACTTTGCTCACAACCGGTCTATTCCAGGAGTCGACTATCTAAGTTTCCTCCACTCGAGAGCCCGGCCGGATCAACGAAACGGACTCACACAATGCAAGTGACCGAGACGCCACCTTTGGCAAATGGTTTTCCTGCCTCACAGGTGCACCCACATATCTATATGGTGCAACCATTCCTTCATTATTTTTCTATGCACATGCCAAATGGAAAGCCCAAACTAATGTGACTCCTGGACGTCAACACGGATCAAGGTACTAGGCCGAGAGGGGTCAGTGAGCCCAATGTGTGGTTGTACTCTTTGTCTTGGATTACCATACAAGAACTCGGTTCTTAAGGCGATGTTCAATGAGACAACCCACCGTGTACTCCTACACAGCCTCTCATCGTTCACCTTTGTTTAGGGTGGATTAACCAACACGTTAACAACAGCAACACTGTGAACAGTCCATCCCGACTCACAATCAAAGTAACCTCATTGTATCACTAAGAAGCAATAAGCAGTAACAGTTGCAGGGTCCACATGCTCAACAAACAACTCCTGAGTCTGCTAGGATTGTGGTTTGCTTAATACGGTGACAAAATGATAGGTCATGCATCGGAATGGGTTCATCTATGCGGTAGAACGTAACATGGTGATCTCTTAAACATGCATAAGCGAGACTAAGAGGGAATTGGGTTTTTATAGATATGATCAATGGGGTTTGCTTGCCTTGGTGACGATACACGGGTCTTAACGGTGGTCTTCTTCTTCGGGTGTGATCACCGTCTCGGAGGCACTGTTACCGGCACAAACATCAACAAAGGGGGGGCAACATTGAAAGTAAATGCACAAGCACATCCTTAGGTTGTCACATGATGTGAATGGTATTGATGTGACCAAGGTTCAATTTGTCACATGTTAATTGAAGTTGATTTGAAAAGTTAATTCAATTTCAAACTCCAAATGTTGTTCAAATTAGCCAAGTTGCATTTACAATTGTTTGTTCTTTGTAAACCATCTTGACATGTGTATGATATGCCTCTTATGTTCAAGTGAAATGGTTTGCATTGCAATGGTTCAAATTATAATAGCATTTGAATTTAATTTGAATTAATTCCAATTAAGCCAAATAGCAAAAGCTGCTGGTCCAAATTTAAGATCAACTCAAACATGGTTGAAAGTTGGATATTTGGATAGAGCATTTTCTGCTGATCATTTTTCATATATTATATGTTAAATTTGGAGTTCAAATGAATTTTCTATGAATTTCTAAAGTTTATAGTATTTTCTACAATTTCTGATTTCTTTTAAAACAAAGAAATTCATTTATTGCATCAGCATGATGCAAGGATGACATCAGGGGGGGTCTGACTGGTGGGCCAGCCATGTCAGTGGCAGAGAGATTCAATCCTCTCTGTTTAATTCACAGAGAGGGGTTAGGGTGTTGGGGCCCAGTAGTCAGTTGATTAGGGGGTAGGTTAGCTGGGTGATTAGGGTTAATGGCCTTGGGCCCACTGGTCAGAGAGAGAGAAGAGGGGATTAGGGCTCGGTTAGCCGGTGACCCGCCGGAGTTCTCGCCGGACTTAGCTGGAGGCCTCGAGGAGGGAAAGGGAGGGCACTAGGGAGCTCCTCTCGCTCACCCGCACCCACTGGTGCCAACTGGGCATCAAGGAGAGGCCCCATGCCATGGCTACGACGACGTTTTTCGGCGGCAGGAGCTCGTTCGAGAGGCAAACGACGACTGGGGCACATAATCGAGCGCGGGGTGGGGGGAAACGAAGCGTATGCTCACCCTGGAGCAGATGGCGTCGACGGCTACGGCGGGGAGGAAACGGAGGCAGCGTATTGCTCGCCGGAGTTTCTCGGTGGCCGGCGGGAGTTCGGTGAAGCTTGCGTCGTATCCTTGGCTCGCCGGGCTCGATTAGCAGAGGGGTTCGATGAAGGGGATGTCGCTGGTCCTCCTGGATAGCTTTGCGCGGGGAGGCGAGCACGGTGGGCGCGGTGGCGCGTGACGGCGGCGACGAGACGCGCTCGGGTGTAGAGGGATCCGGTGGGAGAGAGCTTGGATATGGGCCAGAGGAGGGGGGAAAGGGGACTCGGGGCTTCCAGGAGCTCCAGCGCAAGAAGAGATAGAGGAGAGGGAGGCCTGCGCTGGCGATAAGGAGGAGGTGGTGCGCATGCGTGGTGCACAGCGTGCCCAGCGCTCCTACTGGCGAGGGAAAGAAGACAAGGGCGGCTGGAGTGGGCTGGGCCAGATGGGCCTCGCCCTATGCGGAAGGTAAGGGTTTCTTCTCTGTTTTATTTTTATTCTTTCTGTTTATTTTTTTGCCCATTTAAATAAAATACTAGGGCATTTTATAAAAACTCCCAATTATTTTTATAAAACCTAGGTGACTTAGTATTAGTCAACCCCAAGTTTTGGGAATTTTTGAAATTCAAATTATTTGAATTTCAATTCAAATAGGCAATTGGTTTAATTTCCAAGCTACTGTTTGGATTTTTGAAAAATCAATGAGCATGGGTCCCCAATCACTTTTAAAATGATCACACTCATTTTTTGGATTTTTCAACACATCCAAAAGAATTTTGGAAAAAGATTTATTTCTGGCCATTTAATTAAATTCTCTAGGGATTTTCTTTTCCCCATTTTTGATTTTCATTTGAATTTTCTTCATGATGAAAAGGTATCAACAAGCCCTAGCACTTACCCTAGTTGGCAGTCGTCTTGAGGGGGAGCTCAATCTCCATAGCAGCACCATCTACAAGGAAGAAGAAGGGGACCAAGGGTCGCTGCCCCAAAGGGTCGTCGCCGCTGCCGTCTCCTTCATCTCCTCCGGCCTGAACCTCTCCATCAACAACTCTCTCTCTCTCACCATGTCCATGTGTGAGTAGTTCCCCCTCGGGGCTAAGGCTTGTACCTTTATCTATGTGGTTAATTCTCTCTCCCATGATGTGATCTTCATTGTGATCATAGGCTATGTTAATCTAGAGTGATCCCATGATGTTTCCCCTTCTTCTATGTATTGGATTTGATGTACTCACTTGTCTATATCTAGTATAATCTCCGAGACCAAGGTGACAGCGGTCTATTGGACATAGAGTAGAATAATATTTTCATGAGTAATTTCCTCTTTTGTGTGTTGATTGAAGATTGAGAGTCTCTTGGTGCTTGTCTTTGACTATCCTTGAGATATGTTGTGGTGATTGTGGTACTCTCTTTGGATGGCCACGGTGACATTGGGAAATCCATAGATGAGAACTACGAACTCTGAGGTGTGAGCAGGAGGAGGCAGAGGCGAAGGAAGCTGAGCGCCAGGCCAGAGTGGCACGCTGGGAGCAAATGCAGTGGCAGAAGGCCGTCAAGCATTCCGTCCGGGTGGAGGAGGAGGCCATGTTTATCTACAAGAAGGCCAAAGGCGCTAGACGCATCGCCGACGCATGGAGGTACCAAGAAAATGTGTACATTCCCACGGAGAGTGAGATCGAGTACGCTCCAACCAAATACGATAAGCTTGTGGCCGAGGAGCGCCAGCGAGTTTCTGATTCACATGTCAAGGATGCCGTGGCCGCGGAGGAGGCCCTCGCCTATAGCGTTGGAAGGCCGCCGCAAAGCAAAGTGGAGTTTATTAAGAAGAGGCAGCATAGGAGGATGAGATTTTAATTAGTAGTATTGCTACTAGTAGTAGTAGTAGTAGTAGTAGTGGTAGTAGTGGTAGTAGTAGTAGTAGTAGTAGTAGTAGTAGTAGTAGTAGTAGTAGTAGTATTAGTACGTCACAACCCCAAGTTAGGTATGTGCTATGATCAAGAGCTACATTACATTCATGTTAAAAATTTCAAAAAAGAAATTGAAATGGGAGAAGAAACCCCCCAGAAGAATTTAATTCAAATGGCCAGAAATAAATTTGCTCCAAAAATTCGTGTTTTACTTTTGAAAACTCACATAAATGAGTGTGATCACATATAAAGTGATGTGGTAGCATTCCCATGCTCATAGATTTTTCAAAAATTCAAAACAGGAGCTTGGAATTAAATTAAACCCCTATTTGATTTAAAGTTCAAATAATTTTAATTTTAAAAATGTACAAACTTTAAAAGTGGCTAGCCTATTATATTGTGAGGCCATATAAAAAGTTTCAGCATTTATAAAATTGTCTAGCTAATTTATTTAGCAGACACCACAAATAACAGAAAGAAAAAGAAAATAGAATAAAGAAAAGGGCCTTACCAGCTTCTGGCCCAACTAGCCAAGCCAGGCCCAGCCCAGCAGCCTTTTCCTCTATCGTCTTCCTCCCCGCGCCCACAAGCTGCTCGGTGGAAAGCCACCCGAGCATCCGGTGCACATCAACGCCTCCCTGGCCTCCACCTGCCCCTCCCGACCCTTCTAGCTACGCCACGGAGACGTTGGACGAGTCGTGCCTCCATTCCCCCTCCTCCCATCGCCTCTCCGCCTCTCCACAGCTCGCCCGCGAGGAACCCCGAGAGCACCGAGGCCATGGCCATGGCGACTCGCAGCCCGAGCTCGAGTTAGACGCTGAGACCTTGTCCATCGTTTTCTCCATCGTCGATTGCGTCGAGTCGCACAAGGAATCACTCCAAGATACCGTGTAGCCGAAGCGAGCTTCATCGTCTTCAACTCCGGCAGCCACGGATCCACCTCAAATTTTAGCGCCACCATGACCTCCCCGCCTCCGTCTCCTGCTCCATCGTGATCACTACCTCCTGGTGATCATTTCCCCTAGCCCCGCAGCTCCTCGTTCCCCTCCTACGCAGTTCTGCCATGGGAGCAGAGCTGCATCGTCGTCAAGGTGCACTGCAGCGAACTCCCCGTCAAAGCCCTAGCCATTGTCTCCGCCATCTTCGACGCCGGCGATGCTCCGATGATCCCCGTGACCCCCTGATGCCACCATTCAACGCGGACGACCTCCAGGAGCACGCCAGTGCCAGCCATTCCCCTTCCCGTGCTCTTTTTCCTAACTACGGCGTCTACACTGCTCGCCGGCGACAACCCCCCTTCATTAGCTTAACCCCCCGAGCTTAATTAACTTGACCCCACACCCAAGTGAGACTGAAAGTGGGCCCCTTGCCCCACTAATCCCCCTGGTTAGTTTAAACTAACCGGGTTTATTAACCCAGCCGCTGACCTGCTGAACCCACACGTTAGAGCACCCCAACGTCAGCATGACATCACTGTGACGCAATAAACCAATTTCTATTTAATAACAATTCCAGAAAAGGCAAAAATTGCTTAAAACTCTAGAAAATCATATCTAATTCATTTCAACTCCAAATGAGGCATATAATATGCCTAAAATTATCAGAAAAATACAAGGATTCTGAATATGCAATCCGTTTTCATGTTTGACCAAATAAAATTGGGTGAACAGTGGCAACATTGCATATGCATTCTTTTGAAATTCAAATTGGAATTTGAATTTGCAATTCATTTGCAATATACTCCTTTTAAATGGAATAACTCACACATCAGTGACACATACATCAAGTTTCAACCTTCAACTCCTGTGTTTGAGCATTGTCTTCTTATTGTTTCGATGTTTGTGTTGTTTGTCGAATAGAGGTGGAGCCGGAACCCGAGATCATCCCATTCGTTGAAGACCCCGATACTGAACCTCGTCAGCAAGGCAAGCAAACCCCATTATTCATGTCGATAAAATCCCACTTCCCTCTCAGTCTCGCTTATGCATTGTTTAGGATGATTACCACGATGCGTTTCTACCGCATAGTTGAACCCATTCCTTTGCATGACCTATCCTTTTGTCACAGTAGTAAGCAAACCACAATCCTAGCAGATGTAGGAGTTGTTTGATATCATGTGGCCCCTGTAACTGTTACTGCTTATTGCATGCATAGAGTTACAATGAGGAAACTTTGATCTGTGAGTCGGGATGGTAGCAATCATGTTGAATAAGGTGAAACTGTGTTGGTAAATATACCCTAATACAGGGTGAACGATGAGAGGCTGTGTAGGAGTACACAGTGGGTTGTCTCGTTGAACACCGCCTTAAGTCCGAGTTCTTGTGTGGTGATCCAAGAAGAAGAGTGCAACCACAAATTGGGCTCACTGACCCCTCTCGACCTAGTACCTCGACCCGTTCGAACCCCAGAAGTCGCATTAGTTCGCAAGTTCTGGTAGGGCTGTGGCACGGTCTGCGAAGTGGAAGAACGGATATTCAGACCGGCTTGGGACCCTGCACACATCGTTTGAGGCCGTACTGGAACCTCGGCCGGACTTCCTTACGGATCCCTCTCAGATAGGCGACTCTCTGGACTAGAACGGAGCTATGGGCGAAGTGTCGTGGCAACATCCTCGCCGGTACTCGCTTGAAGGGTCCCACTCCCAGGCGGTAACTGATGCTTGTGTGTGTGTAGCGGTACACCCCTGCAGGATTAACAAAACTATTCGAATAGCCGCGTCCGCGGTTATGGACTTCTTGGAAAGCTTAGCTTGATTATTAGACAACTTGAACTGGATACTTATAAAACTTGCCAAGATAAGCATGAGTGTTATGGCGTACTTTCTTGTGGGAAGTCGAGGAAGGCACCATAGTGGTGTAATTGGTTGGAGACATGTAGTGGACGCGTGTGCGCTTCTTACCTCAAGTATGGTACTCGTAGTCAGGACTATCCAAGTCAAAGCTGGCACTTCTGCTTATGTACCCCACCTACCTTTACCTTGATACATGTGCATGAGTAGTATAGCTCCTATGTAAGTCTTGCTGAGTACGACTTTGTACTCACGTTTGCTTATTCTATGTTTTAGATGACCCCACTGACCCCGAAGGTGGATTCTTCTGGAGCTCGACGACTGATCAAGCTAGTGTAGTCCCAGTCAGATGATTGTTCCCTCTTGGAAGGGCTTGTTTATAAATAAGGCTTCTCTAAGGAATTTGTTAAACTTGTGTGTACTCAGACCTCCTTTGCTTCCGCATGTTTGATGTAATGTTGGATCACGGTCTCGTGATCTCTGTGTGCACTCTGTAAGAGTTATCAATAAAGTTTCACAATTTGTAGAGAATTGCAATGATACCTGCTGTTCATACTAGATATGTGTGTTGCGTGTATGATTATAACATGCATGTCTTAGTATGGGTTTTCGAGACCTTAGTTGTGATCTGGCTGGCGGTGTTTTATACACCAAGTGGCCCTTAGTTGTGCACATCTTGCGGCATCGCGATACGATTGCTCGTGACTCTGTCACGTGCACACTTTGTTGTATGATCGAGCCCTCCCTAGACCCCGACTAAGTGATCGGCCTGGAGTAAGTCTATGTAAGTGTTATAATACAATAGAGAGTATGGTTGAGGCGACTTGTCTACGAATATGGGAGTTCATCACCCATATCATTTAGACTTGTGTGCGGACGATCAGGAGCCATCTCAGTTGATCATCCGGCGTGGATGGGATGCCCCTCAAGTTCGATGCTTTCCGAGAGCGTTCTGTGCTTGGCCTTGTCTTCTTAGACAAGTGGGTATGACTATCGGCTCTCCATATGATTGTGTTGTAACGGGACTTGCATACGCTAACCCCGGGTCCCGACGGACTTCGTATCAGAGCAGGACTGACTGTAGAATTATCAGCCTTGGTCGAAGTTGAGACTAGCCTTTTATAGTTATATAGTTACTCTCGGTATATAAGGGAACAACGTAAGACTTATTTTTCTCCTTATCCTCATCGATCTGAGTTTTGAGTCACCCTCATGTTGTTCTACGGGAAGATAGGACTAGGCTCATCTATGTCTTACTAGAACATCTCATTGTTTGCTTCCTTGTAGCCGTAGGAAAGTTGTGTTCAGTTTGCTAGAGTTGTTGTGCTTCCTGATATCTTACATCGTATGTAAGTGTTGTTTCTATGTTGTAAGAAATTTTCTTTTCTTGGAATTTTAGCTGTTATGTTGTCCGAGTCATCCCAGGTTTCTTCATAATCTGATGCATTTGCAAAATCCTTCTCTCCATTTTGGTGGTCCTTTTAGAAGAACTTCTAGGTGGCATGCCCGAGAGTTCATAGTGTTTGTTGTAGGTCTCCTTCTTGAAACCTATATTGATGCATTTGCATTTCTTCCTCCCACTTTAGATGTCTTCTAGCCAGAATAACCACACTAACCATCGTGTTGGGGTACTTTGCTACTCTGACATATCTGTTGTAGCCCCTAGTAAGCCATGGTCATCCTCAGGAAAACCATCCAGTAACCCAACCCCTTAAATCTAGTCACCCGCAAATGTGTAGAGTTCAAAGTGGATCTTATGCCAGGAACCGCACCAATTCTAGAAGCCCATACAAAACGGCCCCACGTGAGTTAGCTGAGCTTAAAATCCAACTTGAAGCTTTGTTGGAAAAAGGCTTCATCCGCCCTAGCTCATCGCCATGGGGTTGCCCCGTTCTGTTCGTAACGAAGAAAGATGGAACAGAAAGGATGTGCATAGATTATCGCCCACTTAATCTAGCAACGATAAAGAACAAGTAACCACTACCCAGGATCAATGATCTTTATGATCAACTTGCTAGATCCTCTGTCTTCTCCAAGATGGATTTGAGATTAGGTTATCATCAAATCAAAATCCGAAACGAGGGCATTTCCAAAACGACTTTCACTACTCGTTATGGTCTTTACGAGTACACCGTCATGTCCTTCAGTTTAACCAATGCCCTTGCCACTTTCTCGCGCATGATGAATTCAATCTTCATAGAGTATTTGGACAATTTCGTCGTGGTTTATCTTGATGACATTCTCATCTACTCGAAGAATGAAGAACATGCCTAACATCTTAGGTTGGTATTGATGAAACTTCGAGAGCATCGCCTGTATGCTAAATTATCCAAGTGTGAATTTTGGCTACCAGAAGTGACCCACTTAGGCCACGTGATTTCTGTCAAAGGCATTGCTGCCAATCCGGAGAGAGTTCAGGCCGTCCTTGACTGGACTCCACCTGAATCGGTTAAGCAAGTTAGGAGTTTTCTTGGCTTAGCAAGCTATTGCTTCCTCTTCGTCGAGAACTCTTCTAAAGTTGAAAAGCCTCTAATTGAACTCCTCAAGAAAGATAGGAAATTAGAATGGACTCCCAAGTGCGAGGAAAGCTTCCAAGAGCTAAAAAGAAGATTGACTTCTGCACCCGTACTTGCGCCTCCAGATACCAAAAAGGATTTCGAGATCTTTTGTGACGCCTCTCGGCAAGGGTTAGGATGCATACTTATGCAAGATAGACATGTGGTAGATTATGCTTCACGCCAGTTGCGTCCACATGAAGAGAACTATCCTACCCATGATCTTGAACTCGCTGTCGTAGTTCATGCCCTAACAACTTGGCGAAATTACCTCCTTGCTAATCGTTGTGAGATCTATTCCGACCACCATAGCCTCAAATATATATTCACCCAGCCAGATCTTAATCTCAGGCAAAGACGCTGGATAGAGTTGATAAAAGATTATGACTTAGGAATTTCTTACACCCCAGGCAAGGCCAATGTCATGGCTGATGCACTAAGTCGTAAGTCGTATTGTAACAACCTCATGTTACAACAGTATCAACCACTTCTTCATGAGGAATTTCGAAAGCTCAATCTCGAGATTGTTCCTCGTGGATCTCTTTTCAACTTGGTGGCGAAACCAACCCTTGAGGATCAAATCATAGTTTCCCAAAGGCGTGCACGAGGTGTTCGCCGGATCAATGAGAACTTTGCTAGCGGAGTTGCTAAATGTTTCTCCACAGATAGCAAAGGAACGGTATTCTTTGGAAATCGTTTGGTAGTACCTAAGAATAGGGACATAAGGCAACTCATCCTCAAAGAATCCCATGACACACCCCTCTCGATTCATCCCGGTAGCACAAAAATGTACCGAGATCTACGCCAGAGATTTTGGTGGACTAGGATGAAGAGAGATATTGCTCGATATGTTGCCGAATGTGATGTTTTCGTCGCATTAAGGCAGAACACCAAAGAACTGCTGGTACTCTTCAACCTTTTCCTATTCCCGAGTGGAAATGGGACAAAGTCAGTATGGACTTCATCACTGGCTTTCCAAAAACCCAGAAAGAAAATGATGCCATCTTGGTTGTCGTTGATAGACTCTCCAAAGTTGCTCACTTCCTTCCCGTTCGCGAGTCCATAACTGCGAGCCAATTAGCGGAATTGTATGTCTCTAGAATTGTGTCTCTTCATGGTGTTCCTTTGGAAATCAATTATGATCGTGGTAGCCTTTTCACCTCTAGATTTTGGGGAAGCTTTCAGAATGCTATGGGAACTCATCTCTCCTTTAGTACAGATTTCCATCCTCAGTCTAGCGGTCAAGTTGAAAGGGTTAACCAAATTCTAGAAGACATGCTCAGAGCTTGTGTTATCTCTTTCGGAAAGAATTGGGAGAAATCTCTTCCATTTGCTGAATTTTCTTATAACAATAGTTTCCAATCTAGTCTGACCATGGCTCCTTTTGAACTTCTCTATGGGCGGAAATGTCGAACACCCCTAAACTAGTCAGAAACCGGTGAAAGACAATTCTTTGGACCGGGTATGATTCAAGATGCAGAAGAGCAAGTTCGCATTGTTCATGAGAAATTGAAAACAGCCCAGTCTCGTTAGAAAAGCTACTATGATCGTCATCATATGCAAGAAAGCTACAATCTGGATGAGAAGGCTTACCTTCGGGTTACTCCTCTGAAGGGAACCCAACGTTTCGGTATCAAAGGCAATTGGCCCCACATTACATTGGACCTTTCCGAATTCTTGCTAAACGTGGAGAAGTTGCCTACCAACTTGAACTACCCCCGCACCTTTCCCGAGTACATGATGTATTACATGTGTCACAACTCAGGCGTTGCTTCAAGGACCCCATCCGCGAAGTCGACCATGAAACGCTTGATCTCCAAGATGACGTTTCTTATCGAGAGTACCTCGTTCGTATTCTTGATTCAGTAGAGCGTGTCACTCTTCGTCAGAAGATTAAGTTTCTGAAAGTGCAATGGTCACACCACTTTGAGAAAGAAGCCACGTGGGAAAGAGAAGACCGTCTCAGTGCCGAGTACCCCTCCTTCCTCCTGCAGACTTCTGAATCTCGGGACGAGATTCTTTTGAGTGGGGGCGAGTTGTCACAACCCCAAGTTAGGTATGTGCTAGGATCAAGAGATACATTGCATTCATGTTACAAATTTCAAAAAAGAAATTGAAATGGGAGAAGAAACACCCCAGATGAATTTAATTCAAATGGTCAGAAATAAATTTTCTCCAAAAACTCTTGTTTTACTTTTGAAAACTCACATAAATTAGTGTGATCACATATAAAGTGATGTGCTAGCATTCCCATGCTCATAGATTTTTAAAAAATTCAAAAGAGGAGCTTGGAATTAAATTAAACCCCTATTTGAATTAAAGTTCAAATAATTTGAATTTTAAAAATGTTCAAACTTATAAGTGGCTAGCTTATTATATTGTGAGGCCATATAAAAAGTTTCAGCATTTATAAAATTGTCTAGCTAATTTATTTAGCAGACACAAAAAATAACAGAAAGAAAAAGAAAACAGAATAAAGAAAAGGGCCTTACCAGCTTCTGGCCCAGCTATCCAAGCCAGACCCAACCCAGCAGCCTTTTCCTCTGTCGTCTTCCTCCCCGCGCCCACAAGCTGCTCGGTGGAAAGCCACCCGAGCAGCCGGTGCACGTCGAAGCCTCCCAGGCCTTCACCTGCCCCTCCCGACCCTTCTAGCTACGCCACCGAGAGACTGGACGAGCCGTGCGTCCATTCCCCCTCCTCACATCGCCTCTCCGCCTCTCCACAGCTCGCCCGCGAGGAACCCCGAGAGGACCGCAGGCCATGGCCATGGCGACTCGCAGCCCGAGCTCTAGTTAGACGTCGAGACCTTGTCCATCGTTTTCACCATCGTCGATTGCGTCGAGTCGCAGAAGGAATCGCTCCAAGACACCATGTAGCCGACGCGAGCTTCATCGTCTTCAACTCCGGCCGCCGCGGATCCATCTCAAATTTCGGCGCCACCGTGACCTCCCCGCCTCTGTCTCCTGATCCATCGTGATCACTATCTCCTGGTGAGAATTTCCCCTAGCCCCGCAGCTCCTCGTTCCCCTCCTACGCAGTTCTGCCATGGGAGCAGAGCTGCATCGCTGCCGAGGTCAACGTAGCACTTGCTCCCTTGCTCCCCAGCCTAGTCCAGAGCGCGCGTATGACCCCTACATGCTCCAGGATCCCGACGCGCTGCTCCATTCTCGATTTAGTGCACTACAGCGAACTCCTCGTCACATCCCTAGCCACTGTCTCCGCCATCTTCGACGCCGGCGGCGCTTCGGTGATCCCCGTGACCCCCTGATGCCACCATTCGACGCGGACGACCTCCAGGAGCACGCCGGTGCCAGCCATTCCCCTTCCCATGCTCTTTTTCCCAACTCCGGCGTCTACAGTGCTCGCCGGCGATGACCCCCCTCCATTAGCTTAACCCCCCGAGCTTAATTAAGTTGACCCCACACCCGAGTGAGACTGACAGTGGGCCCCTTGCCCCACTAATCCCCCTGTTTAGTTTAAACTAACCGGGTTTATTAACCCAGCCACTGACATGCTGACCCCACATATCAGAGCAACCCCACGTCACCATGACATCACTATGACGCAATAAACCAATTTCTATTTAAAAACAATTCCAGAAAAGACAAAAATTGCTTAAAACTTTAGAAAATCAACTCCAAATGAGGCATATAATATGTCTAAAATTATCAGAAAAATACAAGGATTCTGAATATGCAATCTATTTTCATGTTTGACCAAATAAAATTGGGTGAACAGTGGCAACATTGCATATGCATTCTTTTGAAATTAAAATTGGAGTTTGAATTTGCAATTCATTTTGCAATATACTACTTTTAAATGGAATAACTCACACATCAGTGTCACATACATCAAGTTACAACCTTCAACTCATGTGTTTGAGCATTGCCTTATTTTTGTTTCGATGTTTGTGTTGTTTGTCGAATAGAGGTGGAGCCGGAACCCGAGATCACCCCCTTCGTTGAAGACCCCGATACTGAACCTCGTTAGCAAGGCAAGAAAACCCCCATTGATCATGTCGATAAAATCCCACTTCCCTCTCAGTCTCGCCTATGCATTGTTTAGGATGCTTACCATGATGCGTTTCTACCGCATAGTTGAACCCATTCCTTTGCATGGCCAATCATTTTGTCACAGTAGTAAGCAAACCACAATTCTAGCAGATGTAGGAGTTGTTTGATATCATGTGGCCCCTGCAACTGTTACTTCTTATTGCATGCTTAGAGTTACAATGAGGATACTTTGATCTGTGAGTCGGGATGGTAGCAATCATGTTGAAGAAGGTGAAACTGTGTTGGTGAATCTACCCTAATACAAGGTGAACAATGAGAGGCTATGTCGGAGTACATAGTGGGTTGTCTCGTTGAACACCGCCTTAAGTTCGAGTTCTTGTGTGGTGATCCAAGAAGAAGATTGCAACCACACATTGGGCTCACTGACCCCTCTCGACCTAGTACCCTCACCCCGTTCGAACCCCAGAAGTCGCATTAGTTCGCAAGTTCTGGTAAGGTTGTGGCACAGTCTGCGAAGTGGAAGAACGGCTATTCAGACCGGCTTGGGACCCTGCACACATCATTTGAGGCCGTACTGGAACCTAGGCCAGACATCCTTACGGATCCCCCTCAGATAGGCGACTATCTGGACTAGAACGGAGCTGTGGGCGAAGTGTCGTGGAAACATCCTCACCGGTACTCGCTTGAAGGGTCCCACTCCCAGGCGGTAACTGATGTGTGTGTGTAGAGGTACACACTGCAGGGTTAACAAAACTATTTGAATAGCCGCGTCCACTGATATGGATAGCTTGGAAAGCTTAGCTTGATTATTAGACAACTTGAACTGGATACATATAAAACTTGCCAAGATAAACGTGAGTGCTATGGCGTACTTTCTCGTGGGAAGTCGAGGAAGGCACCATAGTGGTGTAATTGGTTGGAGACATGTAGTGGACTCGTGTGCGCTTCTTACCTCAAGTCTGGTACTCATAGTCAAGACTAGCCAAGTCAAAGCTGGCACTTCTGCTTATGATCCCCACCTCACTTTACCTTGATACATGTGCATGAGTAGTATAGCTCCTACGTAAGTCTTGCTGAGTACGACTTTGTACTCACGTTTGCTTATTCTATGTTTAGATGAACCCACTGACCCCGAAGGTGGATTCTTCCTGGTGCTCGACGACTGATCAAGCTAGTGTAGTCCCAGTCAGACGACTGGTCCCTCGTGGAAGGGCTTGTTTATAAATAAGGCTTTTCTAAGTCATTTGTTAAACTTGTCTGTACTCAGACCTACTTTGCTTCCGCATGTTTGATGTATTGTTGGATCACGGTCTCGTGATCTCTGTGTGCACTCTGTAAGAGTTATCAATAAAGTTGTACACTTTGTAGAGAATTGCAAAGATACCTGCTGTTCATACTAGACATGTGTTCTGCGTGTATGATTATGACATGCATATCTTAGTATGGGTTTTCGAGACCCTAGTTGTGATCTGGCTGGCGGTGTTTTATACACCAAGTGGCCCTTAGATGTGCGCAGCTTGGGGCATCGCGATGCGATTGCTCGTGACTTTGTCACGTGCACACTTTGTTGTATGATCGAGCCCGCCCTAGACCCCGACTAAGTGATCGGGCTGGAGTAAGTCTATGTAAGTGTTATAATACAATCGAGATTATGGTTGAGGCGACTTGTCTACGAATATGGGAGTTCATCACCCATATCATTTAGACTTGTGTGCGGATGATGAGGACCCATCTCAGTTGATCATCCGGCCTGGATGGGATGCCCCTCACGTTCGATGATTTCCGAGAGCGTTCTGTGCTTGGCCTTGTCTTCTTAGACAAGTGGGTACGACTCTCGGCTCTCCATATGATTGTGTTGTAACGGGACTTGCATACGCTTACCCCGGGTCCTGACATAGTATTAGTAGATAAATAAATTATTTTATGTTCCATTTGTGTTTCTTTTCAGGGTTGTAGTAGTTGTAAGATTAATTCTGTCGCCCAGGACGAGGCCTCTAACGCTTCTGCCATGATGGCATCATCCCACACTAGCTTTTGAGCCGCTCTCATCTCATGGAGTACCTGGGTGGCCAGCTCAACTGGTGAAGACGAATCAGAATCACTGTCGACCATTCCGAGGAGGAGGCGGCGAGGAGAGGGAAGGAGAAGAAGGATTTGGGTGCGCGAGAGAGACGAGACTCGCGTGTAGTACTGCACCAGACTTTGGGTGACTAACATGTGGACCGGTGAGCAAACTGACCCACATGTCAGTGACCCCAAAGTCAGGTGTAGTAAGTTAAAGGATCCGGTTCCGCGCGAGCGAAGTGTACGTATGTATAGGGCAAGAAGCTGGCAATGAAACATGGCACTCAATTATTTATAGGGCTGATCAAAGAAAATGGGAAGTCATGATGTTGTGTGTGCGATGGTGCCAGCTGGTACTCAATTATTTCTAGCCGCTGGAGCATAGTAGTAGCAGAAGAAGCTAGTAATATATTTTTACAAGCTAGCTAGGACTAGACCTCTCACAGTGCCCAGCGAGGCAGTGATGAGCAGATGCCATCTCACACGCAATACTATGACGCTGTAACGCGTCCATCATTATAAATTATCATTTTTTCTATGAAATTGCTATGCAGACGACACTGCACACACGACATGCAAACAACACCCATATCCAACAATCGATGAACCAGGTGCTAGTGACATGACGCCACCTGCTTTTGGGTGTGTGACATGTGGGCCGGCCGCCTATTCGACCCACATGACATGCACCCAAAGTCACCTGACCTCTAGTACCGCATTGTATGCATGGCTCATACACATATCCGGCGTCGTCCACCCTACCCAAATCGTGTGTGTGTGTGGCGTCGTGTGTACAACAGGGTTGTTCTATACTTCTTGAATTTATAGTTGTGTGAAAACTCCCTCAGTGAATAACTTCTCCACCTGACACATAATGCTTTACAGAGTGGGCGTGGGTTGGCTTCTCGTTCACCGCGACGGTCAGGCATCCGGACGGTCAAGAGCACGCCTTGCTTCAATGCTGTGGTGGGAAGTCGGCCTGCCACCCTGTTGAATTTCTCGCCACTTCGCTTCCACATTTTCTTTCCATTACAATTTACCACGCTTTCCATAACGTCTACCCGTGGTGCAGGGATGAGACTCCGACTTGGGTGGATGCCTTGTAGGTCCGAAAGAAACATGGCCCACACGTCAGTGATCTCTATTCAGTGGGCTAATTCCGTGGTATAAAGGAATGAGAGCCAGCACAGTTCAATATTTTCATCCGACCCCCCCTCCCTCACCTTCCTCGCACGGTTACCCTCCCTAGCTCCCAAAGTCCCAAGATGAATCCTGAGGGCCCACTTGTGGCTCACTCCTCCTCCATGACAGGAACTACTAACGTTATGCCGGTATCCGCGCCTTCTCCGACCGCCATCGCAACTCCGGGGACGACGCCTGACGATGTGCCAGATTTTATACCCACTCCGCCCGCTATCGGCTGCGATAAAGTGGTGGAGAAGCTGCGCGCCATCGACTCAGACATCCTCGTCGAGATAGACGCAATGTACAAGGATGTTTCCATCGACGAGGTCAGATACAACAAACGGGAGGCCGTCGAGTTCGCCGAGGAGGTCAGCGGCGAGGACCCTGAGGTATATCTCGATTATACACGCTTCTTTCTTTACATTCCGGTTTTCTGCCTGTACCATATGGCCAGTTGGTTCGAAAATCATACTTATTTTCCATGCATGTCATTTGATTGATCTTGTAATCTCGTGCTACCAAGGTGTAGGGTTCATTTCCGGAAAGTTCTTGTTTTAATCGTCATAGGGTACGGTTTACTCTGTCTCTGGTTTCATACTCTGATTACGATCAGTGGCGGATCCAGGATTTCATTTCATTTTTTTGGCATTGCAACATCTAAATTGTTCATGTAGATGAAACCCTTGTCCCCCTTCATTAGAGCACCCACAGTGATATGTTTTGCTGCCCCAAACCCTAGTCAAAGCCTCAACATGTTATAGCCTTGAGTCCATGAGTATACACAGTACTGCCTCCTAAGATAACGTGCAAGCAGAATGCTAATTACGTTCTGCCGATGAGATGTGTTTACGGTGCAGACAGTTGTGTAACTCATGCTACAATATATAGATGGAAAAATTTATGTACTGAAAATTTGGTTGTCCGTGAATATATGTACTCCATCCGCCATGACCAACTGTCAATCCGCCCTTAATTATGATATCTATCATGGTTTCTTCCCAGCCTTTTATTTTGTAGGATGTTGATAGCTATCTTCTAAACATGATTGTTTTTATGTGTTTAATATTTTATAGGTAGGTTCCGACTATGTCGATTCTGACAAGGAAAGTAGGGACAACAAGAGCCGCTACATCCTCCGCAAGCTGCTGAATGGGGAGATTAGCTACCGTGATGACGGGGCGTATGGGAACATTCGATGCCCATTCTGTCATAGGAAGAAGGTTGCGAGAGACTTTGACAACCTGATCATGCTTTCCAAGAGCGCTGCCAAATCCCAGCAGAAAGAAGCAAACCCGGCAAAGAAGGCATGTCATGAAGCCTTCGCCGTCTTCCTCGAGAACTACATGAGGGGCCATGTTCCCTTCTTCATCCAGCGGCCTGCTCCTCATCCTTAAGACATTTAAGAAGTACCGACTAGGATGCTCTCTACTTGGCTGCACCTGCGCACTGACTCTGCCTCCCCCGTCTATATATAGGTTATGTCTTTTTGTAGTTGTTGGTGATGATGAATGATGCTCCATATATGTATTAAAACTTATTCGCTGCGATCGTTACACTAATACGCTATGATCGTTAATCTATTGTTATCATCAAGTAGTTGATATATATATATATATATATTAGTTTTTGAAACATCTATTCAATCTTTTCATTGATCATGCATATGTTGATCACTGATCAGGGTATATGATCAATACTGCAATTAATGTTCCAACAATGGAAATTTGCATCAAAGCTGGTGATTCGCACTTTTGGAGAAGTTTGTTGGCTGTTGAAAACCTCTTATATGACAACTATAGGAGAAGGCTACAATACCATATTTTTTGAGAGGCCATGTGGCGTGATAATAAACCTCTTATAGTTTCCTACCCTAGATTATTTGATGTTTGCTTCAAAGAAAACATGTATGTTGCTAAGGCATTCAGCTTGAGCCTGAGTAACATCTCCTTTAGAAGAACCCTCTATAAGGATTCTCTAAGATTGCGGGTGAGCCGCAAAGACAAATGTGATGATATTGATCTTTCTAATCAATAAGAAGGAATCTAAAAATTGCAGTAATACACACACACACACACACACACACACACATATATATATATATATAAACATGACTGGAATTACTCATTAGTGGGCTCGAGATCGACCAACTAAGTTCTTAGTTAAGAGCAACATAAGAAAAAAAAACACGTCCTGATCTACATAAACATAGTCTTTTATTTTGATAACTAAACAGACACAAAGTTATTCCATGGATCCATTTTCCTTGGCCTCTGGATGATCATCTCCATCTCTACATTCTTCTCCGTCAAGGCTTCCGCGCGAAGAACTAATGTTTCCCTACGCACTCGGTTGAGATCGAGCTCCCGGATCGCATTTTATGCGCAAGGTCGATGTTGACGTCCACCGTCTTCTTCAAATCCTCATGCAAGGTTCGAAGTGGAGTCATCCGCTTGCTTCATCAGCTGCTCCCTGGCGACAATGGCGCCATCCATGTTCTATGCAGCCACCTTGATGGCAACCGTGACATTCACTGTACTCCTATCCAACGCTTGGCATAACTCATGGATGATGTCCAGGTGATATTCCGGGAAGTGGGATCCACCAGGCCAGTATGTCGATGTGAATAAAAAAATGATGTGAAAAGAAAGATTAACCAAAAAAGAGAAAGATTCCCTCGCAAAAAAAGGAGAGCTTAGCGGGGGTCGTTGAAGAAGCCATGGCCTTGGGGTGACGAACTGTGGATCGAGGTCTGGATGGCCGGGAAGCAGAGAGAGAGAGAGAGAGAGAGAGAGAGTGAGCTGGAGTAGTGGAAGTGGAATGTGCATCTTGTGTAGAAGAGGGAAGGAACTGCTAAATAAATCACAGTCGCCGGCCAACTTCACACATACTGTGTAGTAGGAGTAGCAATACGCGGCTCGCATGGAAGATAAGGGAGATGACCATGAAATGAACGCATGACCAGGCGACTATTATAACCCACAGTTTATTGTACGAACTATGTGTCGTGCATCACCAACCCTTAGATTTTCAGAAACATTTCTGATATGTTTAACCTTACACACCATGATTTAATTCAGAATGTTTGATTTACTAAGGTAGAGATTCATTTTTTAGAACCGTTGGTGTTCTAAGGATCAATCCCAAACACTTGATTTTAGGAACTGTGTGTCGTGCATATCCAACACTAATATTTACAGAAATGTGCCTGATAGATTACACACCCCACACGTTTCAGTAAATACAAATGATTGTGAAGACACTAGTAGAAAACAGGGCTTTGGTTCAGGCCTCTCCATCCCATTAATCACGGTTGTGCCACAAACC
Organism: Bromus sterilis; assembly: GCA_950022295.1. Classification (NCBI taxonomy): domain Eukaryota; kingdom Viridiplantae; phylum Streptophyta; class Magnoliopsida; order Poales; family Poaceae; genus Bromus; species Bromus sterilis. The sequence continues at coordinate 138,857,892 of OX465599.1, read as the reverse complement.
GAGACCCATGGGGGCATACGTCTCGGTTCGTGCGCCCAGGGGGTCGGCCGGGTCTCGTGCGGCATTGGTCCCGATTCTTTTGGGGGCATATGTCCCGGTTCCAGCCAAGAACCGGGACCAATGCACCTCGCTCCTGGCCCACAAGCATTCGTCCCGGTTTGTGGCTCGTCCCGGGACTAAAGGCACGCCCACAAGCATTAGTCCAATGTCAGGGCCATTTAGCTCAAAATAAATCATTAAATGCATGAACAAGATCAAATGGTGGCGGCGACGCGGCAAACTTAAAACATTCAACAACTTAACATATCAAACCTAGAACATAAAAAACTACTCCTCCTCGTCGTCGGACAAATCGTCTTCGGTGACGGAGCTGATGTCATCCTCCAGCGCTATCCAGCGGGGGTCACCGAGGGGACAGTTGGCGGCGCCTCTCGCCATTTCATCCTCCGCCATCGCCTTGGCCGCCCGCCACTCATCCCGCCATTCATGACGCTCCTGTCGCCGCTCCGCGCTCTCGGTCGCCAGCCTCGTCCAGTGTTCCGCCTCCTCTGAGGCTTCACGGGGATGGCTCGCGTACCAATCATGCACGGCACGCTGGTCCTGCTCCGAGGTGAGGCCGAGCACCGCTCGTCGATGATGGAGGCGGTGGTCCTCTTTAGTGTGGAGGAGCGGCAGATATGCCATGTCCTCCGCCTCTTTCAAGCTGCGACAGTGGCGGTTATTCATCTCCGTGCGCGAGCGGCTGAGCCTCCACGCCGCAACGTCGTACGCGCGGGCGGCTAAGTATGCATGCCAGAACCTGCCGAGACACACACGCTCGTTGTTGGCACAAGTGATCACCGCCATGAATGTGTCGTCCGAGCGCTCGCGGACGCCGTGGTAGATTTGTGGGCGGCGGCGGGGCGGCATGGTGGCGGTGGCGCGGAAGGGAAACAGTTCACGAGAAAAGAACTAGTGGCGACTGGCGTTGCGTGGAGTCCTCTTCCACGCGCTTTTAACCGTACACGATTTTGAATCCAACCAATCAGGAAGAAGCACACGGATCGCGTGTTTCTTTCAAGCGCTTGTGAGTCGTTGGATCAGGCTTCTGAGCCATTGGATCCAACCAATCAGGAAGAAGCACACGGATTGCAAGTTTCTTTCAAGTGCTTGTGAGTCGTTGGATCAGGCTTGTGAGCCGTTGGATCAGGTTTGTCGTTGCCTATATATAGAGCCCACCTCTAATGCATCCAGTTTTTTCCGTAATCCTCTCAAATTTTGCACACATGATATGTGGGTCAAATGATGATACCATGCCAAGTTTCAACCTTTTCTGAGTTCAGTTGTAGTGCTTTCCAATTACAGGGTCATTTAGCTCAAAATAAATCATTAAATGCATGAAAAATAGCAAATGAAGTCAGAAAGGGTTGAAATTTTATTATGTGGCTTTGAATGTTGCATGTTGGATACAAAAAAGTCTTGAGTTGAAATAAGTTTAGAAAAATGAAATGCCTTTGAAACAGATGTGTTTTCTTTCTGAAACCCTCGTACTTTGAAAGAGATGGTCCAGTTTGTACACGAAGTGCATCCAGTTTTTGCCGTAATCCTCTAAACTTTTGCACACATGCTATGTGGGTCAAATGATGATACGATGCCAAGTTTCAACCTTTCTGAGTTCAGTTGTAGTGCTTTCCAATTACAGGGTCATTTAGCTCAAAATAAATCATTAAATGCATGAAAAATAGCAAATGAAGTCAGAAAGGGTTGAAATTTTAGTATGTGGCTTTGAATGTTGCATATTGGATGCAAAAAAAGTCTTGAGTTGAAATAAGTTTAGAAAAATGAAATGCCTTTGAAACAGATGTGTTTTCGTCTAAAACCCTCGTACTTTGAAAGAGATGGTCCAGTTTGTACACGAAGTGGATCCAGTTTTTGCCGTAATCCTCTCAACTTTTGCACACAGTCTATGTGGGTCAAATGATGATACCATGCCAAGTTTCAACTTTTTCTGAGTTCAGTTGTAGTGCTTTCCAATTATAGGGTCATTTAGCTCAAAATAAATCATTAAATGCATGAAAAATAGCACATGAAGTTAGAAAGGGTTGAAATTTTAGTATGTGGCTTTGAATGTTGCATGTTGGATGCAAAAAAAGTCTTGATTTGAAATAAGTTTAGAAAAATGAAATGCCTTTAAAACAGATGTGTTTTCGTCTGAAGGGTTAGTTAGTGGTTAATTACGGTGGGAGAAGCCTTTAGTACCGGTTGGAGGCACCAACCGGGACTAAAGGTCCTTTCTCAGAGAAAAATAATGCCACCTACTGGGCTGACACGGCCTGGATACAACTAGAAACCCACTAATGGGCCAGGATCCAGGCCCGCATCATACCCAGAAGGCCCACAGGCAAGCAGTAATAGAGTAGGCCCGAAAGCCTGCGATTGAGAGAAGCTCGAAGTCGTACGCGCATCAGGCCTTATAAACCACTACGGCTGTCACTCGACTAGCGAGGTGGGACTAAACATCCCACTGCACCGCGGGAGCGCAAGTTTTGTCCCGGTTGGTGGCATGAACCGGAATGAAAGGCCACCTTTGGTTCCGGTTCGTGCCACCAACCGATACGAAAGGTCTCCTTTGGTTCTGGTTCGTGCCACCAACCGGTACCAAAGGTCTCTCTTTCCCGCCAATTGGGCTGCTGAAAAAGACCTTTAGTACCGGTTGGTGGCACGAACCGGAACCAAAGGAGACCTTTCGTACCGATTGGTGCCACCAACCGGGACCAATGTTCCTGGTATATAGCTGGCACTTAGGATTTTTCAGTTCTCATCTCGCCATTTGCCCCCGACCCGAGCGGAGTTGAAACCGACGATGTCAGGCTGCCCAACTGCCGCGCCGCACCTCCGCGCACCGCCGCACCGCCCCCGACGACGTCGACGACCTCGCCGGTGCCACCCCCGCTGTGAGCGTCTCGCCATCCCCCCTCTCCTCTCTTGCATTGCGCCCAAATTAATTAACATGCCGCCGCGCCGCTCCATGGCCGAGAGGGGCCTCCTGTGCGCCGCCATCGATAGGAGGGAACCGTCGGCCGCCCCTTACCGCTCCTCGCCGCTCCGGCCGTCTGCCCCTCGCCGCCCTCGCCGACGGCTGACGTCCATGGCCACGGCCATGGCGTGTGTGCCATGGATGGCTGCCGCAGTGCGAGGGGGGATTTTTTTTGTTCTCTCAATTTTTTTCTGTTTTATAAGTCTCAATTTTACTAAGTTAAAATGTTCTAGTGTTGGGGCGGAAGAAAGAAAAAAGATGGAAGGAAAAAAGGAAAAAGAAAAAGGAGAGGGAAAAAGAAAAATAAGAAGAGGAGAAGAAGAGGGATAGAGGAAAACAAAAAAGAGGAGAAAAAGAAAATGGAAAATATTTTTTTTGTTCATCTTATTTTTTTCTATTTTATAATTAGTCTTAATTTTACTAAGTTAAAATGTACTAGTGTTGGATAAGAAAAGAGGACGAGAAGGAAAAAGGAAAAGAAGGAGAGGGAAAAAGAAAAATAAGAAGAGGAAGGAAGGAGAAGAAGATGAGGAAGAAGAAAAAAATAAGAGGAGAAGAAGAAAAAATAGAATCCTCTTTTTTTGAAAATCGAGAACGAGAGGGTGTTGAGGATCGTCGTGCGGGTCGAGGATCGGGAACTATACGCGTCGGCACATAGACGGTCGATCGAGGGTCACCGAGAGAGGTCGTGGGGCAAGTCGTCGAGGGGTCGACAGGGTCATCACCGAGAGAGGTCGTGGGTGGAGTCGTCGAGGGGTCGCAGAGGGTTCGAGGGTCGTCGATGGGTCGAGAGGATCATCGAGAGATCGAGGTCTCGAGTCGTCGAGGGGTCACAGAGAGAGGGTTCGAGGGTCGTCGAGGGGTCGAGGGTCGAGGAACGCCGAGGCGGATCGAGAGAGGATGCATTGTGCGAAGTTTTCGATCTAAATACATGGCTTGCTATCTCATGTTTGTATATTAAGTGTCATATGTTGTAATATTTTGCAGAAACTATGGACGATGGTCGAACAAACTTAGAAGAAGAAGACGTTATGGGTGAAATCATCCGCGAAGGAGCAGAAGGACCGTCGGTGGGCGACGATATCCAAGAAGGACCGGGACCGTCGATGGGCGACGACATCCAGGAAGGTGATGTGACCTTGTCGTTTCTGAACGACACCAATGGTCTGGAAGGAGAGAGTGAAGCAGGCTCCGAGGATGAAGAACTAGACCGTGATGACGACTACGATGAGCGAACGGAGGAAGGAGTTGTTGCAAAGTCCGGCGAGGTATATATATTAGTATAATTAGCCTGTGCTGATGAGACTAGCTAATTGAATTGATGCATTAATTGTTTTGGTATGTAGACATATATATATTAACTCTCTTCTTTATTCTTTTCTAGCCCTCCGTATCCGGATCGAGCCAAAGTTCGGTAAGGAGACGAGGCCCAAAAAAAGGTTGGGCCCGGATGAAAAGTTCACGATCACCGGGATCAGGAATGATGGCGAACGGATTGAACCCAGACGGACCAAGGACGCATTTCTGCTCAGTGTGGGGTCCTCGTTAGGGAGTTCATCCCGATCAGCATCCACCAATGGAATAAGTCGAAGAGCGAATACCCTGAAGTGTCTTTTTTCACCGATAGACAGAAAGATGAACTTGGAACACGCCGAAGGCAAATTTCATCCTACCGCCAGAGGAGGATCAGGAAAAGCCAGTTATAGAGCCATTGATCAAGACTCATGCTCTTAAGAAGATGGAAGAACTATTCAGGAGGTGGAAGAATGACTTGAAAACAAAGTTTCTCGACAAAAATAAGACTCCAATATTCACCCGTCAATATGAGAAGATAAAAGATCACTGGGACGCATTTGTGGCCCAATAGAAATCGGAGAAGAGCAAGAAGATGTCAGAGACAAACAAGCTAAATGTTGCAAATAAGGAGTTTCACCATCGCACGGGGTCAGGTGGCTACCTCAAAGCCATCCCGTCGTGGGAGAAGGCTGAGCATGACATGATTGAACGAGGGATCACACCAGAGGCATTGTTCTGGTCACAGCGTGGAAAGACTTGGTTCTTCGGGGCTGGGGGGTCATTGGACCCCGAAACAGGGAAGTGCGCTTGTAAGAACAAAAAATTGGACGCAAAGGTAGAAAAGCTTCGGGAAAATTTCTCAAAATCGGCGAAAGGGACGTTCGTTCCCGATAGAGAGAACGACGAGCTCACAGAGGCCCTCGGTAATCCGGAGCACCCAGGACGAACACGGGGCACGGCAGGCTCCGTTCCGTGGAAGTATGGATTTCCCGACGCAGGCGGTTACAAAAGCCGGGAAAGGAATAGGAAAAAGGAGCCCAACAAAATGCAGCAACTGAATGCAACAGTAAAAGCGCTAGAGGAGAGGCATCGAGTTGATGAAGCTACCCAAGAAGCTACCCCGCCATCTCAGCGGAGAAGCAGCGTGGCTTCCACCGAGCTTGTTGTTGCGCAGCCTGAGTTGACGGCTCCCACCAGCTACCCCGTGGATGCTATCACGGAGACTCAAGATTGCCAACTTCTGTCGAAATTCACGCACCTCACACCCAAGGCGGCTATCGACAATTTTCTACCTTCTCACGGAGGAACTTTTCACTCTCGTCCGATTCCACAAGGCTATGTTGTTGTGATGGTTGATGAAATAGTTGAGGGCTATGAGGAGCTCGAGCTTGACTACCCTACCGGTGATGGGGACAGTCGCCTGACTCAGGATCTTAAGACTACGTGTCTATGGCGGAAGGAATTAATCAAGTTTCCGAACTGAACGGCGCGTCATCATCAGGTACCGCCTCCTTCTTCGTCTATGCCGGCGCGTCCCATCAGTCCGCTTGCTTCTTCACCTGCGCCGACGCGTCCCATCGACCCGCGTCCTCCTCCACCTCCTTCGCCTGCGCCGGCGCGTCCCATCAACCCGCCTCCTCCTCCGCCTCCTTCGCTTGCGCTGGCGCGTCCCATCAACCCGCCTCCTCCTCCGCCTCCTTCGGCGCGTCAGCAAGGGTAGAGGAGAGCTCCCCCCCCCCCCCCGCTCCGGCTGCTCCGGCGAGTAATAAGCAACAAAGAAAGACAATCGCCGCCGCTTCGGCTGCTCTGACGTCTAGCGGTACATCCAGCGCCGCCGGGAGGAAACACCAATACGGTCCAGCATCTATCAAGCCTCTTGAACCGCGGCCATACGATAGGAGCGTGGAGGAAAACGAGAAGATCGTTAAAGGAGAATTAGATGCATTTTTTCAATAATAAAAAATGCACCTTCGAAGAAGATGATGTTAGATCTGGAGATAGTGAAGTGCACTATGGATAACCTGATGCGACCACCAGCGCCTCCGCTGGATGACAAAAATGTCCGCGATCTTAAAAAGACAGTGAAAGAAGCGCAAAAGAATAGAACCACTAAAGCTGACAAAAGGAGAGTAACACAAAAAGTGAAAAAAGTTCCCCAGCTCGGCGAACAGGCGAAACAATCGTTAGCCCCGTTGAAGGTGTTTAGCGACGATATCGTCGACGTCGAGGGGATGGCGCCCGGTACTAAAATTGGTGATAACATGCCCGCTGATATACAGTTGGAATCAATGGAGGAAGTATACACATACTGGTACGGGCATCCTCTCGTCAAACCTGGTACTCCTCTAACAACTATGATGCGAAGACTCCATAATTGGTACCTGGATTGCTGCAAGTCGTTTGGCGGTCAGGATAATTTTTTCGTTATGGTTAAAGAGAATCAGGACGACCTCGTTGCAATTGAGCTGGTGCATGTTCAATTTGAGGAATTATTCCAGCTTTACAATGCAATGGCCATCGATAAAGTAATCGTCACTTGCTACCGTCTGTAAGTTACTACTTCTTTAATTAAGTCTCTATATATATACAACTCAGCTCTTTCATCATGTACAAATAATTTATCCTCTATATCATGCATGCAGATTGAAGATCGTCGAATGCAATAAAAAAGGAAGCGACTATATTGGGTTCATTAACTTAAATATATTTGATCCATTCGTGGTTAAAAATGAACATGCAGTACCCAAGTCCAACTTGCTAAAATCTTTGCTTCAACATCAAACAAACAGAAAATACTCTTTCCTTACAACTTCAACTGAGTGTTATACTGTCTTGTGCATATTCGGTTTTCCTTAATACTCGAGGTTATATTAATGTAATTGATGAGTTATTCATGTGTGCATAGCTTCCACTATGTTCTCCTAGAGATTGATGTTGAGAATAGAGTAGTAACCGTCTTAGACTCAAGACGAAAAGAACGCAATGAGTATGCGGAGATCATTGAAATGCTCACGAAGTAAGTTCAATCGATCATATATCGGCAACTTTGTTCATTTCCTGATATCAGGTAATAATTATTTTCTTTGTGTATGGCAGGATTTGGAAACAGTTCACCCAAACAATTCCAAGAGTAGTGCCGAAGGAACTGAAAATTTCATACCCGAAAGTAAGTGGCAGAACCCCAACTTGGGTAAGTGCTAGGGTTTTAGTGCCCCTTTGCATCATGTGAAAATTTCAAAATAAATTCAAAATTCGGGAAAAGAAAAGCCCTAGAGAATTTAAATAAATGGCCAGGTAAAAATCTTTTTCCAAAAATCATTTGAAAATTTGGAAAATTCCAATAAATGATGGTGATCATTTCAAAAGTGGTTTGGGTTCATCCCCATGCCCATGGAATTTTCTAAAATTCAAAAGATGTTCTGGAAATTAAAGTTGACCCCTATTTGAATTGAATTCAAATTAATTGAATTTCAAAAATGCCCAAAAGATATAAGTGGTTTTCTTCTGGCCACCTAGGGTTTATAAAATTATTTGGGCATTTTACTAAATTGCCTAGCTATTTATTTCTAAGGCAAAACAAAATAACAGAAAAAGAAAAACAAAATAAAAAAAGGAAACTTACCTCTGCTTCTGGCCCATGTGTCCCAGCCTGGCCAGCAAGCCGGCCCAGCCCACCAAGGGCAGGGTCATCTTCTACCCCGCGCCAGGCAGGCTGGGAGTTGCGTGGCGGTCATGCCACGACAGTCGGCCACCTCCTGCTTCCCCCTGGCCCTATCCCCTCGCCGTGGACGCTTGGAAGGCCCCCGAAGTCTTTCCCCCTCTCTCTGTTTCCTCTCGCACTCTCTCTCGTTGGATTCCGCGGCCACCAAAGAGCACGCCGTCGCCGCCATCGCGCGCAAGCACGTCCACCGTTGCCCATCCGTCGCCGCATGCTGTCTAGCAGAACCGCTGTGGAGAGCTTCGCCGATTTGCGCCCTCAATTGAGCCCGTGAACCCTTGGAGACGCCGCCTTCTTCACCGAGACACCGCCGGCCGTCGTGGAGCTCAACGAGGATTGCGCCACCGTCCAGCCGTCTCCGACCTCGCTGTTTCCTCCCTGGAACCGGGGTGAGCAGCCGCCTTGAACCCCTCTCTCTGCGCTCCTCCCCATGGCCTTTATCGCCTTTTCCACATGGCCAGACTACGGCCGCCGCTGCACCTCGTCGCCGGCGACGTTCCGGCAGCCCCGTAGACCCCCCGTGTGAACAGTTCGACGCGGACGAGCGCGAGGTGCACTCCAGTGCCATCACGGTGCCAAGCCGTGGCCGGAATGGCCACTCCGGCGTGCCTCCGCCGTGCGCTACGGTCGCCGCCGGCTAAACACCGGTGGGCAGTTTATTTAGCGCTAATTGACCCCCCTAATGCCCCCATAGAGACACTGACAGTGGGGCCCAGGCTCCTAATTAAGCCCCTGTTAATTTAAACTAACAGGGATTTAACCCCCTGAGGCTGACAACCATGGCGCACTGGTCAAACCCCCCCCCCCACGTCAAGCTGACGCAGCAGTGACGCAATAACCCTTTTATTGAATTAAAAGAAATCAGAAAATTACAGAAAATAGATTAAACTTCAACAATTCATAGAAAATTCATACTAACTCCAAACTAAACAAATAATATGTCTAAAATTATCAGAAAAATGCAAGGATTATGAATATGCAGCTTGTTTCTATGTTTGACCACTTTAAAATGGGTGAACAATAGCAAACATGCATATGGCGTAATTTGAATTTGAATTTGAAGTTTGAATTTGCATTCCAAATGCAATACACTTCAATTAAGATGAATTTGCCACAAACCAGTAGCATTCACATCATGGACAACTAGATCATGTGCTTGTGCATTTTATTTTGATGTTACCCCCCATTTGTTGATTATTGCTTCGGTAACAGTGTTTCCGAGACGGAGGTCACCCCCGAAGAAGAAGTTCGATAAACCCGTGTATCGTCAGCAAGGCAAGCAAACCCCATTGATCATGTCTATAAAATCCTACTTCCCTCTCAGTCTCGCTTATGCATGTTTAGGAGATCACCGAGACACGTTCTTTCGCATAGTTGAACCCATTCCGATGCATGACCTATCATTTTGTCACCGTATTAAGCAAACCACAATCCTAGCAGATATAGGAGTTGAATGATGAGCATGTGGCCCCTGCAACTGTTATTGATTATTGCTGCTTAGTGATACAATGAGGTTACTTTGATCTGTGAGTCGGGATGGTTGTGATCATGTTACTGATGAAGGTGAAACTATGTCGGTGAATCCACCCTAATACAAGGTGAACGATGAGAGGCTGTGTAGGATTACACAATGGGTCCTCTCGTTGAACACCGCCTTAAGCCTGAGTTCTTGTGTGGTGATCCAAGACGAAGAGTACTACCACATGTTGGGCACATGGACCCCCGCTCAGCCTACTAACTCACCCCAGTTCAAGTCCAGGAGTCAATAGTTCGGGCTTTCCATTTGGCATATGCATAGAAAAAGAATGAATGAAATTTTGCATCATTTAGATATGTGTGTGAACCTGTCAGACAGGAAAACCATCTGCTAAGGTGGCGTCTCGGTCGCCTGCATCATCTGAGTCCGTATCGTTGACCCGGACGGACTCTTGAGCGGTGAGCAACTCAGATGGTTGATTCCTGGATTAGAATTGGCTGTGAGGTAAAAGTTGTGGAAATTATCCACGCCGACACCCGCTTGAAGGGTGACGAGATCCCGGCGGTAACTGATGGTTTCATGTGTGTAGCATTACACCCCTGCAGGGTTAACAAAACTATTCTAATAGCCTCGTCCGAGGTAAGGGACCACTTGGAAAGCTGTGCTTGATTATTAGACAACTTGAATGGATACTTCTAAAACTCGCAAGATAAGCGTGAGTGCTATGGTGTGCTTCATCGTGGGGAAGTCGAGGAAGTACCCATAGTGGTGTATTGGTTGGAGGCTTGGTAGTGGACTCGTGTACGCTTCTTACCTCAAGTCTGGTACTCCTAGTACAGGACTAGCCAAGTCAAAGCTGTCACTTCTGCATGTTCAACCCCACCTCCTTTACCTTGAAACTTGAGCATGAGTAGTGTAGTTCTGATGTAAGTCTTGCTGAGTACGACTTTGTACTCACGTTTTCTTATTCTATGTTTTAGATGAGAACCCGGACCCCGATGGAGTCACCTTCCTGAAGCTCGACGTTGACTAAGCTAGTATAGATCCAGACAGTAGTCTAGTCCCTCGTGGAAGGGCATGTTTGTTGAACAAGGCTTCTCTAAGCCATTTTTTAATCTTGTCTATACTCAGACCTAAAAAATTTCCGTTGTATGATGTAATATTGATCACAGACATGTGATCTTTGCATACTCTATGTGTAAGTCAATAAAGAAGTACTTTGTAGAGTTATGTGATGATACCTGTTGTTCATACCGGACATGTGTGTTGCATGTATGATTATAACATGCATGTCTTAGTATGGGTTTTAGAGACCTTAGTTGTGATCTGGCTGGCGGTCTTTTATACACCAAGTGGCCCTGAGATGTGCGCACCTTGGAGCATCGTGATGCGATTGCTCGTGACTCTGTCACGTGCACACTTTGTTGTATGATCGAGCCCGCCCTAGACCCCGACTAAGTGATCGGGCTGGAGTAAGTCTATGTAAGAGTTAGGATTCAATCGATAAACATGGTTGAGGCGACTTGTCTATGAGTATGGGATTCACCACCCATAAGCATTTAGACTTGTGACCGGACGATGAGGACCCATCCCAGTTGACTATCCGGCCTGGATGGGATGCCCCTCACGTACAATGCTTTCCGAGACTGTTCTGTGCTTGGCCTTGTCTGCTTAGACAAGTGGGTACGGCTCTCGGCTCTCCATGTGATTGCATCGTGACTCTCGGAAAGCCGATCACTTAGTCGGGGTCTCAGGCGGGCTCAATCATACAACAAAGTGTGCCACGTGACAGAGCCACTTGGAGTATGAAAGACAGCCGGCAATATCACAACCAAGCTATCAAACCCCACACTAAGACATGCACATTATAGTCATACACGTAGCATACATGTCTAGTGTAAACAACAGGTAACACAACATTAACTCTACAATCTCATAATTTTATTACATCTGCTAAACAGAGCAGATATAGTAGTGTTACGAGCAGATATCACATGACTGTGACCCAACATTACATCAAACAACAACGGAAGAAAATTATGTCTTAGTAAAGACAAGGTTAACAAATGGCTTAAGAAGCCTTTAAGAAAACACAATGACCCTCCAGATTGACCAGGCTGCTGTCACCATCAGGTTCAGTGGTCTCATCTCTAAAACATAAATTAAGAAAACATGAGTACAAAGTCGTACTCAACAAGATTTACATCAGAACTATAGTACTTCTGCTCAAGTATCAAGGTAAAGGCAAGTGGGGTTGTAATGCAGAAAGCTTTGACTTGGCTATCCTGTACTACGACTACATAGAGTTGAGATGAGAGGTTCACACAAGTCCATCTAATCTTGATCACCACATCAATACACCACCATGGATTCTTCCTTGACTTCCCACAAGGAAGCAACCCAAAGCACTCACACTTATCTTGGCAGTTTTAGAGTATCCATTTAAGTTTTCTAATAATCAAGTAAAGGTCTCCAAGTAGTCCATAATCGCGGACAGGGTTATTCGAATAGTTCATTAACCCTGCAGGGGTGTACACTTCACACACGTGTCATCACTTACCGCCCGTGTCTCGTCATCCTTCAAGCAGATGTCGGACGAGGATAAAAACCAAGGAACTTACCTCACGGATCCAATTCTATTCCACGGGATCGCCTATTTGAGTATGTACCCCAATCAGAAATCCGGTCGGGGTTTCCATTCAGGACTCAAATGATGTATGGACGGTCCGACAAGCCCACCTCGACGGATGGTACTGCAATTTCCTAAAACCGTGCTACAAAGTAACTGTGCATCACGTCCCACTCCGGCACAAAATCAAATCGAAGAAGCAATAACCCATGCGAATCCTGGACCATAGTCGGCGTGAGTTAGTAGGCCAAACGGGGTCCATAGCCCTGCATGCGGAAGTATTCTAGTCTAGGATCACAACACAAGAACTCGGGGCCTAGGGCAGTGTAAATGAGACAACCCACTGTGTACTCCTACACAACCTCTCATTGTTCACCTTTGTTAGGGTGACTTCATCAACACATTACCATCATGTTTCATTGTTCACTACCATCCCGATACCTCACCCAGATGGAACATTTTCATTGCAATCACTCTAAGCATAGCATATCATAACATGGATGAAGGGCCACATCATGAACACAAACAATCCTGGATATGCTAGGTTGAGGTTTGCTTAATACTGTGGCAGCAATGATAGGTCATGCAAAGGATGGGTTCAACTAGCGGTAGAACTGTAACATGTGAATCACCTAATCATGCATAAAAGAGAACAAGAGGGAAATGGGTTTATATAGACATGATCAATGAGGTTTTCTTTCCTTGTTTACGATCACGAGGTGCCACTCTTCAGAGCAGTCGGAAACTACGTCCGTCGATGAATCTATCGAGAAGAAGCACACACCGAGACAACAAACTATAAACATCACATTGCAATGAACAATCAAGATGTAAAACATAGCATGAGTGGTACTGATGTGGGGTATGTTCAAGTTTCAACATGTTAATTGAATTTGATTTGAAAAAGAAATTCCAATTCAAACTCCAAATGATTATTCAAAATTGCCTTAATTACATTTGCTACTGTTTGATCATTGTAAATTATTTTTTCATGCTTGAAAGTTGCATATCTGGATTCCGTGCATTTTTCTGATAATTTTTCCTATATTATTTATTTAATTTGGAGTTGTGGTTTAAAAGTTGTTCAATTTCAAAGATTTAAACATTTTCTGGATTTTCTATTAACAGAGAATCTGGTTTATTGCGCAAGCATGACGCAATGCTGACGTGGGGGGCTGACATCTGGGCCAGCCCTGTCAGTGGGACTGGGGTTAATCCCGGTTTAATTAAACTGACAGGGGGGTTATTAGGGCATAGGGGCCCACCTGTCATTGAGTGATTAGGGGGATTAGGCCCTAATCCCACCGGACGACCGGCGGCTAAACGCCGGTGACCTGCAGCCGCGGTGGAGCTCCACTGGAACGGAGAATCCCGCATCGTTTGTCGTGCCACGACCCCCAGGAGGAAGAGCACGAAGGCGCGCAACCCCCTGACTAGTTGTGCGACCACAGAGGCGCCGCAGGCACGGCGGCGACCTCGCCGGCAATGACCCGTGCTCAATTGAGAGGAAGACGGCGACTCCGAGCGCCAAAACGAGCGCGTCTAGGGGGAAACGAACCGGGACCTCACCGTGAACTCAATGGGGTGGTCGTTGGGGTCAGGGACGAACTGGTGGCGCCAAATTTGTCAACGGGAAATGGCGGCGTTGCCGGACCCGGGGAAGACGCGGGCGTCGTCTTCAAGGCGAGGGGGCTCGATTCCTTCTACGACGAGGTGCGGCTCGACGTTGAGCATCTCCTGGACATCATTGGGCAGCGAGGGGAGGCTGGTGGCTACGGTGGTGCACGCTGGTGAGCTACGGCGGCCCTCGGGATGTCGCGGGAACGCACCGGAGAGAGGGGAGGAGAACCGGAGGAAGGGGGAAATGGAGTGTAACACCCTCACTGTTAGTGAACAGTAAATCACTGTTACTGTTCATTACTACTGTTCAAAACTTTTATTTGATCAACTTGGAACAGTTCAAATTCAAATTTCACTTTGATGTTCTTGAATGCATTGTGATCATGTGGAATCAAAGCAATATCAAACTCAAAGCAAACTACCTTTGAATTGAGATCAAATCAATTGCCCTTTTGGTGGAATAATAAAAACAAGGTGAAAATAAAACTTGGTCCAAAAATTGTGAAAGCAATTTTGTAAAATGCCTAAAAATCAGTGGATCATATTCATATGGTTTTGGGAATTTATTTTGCAATAAAATAAATCCAACAAATAAAACCAGTAGCATAAAGTCCACTTTTATCAATGGCAAAATTAAAAAAAATACTAAAGGAATTTATAAAAGGTCAAAACTTTTTGTGGCACCTCTAATATATGAAACACAAATATACCCACAAGTTTCACATGTGGTAAAAATCATTTCAAAGAAAAAACCAAAATTCCAAACATAAAAGAAAAGCAGAAAATAATTAAAATGCATTTCATCGGGGCGGATGGCAAAGCAGTGGTATGCCGTCTGCTGCCCTAAGTACAGACGGTAAAACGTGGACATACGACAAACCACATGTTTGCCGTCTGCCTGGTTGCAGGCAGACGGCAAAGACACCTATGCCGTCCGTCGACAGACGGCAAACCCTCAGATGGGGCCCACCCAAGCGAGGCACGCGTCCTGGCTAACGGCCCACCGCTTTGCCGTCTGTCGGCAGACGGCAAAGCGGTGGGCCGTTAACCCCTCGCACGGTCCCTCTCCCACTCCCACTCCCACTCCCACTCGCAACCCTCCCACACGCCGCCGCCGACCCGTCACGCCGCCGCCGCCGACCCGTCCCTCCCCGTCCTCCACCTCCCCGCCCTCCGCCCCCGCCGGATCCCTCCCCGGCCGCCCTCCGCCCCCCACCTCCCGGCCGCCCTCCGCCCCCCACCTCCCCGGCCGCCCTCCGCCCCCCACCTCCCGGCCGCCCTCCGCCGTCCGCCGGATCCCTCCCCGCCCTCCGCCGCCCACCTCCCGGCCTCCTCCTCTGCCCCCCTACTCCGGTGAGCCCGCTCCTCCTCTTTTTTTTCTCTGTAATTTCTATAGTTGTAGGATTTTAGTTAGTAATTAGTTAGTGTTACGATTTTAGTTAGTAATTAGTTAGTGTTAGGATTTAGTTAGTAATTAGTTAGTGTTAGGATTTAGTTAGTAATTGTAGATATTAGGTTTTAGGTTCTAGATTTTTAGTATGATTTATTTTTATTTTTTCTGTTAATTGCAATATGCACAAAATTTAAATGATAAGATGCATAATTACAATATGCAGAAAATTTAAATGATAATAAAGAGTAAATGTAAATAAAAGAAGAAGTGTAAAGGAAAAAATAAATAATATGTAAAATAAGAAGAAAGAGGAGGAGAGAAGGTGGAGGCTGGAGGAGGAGGCCGGGAGAAGAGAAGGTGGAGGCCGGAGGAGGAGGCTGGGAGGAGAGAAGGTGAAGGCCGGAGGAGGAGGCCGGGAGGAGAGAAGGTGGAGGTCAGAGGAGGAGAAGAGTACAAACTAGAATAAGGAGGATGAGAAATGGAGAAGGATGAGTCTGGAGGAGGAGAAGAGTAGAAAGTAGAGGAGTACAAATGAATCTTGACCGAAGAGCATCCCTAGCATAACCTGAAACCAAAAAATATCTCTAGCACACCGCAGAATAGCTTATTGGTTTTTAATGTGCAGTTGTTCCCCTTCACCTCGAGCCGTCGCAAGTCTGGTGTTCGACGACCTCTCCCTGTGTTCGACGATCTCCCTTGCACTCGAGGGTATGCAAAACACGTCCTATCCTCCTGACCCCCCTTCCTTTGCTCTGTTCCGGCCTTTGTGCCGATGACACTAGCTAGCTATATAGTTTCAATATGCAGCCGCATAACCAGTATGCGTCTCCCGTTCGAAAGGGTTACAATTATAAATATGCATTCATTTGCATATTTATAATAGTGATTCTTTCGAATTGTCCAACGTTATCCATGGACAGCCCGAGTATGTGTAGATTGAGTCGGTTTCCCATGCTTTGGTCCCGATCCGACGCGGTATTTCGTCAGCGCCTCCCTGTTGTTCTCCGGATACACAACCTCTCGGCTTGTTGTCGAGACGTGTATTAGGAGAACAGCGGGGAGGTGCTGCCGAAATACCGCGTCGGATCGGGACCAAAGCATGGGAAACCGACCCAATCTACACATACTCGGGTGGGATTAGGACCTATCTTTACCTATTAGTGTGTAGGTTAATTGCATATGCCGTAGCTATGTATGATAAAAGCAATAAAAAGTGGACGTAATAAAATTGTATATTTGTTGTTTAGTAGCTAGCTGTAGCGACAAGATGAGCGATGATCGTGCGTGGATGTACACTGTTCGCCCTAATCAGAAAGAGATCAGCAATGAATGGGCAATGAAAACCAAGGAGTTTCTGAGAGCAGCGTTTGCAAATGGGCAGAGAAAAACCTGGTGCCCCTATGTTAGGTGCGTAAATTATAAACAGGCGACAGAGGTGGATATGGGTAAACACTTGCAGAAGTGGGGTTATAAGCCTGGTTATACGGTGTGGAGCTTCCATGGCGAGTCTGGCGGACGACGGAGAGAGGAGGTGATCCGTCAGCGCACGGATGAGTACGGAACCGGGATCGAAGACATGGTGCGGTACTTTGACGATGCGTGGGATGAGGACGATGAGATGGAGGAATCTGCGAAGGCCTTCTATGAGATGTTGGAGTCTTCGAAACGTCCGCTGCACGCTCACACTGAGCTTTGTCAGCTCGATGCCATCGCACAGTTGATGGCTTTGAAGGCACAATTCAACTTGGGCACAGATTTCTACAATGCGATCACTACCCTAATTGGGCGGTTTCTACCAAAAGATCATGTTATGCCTGCAAACCTGTACCAATCGGATAAAATCCTCGAGGTACTTAAGATGCCCTATGAGCAGATACATGCTTGTAAAAATGGATGTGCTTTATTTAGGAAAGAGTATGCGGACGAAGACTATTTTCCCAAATGCAAGTCATCCAGATATGTTGTGGTAGACAATGGTCAAGGTGAGAAGACGCAGAACAAAATACCCGTAAATGTTCTTCTGTATCTTTCAGTGATACCAAGAATTCAACGCCTTTACATGATGGAAGAGATAGCCAGACAGATGACATGGCACAAACATGGGAAGAGAACAGAATTTGATGCAGATGGGAAGCCGATGTTGACTCACCCATCGGATGGTTCAGCATGGAAGCACTTTGATGAAAAAAATTCGGAAAAAGCTAAGGAGCCAAGGCATTGCCGAATCGCCGTCGGCACAGATGGGTTCAATCCTTTCGGTCTGATGGCAGCCTCATACAGTTGTTGGCCTGTATTTGTCATGCCACTCAATCTCCCCCCCTCAGAGATTATGAAAAGGAAGAACATTTTCCTGACGTTGATAATACCAGGGCCCAAATATCCGGGGAAGAATATGGATGTGTACATGCAACCTCTTAAGGAGGAATTGCAACAAGCTTGGGACGAAGGGTTCAAGACATATGATGCAGCTAGCAATAAGACCTTCAAAATGCATGTTTGGTACCAGTACTCGATGCATGACTTGCCGGCGTATGCGCTTTTCGCTGGCTTCTGTGTTCATGGAAAGTTCGGGTGCCCAACATGCAAGGCTGCTCTTCAGTTTCATTGGCTGAAGGCGGGTGGCAAGTATTCCTGCTTCGACTTGCATAGACAGTTTCTGCCTCCTAAGCATCCTTTTAGAAAAGACAAGAAGAACTTCATCAAAGGCAAAGTTGTCAAAAACCTGGCAGCACCTACGATGACGGGCGAACATGTCTTGGCACAGTTGAACTCTCTCGAGCCTGATCCAGAACGTCCCGGGTATTTTAAGGGATATAATTCAGAACACGCCTGGACTCACAAGACATGCTTCTGGGATCTCCCCTACTTCCAAGACCTCGAACTTCCACACAATATTTACGTGATGCACACTGAAAAAAATATCGGCGAGGCCCTGTTTGGTACATTTTTCGGCATAGATGGGAAGTCAAAGGATAATCCTAAAGCTAGAGTCGACCAGGAGACTCTATGTGATAGACCCTCACAGAACATGCGACAGCCGAAAGGAAAGAAGAATTGGTCCAAGCCAAGGGCCTGGTTCAATCTTGAAAGGGGGCATATCAGGGAAATTCTCTTGTGGGTGCAAAACAGTTTGATGTTCCCCGATGGGTATGCAGCGAATCTGAGGAGGGGAGCGAGTCCTGAAAAACATAAAATATTTGGGCTGAAGAGTCATGATTGGCACATATGGCTTGAGCGGGTAATGCCGGTGATGTTGCGCGGCTATATCCCCGAGGAAGAGTGGCTAGTACTGGCAGAACTGAGCTATTTCTTTCGTGTTCTTTGTGCTAAAGAACTATCCGATGGCGTGCTAGAAGACATGGAAGATATGGCGCCGGAGTTGCTCTGCAAGTTAGAGAAGATCTTTCCACCGGTTTTTTTAATCCGATGCAGCATTTGATATTGCATCTCCCGACCAAGGCAAGATTAGGGGGCCCTGTGCAAAATCGTTGGTGCTATTCAACGGAGAGAATGCAGAAGAGGCTTCGAGCAAAATGTAAAAATAAACGTAGAATTGAAGCATCGATGGCCGAGGCTTTCATTACCGAGGAGGCGGCAAACTTTGTGACAGCACATTATGAAGCCAAAAATCGCCATTTGCATAATCCAAAGCCTCGATACAATACTGGCGACCCCCAACGGCGTCAATCCAACCTCAGCCTATTCAAAGGGAAGCTCGGACCTGTTGGTGCTTCGAGAAATAAGATTTCGGATATCAAAGAATGGCAGACTCTTACACTGTATATCTTCACCAACCTAACAGAAGTGCGACCGTACATCGAGTAAGTGCTCGGTACGTACATTGTTTCGCAACTTCTAATAATTCTTGTTTCTTATTAATTCCCCTGAATTCATACAGTCGATACGTCGCCAAATTCTCGAATGGAGTGCTTATTGAAAGTGATTCCATCGCAGAGTATGAGCTTCTTGCCAATCAAGGAGACGGCAATCCTGGTTTCATCTCTTGGTTCAAACGAACGGTAACTATCATTTGTTGGTTCGACCTATTTTTCACTAATATAACAATCCTTTCCTATAAAACTTATAGGCAAATGAGGAGCCTATGGACGCCGAATTGAGACAAGTCGCTAATGGTTTTGACAATAAGGTCCGTATATTTGAGAAATACGACATCAACGGGTATCGCTTTCGTACCGTTGATAAAGAGCGAAAAAATGGCCGATCGAAAAAGTACAAATTCGGGTGTCTCTGTTGTCGGCGACGGAGGTATTGAGTATTATGGAAGAGTTGAAGCAATATACGAACTTCTATTCTGTGGTGAAAATCCTCCCAACGTCGTTGTCTTCAAATATCATTGGTTTCTCCCGTCGAGGACTAGACGAACTCATGAACATGTAGGTCTAATCGAAATTCGACAAGACACCCATTTTAATGTCCCCGATGTCTATATTACGGCTCAACAGGCCACCCAGGTTTTCTATCTATCCTACCCCTGCCAAACGGTTGAAAACCTGAAAGGTTGGGATGTCGTTTATGATGTGCCACCTCATATTAGACCATCTCCCCCAAATGAAGAGGATTATGTACCCCACATTGACCCAGAGACATATGAAGGAGAATTCTTCCAAGAAACACGCGTGATAAAAAAAACGTTTCCGAAACCGCTCTACGCAACCCCAGAACATGGAAGAAGACAATGAGAGTGAACCCGCTAACGACGATGTTGGAGAGCCTGAAGAAGAAGAGGTTACTGCTCCAGATGACCTGACCATGCTTGCCCGTTTACATAAAGGCCTTCCAAATGTTGGTGTTGTTGAACCTGATGAGGCCGTCATTATCGACGACACGCGTGATAGTGATGACGATCCTTCAATTGATCGCGGAGAAGATACCGATGATCCCGACTATTGTTAGTTGTATGCATGTCAACTTTAATTATATATATATATATATTCTCATTATTGCAGTAATTACTTTTGTATTATTAATTCTTTTTCTCATTGTACTAATTATTTTATTTTAATTCTTGGTAGGTTTGTGACAGATATGGAGGGCGAGACCTCAGGCTCGCGAGGGAGGGGTCATGCGCTCCCACCTCTGGCTCTACGGAGGTCTTTGCTCGAGAGTATTTCCTCGCCTCCTCCTTCTACTGATGAGGTGCCCAGGGGGAGAGGTCGAAAGAAGACCGGGAGAGGCAAAGCAGGTGGTGGTCGCGGTAAAGGTAGACGGACACCTGCTGCTGCTTCCTCGCCGCCACCTCCGGCTGATTCACCAGAGCACTACAGGGTGGATCCCTCCTCGGACACTCCGATCCACCAGCCTGAGGTGGAGGAGGAGGCTACGTCCACCCGCACGACCTGGAGTCCCTGGCCAGACCAGCCGGAGCAGCACACGCCTGAGGGGGAGGCTGGTGCCGAGCTGGACACTACGGATGAGGAGGAGGTGGCTGAGGGTACCACCGTGTACCAGCGTGGGGGTACACGGCTCCCGTCCGTGTCGGTGACTCCCGCCCATAAGTGGTTGATTACGCCTGATGGAGAGACGTAAGTGCACTTATACTCTCTTCCGGTACCTTCTATACTTATGTCTATCTGATGGCTTTGTCTTTTTATACTGCAGGGGTTGGATATACGGCAATGGTGTCCGCAATCCCAACTCCATCCTTGGTGTGCTCGTCAGGGAGAACTTCCCGGGGCTGGTTCAATTGCCCGGACCTGATGAGGTTCCACAGCCTGGACTCAAATGGGAGCACTATTGTGCTGCCCCGGCCCCGCCGGATACGACCATCAACGGGGTCGAATGCCACACCAGAGCTGACATGGTGATCAGCGGCTTTTGGGTAATTTCTGTTTCACACAATAAAATCTTGACAATAGCTAGCTGGTGCACTCATCAGTGTTGTCTCGTGCTATTGCAGGTCTACTACAAGGTCGATGAGTCCAAGGAGCAGGAGGCGGAGGACGTGATAGTTGCAGAGTCCACGCGCCTCTTGCAGAACACAAGGCACGAGATGCGAGTGCAGGCGGTCTGTGACTACTATGCCAAGAAAGGGCGCAAGCGTAGCAAGAAGGACTGCCGCAAGAAGTTTCTGACCAGGGCCCAGTACATGACGGTAACCCTTCTTATGTCTTGAATAGTTTGCTTGATTTGATTCCTATCTAGGCTACTTATTAGTTTCCTTGTTTACTAACTTAGGCGCCGCCGAGATGGTGTGCGGACAAGATGGATTGTTGGGAGGTCATTGTGGACCACTGGTGCTCAGATGCCTGGTTGGCCATCCACAACAATGCCAAGGACCGGCGCGCCCAAATGGTTGGTGTGCCACACCATCAAGGCAGCCGTAACTTAGCTGGTTACGGGCATAAATGGGTATGTGCAAATTCTTCTTTGCTTTGTCTTTTAGGAACCCACTTACTAATATCATGCTTTTCTTTGTCTTTTAGGCGGAGCATAATAAAACGGAGGTGCCTCAGGTGTTCGACATGTATGCCATGTCCCATACAGTGTCGTACAAGAAGGCCAAGGCGCTCTCAGAGTCGGATCTCGCCACTCCTTCGACTTTCACCAACATTGCCGCCTATAGTAAGCTCAAGGCTTATACTGAGGTGGCGAAGGAGAAGCACGGGGAGGCTTACACCCCGATTGGGAAGCCTATTGACCCGGAGCTGGTGATGATCTCTGGTGGCGGAAGGCGCCATGGCGCCATGGCCATTGTAGATAAGTTGATTAGGTGTGATAAGACTCTTCCTGAGATCAAGGCGCGCCAAACGAGTTCTTCTCCTGCTATAAGGACTCGTCCGCGGCCAGTCGACCTCGCTATCCAGGTTATCCATAAGGACTCTTGCATTCTTGTTTTCTCTCATCGAATATTACAATGCTAACTAGAGGAGTGGGGTTGCAGGAAGCTCTTGAGAAAGAGCGACAGAACACCCAGCGGCTACTGGAGGAGAAGGAGCGGTTGGCAGAGGAGAAGGCAGCGGAGGAGAGGACGGCGAAGGCTCTCGAGGAGGCCGCGGCACGACACGATGCATCGAACCGGGCCTTGTATGACCTCTTCATGGTAAGTCACTTGTTCATATTCACCCAAAGAATGCATGTTATAATTTTTGTTTATATTACTAACTAATATGATTGACTCATGAAAAACAAATGTGCAGACTATGTGCGAGAAGACTGGTCAGGCCGCTCCACCGATGTCGATCATTTCTCCTGTGGGGACGGTGAGTATCTTTCGATGATCATCAATACCATATTGAGTGGCGTCGTGCTAACCTCTAGTTGATCTTTTCGTGCAGCATAACTCTCGGGTTGCGTCCCATTACCCTTCTCCACCGTCAACATCGGCCAACCCAACGGATGCTTCTCAGCCTTGAGGGCTACATTCCGGTAAGTTGTCTTCTATTTTGCTTTATTAATGCTTAGTTAGCTTGATTTGCTCACAAAATGGTAAAGTTAGTTTGATTCCCTAAAAAAATGCTAAGTTAGCTTAATTGGCTCAAAAAATGGTAAAGTTAGCTTAATTACCTCAAAAAATGCGAAAGTGAGCTTAATTTACTGAAAAAATGAAACAGTTGGCTTCATTTGATCAAAATTGCTAAAGTTAGCTTAAATTGCTCAAAAATGGTAAAGTTAGCTTAATTACCTCAAAAATGCTAAAGTGAGCTTAATTTACTGAAAATATGATAAAGTTGGCTTCATTTTATCAAAATTGCTAAAGTTAGCTTAATTGGCTCAAAAAAATGCGAAGTTAGCTTCATTTCCTCAAAATATGCTAAAGTTATCTCAATTTGATTACAATTGCTTCTTTATTTCCTCAATAAGAAGAAGAAGAAGAAGAAGAAAGAGAAGAAGAAGAGAAGAAGAATAAGAAGAAGAGAAGAGAGAGTCTCTTCTCTTCTTCTTATTCTTCTTCTCTTCTTCTTCTCTTTCTTCTTCTTCTTCTTTTTCTTCTCTTCTTCTCCTTCTTCTTCTTCTCCTTATTCTTGTTATAACTTTCTTAGCTTCATTTTGTAGATTTGCTTCAAGGGAGTCATGCTATGATGGAATGGTGCATTTGGACTTGTAGCTTAGTTTTATGAACTGTTTTGGTCACTTGTAGCTTAGTCACTATGTAGTATGTATATACTTTGTGTTTGGAGAACATGTGATTGATCACTTGTGTGTTTGAGACTATATGAGACTATATATATATAAATGCATATAGGTTTGGTTGATCAACATGTGTGGGTGCTTAAACTGCTGTTGGAGAAGATGTATATGTATATATATTGCTATCTTTTTGTCAAATGCAGGGATTTAAAAGGAAACAGAAAAAACAGAGGTTATGCAGCCTCTTTGCCGTCTGCAAGCTGTCGGCAAAGGCCTTTGCCGTCAGCTTGCAGTTGGCAAAGCGGACACGTGGCGCCCATCTGTGCAATTTTGCAACAGCTGGGTGACCATTTGGTTATTATACCGTCGGCCTCCGGCAAGCCAGACGGCAAAGTGGGGAGGTTTGCCGTCTGTCAGTAGACGGCATTAACGGCCTGACGGAGCCGGCCGGCCGGTCATGATACCGTCTGCCTCCGGAAAGGCAGACGGCAAAGTTGGGAGGTTTGCCGTCTGTCAGTGGACGGCAAATCCCGCCGTTAACAACCTGACGGAGCCGACTGGCAAAGGTTCGCCGTCACGCCCGCTCTGCCGTCTGCTTGCACAAAAGCGCACGGCAAAGGTTGTTTGCCGTCCGTCGATTTCCGGCAGACGGCAAAGCACCCCTTTGCCGAAGAAATAGCTGACGGGTGCTTTGCCGTGCGTGGGAAGACAGCAAAGTCCTTTGCCGTCCGCCATATAGGTGTTTGACGTCTGCCGAGGCAGACGGCAAATATGTGAATTCCAGTAGTGCTAGCACCCTCCCAGTTCCCCTCCCTCTCCCTTGCGCTCTGCCTCCTCCCCGCACGGGAGCCGCCGCGTCCGCCGTCGCCGCGTCGCCACAGTGGTCGTGGCCAACGGCCACACCGGAGCGCGCCAAGCACGTCCCGGAGCACCGCCGTCGTTGGCTACGTCCATCCCGCGCCTCAATTCGAGTCGAGGTGGGCCGCATCCCTCGCCATCGCCATCGACATCTGCCATGGCCACCTCGCCATTGACGCGATTCCGGCCACGCCAAGCCCTCCCCGTGCCCGTTGCCTCCCCGACGACCTCCTGCGTGAGCTTCTCATCAATTTGCCATAGTTGTGCTCGATCCCGTGCTCCGGAACACCTTACCCACCATGGCTTGCTCCGGCCACCGCGGTTGGTCCTCGCCGGCGAGGATTTTGGCCTCCCCCGTGGCTCGTACCGGCACCAAACGTCACGCGCGGGTACCAGCTTCCGCTAGGTGGTCTCGGCGCGGTAGATGGCGCCGTGTGCCGTTTGCACGGTGCGCCGCCGTGCGGGAAGACGCCGGCGGCTTGTCTCCGGCGCGCTGTTGTGCTGGGTCATTAGCATTAAGCTAATTGCCCCCCCCCTACACTGACATGCGGGCCACCCCGGCTAATCCCTTTGCAAAAAAACCAGTGAAATAACCCCCCCCCCCCTGTGTATGACAGGTGGGCCCATGCCTTTAATTCAATTAAAAATGATTAATTAACCACTGTGTCAATGAAACATGGGTCCCACTTGTAAGTTAATTAATTAACTGATTTAATTTATTTCTGTTAGTATGACATGTGGGACCCCACTGTTAATTAGATTTAATTAAAATGTTTTATTAGCATGTGAGGCTGACCAGTGGGACCCACTGGTCAGGTTTGACCAGTCAACCCTGTTGTGGATAATGTTACTGTTTTAATAATAAAATAAATCCAGAAATTGATTTAAAATGATTTAAACTTTGAATTTGAATATCTTTTAAAC
Organism: Bromus sterilis; assembly: GCA_950022295.1. Lineage (NCBI taxonomy): Eukaryota > Viridiplantae > Streptophyta > Magnoliopsida > Poales > Poaceae > Bromus > Bromus sterilis. The sequence continues at coordinate 138,832,873 of OX465599.1, read as the reverse complement.
CGTAAGTCAGATTCAATAACTTTGTACATGAAAGTTGATCAGAAAAATATCACGAATATGGATACGCTATCTGTATGTCTACCCCACCCCCCTAACACACCGATCATCGACACTCCCCCTCCGGGCTGTCTGTCGATAATTTCCGGTACCGATAAAAATTGCCTGGATAAAAATACTTTGTATACGAAAGTTGCTTAGAAAGGATCACCGAATAAAAATACGATACCCATACCTTCACGCACCCCTCTAACATACCGAACGTCGAACCGTCCCCCCCCCCTTCCGGACCGTCTGTCCGATAATTGCCCGATACCGTTAAACACTCCGGATGAATTTATTTCGAACACGAAAGTTGTCCGGAATGATTCAACTAACCCGGATACACCCCGCATATCTTTGTCGGATGTCCACGACACCTCCGACATGATCCCCCCCGCTCCGGACACCCTGTCCGGTAATCACCCAGAGCCGGTATTTCATCCCCGGATGAATTTCCGCTCCGAGCTAAGTGCATCGTACGACGTTAGAACAACGTTAACATTTCATCTGTCATGTCATGCGTATGTTTGTATATTATTTCTGTGTATTTACTGTTTCCTCCCCCCCTTAATCTCCGGTAGACCCCGAGACTGTCGTTGACTACACCGCCGCTGGGTACGACTACTTCGTCGACGACCCTACCCCTACCGTCGAGCTTCCAGGCAAGCAGAGCCATTCTCTTCCCCAGATATCGCCTACCTTTCCGTACTTTCTTGCACTCGGCATTGTTACTGCTGCTGCTACGATTACAATCCTATTCAATTGCATAGCCTAATTTTGTCGCCCCTTGATGTACCTTTCTTATCCTATGCTGCCTGTTATAATTATGCATATATTCAGTAGTGAACCCTGCACATTTTTAGTTAGGACTAGATAGCGGGCCGTGATCACTCAGGGGGGGTGAACACGGATACAATATATACAACTGCACAGGTACGGAACAAAGCAGACACCGCCAAAGGCCCCTATCTGGGTTATGCCTAGTCACCTCAAGTGTGAGCTATCAAGGAGTAATCCTTGTACTCCACTCGAGGCTGACTTTGTCTTGCCGCCATAGGGTCCTGAACAGCGGTTGTCCTTAAGGTAAAAAGTCGGGCGACCCAACGGTGCCCGCGAGCGGTATATTGTCGGGAACGACAGGGAGGGTATGACCGACGTTACTGGTGTGCTTGGCCCTTGCTCATATCTCGCGAGAGTTACCAAACCACGAAAAAGTCGAGCTCTACCAAGAGCACACGCGAGACAAGGTAAGGAGACGGTTCACCTTGTTGGTAACCGCGCGCTTTGACGGGACGACAGGGCAGGCCCCGACGTTACCGGTGGGCCTTGTTGTTGTTCGTTGTCTGTTGTGTTGTTAGCCAGACAGCGATAACGGTTGTCTGTGAGATAATATTAAAATGCTAAATGGTTCGGCGGATGACTTGAGAGACCCGTTGGTCTGTACGCACTACCTATACGTGGGATTACGGTGTGGGCCCTCCGCGTCGTAGTTCGTCCGAAAGCTCTTCAGACGTCAGCAGTACTGCGGCCTGATCGCCGGGAAGTGGTCTTGTCTTTTTGCTGCAGCAGGTGTGTTTGGATTTGCTTTTGCTTCACCGGCCAGACTAGCACCATGCAGGAGCGTGCAAGAGTGAGGTACCTATACCCCTTGGCGCATAGGATATAGTCCGGCGGATGGCCTCTCTGCTGGTCCTAGGATGAACTGCGATGTGTCGGATAGCCTCGGTGGGGCGTTCCCTAACAAGGTTCACGCCACCCTGGAGATTCGAGCGTGCAGGCTGAACAGTAGTGCACCCCTGCAGGGAGTTTAATCTATTCGAATAGCCGTGTCCACGGTAACAGGACGCTTTATGCTGAAGCTGGATCTTACCACTACAAACTATAACTATTAAACTGTATGGTTCCGGGTTTTCTTCCTCGCAGGGAAGTCGAGGAGGGGAACTCGGAGGCATTATTATTATTAATCATTACAACTTATATTATTGAATGTTGTAGCAACTTCTGCTTCATTGTTACTTTATTGCTTTATATGAACTATTGGTTGTTTCTCTTCTCATGCTGCAAGACATCGTCAGAACATGCTAGTCTTCGATAGGCCTAGCTTCTTACCCTTATTCTGATTTCTATCTTGCAGTCCACTATATACAGCATTCCCTTTCGTTGATACAAATGCATAATTCTTAGTAGCGGACGTAAGACTCGCGGGTATGCTAGATACTCACCTTTGTTTTATTTCCCCCTTTATGTTTTGCCTGATCGGCCGTTGCAGTCGACGTTGCAGCCTAGGAGCAGGAGTACCCCGGAGGCGAATACTACTACGTCGAGACCCCCGCTGACCAGGACCAGGAGTAGTTTTGGAGGCTCCCAGGCAGGAGGCCTTGCCTTTTCAATCTGTATCTCTGATGTTATTTGTGCTAGCCTTCTTAAGGCAAAACTTGACTAACTATGTCTGTACTCTGATATTATGGCATGTATAACTTATGTATTCGGGTCCGCGTGACCCCCTTTATTGTAACATATTGGTTTATCCTTTTGTGTTTAGAGTTGTGTTGTGATATTCTCAGCGTGGCACCCTAATCTCAGCCGTGTACTCTGCGTGTATGATTACTGTACACGGATTGATTTTGGGGGCGTCACAAGTTGGTATCAGAGCCGACTGCCTGTAGGAAGCCACCCCACCACTACCTGGTCGAAGTTGAGTCTAGTCTTTGAAAAACTATTTTGCTAACTTAATATTTGGCTTACGGGCCCACATCGATGTCACTACGTGTGATATATATGGTATTAGGATCCTTTTGTCCTTACCTATGCTCCAGGAATCTGCTCTCTTATCCTTGCTGGTAAGTTTTACAAACTCTGACATTAGGATCACGTTCTCTTGATTCCATCCGGCGTTTTGGTGCTTCCCCATTGATTGAGTCGTGTTGCAGGAGTTCTACCCCAGGTCCCGGACCGCGGATCCCATTCTCATTCTGGGCAGGTCGCGCGTCCTCTGTCATTAACTCCTGTGGCCAACAGTTTTCTTGCGGCGTGATTGACATAGTGGAATCTATGTCGCGTCGTGTAATCCTTACCGCGGTCTGCGCGCCGCCTAGTGTGTCCTTTTTCCTCTATTTCTACGACATTACGCTGCCCGATTTTCGATTGATTCTATGTGTGGATGTGTATGTCTTATATGACTACTCCTATATATCCGCGCCTCCTCTTTGTTGTCTCTTTACCTCTTACTCGTTTCTGGCATCTCGTTAAAATGTTCATCGCTGAAATACCCCTGTTAAATTCTAGCAGGATGGCTGGTCGTGGTGGTCGTGGTCGTGGTCGTGGTGCCAATGATCCACCTCTGCCACCGGACTACATGGCCGCGATGATGCAGTAGTTTCAGATGAACCAAGTGTTTATGCAAGGAGTCATAGATCAGCTCCAGAACCAGAATCAGAACCAGAACCAGCACCAGAACCAACCGACTGTGGTTACTCTGCGGGATTTCATGCGTCTCAATCCCCCTCTCTTCCACCAACCTGAACAGCCGCTGGATGGCGATGATTGGCTTCGTGACATCACTCGTCAGCTGGAGTTCGCTAATGTGAGCGCTGCTGATTACGTCAACTTTGCGTCCTATTTCCTGCGTGGTCTCGCTGCTCAGTGGTGGGACACCTACAAGGGCTCGCTAGCTGAAGGGACTGTCGTCACCTGGAATGACTTCAAGACTGCCTTCCGTGCTCGTTATGTCAACCAGGCGATTATGAACCGTATGAAGGCCGAGTTCCGCAACCTCGTTCAGGGCAACAAAACCGTCGAGGCATATCAGAGGGAATTCCTCCGCCTCTCCCGCTATGCTGTAAGTGACCTCCCAAATGATGCAAGTAGGCAAGAGAAGTTCTGTGATGGACTCAACCCCGATCTCTAGCTTGCACTGGCTTTGCACGTCTTCCCTGACTTCGCCACCATGGGGAACCAGACTATCACTCTTGAGACCGCTCAGCTTAAGTTCGATGGTTCGCCGAAGCGCCCCCGTGATGCTGGCTCATCTTCGGGCACAGCACAGAAGCAACGCGTTTGGCTTCCACACAGTCTTATGCGTCCAACTGCCCCTGCACCATGGCCGTCGTATGTTGCACCTCGTCTGCCTCCGCCCCCGCCGAGACAGCCGAAGACTGAGACTGCACCGCTCCGTCCTCAAGATGGCCTATGTTTCAAGTGCCGTCAGCCAGGCCATATTTCCAGAGACTGCCCTCAGTGACAGAATCAACTGGTAGTTCACCCTGCTGTCCGCGGAAATGGTCGTGGCAACAATGGGACCCTCAACTATAGTACTGGGTCAAATCCTCATGCTTACAACATTGATGTTGAAGCAGCTCAGGAACAGCCCGCTACTGTGATGGGTACACTCCTCGTTAACTCAATACCTGCTACTGTTTTATTTGATACAGGAGCATCGCATTCATTTATGTCTGGAGCATTTGCGTCTAAGCATGTCATTTACCACGAAAAGATGCATACCCCCTTAATAGTCCGGACTCCCGGTACCCAGTGTCGTGTCGACATGGTTGCACCTAACCTCACTGTCGAGATCGAAAGATTTGAGTTCATGGTTTCTCCACACATTCTGAAAACCTCCACCATCGACCTTATCCTTGGCATGGATTGGCTGAAAACCCACGATGCCGCACTTTATTGTGGCACCAAGGTCATCCAACTTTTTCATCCTTCTGGCGCGATTTTGAGTCATACTGCCATTGTGTCGATGAATGCCGAAGCTCGTATATATGCTCTGAATGCCTTGAATGTCGCACCTCTCGAAGGGATTGAGAAAGTCGCAATCGTTTGTGATTTTACCGACGTATTCCCAGAAGAACTGCCGGGGATACCCCCGATTAGAGAAGTTGAATTTGTCATCGACTTGAAGCCCGACACCGTCCCTATTGCCAAGGGCCCGTATAAGATGCCACCTCACCACCTCCTTGAATTGAAGAAGGAGATCGACACGGCCCTCGAGAAAGGCTTCATCCGTCCTAGTTCCTCTGCTTGGGGAGCACCATCGCTCTTTGTCAAGAAGAGTGATGGCACGAACCGTTTGGTCCAAGATTACCGACCTATCAACCAGGCCACGATACAGAACAAGAACCCCCTCCCTCGGATCAATGATCTTTATGATCAACTTGCTGGATCCATTGTGTTTTCAAAACTCGACTTAAGGTTGGGTTACCATCAGATCCGGGTCCGTGATGAGGACATCCCGAAGACCGCATTCATTACTCGCTATGGTTCATACGAGTACACTTTCATGTCATTTGGCTTGACCAATGCACCAGCCACCTTCTCCAGATTGATGAACTATATATTCATGGAATACCTCGACAAGTTCATCGTGGTTTATCTGGATGATATATTGATTTACTCCAAGACCGATGCAGAACATGCTGAACATCTTCGCCTTATACTGGAAAAGCTTCGAGAACACAAACTCTATGCTAAGTATTCTAAGTGTGAATTCTGGCTTCTCGAAGTAACCTACCTTGGTCATGTGATTTCCAAGGATGGTGTTGCCGTCAACCCCGAACGTATTCAGGCTATTCTTGATTGGACTCCGCCCAGGACTGTCAAGCAAGTCCGAAGTTTCCTCGGCCTTGTCAGCTATTGCCGCCGTTTTGTCAAGAGTTTCTCCAAGATTGCCAAGCCTCTGACTAATCTGCTTCACAAAGGCGTCAAGTTTGAGTGGACTGATAAATGTCAAGAAAGTTTTCAAGCTCTGAAGGACAAGCTCACTTCACCCCCAGTGCTTGCTCCTCCTGATACTCAGAAGGACTTCGTGATTTATTGCGACGCGTCTCGTCAAGGATTAGGTTGTGTCCTAATGCAAGAGCGCAAAGTGATTGCTTATGGCTCTCGTCAGTTGCGTGCTCACGAAGAAAACTATCCAACTCATGATCTCGAATTGGCAGCGGTAATTTATGCATTGAAGCTGTGGCGACATTACCTCATCGGTAATCGTTGCGAGATCTTCACCGACCACCAAAGCCTGAAGTACCTGTTTACGCAGCCCGACCTAAATCTCCGCCAACAGAGATGGCTCGAGACAATAGCCGACTACAACTTGGGAATTTCTTACACCCCTGGCAAAGCTAATGTGGTGGCCGATGCCTTAATCCACAAAGCCTATTGTAGTGAACTTGAAGTTCAAGTGCAACAGCCATGCCTGTATGAAGAGCTCCGCAAGCTGAACATCGAAATTGTTCTGCAGGGATATGTGAATTCCCTGGTTATCGAACCAGACTTATACAACCGCATGAAGTTTGCACATGGATATGACTCTGACATTCAGAGGATTGAGTGGTATGTCGAGAGTGGAAAGCCCTCATCCTTCACTATTGCCGATGATGGTACGTTGTACTTCAAGGGTCGGCTAGTGGTCCCCATAAACAGGCCCAACCTAAACTACGCCCCGCACGTCATGAAGGAAACTCATGATACACCTTTGTCGATTCACCCTGGTAGTACCAAGATGTACCAAGACATTCGTCAGCGGTACTGGTGGTCTAACATGAAACAAGACATTGCTCGTTATGTTGATGAGTGTGACGTTTGCCGTCGCGTGAAAGACGAACATCAAAGACCTGCTGGTACTCTACAACCACTTTCTATTCCTGAATGGAAATGGGACAAGATTGAAATAGACTTCGTCACCGGATTTCCCTGATCACAGAAAGGTCATGATGCCATCTTTGTCGTCATCGACCGATTCTCCAAAGTTGCCCATTTTCTGCCAGTCAAGGAGACGATCTCTGCTAGTCAGTTGGCAGACTTGTATGTTTCCAGAATCGTGTCGCTCCATGGTATTCCGTTGGAGATCAGTTCCGACCGAGGTAGCATTTTCACCTCTAAGTTCTGGGATAGTTTCCAAGAAGCTATGGGAAGTCACCTAAGCTTCAGTACTTCTTATCACCCCCAGTCGCAAGGACAAGTCGAACGAGTCAACCAATTGCTTGAAGATATGCTTCGAGCTTGTGTCATCTCATTCGGTAAGAAATGGGAGGAATCTCTTCCATTTGCTGAATTCTCGTATAACAATAGCTATCAGGCTAGTCTGAAGATGGCACCCTTTGAAGTTCTCTATGGACGTAGGTGTCGAACCCCTCTGAATTGGTCAGAAACTGGAGAACGAACTCTCATTGGTCCGGACATCATACAGCATGCAGAAGATCAGGTTCGCGTTATCCGTGAACATCTGAAAGCTGCTCAGTCCCGCCAGAAGAGCAACTATGATCGCAAGCACAAAGAAATGGACTATCAACCTGGCGAATACGCGTACCTCCGTGTCACTCCGATGAGAGGCACTCATCGTTTCGGAATCAAAGGAAAGTTAGCTCCTCGCTACATTGGCCCGTTCCGTATTCTTTCCCGGAGTGGACCAGTGGCATACCGTTTGGAATTGTCGTCAAACCTCTCTCAAGTCCACGATGTCTTCCACGTGTCACAACTCCGACGCTGCTTTAAGGACCCTATTCGTGAAGTGGAACATGATATGATTGAGGTGCGGCAGGACTTGACTTATCAAAAACATCCGAGCCGCATTCTCGATCAGTCTGAACGCAAAAGCCGCAACAAGACAACCAGGTTCCTCAAAGTTCAGTGGTCGAATCATTCTGAAGATGAAGCCACTTGGGAACGTGAAGATCGTCTCCGCGAAGAATACCCCAATATTTTCCCCTCTACCACCTAAATTCTCGGGACGAGAATTCTTGTAGTGGGGGAGATTTGTAACACCCTCACTGTCAGTGAACAGTAAATCACTGTTACTGTTCATTACTACTGTTCAAAAAATTTGTTTGACCAACTTGGAACAGTTCAAATTCAAATTCCACTTTGATGTTCTTGAATGCATTGTGATCATGTGGAATCAAAGCAATATCAAACTCAAAGCAAACTACCTTTGAATTGAGATCAAATCAATTGCCCTTTTGGTGGAATAATAAAAACAAGGTGAAAATAAAACTTGGTCCAAAAATTGTGAAAGCAATTTTGTAAAATGCCTAAAAATCAGTGGATCATATTCATATGGTTTTGGGAATTTATTTTGCAATAAAATAAATCCAACAAATAAAAACAGTAGCATAAAGTCCACTTTTATCAATGGCAAAATTAAAACAAATACTAAAGGAATTTATAAAAGGTCAAAACTTTTTGTGGAACCTCTAATATATGCAACACAAATATACCCACAAGTTTCACATGCGACAAAAATCATTTCAAAGCAAAACAAAAATTCCAAACATAAAAGAAAAGCAGAAAAGAATTAAAATGGAATAGAGCAAAGAGGCCCATCCCCCTCTTCCCCCTGGGCCAAACCAGCCCACCCCCAAGCCCAGCCATGCCCCCTTCTTCAACCTCCGTACAGGGGAGGGCGTGGCAGGCATCCCCACTGCCACCGGCGACCCCCCCCCTCCGCGGAGCTCATCCACGGCTCCCCCGGGCGGATAAGGCCACCCCGAGCGCCCCCTGTCCCTCCCTCGAAACCCTAGCACCCTCCCAGTTCCCCTCCCTCTCCCTCGCGCTCTGCCTCCTCCCCGCACGGGAGCCGCCGCGTCTGCCGTCGCCGCGTCGCCACGGTGGTCGTGGCCAACGGCCACACCAGAGCGCGCCAAGCACGTCCCGGAGCACCGCCGTCGGAGCGCGCCAAGCACTCAATTTGAGTCGAGGTGGGCCGCATCCCTCGCCATCGCCATCGACATCTGCCACGGCCACCTCGCCATTGACGCGATTCCGGCCACGCCAAGCCCTCCCCGTGCCTGCTGCCTCCCCGACGACCTCCTGCGTGAGCTTCTCGTCAATTTGCCATAGTTGTGCTCGATCCCGTGCTCCGGAACACCTTACCCACCATGGCTTGCTCCGGCCGCCGCGGTTGGTCCTCGCCGGCGAGGATTTTGGCCTCCCCCGTGGCTCGTACCGGCAGCAAACGTCACGCGCGGGTACCAGCTTCCGCTAGGTGGTCTCGGCGCGGTAGATGGCGGGCCGTGTGCCGTTTGCACGGTGCGCCGCCGTGCGGGAAGACGCCGGCGGCTTGTCTCCGGCGCGCCGTTGTGCTGGGTCATTAGCATTAAGCTAATTGCCCCCCCCCCCTACACTGACATGCGGGCCACCCCGGCTAATCCCTCTGCAAAAAAAACCCAGTGAAATAACCCCCCCCCCTTGTGTATGACAGGTGGGCCCATGCCTTTAATTCAATTAAAAATGATTAATTAACCATTGTGTCAATGACACATGGGTCCCACTTGTAAGTTAATTAATTAACTGATTTATTTTATTTCTGTTAGTATGTAATGTGGGACCCCATTGTTAATTAGATTTAATTAAAATGTTTTATTAGCATGTGAGGCTGACCAGTGGGACCCACTGGTCAGGTTTGACCAGTCAACCCTGTTGTGGATAATGTTACTGTTTTAATAATAAAATAAATACAGAAATTGATTTAAAATGATTTAAACTTTGAATTTGAATATCTTTTAAACCGTAAGTCAGATTCAAAAACTTTATACATGAAAGTTGATCAGAAAAATATCACGAATATGGATACGCTATATGTATGTCTACCCCACCCCCCTATTACACCGATCATCGACATTCCCCCCTCCGGGCTGTTTGTCGATAATTTCCGGTACCGATAAAAATTACCCGGATCAAAATACTTTGTATACGAAAGTTGCTTAGAAAGGATCACCGAATAAAAATATGATACCCATACCTTCACCACACCCCTCTAACATACCGAACGTCGAACCGTCCCCCCCCCTTCCGGACCGTCTGTCCGATAATTTCCCGATACCGTTAAACACTCCGGATGAATTTATTTCGAACACGAAAGTTGTCCGGAATGATTCAACTAACCCGGATACACCCCGCATATCTTTGTCGTATGTCCACGACACCTCCGGCATGGTCCCCCCCCCTCCGGACACCCTGTTCGGTAATCACCCAGAGCCGATATTTCATCCCCGGATGAATTTCCGCTCCGAGCTAAGTGCATCGTACGACGTTAGAACAACGTTAACATTTCATCTGTCATGTCATGCGTATGTTTGTATATTATTGCTGTGTATTTACTAATTCCTCCCCCCCTTATTCTCCGGTAGACCCCGAGACTGTCGTTGACTACACCGCCGCTGGGTACGACTACTTCGTCGACGACCCTACCCCTACCGTCGAGCTTCCAGGCAAGCAGAGCCATTCTCTTCCCCAGATATCGCCTACCTTTCCGTACTTTCTTGCACTAGGCATTGTTACTTCTGCTGCTATGATTACAATCCTATTCATTTGCATAGCCTGATTTTGTCGCCCCTTGATGTACCTTTCTTATCCTATGCTGCCTGTTATAATTATGCATATATTCATCAGTGAACCCTGCGCATTGTTAGTTAGGACTAGATAGCGGGCCGTGATCACTCAGGGGGGTGAACACGGATACAATATATACAACTACACAGGTACGGAACAAAGAAGACACCGCCAAAGGCCCCTATCTGGGTTATGCCTAGTCACCTCAAGTGTGAGCTATCAAGGAGTAATCCTTGTACTCCACTCGAGGCTGACTTTGTCTTGCCGCCATAGGGTTCTGAACAGCGGTTGTCCTTAAGGTAAGAAGCCGGGCGACCCAACGGTGCCCACGAGCGGTATATTGTCGGGAACGACATGGAGGGTACAACCGACGTTACTGGCGTGCTTGGCCCCTGATCGTATCTCGCGAGAGTTACCAAACCACGAAAAAGTCGAGCTCTACCAAGAGCACACGCGAGACAAGGTAAGGAGAAGGTTCACCTTGTCGGTAACCGCGCGCTTTGACGGGACGACAGGGCAGGCCCCGACGTTACCGGTGGGCCTTGTTGCTGTTCGTTGTCCGTTGTGTTGTTAGCCAGACAGCGATAACGGTTGTCTGCGAGATAATATTAAAATGCTAAATGGTTCGGCGGATGACTTGAGAGACCCGTTGGTCTGTACGCACTACCTACACGTGGGATTACGGTGTGGGCCCTCCGCGTCGTAGTTCGTCCGAAAGCTCTTCAGACGTCAGCAGTACTGCGGCCTGATTGCCGGGAAGTGGTCTTGTCTTTTTGCTGCAGCAGGTGTGTTTGGATTTGCTTTTGCTTCACCGGCCATACTCGCACCGTGCAGGAGCGTGCAAGGGTGAGGGACCTAGACCCCTTGGCGCATAGGATATAGTCCGGCGGATGGCCTCTCTGCTGAGCCTAGGATGAACTGCGATGTGTCGGATAGCCTCGGTGGGGCCTTCCTTAACAAGGTTCACGCCACCCTGGAGATCCGAGCGTGCAGGGTGAACAGTAGTGCACCCCTGCAGGGAGTTTAATCTATTCGAATAGCCGTGTCCACGGTAACAGGACGCTTTATGCTGAAGCTGGATCTTACCACTACAAACTATTACTATTAAACTGTATGGTTTCGGGTTTTCTTCCTCGCAGGGAAGTCGAGAAGGGGAACTCGGAGGCATTATTATTATTAATCATTACAACTTATATTATTCAATGTTGCAGCAACTTCTGCTTCATTGTTACTTTATTGCTTTATATGAACTGTTGGTTGTTTCTCTTCTCATGCTGCAAGACATCGTTAGAAGATGCTAGTCTTCGATAGGCCTAGCTTCTTACCCTTATTCTGATTTCTATCTTGCAGTCCACTATATACAGCCTCCCCTTTCCGTTGATACAAATGCATAATGCTTAGTAGCGGACGTAAGACTCGCGGGTATGCTAGATACTCACCTTTGCTTTATTTCCCCCTTTATGTTTTGCCTGATCGGCCTCTGTAGTCGACGTTGGAGCCCAGGAGCAGGAGTACCCCGGAGGCGGATACTACTACGTCGAGACCCCCGCTGACCAGGACCAGGAGTAGTTTCGGAGGCTCCCAGGCAGGAGGCCTTGCCTTTTCGATCTGTATCTCTGATGTTATTTGTGCTAGCCTTCTTAAGGCAAAACTTGACTAACTATGTCTGTACTCAGATATTATGGCTTATATAACTTATGTATTCGGGTCCGCGTGACCCCCTTTATTGTAACATATTGGTTTATCCTTTTGTGTTTAGAGTTGTGTTGTGATATTCTCACCATGGCACCCTAATCTCAGCCGTGTACTCTGCGTGTATGATTACTGTACACGGATTGATTTTGGGGGCGTCACATGGAGGGTGCGTCCTCTGGATTCCTCCAGGCTCGAGGATGTGGCCGAGGGGAGAAGGCAGCTGGCTGGCAGCCATGCCGCGCTCGCCGACGTCCTGCCTGCCTGCCTAGCCAGGGGTTGAAGACGCATGTACCCCTGGTGGGCTGGGCCGGCTAGTTGGGCCAGGTGGGCCATAGGTAAGCAAGGTGGGTTTCTCTCCCTTTTTCTTTTATTTGTTTTATGTTTCTTTTGTTTTGTTTTGTTTCTATAACAAAACATTTTTATAAAACCTTTATATTTTTATTGGGGCTATATGTGACTGATATAAAGTCACACCCAAATTTTCAGGATATGTGGAGTTCAAATTATTTGAATCCAATTCAAATATTGATAACATTTAATTTCCAAGCTCATGTTTGAATTTTTGAAAATTCCATGAGCATGAGATGGGCCCCACATCACATGAAATGTGATCATGCCCATTTATAGTGATTTTCAAAAACATCAAAAGATTTTTGAAAAAATATTTTTCTCTGGCCATTTATTTAAATTCAATTTGAGGCTTTTCCAATATCCCCAATTATTAAACAAATGAATTTAAACATGATGCCTTATTTCGAGAAATAAAAAGCACATACCAAACTAGGGTTGTGACAACTCGCCCCCACTCAAAAGAATCTCGTCCCGAGATTCAGAAGTCGTCGGGAAAAGGGTGGGGTACTCGACTCGAAGATAATCTTATCGTTACCAGGTGGATTCCTTCTCGGAATGGTTGGACCACTGCACTTTGAGAAACTTGATCTTCTAACGTCGGGTGGTACGCTCAGTTTCATCGAGGACACGGACATGGTACTCTCGATATGACAGGTTTTCTTGGAGATGAAGCGTTTCATGGTCTACTTCGCAGATAGGATCCTTGAAGCAACGCCTGAGTTGAGATACGTGGAAGACATCGTCAACCTGAGAAAGATGCGGGGGTAGATCAAGTTGGTAGGCAACGTCTCCATGTTTAGCGAGAATGCGAAAGGGACCGATGTAACGTGGGGCCAATTTTCCTTTGATACAGAAGCGATGGGTTCCCTTCAGAGGAGTAACCCAGAGGTAAGCCTTCTCGTCCAGCTCGTAGCTTTCTAGCCTATGATGACGATCATAGTAGCTTTTCTGATGAGACTGGGCTGTTTTCAATTTCTCACGAACAATGCGGACGTTATCTTCTGCTTCCTGGATCATATCCAGTCCAAAGAATTGTCTTTCACCGGCTTCTGACCAGTTCAACGGTTTTCGACATTTTCGTCCATAGAGAAATTCTAAAGGTGACATGCCCAGACTTGATTGGAAGTTGTTGTTATAATCAAACTCGGCGAATGGAAGAGATTTCTCCCAACTCTTTCCGAATGAGATAACACAGGCTCTGAGCATGTCTTCAAGTGCTTGATTGACTCTTTCTACTTGACCACTTGACTGGGGATGAAAGGCGGTGCCAAAGGAGAGATGGGTTCCCATAGCATTTTGAAAACTTTCCAAAAATTGAGAGGTGAAAAGACTTCCACGGTCTCAATTTATTTCCAAAGGAACACCATGGAGAGAGACGATCCGGGAGACATATAAATCCGCTAACTGGTTAGCAGTTATACTCTCGCGAACAGGAAGGAAATGAGAAACTTTGGAAAGACGGTCAATGACCGCGAATATGGCATTGTTTACTTTCTGAGACTTTGGAAAGCCAGACTTTATCCCATTTCCACTCAGGGATAGGCAAAGGTTCAAGAGTACCAGCAGGTCTTTGGTTGACGAGGGGGTGACCCCACGACTCCTGCGTATGAGGATACCCGGTGCTTATGAAGACAGAAGGCCCGCTAGGAAACCGTGACAGGCCCATGACTGGCCCAATCAAGAACCGGCGTAGGAGTCCGCGACTGATATGGAAGGCACAACTAGGTGTACAAGGCAAGGCTAGAACTAGGAAACTATCTTTGTAATCCAATACAGACTCCCCGAGACTTAGTCTACTATATAAAGGCTGGGAGGGGAGACGTCCATATAATTCCAATACGTATCTACTCTCCTGGTCTAGCGAGAACTCGCCCTGGCCTCCCTTGTAATCGCCCTCTCACGCAATAATATCGAGTAGGAAGTGCTTCTCCTATTAGCCGACGAGTATCGTCCAGCCTGTGCCTTCTCTATGACTAACCCACGGTCCCTGACCATGGGATTTTTCGGGGCTGATCCCCGTCAATTGGCGCCGTCTGTGGGAACTACACAGGTTAGAATCACGATCTCGGCAATCCTGCCCTCAGCTAATCGAGACTCGAGGACTAGAATCAGATGTAGACCGCTCGAGAAGTTCAAGTTCACCGCAAGAATCTCCATCGCCCCGACAAGATCACTTAGCCTGCAGCCGAATCAAGTCAAGCACCTCGACGATCGTCAGATCCATCGCCGACAGAAAAGGACTCGACGACCCAGAAGGCAAGCGCGAGGACTCTACTCGGGGACACAACTCGAAGAGTCATGGCACATAACAGAAGATTCTCCCACCAGTCGATGACCCTCCGCTGCCCAGACTCCCGCCACGCGGCAAGAGAGCGACTCCGAAACCCAGACCGAAGAATACTAAGACCCAGACCGAAGACCAGATGAATCCGCCAACTTCATCCGGAAAAAATCACTCAGCGACGGGATAGAGCTTGACCCAAGATTCTACAACCGAACAGAAGACCACTCGCAGATCTTCCAAATCTCAAGGAGAAAAAGGCACGCCGGCTCCAGTAAGCTCACATTCAAAGAGCAACTGGAACGACCTTGCGCGATCCACTGTTTTGAAGACAGTTGGGGACACCTCAGAGCAAGCCACACCTTAGGAGATTGCCGCCTATTCACCGAGCTCTCTAACAGCCTCAATGAGGAAAAGCAGCGCGAAGCCAAGCGCACTTGAAGAAGCGCGCAGTCACCGGCACCAAGTACAGAAAAGAAATACCGCGAGAATTTGCAGAACACGCGCTCCACATCAAGACAAACACCAAACCAGTAAAGCAGGCCCTGCGACGATTCTCAGAGCCCAAGCGCAGAACAATCGGAGAAGAAGTCAACCGACTACTCGACGCACAGTTCATCCGAGAGACGAAGAAATCAACCTGGATAGCAGACCCAGTCCTAGTCCCTAAAAAGGAAACTGATGTACTGAGGATGTGCGTCGACTATGGGCCCATCAACAAGCACTTCCCAAAAGACCACTTCCCCCTGCCGAGAATTGATCAAATAATCGACTCCACAGCAGGGTGCGACCTCCTATCTTTCCTCGACGCATACTCAGGATACAACCAGATCAGGATGAAGGAAGAAGACGAAGAGCACACCTCGTTCATCACCCCCTACGGCGTATTCTGCTATAAAACAATGCCTTTCGGCCTAAAAAATGCCGGACCAACGTACCAGCAAATGATGCAAGCTTTCTTGAGAGACCAGATCGGCAGAAACGCCCAGGTTTACGTAGACGACATTGTCATCAAAACCTACAGCGCAAACACACTACTCGATGACCTCCGTGAAACATTCGCGGCCCTCAACAAGTACGGAATAAAGCTCTTCCCAAAAAAGTGCGTGTTCGGTGTCCCAGCAGGAAAGCTACTCGGGTACATGGTTTCTGCCCGAGGAATTGAAGCAAACCCAGAAAAGGTCCAAGCAATCGCCAAGATGCAAAGGCCAACCAACATCAGAGGAGTGCAGCAGCTCACAGGAAAACTCGCAGCATTGAGCCGTTTCATCAGCAGGTTAGGAGAAAAGACCTTACCGTTTTACAAACTGCTGAGAAAAATTCGCAGACCTAAAGAAAACCCTCTTGACCCCACCAATCTTGGCGGTGTCTAAATAAAGGGAGAAGTTGTACCCTGAGGTATTCCGGGCATGTCGGCTGGGCACCAAGTACAGAAAAGCGCGGTTTCTGATTCTAAAAATCTCTTACTCCCATCGGGAGTACCTTTATTCGAGTTCGGGTGCTCCCTCACCCAGAAGGCAAAGATGTGCTCGAGTGATCACTCGCACCAGCAGAAGCAGCATACTCTCAGATTTCGAGTGCTCCCTCACCCTGAAGACAGTAAAGCATTCGAGTGACTACTCGCAAAATGTTCAACAAGAATTCGACGATATGATTTACTCATGCACTCGACGAATTTCCTACTGGGTGCTTTCTTTCCTTGCCTGAGTACACTACCAGCTCTGCGAGTGACTACAAATAGCTCACTTGATTGTTTATTCCAAGTGGGTGCATCGCTAACTAGGCTCCGTGCCTCTATAAAAACGATTATGCCTGGGCTACGACACACTGGACCCATATGGCACGCAAGCTTAGCATGTGGGTAAGACCCCGCTGCACAGAACGGTCAGGCCGGGACTTGCCGTAGAGCGATTTCACTCCCGACCTTTTCCATGCGCTCGCATGATAGAAAGAGCCGAGCGGACGCGCTCAGGATATTTTCTTAGACTGACAGCAATTGATCCTATAAGACCTGCAGCGGCATGACTTTTCTTGACACCGGTCGTTCCAGGTTCATGTCGAGGGACGTGAGCTTGATTGGGCTACTGCGGTATTTTCCACTAACTTAATTCACCAAGGCTCGACCAGTCGAATCCTTGGGCCCTTTCAGCTTAGCAATCCCTCGAAACATGTATTGTCATGGCTCAAAACTTCCAGCGACCCGCGGCGGTGCCGCGCCTACACGCAATAAAGAGCTGACGAATTCGAGTCCCTACGCGACTCTTCGAGTCCCCCAGGCATTCGAGGGCTACTGACGAGGGGTGACCCAACGACTCCTGCGTATAAGGATACCCGGTGTGTATGAAGACAGAAGGCCCGCTAGGAAGCCGCGACAGGCCCACGACTGGCCCAACCAAGCACCGGCGTAGGAGTCCGAAATTGATATGGAAGGCACGACTTGGCGTACAAGGCAAGGCTAGAACTAGGAAACTATCTTTGTAATCCAATACGGACTCCCCGAGACCTAGCCTAGTATATAAAGTCTGGGAGGGGAGACGTCCAGATCAATCCAATATGTATCTACTCTCCTGGTCTAGCGAGAACTCGCCCTGGCCTCCCTTTTAATCGCCCTCTCACGCAATAATATCGAGCAAGAAGTGCTTCTCCTGTTAGCCGACGAGTATCGTCCAGCCTGTGCCTTCTCTATGACTAACCCAGGGTCCCTGACCATGGGATTTGCCGGGGCTGATCCCCGTCATTCGTGCTCTGCCTTAATGAGAAGACCAACATCACATTCAGCAACAAATTGAGCGATTTCTCGCTTCCTACCGGTCCACCAAAATATCTGGCGTAGATCTCGGTACATTTTCTTACTACTGGGATGAATCGAGCGAGGTGTGTCATGAGCTTCCTGAGGGATCAACTATTTTAGGTTTTGGTTTTCTCGCACTATGAAACGATTCTCAAAGAATACTATTCTTTGATCATTTACGGAGAAACATTTAGCACTTTCGCTAGCAAGGTTCTCTTTGATCTCTTGGATACCACTATCATGTTTCTGGGCAGCTATGATTTGGTCCTCAAGAGTTGGTTTCACTACCATGGTGGAAAGGAATCCTTGAGGAACTATCTTTAGATTAAGCTTTCAAAATTCCTCATGGAGAAGTGGTTGACATTGCGACAACACAGGGTTATTGCAATAAGATTTACGACTTAGTGCATCAGCCATGACATTAGATTTTCCTGGATTGTAAGAAATACTTAAGTCATAATCGTTAATCAACTCAATCCAGCGTATTTGCCTGAGGTTAAGATCTGGCTGGGTGAATATTTATTTGAGGCTTTGGTGATCGGTATAGATTTCACAACGATTACCAAGGAGGTAATGTCGCCAAGTCTTCAAGGCATGAACTACAACAGTGAGTTCAAGATCATGGGTAGGATAGTTGTCTTCATGTGGACAAAGCTGGCGTGAAGCGTGTGCTACCACATGTCAATCTTGCATTAGTATGCATCCTAACCCTTGCCGTGAAGCATCACAATAGATATCGAAATCCCTTTTGGTGTCTGGAGGCGCAAGTATGGGTGCAGAAGTTAATCTTCTTTTCAGCTCTTGAAAGCTTTCCTCGCACTTGGGGGTCCATTCAAATTTCTTATATTTCTTGAGGAGTTCAGTTAGAGGCTTTGCAACTTTGGAGAAGTTCTGAATGAAGCGGCGACAATAGCTTGCTAAGCCAAGAAAACTCCTAACTTGCTTAACCGATTCAGGTGCAGTCCTGTCAAGGAAAGCCTGAACTCTCTCGGGATTGACAGCAATGCCTTTTCTAGAAATCACGTGGCCTAGATAGGTCACTTCTGGTAACCAGAATTCACATTTGGAAAACTTAGCATAAAGGCGATGCTCTCTAAGTTTCATCAATACCAGCCTAAGATATTCTGTGTGCTCTTCTTCGTTCTTCGAGTAGATGAGAATTTCATCAAGATAAACTACAAAAAATTTATCCAAGTACTCCATGAAGATCGAATACATCAAGCGCGAGAATTTGGCGGGGCATTGGTTAAACCGAAGGACATGACGGTGAACTCGTAAAGACCATATCGATTAGTAAAAGCCGTCTTGGGAACGTCCTCGTTTCTGATTTTGATTTGATGATAGCCTAATCTCAAATCCATCTTGGAGAAGACTGAGGATCCAGCAAGTTGATCATAAAGATCATTGATCCTAGGACGTGGGTACTTGTTCTTTATCGTCGCTAGATTAAGCGGGCAATAATATACGCACATCCTTTTTGTTCCATCTTTCTTCTTTATGAACAGAACGGTGCAACCCCATGGAGATGAGCTAGGGTGGATGAATCCTTTTGCCAACAAAGCTTCGAGTTGGATTTTAAGCTCAGCTAACTCATGTGGGGCCATCCTATATGGGCGTCTAGAAATTGGGGCGGTTCCTGGGGCAAGATCTATAATGAATTCTACACATCTGTCAGGAGGCATTCCTGGCAGCTCTTTTGGAAAAACATCCGGAAAGTCACAAACTATCGGAATATCTTCAAGGTTAGGAAGGGGATGTTCATTCAACGAATATAGTTGGGTTTCTCTACCTTGAGAGGCGAAATGGACTATCTTGCCGGAAGGATGAGTGAGTTCAACTGATTTAGTGGCACAATCAATCTTAGCACGGTGTTTAGACAACCAATCCATACCTTAGATGATATCGATATCTAAAGATTTGAGGGATATGAGAGAAGCAAGGAATACAAGATCCTCAACAGCAATTTCATTGTCATGACTTAACCTACTGGTACGCCATGTGGATCCTGGAGTTTTAATCATGAAAGAGGTAGGAAACTCCTCGAATGAAATGTCATGCAGGAGTGCAAACTTTTCAGACAAAAAGGAATGAGAAGCTCCAGAATCAAACAGAACAGAAGCAGGTTTGGAGTTAACAGGAAGTGTACCGAGTACAACCTTCATATCCTCTTGGGCTTCTTTGATGGCGTCATGGTTCACACGTCCGTATTCACCAATATTGGACTTGGATTTGTAAGACTTTGGTGGCTTAGCTTTGGCTTTATGTTTTGGAAGAGTAGGAACATTCTCTTGCAATGAACACTGTCGTGCAATGTGGCCAGGATTACCACACTTGCAGCACACTCGGGTTTTAGGTTGTGGAGTTTGTATGGCATGATCTCTACTATATTTCTCGGTTTTCTTGCTTGGTGCAGATGGTCTTGAAATCAAGTGCGAAGGAATGGCACTATTTGGGATCCAGATTCAATGTTTCTGAGAACCCGAACTAGAAGACGAAGCAAGATCACGATCATGCTTGCGAGACTCTTCAAAGACCTCATTTCCATGCTCAACTCTGAATGATCTATTCACTAAATCCTCGAAGATGACAAATTCAATGAGATTGAGATCATGACGAAGGATAGGGCTAAGTCCCTTGCGGAACCTTGCATGTTTCTTGGCATCGGTTGATATCTTCTCAGGGGCATAATGAGAAAGTCGATTGAACTCAGTCCTATACTGATGAACATTCATATTTCCTTGATATAGATTGAAGAACTCTTCCCTCTTTCATTCCATCAACTCATCTAGTATGTGGTACTGATACGTCCAAAACGTATCTATAATTTCTGCTTCCTCCATGCCTCTTTTGTGTGATATTTCTATGATATTGATGAACTTCCATACACTTTTGATCATATTTGGACTAACCTATTAACTCAGTGCACCCCAGTGCCAGTTCCTGTTTTCTGATGTTTTTGTATTTCAGGTTTTCCCATTATTTAAAGTGCCAGAAAAATTCCGGGAAAAATATAGGAAAAATCAGCGTCCAGGAACCTTCCAGAAGAGCCCTAGTAGGGCCAGAGGGGAGCCAGGGGTGGCCCAGGAGGCCATCTGGCGCGGCCACCCCCTAGGCCGCGCCAGGTGGGCGCCTGGGGCCCCTGGTCCACCTCTGGCTGCCCCCCCCCCTCACCTACTTATTCCCCGTGACGAGAAACCCTCGGGGACAGAAACCTTTTTCGCGATCTCTCCTCAATTCCGCCACCGCCGCGCTTCCAAGATCGGGAGCACCAGGAGACCTCTTCCCGGCACCCTGCCGGAGGGAGGAACCACCTCCGGGAGCTTCTCCACCACCATGGATTCTTCCCGGATGAACCGTGAGTAGTCCACCTTGAACCATGGGTCTATGATCAGTAGCTATGTGATGTCCTCCTCCCCTCTTTGTTCTTCATGGTTTAGATCTCGTGAGCTGCCATACATGATCGAGTTACATATGTAATCTTTCTGCTGTTGCTATGCTGAGTTTGCTGGGATCCGATGGATTATGAGACTATGTTAAGATTGTGTTTGAGTAATATATTTGATTCTCCTCTTTTATATTTATGTTCTTGAGTAATTCTTGCATGTTCTCCATTGTTGTTTATTGCTTTGGACAAGTAGTAGGTAGTGACTCCAAGAGGGAGCGTTATGCATGATTGTGGGTTCATGCCCCCCGATGACTAGCTTGAGTGACAGAAACATGAGTCTAGGGGATGTGTTGTTGCCACAAGGGAGAAAACAACGGTGCTTGTACTTGTGGGTGCAATGATTGTTTACTTTACGCAAAGTTATTTAATGCAGTTGTCTGTTGCTTTGAGTTTACACTTTGGGTGGGATTCGCAACTTGATACCAGCGAGATGTTTTGGATACATATCTCAAGGTGGATGATTGGTAGGTAGATGCAGATGGATTTCGGTCTACTTGTCTTGGCGTGCCTCCCATGCTTTTGAGCCTCTTCCTTTCGTTATAGCATAGTTAGCATTGGTTTGCGCACATAATCCTGTCAATTTCCCAGCTGTAATTTGTTTACCTCGCATGGCTATTTTATCGTCTTTTGTGAGAGAGATATCACTAGTGAACATCATGGGATCCCGGTCCATATTTCCAACACTGTTTACACCCACTATTTATTTTCTGCTTTATTTACTTTTCTGTTGCTATCACTATCATTATTATCCCGTGCGTTTGATCCTTTGTGAACAACAAGGCCGGAGGGATTGAAAAACTCTCTGAACTCGTTGGGAGCAAAGTTATATGTTGTGTGTGCAGGTCCATGTCAACCGCCAAACTTCTGGCGTTGTTGTCACCTTCCTGTCGTTGCTGGAGTCCTACTGGAGAAAAACCTTGGTATCTTCACCGAGGGAAATTTGCTGCTGTCTACATCTCAACCTTCCACTTTGGGTAACGAACGAGGGGTGAGAAGCCATCAAAGCTAATTTCTGGCGCCGTTGCCGGGGACTCTGCTCTTCAAGATAGGGGAGTTGCACGCTATCTTTTATCTTTGCTTTTTAGTCTTGTTAGTTTACCTTTCAGTTTTTGCTTTAGTGTCCTTTATCAAAAATCAAAATAATAGTTACCTTGCTTGCTGCTGCTATGGGTTCCTCCGAGAACAACAAGTTGTGTGACTTCACTAGTCATAACAACAGTGACTTTATCTGCACTCCTATTGCTCCACCTGCCACTTCAGCACCTTCTTATGAGATTAAACCTGCTTTACTGAACCTTGTTATGAAAGATCAATTCACCGGTGCTGGAGATGATGCTGCTTTGCACTTAAATAATTTTTTTGAGCTCTGTGATATGCAAAAGTACAAAGAAGTAGATGGTGATATTGTTAAGCTTAAGCTTTTTCCTTTCTCCTTGAGAGGAGGAGCTAAAATCTGGTTTCAATCCTTGCCTAGGAATAGCATAGATTCTTGGGATAAGTTCAAGGATGCTTTTACTGGGAAGTACTACCCCCTGTTAAGATTATCCAATTGAGGAGTAATATTATGAATTTTAAGAAATTGGATAATGAACATGTTGCCCAAGCTTTGGAACGCATGAAATCTCTTGTTAAGAATTGCCCTACGCATGGTTTGACTACTTCGATGGTTATGCAAACTTTTTATGCAGGCTTGAACTTTACCTCGCGGAACTTGCTAGATTCGGCCGCGGGAGGAATCTTTATGTCAACAACGCTTGTTTGTAACATCCCAATTTTCTAAATTTGGATGTTGATAGATCCGCATATGCATCTCATGCTGTTTCCGCATTTTCTGGAGTTTTAAAAATATTTTTAAACATCTTTTAACACATGGCAGTTCGCTGGAGAGGATATAAAATGACTTATCCCCATTTTTGAAATGTTGGAAAATAGTTTAAAATATTTTCTGGAGACTTTTAATTTTTCTTTGGAGTTAAAAATAATTTCTAAAAATATTTTAGGAATTTATTTATGCTCCGGAAAAGTTTAAAATCATTTTTGGAGTTTTTCGGTATTTTTAAATTGCCGGAAAAAGTATTTAAAAGTACTTAAAAATAAGTTTCAAAGTTTTTATTTTTATTGAATATTTTGGTAATACCAAAAATTCAATTTTATTATTTTAAAAATTTTGGTGAAAACGGAAATTAAAAATAATTATTCGTTATTTTTCTAAAATTGTTTTGGGCATAATGGGCCTCTACTGTTTTTTTTACGCCATCCGTTTTTGAATTTGCTTCAGATTAAAAAAAATTCGCGGATTGGGTTATAAATTCGCCCGCGGACCCGCGGGCTAGGGTTTTTCGCCCGACCCGTTTCGCCGCCGCCCCCACGGTACGCCCCGCGTGGTTCCGCCGCAGCCGCCGCGTGCGCCGTGCCGCGCCGTGCGCTGGCCGCCGCCGCCAGCGGCCTGAGCCGGCAAGATCTGGTCAAACCAGCGCTAGGGACCCAATCGCGTTTTTTCAGCTTATTTTATTTACGGATAGGTCATTTTTGCAGATTGGACCCCGATGCCACCCCGGTACCGTTTTCGCGGTTACTTTTTAACCGTAGCTCGGAATTAAGTGATTCCAGTTGCGTTCCAACCTTGTCGAAAAGTTCTAGCCAGTAGACTAAGTTTTGCAGAAGTTTGAAGTTTTCAAATTTGAATCCCAAGCAGATTCAAATTTGAACTTCCGGTAGCCGTATCTTTCTAACAGTGCGCCCGTTTGCGCCGTTTCTTTTTGCGTTAGTTTTATTTTGTTGAGTACTTTAAGTTTAGCTTCTGTTAGGCAAGTTTTTCTACTGTTCTTTGTATGTTAATTACTGTTTGTGCATATTTGTTATGAATATATGTTGATTGGTGCTATGTTTGCTCGTATAGATTGTCCGGAGTGCGCCGCATAGTTTTGTGAGGATTGTGATCGTCGGGAGATGGAAGAAGTCAAGTGATGCTTTGATCATACTCATACCTATAATTTTCTATATTCATTATGTTAAGAATATCACCCTATTGCATGATAGATAGTTTACTTTACTGTTGCTGCAAACCAGTTAGGATAGCCACATGTCTTGACTTGTATTTGTAGATCAACCTAGAACGTGTTGTTATTTTATTGCTATGCTTTGTAGACGTGGTTTTGGTTGTGAGAATTCATGAAGTGCATGTGAGCTATTTAATAATTTGTGTAGCAACTTTATAATAAATAGAAATCACTTCTGGACGGGCGGGTTGCATTCTGGTGGTTGTGCCTTGTCTAAGGACACCGGGGTTAAATGCACCCAATGGTTGTTTTGGTGGTGAACCGGGTGCGACATGGTGTCTACCCTCTGAACGCAGTGGGCGCCTTCCAGGCTCAAAAAGATCAGACAGGCAATATTACTAGTAGCTTCCGTGTACAGCCACTGGCTATATGGGCTCTGGCTTAGCATAAGTATGTTGTGGGGAACCTGGCCCTGGTAGCTAGCTGATGTAGATGTGTGTTAGGTGTACCGGCTACCAAAGGGTGGAGGCAACCTCTTTGGAAAGTCTTCGTCTCAATCTTCGGGTTGGGTCTAGTGGGGAACGTGTACAACCTCTGCAGAGCGTATAAACTGATCATGATTCACTACTGTGTTCCCCCGTTTGCCGTCTGCCAGGGCGGACGGCAAACACCTGAATGGCCGACGGCAAAACCCTTTGCCGTCTGCCCCCGGACGGTAAAGCACCCGTCAGCCATTTCATCGGCAAAGAGGTGTGTTGCCGTCTGTTGTATATCGACGGACGGCAAAGATGTTTGTCGTCCGCTGGAATAAGAAACAGACGGCAGAGAAGCTTGACGGCGAAGCTGTGCCGGCCGGCTCCGTCAGGCCCTTAACGGCGGGGTTGCCGTCTACGGACAGACGGAAAAGAGAGGTGACGTCATCGGATAAGGTAATGACGTCACCCCCCCCCCCCCCCCGTCATATGTTTGCCGTCCAGCAGCAGACGGCAAAGTCCTACTCTTTGCCGTCTGCCTTGCCGGAGGCAGACGGCATAATAACCAAAATGGTCACCCAGCTGTTGCCAGATTGCACAGCTGGGCGCCACGTGTCACTTGTGCCGACCACCAGCAGACGGCAAAGAGCCTGCATAGCCCCTTTTTATTCTGTTTTCTTTTAAATCTGCACTTGACAAAAATATAGACATATACATAGACATATTCTCCAACAGTTGTATAAGCACATCTCAACAGAAATATATAAGCACCCATGCATGTTCTCCAAAATATTGATCAACCAAAACTATGCAAATCTCATACTCTCATATATATACAAGTCCAACCACAAAGTATATATAGTACATAGTAAACCAGAAAGTATCAAACACACAAGTGACCACAACTGTTTATAAAAGAAACTACAAGTCCAAATGCAGCACTCCATCGTCATAGCATGAATGCCTTGAAGCAAATCTGCAAAAAGAAGAAGAAGAAGTAGAATGAGAAGAAGAAGAAGTAGAATAAGAAGAAGAAGAAGAAGGAGAAGGAGAAGAAGAAAAGATCCTCTCCTTCTGTTTTCTTCTTCTTCTTTTGAGAAAACAAAGCTAACCTAAGCAATGGTGATCGAATTAAGCTAGATTTAGCATATTTTGAGGAAATTGAGCTAACTTCAGCATTTTTGAGCAACTAAGCAAACTTTAACAATTGTTGAGCCAATTTAAGCTAGCTTTAGCATTTTTTGACCCAATTAAGATAACTTTGAGATTTTGTGAGCAAACTAAGTTGACTATGTAAGTTTTTGAACTAACTAAGCTAGTTATGTCTTTTATGTGCAAAATTTGCAAAGTATGGCATTTTTTGATTAAATATAGGATTTTAGAAGCTAAATATGCATTTTCAAACTAACTAAGCATTTTAAAACTTACCGGAGTGTAGCCCTCAAGGCTGAGGTGGCTGAGAAGCATCCGTCGGGTTGCCCGATGTTGACGGTGGAGAAGGGTCATGGGACGCAGCCCGAGAGTTATGCTGCACAAAAAGATCAACTAGAGGTTAGCACGACGCCACTCAATATGGTATTGATGATCATCGAAAGATACTCACCGTCCCCACAGGAGAAATGATCGGCATCGGTGGAGCGGCCTGACCAGTCTTCTCGCACATAGTCTGCACATTTGTTATTCATGAGTCAATCATATTAGGCCACTCATGACGCATTCTTTGGGTGAATATGAACAAGTGACTTACCACGAAGAGCTCATACAAGGCCCGGTTCGATGCATCGTGTCGTGTCGCGGCCTCCTCGAGAGCCTTCGCCGTCCTCTCCTCCGCCAGCCGCTCTCTCTCCGCTGCCTTCTCCTCTGCCAACCGCTCCTTCTCCTCTAGTAGCCGCTGGGTGTTCTGTCGCTCTTTCTCAAGAGCTTCCTGCAACCCCACTCCTCTAGTTAGCATTGTAATATTCGATGAGAGAAAACAAGAATGCAAGAGTCCTTATGGATAACCTGGATAGCGAGGTCGACTGGCCGCGGACGAGTCCTTATAGCAGGAGAAGAGCTCGTTTGGCGCGCCTTGATCTCAGGAAGAGTCTTATCGCACCTGATCAACTTATCTCCAATGGCCATGGCGCCATGGCGCCTTCCGCCACCAGAGATCATCACCAGCTCCGGCTCAATAGGCTTCCCAAGCGGGTTATAATCCTCCCCGTGCTTCTCCTTCGCCACCTCAGTATAAGCCTTGAGCTTACTGTAGGCGGCAATGTTGGTGAAAGTCGAAGGACTGGCGAGATCAGACTCTGAGAGCGCCTTTGCCTTCTTGTACGACGCTGTATGGGCCATGCCATACATGTCGAACACCTGAGGCACCTCCGTTTTATTATGCTCCGCCTAAAAGACAAAGCAAAGCACGATATTAGTAAGTTGTGGGTGCCAAAAAGACAAAGAAAAGTAGAATTTGCATGAAAATTGAAGCAAAGCACATACCCATTTATTCCCGTAACCAGCTAAGTTGCGGCTTCCTTGATGGTGTGGCACACCAACCATTTGGGCGCGGCGCTCCTTGGCATTGTTGTGGATGGCCAACCAGGCATCTGAGCACCAGTGGTCCACAATGGCCTCCCAACAATCCATCTTGTCCGCACACCATCTCGGTGGCGCCTAAGTTAGTAAACAAGGAAACTAATAAGTAGCCTAGATAGGAATCAAATCAAGCAAACTATTCAAGACTTAAGAAGGGTTACCGTCATGTACTGGGCCCTGGTCAGAAACTTCTTGCGGCAGTCCTTCTTGCTACGCTTGCGCCCTTGCTTGGCGTAGTAGTCACGGACCGCCTGCACTCGCATCTCGTGCCTTGTGTTCTGCAAGAGGCGCGTGGCCTCTGCAACTAACACGTCCTCCGCCTCCTGCTCCTTGGACTCATCGACCTTGTAGTAGACCTGCAATAGCACGAGACAACACTGATGAGTGCACTGATGAGACAACACTGATGACAACACTGATGAGTGCACGAGACAACACTGCAATAGCATGATTTTATTGTGTGAAACAGAAATTACCCAAAAGCCGTTGATGACCATGTCGTCTCTGGTGTGGCATTCGACCCCATTGATGGTCGTATCCGGCGGGGCCGGGGCAGCACAATAGTGCTCCCACTTGAGTCCAGGCTGCGGAACCTCATCAGGTCCGGGCAATTGAACCAGCCCCGGGAAGTTCTCCCTGACGAGCACACCAAGGATGGAGTTGGTATTGCGGACACCATTGCCGTATATCCAACCCCTGCAGTATAAAAAGACAAAGCCATCAGATAGAAATAAGTATAGAAGGTACCGGAAGAGAGTATAAGTGCACTTACGTCTCTCCATCAGGCGTAATCAACCACTTATGGGCGGGAGTCACCGGCACGGACGGGAGCCGTGTACCCCCACGCTGGTACACGGTGGTACCCTCAGCTACCTCCTCCTCATCCGTAGTGTCCAGCTCGGCACCAGCCTCCCCCTCAGGCGTGTGCTGCTCCGGCTGCTCCGGCTGATCCGGCCAGGGACTCCAGGTCGTGCGGGTGGACGTAGCCTCGTCCTCCACCTCAGGCTGGTCCACCCTGCAGTGCTCTGGTGAATCAGCCGGAGGTGGCGGCGAGGAAGCAGCAGCAGGTGCTCGTCTCCCTTTCCCGCGACCACCACCTACTTTGCCTCTCCCGGTCTTCTTCCGACCTCCTCTCCCCCTGGGCGGCTCATCAGTAGAAGGAGGAGGCGAGGAAATACTCTCGAGCAAAGACCTCCGTAGAGCCAGAGGTGGGAGCGCATGACCCCGACCCCTCCCTCGCGAGCCTGAGGTCTCGCCCTCCATATCTGTCACGAACCTGCCAAGAATTAAAATAAAATAATTAGTACAATGAGAAAAAGAATTAATAATACAACAGTAATTACTGCAATAATGAGAATATATACAACTAATGAGAATAATGTAATTAAAGTTGAGATGCATACAACTAACAATAGTCGGGATCATCGGTCTCTTCTACGCGATCAATTGAAGGATCGTCATCGCTATCACGCGTGTCGTCGATAATGATGGCCTCATCAGGTTCAACAACACCAACATTTGGAAGGCCTTTATGTAAACGGTCAAGCATTGACAGGTCATCTGGAGCAGTAACCTCTTCTTCTTCAGGCTCTTCAACATCGTCGTTAGCGGGTTCACTCTCATTGTCTTCTTCCATGTTCTGGGGTTGCGTAGAGAGGTTTCGGAAACGTTTTTTAATCACGTGTGTTTCTTGGAAGAATTCTCCTTCATATGTCTCTGGGTCAATGTGGGGTACATAATCCTCTTCATTTGGGGGAGGTGGTCTAATATGAGGTGGCACATCATAAACGACATCCCAACCTTTCAGGTTTTCAACCGTTTGGAAGGGGTAGGATAGATAGAAAACCTGGGTGGCCTGTTGAGCCGTAATATAGACATCGGGGACATTAAAATGGGTGTCTTGTCGAATTTCGACTAGACCTACATGTTCATGAGTTCGTCTAGTCCTCGACGGGAGAAACCAATGACATTTGAAGACAACGACATTGGGAGGATTTTCACCATAGAATAGAAGTTCATATATTGCTTCAACTCTTCCATAATACTCAATACCTCCGTCGCCGACAGCAGAGACACCCGAATTTGTACTTTTTCGATCGGCCATTTTTTGCTCTTTATCAAGGTACGAAAGCGATACCCGTTGATGTCGTATTTCTCAAATACACGGACCTTATTGTCAAAACCATTAGCGACTTGTCTCAATTCGGCGTCCATAGGCTCCTCATTTGCCTATAAGTTTTATAGGAAAGGATTGTTATATTAGTGAAAAATAGGTCAAACCAACAAATGAAACCCTATATATGAATGATAGTTACCGTTCGTTTGAACCAAGAGATGAAACCAGGATTGCCGTCTCCTTGATTGGCAAGAAGCTCATACTCTGCGATGGAATCACTTTCAATAACCACTCCATTCGAGAATTTGGCGACGTATCGACTGTATGAATTCAGGGGAATTAATAAGAAACAAGAATTATTAGAAGTTGCGAAACAATGTACGTACCGAGCACTTACTCGATGTACGGTCGCACTTCTGTTAGGTTGGTGAAGATATACGGTGTAAGAGTCTGCCATTCTTTGATATCCAAAATCTTATTTCTCGAAGCACCAACAGGTCCAAGATTCCCTTTGAATAGGCTGAGGTTGGATTGACGCCATTGGGGGTCGCAAGTATTGTACCGAGGCTTTGGATTATGCAAATGGCGATTTTTGGCTTCATAATGTGCTGTCACGAAGTTTGCCGCCTCCTCGGTAATGAAAGCCTCGGCCATCGATGCTTCAATTCTACGTTTATTTTTACATTTTGCTCGAAGCGTCTTCTGCATTCTCTCCGTTGAATAGCACCAACGATTTTGCACAGGGCCCCCTAATCTTTCCTCGGTCGGGAGATGCAATATCAAATGCTGCATCGGATTAAAAAAACCCGGTGGAAAGATCTTCTCTAACTTGCAGAGCAACTCCGGCGCCATATCTTCCATGTCTTCTAGCACGCCATCGGATAGTTCTTTAGCGCAAAGAACACGAAAGAAATAGCTCAGTTCTGCCAGTACTAGCCACTCTTCCTCGGGGATATAGCCGCGCAACATCACCGGCATTACCCGCTCAAGCCATATGTGCCAATCATGACTCTTCAGCCCTAATATTTTATGTTTTTCAGGACTCGCTCCCCTCCTCAGATTCGCTGCATACCCATCGGGGAACATCAAACTGTTTTGCACCCACAAGAGAATTTCCCTGATATGCCCCCTTTCAAGATTGAACCAGGCCCTTGGCTTGGACCAATTCTTCTTTCCTTTCGGCTGTCGCATGTTCTGTGAGGGTCTATCACATAGAGTCTCCTGGTCGACTCTAGCTTTAGGATTATCCTTTGACTTCCCATCTATGCCGAAAAATGTACCAAACAGGGCCTCGCCGATATTTTTTTCAGTGTGCATCACGTCAATATTGTGTGAAAGCTCGAGGTCTTTTAAGTAGGGGAGATCCCAGAAGCATGTCTTGTGAGTCCAGGCGTGTTCCGAATTATATCCCTTGAAATACCCGGGACGTTCTGGATCAGGCTCGAGAGAGTTCAACTGTGCCAAGACATGTTCGCCCGTCATCGTAGGTGCTCCCAGGTTTTTGACAACTTTGCCTTTGATGAAGTTCTTCTTGTCTTTTCTAAAAGGATGCTTAGGAGGCAGAAACTGTCTATGCAAGTCAAAGCAGGAATACTTGCCACCCGCCTTCAGCCAATGAAACTGAAGATCAGCCTTGCATGTTGGGCACCCGAACTTTCCATGAACACAGAAGCCAGCGAAAAGCGCATACGCCGGCAAGTCATGCATCGAGTACTGGTACCAAACATGCATTTTGAAGGTCTTTTTGCTAGCTGCATCGTATGTCTTGAACCCTTCGTCCCAAGCTTGTTGCAATTCCTCCTTAAGCGGTTGCATGTACACATCCATATTCTTCCCCGGATATTTGGGCCCTGGTATTATCAACGTCAGGAAAATGTTCTTCCTTTTCATAATCTCTGAGGGGGGGAGATTGAGTGGCATGACAAATACAGGCCAACAACTGTATGGGGCTGCCATCAGACCGAAAGGATTGAACCCATCTGTGCCGACGGCGATTCGGCAATGCCTTGGCTCCTTAGCTTTTTCCGAATGTTTTTCATCAAAGTGCTTCCATGCTGAACCATCCGATGGGTGAGTCAACATCGGCTTCCCATCTGCATCAAATTCTGTTCTCTTCCCACGTTTGTGCCATGTCATCTGTCTGGCTGTCTCTTCCATCATGTAAAGGCGTTGAATTCTTGGTATCACTAGAAGATACCTAAGAACATTTACGGGTATTTTGGTCTGCGTCTTCTCACCTTGACCATTGTCTACCACAACATACCTGGATGACTTGCATTTGGGACAATAGTCTTCGTCCGCATACTCTTTCCTAAATAAAGCACATCCATTTTCACAAGCATGTATCTACTCATAGGGCATCTTAAGTACCTTGAGGATTTTATCCGATTGGTACAGGTTTGCAGGCATAACATGATCTTTTGGTAGAAACCGCCCAATTAGGGTCGTGATCGCATTGTAACAATCTGTGCCCAAGTTGAATTGTGCCTTCAAAGCCATCAACTGTGCGATGGCATCAAGCTGACAAAGCTCAGTGTGAGCGTGCAGCGGACGTTTCGAAGACTCCAACATATCATAGAAGGCCTTCGCAGATTCCTCCATCTCATCGTCCTCATCCCGCGCATCGTCAAAGTCCTGCACCATGTCTTCGATCCCGGTTCCGTACTCATCCGTGCGCTGACGGACCACCTCCTCTCTCCGTCGTCCGCCAGACTCGCCATGGAAGGTCCACACCGTATAACCAGGCTTATAACCCCACTTCTGCAAGTGTTTACCCATATCCACCTCTGTCACCTGTTTATAATTGTCGCACCTAACGCAGGGGCACCAGGTTTTTCTCTGCCCATTTGCAAACGCCGCTCTCAGAAATTCCTTGGTTTTCATTGCCCATTCATTGGTGATCTCTTTCTGATTAGGGCGACCAGTGTACATCCACGCACGATCATCGCTCATCTTGTTGCTACAGCTAGCTACTAAACAACAAATATACCATTTTATTACGTCCACTTTTTATTGCTTTTACCATACATAGCTACGGCATATGCAATTAACCTACACACTAATAGGTAAAGATAGGTCCTAATCCCACCCGAGTATGTGTAGATTGGGTCGGTTTCCCATGCTTTGGTCCCGATCCGACGCGGTATTTCGGCAGCACCTCCCCGCTGTTCTCCTAATACACGTCTCGACAACAAGCCGAGAGGTTGTGTATCCGGAGAACAACAGGGAGGCGCTGACGAAATTCCGCGTCGGATCAGGACCAGAGCATGGAAAAACGACCCAATCTACACATACGCGGGCTGTCCATGGATAACGTTGGACAATTCGAAAGAATTACTATTATAAATATGCAAATGAATGCATATTTATACTTTAATCCTTTCGAATGGGAAACGCATACTGGTTACGCAACTTTACATACTGCTAGAGCTACCGTTATCGGCATGAAGGCCAGAATTGAGCAAAGGAAAAAGGGGGAGAGGACAAGAATTTTTTTGCTCACCCTCGAACTCAGGGAGGTCGCCGAATGGAGAGGGCGGAGGTCGTCGACCACCAGACCTTCACACCAGGAAAATTCCTGCACATTAAAATGCACCCAATCAACACACACACTTGATCCCGGTAATTACATCTTTTTTATTTTTTTTACCCCAAGCTCCATTAAAATGCACCCAATCTCCACCTCCAACTTCTACTTATTCATCTCCACCTCCAACTTCTTCTTCTTATTCTTATTCTATTTCTTTTCCTTTTCTTTTCCTTCATCTATTTCTTTTCCTTTTTCTAAATCTTCTTATTTTCTATTCTTCCTTCTCCTCTTCTTATTCTTCTTCTATTTCTCCTCTTCTTCTTCTCTTCTTCTTCTTCTTCTTCTTCTTCTTCTTCCTTCTCCTTTTCTAATTATTTTTCTTTTCTAATTCTTTCCTTCTTCTAACTAAATTTAACTAAAAAAACTAACTACAACTAATAAGTAAAACTAAATAAAACTAACTAACTACAATAGACTAACTGAATAGTAGCAATTAAAAACAGTAAGAATACTAACTAACTTATATAAAAATAAAAATAAATAAAACTAACTAACTACAATAGACTAATCTAAAATCTATTAAAAACAGTAGCAATTAAAAACAGTAACAATACTAACCTAACTAAATTTTCTAATCTAAAATATGACTAACCTAACACTAAACTACAATGTGAACAACACTAATACTAACAAATCTAACAAAAACAGAGAAAACAAAAAAAACAGAGAGGGAGGAGGGGGGGCTCACCGGCCGGAGTGGGGGTGGGGGTGGAGGTGGAGGAGGTGGGCGGTGGCTTGACGGCGGCTGGCGGAGGAGGGAAGCGGCGCCGGAGCCGGAGACGACGGCTGTGGGCGGGGCGGGTCGGGTGGGATCCGGCGAGGGAGGGGGTGGGCCGAGGCGGGTGGGGGCGGGGCAGGCCGGGGCGGTGGGCGGGTGGGGGCGAGGCAGGCCGGGGCGGGTGGAAGCAGGAGACGACGTCGGTGGGCGAGGGCGCGGCGGCGGCGACGGTGATGGTGTGGCGGCGGCGTGGGGCACGGGCAGAAGGGAGGCACGGGCGAGAGAGAGTGGAGAGAGTGGGAGAGAGAGGAGGACGACGGGCAGTTAACGGCCAGGAGCTTTGCCGTCTGCCCCAGGACGGCAAATTACGCTTTGCCGTCAGGGGCAGACGGCAAAGCTCCTGGCCGTTAACTGCCACTCGTGGAACGGTCTGGGAGGGCCCACCTGGGGCTTTGCCGTCTGCGCACGGACGGTAAAGAGGTCTTTACCGTCTACTTATTAAAAGTAGACGGCATACAAATGGTTTGCCATATGTCATATGTTTGTCGTCTGTATTTAGGGTAGCAGACGGCAAACAATCTTTTTGCTGTCTGCCCCGATGGAATACAGACGGCAAACACGATGACACATGGCAAACTGCATGTTTCCAGTAGTGATTAGCCGTGTCCACGGTTACGGACGAATTTTGAGCAACTAGTCAGTACTGTTGATGAATGATCTTGACATATGAACACTTAATAATAATTTGGTGGGAAAGATTAGCATTGGTTGCTGTGTGTTTCAGGTAGAATTCAACTTAAAGTTTTGACTAGTTTAGTTCAGGAGAAAATTGGCTTTCTGCAAAACAAAACCATAAGCCTTTCCTTTGACTCACCTTGCATGTATTTGTAGGTCCTTTATATATACCTTTTCCGTGTCACTTGCCGTACAAATCAGATGTACTGACCCGTTGTCGGGCTGTAACCTTTGGTGTTGCAGGTTTTTCAGAGGACCAGTAAGGTGCGTTTAGGGTTGCGGGTCTACACTCAGCATGTTCGCTTGTGGATGTTGATGGGACTCTTCGTTATTTGCTTTTGCTTCCTCTATATTTATGTTGAATAAGCTAGCCTTGAGCTATGCAACTTGTTATTTGCTTTATTCTGGATCATACGTTGTAATAATGATGCACATGTACTTTGATATACATCTATGATACTGTGTATGCCAGCGAGTTCGATCCAGGGACTGAAACTTGATCACAGAGACTTCAATTCTATGTGAATTGGGTCGTTACAGATGGTATCAGAGCAGTGTGTTGACTGTAGGACGTGACCCTAGAAAATGGATTAGAAAAGCCATAGGAATGAAAATATTACTTTACCTCACTCTGTCTTGTAATTACTTACCTTCGCTATCTCGTATTCATACCTATTCTAATCTTGCCTTTCCTCTCTTTGATTATAAATGACCACTTTGTCATACCGCGCTATGGCGTTTGGACCTCAGCTCAAGGGAATTTGCCATTACCTGAACATCTACGCGCCAGTATTTCAGCCGGACATAGTGGAGACAAGTGGAGACATTTATCCTAGGAAGCATGACGGAAGAAAGGGTGATCACGGAGTCATTCGAGGTGCATGCTCCGGAGAAGGAGCAGTGTGTGCGCATAGCCGCTCACATGGCTCTTGGACGCATCGTTGAGCGGTATGCCGGCCAGCTAAAGGGTACGGTGTACGAGAAGATGACCAGGATCCTTTCATCGGGAACATATGTCCAAAGAAGTTCAAGTATGTGCCTGGGGCCATTTGGCCAGGTACAACTACCTACTTCATCCAGAGCCTGCAGAAGCACATCCACAACCTGGAGAAGAGCACCCAGTCGGATCTCCACACCATCACTGAGTTGTAGAAGAAGAACACCAAGCTCAAGAGGGACACCAGCAAGCTGAAGAAGGAGAGGATGGGGATGCAAGCGGAGATAAAGAGGCTGAAGGAGAAGATGAAGGCAAGTGGAGTTGAAGAACATGAAGAGGAACCAGAAGTGGAGACCTCGGCAGAAGAAGATGAACCGAGTCCAAAAAGGCGCAACCGCATTAGAGGGCGCGAATACCGCATGCTGTTTAGCAAAGACAGCATTCGGAATTACTTCACCGGAAATTAGTTTACTATCGTTATCGTGTTAGCGTATTTGACCATGTCGACTTATTCGGTATGGCAATACTAGGTTGCTTGATATACTCTTATATTATTCGTAGTTGTGTTGAGGATCTTATATCAGTTATGCAATATATTTTGAGACTATATGGTGTGATATGTGATGGTTTTTCGTATGAGTGCATTGGTTGATGATTGTTATATGTTTGATGCTATGGTGATATTGTTTGGTGAAGTTGATTGGTGATATATGTATTGTATATATAATGCTTGCCATGATCATCATAAGCATATGGGGTAGGATATATTTCCCTAGCTACTTTCTGTCTACAACTTACCTATTCTTGCCCAACAGATGCCGCCGACACGTGATCCCACGGGGAGTGGGAACAACAATAATGAAGTGCCAGCTTACATGCAACAGTTACTTCAAGGACAAGCTCAGTTGATCCAGTTGCTCACTCAGAATATGGGTAACAACAACAACAATGCGCCACCACCACCACCACCACCACCTGTGGACACGCTTGCGAGGTTCCTGAGGTTGAATCCTCAGAGGTTCTCTAGCACTCCTGAACCCATAGTGGTGGATGACTGGCTTCGTTCAGTGGGCCGGAACATGGAGACAGTTGGCTGTACTGAGGCAGAGAGGGCGAGGTTTGCCTCACATTTGCTGGAGGGTCCTGCCGCTGCCTGGTGGGACAACTACTTGGTGACTTATCCCATCGACACCATCACTTGGGCGCAGTTTCAGTCTGCTTTTCGCGCCGCACATGTTTCAGCAGGCGC
Source organism: Bromus sterilis (assembly GCA_950022295.1). NCBI lineage: Eukaryota > Viridiplantae > Streptophyta > Magnoliopsida > Poales > Poaceae > Bromus > Bromus sterilis. The sequence continues at coordinate 138,796,552 of OX465599.1, read as the reverse complement.
CATGAGCTTGAAGAAGGAGTTCCGCAGCTTGCGTCAGGGAGGCCGTTCAGTGGCCGAGTATGTTGAGGTGTTCAACAAGCTTGCAAGATATGCTCCAGATGATGTCAGGAATGATGCAGCAAGGCAGGAGAAGTTCTTGGAGGGGCTGAATGATGAGTTGGGAGTCCAGTTGACAGTGGCTACCTTTGCTAACTGCCAGGGGCTCATAGACAAAGCTATTGTGTTGGAAGGAAAGCAGCAGGCCATTGAGAACCGCAAGAGGAAGTACAACAACAAGAATTGTGGCAAGTATAATTCTGGACCGCATCAGAAGCGACGCAATTCTTATGGTGGCAATGAAGGACATAACCATGGACATAACCACAATGGTGGGAATGGCCATGTTCACAGTGGAGGACACAACCATCACGGTGGGAATGGTCACAACCATAATGGCCACAACCACCACAATGGCAACAGGAATGGCAATGGAAGGAACAATGGGAATGGGAGAAGCAATGGAGACAATGGAGGCAATGGAAACAACTGTCAGAATGGCCAAGCACCAAAGGACTTGAGTCACATCCAGTGTTTCAAGTGCAAGAACATGGGACACTATGCCACAGACTGCCCAGAGTCGAAGCCCAATCGGGATGGAGTCGTCAAGCCCAATCCTTTCAACAAGGGGCATGTGAACCATGTCAACATGGAGGAGATTTATGATGAGCCTGATGCTATGATTGGTAAGTTCCTTATCAATTATGTACCCGCACTTGTTCTTTTTTATTCTGGTGCATCGCATTCTTTCATATCGAGGGTATTTGTGGATAAGATGAGTTACCTACCGTAGTTCTTAAGTCATCTATGCTCATAAGTTCACCGGGAGCGGAGATTTCAGCTAGTTTGGGATGTTATCAGATGATCCTAGCCATAGGGAAGCATGTTTTTCCTACAGATTTGATTATATTGGAGTCACAATGTTTGGATGTTATATTGGGCATGGATTAGCTAGCCAAGTACCAAGGTGTTATTGATTGTGCCAGTCGGTCCATCACTCTCCGTACACCGAATGGGCAGAAGATCAGATATGTGTCCAAGTATAAGCATCAGCACGCTGAGGTGAATTCTCTTAAGGGGTGTAGCCTGGATGATGTGCGTGTTGTGAGGGATTATCTGGATGTGTTTCCAGATGAGTTGCCAGGTATGCCACCGGATAGGGAGATTGAGTTCCTTATTGATTTGATACCAGGCACTGGGCCTATTGCTAAGAGACCGTATAGGATGCCCGCTAATGAACTTGCAGAGTTGAAGGAACAGATTAGAGAGTTGCAAGAAAAGGGCTTCATTCGCCCAAGCTCGTCACCTTGGGGATCTCCAGTGTTGTTTGTTGAGAAGAAGGATGGAACCCAGAGGATGTGTGTGGATTACCGTTCTCTTAATGATGTCACTATCAAGAACAAGTATCCTCTACCTGTGATTAATGATCCATTTGACCAGTTGGAGGGAGCTTGTGTATTTTCTAAGATTGATCTTCGTTCTGGTTATCATCAAGTGAAGATTCGGGAGAAGGATATTCCGAAGACTGCTTTTACTACAAGGTATGGATTGTATGAGTATACCGTTATGTCATTTGGATTGACTAATGCTCCTGCATACTTCATGAATATGATGAATAAGGTGTTTATGGAGTTCTTGGATAAATTCGTTGTGGTGTTCATTGATGATATATTGGTGTATTCCAAGAATGAGCAAGAGCATGAAGCACATCTACGTTTGGTATTGGAGAAGCTCAGGGAGCACAAATTGTACGCCAAGTTCAGCAAGTGTGAGTTTTGGTTGAAGGAGGTAGGATTCCTTGGACATGTTGTGTCAGAAGAAGGAGTAGCTGTGGACCCCTCCAAGGTTTCAACAGTTACAGAATGGGAGACACCCACGACAGTTGGAGACATTCGCAGTTTCTTGGGGCTTGCATGATATTATAGGAGGTTCATTGAGAATTTCTCCAAGCTTGCAAAACCAATGACTGAGCTGTTGAAGAAAGAGAATAAGTTTGTTTGGAGTGAGGATTGTGAAACCAGCTTTCAGGAGTTGAAGGAACGGTTAGTAACTGCACCTGTTTTATGTTTGCCTGATATACATAAGGATTTCCAAGTATATTGTGATGCATCCCGTCGAGGACTTGGTTGTGTTTTGATGCAAGGGGGTAGAGTTGTTGCTTATGCTTCACGTCAGCTTAAGAACCATGAGCAGAACTATCCTACACATGATTTGGAGTTAGCTACAGTTGTTCATGCATTGAAAACATGGAGGCAATATCTTGTTGGTAATCATTGTGATGTTTTTACTGATCATAAGAGTTTGAAGTATATCTTTACTCAGAAGGAGTTGAATCTCAGGCAGAGTAGATGGCTGGAGCTTATTAAGGATTATGATTTGAATGTGCAGTATCATCCTGGTAAAGCGAATGTGGTTGCTAATGCATTGAGCCGTAAGAGTCATATCAATGTTGCTAATGTTAAGGATATGCCACTTGAGTTATGTGAGCAGTTCAAGAATCTCAGGTTGGAGATAGTTCCTAAGGGATATGTGGCAACATTGGAGGTGAAGCCAAATCTGTTGGAAAGAATCAGAGAAGCTCAAAAGGGTAATGCAGAAATTAAGGAGATAAAGGAGAATATGACCAAAGGGAAAGCAGAGGGTTTCCGTGAGGATGAGCATGGAGCCATTTGGTTTGAGAAGCGCATTTGTGTACCGCAAGATGCAGAGATCAGGAAGTTGATTCTTCAGGAGGCACATGATTCACCTTATTCTATTCATCTCGGGAATACCAAGATGTATTTGGACTTGAGGGAGAGATTTTGGTGGCCTAGCCTGAAGCGAGAGATAGCCCAGTATATTGCATTGTGTGATGTTTTCCACAGAGTCAAAGCTGAGCATCAGAAGGCAGCAGGATTGCTGCAGCCTTTGCCTATACCATATTGGAAGTGGGATCAGATATGTATGGACTTTATTACTGGTTTACCCAGGACTCGGTCAGGATATGATTCTATTTGGGTGATTGTTGATCGTTTGACCAAGGTTGCTCACTTCATTCCAGTAAAGAGAACTTATATAAGTGCTAAGCTAGCCAAGATTTATATGACCAGGATCGTTTTTCTGCATGGAGTTCCAAGCAAGGTAGTGTATGATAGAGGTACTCAGTTTACATCTAAGTTTTGGCGTCAGTTGCATGAGACTTTGGGCACTAGGCTGGAGTTCAGTACAACGTTCCATCCTCAGATAGATGGGCAGACCGAGAGAGTCAATCAGATCTTGGAGGATATGTTGAGAGCTTGTGCGTTGGATTATGGTTCGAGTTGGGATGACAACTTACCGTATGCTGAGTTCTCATACAACAACAGTTACCAGGCTAGTCTTCAGATGGCACCATTCGAGTTACAGTATGGCAGGAAGTGCAGGACTCCGTTGATGTGGGATGAGGTAGGAGAGCGTCAGTTGTTTGGACCAGACCTGATCAGAGATGCTGAAGAGAAAGTCAAGTTGATTCGTGATAGACTGAAGATAGCACAGTCCAGGAAGAAGAGTTATGCAGATGCGGAGCGCAAGGACGTAACCTATGAGGTTGGAGACCGTGCGTATCTCAGAGTTTCACCAATTCACGGAATCAAGAGGTTTGGAATCAAGGGCAAGTTAGCACCACGTTTTGTGGGGCCTTACAAGATCTTGGAGCGCAGAGGAGAGGTAGCTTATCAGTTGGAGTTGCCAGAAGCCTTGTCAGGAGTTCATGATGTGTTTCACGTATCCCAGCTGAAGAAGTGTCATGCAGAGATGGGAGATATTCCTTTGAGAGATACAGTGCCACTTGAGCAAATTCAGTTGGAGAGTGACCTGACTTATGAGGAGAAACCTGTGAAGATTCTGGAGACTGCAGAAAGAGTTACCCGCACCAAGACAATCAAGCTATGCAAAGTTCAGTGCATACCGAGGAAGAAGCCACTTGGGAGCGAGAAGTAGATTTGAAGCAAAATCATCGACACCTCTTTGCTAGCCAGCCCGAAACTCGAGGACGAGATTCATCTGAAGGGGGGTAGGTTAACATCCCAATTTTCTAAATTTGGATGTTAATAGATCATCATATGCACCTCATGTTGTTTCCGCATTTCCTGGAGTTTTAAAAATATTTTTAAACATCTTTCAACACATGGAAGTTCGTTGGAGAGGATATAAAATGACTTATCCCCATTTTTGAAATGTTGGAAAATAGTTTAAAATATTTTCTGGAGACTTTTAATTTTTCTTTGGAGTTATAAATAATTTCTAAAAATATTTTGGGAATTTATTTATGCTCCGGAAAAGTTAAATCATTTTTGGAGTTTGTCGGTATTTTTAAATTGCCGAAAAAGTATTTAAAAGTATTTAAAAATAAGTTGCAAAGTTTTTATTTTTATTGAATATTTTGGTAATGCCAAAAATTCAATTTTATTATTTTAAAAGTTTTGGTGAAAACGGAAATTAAAAATAATTATCCGTTATTTTTCTAAAATTGTTTTGGGCCTAATGGGCCTGTACTGTTTTTTTACGCCAACCGTTTTCGAATTGGTTTCGGATTAAAAAAAAATTCGCGGATCGGGTTATAAATTCGCCCGCGGACCCGCGGGCTAGGGTTTTTCGTCTGACCCACTTCGCCGCCGCCGCCGGAGTCCGCCGCCGCCACGGTACGCCGCCGTCCCGTCCACCCCGCCGCCCCGTCGCGCCGCCTCGCGTGGTTCCGCCGCCGCCGCGTGCGCCGTGCCGCGCCGTGCGCTGGCCGCCGCCGCGCCAGGCCGCGCCGCCGGCTGCTGCCGCCGGAGCCAACCAGATCTGGTCAAACCGGAGCCATGGACCCGATCGCATTTTTCAGCTTATTTTATTTACGGATAGGTCCTTTTTGCAGATTGGACCTCGATGCCACCCCGGTAACGTTTTCGCGGTAACTTTTTAACCGTAGCTCGGAATTAAGTGATTCCAGTTGCGTTGCGACCGTGTCGGAAAGTTCTAGCCAATAGACGAAGTTTTGCAGAAGTTTGAAGTTTTCAAATTTTAATCCCAAGAATATTCAAATTTGAACTTCCGGTAGCCGTATCTTTTTAACAGTGCGCCCGTTTGCGACGTTTCTTTTGCGTTAGTTTTATTTTGTCGAGTAATTTAAGTTTAGCTTCTATTAGGCAAGTTTTGCTATTGTTATTTGTATGTTTATTACTGTTTTTACATATTTGTGTTGAATATATGTTGATTGGTGCTATGTTTGCTCGTATAGACTGTCCGGAGTGCGCCACATCGTTTTGTGAGGATTGTGACCGTCAGGAGAAGGAAGAAGGCAAGTGATGCTTTGATCATACTCATACCTATAATTTTCTATATGCATTATGTTAAGAATATCACCCTATTGCATGATAGTTAGTTACTTTACTGTTGCTGCAAACCAGTTAGGATAGCCACATGTCTTGACTTGTATTTGTAGATCAACCTAGCACGTGTTGTTACTTTATTGCTATGCTTTGTAGACGTGGTTTGGGTTGTGAGAATTAATGAAGTGCATGTGAGCTATTTAATAATCTGTGTAGCAACTTTATAATAAATAGAAATCACTTTTGGACGGGCGGGTTGCATCCTGGTGGTTGTGCCTTGTCTAAGGACAGTGCCGGGGTTAAATGCACCCAATGGTTGTTTTGATGGTGAACCAGGTGCGACATGGTGTCTACCCTATGAACGCAGTGGGCGCCGTCCAGGCTCAAAAAGATCAGACATGCAATATTATTAGTAGCTTCCGTGTACAACCACTGGCTATATGGGCTCTGGCTTAGCATGAGTACGTTGTGGGAAACCTGGCCCTGGTAGCTAGCTGATGTAGATGTGTGTTAGGTGTACCGTCTACCAAAGGGTGGAGGCAACCTCTTTGGAAAGTCTTCGTCTCAATCTTCGGGTTGGGTCTAGTGGGGAACGTGTACAACCTCTGCAGAGCATATAAACTGATCATGATTAGCCGTGTCCACGGTTACGGACGAATTTTGAGAAACTAGTCAGTACTGTTGATGAATGATCTTGACAGATGAACACTTAATAATAATTTGGTGGGAAAGATTAGCATGGGTTGTTGTGTGTTACAGGTAGAATTCAACTTAAAATTTTGACTAGTTTAGTTGAGGAGAAAATTGGCTTTCTGCAAAACAAAACCATAATCCTTTCCTTTGACTCACCTTGCATGTAGTTGTAGGTCCTTTATACATACCTTTTCCGTGTCACTTGTCGTACAAATCAGATGTACTGACCCGTTGTTGGGATGTAACCTTCGGTGTTGCAGGTTTTTCAGACGACCAGTAAGGTGTGTTTAGGGTTGCGGGTCTACACTCAGCATGTTCGCTTGTGGATGTTGATGGGACTCCTTGTTATTTTCTTTTGCTTCCGCTATATTTATGTTGAATAAGCTAGCTTTGAGCTATGCAACTTGTTATTTTCTTTATTCTGGATCATACGTTGTAATAATGATGCACTTGTACTTTGATATACATCTATGATACTGTGTGTGCCAGCGAGTTCGATCCAGGGACTGGCACTTGATCACAGAGACTTCAATTCTATGTGAATTGGGTCGTTACATTGGTGCTGCCACAAAACTACTCAATGAGATGATGACCAACTATTCCCAATGGCACACCGAAAGATCTCCAACAGGTAGGAAGGTAAACTCTGTCGAGGAGATCTCCTCCCTAAATGAAAAAGTTGACTTGATTATGTCTCTACTTACCAAGCAATCTCCTATTGATCCTCATGTTGTTCCTTTAAATTCTTTGATTGCTCAAGATCAAGTAGATGTGAACCTTATCTCTAGAAACAACTTCAATAACAATGCTTACAGGAGTAATTTTGGTAGCAATCCTAGGTTGTTCCCCTCCAACAACTATGGGAACAACAACACTTATCCTAGCACCAAGAACTCCACTTCTGAATTAGAGAGTATGCTTAAAGACTTCATCACTACCCAAAAAGCCTTCAACAAGAGTGTAGAGGAAAAGCTAGACAAATTAGATAATCTCTCGTCGAAGGTAGATAATTTAGCCCATGAAGTATAATTACTCAAAATTAGAACTTCTCCTCTTGAGGAGAGGAAGGTCACTCCTATGAACGTTATTCAAGTGCGAATTAATGAAAACATTAGGATGATGGCTAAACTTAAAGAGATGTGGGCTAGAGAAAAGGAGGAAGAAGATAAAATTAAGATCCTTCCTACACACCATACCGTTGCTACTATCCAAGTTGTTGAGGATATCCAAACTCTTAGCACCCAATGCACCCCTAGTCCCATAGGACCTATTAATGGTGATGCTATGATCTCAACCGTAGAAGAAGAAACTCCTATGACTATAGAAGCTACCAAACAAGTGAGCCTAAAGGACACCACTACCACTTTACTTGATAGTAGTGACCTTGATTTTGATAATTGCACCTTTTCTGAAGTTCTTCGTTTCCTTCACAAGATGTCTAGAGACCCCCACACTAGCACACTTAATCTTGCCTTCACGGAGCATATCAGTAATGCTCTTATTAAAGCTAGGGAGGAGAAGCTTCGGGTAGAAGCCTCCATACCTAGAAAGCTAGAAGATGGTTGGGATCCTATTATTAAAATTAAGTTGAATAACTTCTCTTGCTATGCTTTATGTGATGTTGGAGCTAGTACCTCCGTTATGCCCAAAAGAATGTATGATATATTTGAACTGAAACCTTTCGATCCTTGTTATTTTGGTGTTCGTCTTGTTGACTCTTCCGTAAAGAAACCTTTGGGGAAGATCGATGATGTTCTTATCATTGTCAATGATAATTACGTTCCCGTTTATTTTACTATTATGGACATTGAATGTGAACCTTCTTGTCCAATTATTTTGGGACAACCTTTTCTTTGCACCGTAGGTGCTGTTATTGATATGAAAGAAGGGATTATAAGATTCCAATTCCCTCTCAAGAAAGGGATGGAACTTTTACCTAGAAAAAATATTAAGTTGCCTTTTGAGTCCGTCACACGGGCTAGTTATTTTCTTGATAAGACTTGATTCTTTTTTCATTAAGCCTAGGTAATGGCTTTAAAGAAGCGCTATCGGGAGGCAGCCCACTTCATCTTTTTTAGCTGAAATTTTTACACAGCGTGCTCCATACAATCACGGAACTTTCGTATGTTCTGAGTTTTTTGAGTTGAGTTGCAGAAGTATCCCTAAAAAATTATTTACTACCTGCTGGTCTGTTTTTCACAGATTCTGTCCTATTTTTCCTTTTCTTCGTTTTGCAAACCTTAAGCTTGCTTTTTCTTTGAAAACCCTTTTTTGCAATCTTGAGAAACAGTATCTCTTAAAAAATATCCTTATTTACAGTAGAGGAAAAATTATTTTATTATGGGTACTAACCTCGCTAATCAGATTATGATGACTTATGTATGAAGGGAGTTTTCAAGTGTGCGAGGAAAGATAATGAAAGAAGATTCAGGAGGGTCAAACACTCAATCTTGGGGATTCCCCCGTGCACCCCCAAGAAATATTAAAGGAGACTCAAGCGTATAAGCTTGGGGAGGCCCCCATGCATCCCCTTCTCCATCAAAAAATATTAGTTCGTCTTTTGTTCCACTATATTTTTGTCACTTCATGCGTTATGTGCTATGCTTGGAGCGTCTCGCTCTTTATTTCCTTTTTAGTTTTCTTTAGCTTTTCTTGCTGTTCATATCAAGTTAGAACCCAGATTTCTTTGTGTGGGAGAGAAACACGCTCCACTTTCAAAATCTAGAACACATCATAGGATTCTTCATGCCTATCTTTTTGCTGTTGTGTGTTCTTTATCTTTTCGTAGCCGTTGGCATGTTTAACTATTAGTTTTCATGCTTATATTTTTAAGAGCTTTTGTTTATTTTGTTGCTAGAACTCTCTTGAGTTTTCATGTTTATCTTGTTTAGAGAGTTTTCCTGTCGCACTGAGTTTTGTGTCTTGACTTGAAGTAGATAATTGAGGTTGCTATTCTTTTGTAGTAGTAACTTGAAATAGTTATAAGGTATTGCTATGAGTAGTGTTTGGACTTTTGGTTTCAAGAGCTTTAGCCTATTCGTGATAGATTTCATATTTTGGGCAATCCGTGTTTATTTTCAAAACTTACAAAATTAGTTGAGAACTTTAGCTACTAGATGGATCACTACTCTTTGGAGGGATCGAATATTAGAGTACACTCACGTACCATGAGTCGAGGATGCGCAAGGATAACCAAACCCCCCATACACTCCTCCTCGGGGTACTTGTCTCTTTGTGAACCTCCTTATTAGACTGAGAGTTACCGATAATAAGTGCATGAGTTCTTCAGACTAATGCGAGTATTCGAAATTTGACACTTCCACCTTCTCATATTTTTCTAGCCTCTCATGTGCCGTGCATTGCCTCCTTCTCACTTCGAGAGTTGGCGTCCACCTTCGCCGGTACATCCAAACCCTTGGCATGATACACTCTGTCATCATAAACCCCCTTATATCCTTCCTCAAAACAGCCACCATACCTACCTATCAAGTCATTTCCATAGCCTTTCCGAGATACATTGCCATGCAACATCCACCTTCTCATGACTTGATCTTCATGTCATACATGCTTTTGCTTGATCAATGAGCCGCATGCTAGTTGGGCCTTTCCCTAATCATTGCTACATGATGCGCTAGTATCATTGCATATCCTGCTACACTGGTAGAGGCATACATTTGCATACTTCATGATAGTTACATTTTCTTTATGTTGAGTACTTTTGTAAAGTGTGAAAGACCTTCTATACTTCTTGTAATATATAGAGTGTTGCCCCTAAAGTGAGGAAAAGATCCCAAAAAGGACAAAATCAAAAGATCCCAAAAAGGACAAAATCAAAAGATCCCAAAGAGAACTAATGAGAGAAATAGAAAGAGCCATTGAGGCCACCAAAAAAATTCAAAAAAATAGAAAAAGGAGAAAAATAAATAAAAAGAGAGAAGGGGGCACACTTCTATTCCTTTTGAGAGATCCACACTCGTACTCCCTCTTATATCTTGTACTCCATAGAGATTATCATTCATGCATATAGCTATGTGGGGACCTCCACACTATAGAACTTGGCTTGTATATTCCAATGATGAGCCTCCTCAAATGAGCTCTAGGACTTCTTGAGCAAGCAAGTTGGATGAGCCCCCACTAGTTCCATTGGAGAGCTTACCTTAGCTCATATGTGCATCCGTTGCATGACAATCCCTACTCCTCAAATCATATCTATCATTTGGCTTTCTCTCGCCTATGATTGTCCTCTTTGATGTGAGCCCTTCACACCTTTTTTGTCTTCCTCCTCCATCATTTTCTCTCTTTGCCATCCTAAGTGTCAACTTTCTTGCTTATGCTCATCCATTGCATAAGTGCTCAAAATATCGAAAAGGAGTGGATCATTTTGACTTGTACCTGGCTAGTGGTCTGGGGATGAGTCAAGATAAGATTCGAAAGAAGACCAAGTGTGAAACTTTAGTAGATTGAGTTCTCAACACAAAAATACATTTTTCTCGTATATCCCTATCCCCTTTCTTGTACGCAAACACCATTTGGAGACATTCGAGTCACGGAAAGCGAGAGCTCTTGCACCTTTATGTTCTTATGTTGCTTATTTCAATGCTAATATAGACTCTTGCCTGTTATGACGTTAATTGAATTACATGCCTTGATTGATTTACTTAAAAGTTCTTATATGGTTGGTTGCATGTCACCACAGAAATTATGTTTGTTATCATTTACCTACTCGAGGACAAGCAGGAATTAAGCTTGGGGATGTTGATACGTCCAAAACGTATCGATAATTTCTGCTTGCTCCATGCCTCTTTTGTGTGATATTGCTATGATATTGATGAACTTCCATACACTTTTTATCATATTTGGACTAACCTATTAACTCAGTGCACCCCAGTGCCAGTTCATGTTTTCTGTTGTTTTTGTATTTCAGGTTTTCCCATTATTTAAAGTGCCAGAAAAATTCCGGAAAAAATATAGGAAAAATAAGCGTACGGGAACCTTCCAGAAGAGCCCTAGGGGGGTCAGAGGGGAGCCTGGGGTGGCCCAGGCGGCCACCTGGCGCGACCACCCCCTAGGGAGCGCCTGGGGCCCCTGCTCCACCTCTGGATGCCCCCTTCGCCTATTCATTCCCCGTGACGAGAAACCCTCGGGGACAGAACCCTTTTTTGTGATCTCTTCTCTGTTCCGCCGCCGCTGCGCTTCCAAGATCGGGAGCACCAGGAGAGCTCTTCCCGGCACCCTGCCGGAGGGAGGAACCACCTCTGGGAGCTTCTCCACCACCATGGATGCTTCCCGGATGAACTTTGAGTAGTCCACCTTGGACCATGGGTCTATGATCATTAGCTATGTGATGTCCTCCTCCCCTCTTTTTTCGTCATGGTTTAGAACTTGTGAGCTTCCCTACATGATCGAGGCACATATGTAATCTTTCTTCTGTTGCTATGCTGAGTTTACTAGGATCCGATGGATTATGAGACTATGTTCAGATTGTGTTTGAGTAATATATTTGATTCTCCTCTTTTATATTTATGTTCTTGAGTAATTCTTGCATGTTCTCCGTTGTTGTTTATTGCTTTGGCCAAGTAGTAGGTCGTGACTCCAAGAGGGAGCGTTATGCATGGTTGTGGGTTCATGCCCCCCGATGACTAGCTTGAGTGACAGAAACATGAGTCGAGTGGATGTACTTGCGGGTGCAAAGATTGTTTACTTTACACAAAGTTCTTTAATGCAGTTGTCTGTTGCTTTGAGTTTACGCTTTGGGTGGGATTCACAACTTAATACCAGCGAGATGTTCTGTATAGATATCTCAAGGTGGATGATTAGTAGGTAGATGCAGATGGATTTCGGTCTACTTGTCTTGGCGTACCACCGATGCTTTTGAGCCTCTTCCTTTCTTTAGAGCATAGTTAGCATTGGTTTGCGCATATAATCCTGTCAATTGCCCAGCTGTAATTTGTTTACCTTGCATGGCTATTTTATCGTCTTTTGGGAGACAGACATCACTAGTGAACATCATGGGATCCCGGTCCATATTTCCAACACTGTTTACACCCACTATTTATTTTCTGCTTCATTTACTTTTCTGTTGCTGTCACTATCATTATTATCCCGTGCGTTTGATCCTTTGTGAACGACAAGGACGGAGGGATTGACAACCTCTCTGGACTCATTGGGAGCAAAGTTATCTGTTGTGTGTGCAGGTCCACGTCAACCGCCTAACTTCTGGCGTTGTTGTCACCTTCCTGTCGTTGCTGGAGTCTTGCTGGACACAAACCTTGGTATCTTCACTGAGGGAAATTTTCTGCTGTCTACATCTCAACCTTCCACTTTGGGTAACCAACGAGGGGCGAGAAGCCACCAGGTACACTTGGAAGGCATCACGGAACTCATGCCAAGTCACTACGTGACCATTAGGAGGCATTGCAACAAAACTCTCCCACCATTCAATAGCAGCACCTTCCAAAAAGTATGCCGCAAACATCACACGGCCATCAGGAGCAACTTGCGCGATCTCAAGCTTACGCTCGATGGAACGGAGCCAATCATCGGCATCAAGGGGCTCAAATGAACATTGGAATACCGGCGGGTTCAAAAGGATGAAATCCTAGATGGATATTACCGCATCTCGCTGAAGAGAAGTATTCTTCTCAATGAGCTCCAAAAGGCGTGTTTGATCACGACGATTTCGCTCAACCTCCATCATGATTTCTGCTGCAGAAGGCGGTGGAGGAGGATCATCATCACCACTTTGATTACCATGACCAGATTCAACACATCTAGTCCCACCTGACATTCTGTGTGATAAAAATCAACAATCAGAGTAGGATTTATGATGGAATCAAAGAAAAGATGACATAATTCAAGAACGGATAAGATTGTAATGCAAAAGCATTAGAATCAATAGAAACACGGGAAAATTCGAACTGCATAACGGCTGTACCGGGGTGAAAAGAATCAATCAATTTGTAAGAATGATCAAAACCTTCTCGAAAGGCTCGATGGAATGGTGACTCTAGACGACCAAAACATTCCTACAACTACTGAGAATCAAACAATGAGATGTTCTAGTATAGACATAGAAGAGCCCAGTCCCATCTTCCCGTAGAAAAGATGAGGGTGACTCATAACTCAGATCGATGAGGGTAAGGAGAAATGAAGTCTTACGTTGGTCCCATATACCCAAGTAACTATATAACTATATAATGCTAGACTCGACTTAGGCCAAGGTTTAGTAATCCTACAGATAGTCCTACCCTGATACCAAGTCTGTCTGGACCCGGGTTTTGCGTATGTAATTCCTGCCATAACTCAATCATATCAAGAGCCGAGAGCCGTACCCACTTGTCTAAGCAGACAAGGCCAAGCACAGAACACTCTTGGAAAGCTCGAATGTGAGGGGCATCCCAACCAGGACGGATGATCAACTGAGATGGGTCCACATCGTCCGCTCTCAAGTCTAAATGATTATGCGTGGTGAAATCCCATGCTCATAAACAAGTCGCCTCAACCATATTATCGATTGAATCATAACACGTACATAAACATACTCCAGCCCGATCACTTAGTGAGGGTCTCGGGCGGCCTCAATCATACAACAAAGTGTGCCACGCGACAGAGTCACGAGCAATCACATCGCGATGTCCCAAGCTGCGCACATCTAAGAGCCACTTGGTGTATGAAAGACCGCCGGCAAGATCACAACAAAGCTATCGAACCCCACACTAAGACATGCACGTTATAATCATACACGCAACATACATTTCTAGTGTAAACAATACGTAACACAACAGGAACTCTACAAACTCATAATTTTCTTGCATCTGCTAAACATAGCAGATATAGTAGTGTTACGAGCAGGATCACCTGACTGTGACCCAACATTACATCAAACAACAACGGTAGCAAATTATGTCTTAGTAAAGACAAGGTTAAGAAATGGCTTAAGAAGCCTTTAAGAAAACACAACGACCCTCTAGAGGGACCAGGCTGCTGCCTGGAACTACATGACTTCGCCGGTGTCGAGCTTGAGGGGGAGGCCACCATCAGGGTCAGTGGTCTCATCTCTAAAACATAAATTAAACAAACATTAGTACAAAGTCGTACTCAGCAAAACTTACATCAGAACTATACGACTTATGCTCAAATATCAAGGTAAAGGCAAGTGGGGTTGTAATGCAGAAAGCTTTGACTTGGCTATCCTGTACTACGACTACATAGAGATGAGATGAGATGCGCACACGAGACCATCTAATCTTGATCACCACATGAATACACCACCATGGATTCTTCCTTGACTTCCCACAAGAAAGCAACCCAAAGCACTCACACTTATCTTGGCAGTTTTAGAGTGTCCATTTAAGTTGTCTAATCATCAATTAAAGGTCTCCGAGTGATATGCTCCAAACGTATCGATAATTTCTGCTTTCTCCATGCATGTTTTGTGTGATATTGCTATGATCTAGATACAATTTCATACACTTTTGATCATATTTGGACTAACTTATTAACTCAGTGCACCACAGTGCCAGTTCCTACTTTTTTGCTGTTTTTCTATTCCAGGTTTCCCCCATATTAAAAGTGCTCCAAAAATTCAGGAAAAATCGGATAAAAAATCAGCGCAACGGAAGCTTCTGGAACCCCGAAGGAGGGCCGGGGGGCACCACCAGGTGCCCTAGCGGACTAGGGCTTGGCCGCGCTAGGGGGCGCCTGGACTCCTGGTGGCCCCCCTGGCTGCCCCCCTTCGCCTATATATTCCCCGTGACGTGAAACTTCCGGGAGGAGAACCCTTTTTCGCGATCTCGCCTCTATTTTGCCGCCGCCACGCTTCCAAGATTGAGAGCGCCAGCAGACTTCTTCCCGGCACCCTGCCGGAGGGAGGATCGACCTCCGGGAGCTTCCACTTCACCATGGACGCTTCCCAGATGTGTCGTGAGTAGTTTCCTTTGGACCATGGGTCCGTTATCAGTAGCTATGTGATGTTCTCCTCCCCTCTTTGTTATTCATGGTTTAGACCTCGTGAGCTGCCCTACATGATCGAGGCACATATGTAATCTTTCTGCTGTTGCTATGCTTAGTTTGATGGGATCTGATGGATTATGAGATTATGTTTAGATTGTGATAGAGTAATATATTTGGTTCTTATCTTTTATATTGTTGTTCCTAAGTAATTCTTGCATGTTCTCTGTTGCTGTTTATTTCTTTGGCCATGTAGTAGGTAGTAACTACTACCTACAAACATGCCATGACCCGGTTCACCCAGCCCGATGAGACCATGCCTTTTGGGCGACGCCTGATGAAGATCACCAAGTACCTGAACATCGGCCTGCCCAGTTTCACTGGAACCCTCAAGACCTTGACGCCAGAAGATAGATGATGGAGGATCAACGTCCACATTCCAGGACGCACCTTCGGGAAGAACATCAAGCCTATTGACTTCTTCTTGGAGGCACCAACTTGGAGTTTGGTCCAGAGCATCACAGCACACACCTCCCTCGGACGTATACGCGAGGAATACAAAGAGGATCTCAAGGGAACCACCTTCATGGCGTGCGGACGTCGGGATAAGCATGGACAGATTGTGCGCACCGTTGAGGACGACACTATATCATCCTATATGCAAGACCTGGAGGAGCACATCCGCAGCTTGGAGAAGGTGATGCACCGTGGCATGAAGACCTCTAGGAAGATGGCCATCCGCCAAGAGGAGCTGGAGGAGGAACTCAAGGAAACTCGTGAAGGGTACGAGGATGAAATCAACACGCTATTGAAGAAGCATGAAGAGGTGAAGCTCCTGCTGGAAGAAGCGGAAGAGAAGCTGGACCATGGAGAAAACATCCAGAACGACAACTTTGATGGAGAATACGTTAGTCAGGATAAGGACTATGAAGCACCAAATGACGTTGAGATGAGCGAGTCTTCTACCGACTCAAATTAGTTACAGACCACCATCATAGACGATTATCCTTAGCTCCTCAGGCAGGCCCAGCCCAACTTCAAGTCTCCAAGTCCAACCCTAGTCCCACTCCCGTCCCATACTCACGCACTCATGCCTCGGCGCCTCACGCACGCGAAAAGCGACAGAGGCGCCCTGCTCCTATGCTCCACCAGCGTCTAGCGCCCTACTGCTCAGGCACCGCGGTGCCCTACCTCCACCGCAGCAGCCGGGAGCCGAGACCCTCGAGGAGTCGAGGCATTGCGCGGAGCAGCAAGTCCGTTCGTCCGTCCGCCACCGCATCAGGCTGCCGGTGGGCTTGAGCTCGTCGCGCTGCTCGCCGCGCCGCGCTCACCGCCCCGCGGCCGCGCCCAACGCGTGGCCGCCCGCCCAGTGCCCGCGCCCACGCCATCGCCGCTTAGGCGGCCGCCACCGACGCCGCGCTCGCCACCGCCCGGCCGCGCGCCGACCGACCCTGGCCACCCTGTGCCCTCCCTGGGCACGCCCTTGCCTCGCCGTTGACACCACGCCCGTGCTCAAGCACCTCTGGATGTCCTAGGCGCCACCACCCCGTGCCCTTCTCGGCTGCTGCCTTCAGTGCTACACTGCTACTGCCACTGCACAGTGTTGCTGTTGCTGAATGTTGCTGCTTTACCTCCTTTGGCACCTACAAAACAACAACAAATCCACTCCAATTATAGCTAAAAATAATATGAGCCTAAAGTAGATGTATCAAGCTTCAACTTATTCCACAGGACCAAATTCAGTAGATGTAATAATTTTTTTGGTGACTTCAAATCCGCGTCAACTTTGGTTAATTTGGTTATTACCGAAACCGAACCGATAACAGATGGTTATTACCAAAACCGAACCGTATCTATGTACAAAACCGTATAAACCGATGTATATGAACCGTGTAAACTGAAAACCGTATAAACCGAACCGAACCGAAAAACCCGACATCTCACCAGATCCACTCTGCCGCCGCAATGACGCCGCTCGATTCCGGCCATCTCCGGTACCCTCCGCCACCACGGAGCACACCTGCGAGCTCCTCCCTTGACGACTCACTTTCTCCACCGCATTGATTCGACGCGGGCCTCCTCCTCCTGTTGCTCTGGTTGCCGCTACGGTCGCCCGCCTCGCGGTAGCCATGGACACCTGCGCGGCTACTCGTGCCTCCGTGCCCCCCTGGGGCAGCTGCGTGCCCTCCATCCGCCACCATTCTGCCCTGTTCGAAGGACTCCATCGTTGCTCGGAGCTACGCCGCCCGTCTCCGCCTGCCGAGAAGCCCCCCTCCATGGTTGCCATCGGACACCGTCGCCTGGATCCGTGCCGCACTGCCGCCCACCACAGCAAGGTCGTAACCTCCCTCCTTTCTCCATCCTCCTTTTACAACGAACCACTATGGTGTTATTAGTACAGATTAGTTCTATATTGACGCAGTCTTGCGTGATTACTACAGATGCTATAGATTCATGGGACGCTATGGTCACAATGTACTGCACTCTTACGTGTTCTGAATTTTTATCGGGGTAAATACAGTACAATGGCCATTTGGGGGCTCCTTTTCCTCATTTGTAGCAGTAACAACACCTTCACTTTAACCTTGGGCATTGTCGCAATTACCTCTCTTTGGGCTCAAAGAATGTTTATCCGTTAGCTGTGCTTGGTAGAAATTCTGCATGCGTTTCAGGCAGAGGCAGTTCCCAGGCTACATCACACTTGTTCTGAAAAAAGTTCAGTGGTTGACGCGGTTCGCCTTTTTGAATGCAGCAGTGTTTTTGGTAGTTTTCACGTGAGCATTCATCCATTTTTTAGAAGATATCTGCATTTTTTCAGGGGCAAATACATGTTTAATAGACAACAATTAGCATGTACGAATTAGTTTGTAGAACGTAGCAGTTAGCTTTGTAAAAAGGAATAATAGGATAAAAAAAAGAAACGACACTTCACTTCAGGTTGTATGTGTGTGTTTCCAGTAACAGTAACAACTAGATTGGTTGGCCGTCCAGCTACATGAGACGAGCAACTAAATTTATTACTGACACAGAACAAGTGCAACTGTTGTATTACTGCTCCTTTAATAACACGAGCAAATCAGTATAACATGAGTATTACTAGAACCACAAATTATTCCCGTAGTACTACTGGACAATAATTCAATCAGAAAGATCTAAATTTCTTCAAAATAGGGTAATCTAGCCTCGAATAAATTGAAAGTATTGAGCATGCAATAATCGTCGTAAAACCACCCAAAGCTTGGATTAAGAAAATGCAGAAGTACAAATGCAAGATCTGATATTAGAAAGAGACAACCTTGTTTACATATCTTTGAAGTAATCTCCACTAAGAAAAGAAATTTATATGACCTTTAATCATTTCATACAACGGAATTTTTTGATAACTTATCCAGTGATTCATGAATACTGATGTGAAAGACAAATTAGTCACTGGTAAGCCCAGCGAGCAGAAAGGTATTTTTTTGTTGTGGTCGATTGAAGTAGGCTTCACACTTCATATTTAAAGAACAATTATACCAAAGCAAGGCGTACTAGTAGTTTGAATTCAGCTAATGTTCATTGTTATTTTGTATAGCTGAATGTTGGAATCTGAGAAGAAGGGGCTCGACATCAAGAAGAATATCAAAGTTTACCTGGATTTTTTATGGCGAACTCTGTTTAATTACAACTGATAAAAATGTCTATTTTACCTGTTTGAACCGTCCTTAAACTATGGGGTAAGTAATACTGAATTTGATCTGCACAATAGGAATGATTAGTCTAGGCTTTTACGAGTGCAAAGTCGTTTGTTAAAAAGAAATATGCAACCATGGAATTGATCAATGTAAAAAGATGTTAAACATGTAACCATTCATTACTAGAGTTAGAAATCTTATTGTTGAGTGTTATCTAATATTATATACTTTTAAATTGTTGATGTCCATTGTAGTGCTGAAATGATGCAGCTGTGTAATAATTATCCATTTTTATTTGAATACTATGCTTGTGGAATATTTGTGCTGAATCATTTCCTTGAGAATTTATCTTTTATTTATGAATGCATAGGTCTAAAAAACACAAACAGTACGAGCCTAACAAATTTAACCTTGCTCATATAAACACAAACAGTACGAGCCTAACAAATTTAACCTTGCTCATATAAACACAAACAGTACGAGCCTAACAAATTTAACCTTGCTCACATTTTGTTGTCCAGATAAAAGACTATCATGGAATTATCCAAGAAAATGTGTCGTTATCCAGTAGTACGTTGGAGTTATGCAAAGGAATTTCACCATCCATTGTTTATATATGTGTGGAGAACCACCAATGAGCAAAACAACACCGTGTCAAGTAAAGTAGTAAATTTAACTTTTGTGCTTGTTTCTGTTTTAGACTTCGGAGATCTCAATTTTCAGATTTCTGTTTTTTCTTGTTTTGCTTGCATTGTTCTGAATTTTCAAGTGAGAGTAAATTGTTGTACATTTCAGAAAGTTTAGAACTCGGAGTACATGGAGAACTATAGTTTAAATCAAGGTGAATATGTTGCCTGATCCGCGATGATGCTGCGGTCACCTATGAATTTCTCGACCACCACGACGACAAGGATGAGCTAGAACATGGTTAGTACTCCTCCAATGCTTGTACTGATATCCTCTTGTACGGCTGTTGCAGTTGTTATTAATGCAAAAAATATTCAGAATTTGGTTCCAGGAAGTATGATAATGTATTTACACTTTTTTTGCATGATGCATGGACACATAAATTTGGAGTGAATGGGATCATATTATAAATGGTAGTGGGCTAAGCTAAGAGATGATTAATGATGCTTACCTGTGTATATGTATAGTTGTGCATAATGTGATATAGGTATGCATTTTCATGGCAAAAGGGACAAACACATGTTAGAATAGAGCTCAGGAAAATCGATTACATTTATCAGCCATTCCTAAGCATAAAAATTGTTTTGCCTAAATTTATTTCTTTGAACTTTATAATTATTGGGTTAGGACAAAACAAAACATGCACCCAGTTTCTCATATACAACTATGTTTTTTACAAATCTATTTTTAATGAAATACCCACCTTAATAATTTGAATTTGCATGATACAAGTAGAGTCGCATATGTAACTAGTGGTAGTAGATGCTTGCGGATTTATCTATGCGCTAAAAGATGGTATGAAGCTAGTAGGATATAGAAGTTTCCTTTTCTGCTCGTGTGCTCGTGGTCATCTGTTTGAGAACCTCCATGCTTTTATGATTTCCCTTTCTATCTCATTGAAAACAGTCTAGTGGTCTATTTCATTCACAGAAAATCCTTTGACATTGCCACTATTTTAATCATTGGAAACTTGCTTATTTTATTCAAATATATTGCACGTTTCCAATATTTTCACTAACATTCTTACATTTGGTTTGAAGGTTCGCCATGGTTGCGTACTTGGGATAGTGTGGTTGAAACAACATTGACCTCATCGGCATCGTTCTTGGCGAGGACACGTGGCTTGGTGCCCTCAAAACATATTTTGTATTGGGATAGCTATAATATATCACATGATGTTGTAATTTTGACATAGGTTGTTATGGTTTTGTAAGGTTCCTATGTTGTTGTAATGGTTGCCTTAATGTGGTTTCAATGATGATAAATTTGTGTTTAACATATTATTAATTAAGAATATTATTTTGCATCATCGAATTTGTTCAATTGATAAATTGGGCTGCTCCATAAATATTGGGCCATTGATATGAAGGACAAATAAAATTTAGTGCTAAGTCCTTAATTGGGCCAATGGGTTTGGAACTACAAATGGGCTTATATAAAGGCCGCCACATCAGATCCTTGTCGGTTGCCATGTTAGATGATGGCATGCAAGTCTAACGCCGTTACATAGTGATCCGTGACAGCCAAAGACCGTCATAGATTTATGACGGTTTCGTTAATCCATCATGAAACGTGTGGTGGCCAAATTATGACGCGATATACATGACGGATTTTAAATCCGTCATGGCTTTCCTTCG
Organism: Bromus sterilis; assembly: GCA_950022295.1. NCBI lineage: Eukaryota > Viridiplantae > Streptophyta > Magnoliopsida > Poales > Poaceae > Bromus > Bromus sterilis. The sequence goes on along the minus strand of OX465599.1, from coordinate 138,775,546 downwards.
ATGACAGTTTTGTGCTCATGTTGGACAGTTTGGATCTGTCATGGATTAACAGATTTCTTGTAGTGATAAGAACATAAAGGTGCAAGAGCTCTCGCTATCCGTGACTCGAATGTCTCCAAATGGTGTTTGCGTGCAAGAAAGGGGATATGGATATATGAGAAAAAATATTTTTATGTTGAGAACTCAATCTACTAAAGTTTCTCACTTGGTCTTCTTTGGAATCTTATCTTGACTCATCCCCAGACCACTAGCCAGGCACAAGTCAAAATGATCCACTCCTTTTCGATATTTTGAGCACTCATGCAATGGATGAGCGTAAGCAAGAAATTTGACACTTAGGATGGCAAAGAGAGAATATGGTGGAGGTGGAAGACAAAAAGGGTGTGAAAGGCTCACATCAATGAGGACAATCATAGGCGAGAGAAAGCCAAATGATAGATATGATGTGAGGAGTAGGGATTTCCATGCAACGGATGCACATGTGAGCTAATGTAAGCTCTCCAATGGAACTAGTGGGGGTGCATCCAACTTGCTTGCTCAAGAAGACCTAGAGCTCATTTGAGGAGGCTCATCATTGGAATATACAAGCCAAGTTCTATAGTGTGAAGGTCCCCACATAGCTATATGCATAAATGATAATCTCTATGGAGTACAAGATATAAGAGGGAGTACGAGTGTGGATCTCTCAAAAGGAATATTAGTGTGCCCCCTTCTCTCTTTTTATTTCTTTTTTTCTTTTTTTTCTTTTTTTTTGTATTTTTTGGTGGCCTCAATGGCTCTTTCTATTTAACTCTCATTTGTCCTCTTTTAATTTGTCCACTTTGGGATCTTTTCCTCACTTTAGGGGCAACACTCTATATATTACAAAAAGTATAGAAGATCTTTCACACTTTACAAAATACTCAAATCATAAAGAAAATGTAACTATCATGATGTATGCAAATGTATGCCTCTGCCAGTGTACCAGGATATGTAATGATACTAGCGCGTCATGTAGCAATGATTAGGGCAAGACCCAACTAGCATGCGGCTCATCGATCAAGCAAGTAGCATGTATGACATGAAGAACAAGTCATGATAAGGTCGATGTTGCATGGCAATGTATCTCGGAAAGGCTATGGAAATGCCTTGATAGGTAGGTATGGTGGCTATTTTGGGGAAGGATATAAGGAGGCTTATGATGACAGAGCGTATCGTGCCAAGGGTTTGGATGTACCGGCGAAGGTGGACGCTAACTCTCGGAGTAAGAAGAAAGCAATGCACGACACAAGAGAGGCTAGCAAAATATGGGAAGGTGGAAGTGTCAACTTTCGAATACTCACATTAGTCCGAAGAACTCATGCACTTATTATCGGTAACTCTCAATCTAATAAGGAGCTTCACAAAGAGACAAGTACCCCGAGGAGGAGTGTATGGGGGTTTGGTTATCCTTGCGCATCCTCGACTCATGGTACGTGAGTGTTCTCTAATATTCGACCCCTCAGAATAGTAGTGATCCATCTAGTAGCTAGAGTTCTCAACTAATTTGTAGGTTTTGAAAATAAACACGGATTGCCCAAAATACGACATCTATCACTAATAGGCTAAAGCTCTTGACACCAAAAGTCCAAACATTACTCAAAAGAACACCTCAAAACTATTGAAAGTTACTACTACGAAAGAATAGCAACCTCAATTACCTACTTCAAGTCAAGAAACACAACTCAGTGCAACAGGAAAACTCTCTAAACAATATAAACATGAAAACTCAAGAGACTTCTAGCAAAAAACTAAACAAAATCTCTTTAAAAAGATAAGCATGAAAGCTAAGAGCAAAACATGACAGTAGCTATGAAAAAGATAAAGAACGCACACAGCAAAGATAAGCATGAAAAGTCCTATGTTGCGTTCTAGATTTTGGAAGTGGAGCGTGTTTCTCTCCCACACAAAGAAAGTTGGGCTTTAACTTGTTATTAACAACAATCAAAGCTAAAGAAAACTAAATAGAAAACCTAAGAGCGAGACGCTCCAAGAATAGCACATAACGCATGAAGTGATAAAAATATAGTGAAACGAGAGACGAACTGATAATTGTCAATGGAGAAGGGGATGCACGGGGGCATCCTCAAGCTTAGACACTTGAGTCTCCTTGAATATTTCTTGGGGATGCATGGGGGCATCCCCAAGCTTGAACGCTTGACACTTCTTAATCTTATTTCATCATCTTCCCTCGCACACTTGATAACTCCCTTCATACATAACTCATCATAATCTGATTAGCGAGGTTAGTACCCATAATAAAATAATTTTTCTATACTGGAAAAATGGATAACCTTGAAGAGCTACTGTTTCTCAAGATTGCCAAAAAGTTTTTGCAAAGAAAAAGCAAGCTTAAGGTTTGCAAAACGAAGAAAAGGCAAAACAGGACAGAATCCGTGAAAAACAGACCAACAGGTAGTAAAGAATTTTTTAGGGTTACTTCTGCAACTCAAATAAAAAAACTCAGAACATACGAAAGTTCGTAATTGTATAGAGCACGCTGTGTAAAAAATTCAGCTCAAAAAGGTAGAAATAATGCACCCGGCGGCAGCGCAAATAGGGTGATCGACGCCACGGGAGGCAGCGCGCCCTCCGTCTCTTGCATGCCCGCTGTCATCGGCGGGGTCTCTTCACTAGCCGACCTCGACGCCCTCAAGGTAACTATAAGCCTCTGCAACTCAAACGAGGACTTCATCTCCTTGCATTTTTTAGTGGAATCTCTCTGATGCCCTACATGCATATATCTCTTTCGTAGGAGGACACTCCATGCATTCTATTACAAGTCGTGGACGGCGAGTTGAAGGATGTTGCCAAAGGTAAAATCATTCAACCACAAAATCGAATCATGCACAATATGCCGATGGCACCGGAGATGCATAGGGTTCAAATCTCTCTCGTGATTTCGGGCTACGAGAGAGTTGAACCTCCAATTCAACCCCCCGGATACGATGAGGACGAGCCGGCAGTCCTGAGTGACTGTTTCGGCCAAATATGCCTATGGCCGAAGAGCCAAATGTGTTTAATGACGGGGTAAAGGGGCACCACACCTAGGACAACACCGCTAGTCATCCTGTCGGCGCCACATGTGTTGGATATGTGCCCTAGAGGCAAATTAATAAAGATATTTGTCACATCTGTTTGTTCATAATACGTTATATATTGTGCTAGAACAGTATTAAGCGGAAACATTAATACACGTGTGATATATAACAACCTGGTCCCTAGTTAAACTCAGGCATACTAGGTCATTGGGAAATTGATGATCAAGGTTTCCTGGTCATGACAACATAATAGTCTACTGACAATGAGGTCATATCATTAGGAGAATGATGTGATGGACACACACCCACCTTAAGCATTGCAGTGTGATCAAGTCACATAAGTTCAGCATTGCGATGACTTAATAACATAGTGACTGAATCCTTAGACCGTGATGATCATACATAATTGCTATCTATTAGGATGCTTTGAGTGCATTAACCGTTACACTGAAACATGGTAACTGAAAAGGTGTATCTTGGGTATTCCGAAGTAGATATGTTGAGGAGTATGAAATAGACCAGAGCGGGATTTGTCAATCCGAGTGACGGATAGGTACTCTGGGCCCACTCGGTGGTGTTGCATCAATAGCTTGCAAGCAAGTGACTAGGTCACAAGAGATGTAATATTCAAAGACGAGTAAACATGTTATTGTTGGAAATATGCCCTAGAGGCAATAATAAAATGTTATTATATATATATTTCCACGTTCGTAATTAATGTTTATATTTCTGTGCTATAATTGCAATGACCCTGACTGTGAGATTCAGAAGAAAACTCATTTGCATGTGTGGAAATGTAAACACCAAGAGTTCCTGGTTTAGCCTCTAAGACCAGCTCATGTGCTAACTGATGATTACGTTTTCTTAATCATGGACATTGTTCTTGTAACAAGGATGTCAGTAGCAATGGGAACATATTGTTAGCAGAACAATGATGTTGAACCGACCCCAGTATTGAATGATATACTTAGAGATCACATCGTAACTACGTTATAAGTCATATCATGAAATGTTTTCATATACGTAATTCCTTAGACCATGAGAGTATCGAGTTGCTTCACACAGGAAGACATGCTTTGGTTCTTAGATGAATCCTCCCGTAAATGGGAAGTAGTAAAATAAGTTCTGGGTATGTCAGATGGTGTGGCTAGTGACTGTGATAGTTCAAGAATGGGATTTGCTCCTTCACGATGAAGAAGATATTCACTTCGGGCCCACTCGGTATGACGGTATCCATTATAGTCTGGCCAGACGCATTGTGATTCAGTCACGGGGATACCGGAATACGATAACGAGAAAAGGGACAAACGAGCAAAGAGGATAACGAGTGGCTTGTGTTCAAAAGTTGTTACACATGGGTGCCAAACTTCTCTCCTCTAACTTTGTCATATATCGCGAAGCAAAGGGAATGGTACATGACTAAACATAATGGTTCACTCGAAGTTTCTTCGTGTATGTGCGGGAGTCAACAGGGGTGTCCATGGCTCCGCTGTTGATTATTGGCTATTGACAAAAGGCTGTTGACCTATGTCCGGAAGATGTTCTGAGTCATGTCCGCATTATACCGAACCTATTGGGTCACACACTTAACGAGAAGTAGTCTGTTAGAATACTAGTATGGTAGAAGGTTTAGTGGAAGCAAAGCAGAATAGTTCATACGGGTACCGGAAGTAGTTCCGGGGATTTATGAAATAGTTCATAAGGGCACCAAAAGTAGTTTAGGGTATTTAAGGATATGTCCGGATCACTCTGGAGTAGTCCCAGGTGGTTCCGGAACATATGAAAATGGTAATGGGAAAGTTTACGATCAACCGGAATAGTTTCGGTGATCGGTGGACAGCTTAAACAATATGTTGTGTTCACCGGACATAATAACCTTTGCCCGGATGGCTCCGAAACCCATTTAGATGGCCCCGGAACATTCGTTAGAGGTTCCGGAAGGTATTGGAAGTGCTCCAAAAGTGTCCGGAATGTCCCGAAACAGTCCCGGTAGGTCCCGGAAGGTCCTGGAAGCTTCTAGAAGGTTCCGGAAGGTTCCGGGCAGTACCACCCACTGCCCTGCGCCCCTGGCCTTGGGGGGCAAGCCACCTAGGCTGCCCTGGCCGGCCAGGTGGTGGGGGCGCACCAAAAAGGGGTGGGAGATCCTCCAGGTGGGATTTCCAAATACCATTATGGAAGGTTTCCGGTGGGAAGGTATGTGTAGGTTTGGAAGGCTTGGGAGTCCAAGTTGGACTCCCAAACCTCCTTGAGCTGCGCCCTAGGCCCCTTGGCCACCTATATAAGGTGAGCCAAGGGTGGGGGAAGACACAGACAACTTGTCCCCAAGGCCTATGCGCCACCCTCCCTCCTCTAAACCCCGTTGCTCCACAATTAGACCCCGGTTTAGACGCTGTTCTAGATCGGAATCCGTTAGGGTTTTCTCCCTCTAGTTTTCTCGGTGGCGTTCATCTCTGGACGGCGGAGTGCTTCTAGATTGCTGCTACGGGATGTGTGGATACTAATGGAGGGGTCGTACCTTCGACCCTTCTTCGAGGAGCTTGTTCATGGGACTTGTCCGTGGGACTAGATCGCGGGACTTGTTCGTGGGATTGATCAAGGGACTGTTCGTGGGAGAACTTGCGAGATCTACTTCCACTACGTCCACGAGCTTCACCAACTCTACTTCCGCTACATCGGTTGGTGAGCCATGACCTAAAACCTTGTATGCAATCTTCTTGGATGATCTTGGGTTCTTGATTCGTAGGCCGAATTTTTTTGTTTTCTACTACGTTTCCCAACAGTGGTATCATGAGCGATCCTTGATTAGATGCATGTTTAGGTCTAGATCATATGTGTGATATGAGGCATTGAATTTCTTGTTGCTTCCCTGTCATGTGATTTTTTCTATGCTTGATGGCAAGTTGAGGGTTTGCTACAAGGATTGAGTTTTCCATCGATCCCTCTATGCTGCTTTCAGTATGCTGGTTGCCTTGATCATGGTCTACATCAAAATCCTTGGATCTCATCTTAATCTCGCAATAGAAGATTTAACATAGAGGGGCTTGTGGATTTTATGAACTCAAATCCACACGGGGGTCACGCGTTTAACGAAGTTTGGCTTGTGGCATTAGTTGCTGCACGCACCCCGTATGTTAAACTAGCAACAAAAGAAGTATCGTGTTTTGTTTTATCTAGGGTTTCTCGTTTGCCTTGTAAACCTGCTTAACAACCACGATAAAAGTTGCAACAACTCGTGTAGATGGCCATCTAACTCGTTTTTGCAGAGTATGCATGTGATGTGGTATAGCCTTCAAGATTTGCAATGTGTTTGTATGAGATGCTATATGTTATGTAATATTTATTCGCGACCTGCGTGTCGTGGTACGGCATGATGACTGGAGTCATATGATTGTCACTTAATTATGGCCTGCGTGCCAGAACTGTTTATTAGCTCGAGGCAAAGCAATAGATAGATGCAAAGGTGATGATCTACGATGCGGAGGTGGACCCCGACGCACATGCCGGAAGCCGTGGTGTTGGTCCCGGCACCAAGGACAAAGTTGGTGGACACGGTGACTTCAACCACGACGACGTGAAGATAATGAAGACTTCACGAAGCAAAGGGCTATATCATATCACATAATTTTATGAACTGCCTGTGATGTTTATCCCTTTGATGCACCCTTGTTTGATGCGCGGTAGTCGTATTTTATTAGGGTGATCTCTCGCAAAACAATATCAAGTTGATAGTGTTCTCCCAACTGTAGCACCGTCTATACTATGTTTCACACCGGAGCAGGTCATGTCACATGGGTGCACACGTGTGTGACGCATAAAAGGCGGGTGTGTTAAAAGAACGCACAACACATTACACTTGGTTATCTTGACGGTTTGGATAAAAGTTTGCTACCGGAACACGCCCATCGAAAGATGAACAAGAATCACCTTTGGCGTGATTGGCAAGTTGGCCTACCGGTCCAGTCTAAGTCATCAGTGATGTCACATCAATGGCGGACGATTGGGTTGGATCTTGAATCACTCCAGCATCAATTACGAGAGATATTGATCTGAGTGGGAGCGCACTTAGTAATTAAATTGATTAATCACAAGTGCAACTTAATTATGAACAAAGTCTTAGTATTTGCATTATCGTTGTAGAATAATGGCTCGCGTTACCACCTTCCCAATTGATTTTGATTAACTGTATTATCTGGTAAAAACTTTACGATTGGTACCGTATTGTGAGGACTATCCTCAATAGTGCCGAGAAGGACCATGTCCTATCGCTAATTTTCGATGCTCTCCCGCTAATGCAATGGATGATGTGACTTATGTACATAATCCAAAAGGCTAGAATTCCACCACAGCTAAGTGTATTGTCGTAATCACCATGAAACCCGAACTTTGAAACGTTTGGGATAGTTATGTTATATTCATGGAACTGAAAAATTGTTTTCAGTGATAAGACAATTGATGTAGGATATAAGATATCTAGTACAATGTCTGATTGTAAGCGTTAGTGAAAATGTTCATTATGCTCAAACAAAACTGATAAGTGTGGGATCCAGAAGAACACCGATCATATGATGATGAGGATTAAGGGAAAGGAAGTTCCATATGGTGTTAGTAAGACTTACACGCCGGAAAGTCCATGGCCTGCGCCATCCTTGATCATATGTGAGCTTCTGTGAGTAGGAGTGACACTGGAAATAGAACTATGATACGTATAAAGGCAAAACGAAAGAAGACTGGAATAACCAGCTCAGAAATGAAAGTCATACGGAGTTATAGATGAATTCATTGCTGGTCAAGAGATGTAATTCTTGGGAATCATGATTAAGCAGTTAATTGTGGATTCTGTATATTGTGATTAAACTGTTGATCACCGGAATATCACATCGATTGCATATTGTTGCAACTCGATGCAAGAAATACTATGGCCTTTATGACTAGCTACTGATGAGTTTTGACACGCTCGGGAACACGGTAAAAGGTTTACTATACCGTGTGTTGACTCTATGATTATCTTCATAATTCATTTTAGAGTTGAGTAAATTGTTACTACACTTTAGCCTTGTTGCAAAACATCATTTTGAATCATGTTTGTTGCAAGAGAGTTGTTCAAAGCTATGAATAACGTAAAGGCCATACTTCCATTATGAATAGGGTGTATGTTATGAATCTTGATAATAATACTAAACATTCATAACACTGACGCTAAACGTCGCAAGACTAACAGAAATACCACATAGATGTGGCACTGCCGTTTATCACAAGTGACATAACATGCATGAAGAATTTCCATAAGTGATGGACTTTCGAGTCATATGATTATGAATCACTTGACGCTTGCGATCTTTGTCTCGAATTAATGTGACTTAAACACCGTTAATAGGCCATACATGAACGGGCAACTAAACCATTGGTAATCATACATGATGATGTGTGTAGTCCAATAAGTGTAGTTGTGTGCAATGGATTCCCTATCTTCACTCATGAGTTGAAGTAGATATGTGGATATCTGTTCAATAGAGACATACGTCTGAAATCTTTGAAATGTTCAAGGAATTTTAGAGTGAAATAGAAATTCATTGTAACAAGAAAATAAAGCTTCTGCAAATTAGATTGTAGAAAGTAATATTTGAGTTACAAGTTTAGCGAACGTCTGATGAGTTGTGAAGAAGTGTCATAACTTGCGTCTCCCAGAACACCACTATGAGTAAAGTGTTGGAGAGATGTAATCAATCCATGTATGACACGGTAAGATCAAATATGACGTCTATCAATTTGCCATTATACTTATTAAAGTTATGCGTTAGTGACTACAGCTTTTACACTGAAAAGAGCACCATGAAATCTGTTGAAATGACACCATATTAGATGTGGTATGGACTGTTAAAACCATGTTGTCTTTTCTTAAAATTTGGGTATATGAGGCATATGTTTGACATACTCAAAACCCCAAATCAGATAAGTGCTACTTTGTTAAGGTTATGCCAAAAGTTTTGGTATTCCTCTATCACTACACAAAAGCAAAACTGTTTGCTGTTAAGAACAATGTATTTTGAAGAAAAATAGTTTCTTACAAAAGAGTGAGTGGGAGGACAGTGCAACTTGTCAAAGATTGTTGAATCTTCAGAGAAGTGCGCAGCTGAACCACACAGGTTAGACAAAACTCGTACAAACATTCATGATATGTAAAACGAGATATTGTTGTTCGACAATGATAAACCTGTGATATACAAAGAAGCGTTGATGGGCCCTGACTCCGGGATTTGGCTAAATGCCAAATAATCCGAGATAGTATCCATGGAAGTAAGTCAAGTTTTGAACTTGGTAGACCCTCCGAAAGACTAAAAGTCTGAAGAATATATATATGTGGATCTATAATTGATTCGGATGAAATTGTTTTATCCATAAATCTCAACTCGTTGGAAAATTGTTTTCTAGCAAGTTCAAAGGTTGACTACGGCGAAGTAGTTTTGACCGTAGAGATGCTTTAGTCAGTTCGGGTTATATTAGCAATTACTACATATCTCATTTATAGGATATGGTAGAATGAACGTCAAAACAAAGTTCCTACACGGAAATATAACAAAGGACGTATATGTGATACGACCGGAATGTTTTGTCGATTCAAAGGATGCTAAAATAGATGCAAGCCTTGGATATCCAGTGATGGACTGGAGCTAGCATAATGGAGTTGGAATTTTCGTTGTGATGAAATTTCCAAAAGAGTTTGTTTTCATCAGGAATAACGAAGATGCTTGAATATTCAAGAAAGTAAGTGGGAGCTGAATAATATTTCTAAAACCTTATGTAGATGACATATTGTTGATTAGAAATGATATAAATTTCTTGACACGAATAAGGACTTCATTGGAAATAGTTTTCGGTTGAAGAACTTGGGCTGATATAGCATTAGTATTGAGCATAGTGATCTATGAAGATAGTAAGTGCCTGATCATGCTAAAGCCAACACTACATATTGACATGATACTAAAGTAGTTTAGTATGAAATGCCAAGAAACATGTTCTTGCCGAAGTCGTGGTGAAAAGTTGTTTGCAGAAATCGGTGTTGATGAACACAGATAAGCAAAAACACGTGAATTGAATTCCACTCACCCGTGTGTTTGGATTAATCATGTACACCATAATATGTAAAACGACCAGATATATCCAGTGCTTCAAAAGGTTATGGGAAAGATACCAAAGTGATCAATATGTTGATCATTGGACAAACAGTGAAAAGTTAAACTTATGATAGATAAGATATGTTTCTCGGAAAATGGAGATAATGAAGAGCTCGTTGTAACAAGTTACACCAGCTGAATTTTGATGTAAACAGTTACACCAATTCAGTCTTCATACTTACTCCGATCGATTTTCGATTTTAATTGGGATTATGTGTTTCACACATAAGGGTGGCACAGTATGAAGGAACTATGTTAAAGTTAGATACTGTGGCGAATTCTATAACAGAGGCTATGTATATTGTTGCTTAAAGAAGTAACAAGGGAGGGTATTTTGAATCATCAGTTCATTTATGAACATGGTATGGTTTCCTAGATGCTTAAAGCTCATGGATATTTTCATGACTTATTCTAAGGAACCAAGGTCCTACCAAATGATTCAAACATATACAAAGCTAAACTGATAAAATTAGTGAATTTTATGATAGCGTGAAAACGCGAAGATATGCAAGATACAAACGGGCCTGAAACGTCAGATCCGAAGATGAGGTCTATACCACAAATGAGGCATTTATTACACCGGTATGCCATAGGTGTAAAGTGCTCAAGCACTGACAATATTATTGACTCTAGTGCAAGTGGGAGACTGTTGGAAATATGCCCTAGAGGCAATAATAAAATGTTATTATATATATATTTCCACGTTCGTAATTAATGTTTATATTTCTGTGCTATAATTGCAATGACCCTGACTGTGAGATTCAGAAGAAAACTCATTTGCATGTGTGGAAATGTAAACACCAAGAGTTCCTGGTTTAGCCTCTAAGACCAGCTCATGTGCTAACTGATGATTACGTTTTCTTAATCATGGACATTGTTCTTGTAACAAGGATGTCAGTAGCAATGGGAACATATTGTTAGCAGAACAATGATGTTGAACCGACCCCAGTATTGAATGATATACTTAGAGATCACATCGTAACTACGTTATAAGTCATATCATGAAATGTTTTCATATACGTAATTCCTTAGACCATGAGAGTATCGAGTTGCTTCACACAGGAAGACATGCTTTGGTTCTTAGATGAATCCTCCCGTAAATGGGAAGTAGTAAAATAAGTTCTGGGTATGTCAGATGGTGTGGCTAGTGACTGTGATAGTTCAAGAATGGGATTTGCTCCTTCACGATGAAGAAGATATTCACTTCGGGCCCACTCGGTATGACGGTATCCATTATAGTCTGGCCAGACGCATTGTGATTCAGTCACGGGGATACCGGAATACGATAACGAGAAAAGGGACAAACGAGCAAAGAGGATAACGAGTGGCTTTTGTTCAAAAGTTGTTACACATGGGTGCCAAACTTCTCTCCTCTAACTTTGTCATATATCGCGAAGCAAAGGGAATGGTACATGACTAAACATAATGGTTCACTCGAAGTTTCTTCGTGTATGTGCGGGAGTCAACATGGGTGTCCATGGCTCCGCTGTTGATTATTGGCTATTGACAAAAGGCTGTTGACCTATGTCCGGAAGATGTTCTGAGTCATGTCCGCATTATACCGAACCTATTGGGTCACACACTTAACGAGCAGTAGTCTGTTAGAATACTAGCATGGTAGAAGGTTTAGTGGAAGCAAAGCAGAATAGTTCATACGGGTACCGGAAGTAGTTCCGGGGATTTATGAAATAGTTCATAAGGGCACCAAAAGTAGTTTTGGGTATTTAAGGATATGTCTGGATCACTCTGGAGTAGTCCCAGGTGGTTCCGGAACATATGAAAATGGTAATGGGAAAGTTTACGATCAACCGGAATAGTTTCGGTGATCGGTGGACAGCTTAAACAATATGTTGTGTTCACCGGACATAATAACCTTTGCCCGGATGGCTCCGAAACCCATTTAGATGGCTCCGGAACATTCGTTAGAGGTTCCGGAAGGTATTGGAAGTGCTCCAAAAGTGTCCGGAATGTCCCGAAACAGTCCCGGTAGGTCCCGGAAGGTCCTGGAAGCTTCTAGAAGGTTCCGGGCAGTACCACCCACTGCCCTGCGCCCCTGGCCTTGGGGGGCAAGCCACCTAGGCTGCCCTGGCCGGCCAGGTGGTGGGGCCGCACCAAAAAGGGGTGGGAGATCCTCCAGGTGGGATTTCCAAATACCATTATGGAAGGTTTCCGGTGGGAAGGTATGTGTAGGTTTGGAAGGCTTGGGAGTCCAAGTTGGACTCCCAAACCTCCTTGAGCTGCGCCCTAGGCCCCTTGGCCACCTATATAAGGTGAGCCAAGGGTGGGGGAAGACACAGACAACTTGTCCCCAAGGCCTATGCGCCACCCTCCCTCCTCTAAACCTCGTTGCTCCACAATTAGACCCCGGTTTAGACGCTGTTCTAGATCGGAATCCGTTAGGGTTTTCTCCCTCTAGTTTTCTCGGTGGCGTTCATCTCTGGACGGCGGAGCGCTGCTGGATTGCTGCTACGGGATGTGTGGATACTAATGGAGGGGTCGTACCTTCCACCCTTCTTCGAGGAGCTTGTTCATGGGACTTGTCCGTGGGACTAGATCGCGGGACTTGTTCGTGGGATTGATCAAGGGACTGTTCGTGGGAGAACTTGCGAGATCTACTTCCACTATGTCCACGAGCTTCACCAACTCTGCTTCCGCTACATCGGTTGGTGAGCCATGACCTAAAACCTTGTATGCAATCTTCTTGGATGATCTTGGGTTCTTGATTCGTAGGCCGAATTTTTTTGTTTTCTACTACGTTTCCCAACAGTTATGTCAGAGACGAGGAAGAACTAGGTAATGGATACCGACGATCATTCCTCGGACAAACATAGTACCGAAGCACAAAGTGATCAAGTCATATTGTTAACGGTTCAACAACGATGAATTTTATTCGATGGAAGCGTAGGGGCACATCAAGGATTCTAACCAGATCCCTCATGATGGTCATTGGTCAGAGAGTGTCTCGATCATGTCTACTGTTTCCCGGACCGTAGGGTGTCATACTTAAGGGCAATCGATGCATTAAGGATTGATTCGGGATCATCGGTGAAAAGAGAGAAAGCACCGGAAATGTATCGGGAGGTGCCGGAAGCTGTTCCGGATATTTTGAAAGGTTCAAAATAATATATATTAATGTTTAAATATGTTTTATTATTTAATTGACAGAATTAAATATTAAAAATTATTTAAATAATTAATTAAAAATGTGAAAAGATATTTGGGCCTTAAAAGACCCATGAGGGGAAGGGGGAGCCTCCCCCCTTGGGCTTGGCGCCAAGGGAGGGCCCATCCCCCCTCCTAGCCGCATCACTCCCCCCTTGGGGGTTTAGTCCCACATGGGGGAAGGGGAGGGGGTGGATCCCCTCCTTGGCCTATATAAGGAGTGGTGGGTGCCTTTTTCAAAAGCCTATATGATGAGGTGCTCAACAGCCTACTCGCTTTTCCAAAAGGAATCGCCATGGATATTATCATCATGGGTTCGTGGAATATATGGATGCAAAGAAACAATCTCATATTCAGGAATCAACAACCATCCATCACCAGTTGGAGAAGTGGACTTCGAACAGACCTAAACCTACTGCAACACATGATCAAAGATAAACATAGAGAGATTGTAAAGAACTGGTTGATAGACTATTTAAATTAACAATGTATAGGCAATTTATCACAACCGATATCGGTTGATGTATTTTGGGAGGACTTTGCGTTATTATAATATATATACTGTAGAACATTTTGTTCTACATTCATGCCTTCCAAAAAAAACAAGCACTTTGAAAATTACCACAACCTGGACAATAGGTGGCATCGCACTACATTACGGTATGATTAGAGCTGTCACAACGACTTCAACGTCCAAGTATTCGATAAATAATCGTTGTCATAGGAATGAACTACGAAACATGCCCGTGCATTGCAACGGGAGAAAAATATATTATCCCTCATGAAGCCTACATCGATTGACATAACTATGTCAGAAAAACCACTCAACATAATATTTTAATCATACAAATGAGTTTATTGTTAAACGACTTCATGTATCAAATATTAAAAACAAAAAGAATATGAAAATATTAGAATAATATCAATGTACGAAAATTGTCCGTACATTACAACAGAAGATAAAAAATATCACACATTTAATCTAACTTCAAATTCTATGGATGTTTACATTATTTATTTTGAAACGAATTTTATCTGTATTGCCGTGTATCCTTCTTTTAATCTCCTAAGCTAATAGCCGAGGTGTTAACCTGATAACAATGCATCTAGACTCTAGACATGATTAATCTCAAGGCGATGAGCTCGTCAATCTCATATCACAGATATCATTGGACCTCATCATCTCAAAGAAATATTTAGCCATTTGAGTAGTGTCGTGATGCGTATTAGCTATCCTCGTTTGCTATGTGAATCACGAATTCATATCAGAATCACAAAAAATATGGAATGGCCAAACACAAAAAGATAAATGGAACTGGGTAAAAAAGAGAAGTAGCTACTTGCATAGTAAACTATAAATTTACTATTTAAAGATGACGATAATTTTCCATTGCAAAAAAAAATGAACTCGTTTTAATTTTAATTTGCTTGCATTTTTGTAAATTTCATGCGGCATAATATCTTATTCAGTTAGGCTAGACACCCCGTTTAGTGTGATCATTATTGTTCAGCTAGCCTACACACACAACCTCAGATGATGTGCATTGTATGTATTTCGAAGGTCCTTGTTAATTCATTTTGAATCCATCTTGTGAGACCCACTTGTCATGGTCGTGATGATTCATTTTGAATACGGCTAAACCTTCATCTTCTGTTTTGCCCTCTGTTTATCGATTTGAAAGGCAACTTTTTGACCTCCTAAAAAACTCAAAGATGTATATAAATTGGTAAATATAGGTGTGAAGGGGCAAGGTGGGACTATTCAATAAAAGAATGAGTTAAATCCACCGTTCATACATAAACTTGTCCCCAAAGCTCACTTTAATACATCTACTCGCAAAACGTATCAGTTTGCTTCCTAACCTTGTCTCACACGCTTAGTTTGATACAAATGCAGTAAAACAAAATTCAAAAAAATCCCAAAAGAAACAATTTTTTCCTACAAATTATGGTTTACCCGAAAATTATTTATAACCGAAAATAATTACCCCCCCAGAAATAATTGTTTCTTATCGAGAATAAATTCCCGGACAAAAAAAAACATTTTTCCCAAAATGAAATATGCTTTACCCAAAATAAAACTATTTTTACCAAAAAATACATATAGGGGATAATAATTGTTTTTGAGCAAAAAACATTTGGGTAAAAAAATATTTCCTGGGAGAAATTTATTTTTCGGTAAAAAAAATTCAGCGGAAAATGGTTTATTTTTTCAGGAATTTTTTTTTCGGCTAAAATTATTTTATTGGGCGAAAATATTTTCGGTTAAAAAAATTATTTTCAGGGGAAAATGATTTTTGTCGGTCGAATGCAAAAAAAACATTTTTCCCAAGGGAAATTGACTATTTTAATATTTTTTTACTTTTTCCTCAACAAATTTTTTTTGTCATTGCAAATATTATTGCCTCCTCTCTGATGGGTCAGTATATATAGCGGCCCACAAATATGAAAGCCCACTACGAACAAAAATAGCACAACCAACACGAAGCGTTTTTAGCGATTATTTTTCTGGAAATCAGCGAACGAAGGCCTAGTACGAACGAAAATAGCACAGCGGCCCACGAATAAAAAAGCACAGCGAATATTTTCCTGGTAATTATTGGATTGCGGGTTTATTCAACAAAAAGGGAGGGATTTTTTTGTAAAATAGTCTAGACGGACTAAGAAAGCCACCTCCCTTTATTATTACGTATATAGATATACAATGTAAGGACTGGCAAATCTCCCCATCAGAATAATCAGCTTGCCTCCAGTCAAGGACCCTTTCCAACTGAAGAAGATTGCGTTCCCAGTCAAAAGCCATCCAAAATTTTTGGCCCATAAATGTACGCTTTGGAGGCTGATTTGTAGTTTTACTATAGAAAGTACCAAGCTGGAAAGCATGCGAGATTGTAGGTGGAGAATTTTTTCTTTGCTCAGGTATACTTATCAAATGGTCCTTGAGTTATGACCTGACAAATAGATTCCTTTGTTATTAAGGCCACCAATATTAATGGGTGCATTAAAGTGGGATTCCAAACTAGCAGAAACTTTCCTAGTACCCAAACTCAAACCTGAATCAACCTCCGGATCCTTCGAAACAAGATCTACTAAAAGCATCAACCAAAATTTTGATAATGCAGCGCATGATTCATAATATATAGGCCCCCCTTTTAAAGAACTTAACCAAGATGATTTCACTCGAGTGCCATGGAGCGAAGCAATCTCAGGAATAATTTGATCAGCATGCCAACCATGAACCATCGCACTAGTATCACCACGAAATAGGATGAAATGGTAGATAAAGTCTGGCCAAATACGATCCTTCAAACCATAAATAAAATGGGAAACTCGATTCGAAGCAACAGAGAAACGGAATCGACGATCACTGAGTTTGATGACACGAAAACCAGAACTAATCCCACCAATGCAACTCTGAAGATCCAAACTAAATAATTCCTCCGTGAGGGAGAAAGAAGCTGAAGAGAAAACCACCACCAGAAAGAACTCATGGGATTTGAGGGAAGGGGAGAAGTGCACCGTAGAGTTAAATCGTTGACACACTTGGGCCTCGACGGCAAGGCCGGGGGAGAAGTCCCAATGAAGAAGGCCTTCCATGGATGATCAGACAGAGATCATCAAGGATTGCCATGAGCGCCATGGGAGAGGAGAGGTGGAGGTGAATGAGGGTGCGCCATGGAATAGGTTTTGTTACTTGCTTCTTTAACCTTGGTATCTTCACTGAGGGAAATTTTCTACTGTCTGCATCTCAAGCTTCCACTTGGAGTAACCAATGAGGGGCGAGAAGTAATCACTTCCACGCCAGCATCACCGCCATTGATGATTTTACCGTGCCCCTGTCCTTGGTTATTTAAACTGTTTCACAGCCACGGTTCACCCGGGGCATCCTCTTTTCTTCATCTTCTTCCTCATTCTCTCATGCACTCTTCTCCATTGCCCCTATGCTTCGTGTCCGCGAACCTGAAGGAACAAGATATGGCACTGGATACAGCACCATGGGTCGTGGTCGTCACGGTTGCAGTCGAAGTGGCCATGCTGGGCGCGGCTGTGGTAGTCGCGGAGGAGCCGCTGCCACCGTCCGAAATCCGGCAGCCCACGAAGGAGTATCCAACCATGACTTCGTGGTAAATATTCGCTCCCGCGTCCGTAGCCGCATCATGCTTCCTCTCTCCTTCGCCATTTCCATGGCGGATCTTGAGGGCCCATGCTTGTTTCTTCATGTTGATGGGCGCCCGTACGGCTCTATTTGGGTGGAGACAAATTTCAAGGAACAAACCACAATGTTCTTGGGAAAATGGATGAATACTTTTTCCCGTTGGCACGATCGGCATAGGGAGATTGCCTCTGCTGTAGGTTTGATAGAAAAGACACCCTGCTAGTGAAGATCTTCTCTGCTCAAGGGGACAGTCTGAAGTGTTGCGCGAAAAGTTCCAGCGAAGCCGACTTTCAAGACGAAGACGACTATCGAGGTTCTCCAGCCACGGGGAACCAAGGAGTCTGGATCATCACTAGCTGTGGCTCCCTCGAGTCATCGTCTGATGAAGGCGTTGATGACCCATCGGTTTAGGGGGTGTATCGTAGCCTTTTTGGTAAGTAAGAGTGTCTAACCCAACGAGGAGCAGAAGGTAATGACAAGTGATCTTGAGAAAGGAATAACTGCAAGTACTGAAAGGTAACATTTTATGGGTTTTCTTGTATAAGCAACAAGCAAATAAAAGCAAGTAAAGTAAATGTTGGAAAGGTACAACAAGTGGCCCAGTCCTTTTGAACAAAGGATAAGCCGAAGGATTAAACTTATAAAGACTAAAGCGTTCATGTGGACACACGGGAGAGGTAGTCAGGTTACTTTTGCCATATTCCATCTAGTAGTATCTTTTGTGTTGGTAAGTGTTGTGTGGGTGGACCTAAGCTAGCACACCACCTAGAATAAGACAAGTGCACTCTTATGATTAAACATCTTGCAGGCATCCGAAATACAAGAGAGAAATTAAGGCAAAGCCTAACCATAGCAATACACTCTAGGATCCAACACCACCTCATGCAAAAGGTGTGAGAACTGGGGTTTAGGTTTCTGTCACTCCGAGAACCCACTGTAAGCATCCTTTATACACAATGTATTCCCCTAGGTACTTCAAAAAGGGAAGTGCTATGTAGTCGACGTTCACATAGCACCAGTAGAAGAATAAAACCACAACTTAAATATCAATTCAATACATATTGCTTCAACATCATATGACTTCTAGCAACAAGACTTCTTCCATGTCCTCAAGAACTAAAGTAACTACTCACAAGACATAAAAGAGATCATGATCGGAGGTGATGAATATATGATGAACAATCTGGTCATCACAATAATCCTCCAACAAAACTTAATAGCATTCACCACAAAAGAGTAATCAACACCGGTAAAGTAGAGGTAATGAATAGTGCAAGGTACATCACATATTGCAATGGTAAAGTGAGATGGGGGGAAGATGGAGATGGTGCTGGTGATGCGGATGATGGTGATGATGATCTCGATGATGCTCGTGACCATAATGACGATCTCCCCCTCCGGGAGGAGTTCTCCCCGGTGGAATCTACCCGACGGAATTTCCGATCTAACTTTCCCCCATTGAATTTTAGGTCACGAGGAGTATATGTGCTGAAGGAGAGCCCAGGGATGGGGGGGGGGGCCACCAGGCGGCCACCTGACACAGCCGAGGGGGTGGCCGCGCCACCATGTTGCTTGGTGGCCCCCCTCCGGTTGCCTTTTTGCCTTCCTTCGTTCATCCTTCAGAAAATACTTCCCTGAAATTTTTAGGTCATTTGGAGATGTGCTGATATGTCCACTTTGCGTGCACTTTTCCCCGCTAACCCTTGCGTCTGCTGTTTCGGCACCGGAAAGTTGTAAACTGCGTAAAACAAGCCAAAACAACATGATGACAGCATCATAACATGAAATATGTCAATGAATAGTGGTAAATTATAATATGAAATAGAGATGCCTTTTGGACGTAGCAGGCGTCGATGGTGGTGGAGGTGGTGATAGCTACTCCAGCTAAGAAGAGGATGTCGAAGATGTTAAGCCAATCCCAAGTGACGAGGATTAGCCTCGGCAAATCCCATGGTTAGGAACCCTGGGTTTGATCGTAGAAGAAGGAGTGCCAGGTTGGCAATCTCGTCGGCTAACAGGAGACAGGGATTACCCAGGTTCAGTGCCCTTGATCGGTAAAACCCCTACTTCCTGCTCGATGTATTATATGGTGGAGGCGATTACAGTGGAGGCTCCAGCTAGATTGTTCTAGCCCGAGGTATTGCAATGAGTACTAGATTTCCCTAGACGCCCCCTCTCCCATCCTTTATATACTAGGCTAGGTCTTGAGGAGTCCGTCTAGCTTTACATAGAGAGTTTCCTAATCTATCTAGTTTGGTGGCCATGTCAGTTTGGAATCCAAGTCCGTGATGTCGCCAATGCTTCGGGTGGGATGATCTTGGGGCTTACGAAGCTTCTAGTGGGCCACCTATCTTGACACGTACCAGGTACCCTCACATTAATGAGTTGTGGGGGTATCCCCTCGTCAGTAGCCCCCGAGTTCCTCGGGGACTCGAAGATTCGCGTAGGGACTCCAATCTGCATTAGCTATTGTAGTGTGTGTCTCTTTTATGAGCTGCAAGATATTTTTAAGATATGGTTTGTATGTTTTGAGAGGGATGCTAAACTAAAGGGCCCAAAGCACTCGACGAATCGAGCCCCGGTGTTGCGCTCGCGGCAAATACCACAGTAGTCCTATCAAGCTCGAGTCCCCCGACACGAACTTGGCGATACTGGTGTCGAGTAAGGTCCAGGCTGTTGAGGGCTTACATGATCAATACCGCTAGTTTAAATTCTGAATACGCCCCTAACACGTCCGCCTTGATATTTCTATCATACACCTGGATATGGATAACGATCAGGAGTGATGTCGCCCTGTGGCAAGTCCCGGACTGGACGATGAATCAACGGGGTCTTACCTACAAGTAAGCTTACGTGGCTTCTGGGGTGCAATGTATCGCAACCCTGGTCTTAGTAGAGGCGAGTTCCATTATAGAATTCATCCACTCGGAAAACAAGCGAGTGAACTTTTAGTATGAGCACCTAGTAAAGTTTCACGTGGTCACTCGATGAGTCGGTCGACTACTTCTCATAACTTTTTCCCTTGCGTCATCTTGCGAGTAAGTACTCAAGCGCTTGTTTTAGAGGTGAATCAGTACTTAAGCCTTAATGATGTGTTTTGGTGGAATACGCCGAGGCGAGTAAGTACTCGATCCTTTGTATGGTGCTTCGCGTCGCTTTTGGTCCTTTAAGAGTAGGAAGGCGCTCCCGATGGGAGTTTATTTGATGAAATCAAATAAGAGAAACAGTTAGTGAGGAAATAATCTGGGAACAAGGAAAGAGGATTCCTTTATGCCTCTGCGTTTTCTTATCGTTGTGCTATCTAATCTGTGATGCGCGAATGTGATAGATATAATGATTCTTTGTGAAGTCGATGACGTATCATCACGCCTATGGTCTGACCTGACTTTTCATGTCTCTTTTGTGTGATGATGATGCTTTGGTTTGCGTGCGTGGTGGATGTCACGCTCAGATGTGCTTGTTGGATTTCCATGAGCGGTTTGAATGCTCTGCTTTTACTGTCACATTGATCAGCGGCTAATATCCATTGAAGCATCTTTGTATTGGAATCTGAAGTGTTTCCCTCGTGATTATGGTGATCTTGCTGCTTCACCTTCGCGTGTAGAAATGACATGCGTGCCCTTGTAGGGGGTGTATATATAGGTGGACACTTTGTTTCCTTTTTTCATCCATCTTCTTCCTTTGCCTATTGGCTGTTCTCTTAGTTAGCTTGCATGGCTCCCAAGCGTTGTGCCCGTGGAGATGCCGGAGTTGTTGCTACACGCGACATTGCCAGCCATGGTCGTCGGGGTGGTGGTGCTGGCGCTATGCGTGGTGTTGCCGGCCGAAGACGTTGAGGCTGTGGGGGTCGTGTGTTGTTTGACATGCACAGCCGTGGAGGGCGAGGCTTAGCAGCGATCCCTTCTCTAGCCGAGGATGTTAACGAGGGCATCCTTGGTCATGACTTCATTCTGCATATCCGTGATTTTGTCCGGCAGTGGATCTCCCTTCCTTCTTCTTTCTCAGCTCTTGTTTCAGAGTTAAGCCTGGAGAGCTTGTGGCTCCGTTTCCAGGGTTATCCGTACTGCCCATTTTTGGTACAGACCCATGTTGAGGGTTCCTTCTTGGTGTTTCTGGAAACTGGGTGGAAAGCCTTTCACTAGTGCAAAGAGGGGCTAACATGACACTCCTTTCCCAAAACCTTGGGAGAAATTGTTTGCGATGCTATCAACACAAACGGTAGTAAAAAAAATCCTTGTGCCCGAAACTGAACCGTCTGGGAAACATATGCCATCAGCCACCATTAGAAGCATTATTACGTGGGCGATGTAGGGCTGACGGTTCGTCAAAAAACTTGTCCGTGATACGAAGGGTGAAAACCCACGGTTGCAAGGAATGGACCTCTAGCCCTTTTTCACAATCATTCAAATATAATGAAATGTGTGGGATGTGAATCTATTAGGCACGCTTCTAAAAATCCTTTCATGGGTGGAATCAAGGCCGACCGTTGATCAAAGCAACCGTATGCTATTAGCAATAAGAAAACCCACGATTACAAAAAATAAACCACTATTCCTCCTTTCTAATCAATTGAACTTACTGAAATGTGTGGGATATTTAATTTATCAGGCACGCTTCTAAAAATCCTTTTGTAGGATGATGCAAGGTTGAAAGTACGTAAAAACACCAGTCTGCAATTACGAAGGAGAAAGCCGAAGGTTGCAGTCAGTGAATCGCTAGCCTTCTTCGCAATCGTTCATGATCAATCAATCGTGTGGAATGCATAATATATATTGCACGAGTCTTAAAATCCTTCACTACTAGGGAATACCCTTATGGTGGCGCCCTTTTTTTGTGTTTAGTGGCGCATTATGGATGCGTCACTAACTACAAGCCACTAATAAGGGCTCAGAGGGGGCGCATTCTGGATGCGCCACCCCTAAGGCCCTTAGGAGTGGCGCATCTCAGAATGCGCCACCTCTAAGCTCTTAGGGGTGGTGCATTCTGATATGCGCCACGCCTAAGGTTCCTTAGGGGTGGCGCATTCCCAGTGCGCCACTAAAGCCAGACAAAATGCGCCACTAAATGGGTTACATAAAACAAAAAAAATGAATTACAGAAAAGAATAAAAACATTACAAATATTTTTATTATATTACAGAAATGCAAAATACAATATTACAATGAGCCCAACAATTATTGATACAAAAGAATTGCATTATAATTCTTATTACAAAGATTTACAAAGGTTTAGAGGCCAACAAGATTCACAAGATTACATCCATCCCAATATTACAATGAGTCCAACAATTATTGAAAACAGAAAGCTACTTTCGTCATCATCTCTTGTTTGCTCTTCAACCTGCACAAAGCAAAGATTTAGAGGTCACATCCATATGAATTCATAGCAAAGGACAACAACGCAATATAGCATCTATTCTTATCAACAACATAAAGCAAGGCGATCAATGGCCAGGAGCATGCACATATGCATAAAAATGCATATGCAGTGACCTTTATACACAAAGAGCACCAAGAGTATTTGACACTACCACCTACTACACAAAGAGTACATCCAAATTACATGTAGGGCACACATTCATCAAACGACTGCCATATATAACATAAATTGTTCAATTGTTCTGACTCGGTTCGAGGAATGGGCGGCATCTTCTTTCCTCATGAAAGGCCTTGTGTCACGCAAGGCCTTTAGGCGGACTTCTATCTCCCCATTGGATGGTGCAATGTTGGAGTGGAAGATCGACCCCTTCATCTGTACTTCATGACGGATGATAGTCGCCATCTGCGCTTGGATGTGAAAGAAGTCCTCCTTAAGATTTTCATGGGCGATTTCCGCCTTCCTTTCGGCCCACGCTCTGAGATGACTTGGCAGCGTAAGGTTGCGTTGTTCCTGTACAATCGCCCTCATGTAATGAAGGGCGTAGTACGCATCCCTCACACTGCCAGCCGGCTGCTTGACGCACGGGAACTGCGTTACGTGGCTGAACACGTTCACGTCAGGCTGATTCTTCCTGAACTTGTGCTTCACCATCTTGCCTCCGACTTTTATCTAGCCGGCGAGAGCATCATCCAAAACTCTCATGACATACTTGTAATCTTTCTTGTTCACACTCCCCGAGTCTAAATACACGACATGCGAGTGTTGCGGTGAAAAGCAGATGAGCACGCAGTCTTGATCCTCACTGCATAATTAAAACAATCCAAAAGGAATGTTGGAAGAGGACAATGGAAAGCTAAGAAAGCATATATGCTACGGCGGCGAGCGAATGACTTACTTGGGAGAGTAGGTCATAAGAAATGAATCCTTGTCGACGTTCTTTAGCATGAAGTCTGTGATGTACCCCTCCGCGAGAGCCGCGTCCCCCGTCGTCCATCAAGATGCTTTCACGGATGTAGAAGGGGTCCAGTATCGCGACGCTCGGGGTCTTATCTCTCCTAATACTCATAGAAAGGCTGAGCGAGAACAGACGGTTAAGGCTATGGTTCAGCCGCTTGAGATGGTACAAATTGAAGATCTCCGAAAACCGCAGGATTATCATATCCGCGGGGATAGTGTTGATGAAGCCCATGTTGAGTGGCACCTTGGCCATGAAAACCGGGTACGAGGGATTCTCTTCTCGAAGAAGAATCTTCTCTAATGCCATAATACTATGATGCACACTCTACATATCCGAAGTTTCAAGGTCGAGCATGTCCTTAGGTAGCATCGGCCTACCAGCCACATGGATTTCAAACGAGAGATCCTTGGGTCTTGGTGGCCCGTCCTAAGCCCGGATCGGCATCGAAGGTTGGCTACTCGAAGTGACGCTCTTAATTCTTTTCCGTCCCTTCTTCTTTTCTCATTTCGAGCAGTCACCGGCCTTTATCTGCTCAGTGGCCGCCTTATGGAGTGTGGACGGGCTGAGAATAGATCTCCTTGTGGCATCTGCTTGAGGCTCGGTGAAGGCGCAAGCTGCTGGAGACATCTCCTGAGAAGCAGCGAAGAGACGCGTGGACCAAGTAGGCTTCGCTGCAGGATCAGCTGGACCGCGAGCTTCCTCGTCATGCTGATAGGCTCCTTCAGCAGGAGGCATGAATAAGTCATCAACATCATACAAAGTATTGATGAACTGGTCGGCGTTGATATCATCATCAAGATCATTGTCTTCTTGTTTTGCGCCGATGGGATCATGTTGTTGGGGATCGGCGCAGAAAACAAAAAATTTCCTACCTACGAGTCCCGAACCCAAGATCTATGCTATGCTGATGTATGTAACGGAAGGAATCGGTGTTCATACCTTTGAAGACCGAAAGAGGGAAACGTTCCTCGAACGTGGTTGGCGTAGACTCTGATCCTACGACCTCCCTGACGTGTTGAAGAACCTCCGACCATGAAGTAGCAACACACGTGTAGTGCCTCGCGGGATTACACACGTACGGTGCAACCGACGTCCCTCCGGGCTCCGAACCAGAAGAGTAGCGGAAAAAAGATTGATCCGGATCCCAATTACGGCAGCGCGACGACGTCCGGATGATGGTGAAACCCCCAACCAGGTGCAAACTCCAAACCAGGGGAGTCCGCTCTAGGTCGGAGAAAGAGAGAGAGAAACTCAATGTTGTGTTGAAAAAGGCACCCCACCCCTCCTTATATAGGCCAAGGAGGGGCTCCACCCCCGCCCCTTCCCCCATGTGGTACTAAACCCCCAAGGGGAGGAGTGGTGCGGCTAGGAGGGGGGATGGGCCCCTCCCTTGGCGCCAAGCCCAAGGGGGGAGGCTCCCCCTTCCCCTCATGGGCCTTTTAAGGCCCAAATACCTTTTCACCTTTTTAATTAATTATTTAAATAATTTTTAATATTTAATTCTGTCAATTAAATAATAAAACATATTTAAACATTAATATATATTATTTTGAACCTTTCAAAATATCCGGAACAGCTTCCGGCACCTCCCGGTACATTTCCGGTGTTTTCTCTCTTTTCGCCGATGATCCCGAATCAATCCTTAATGCATCGATTGCCCTTAAGTGTGACACCCTACAGTCCGGGAAACAGTAGACATGATCGAGACACTCTCTGACCAATGACCATGATGTGGGATCTGGCTACAATCCTTGATGTGCCCCTATGCTTCCATCGAATAAACTCCATCGTTGTTGAACCGTTAACAATATGACTTGATCCATTTGTGCTTCGGTACTATGTTGTCCGAGGTATGATCGTCGGTATCCAATACCTAGTTCTTCCTCGTCTCCGACATAACATGTTTACTTGTCTGTGAATATTATATCTCTTGTGACCTAGTCACTTGCTTGCAAGCTATTGATGCAACACCACCGAGTGGGCCCAGAGTACCTATCCGTCACTCGGATTGACAAATCCCGCTCTGATCTATTTCATACTCCTCAACATATCTACTTCGGAATACCCAAGATACACCTTTTCAGTTACCATGTTCCAGTGTAACGGTTAATGCACTCAAAGCATCCTAATAGATAGAAATTATGTATGATCATCACGGTCTAAGGATTTAGTCACTATGTTAGTAAGTCATCGCAATGCTGAACTTATGTGACTTGATCACACTGCAATGCTTAAGGTGGGTGTGTGTCCATCACATCATTCTCCTAATGATATGACCTCATTGTCAATAGACTATTATGTTCTCATGATCAGGAAACCTTGATCATCAATTGCCTAATGAGCTAGTATGCCTGAGTTTAACTAGGGAATATGTTTATTAATTTGCCTTTAGGGCACATATCCAACAGTCTCCCACTTGCACTAGAGTACAAATTACACTAGTTTACATCAGGTATGTATCTAACACCAATAGTCTCTCGGTGTTGTTCAAACTTGGCTTGTGGAAGAGGTTTAGTCATTGGGTCTGACGGATTCAGACCCGTATGTATTTTGAAAATCCTAGTGTGACCATCCTTGACGTACTCCCGCGTCACATGGAAATGCCGGAGAATACGCTTGGCTGTAGAGTGAGTCCTCGGCTCCCTTGCGTTAGCAATGGCACCCGTATTGTCGCAATAAATGCTAACAGGGTCAGTGCAACTAGGGAATACACCAAGCTCGATGACGAACTTCTTCAGCCAATGCGCTTCGTTTGACGCTTCGCAAGCGGCAATATACTCCGACTCCATCATAGATTGGGCGACGACTGACTGCTTGCCGCTCCTCCAGCTAATCGCACCACCATTCAACATAAACACGTATCCCGTTTGGGATTTTGAGTCATCGGGATCAGTACCAAGACTGGCATCGACGTCACCTGTTACGGCGAGCTGTTCTTCACCTCCTCCATAGACAAGAACCAGATCCTTAGTTCTTTGTAAGTACTTAAGAACTTTCTTCACTGCAATCCAATGATCCATTCTAGGATTACTTTGGAAACGATTAGTCAGACTAACCGCCAGGGCCACATCTGGTCGAGTACACAGCATAGCATACATGATAGAACCTATGGCTGAGGCATAGGGCTTTGAGGACATTTCATCCCTTTCTTTTCCTGTTGCTGGGCATTGATTCACACTCAATTTACTTCCTTTCATAACGGGCAAGAGGCCTCTCTTGGCGTTATCCATATTGAACCTCTTCAATATCTTCTCAAGGTAAGTTCTCTGACTCAGTGCTAATAGGCGTATTGATCTATCTCTATAGATTTTAATGCCTAATATGTATGCAGCTTCACCTAGGTCCTTCATGGATAATTGTCCATTCAAATATTCCTTTACCCCCTCTAGAAATTTCACATCATTCCCTATCAATAATATGTCATCCACATATAGTACTAGGAATGCCACAGAGCTCCCACTTGCTTTCTTATAAACACATAATTCTTCTTCATTTTGGACAAATCCAAAAGCTTTGATCACCTCATCAAAACGAAGATTCCAGCTGCGAGATGCTTGCTTCAACCCATAAATGGATCGTTGAAGTTTGCATACCTTACCAGCATCCTTAGGATCAATAAAACCTTCCGGTTGTACCATATAAAACTCTTCCTCAATCTTGCCATTTAGGAACGCGGTTTTCACATCCATCTGACATATTTCATAATCGTAATAGGCAGCAATTGCTAGCAATATCCGGATAGACTTTAGCATCGCTACGGGAGAGAAAGTCTCTTCGTAGTCAACTCCTTGAATTTGTCGGAAACCTTTTGCGACAAGTCGAGCTTTATAGACAGATACGTTTCCGTCTACATCAGTCTTTTTCTTGAATATCCACTTATTCTCGACGGCCTTTCGGTCCTTGGGAATATCCACCAAAGTCCATACTTTGTTGGCATACATGGAGTCTATCTCGGATTTCATGGCTTCCAACCATTTCTCGGACTCGGGTCCCTCCATTGCTTCTTTGTAGTTCGCAGGTTCGTCAGGTTCATTTAACATGACTGCATTGACAAGTTGCCCATAAAACTGAATTTTACTCGGGCTCTTGATGACCTGCGGGGTACAATAGGATCCTCTTCATCTTGATCATGATCATCATGTATGTCACGATCGTTATGAATATCATGATGACCGTTCTCTTCAGCTCCCACTACGGAAGATGGTTCCGGAACAACTTCCATTGCCATTTCTTCCACTTGGAGTGATTGGTCAATCATCTCGTTGAGGTCTATTTTCCTCCCACTCAATTATTTCGAAAGAAACTCTTTCTCAAGAAAGCATCTAGTCTTGGCGACAAACGTTTTGCCCTCAGACTGGTTGTAGAAGGTGTATCCAACGGTTTCCCTTGGATATCCCAGAAAGATGCACTTATCCGCTTTTGATTCGAGTTTGTCAGGATGAAGTTTCCTATCATAAGCCTCACAACTCCAAATCTTCAAGTGAGACAACTTTGGTTTCTTGCCATGCCATTCCTAAAATGGTGTTGTCTTTACTGATTTGGAAGGTGCCCTATTAAGAATGTAAGCGGCAGTTTCTAATGCATACCCCCAGAATGACACAGGTAAGTCGGTATGAGACATCATCGATCGTACGCTATCCAATAGAGTTCGATTACGTCGCTCAGAAACACCGTTACGCTGAGGTGTTCGTGCCGGCGTAAGTTGTGGTACGATGCCACAAGTCTTAAGATGATTGCCAAACTCGTGACTTAAATACTCGCCTCCTCGATCGGATCGAAGGTGCTTGATTTTCTTCCCGAGTTGATTCTCGACCTCTCTCTGAAATTCCTTGAACCTTTCAAAGGTTTCAGACCTATGTTTCATTAAGTAGATATGCCCATATCTGCTTAAGTAATCTTTGAAGGTCACGAAGTAACGAAGACCATTGCGTGTGGGGACGTTCATAGGTCCACATACATTTGAATGTATGATCCCTAACAAGTCTTCCACACGCTCCATTGTTCCATTGAATGGAGTCCTTGTCATCTTGCCCATAAGGCATGGTTCACATGTGTCAAGGGATCCAAAATCCAATGACTCCAGAAGTCCATCATCATGAAGCTTCTTCATGCGCTTTTCACAAATATGACCAAGTCGACAATGCCACATCGTCATGTGTTCTTCGCCACTAGGTTTTAATCTTTTGGCCTCTAAGTTATCAATATGAAGTATATCACAATCGAGATTAAGAATGAATAAGCCATTTTTCTCCGGTGCGTGATCATAAAACACATCATCCTTATAAATCGAACAACCAATTGTATCTGACTTACAAGAATAGTGGTCTCGCTTCAAGCAAGAACCACTAACGATGTTCACACTCAATGCGGGTACATATTAGCACTTATTCAAAATCAAAACTAATCCCGAAGGGAGACTAAGATGCTTCGTGCCGACCACCACCACTTCAATCCGGCATCCGTTTCCCACGCGCATTGTCACTTCATCTTTCATCAAGCGTCGCCTATTCCGTAGCCCCTGAGAGGAGTTAGAAATATGAGCAACAGATCCTGTATAAAATATCCAGGATTTGTTCCCAGCGCTTGTTAAGAAAAGATCAATAACCTGTATATCAAATATACCTTTGTCTCTTCTAAAAATCTTGCCAGCCTTCTTACCCTCTAGGTACTTGGGGCAGTTGCGTTTCTAGTGACCATCACCCTTGCAGTAGAAGCAGTCAACGCCAGGCTTGGTTCTAGGTTTGGGTGCCTTACGAGGAGTGACAACTGGCTTGTCACCCTTCTTCGGGCTTCCCTTCTTTCCCTTCTCCTTCTTGTCAAACTTCTTGAATTCAACGGTCTTGTTGACCATGAATACAGCATGCTCCTTTTTGATCTCAACCTCAGCAGTTTTCAGTATGGAGAACAACTCAGAAGGGGTCTTAGTCATCCCCTGCATGCTGTAGTTCAACACAAAGCCTTTTTAGCTAGGGGGCAGCGACTGTAGCACCCTATTAACAGCAAGTTCATATGGAATCTGACATTCCAGAGCATTGAAGCGTTGAACGTAGCCAGACATCTTGCCACGTGCTCACTAACACTGCTATGCTCATCCATCTTTGCTGAGAAGAAAGCTTCAGAAGCCTCATAACGTTCAGCCCTGGCTTGGGGTGCAAAGACGTCTTTGAGGTCGGTGATTATCTCATATGCACCCATCCTCTCAAAGCGTTTCTGTAGCTCAGTATCCATGGAGTAAAGCATTCCACTCTGGACAAGGTTGTAATCATCCGTCTTGGAGAGGTAGACATTCTTATCATCCTGACTAGCGTCTGCTGGTGGTTCGTCACCTAACGCGGCCTCTAGTACGTATGCCATCTTGAGGGGAACGAGGAGAATCCTCAGAGTGAGGAACCAGTTGGTGAAGTTTGACCCATCGGTTTCCAGTTTGTCTTTGTCTAGGAATGACCCTAAGTTGAATGAGGGGCAAGGTGCAGCCATCTACAATGATTATTTTCAAAAAACATATTTAGACTTTGTTCATAATTTGAGTTCAATTTTAATTAATTCTAAAACTCCCACTTAGTTAAACATCTCTCCAAATTTACTAAGTGATTAACATAATCCTAGTTTGAATGATCGTCCTCGAATATCACACGGCCGACGACACATCTCCCTAGGTAGGCCATCATGCCAATCATATCCGTTATATGACTCATGCTTAACCTTTCGGTCATCCGTATCCCAAGCTCATATCTACATATGTCAAGCCTGCCAGTCGAACCTTAGTGTATGGCTGTTCAGCAAGGCCATATCTGCATATGCTAGGCTTGCAAAACCCAACCTCATGTGATCGCTAATGTATGTATGACACCCGATCGCCACGGCCTGCCTATCATAAAGATATCCTTCCAGGCGGTGCCCACTAATGGAGAATACAATCATGGTATTGAGAGAGATTATCCTATCATGCTACCGTCACATATCTAGCATATTAGCAAGACAGGAAGTAAAACTGTAAATCATACAAGCTATGATCCCCCCTTACATGCAAATTAAAGTTAAAACGCCTTCTACTTTATCTTTTGCAAGTTTTACGTGGCTGCTAAGGGGTTTCGAGAGAGAACCTCTTTCTATCCTGCGAAAACAAGCCACACCACCAATCCTGCAATCGTCTCTATTACACCCCTGTCGAGGCCCTCCATTGCAAACGTCTTCGCGTCGCTAATGTTAGAGAGACAGACACCCCCAGCCACTTATATGGTACAAGCCATATGTCAAGCATGGAACTAGTCTCGCGTAAACGCGTAAGGTCGGTCAGGGCCGCTTCATCAGGACATTGCTGCAACGCTAAACGAGTACACGTGGGAGGGTAAAAATTGGAGAATTGATGCCCACATCCTAGATGTGTTCTACCCGTACAATACATCTACGCATAGCCTTGCTTATGATACCACTATTGGGGATCGGCGCAGAAAACAAATTTTTTCCTACCTACGAGTCCCGAACCCAAGATTTATGCTATGCTGATGTACGCAACGGAAGGAATCGGTGTTCATACCTATGAAGACCGAAAGAGGGAAAAGTTCCTCGAACGTGGTTGGCGTAGACTCTGATCCTACAACCTCCCTGTCGTGTTGCAGAACCTCCAACGATGAAGTTGCACCACACGTGTAGTGCCTCGCGGGATTACTAACGTACGGTGCAACCGACGTCCCTCCGGGCTCCGAACCAGAAGAGTAGCGGAAAGAAGATTGATCCGGATCCCGATTCCGGCAGCGCGACGACGTCCGGATGATGGTGAAACCCCCAACCAGGTCCAAACTCCAAACCAGGGGAGTCCACTCTAGGTCGGAGAAAGAGAGAGAGAGAGAAACTCAATGTTGTGTTGAAAAAGGCACCCCACCACTCCTTATATAGGCCAAGGAGGGGCTCCACCCCCTCCCCTTCCCCCATGTGGGACTAAACCCCCAAGGGGGGGGGAGTGGTGCGGCTAGGAGGGGGGATGGGCCCTCCCTTGGCGCCAAGTCCAAGGGGGGAGGCTCCCCCTTCCCCTCATGGGCCTTTTAAGGCCCAAATATCTTTTTACCTTTTTAATTAATTATTTAAATAATTTTTAATATTTAATTCTGTCAATTAAATAATAAAACATATTTAAAAATTAATATATATTATTTTGAACCTTTCAAAATATCCGGAACAACTTCCGGCACCTCCCGATACATTTCCGGTGCTTTCTCTCTTTTCACCGATGATCCCGAATCAATCCTTAATGCATCGATTGCGCTTAAGTGTGACACCCTACGGTCCGGGAAACAGTAGACATGATCGAGACACTCTCTGACCAATGACCATCATGTGGGATCTGGTTACAATCCTTGATGTGCCCCTACGCTCCCATCGAATAAACTTCATCGCTGTTGAACCATTAACAATATGACTTGATCCCTTTGTGCTTCGGTACTATGTTTGTCCGAGGAATGATCGTCGGTATCCAATACCTAGTTCTTCCTCGTCTCCGACATAACATGTTTACTCGTCTGTGAATATTACATCTCTTGTGACCTAGTCACTTGCTTGCAAGCTATTGATGCAACACCACCGAGTGGGCCCAGAGTACCTATCCGTCACTCGGATTGACAAATCCCGCTCTGATCTATTTCATACTCCTTAACATATCTACTTCGGAATACCCAAGATACACCTTTTCAGTTACCATGTTTCAGTGTAACGGTTAATGCACTCAAAGCATCCTAATAGATAGCAATTATGTATGATCATCACGGTCTAAGGATTCAGTCACTATGTTATTATGTCATCGCAATGCTGAACTTATGTGTCTTGATCACATTGCAATGCTTAAGGTGGGTGTGTGTCCATCACATCATTCTCCTAATGATATTACCTCATTGTCAATAGACTATTATGTTCTCATGATCAGGAAACCTTGATCATCAATTTCCCAATGAGCTAGTATTCCCGAGTTTAACTAGGGACCAAGTTGTTATATATCACACGTGTATTAATGTTTCCGCTTAATACCGTTCTAGCACAATATTTAACGTATTATGAACAAACAGATATGTGACAAATATCTTTATTAATTTGCCTCTAGGGCACATATCCAACACATGTGGCGCCGACAGGATGACTAGTGGTGTTGTCCTAGGTGTGGTGCCCCTTTACCCCGTCATTAAACGCATTTGGCTCTTCGTCCATAGGCATATTTGGCCGAAACAGTCACTGATGACTACCGGCTCGTCGTCATCGTATCCGGGGGGTTGAATTGGAGGTTCAACTCTCTCGTAGCCCGAAATCACGAGAGAGATTTGAACCCTATGCATCTCCGGTGCCATCGGCATATTGTGCATGATTTGATTTTGTGGTTGAATGATTTTACCTTTGGCAACGTCCTTCAACTCGCCGTCCACGACTTGTAATAGAATGCATGGAGTGTCATCCTACGAAAGAGATATATGCATGTAGGGCATCAGAGAGATTCCACTAAAAAATGCAAGGAGATGAAGTCCTCGTTTGAGTTGTAGACGCTTATAGTTACCTTGAGGGCGTCGAGGTCGGCTAGTGAAGAGACCCCGCCGATGACGGCGGGCATGCAAGAGACGGAGGGCGCGCTGCCTCCCGTGGCGTCGGTCGCCCTATTTGCGCTGCCGCCCTATCTGTCGATCTCGTGACTGCATCATGTCTGGAAGTAGAGCGTTCATCGTCTTCGCCACTTCGTCCTGGACAAGATGCGGAAGCATGTTCACCTTCTCCTCCAGTCCACGAACATAAGCGGCGTCTTCTTCGTTCCTTCTCGCCTTGCGCCCCCTCGAATCGGACTGCTCTGCCGATTTTCCATAATATTCGGACCAATTTAGGTCCGCATCAAAGCCGACCACACGGCCGGATGACGATGGCTTCACCGTCACGTCGTCAACCTTCTTGACCTTGTTCAACGCCCTATTAAAGGCGTTGTACCACGGGCCGGACGTCTTAACCGACGACTCCTGCGATGAGGCGATTTTCATTTCCGCTTGCCGCAAAAAGAATGTGAAACGTTCAGAAATTGTGAACTTCACTCGAGAATTCAATCGACAAGGTCGCGTGGTAAACTAGTTACCACGGCAGTCGTAAACTCCTGAATCTTAGGATCGATAATTATTTTCGAGGTTGCTTTGTCATTATTGCTCCGGGCCCTCACAAATAATTCAGTATGCGGATCATCTTTGTATTGCTGGAAGGGTTTAGGTATGCCCGCAGCAGCGTACTCAGCATCCTCCTTGTCCCATTTAGGCTTGGAACTTTTGTAACCACCGGCTCCGAGACGGTGGTTACCTATGACCTGCGACCGCATGGCCTTGCCCTTTGCACTCGCGGCCTTGGCTTGCTTGGACTCACACCTAGCCTTGAAAAGGTTGTAGGTAGCTTCGTCGATCAACGACTCTTTCTCCTTGAGCTTTTTCCAGGTTTTGTTCTTTTCAATAATTGCCCTCTTCACCCGGGTTTTCCAACTAGACAAGGCCTTGCTCATCTTCCTGAGGGCCCATGTGTCTACTTTGTTCCCTTTGAGTTTTGTGTTATCGTACGGCTCCAGAAACTTGTATCGTCCGTGCAGCTTGTTGATAAGAAGCTGACAATAATGAATATTCTCACGACTCCTGAGGTTAATCGTGGTAATCGGCACGGTGTTGCGGAGGATCGCCGCGACTTGACGGCCGTACCCTTCCGAAAAACGTTTGGGCTGTTTAGGAATCCCGACGGCGGTCACAACAGTAAACTCTTGCCTGATGGCGCCGACCTTGGTCGGTTTCTGATTCCTCTTCTTCGACTGGGTACCATATGTGTTGGAGCCACCGGTCCCATCATCCTCGCCGATGTTCCTCTCACCGTCTGTCGTACCGGCCTCCTCCTCCAAGTCATCATCCGATGAGTCAGACTCCGACTCTATCTCCTCCTCATACTCCTCCTCGCCCGGAGGTACTTCCTCTTCTCTCTGCTCCTCGACCTCCTCCTGGGAGTATTCCCAAAATTTCTTCCTTTTTTTTCCCGGCTGAGAAGAAGGACCGGCGTCAGCTCCGGTCGACATGTTTGCACTAGGGAAATATTAATAAATGCAACTACTTAATTAATTAGCAGAATAAATAAATGCAACTACTCTCATGTTAAGAAAAATAGCAAAGGTACAACATGCATGAATTCACGGAAAAATTCGGCATGACCTTTGCTATTTTTCTTAACATGAGAGTACCCCATTCTCAACCGAAACGGAAGTTAATCAACATTTCGGGAGAAAGGGGATAATGATTTGTACCTGCACAAAAAAAATGCCTACATGTAGGCACAAGCAACATAAAAATATTCTAGCAATGCACTAAACAGTGCATAAAAATATTGATAAGAAAAGCATCTTGTCAATGCACTAAAAAACATAATTTAAAAACAACAACAACAGCAGTAGCAATGCACTTGTCATTTAAAATTCTATTCCATTGCTACCACACAAAACAAAAAACTTGTATTCCATTAATAAGAATATATGCTATGCATCAAATCCAGAATTTGTATTTTTATTTATACTAGCAATTGTACATGGCACATAACCAATTTCACTTCAAAAAATCAACATCCATAATCCTAGCAATAATCGAAATCAACAACAATAATCCTAGAAATAATCCTAATAATAATCCTAGAAATGGCACAGGGGAACTAAGCAGGGGGGGTAGGGATGGAGATGGAGGCGTTTCAAACAGGGAGTCAATGTTCTTTACCTACTGCTCCTATCTTCAGTGATCTATTATCTAAACAGGGGCATGACACACACACACACACACATGACACACACACACACACACACGGGACACACACACACACACACATGACACACACACACACAATTGCATGAACAGGGGCACATTTTTCCAAAATCAATTGCTTGTTGATTCAAAATTTAAAATTGCACTAGCTTTAAAGAACATGGTCAATATGCACTAAGAGTGGAGTGTATCCCTCTTCCCCCTAACTGAATTTTGTGTGCAAATGTCTGAATTTTGTGTGCAAAACAACCATGACAAGGTACTAAGTGCATTTTCTTGTACTAACTCTAATCCCTCTCCCCCCTAACACTAATCCCTATTCCCCCTAACACTAACAGCAACATCTAACCCATACCCCAAAGGATTTATGAGCAGCAGGAGGAGTGGGGATTGGGGGCGGTGCCATGGCCACCACGGCCGTCATCGGAAGCCAGCAAGGGGAGGGAAGGGGTACCTGGCAATGGAGGGGCGTCGCCTAGGTCGACGTGGAGGGTTTGGGGCGGCTCTGGTGAACGCTGGGGGCGGGGGCGTCTCCGGTGGAGGCAGTCGGCGAGGAGAGGGGGGACTCCGGTGGCGTGAGGGGCATCGGTGCGGTGAGGGGCTCCGGTGCGGCGGCGCTAGGGCTCTGGTGCGGCGAGCGAATGGGAATGGGCACGGGAAAGGGGAGGGGCCCGATGGAGGTTAAGGCTTAGGGGTGGCGCATTTTGCCAGACTGCGCCACCAACATGTTTCTTATGCATGGCGCATCTCGGCAAAATGCGCCACGCATAAGAAACCTGTTGGTGGCGCATTCTGGCAAAATGCGCCACCCCTAAGAGCACTTAGTGGCGCATTTCAGCAATATGCGCCATCCCTAAGCCTTTTTTATTTTTTAATTAAAGTTTAAACAATTATTTATTTTTTAATTAAAGTGAAACCATTTAAAAATAATAGTTATGGAGTACATTTTTCTATAAAAGTGGTCAAACTTTATTATGATTGACTTTGACACAATCTTATATGCGGAGTAAAAAGAAACGGAGGGAGTACTTTCTCTAACCGACCTTGAGAATGGTGCTTCGATTGTGTATCGTCGATGTTCATACACTTCAAACTATGATCCAAACATAAGAATGTGATCGTATCGATCCACGTACCATGCCTTAAACGTGTCGTCGCCGAACCAAGATCCACAAAAACAAGGTGTAGAGGCATTTGGAAACATAAGATTGTGATCATCAATTACAAAGTGCATATTAAATCCATGCATACACAAAGTGATCATGAATTACAAAATATTTTTCTTAAATTTGGAGCTAGCTATCTAGATATCGTTTCCTCACGATCTTCTTCTTTCCCTTCTTTGTCATGGTTGAATAATTTAGGCCCGGGACGCCTTCACTTTTCCTCTTGAACGGGAGGAGACCTTTCTTCGGTAGGGTTGTGGTGTATGTATCCTGAGCGGCATAGTCATCCTCCATCTTCGGGTCGCCGTACTTGTCAAAGTCTTGCTCGTTGGCGACTCCATCCATTCCGATGATGTTTCTTTTGCCTCTCCTCACTACAACGCGGCTCGGCTTTGATGGGTCGGTAATGAAGAAGCATTGCTCCACTTGGCTAGCCAGTACCCATGGCTCATTTTTCGCGGTGACGTTTGCGCCCGCAGACTTGGATTTGGCTTCGGGTATAACCATGGTGGTGAGGTACCAGTGTTCTTTTACGACGCTCTTGGCCCATCTCACAGGGAACATCGACACCTTCTCTTCACAGTAGTCGAGCTCCCATATGTCCTCGATCCTTCCATAGAATCTTTCCTTGACGTCATCGGTGTAGAATATCCCCGTTACACCTGAGTTCTGGTAATCGCAGTTATTGTCCTTCTCCTCCGTGTAGAATGTGTAGCCGTTGATATCATACGCTTGATAGGTCATCAGGTTGCGTGCG
Source organism: Bromus sterilis (assembly GCA_950022295.1). Classification (NCBI taxonomy): domain Eukaryota; kingdom Viridiplantae; phylum Streptophyta; class Magnoliopsida; order Poales; family Poaceae; genus Bromus; species Bromus sterilis. The sequence continues at coordinate 138,737,945 of OX465599.1, read as the reverse complement.
GCACCCTGTGACAAGGTGAATATCATCTTTTCGTCCTCGGAAACGTTCCTTCGCGGGGGATTAGCATGAAGCTCGTCCCTGAACAAAGTCATGAAACCGGAGTTGTGCTCTTTGATTAGCCGTGGATCTCGGTCAGTTATCTGCAGGCCCTGGTCACTGTACTTCTTCCTGATTAAATCCTTGTGCTTTACTATCCAAGGATCGACCAGCTGGATGTGTTGTAGAGTGACTAGGCTTGCTCTTTCAAAGTCGATGTCTCAACCGTCAAAGTTGACATGCGTTGCGCGGCTTCCCTCGTGGTGACCACATCCATCGGTCCTGCCAAAGTGCTTGTTGACGGCCAGACCAACAGGGTTCTCGGTGCTGAGATAATTCGTGCAAAAAGAGATGCACTCTTCGGTTAGAAAGCCCTTCGCTATGCTTGCATCTGGATGGGACCTATTACGAACGTATTTTTTGATGTGTCCATTCATCTTTTCGAACGGCATCATGCTGCGCAGAAACGCAGGCCCGAGTTGGACGATATCCTCCACGACGTGGATCAGCAGATGCACCATAATGTCGAAGAACGAGGGCGGGAAATAGATCTCAAGCTCGCACAGTATGAGCACGATCTCCTCCTATAGCCTTTTGAGTTGCGTAGCGCAAATCGACTTCCGAGAGATGACGTAAAAAAAGTTGCAAAGGGCAAACAACGTTTTACGGATGTGCTCGTCCATTATCCCTCGCATCACAACCGGGAAAATCTGCGTCATCAGCACGGCACAGTCGTGAGATTTCATCCCGCTGTAACGCTGCTTCGCCTCGTCTAGGTATCTTCTTATCTTCCCCACGTAGCCGTTCGGAAATTTTACTCCTATGAGGCAGTGGATAAACCGCTTGATCTCCTCCTCGCACAGAGTGAAGCATGCCGGGGGGCAGTGATCAATACCGGTCTTCTTCTTGGTCGCCCTTTTTCATTTGCAAGAGTTTTACGTTTCCGTATCCTCTTCCTCCTCCGGCTCATCATCGTCGTCACAAGGGGGGTGAAGTTCCCTCCTGATGCCCATAAATTTCAAGTCATTCCTTCCTTTTGGCCCGTCCTTGGTCTTCTCCGGCATGTTGAGAAGCGTGCCAAACAAGCTCTCGCACAGGTTCTTTGTGATATGCATGAGATCAAGGCTATGAGGACTGCGGAGGAGACTCCAGTATTCCAAATCCCAGAGAACAGACCTCGCTTTCCATACCCTCATCAACGGCTGAGTCTTTTTTTTTCTTTCCCGGCGCGGGGCACTCTTTCCAAGTTTTTAGCAAGTTGTCGATTTCTTTGCCGCTCCTTCGAGCTGGGGGTGCTCGGAGCTCCTCGCTTCCATCGAACAGATGTCCCTGTTTTCTCCACGCATGTTTCTTGGGAAGCCACCTCTGAGACCCCTGGAACACGGTTTTTGAAGATCCGGGATCTTTTGGTAGCTGGCGGTACATTGTATTATCCATGCACCACGCATGAAAAGAATCCTTGGACCACCTTCCCTGAGAAATATCCGTATCCGAGATAGTCGTGCACCGTCGTGATCACCGCTGCTTTCATTGGGAAATATTCTTTTGCCGCGGCGTCCCACGTATTGACTCCGTCTTTCCATAACGTTTCTAGATCCTCTTTCAATAGCTGCAGATATAGATTGAGGTTCGTACCTGGTTGTTTCGGCCCTTGAACTAGCATACACATTGTTATGTACTTTTTCTTCATGCACTTCCAGGGGGGAAGGTTGTATATGCATACAAACACGGGACATGTACTGTGTGTGCTGCTCTGGCCGCCAAACGGATTGACTCCATCGGCGCTCACACCAATCCTTAGGTTCCTTGGTTCTTTCCCAAAATCTGTGTATTCGAGGTCCAACGCAGTCCATTGGCTACCATCTGAAGGGTGCCTCAGCATGTCCTCCTTTTCCGGATCCGGGTTCGGGTCATCCTCTTTTAGCTTCTTTCTATCCGCGTGCCAGGTCATGAGCTTAGCTTCCTCGGGATCTACGAAATACCTCTGCAGACGAGGAGTGATCGGAAAGTACCATACCACTTTTCTAGGAACTTTCTTCCCTCTCTTGTATCGACTAACACCGCACACCGAACATGTGGTTTTATCTTCGTCCTCACCCCTATAGATCATGCAATAATTTATGCAGACGTGGTATTTAACGTGCGGAAGATCGAGAGGGAAAAGGACTTTCTTGGCCTCAACGATACTAGTTGGGCACGTGTTGCCCTTCGGAAGACGATCGTGCCATAATGCCATGTTATCAACGAAGCTTTCGTCGGTCCATTTGTGTTTTGCCTTCATCTCCATAGCCCCAAGTGTTACATTCAAGCGGGTATCCCCTTCGTTGCATCCTTTGTACAACTTCGTAATCGCGTCTTTCTCGAGTTGCGCCATCTTGGCTTTCTCTCTAGCTACACCTCTTGCGTTCAACGCCTCTTTGACAAGCAGCTCTTGAACATGAGGGTCCCGCACCCAGCTTGAATCCTCATCATGTTCGACATCTTGATCTTCATGTCCGGAATCTTGATCTACATTATCCGCTTCGGCATCTTCTTCATGATCATGTACGGGATGCTCTTCGTCTTCTCTCCCGCCGCTGTTGTCTGGTTGCCCTTCCTCATTTACTGGCGCCCCACCACTGACGTCCTCCTCCTCACCAGCTTCATCACTTATCCACCGTGTGTAGCCATCCATCAAACCATTACGCTTCAGGTGTCTTTGCAATATTCCGGAATCAGGCTCGGTCACGCACTGCAGTTTGCATCTCCGACACGGACATCTTATATCCGACCTATTATTCCTTAGCATGTCGTTTGTCGCACATTGCATCCACCTAGCCACGGTGATATCTCTCAGCATCTCGCGGACCATGGTCGATCACCTGCGTGCACGGAGAGAGCAACACAATTATATATCACAGTCGTCGCCGGAAAAATTCGGCATGACCTTCCCTAATAATGCATGGGAGCATGCGGAGAGTGCGCCAGAAATTTGCCGAAACGGAAATGAATCGACATTTCGGCAAAACATTGGCCACTCAAGATTCACATATACATCAAACCACCATAAGCTTCACATATACATCAAACCACCAAAAGCTTGACATATACATCAAACCCACGCTTCACATATACAACAAACCCTAAGCTAATAAAGGCAAGTATATGGGTCATAAATGGAACAAAAGAGTTTGGGAGGAGGTCCACTTACTTCAATATGAAACAAAATAGATGTAATGCCAAGTATCGATGGATAAATGGAAGAAATGAGGTGGGGAGGAGGAGAAAACCGAATAGATCTAGGGTGAGAAGAGTGGATGTAGTTTGAGAATTGTGTGGAGTGAATGAGAGGTGGTAGGTGGGGTGGAGTAGATAAGGGCAGCTCTAGGCATTTAGTGGCGCATATAGCAAGTGAGTGGTGGCGCATTGGTGAAATACGCCACCCCTAAGCTCTTATGGGTGGCGCATAACCACCATGCGCCACCCCTAAGGACCTTATGGGTGGCGCATTTGCAGAATGCGCCACTCCTAAGCTCTCAGGGGTGGCGCATTTTGGGAATGTGTAAGGCCCGATATGCGGTACTGTTCCAGATCTAGATGTTTCCATCCAGACCCGGGGACGAAGCACATATCGGTCCCACCGCGACATATGACATAGCCATATGCCCCGGATTTCCAACATGATATCACAACATTACAGATACAAGGATACAACATCTCATACAATCGGCATACAACTGCCTTAATACAATACATCAACAGAAGATACATGTCTGAGTACAGACTACAATCAAATGCCTAGTGGCAAAGAGAAAACATCGATCCCCATAACCACACGGGTCCAGGCCCTCCGCCGGGATCCGCCTAACTAGTCGTCGTCGAGTCTCCACGTGAAACGTCGATCACCATACCTGTTATCGATCAAGAACCCTAAAAAGAGTTTGGGGGTAGTATCATGAGTACAGAGGTACTCAGCATCCAACTGTAGTGGTCATCTGACCCAGCAAGGACTTCATCACTCGTCATTCTAGGACAACTAGTAGTTTACGGTAACGATGGGGTATGTGGTGAGGTTCCTGCCGCACTAGCATTTATGAAGTGGCTAACGATCTAGAGAGTAAGATAAGAAGCCAAGCATTCGATGAGGAATCGTCTCCAACAAGTCTTGCTATCAACTACTACGCAAACATAACACCTATCCTATCCTTGTCCTCCTCTTCGCATCCCGACAAAGAAGAAGCAGTCAAGGCACACACACATTGATCAAATTATATTAAGATTATCTCAGTTGTTGTTGTCTATGAACAAGGAGTAGGTCTCAAGTCGTCCATAACCATGGACACGGCTTCTCGAAAAGATTTAACCCTGCAGGGGTGTACGAACTGCCCATTACGAGGCTCCGCACGCACGCCCATCTCTCTTAGTTGCTACCCATCACATACAACCATTTTATGATTTAGTTCCAAGAGATCCGAAACGACAGGTCCCTCTAACTAATAACGAACAAATCCGGGTGGCCCCCGGGGAGTCGACACCCAATCCAAAAGCCGGCCACGCTCTCGGATCGGAATCTTCCGTATGGCTAAGGTCGGGGTTAGCCTCACCTATATAACAGGGACTTCCCTAGCTCACCAGTGTGGACCAACAAAGGAACTATGTCTCTGCTGGCCTGAGTTGTTTTAAAACCACTGGTTGCAGACCAGTTATGCATGCGGTTTCAAATGGTAAATCAGCTTGGGCCACGTCTAGAAATTTTTGAAGCTAGGTAGGTAAGAAAAGGGGACCCCATAAAATCCCACACGCGGTTAGGCACGCTCAGTCTTAAAACCAATACCCGGAACTCGGGTCCTAGGTGACTCGAATGGAACAAAGCGTCGGGGTGGGATAGCCTAGACCTTCCATCCTTCGTCGAATATAGTCAACATTATAATAATCATATCATCAATAACAATAATAATAATGTGATATCCCAAACCAAGGAGTAATAGGATAACATCGTAGCATCCTAAGCATGCATACTAAGCAGGGGCTGAGCAACGAGCAATAGTAACATAGCAGTACAAGGTTTGCTGGGAAGGGACATGGTTGTATCGGTTTGAAAGAGGCTGTAAACATGTGGTAGGATCAAACACCGAACCTAACCTATACTATCATGCAAACCGCTGGTTGAAATAGAATGGATCATAAGTAATGTATAGTCCTTGCATGTTGATAAGTCGGATCCCAAAGGTGTAGTGGACCGCAAGCTCGCATCGTCTTCGAAGGTACCCGCGGAAGCACACAAGACGATAAACACTGGAAAGCAATCAACGAGCAAGCATCTATTACTACGAGGCAACAGAAGATCAAGAAGACATCACACGACACGGCAACGCGATACGGATCTATCATCGAGAACGGTTACTAACAGTTTAAGTGGGGTATCGGTCACACACAACGAATACCGCACGTTTACGGTGGTTGAAGTTGTTTAGCTACAAGTGATCAACCAACAGTTATTAAAATGGCAAGGCACCCAAGCATGGAAAAAGGTTAAGCACAAGTAAACTACCTATACTAGTCAAGTTAAGCGAGGCAACACCCTAAACATGGCATAACACTAAGTGCCTCACGACAATTAAAGGATTTGGTACTGTTCTGTCCTAAACCATATTTTAGGTTGGTTAACAACAGCAAACAATAGCATAAACACAAAGTACACGAAAAACTAAACAAGTTACATATAAAGAACACCCCAAACGGAGTTACGGTTAAAAAGATACAAGCAAAACAAGTTACGGGCACAATCTGCCAACATCACGAAGCACACTTTAGAGCGTTGCATAAACAGGGTAATGAGTGCAAACATGCTCACAAATGACATGCCATTAAAGTAGACATGGCAGGGAAGGCATGGCAAAAAGAATCATGCAAAAAGACATCACGGATCAAAAGATATTAAGCAAACAACATGGCAGAAACTATTATTTTTATGCTGTATAAACAGGGGTATAACTATATGCAAAATTGCAGCTACATGACATAGCAATACATGGGCATGAAGTAGACATGATGCTTAACAATATGCAATTGGAATCACTCAATTCCGATAAACGGTCGCGACACACTGGTCGACCGAAGTTGCAACAAAAATATAAACAACAGCACACTAACAGCAGGGTAGCTACTTTGGAGCAAGATACAATCATGATGCATCAAGCAATTATGGCATGTGAATGCATGCAACTGAAGTAGGAACAATTCTTAATGCAATGCAAAAGTAATCAATCAATTCCGACGAACTGTTGCGAAGCAATCGTCGCCCGAAGTTGTAATAAAATAACAGTTCAGCAACAACAACACAGTTAACGGTCTGGTACCCACTTCAACGCAGAATTGAATTATCTAGACGACCCCAAACGGAAAAACTTTCTACATACGAACGCTAGAGCACGCAAAACTGAGCAATTCATCTTTTGGGCGCAACACGATCTGAGCTACGGTTTACTCGCAAACGACAACGCAAAATTGAATCAGCAGCAGTTTTATTTCCAGACTTGGCAGAAATAAGAAAAAATAAACAAAAGAAAGAAAGAAAGAAAAAAGCGGCCTGGTATCTCACCCCAACTGGGCCGAGCCCAACAGTGGAGGCGGCCTGGCCCTGGGGCTGGCGGCCTGGCAGGCCTCGTGCCGAGGCTGGCCTGGCTCTGGGGTGGGCCGGCCCAATTGGCGTCCAACGGAGGGGAGGCCGCGGCTGGCTCTGTTCCCGTGGCAGCGGCGGCGCCAGGCTCGACGCCGGAGAGCTGGGCGGGCTCCGACGCCGGACGGGGATGGGCGTGGCGGATCTGGATGAGTCCTCGCCGGATCCGGCCACGGTTGAGGTGGTGCGGCGGTCCCCTGGGGTGGTGGCGCGAGCTCGAGGCTCCCTGCCATGGCGCGGCGAGCTCCGGCTCTCCACCGGCGGCAGCCCTGCGGAGGAGGCGAGGAGAGGGTGAGGGAACGGAGGAGAGGGAGGAGAGGAGAGCGCGGGAGGAGAGGGGGTCGGGGCGGCGTGCTGCTCGCCGGAGGGCGCTGCGGTGCCGGCGGCGGGGCACCTCAGCGTGGAGGCGGAGGCGCGGGCCTAGCAGCCCAGATCCGGCCCACGGCGGACCGGCGGCGGCTCCAAGGGCCCCGCGGGGCCCTAACTGTGGTGGGAGTCTGGGGACTCGATTTGGGCCCCAGATCTGATGATCTGACGGCCGAAATTGATTGGGGATCAGGGTTTTCGGATTTTGGTGTGGGTATTGGGCAGATCTGGCAATTTTTCAGGGGGGTGGCTGCAATTTTACATGGGGTAAACCCTAGAAGGCCTAGGGGAGTGTGGTGGTCTATATATAGGGCAGGGTTGGCTGGTCAGTTTACGCAAATGCCCCCGGTACCTCTCTCGTGCGTCCGGTGATCCCGTTCGTGACCGCCGAGACTCCGTACGGACTCCGATTCCGACGAAATCTCGAACCTCGCGCTCAGCGCGTCGAGCCCGTCGATCGTACCTCACTGCGGTGATATTCCGACAATATTTTTCGGCGCCCCATAAAATAATCCGTTTATTAAATAAACGGGGTTTGCGTTCCGCTGGCGATGGTTCGTCATGTGTCGGTTGCGACGGTGCTCGGGTGAAACCCGGTGTCGGAAAGGTCGAGTGTCAGGGTGGCAAGGGTCAGTCTCTGTCCGATACGAGATAAGAGGGGGAAAAATAATCGCCGATCGATAAATCAGGGATGCAAACACCGCAAACAACTCAGACAATCAAACAATTCACACTGAAAACAAATTTTTTAATTTTTGTGAAAACTGGGCTGTTACAATACAACACCACAAACAAGGGATCTCGTCCCGAGATCCAGGACGATTCGGGGGAGAGGCCGAAAGAGAAAAAAAGGTCGACGATCTTCAACACCACCAACAAGGGACTCTACTCCATGTCGACGTCGGACTTCTGTCGAGATAAATTTCCGCAGAAAGACGACATTGTCGAAAATACGAAACCGTCGGCGTCAAGAGGAGGAACGACAACGATAACCGGATCAAAGGATAGTGTTTTCGACGCAAGTCGTTAAAACACCGGCACAAGGATGGATGACAAGGGATCACCCAGATGATACCCGAAAGCGGAGAAGCTAAAGGTACTACAGGAATTCCCACCTGAGCTCGGAATCGAGACAATACTTCCCAAGCAAAGCATTGTAACGATTTCGAAACTCCACACCTCGAGATCCTAAAGTTTGAAGGGGATAAGACGAGAGTAAAACACTTACGACACTTGTCCTGACCAGAGCAAGGGTAAGGAGTAAAAAGATTCCTACTCTTCGATAACTAACTTAGTAACTACAAAATAGTTTTGTCTAGACTCGACTTCGGCCAAAGAGGGGATCCTACGTCGGTAAGGCTCTGATACCAAGTTGTAAGGCCCGATATGCGGTACTGTTCCAGATCTAGATGTTTCCATCCAGACCCGGGGACTAAGCACATATCGGTCCCACCGCGACATATGACATAGCCATATGCCCCGGATTTCCAACATGATATCACAACATTACAGATACAAGGATACAACATCTCATACAATCGGCATACAACTGCCTTAATACAATACATCAACGGAAGATACATGTCTGAGTACAGACTACAATCAAATGCCTAGTGGCAAAGAGAAAAAATCAATCCCCATAACCACACGGGTCCAGGCCCTCCGCCGGGATCCGCCTAACTAGTCGTCGTCGAGTCTCCACGTGAAACGTCGATCACCATACCTGTTGTCGATCAAGAACCCTGAAAAGAGTTTGGGGGTAGTATCATGAGTACAGAGGTACTCAGCATCCAACTGTAGTGGTCATCTGACCCAGCAAGGACTTCATCACTCGTCATTCTAGGACAACTAGTAGTTTACGGTAAGGATGGGGTAAGTGGTGAGGTTCCTGCCGCACTAGCATTTATGAAGTGGCTAACGATCTAGAGAGTAAGATAAGAAGCCAAGCATTCGATGAGGAATCGCCTCCAACCAGTCTTTCTATCAACTACTACGCAAACATAACACCTATCCTATCCTTGTCCTCCTCTTCGCATCCCAACGAAGAAGAAGCAGTCAAGGCACACACACATTGATCAAATTATATTAAGATTATCTCAGTTGTTGTTGTTGTTGTCTATGAACAAGGAGTAGGTCTCAAGTCGTCCATAACCGTGGACACGGCTTCTCGAAAAGATTTAACCCTGGAGGGGTGTACCAACTGCCCATTACGAGGATCCGCACGCACACCCATCTCTCTCAGTTGCTACCCATCACAGGCAACCATTTTATGATTTAGTTCCAAGAGATCCGAAACGACAGGTCCCTCTAACTAACAACGAACAAATCCGGGTGGCCCCCGGGGAGTCGACACCCAATCCAAAAGCCGGCCACGCTCTCGGATCGGACTCTTCCGTATGGCTAAGGTCGGGGTTAGCCTCACCTATATAACAGGGGACTTCCCTAGCTCACCAGTGTGGACCAACAAAGGAACTATGTCTCTGCTGGCCCGAGTTGTTTTAAAACCACTGGCTGCAGACCAGTTATGCATGCGGTTTCAAATGGTAAATCAGCTTGGGCCACCTCTAGAAATATTTGAATCTAGGTAGGTAAGAAAAGGGGACCCCATAAAATCACACACGCGGTTAGGCACGCTCAGTCTTAAAACCAATACCCGGAACTCGGGTCCTAGGTGACTCGAATGGAACAAAGCGTCGGAGTGGGATAGCCTAGACCTTCCATCCTTCGTCGAATATAGTCAACATTATAATAATCATATCATCAATAACAATAATAATAATGTGATATCCCAAACCAAGGAGTAACAGGATAACATCGTAGCATCCTAAGCATGCATACTAAGCAGGGGCTGAGCAACGAGCAATAGTAACATGCAGTACAAGGTTTGCTGGGAAGGGACATGGTTGTATCGGTCTGAAAGAGGATGTAAACATGTGGTAGGATCAAACATCAAACCTAACCTAGACTAGCATGCAAACCGCTAGTTGAAATAGAATGGATCATAAGTAATGTATAGTCCTTGCCTGTTGATAAGTCGGATCCCGAAGGTGTAGTGGATCGCAAGCTCGCATCGTCTCCGAAGGTACCCGCGGAAGCACACAAGACGATATACACTGGAAAGCAATCAACGAGCAAGCATCTATTACTATGAGGCAACACAAGATCAAGCAGACATCACACGACACGGCAACGCGATACGGATCTATCGTCGAGAATGGTTACTAACAGTTTAAGTGGGGTATCAGTCACACACGACGAATACCGCACATTTACGGTGCTTCAAGTTGTTTAGCTACAAGTGATCAACCAACGGTTATTAAAATGGCAAGGCACCCAACAATGGAAAAAGGTTAAGCACAAGTAAACTACCTATACTAGTCAAGTTAAGCGAGGCAACACTCTAAACATGGCATAACACTAAGTGCCTCACGACAATTAAAGGATTTGGTACTGTTCTGTCCTAAACCATATTTTAGGTTGGTTAACAACAGAAAACAATAGCATAAACACAAAGTACACGAAAAACTAAACAAGTTACATATAAAGAACACCCCAAACGGAGTTACGGTTAAAAAGATACAAGCAAAACAAGTTACGGGCACAATCTGCCAACATCACGAAGCACACTTTAGAGCGTTGCATAAACAGGGTAATGAGTGCAAACATGCTCACAAATGACACGCAATTAAAGTAGACATGGCAGGGAAGGCATGGCAAAAAGAATCATGCAAAAAGACATCACGGATCAAAAGATATTAACCAAACAACATGGCAGAAACTATTATTTTTATGCTGTATAAACAGGGGTATAACTATATGCCAAAGTGCATCTACATGACTTAGAAATACATGGGCATGAAGTAGACATGATGCTTAACAATATGCAATTGGAATCACTCAATTCCGATAAACGGTCGCGACACACTGGTCGACCGAAGTTGCAACAAAAATATAAACAGCAGCACACTAACAGCAGGGTAGCTACTTTGGAGCAAGATACAATCATGATGAAGCAAGCAATTATGGCATGTGAATGCATGAAACTGAAGTAGGAACAATTCTTAACGCAACCCTAAAGGAATCAATCAATTCCGACGAACGGTTGCGAAGCAATCGTCGCCCGAAGTTGCAATAAAATAACAGTTCAGCAACAACAGCACAGTTAACGGTCTGGTACCCACTTCGACGCAGAATTAAATTATCTAGACGACCTCAAACGGAATTTTTTTTCTACATACGAACTCTAGAGCACGCAAAACTAAGCAATTCATCTTTTGGGCGCAACACGATCTGAGCTACGGTTTACTCGCAACCGACAACGCAAAATTGAATCACTAGCAGTTTTATTTCCAGACTTAGCAGAAATAAGAAAATATAAACAATAGAAAGAAAGAAAAAAAAAGTGGCCTGGGATCTCACCCCAACTGGGCCGAGCCCAATAGCGGAGGCGGCCTGGCGGCCTGGCAGGCCCCGGGCCGAGGCTGGCCTGGCTCTGGGGTGGGCCGGCCCACTTGGCGTCCAACGGAGGGGAGGCCGCGGCTGGATCTGTTCCCGTGGCAGCGGCGGCGCCAGGCTCAACGCCGGCGAGCTGGGCGGGCTCCGACGCGGAACGGGGATGGGCGCGGAGGATCTGGACGAGTCCTCGCCGGATCCGGCCACGGTTGAGGTGGTGCGGCGGTCCCCTGGGGTGGTGGCGCGAGCTCGAGGCTCCCTGCCATGGCGCGGCGAGCTCCGGCTCTCCACCGGCGGCAGCCCTGCGGAGGAGGCGAGGAGAGGGTGAGGGAACGGAGGATAGGGAGGAGAAGGGAGCGCGGGAGGAGAGGGGGTCGGGGCGGCGTGCAGCTCGCCGGAGGGCGCTGTGGTGCCGGCGGCGGGGCACCTCGGCGTGGAGGCGGAGGCGGGGGCCTAGCAGCCCAGATCCGGCCCACGGCGGACCGGCGGCGGCTCCAAGGGCCCTGCGGGGCCCTAACTGCGGTGGGAGGCTGGGGACTCGATTTGAGCCCCAGATCTGATGATCTGACGGCCGAAATCGATTGGGGATCAAGGTTTTCGGATTTTGAAGGGTTATTGGGCAGATCTGGCAATTTTTCAGAGGGGTGGCTGCAATTTTACATGGGGTAAACCCTAGAATGCCTAGGGGAGTGTGGTGGTCTATATATAGGGCAGGGTTGGCTGGTCAGTTTACGCAAATGCCCCCGGTACCTCCCTCGTGCGTCCGATGATCCCGTTCGTGACCGCCGAGACTCCGTACGGACTCCGATTCCGACGAAATCTTGAACCACGCGCTCAGCGCGTCGAGCCCGTCGATCGTACCTCACTGCGGTGATATTCCGACAACATTTTTCGGCGCCCCATAAAATAATCCGTTTATTAAATAAACGGGGTTTGCGTTCCGGTGGCGATGGTTGGTCATGTGCCGGTTGCGACGGTGCTCGGGTGAAACCCGGTGTCGCAAAGGTTGAGTGTCAGGGTGGAAAGGGTCAGTCTCTGTCCGGTACGAGATAAGAGGGGGGGAAATAATCGCCGATCGATAAATCGGGGATGCAAACACCGCAAACAACTCAGACAATCAAACAATTCACACCGAAAACAATTTTTTTAATTTTTGTGAAAACTGGGCTGTTACAGAATGCGTCACCTATAAGGTTCTTAGGGGTGGCGCATATTACTAAATGCGCCACGTATAAGATCATCCAGGCTGGCCCACTCTTAGGGGTGGCGCACTGGGTAATAATGCGCCACCCCTAAGGTCTTATGGGTGGCGCATTATTTTCCAGTGTGCCACCCCTAACAGATGGTGGCCCATGGCATGCTATATGTGCCACTAATAAGCTTTCCATGTATAGCTATTTCCCTAGTAGTGCTTCCGTGGGTGAGAGAAAGGCTGATAGTTTGTAGAAACACTTGTGCGCTATAAAGAGTGAGAATGCCAACATTTGTTAAAAAACATGGGTTTTAATAGTGGTCTTTACATTGAGGTCAATTCCCCTTATCTTCAGTGCAGGTCGCATTACTACTACATCATGCGTGCAGTTGGACGGCGTCTTGGCGACGCGACCGTGCATGCATAGTGGGTTAGTTCGTCCTCTTCTACTACACAAACCGGCCATTGCTTAAATAGAGGGGTAAATTGAGTTCACTCCATCGATCTTCTGTGCGTGTGTGTGTGTGTGTGTGTGTGCGCGCGCGCGCGCCTCCTGGTCATGTAGTCCTCGATCCTCAGTTTGTCAGTGATCCTATCCCCCAAGGCCATGACTTCTTCACCGCCGCCCGCTAAGCGTGTTAGGTTGTATACTGTTTTCCATCTCCGTTCTATACCATAACTCTGCTCTGATCTTTATTTTGACATCGTTTTTTAATTCACAACATCGATATACAAGCCTGGTGGATCCGAGTGCCAGCAAAATCACCTGGTCTTCATCGGTGAGTTATGCCATGCGTTGGACAAAAGTACAGAGAATGTCAAGGTTGCCATCAAGGTGGCTAAAGAGAACATGGAGGATGTCATTGCCGCCAGAGAGCAGCTGCTGAATCAAGGGGAGGATTTGTTTGCAGCACTTAGGACCGTTCATGGCGATTTGAAGAAGGCTATGGCCTTAAACATCGACCTCGTGCATAAAAATGCGGAGCTGGAGCTGGCGCTCAACCGCTCGCGCAGGGATACATTGGTCCTTCGCGCGTAAGTCATGGTGGAGAAGAAGGAATTCATCGATAAGGTGATCAAGAGTGCTAAGGCAAAGTGAGCCATTGACAAGGAGATCCAGAGCGCCAAGGAATACCTTTATGTTTTTGTCTAAGTGGTGGAATTAGTAGACTATGTTTATCTAGACCTGGCCGGGTGTGCCTTAGTCTTATTTTGTATTGCTCTTAATTAAGAACTTCTCTGGTCGATCTCGATCATACTAATGAGTAATGACAGTCATGTTTCTATACTACTACATTGTTTAGATTCCTCTTTTTTTATCAGAAAGCTCAATATCTCATAACATCTGTATTTGCTTCTCACCCACAAACTTATTTAATCCCCACAACTTTTGTTCTTCTAAAGGATATGTTAATCAACCCCAGACTGAATACCTTAGCAACATACATGTTTTGTTAAAAAAAAGATCAAATAATCTAAGATAGGAAACTTTAAGAGGTTTATCATCACGTAGCAGGTCCTCCAAAAACCAGGTATTGCAACCATATCCTACATGTTTCCAAAAGTTATCATACAAGAGGTGTTTAACCGCCAACAAACTTCTCCAAAATCGTGAATTCACAGCTTTGATGCAGATTTCCGTTGTTGGAAGATTAATTCCAGTATCACCTAATGGTCACATTCTAGATTCAACTAGCCCAGGGGATTTGTGATATAACCTGATCAACATATACATGATCACAGAAAAGATTGAATAGATATTGGAAAAACAAACGTAGAATTAGATATATCGCAACTACTTGATGATATCGATAGATTACCGATCATAGTGCATTAGGGTAACGGTCTAAGTGCATAAGTTTTAATACATATATGTGGTATTAGTCTCCATCACAACCAAAAACCAAAATAAATTAAATATATATAGGGGAGGAGGCAGGGGCAGCAGGTCCAGGAAAGTAGAGCGCATCCTGTTTGGTAGTTTGTCACCATCTTAAGGAAGAGGAGCAAGACGCTCGACGAAGAAGGGCACATGAACCTTTATGTACTTGTCGAGGAAGACATCCAAGGATGCATGGCTTTCCTTCTTAGTGGCATTCAAGTGATGCCACTGGGATTTTCCAATGCTCCTAGAACGGAGGATCAGGCTGTCAAAGTTTCTCCCAACAATACTATGCCAGAATGGGCATCGGATCCTGCTGTACACCCCGTCGGTGTGGTAGTGGATCTTCCAATTCATCAGCCTGCGGAGGATGTAGCGGCTCTTGTTGTCCCTGCTTTCCTTGTCAGAACCGACCTCGTCATAATCTTCCTGTCAATTATGAAACAAATAAGAACAATCATGTTTAGAAGATAACTAGCAACATACTAAAAAATAAAGGCCTCTAAAGAAACCATGATAGATATCATAATCAGGGGCGGATCGATAGTTTGGCATGGGATCCAGTACATATGTTCACGTACACCCAAATTTGTGGTCTAGAAATTATTGCATGTATTTCAGAAGGAGTTATACAAGTTTCTACACCTTACATGCATGTCATCGACAACACATAATTAGCATACTTCTTGCCCATTTTCTTCGGATGGAGTGTATAATCCTGGACTCATGGTTATTACATGTTGAGGCTTGGAGGATGCCTCCAAGGATAGCGTCGATGCTATCAAATTTATAACCGGACCCTCTAACTTTAAGAAGGAAAGTTTGAGAAGCTACAATATCCTAACGTTCCTTCTTTCAATCCATATGATTAAACCTAAAATGATTTAAATTAATTTTCAAATTACATATCTAACGTGTACCTTTATATTAATCACATATAAACAATTTAATGGTGAAAGAAAATTAATTTTAGATTATTTTGATCTATAAACAACATGCTAATCATCCTAACTTTGCTTATTCATTTCACACTAGCATAACAATTAAGATATTGCATTTCCTAAAATGAAATGAAATCCTGATTCCGCCATTGATCGTAATGAGACAGAGTGAACCGTACCCTATGACAATTAAAACAAGAACCATCTGGTATTAAACCCTATAACTTGGTAGTACGAGATTACAAGACCAATCGAACGACATGCATGCAAAATAATTTTGAACCAAATGGACATAGGGCATATCCGCGTATGCAGAAAATCCCAAAGCAAGGAAAGAAGCTTCTACACTCGAGATTTACCTCCGGGGTCTCGTCGTTGACCTCCTCAGCAAACTCAACGGCCCCATGTTCGTCGTTTCTGAGCCTTTTGAAAGGATCGGAATGTCGACTAGAGGCTTAACAAGAAAGATAGGTTGTCTAGATGTGAATAGGAGACTAACAATTTTTAAGTTTTTCTTAACAAATTGAGGCTTAACAAGAAAGATAGGTTGTCTAGATGTGCAACTAAGTGAGTAACCTATATGCCAATGTCACAACCCCAAGTTAGGTATGTGCTAGGATCAAGTGCTACCTTGCATTCATGCCAAAAATTCAAAAAGAAAATCAAAATTGGGGAAAAGAAAAGCCCTGAGAATTTATATCAAATGGCCAGATAATTTTTTTTTCCAAAAATCATTTGAACATTTGGAAAATTCTTATAAATGGTGCTGATCATTTTAAAAATGGTTTGGGATCAATCCCATGCACATGGAATTTTCTAATATTCAAAAGGTGCTCTGGAAATTAAAGTTTACCCCTATTTGAATTGAAATTCAAATGTTTTGAATTTCAAAAATGTCCAAATTATTTATGTGACTAGCTACTGGTCACCTAGGATTTATAAAAGTATTTGGACATTTATTAAAAATGCCTAGATATTTTAAATCTAGGAAAAACAAATGAAACAGAAATTTAAAAAGAAAAGAACAGAAGGCAGAGAGCTTACCTGGTGCCACAGGCGAGGCCCACCTTCCCTGGCCTCGGCCCAGCCCACCGAGCCGCCTTGTCTTCTTCCTCCCCGCCGAGCCAAGCTGCTCGGTGGAGGGCAGAGCGAGGCCGCGGCGACACGGCGGTGCCTAGCCTCTTCTAGGCCACCCCCTGCCTCCTTCTCTCGCCACGCGAACGCCCACGTCGCACCGCTCCTCTTTCCCCTCGCAGAGACGAGCTCCCGTTCTTCCTCCTCGCGAATCCCGCGCAAACCCGTAGCCTAGCCGGAGCACGGCGGAGCACCGACGCGGCGACCAAGCTCCCAGCGAGGCGCCACCTTGTCCATCCTCTTCAGCGACGTCTTTTTCCTCTTTCCCCGACATCAATTGGAACCGAGCCGCACCAGAGGAGATGGCCGCATCAAGATCCCGCCGCAGGTCGCCGTTGTTTCCGACGAGCAATTCGTCCGCGCCGAGCCTCCTCCGACCTCGCCGTCCTCTCCAGTAGCTCCAGGGTGAGCTCCTCGTTCGAACGCCCCTACCCCCAGCCTCTCCCGTGCCCGATTTCTTCTGGTCGCCGTCGACAGTAGTCCGGCCGCCGCGCCCGACGACGTAGCCGTGGCCTGAGGCCACGTCTTTGACCCCTGCCTGCTCCATCCGTCGCGGACGACCATTAGCTGCACGCCCATGCCCTCAGCTCCTCTTCCCTTGGCCTCTGTCGCCGTCTCCACCTAAGCCCGAGCCCGGCCGCCGCGCTCCTCGTCGCCGGCATGGCTCCAGGCCTCCCCGAAGTCCCCGGCGTACCCCACGCGATGCGCACGGGCTCCAGCTACCCGTAGATGATCTCAGCGGGCAAAACGGTGGCCGGAATCGCCGTCCCGTACGAGCGCCGCCGCACTGGTGCCGCCGGCGGCTAACCGCCGACGAGGCCACGTGTTTAGGGGTTAACCCCCCCTGTTAGTTGACCCCAGGTCAATGACAGGTGGGGCCCCAGCCCCTAATCCCTCTGCTTAATTAAGTTAACCACGGGATTAAACCCGCAGAGGCTGACCAGTGGGGCCCCCTAGTCAGTTTGACAGGTCAACCCCCCCCCCCTGCTGACGCAATAAATCAAAAAAAAGAATTAATTTAAATCAGAGAATTTCCAGAAAATCCAGAAAATACCCTAAACTTTAGAAATTCATAATTAATTCATACTAACTCCAAATATAGCAAATAATATGTCTAAAATTATCAGAAAAATACAAGGATTAAGAATATGCAATTTTTTTTCATGTTTGACCATTTTAAAATGGGTGAACAGTAGCAAACATGCATATGGATCCTTTTCAAATTCAAAATTGGGGTGATTTTGCAAATGATTTTGCGACACCCTTAATTCCAATGGATTCAGCCACACATCAGAAGCTTTACTTCAACTATACCACATCACTTCATGATCAAACTTTTCAAATGAACTTTCATGCATTCAAATGCATTTGAAATTCATCGATAAATCAAATGGAGTTTGAATTTTCATTTCAAATGCAATATACTCTTTTTAAATGGAATGCTCAACACATCAGTACCTTGAACATCACCATTACAATCTTATTCATGTGATTGTGCATTGTACATTATGTTGATCCTATGATTGTCGTGTTGCTGATAGAAGTGGAGCCGGACCTCGAGATCACCCCCTTCGTTGAAGACCCCGTGACTGAACCTCGTCAGCAAGGCAAGCAAACCCCCATTGATCATGTCGATAAAATCCCACTTCCCTCTCATGTCTCGCTTATGCATTGTATAGGATGATCACCATGTTACGTTTCTACCGCATAGATGAACCCATTCCTTTGCATGACCTATCTTTTGTCACAGTAGTAAGCAAACCACAATCCTAGCAAATGCAGGAGTTGTTTGATATCAGGTGACCCCTGCAACTGTTACTGCTTATTGCATGCTTAGTGGTACAATGAGGTTGCTTATGATGTGAGTCGGGATGATGATAAACATGGTGTTGATGAAAGTGAAAAGTGTTGGTGAATCTACCCTAATACAAGGTGAACGATGAGAGGCTTTGTAGGAGTACACGGTGGGTTGTCTCGTTGAACACCGCCCTAACACGAGTTCTTGTTTGGTGATCCAAGATGAAGAGTACAACCACACATTGGGCTCACTGACCCCTCTCGGCTTACTAACTCATCCCCTTCGATGTCCAGATGTCGCAATAGTTCGGATTTCTGTAGGTATTGTGGCCTGGTAGGCAAGTGAGAGAACGACTCATCCGAGACCGGCTTTCGCACCACGCACACATCGTCTGGGTCCACTTCGGTAAACCGGCCGGGTTCACGATAGTGGCAGACAACCCAGATAGGCGGCTTTCATGGACTAGATCGGCTATGAGGTAACGGTTGTGGTGGCATCCTCGCTGTCATCTCTTGAACGGTGACACGCAAAAGGCGGTAACTGATGGCACGTGTGTGTAGCGGTACACCCTTGCAAGGTTAACAAAACTATTCGAATAGCCGCGTCCGCGGTTATGGACTACTTGGAAAGCTTAGCTTGATTATTAGATAACTTGAACTGGATACTTCTAAAATACACCAAGATAAGTGTGAGTGCTATGGTGTGCTTCTCGTGGGGAAGTCGAGGAAGTAACCATAGTGGTGTAATTGGTTGAAGAGATGTAGTGGACTCGTGTACGCTTCTTACCTCAAGTCTGGTACTCGTAGTTCAGGGCTAGCCAAGTCAAAGCTGGCACTTCTGCAAGTGAACCCCACCTCCCTTTACCTTGATACATGTGCATGAGTAGTATAGCTCCTATGTAAGTCTTGCTGAGTACGATTTTGTACTCACGTTTGCTTAATCTATGTTTTAGATGAACCCACCGACCCCGATGCTGGCTTCTATCCGAAGCTCGAAGAATGAAGACTCAGACCAAGACCAAGCTAGTGTAGTACCAGTCAGACGACTGGTTCCCTCGTGGAGGGCTTGTTTCTAGATAAGGCTTCTCTAAGCCATTTGTTAAACTTGTCTGTACTCAGACCTACTTTGCTTCCGCCTGTTTGATGTAATGTTGGATCACATGATTGTGATCTCTGTGTGCACTCTGTAAGAGTTTTTCAATAAAGTATATACTTTGTAGAGAATTGCAATGATACCTGCTGTTCATACAAGGCATGTGTGCTGCGTGTATGTTTATAACATGCATGTCTTTGTATGGGTTTTCGAGACCTTAGTTGTGATCTGGCTGGCGGTCTTTTATACACCAAGTGGCCCTTAGATGTGCGCAGCTTGGGGCATCGCGATGCGATTGCTCGAGACTCTGTCTCGTGCACACTTTGATGTATGATCGAGCCCGCCCTAGACCCCGACTAAGTGATCGGGCTGGAATAAGTCTATGTAAGGGTTATAATAAAATCGATAGTATGGTTGAGGCGACTTGTTTATGAGTATGGGAATTCACCACCCATATCAGTTAGACTTGTGTGCGGACAATGAGGACCCATCTCAGTGGATCATCCGGCCTGAATGGGATGCCCTCATGTTCGATGCTTTCCGAGAACATTCTGTGCTTGGCCTTGTCTGCTTAGACAAGTGGGTACGGTTCTCAGCTCTCCATATGGTTGTGTTGTAGCGAGGCTTATATACGCTAATTCTGGGTCCCGACAGACTTGGTATCAGAGCAGGACTGACTGTAGGATTATCAGCCTTGGCCGAAGTCGAGTCTAGCCTTCTATAGTTATATAGCTACTATGGGTATATAAGGGAACAACGTAAGGCTTCTTTTTCTACTTACCCCCTTCGTTCTGAGTTCTGAGTCACCCTTATCTTTTCTACGGGATGATAGGACTAGGGTCATCTATGTCTGAATAGAGCATCTCGTTGATTGCCTCCTTATAGCCGTAGGAAAGTTGTGTCAGGTTTTCCTAGCATTGTTGTAATGCTGATTTCTTACATCGTATTATGTAAGTGCTGTATCTACATTGGAAGAAAATTGTTTTCTTGCAATTACAGCCGTTATGCTGTCCGAGTCATTCCAGGTTTCTTCATAATCTGATGCAATTGCAAAGAATCCTTCTCCCCCTTTCGGTTGTCCTTTAGAAGATTTCTAGGTGGCATTCCCGACAGTTCTTTAGTGTTTGATGTAGGTTTTCTTCTAGAAACCTATAGTGATTCAATTGCAGCTCTTGCTCCCATTTTAGATGTCTTCTAGCCAGAAGAACCACACTAACCATCGTGTTGGGGTACTTTGCTACTCTGACATATCTGTTGTAGCCCCTAGTAAACCTTGGTCATCCTCGGGAAAACCATCCAGTAACCCAACTCTTTAAACCTAGGCAACCGACAGGTGTGTAGAATTTATAGTGGATCTTGTTCCAGGAACCGCACCAATTTCCAAACGCCCATATAAAATGGCCCCACATGAGTTAGCTGAGCTAAAAACCCAACTTGATGCTTCGTTGGCAAAAGGCTTCATCCGCCCTAGCTCATCGCCATGGGGTTGCCCCGTTCTGTTCGTAAAGAAAAAAGATGGAACAGAAAGGATGTGCGTAGACTATCACCCGCTAAATTTAGCGACGATAAAGAACAAATACCCACTGCCCAGGATCAATGATCTTTATGATCAACTTGCAGGATCCTCCGTCTTCTCCAAGATGGATTTGAGATTAGGTTATCATCAGATCCGAATCCGAAACGAGGACATTCCCAAAACGGCTTTTACTACTCGTTATGGTCTTTACGAGTACACCGTCATGTCCTTTGGTTTGACCAATGCCCCAGCCACATTCTCACGCTTGATGAATTCGATCTTCATGGAGTACCTAGATAAATTTGTTGTAGTTTATCTTGATGATATTCTCATCTACTCGAAGAACGAAGGAGATCATGCCGAACACTTAAGGCTGGTATTGATGAAACTTAGGGAGCATCGCCTGTACGCTAAATTCTCCAAGTGTGAATTTTGGCTACCAGAAGTGACCTACTTAGGCCACGTGATTTCTGCAAAAGGCATTGCTGTGAATCCCGAGAGAGTTCAGGCCGTCCTTGACTGGACTCCACCTGAATCGGTTAAGCAAGTTAGGAGTTTTCTTGGCCTAGCCAGCTATTGCCGTCGCTTCGTCGAGAACTTTTCTAAAGTTGCAAAGCCTCTAACTGAACTCCTCAAGAAATAAGAAATTCTTATGGACTTCCAAGTGCGAGGAAAGCTTTCAGGAGGTAAAAAGAAGGTTGACTTCTGCACCCGTACTTGCACCTCCAGACACAAAAAGGATTTTGAGATCTATTGTGATGCATCACGGCAAGGGTTAGGATGCATACTTCTGCAAGATCGACATGTGGTAGCTTATGCTTCACGCTAGTTGCGGCCACATGAAGAGAATTATCCTACTCATGACCTTGAAGTCGCTGCCGTAGTTCATGCTCTAACAACTTGGCGACATTACCTCCTTGGTAATCGTTGTGAGATTTATTCCGACCACCAAAGCCTCAAATATATTTTCACCCAGCCAGATCTTAATCTCAGGCAAAGACGCTAGATTGAGTTGATAAAAGTTTACGACGTAGCAATTTCTTACACCCCAGGCAAGGCCAATGTCATGGCTGATGCACTAAGTCGTAAGTCGTATTGTAACAACCTCATGTTACAGCAGTATCAACCACTTCTTCATGAGGACTTTCTCAAGCTCAACCTTGAAATTGCTCCTCATGGCTATCTTTCTACCTTGGTGGTGAAACCAACTCTTGAGGATCAAATTATAGTTGCCCAAAGGCGTGCACGAGGTGTTCGCCGGATCAAGGAGAACATTGTTAGCGGAGTTGCTAAATGTTTCTCCACAGATAGCAAGGGAACGGTTTTCTTTGGAAATCCTTTGGTAGTACCTAAGAATAAGGAACTAAGGCAACTCATCCTCAAAGAAGCCCATGACACACCCCTCTCAATTCATCCCGGTAGCACAAAAATGTACCGAGATCTACGCCAGAGATTTTGGTGGACTAGGATGAAGAGAGGCATTGCTCAATTTGTTGCCGAATGTGATGTTTGTCGTCGCATTAAGGCAGAACATCAAAGACCTGCTGGTACACTTCAACCTTTGTCTATTCCCGAGTGGAAATGGGACAAAGTCGGTATGGACTTCATCACCGGCTTTCCAAGAACCCAGAAAGGAAACAATGCCATCTTCATTGTCATAGATAGGCTTTCCAAAGTTGCTCACTTCCTTCCGGTTCGCGAGTCTATAACTGCTAGTCAGTTAGCGGACTTGTACATCTCCAGAATTGTATCACTTCACGGTGTTCCTTTGGAAATCAATTCTGATCACGGTAGCCTTTCCACCTCTAGATTTTGGGGAAGCTTCCAACGTGCTATGGGAACTCATCTCTCCTTTAGTACGGCTTTCCATCCTCAGTCTAGTGGTCAAGTCGAAAGGGTTAACCAAATTCTTGAAGACATGCTCAGAGCTTGCGTTATCTCATTCGGAAAGAATTGGGAGAATTCTCTTCCATTTGCCGAATTTGCTTATAACAATAGTTTTCAATCCAGTCTGAACATGGCTCCTTTTGAACTCCTTTATGGACGACGATGTCGAACACCACTAAACTGGTCTGAAACCGGTGAAAGACAATTCTTTGGACCGGATATGATCAAGGAAGCAGAAGAGCAAGTTCGCATTGTTCGTGATCAATTGAAAGCAGCCCAGTCTCGTCAGAAAAGCTACTATGCTCGTCATCATAGGCAAGAAAGCTACAATCTGGATGAGAAGGCTTACCTTCGGGTTACTCCTCTGAAGGGAACCCAACGTTTCGGTATCAAAGGCAAGTTGGCCCCACGTTACATCGGACCTTTCCGCATTATTGCTAAACATGGAGAAGTTGCCTACCAACTTGAACTACCTCCGCACCTCTCCCGAGTACACGATGTATTCCATGTGTCCCAACTCAGGCGTTGCTTCAAGGACCCCATCCGCGAAGTCGACCATGAAACGCTTGATCTCCAAGATGACCTTTCTTATCGAGAATACCCCGTTCGTATTCTTGATTCCGCAGAGCGTGTCACTCGTCGTCAGAAGATTAGGTTTCTGAAAGTGCAATGGTCACACCACTCTGAAAGAGAAGCTACATGGGAAAGGGAAGACCGTCTCCTTACCGAGTATCCCTCCTTCCTCCCGCAGACTTCTGAATCTCGGGACGAGATTCTTTTGAGTGGGGGCGAGTTGTCACAACCCCAAGTTAGGTTTGTGCTAGGATCAAGTGCTACCTTGCATTCATGCCAAAAATTCAAAAAGAAAATCAAAATTGGGGAAAAGAAAAGCCCTGAGAATTTATATCAAATGGCCAGATAAATTTTTTTTTTCAAAAATCATTTAAGCATTTGGAAAATTCTTATAAATGGTGCTGATCATTTTAAAAATGGTTTGGGATCAATCCCATGCACATGGAATTTTCTAATATTCAAAAGGTGCTCTGGAAATTAAAGTTTACCCCTATTTGAATTGAAAATCAAATGTTTTGAATTTCAAAAATTTCCAAATTATTTATGTGACTAGCTACTGGTCACCTAGGATTTATAAAAGTATTTGGACATTTATTAAAAATGCCTAGCTATTTTAAATCTAGGCAAAACAAATGAAACGGAAATTTAAAAAGAAAAGAACAGAAGGCAGAGAGCTTACCTGGTGCCACAGGCGAGGCCCACCTTCCCTGGCCTCGGCCCAGCCCACCGAGCCGCCTTGTCTTCTTCCTCCCCGCCGAGCCAAGCTGCTCGGTGGAGGGCAGAGCGAGGCCGCGGCGACACGGCGGCGCCTAGCCTCTTCTAGGCCACCACCTGCCTCCTTCTCTCGCCACACGAACGCCCACGTCGCACCGCTCCTCTTTCCCCTCGCAGAGACGAGCTGCCGTTCTTCCTCCTCGCGAATCCCGCGCAAACCCGTAGCCTAGCCGGAGCACGGCGGAGCACCGACGCGGCGACCAAGCTCCCAGCGAGGCGCCACCTTGTCCATCCTCTCGAGCGACGTCTTTTTCCTCTTTCCCCTACATCAATTGGAACCGAGCCGCACCAGAGGAGATGGTCGCATCAAGATCCCGCCGCAGGTCGCCGTTGTTTCCGACGAGCAATTCGTCCGCGCCGAGCCTCCTCCGACCTCGCCGTCCTCTCCAGTAGCTCCAGGGTGAGCTCCTCGTTCGAACGCCCCTACCCCCAGCCTCTCCCATGCCCGATTTCTTCTGGTCGCCGTCGACAGTAGTCCGGCCGCCGCGCCCGACGACGTAGCCGTGGCCTGAGGCCACGTCTTTGACCCCTGCCTGCTCCATCCGTCGCGGACGACCGTTAGCTGCACGCCCATGCCCTCAGCTCCTCTTCCCTTGGCCTCTACCGCCGTCTCCACCTAAGCCCGAGCCCGGCCGCCGCGCTCCTCGTCGCCGGCATGGCTCCAGGCCTCCCCGAAGTCCCCGGCGTACCCCACGCGATGCGCACGGGCTCCAGCTACCCGTAGATGATCTCAGCGGGCAAAACGGTGGCCGGAATCGCCGTCCCGTACGAGCGCCGCCGCACTGGTGCCGCCGGCGAGGCCACGTGTTTAGGGGTTAACCCCCCCTGTTAGTTGACCCCAGGTCAATGACAGGTGGGGCCCCAGCCCCTAATCCCTCTGCTTAATTAAGTTAACCACGGGATTAAACCCGCAGAGGCTGACCAGTGGGGCCCCCTAGTCAGTTTGACTGGTCAATCCCCCCCCCTGCTGACGCAATAAATCAAAAAAAAGAATTAATTTAAATCAGAGAATTTCCAGAAAATCCAGAAAATACCCTAAACTTTGGAAATTCATAATTAATTCATACTAACTCCAAATATAGCAAATAATATGTCTAAAATTATCAGAAAAATACAAGGATTAAGAATATGCAATTTTGTTTCATGTTTGACCATTTTAAAATGGGTGAACAGTAGCAAACATGCATATGGATCCTTTTCAAATTCAAAATTGGGGTGATTTTGCAAATGATTTTGCGACACCCTTAATTCCAATGGATTCAGCTACACATCAGAAGCTTTACTTCAACTATACCACATCACTTCATGATCAAACTTTTCAAATGAACTTTCATGCATTCAAATGCATTTGAAATTCATCGATAAATCAAATGGAGTTTGAATTTGCATTTCAAATGCAATATACTCCTTTTAAATGGAATGCTCAACACATCAGTACCTTGAACATCACCATTACAATCTTATTCATGTGATTGTGCATTGTACATTATGTTGATCCTATGATTGTCGTGTTGCTGATAGAAGTGGAGCCGGACCTCGAGATCACCCCCTTCGTTGAAGACCCCGTGACTGAACCTCGTCAGCAAGGCAAGCAAACCCCCATTGATCATGTCGATAAAATCCCACTTCCCTCTCATGTCTCGCTTATGCATTGTATAGGATGATCACCATGTTACGTTTCTACCGCATAGATGAACCCATTCCTTTGCATGACCTATCTTTTGTCACAGTAGTAAGCAAACCACAATCCTAGCAAATGCAGGAGTTGTTTGATATCAGGTGACCCCTACAACTGTTACTGCTTATTGCATGCTTAGTGGTACAATGAGGTTGCTTATGATGTGAGTCGGGATGATGATAAACATGGTGTTGATGAAAGTGAAAAGTGTTGGTGAATCTACCCTAATACAAGGTGAACGATGAGAGGCTGTGTAGGAGTACACGGTGGGTTGTCTCGTTGAACACCGCCCTAACACGAGTTCTTGTTTGGTGATCCAAGATGAAGAGTACAACCACACATTGGGCTCACTGACCCCTCTCGGCTTACTAACTCATCCCCTTCGATGTCCAGATGTCGCAATAGTTCGGATTTCTGTAGGTATTGTGGCCTGGTAGCCAAGTGAGAGAACGGCTCATCCGAGACCGGCTTTCGCACCACGCACACATCGTCCGGGTCCACTTCGGTAAACCGGCCGGGTTCACGATAGTGGCAGACAACCCAGATAGGCGGCTTTCATGGACTAGATCGGCTATGAGGTAACGGTTGTGGTGGCATCCTCGCTGTCATCTCTTGAACGGTGACACACAAAAGGCGGTAACTGATGGCACGTGTGTGTAGCGGTACACCCTTGCAAGGTTAACAAAACTATTCGAATAGCCGCGTCCGCGGTTATGGACTACTTGGAAAGCTTAGCTTGATTATTAGATAACTTGAACTGGATACTTCTAAAATACACCAAGATAAGTGTGAGTGCTATGGTGTGCTTCTCGTGGGGAAGTCGAGGAAGTAACCATAGTGGTGTAATTGGTTGAAGAGATGTAGTGGACTCGTGTACGCTTCTTACCTCAAGTCTGGTACTCGTAGTTCAGGGCTAGACAAGTCAAAGCTGGCACTTCTTCAAGTGAACCCCACCTCCCTTTACCTTGATACATGTGCATGAGTAGTATAGCTGCTATGTAAGTCTTGCTGAGTACGATTTTGTACTCACGTTTGCTTAATCTATGTTTTAGATGAACCCACCGACCCCGATGCTGGCTTCTATCCGAAGCTCGAAGAATGAAGACTCAGACCAAGACCAAGCTAGTGTAGTCCCAGTCAGACGACTGGTTCCCTCGTGGAGGGCTTGTTTCTAGATAAGGCTTCTCTAAGCCATTTGTTAAACTTGTCTGTACTCAGACCTACTTTGCTTCCGCCTGTTTGATGTAATGTTGGATCACATGATTGTGATCTCTGTGTGCACTCTGTAAGAGTTTTTCAATAAAGTATATACTTTGTAGAGAATTGCAATGATACCTGCTGTTCATATAAGGCATGTGTGCTGCGTGTATGTTTATAACATGCATGTCTTTGTATGGGTTTTCGAGACCTTAGTTGTGATCTGGCTGGCGGTCTTTTATACACCAAGTGGCCCTTAGATGTGCGCAGCTTGGGGCATCGCGATGCGATTGCTTGAGACTCTGTCTCGTGCACACTTTGATGTATGATCGAGCCCGCCCTAGACCCCGACTAAGTGATCGGGCTGGAATAAGTCTATGTAAGGGTTATAATACAATCGATAGTATGGTTGAGGCGACTTGTTTATGAGTATGGGAATTCACCACCCATATCAGTTAGACTTGTGTGCGGCGATGAGGACCCATCTCAGTGGATCATCCGGCCTGAATGGGATGCCCTCATGTTCGATGCTTTCCGAGAACGTTCTGTGCTTGGCCTTGTCTGCTTAGACAAGTGGGTACGGTTCTCGGCTCTCCATATGATTGTGTTGTAGCGAGGGTTATATACGCTAATTCCGGGTCCCGACAGCCAACTAATGAAACACTATATGAGCAAGAAAGATATAAGCAATTAAATACACTTGCACAAAGTAAAGGTAAGGGGAACACGAGAGACAAGGATATGTTGCCGAAGTTCCTTCTCTTTCGAGAAGTACGTCTCCGTTTGGAGACGGCGTGGAACACAATGCTCACACGAAGCCAATGAGGGCCACCCTATTTCTCCTCACGCTCTCACCAATGCAAGATGCCGTCATCCACTTCGCGGTGGCCTTGAAGGCGGCGACCGAACCTTTACTAATAAGGTTGGGGCAATCTCCACAACTTAATCAGAGGCTCCAAAGGAATATGTCTTCGAGGATACCTCTTCCTTCTAGGGAACCAATGCACCCAAGAGTAACAAGATCCACAAGGGATTATTGGGGGGAATCAATTATCCTTTGGTGCAAGTGTAGATCTGGGCCTCCTCTTCCAATCCATAGAGAATCAACAAGTTTTGATGGCTAGGGAGGGAGATCGGGCAGGAATGGAGCTTGGGCATTAAAGGAGGAATGAGCAATAATTGAGGTAGGTCAACTTGGGGAAGAATACCCCCTTTTATACGTGGGAACAAAAACAGTCGTTGGCTGATACATCTCAAACGTATCGATAATTTCTGCTCATTCCATCCATGTTTTGTGTGATATTGCTATGATCTAGATACACTTTCATACACTTCTGATCATATTTGGACTAACCTACTAACTCAGTGCACCCCAGTGCCAGTTCCTGTTTTCTGCTGTTTTTTTATTTCAGTTTCCCCCCATATAAAAGTGCTCCAAAAATCCGGGAAAAATCAGATAAAAAATCAGCGTGCCAGAAGCTTCCCGAAGCCCGAAGGAGGGCCAGACGGCCACCACCGGGCACCCAGGCGGCCACCTGGCGCGGTGTAACGACCCAATTCACACAGAATTGAAGTCTCTGTGCTCAAGTGCCAGTCCCTGGATCGAACTCGCTGGCACACACAGTATTATAGATGTATATCAAAGTACAAGTGCATCATTATTACAACGTATGATCCAGAGTAAAATAAATAACAAGTTGCATAGCTCAAGGCTAGCTTATTCAATATAAATATAGCGGAAGCAAAAGCAAGTAACATGGAGTCCCATCAACAGCCACATGCGAACATGCTGAGTGTAGACTCGCAACCCCTAAACGCACCTTACTGATCGTCTGAAAAACCTTCAACACCGAAGGTTACAGCCCGACAACGGGTCAGTACATCTGATTTGTACGGCAAGTGACACGGAAAAGTTTATATAAAGGACCTCCAACTACATGCAAGGTAAGTCAAAGGAAAGGCTTATGGTTTTGTTTTGCAGAAAGCCAATTTTCTCTTGAACTAAACTAGTCAAATTTTTAAGTTGAACTTACTACTAAAGAACGAACTGGGCACACCAGTTCCAACACCACACCCTTATTTAATCTTGCCCACCCACATTATTAAGGTGACTCATATGTCAAGATCCTCCAGTAACAGTAATGTCTAGTAGCTCAAGGATGTCCATAACCAGGGACACGACTAATCATGATTAGTTTTTACTCTGCAGAGGTTAGTACACTTTCCCCGCTGGACTCAACCCGAAGATTGAGACGATGTCTTTCAGAAGAGGTCACCTACACCCAACGGCAAGCCGGTACCACCTATCACATATACATCTGCTAGCTTTGCACGGGAGAGGCTTCCTACATCATACTCAACTAAGCCAGAGCCCATATGGCCAGCGGCTGTACATGTAAGCTCCTAGTCACCAAGTATGTCTGATCTTTTTGATCCTGGACGGCGCCCACTGCGTCAGAGGGTACTCGCCATGACGTGCTGTCAACCACCAAACCAACCATTAGGGGTACAACCTGGTCTCGACCTTAGATAAGGAACGAGCCCCCAGGAAGCACTCCCTGCCCGTCCAGAGATGATTTCTATTTATTAAACAGTTGCTACACCAATTATTAAGTAGCTCACAAGGACTCCATGAATTTACACAACCCAAACCACGTCTACAAAGCATAGCAATAAAACAGCAACATGGCTTGGTTGGTCTACGGTAGACAAGTCAAGACATATGGCTATCCTAACTGGTTTTGCAGCAACAGAATAATAAACTACCTATCATGCAATAGGGTGATATTTCCTAACATAATGCATACAGAAAATATAGGTATGAGTATGGTCAAAGCATCACTTGCCTTATACATTCGATGAAGATCTTCGCTCTCACGTTCCAGTCAACTCTATTCGTCACACTCCGAGAAATCTATCGTCAACGAAAGAACTCAATAAGCAATCACACCACAAGGACAAAACATAAGTTCAACAAAATAATCACAAAGGTTTTAGTAATAAAACAAAAGCTTTGAAGTGCAAAGGTGTCGATGTGTTCGAAGTGATCAGTGGAACGGAAACTCGAGAGTGTCAACGGATAAGGAATTGTCGATACAAAAATTATGATCAAGGAATTATGAAATCAAGGTAAAGATCATGGAAATATGAATGGTATGTGGATATTGCCGATAAGATGTCGCATATGATCCAATATGGAAAAAGAATCACATGAAACGGAATACTACAACACAGGTCATAGCAGGTGAAAAATTGAATTGAATTTGAATTTAAACAGATCAATAAACTCGTGAACTTTTGTGCACACATGATATAAACAGAAGGTAAATGGAACGAGTGATCCAACGCAAAAAGAAACGGCGCAAACGGGCGCACCGGTTAAAAAGTTACGGCTGCTGGAAGTTCAAATATGGATCAGCTTGGGATCCAAATTTAAAAACTTCAAACTTCTGTAACACTTGGTCTACTGGCTAGGAAATTTCTACACGGTCGCAACGCAACTAGAATCGCCCAATTCCGAGTTACGGTTAAAAAGTAGTCGCGAAAACGTTATCGGGGTGACACCGGGGTGCTCTACTGTAAAAAGGACCCGGACGTAAATAAAAAAATTCTGAAAAACGCGATCGGGTCATCGGGCGGTTTGGAACCAGATCTGGGATTTTTTTTTTCAAAATGCAACAAATCTTTTTTTTTCTTTTTTTTTCTAACTGCTTCTTCTCCACGCGGGCTCAGGACGCAGAGGAGCCATGGCTCGGCCATAGAGCTCGACTCCGGCCGAGGGCCGGCGGCGGGGCGGTGGGGACGCGCCGGGCGGGCGGCGGCGGGGCGGCCAGGCGCGGGCACAGAGGCCAGGGCGCGGCGGCTCGGCCGGCCGGGCGAGCTCGCCGGCTCGTCGGCGGCGGAAGGCGGCGACGCGGCGCTAGGGCGGCTAGGCGCCGGGGTCGGCTCCGGGAGGCGTGGTGACGGCGGCTCCGGAGAAATTACCTCGAAACGGCGAAAAAAACGCAACTCCGGCGAACTCCGGCGAGATTCCGGCGAGATTCCGGCGAACTCCGGCGATGACGTCGTCGATAATGTCGGCGGCGGCGGGTCCCGCGGATTAGTTTAGGCTAACCCTAAAACGCTAAGAGAATTTTTTTTAGCCCTAATCGGGGCTATTTGTAGCCAGCCCCTAATCCCTCTTTTTTTTCCGAGATAAATACAAAATCGGTCTGCGGGAAAAAAAAACAGACCAGGCCCAGTAGGTCCAACAAAATATTAGAAAAATCACGGAAATTTATTTTAAAATTCCGTCTTCGCCAATATTTTTAAAATAATAAAACTGAATTTTTGGCTTGAATAAAATATTAAATAAAAAAAAAACTTTGCAACTTATTTTTAAGTATTTTGAAATAGTTTTCTGGCATTTTAAAAATACCGAAAACTCCAAAAATTGATTTAAAAACTTTTACCGAAGCATAACTAAATTCCAAAAATATTTTAGAAAATATTTATAACTCCAAAGTAAATTTAAAAAGTCTCCCAAAAAATATTTTAAACTATTTGCCAACAAATTAAAAATGGGGATAAGTCCTTTTATATCCTCTCAAATGAATTTCCTTGAGTTGAAAAATGTTTTGAATATTCAAAAGAATTCCAATAAAGATTTAAAACCTTTTCCAAACTTTTAATAAGTTGAAGGAGTCATATTACCTTCTCTCATTTTATTTTTTTTGGTTTTGTTTTAAAATAATAAATTCCAAAAACACCAATTATGAATATTAGGGAAAGTCCTTTTATTCCCTCTGTTTTTAATATTCAATAAACTCCAAAAGTTTCAAATCCCAGAGAAAATCAAACACATCAATCAAACAATCATTATCTATTTAATTTTATTAACATTCCAAAATTCAGAGAATTTTGGGATGTTACACACTACCACCCTTAAAAGGAATCTCGTCCTCGAGATTCGAGAAGGCTAGAAAGAAAGGTTAGGGTTCGGGTCTTCATGACAGTCCATCAGTCATCCAATGAGCTAGGGTGCTACCACCCTTAAAAGGGGTGCGACGTGGTCTTCAAAATCTTACTCCATCGATGACCTTCTTCAAAGAGATTCACCTC
The DNA here is from genome assembly GCA_950022295.1 of Bromus sterilis. NCBI lineage: Eukaryota > Viridiplantae > Streptophyta > Magnoliopsida > Poales > Poaceae > Bromus > Bromus sterilis. Next base: position 138,705,669 of record OX465599.1, on the reverse strand, counting down.
CTCCTATCAGGTCTTGAATCCTTAGTAAAAGAGTTGTCTTCCAAGTGCTGAGACTTCATGGCTGACAGGTCAGACGCCACAACTAAACAACTATCGATACTATCTTGGTGGTCATCAAGAATGCTTTTACGGGATACCTGCAGCAGACGGTCTTTGTCCATACTCACCGTATAACACAAACGGTAATCACCTACAGGGGTCACACATCGTACCATTCTATGGTTTAGGTTTAACATCGTCGTCTCTCTACTATAGGTAAGTCACTCAAGATTTACTATCCTGCATAGCAAGAGCGAATAATAAGAGTAGTCGGCATGGTGATCAATCCATTCCGCACCCAAATCATTACCTTGTACATGGTTTAGTGAATCTCGCAATCTAACACTCGGTCATCCTCACAAGCATTGCAGAAATTCCTCTATATCTTGAACTGGGTCCAGATAAATCCATGGTTCTGCAAGCCAACCAAAACATCTATCTTTTCCTCACAACTCTCAGGTTTTCGGAAACTGCTATAAACGTGTACTGGTGGACTACAACTTCTTCGAGGGTTCTTCCTTCAGCAAGATTGTGCTTGCTTGTTGTAAGATCCTGTCACATGAGGTTAACTTTGAACTCATCATCGGTTGCATCCATCTTTATTCCAGCCTTGACATTAGCAGCCATTATAGTAGCTTCTTCAGTGTAGGATGAGGATGAGGGGGAATAGAATGTAGATAACGAGGTAGAGAGAGAGATAGGGAGAGATACCCATACAAACATCACACTAGTTTTGAAACATAAGTTTTGATGTGTAGCTGTCGGTAAAACAAGAAATGACAGCTCACAGAAACGATCTAACGGTAGAAACTTTGAATCTTCCAGGTCTTCAACTCTTCAGGTCTTCAATGACGGTAGCTTTAGTTTTGCATTGTCGAAGCAATCTTCATATACTGTTGTCACTTGTCGAGTTATTCTCCTTGTTGATGTGTCTTCTTCAGTCTTGAAGCATACTAAGTAGATAAGGGGTCTAATGAAACGTAAACTTATTCTACTCGCATAGGAAGAATGCAAGCACAACACACAACGTCAATCAAACGCATATCAAGGCCACAAGCAAAACTTAACAAAACAATCATGACATAAAACACCTAGTTAATCAATAGCAAAACATGCATCGGTACCCATCTCCAACTAACATTAAAAAGTACCACCGTACACTTAGTGCACACCACAAAAATTCTATTCTCCAATTGCAAAACATAAGCTTCAATAAGTCGACGTATTTGATCCCATGTTCACATCTTCTTCTTTCTCTTCAATTCTGGACACGTATTGCTGTAGTGTCCCATGTTCCTGCACCGATAGCACTCAATTTGGCTAAGATCCCTTATCTTCTTCATCATGAGTGCTTCCTTTAATTCTGGACACATGTTGGCGTAATGTCCCATATTCCTGCACCGGAAACACTGAAAGTGGCTAATGTCCTTCTTTTTCTTCCTCACGGGTGCTTCCTTCAATTCTTGGATAGCTTTCTTCATTTCTTCCTTTTGATGTTGAACCACTTGTTGTGTCACGATGAAAAATTGACACTGAGCGGGGTAATGATCTGTTCCTTCACACGTAAAACATGTTACTTGTGCAGTGGGACATTCTTCACCCGAGTGAATTTCTTCACAATAGGGACATCCATCTTGGTGTCCTTCATTGGAGTGCCCTGTTTCTCCGCAAATTGTACAGGCACAGATCCGCTTAAGGGTTATCGTCCTTTGCATCTGGGTGACAAGGCGAGATGCCAACAAAATCTTTGTGAACTCCTTCCAAGTAATCTTCCTTCGTGATTCGTCAATCGCTTGGTGCATTCTCCACCAAGTAGCAGCCTCTTCTACCAAGTACTTAACAGCATAGGGGACCATGTCCTCACTTACAACCTTGTTTATCTTCATGTGCTCCTCCATATTACGAATCCATTGCTCCACCTTCAGTCTCGACATCGCCCCAGGAAAGGCGAGTCCCACTCCATACTCCATCTATTAAACCCATACGACAAGGGTTAGGGAAAATCTATAACAGCGACAAGACAACAACTAAAGATACACAAAACATATGCACTCCAACAAGAAAGAGGCAAAAACACCTACGTTTGACAGGAACACATAACAACAAACAATACAGTCACCAAAGTCAAAACACACAAACAACACCTAGAGTAAGGTCATATGTGCAAGACATACGATCTCATCATACTACGCGAAAATTGGTTCATCTAACTTCACATAAAAGGTGGTGGTCTGATTCTAAGCTTCATCCTTCTCAGCTAAGCTGATCCTAAAGGTTCCTCTCACGGTGTCAAACTTATTGATCACCGTGGGTTATTCCTTCTAGTTCCGATAATCATAACTCCAATTGATCCCCGAGGTTGATGATGTTCTTCTCAATGTCTTGTCTTCCCAGGGGTAAGCAACTCAAGGGGTATTCATAGTAAAACAAGATGAGGAGTTTTAGAAGATGAATAATAGATGAGACATACTAGTGGAGAGTAAGTAATAAAAGAGTGATAAAATATTTTTGTCCCTATGGCTGTTTCTATCCATTTTCTAGGGTCACGACCTACAGTCAACACACTGCTCTGATACCATCTGTAACGACCCAATTCACACAGAATTGAAGTCTCTGTGCTCAAGTGCCAGTCCCTGGATCGAACTCGCTGGCACACACAGTATTATAGATGTATATCAAAGTACAAGTGCATCATTATTACTACGTATGATCCAGAGTAAAATAAATAACAAGTTGCATAGCTCAAGGCTATCTTATTCAATATAAATATAGCGGAAGAAAAAGCAAGTAACATGGAGTCCCATCAACAGCCACATGCGAACATGCTGAGTGTAGACTCGCAACCACTAAACGCACCTTACTGATCGTCTGAAAAACCTGCAACACCGAAGGTTACAACCCGACAACGGGTCAGTACATCTGATTTGTACGGCAAGTGACACGGAAAAGTTTATATAAAGGACCTACAACTACATGCAAGGTAAGTCAAAGGAAAGGCTTATGGTTTTGTTTTGCAGAAAGACAATTTTATCCTGAACTAAACTAGTCAAAATTTTAAGTTGAACTTACTACTAAAGAACGAACTGGGCACACCAGTTCCAACACCACACCCTTATTTAATCTTGCCCACTCACATTATTAAGGTGATTCATATGTCAAGATCCTGCAGTAACAGTAATGTCTAGTAGCTCAAGGATGTCCATCACCGGGGACACGGCTAATCATGATTAGTTTTTACTCTGCAGAGGTTAGTACACTTTCCCCGCTGGACTCAACCCGAAGATTGAGACGAAGTCTTTCAGAAGAGGTCACCTACACCCAACGGCAAGCCGGTACCACCTATCACATCTACATGTGCTAGCTTTGCACGGGAGAGGCTTCTTACATCATACTCAACTAAGCCAGAGCCCATATGGCCAGCGGCTGTACATGTAAGCTCCTAGTCACCAAGTATGTCTTATCTTTTTGAGCCTGGACGGCGCCCACTGCGTCAGAGGGTACTCGCCATGACGTGCTGTCAACCACCAAACCAACCATTAGGGGTACAACCTGGTCTCGACCTTAGATAAGAAACGAGCCCCCAGGAAGCACTCCCTTCCCGTCCAGAGATGATTTCTATTTATTAAACAGTTGCTACACCAATTATTAAATAGCTCACAAGCACTCCATGAATTTACACAACCCAAACCACGTCTACAAAGCATAGTAATAAAACAACAACACGGCTAGGTTGATCTGCGGTAGACAAGTCAAGACATATGGCTATCCTAACTGGTTTTGCAGCAACAGAATAATAAACTACCTATCATGCAATAGGGTGATATTTCTTAACATAATGCATACAAAAAATATAGGTATGAGTATGGTCAAAGCATCACTTGCCTTATACATTCGATAAAGATCTTCGCTCTCACGTTCCAGTCAACTCTATTCGTCACACTCCGAGAAATCTATCGTGAACGAAAGAACTCAATAAGTAATCACACCACAAGGACAAAACATAAGATCAACAAAACAATCACAAAGGTTTTAGTAATAAAACAAAAGCTTTGAAGTGCAAAGGTGTCGATGTGTTCGAAGTGATCGGTGGAACGGAAACTCGAGAGAGTCAACGGATAAGGAATTGTCGATACAAAAATTGTGATCAAGGAATTATGAAATCAAGGTAAAGATCATGGCAATATGAATGGTATGTGGATATTGCCGATAAGATGTCGCATATGATCCAATATGCAAAAAGAATCACATGAAACGGAATACTACAACACAGGTCATAGCAGGTGCAAAATCGAATTGAATTTGAATTTAAACAGATCAATAAACTTGTGAACTTTTGTGCACACATGATATAAACAGAAGGTACATGGAACGAGTGATCCAACGCAAAAAGAAACGGCGCAAACGGGCGCACCGGTTAAAAAGTTACGGCTACCGGAAGTTCAAATTTGGATCAGCTTGGGATCCAAATTTAAAAGTTTCAAACTTCTGTAACACTTGGTCTACTTTCTAGGAAATTTCTACACGGTCGCAACGCAACTGGAATCGCCCAATTCCGAGTTACGGTGAAAAAGTAGTCGCGAAAACGGTATCGGGCTGACACCGGGGTGCTCTACTGTAAAAAGGACCCGGACGTAAATAATTTTTTTTTGAAAAACGCGATCGGTTTTCCGGGCGGTTTGGATCCAGATTTGGGAATATTTTTTTTTTCAAAACGCAACAAATCTTTTTTTTCTTTTTTTTTCTAACTGCTTCTTCTCCACGCGGGCTCAGGACGCAGAGGAGCCATGGCTCGGCCATGGAGCTCGGCTCCGGCCGAGGGCCGGCGGCGCGGCCGCGAAGACGCGCCGGGCGGGCGGCGGCGGGGCGGCCAGGCACTGGCACAGAGGCCAGGGCGCGGCGGCCACAGGGCGCGCGGCCGGGGCGGCTCGGCCCATGGCGCGGCGGCTCGGTCGGCTGGGCGAGCTCGCCGGCTCGCCGGCGGCGGCAGGCGGCGGCGCGGCGCTAGGGCGGCTAGGCGGCAGGGTCGGCTCCGGGTGGCGTGGTCACGACGGTTACTCGGCGGCTCCGGAGAAATTACTTCGAAACGGCGAAAAAAATGCAACTCCGGCGAACTTTCGCGGTGGTCCGGCGAACTCCGGCGAGATTCCGGCGAACTCCGGCGATGACGTCGTCGATAATGTCGGCGGCGGCGGGTCCCGCGAATTAGTTTAGGCTAACCCTAAAACGCTAAGCGAAAATAATTTAGCCCTAATCGGGGCTATTTATAGCCAGCCCCTAATCCCTCTTTTTTTCTCCGAGATAAATACAAATTCGGTGTGCGAAAAAAAACAGACCAGGCCCATTAGGCCCAAAACAATATTAGAAAAATCACGGAAATTTATTTTAAAATTCCGTCTTCGCCAATATCTTTAAAATAATAAAACTGAATTTTTGGCTTGACTAAAATATTAAATAAAAATAAAAATTTGCAACTTTTTTTTAAATATTTTTAAATACTTTTCTGGCATTTTAAAAATACCGAAAACTCCGAAAATTGATTTAAAACTTTTACCGAAGCATAAATAAATTCCAAAAATATTTTTAGAAAATATTTATAACTCCAAAGTAAATTTAAAAAGTCTCCCAAAAAATATTTTAAACTATTTGCCAACGAATTAAAAATGGGGATAAGTCCTTTTATATCCTCTCAAATGAATTTCCTTGAGTTGAAAAATGTTTTGAATATTCAAAAGAATTAGAATAAAGATTTAAAACCTTTTCCAAACTTTTAATAAGTTGAAGGAGTCATATTACCTTCTCTCATTTTATTTTTTTGGTTTTGTTTTAAAATAATAAATTCCAAAAACACCAATTATGAATATTAGGGAAAGTCCTTTTATTCCCTCTCTTTTTAATATTCAATAAACTCCAAAAGTTTCAAATCCCAGAGAAAATCAAACACATCAATCAAACAATCATTATCTATTTAATTTTATTAACATTCCAAAATTCGGAGAATTTTGGGATGTTACACGCGGCCAGGGGCCTGGACCCCTGGTGGCCCCCCTGGCTTCCCCCCTTCGCCTATTTATTCTCCGTCACGGGAAACTTCCGAGGAGAGAACCCTATTTCGAAATATCGCCTCTGTTCCGCCGCCGCCGCGCTTCGAAGATAGGGAGCACCACCAGGACCATTCTCGGCACCCTGCCGGAGGGAGGATCGACTTCCGGGAGCTTCTCCTACACCATGGATGCTTCCCGGATGTGCCGTGAGTAGTCTACCTTGGACCATGGGTCCGCGATCAGTAGCTATGTGATGTTCTCCTCCCCTCTTTGTTCTTCATGGTTTAGACCTCGTGAGCTGGCCTACATGATCAGGCACATATGTAATTCTTCTGCTGTTCCAATGCTGAGTTTGATGGGATCTGATGGATTATGAGATTATGTTCAGATCGTGATAGCGTAATATATTTGGTTTTTATCTCTTATATTTTTGTTCCTAAGTAATTCTTGCATGTTCTCCATTGCTTTTTAGTGCTTTGGCCAAGTGGTAGGTAGTAACTCCAAGAGGGAACGTTATGCTCGATTGTGGGTACATGCCCCCCGATGACACGCTTGAGTGACAGAAACATGAGTCTAGGGGATGTGTTGTGGCCACAAGGGGGAAAACAACAGTGCTTGTAACCGAGGTTGCAAGGATTGTTTACCTTATGCAAATTTCTTTTTAATGAAAATGTCAGTTCCTTTGGGTTTACATTTTCGCTGGGGCTCGCAACTTAATACCAACGAGATGTTCTGGATAGATATCTCAAGGTGGATGATTAGTAGTAGATGCAGATGGATTTCGGTCTACTTATTTTGGCGTACTGCCCATGCTTATGAGCCTCTTCCTTTCTTTTGTAGCATAGTTAGCATTGCGGTGCGTTTATAATCCTGTCAATTGCCCATCTCTAATCTGTTTACCTCGCATAGAAGTTTTATCGTCTTTTGGGAGAGAGACATCACTAGTGAACATCACGGGACCCCGGTCCATATTCTCATCATTGTTTACAAGCTATTTCCTTTTCAGTATTTACTTTCAGTTGACATCATTATCACTATCCCTTGTGTGTTTGACCATTTGTAAACAACAAGACCGGAGAGATTGATAACCTCTCTGAGATTCGTTGGGAGCAAAGTTAATTGTGTCGTGTGCAGGTCCAGGAGAAGCAAGTGATTCTTTTCAGACGGCTCATCACTTGCCGAACTACCTACTTATCATTGTCGGAGTCCGACGGGAGACAAACCCTATCCTCTACATAGGGGAAATTTGCTACAATCCTACATCTCACCTTCCACTTGGGGTAACCAACGAAGGGCGAGAAGCCATTACCACTTCCACGCCATCAAGAAAATTTCTGGCGCCGTTGCGGGGGACTCCGAGTGATAAGATAGGGGAGTTCACCACTACCTTTTACCTTTACTTTTTAGTCTTGTTAGTTTACCTTTCTGTTTTTATCTTTGTGTCTCATATCGAAAATTACAAAAAAATCTGCCACACTTGCTGCTACTATGGGTTCCACTTAAACACAAAGTTGTGTGACTTCACCAGTTACAACAACAAAGACTTTATCTGCACTCCTATTGCCACACCTGCCACTTCAGCTACCTCTTATGAAATTAAACCTGCTTTGCTAAACCTTGTTATGAGAGATCAATTCTTTGGTGCTGGAGATGATGCTGCTTTACACTTTAATAATTTTGTTGAATTATGTGATATGCAAAAGTATAAAGAAGTAGAAGGTGATGTTGTTAAGATCAAGCTTTTTCCTTTCTCTTTGAGGGACCGAGCTAAAATCTAGTTTCAATCTTTGCCTAGGAATAGCATAGATTCTTCAGATAAGTGCAAATATTCTTTTATTGTTAAGTACTACCCACCTGCTAAAATTATCCAATTGAGGAGTAACATTCTGAATTTTAGGCAATTGGATAATGAACACGTTGCCCAAGCTTGGGAACTTATGAAAGCTGTTGTTAAGAAATGCCCTACACATGGTTTGACTACCTGGATGGTTATCCAGACTTTTTATGCAGGCTTGAACTTTACCTCGCGGAACCTGTTAGATTCGGCCGCGAGAGGAACCTTTATGTGAACTACACTCGGTGCTGCCACAAAACTCCTTGATGATACGATGACCAACTATTCCCAATGGCACACTGAACGCTCTCCAACAGGTAGGAAGGTAAATTCTGTCGAGGAAATTACCTCCCTAAATGATAAAGTTGATTTAATTATGTCTCTACTTACCAAGCAACCCTCTATTGATCCTCATGATGTTCCTTTAAATTCTTTGGTTGCTCAGGAACAAGTAGATGTGAACTTCATTGCTAGAAACAACTTTAATAATAATGCTTATAGGGGTAACTTTGCTAGTAATCCTAGACCGTTTCCATCCACTTATGGGAACAACAACACTTACCCTAGCAACAAGAACCCCACTTCTGAATTAGAAAACATGCTTAGAGACTTTATCACTACCCAAAAAGCCTTCAACAAGAATGTTGAAAAAAATCTAGATAAAATATATCATCTTTGTTTGAAGGTAGACAGCTTAGCCCTTGATGTTGAGATGTTAAAAATTAGAATCTCTCCCCTTGAGGAGAGCAATCCCACTCCTATTAATGCTATCCAATTACAAATTAATGAAAATATTAGGATGATGGCTAAACTTAAAGAAACATGGGATAGAGAAAAAGAGGAAGATGATATAATTAAGATCCTTCCTACACACCACACAGTTGCCACTATCCAAATTGTTGAGGATACCGAAATTATTAGCACCCAATGCACTCCTGGTCCCATTGGACCTATTAATGGTGATTCTAGTACCTCAACTGTAGAAGAAGAAACCCCTATGAACATAGAGGGTTTCAAACAAGTGAGCCTATATGCCACTACTACAACCTTTGATAGTAGTGATATTGATTTTGATAGTTGCACCCTCTCAGAAGTTATTAGCTTACTACACAAAATGTCTAGAGACCCCCCACACTAGCACACTTAATCTTGCCTTCACGGAGCATATTACAAATGCTCTCATCAAAGCTATGGACGAGAAGCGTAGGATAGAAGCCTCCATACCTAGGAAGCTAGAAGATGGTTTGGACCCTATGATCAAAATTAAATTAAATAACTTCTCTTGCTATGTTTATGTGACGTTGGAGCTAGTACCTCCAACATGCCCAAAAGAATGTATGATATGTTTTAATTGAAACCTTTTGGTTCTTGTTCTTTTGGTGTTCGTCTTGTCGACTCTTCCGTAAAGAAACCTTTGGGGAAGATCGACGATGTTCTTATCATTGTCAATCACAATTATGTTCCCGTTGATTTTATTATTATGGATATAGAGTGTGAACCTTTATGTCCAATTATTTTGGCACGTCCTTTTCTATGCACCGTTGGTGCTATCATTGACATGAAATAAGGGAATATAAAATTTGAATTCCCTCTCAAAAAGGGGATGGAACACTTCCCTAGAAGGAAAATCAAGTTACCTTTTGAGTCCGTTACACGGGCTAGCTATTCTCTTTATCTTGATAAAATTTGATTCTTCTTTTGCCTTATGCCTAGCTTAAAGGCGTAAAAGAAAGCGCTTGTTGGGAGGCAACCCAAGATTTTTTTACTTCTGTTTTTAGTGGTATTTATGATTGTTACTACTGTAGAAACATCATTGTATCTTTATTTTCAAGCTTTGTGCCAATTTATAGCCTCATACGACAAGGGAAGTGAAAGTTGTGACATGTTGTCCAGAAAACAGATTGTGTCCTCGTGAATGGAAAAATCATATAAAATCACCAGTCCATATTTTGAGCTGAATGTTTTACACAGCATGCTCTATACAATCATGGAACTTTCGTATATTCTGAGTTTTTTTATTTGAGTTGCATAAGTACCCCTAAAAAATTCTTTACTACCTGCTGTTCTATTTTTCACAGATTCTGCCACGTTTTGTCTCTCCTAACTTTTGCAAACCTTAAGATTGCTTTTTCTTTGCAAAAACCTTTTGGAAATCTTGAGAAAAAGTAGCTCTTCAAGAATATCTTTATATCCAGTGGGGAAAATTATTTATTTAGGGTACTAACCTCTCTAATCAGCTTAATTAGTTATGTATGAAGGGAGTTTTCAAGTGTGCGATGGAAGATGATGAAAGAAGATTCGGGAGTGTCAAGAGCTCAAGATTGGGGATGAACCCATGCATCCCCAACAAATATTCAAGGAGACTCAAGCGTATAAGCTTGGGGATGCCCCCGTGCATCCCCTTGTCCATCAACAATCATCAATTCGTCCTTCGTCTCACTATATTTTTATTACTTCATGTGTTATGTGCTATGCTTGGAGCGTCTCGCACTTAGGTTTTATTTTTTGTTTTCTTTAGATTTTCTTGTTGTTCATAACAAGTTAGACCCCGTCTTACATTGTGTGGGAGAGAAACATGCTCCATTTTCCAAATCTAGAACACATCATAGGATTCTTCATGCCTATCTTTTTGTTGTTGTGTGTTCTTTATCTTTTGGTAGCTACTGCCATGTTTAGTTTTAGTTTTAGTTTTTCTTTAGCAAGAGCCTTGGCTTTTGTTTAGTTTGTTGATGGAATACTCTTTAGTTTTCATGTTTATCTTGTTAAGAGAGTTGGTTGTTGCACTTAGTTGTGTCTTGTTTTGAGAGTAGGTAATTGAGGTTGCTATTTAATTTTAGTAGTAACTTACAATAGTTTTGAGTTATTGATGTGAGTAATGTTTGAACTTTTGGTGTCAACAGCTCTAGCCTATTAGTGATAGGTGTCGTATTTTGGGCAATCCGTGTTTATTTTCAAAACCTACAAAACTAGTTGAGAACTCTAGCTACTAGATGGATCGCTAATCTTTGGAGGGATCGAATATTAGAGTACAGCCACGTACCATGAGTCGAGGATGCGCAAAGATAACCAAAACCACTTACACTCCTCCTCGGGGTACTTGTCTCTTTGTGAACCTCCTTATTAGATTGAGAGTTACTGATAATAAGTGCATGAGTTATTCAGACTAATGTAAGTATTGAAAGTTGACACTTCCGCCTCCTCATATTTTCTAGCCTTTCCTGTGTCGTGCATTGCCTCCTTCTCACTCCGAGAGTTGGCGTCCACCTTCGCCGGTACATCCAAACCCTTGGAATGATATGCTCTGTCATCATAAACCTCCTTATATCTTTCCTCAAAAAAGCTACCATACCTACCTATCAAGGCATTTCCATAGCCTTTCCGAGATATATTTCCATGCAACATCCACCTCTTCATGACTTGATCTTCATGTCATACATGTTCCTGCTACACTGGCAGCGGCATACATTGCATACATCATGATAGCTACATCTTCTTTATGATTCGAGTACCTTGTAAAGTGTGAAAGATCTTCTATACCCTCTTGTAAATTAGAGTGTTGCCCTTAAGTGAGGAAAAGATCCCAAAGTGGACAAAATAAAAGATCCCAAAGAGGACAAATGAGGGTTAAATAGAAAGAGCCATTGAGGCCACCAATAAATACAAAAAATAGAAAAAAGAGAAAAAGAAATAAAAAGAGAGAAAGGGGCAACACTACTATCCTTTTGAAACATCCACACTAATACTCCCTCTTATCCTTGTACTCCATAGAGATGATCATTCATGCATATAACTATGTGGGGACCTTCACACTATAGAACTTGGCTTGCATATTCCAAGGACGAGCCTCCTCAAAAGTGCTCTAGGTCTTCTTGAGCGAGCAAGTTAGATGCACCCCCACTAGTTCCATTGGAGAGATTTTCATCTCATATGTGCATCCGTTGCATGGCAATCCCTACTCCTCACATCATATCTATCATTTGGCCTTCTCGCCTATGATTGTCCTCATTGATGTGAGCCTTTCTCATCCTTTTTGTCTTCCTCCTCCACCATATTCTCTCTTTTCCATCCTAAGTGTCAACTTTCGTGCTTACGCTCATCCATTGCATGAGTGCTCAAAATATCAAAAAGGAGTGGATCAAATGGACTTGTACCTGGCTAGAGGTCTGGGGACGAGTCAAGATAAGATTCCAAAGGAGACCAAGTGTGAAACTTTAGTAGATTGAGTTCTCAACAAAAATACTTTTTCTTCTCGTATTCCCTATCCCTCTTCTTTCACGCAAACACCATTTGGAGACATTCGAGTCACCGACAGCGAGAGCTCTTTCACCTAATGTTCTTTTGTTGCTTGTTTCAATGCTAATATAGACTCTTTCATGTTATGACTTGAATTGAATTACATACCTTGATTGCTTTACTTTTCAAAGTTCTTATACGGTTGCTAGCATGCCACCACAGAAATTATGCCTGTTATCATTTACCTTCTCGAGAACGAGCAGGAATTAAGCTTGGGAATGTTGATACATCTCAAACGTATCGATAATTTCTGATCATTCCATGCATGTTTTGGGTGATGTTGCTATGATCTAGATACACTTTCATACACTTTTGATCATATTTGGACTAACCTACTAACTCAGTGCACCCCAGTGCCAGTTCCTGTTTTTTGCTATTTTTTTATTTCAGTTTTTCCCTATATAAAAAGTGCTCCAAAAATCCGGGAAAAATCAGATAAAAAATTAGCGTGCCGGAAGCTTCCCGAAGCCCGAAGGAGGGCCACCACCAGGCGCCCAGGAGGCCACCTAGCGCGGACAGGGGCCTGGCAGCGCCAAGGGGGCGCCTAGACCCCTGGTGGCCCCCTAGCTGCCCCCCTTCGCCTATTTATTCTCCGTCACGGGAAACTTCATAGGAGAGAACCCTATTTCGCAATCTCGCCTCTGTTCCGCCGCCGCCGCGCTTCCAAGATCAGGATCACCGTCAGGACCCTTCCCGGCACTCTGCCGGAGGGAGGATCGACCTCTGGGAGTTTCTCCTCCACCATGGACGCTTCCCGCATGTGCCGTGAGTAGTCTACCTTGGACCATGGGTCCGTTATCAGTAGCTATGTGATGTTCTCCTCCCCTCTTTGTTCTTCATGGTTTAGACCTTGTGAGCTGCCCTACATGATCGAGGCACATAGGTAATTCTTCTGCTGTTGCTATGCTGAGTTTGATGGGATCTGATGGTTTATGAGATTATGTTCAGATCGTGATAGAGTAATATATTCGGTTTTGATCTCTTATATTTTTGTTCCTAAGTAATTCTTGCATGTTCTCCGTTGATGTTTATTGCTTTGGCCAAGTGGTAGTTAGTAACTCCAAGAGGGAACATTATGCTCAATTGTGGGTACATGCCCCCTGATGAAACGCTTGAGTGAAAAAAACATGATTCTAGGGGATGTGCTTTGGCCACAAGGGGGAAAACAATGGTTCTTGTAACCGCAGTTGCAATGATTGTTTACTTCACGCAAAGTTCTTTTTAATGCAGTTGTCTGTTGCTTTGGGTTTACCCTTTGGGTGGGGCTCGTAACTTAATACCAGCGAGATGTTCTGGATAGATATGTCAAGGTGGATGATTAGTAGTAGATGAAGATGGATTTCGGTCTGCTTATTTTGGCGTACTTCCCATGCTTATGAGCATCTTCCTTTTTTTGTAGCATAGTTAGCATTGCGGTGCGTTTATAATCCTGTCAATTGCCCATCTATAATTTGTTTACCTCGCATACCATTTTTATCGTATTACTTTCAGTTACTATCATTATCATTATCCCTTGTGTGTTTGACCCTTTGTAAACAAGAAGACCGGAGAGATTGACAACCTCTCTGAACTTCGTTGGGAGCAAAGTTAATTGTGTCGTGTGTAGGTCCAGGAGAAGCAAGTGATTCTTTTCAGAAGGCGCATCACTTGCCGAACCACCTACTTTTCATTGCCGAAGTCCTACGGGAGACTAACCCTATCCTCTACATAGGGGAAATTTGCTGCTATCCTACATCTCACCTTCCACTTGGGGTAACCAACGAAGGGCGAGAATCCATTACCAGTTCCACGCCGTCATTGGCAGGATCACCAACCACGGTACTGCCGCTCTGGGAGCGGTAGTACCACAGTGCGGTAGTTCTTACTCGAACTACCGCAGGTATGGTACTACCGTGAGCAACATGGTACTACCGCCCCGCGGTACTACTGAATATCAAGTACCACACTACTATCACCGCATCGAGTGGGCTTTGCGGTACTAGCACGTTACTAATATCCGGTACTACCGTGGCGCGGTACTGTCGTGATTCGCACGGTACTACCGTCCCGCGGTACTACCTCCCGCGGTACTACCGAATATTAAGCGTCGCGCTACTACCGCCTATTCCAGTGGCCTTTACGGTAGTAACACGGTACTAATATCCGGTACTTCCGTGGCGCGGTACTACCGCGATCAGCACGGTACTACCGCCCCATGATACTACCGAATATTAAGGGATGCCCATAAACGCCAAGTCCAGTAGGATTTGCGGTAGTAGCACGGTAATAAAATTCATTACTACCGTGGTGCGGTACTACCGTCCTTGTAAAACCAGGGAACCCTTGGCATAATGCCAAGCTCCTCCAAAACGCAAACAAGAATATGTTTGTGCAGATATTGTGTATGTGTGATGATTCGACCCACCATTCCACAGCGGAACCTCTCTTAATAGTACGGTTTTCCTATGACTCAATTCACCAAAAATAAATGGCATGGAAAACTCTGTCTTCATGCGCCATACACCGAGGGGAAAATAACCGTCTTGTGCTATGCATAATATTATCTGAAATTCTCATTGCACACAATTAATCCACAAACGTATTGTCGTGATTCACTAAAACCAACCAAGGGGAAATATGCCCTATCAACCTCCCCCTTTTTTCACAATAAATAAACATAGAATGTAAAACATGCCAACATTCTACAAAATATAGACGGGCTCCCCCTAAGATGTGTGCATCAATTCAATTATGCCATTGAAATGCAAGACACACACATTAGGATGAACACCCCCCCTACGTAGGATAAGTCTCACAAGATGAACTAAAAACCAAATGCAAATAAAACAAAGTTCACAAGCGAAGCAAATGAGACAAATAAATGCGCTTGTGACTCGCCAACCCTGGAAACTGCAAATCTCATAGTCCTAAACCCTCTCCCCATTTGGAATCGAGATGCCAAAAGGCAGAGAGCAACCTAACATTCCGAGGTGATAGTCTACTCGTAGTTTTCCTCCTCATCATCCTGGTACTCCTTTTTGTCTGACTCATCTATAGCCGGTGGAGCGGACGAAGACGTGCCTGGCCGAGCCTCTGAAAGATCCCAGTTGTTGAAGTCGGGGATCCACTTGTCTTCAGGGGTGATGTTGTCCTCTGACCCTGCCTTCACCTTCATGACCATGTGCCTATAGAACCGCATCTGACGCTGACGGAACTCCTTCTCCCTGTTTTGAGCCTGATACATCCAGTGTTGCATGTCCTTTTGGAAGAAAAATATATGCTTCACCTTACAGGTGAGCTTGGCAGTCCACCCAGGCTTCTCCAAACCCCTAGCTGAAGATCCACCACCACCATCACCTCCAGCTGTAGGCTCATCATCCATGTACTCCTCAGACCTGGCGGGAGAGACATGAGGAAGAGCGTGCCCTCCAGCCCACCTGTGCTTCATGCGTAGAGACACCACCTCGTGAGTAGTGAGCGCCCCAACTAGAAGAACCTGACCAGGAAACTTAGCATCCCAAGTGATCTCGAAAAGTGTCTCAAGGTTGGGGCCATAGATCGGGACCTTTTGGTCCATCATAGCAAGGTGCAGCTCCTCCCAAATGACGTCGTAGACATCCAGACGCTCTTGCGTGCCCTTGTACTCAATGAAGAGAAGAAGCATGTTCACAAGATAGCTGTGAACCATATCCAGAATTCCCACTCGGGGAAAAAGAGAGTTCCTGAAGATCATGTGCATGATGTCCAGAAATGGTATGAGAACAACCTTGGGCTTCTCGTTTCCCTTAGCATCACTGACAGTGGTGATGAGATGATAAGGACCAGGTCACTCTTGGGCTTGTCTGCAGCCACGGTGTGTGGATGAATACTAGCTGGATCGTTAGTGGTGTTGTACAGGATGTTCAAGGCATCCATCCAGACCCTCCAGGAGCATCTGACGAACTGATCATGTAACATCCAATACATGGTACAGTCATCTCTGGAATCGAAGTAAACAGTGGCAAGGAACTAGGCCAACAACTCGGCATCGAAATATGTGGGCACCCCAGACTATATGTCTGAAGTGACCAGTTGTCTATACGGTCATGCTCCCATGATCAGTTCTCATGACACACAACTAGACATGGATATCATAGTCTCAAAGTTCATACAATACCGAATACAATTCATACAATAATAAAGTCTTATATGGCCTCATCGAGCTCAAATAGCAGCGGAATAAGAAAAGCATCAAGGGTAGTGGCGGCACAATCCATAGGGTAGATCAGAGCATAGCACGTCCTAGTAATCGCCGGTAGCATCATCGTCATATACCTGCTCCTCCTCCAAGCCTGGTCGATGGAATAACCAGGGACAAAGCCGTGAGTACATACGAAGTACTCGCAAACCACCTAAAGAAAGAAACAAAGTTTTGCATACAAAACTAATGGGATGGCTATATGGTGGAGTTTTTCATAGGGATTTTCTATCTACTCAGGATTATTATTAAGTTGGCAAAGTTTTAAACTTGGCAAATTTTATTTCCCACAATGAATTTGGATAAGTCAAGTCCAACCTTATTCCAACAATACCAACATCATCATCGCGAACCATAAACTCGGTACCGGGCTTTCTCATCTACTCCCCACAAAGTGTGGCCTCACTAGCTGTCCATGACCGTGGACTCCGGCTACTCGAGTAGATTTACACTCTGCAGATGTTGTACACTTTACCCACCACATTCGATACATTTGCCGTGTGTCCCCACGGATCGTCATACCTTAGTATGCGGGTCTCGGATAATCGACCATAGTCTTCCCCTTGTCTGCCCTAGTAGAGGTGAATCCACCCCTTGCGTACTACATGGACTTACTGTGTGACAGATCATGTTTCTCCTGGACCCAAGCCTGCACCATAGTCGAAGAGCACCAAGGTTCCTTCCGACACTAAGTCTAGCGAATTTCACCCATCGACTTCGAGGGCTATCGGACTTGTGGAATCACGCATCCATGTGTAGTTATAGGACCCCCGTACTAAGACAAACAAGCTTCCAAGTATCCCTGTCCCATACCAGAGTATAGTGGTTGTACTGTAAGGCTAGATTTTTGGCGGCACTTATAGAGAGCCCCTCCAGACTTTGTCCATGTCCGACGATGTCCACAACCACGGCCATTCCACCTTCTTTGGTGAATGCCGTACCATATCGGGTGAAGTATGACTATCCATGAAGTTAAGTATAGATGAATAACAAGGCTAAGTTAAGTGATGGTCTCGACCGAATGTCGGGATCATCGGGGTTCTACTTTCTTTTCCCAGATAGGTAGGCTTTGGGTGTGTGGAGTTTTCCTACTAAACTAATATAATCCCAAAACCATATGAATATAATAGCATGATACAATATGAATGATACCAAAGAAAGTAAAAATGGGTAAAATGGAGTTTGAGTTTTTGACGGTGGCTTGCCTTCTTCGGCGAAGTACCCCGTATCGGCTTCTTCGGCAGCTTGGGAGGAGTCTTCACCTGCAACGTACGGCGTATCGTCTACACGTTGCGCAAGAAATACACACCATTACAACGGGGCAACAACAACACAATATTTCATCACTCAATTTTTCACAAACAACAACACAAACAACAAAAGGGAAAAACAATTCTCAAAGTTTTAACTCCCATGTGTTGGCATTGAAACAACGATGGATGTTATGGACCTGGTTGCCCTTGTAAAGACTACGACCAGGGCGCAAGAATAAAAACCCTGACCAAGAACAAGATGATGAATCAAGAGTCACAGAAGCACAGTAGACTTGGTTCCCTTCGGGACCGGGTCGTTACAAGAGTGGAGGAGGAAGACAAAAAAGATGTGAAAAGCTCACATCAATGAGGACTATCATAGGCGATAGAAATCCAAATGATAGATATGTTGTGAGGAGTAGGGATTGCCATGCAAAAGATGCACATACGAGCTAGAGAAGCTCTCCAATGGAACTAGTGGGGTTGTATCCAACTTGCTCTCTCAAGAAGATCTAGAGCTCGTTTGAGGAGACTCATCATTGGAATATACAAGCCAAGTTCGATAGTGTGAATTTCCCCACGTAGATATATGCATATATGATCATATCTATGGAGTACAACATATAGAGGGAGTACGAGTGTGGATCTTTCAAAAGTAATAGTAGTGTTGCCCCCTTCTATGTTTTTATTTTATTTTTCTATTTTTCTAAATTTTTTTATTTTTTGTTTTCTCAATGGCTCTTTCTATTTTACTCTCATTTGTACTCTTTGGGATCTTTAAATTTATCCTCTTTGGGATCTTTTCCTCACTTAAGGGCAACACTTACAAGAAGTATAGAAGATCTTTCACACTTTACAAGGTACTCATCATAAAGAATATGTAGCTATCATGATGTATGCAAATGTATGCCTCTACCAGTGTAGCAGGAACATGTATGACATGAAGATCAAGTCATGAGAAGGTGGATGTTGCATGGCAAAACATCTCGGAAAGGCTATGGAAATGCCTTGATAGGTAGGTATGGTGGCTGCTTCGAGGAAAGATATAAGGAGGTTTATGATGACAAAGCGTATCATGCCAAAGGTTTGGATGCACCGGCGAGTTGGACGCCAACTCTCGAAGTGAGAAGAGGGCAATGCACGGTACCGAAGAGGATAGCAAATATGAGGAGGTGGAAGTGTCAACTTTCAATACTTACATTAGTCTAAAGAACCCATGCACTTATTATTGGTAACTCTCAATCTAATAAGGTGGTTCACAAAGAGTCAAGTAACCCGAGGAGGATTGTATGGGGGTTTGGTTATCCTTGCGCATCCTCGACTCATGGTACGTGAGTGTACTCTAATATCCCATCCCTCGAAAGATTAGTGATCCATCTAGTAGCTAGAGTTCTCAACTAGTTTTTGTTGTTTTTGAAAATAAACACGAATTTCCCAAAATACACAGATATCACTAATAGGCTAGAGCTCTTGACACCAAAAGTTCAAACATTACTCACAACAATACCTCAAAACTAATGCAAGTTACTACTACAATTGAATAACAACCTTAATTACCTACTTAAAGTCAAGACACAACTCAGTGCAACAACCAACTCTCTTCGGGGTACTTCTGCAACTCAAATCAAAAAACTCAGAACAGACGCTCGAAATCCAATTGTATGGAACACGCTGTCAAAACCAATCAGATAAAAAATATGATCTAGTGATTTTATGCAAAAATTTTCCGTCTAAGGACAGAATTTCTTTTCTGGACAACATGTCACAACTTTTGAACTTTCTTGACATCGGAGGCTAAACTTGGCACAAAGCTTGAAAATAAAGATACATTGATGTTGCTACAGTAGTAACAATCATCAAGACCACTAAAAACAGAAGTAAAAAAATCTTGGGTTGCCTCCCAACAAGCGCTTTCTTTTACGCCTTTAAGCTAGGCATGAAGGAAAAGGAAGAATCAAAGTCCCCGAGATCATCGAAGTCATAAAAACCTTCAAATTGATTTTCAACAAGCTCATTCTTCTTTTTCCTAGGGAAGAGGTACTTACCTTTCGCTTTACCACGTAAGCGTATGTGCCACTTACCAATATCAGTGAAGCCTTTCATAGCTCGGAGGAAGTCCCTTCCAAGCACGATATTACTTTGGTTTGGCTCCATGATGAAGAAATCAACCGTTGCAACCCTTTTAAGGAATGTAACTTGGACTTCTTTTCCTTTCTCTGGATCTCAGAAATATCTCCATTAGCATGTTCATGATAAGATGAAAAATTATCCATGTTTAGTTTCAAAGAATTTTAAACTATTTTTGGCATTGTTGAAACCATGGATCCAATATCACAAAAAGGGAGGAAATCTTGGTTAGAGATGCTAATCCTAACAAAGGGCTCCCAATCTTCATCTATCTCCAACATTTCTTTCTTGTTGGGCTTAATTTCCTCTACCTTCCTCAAGTCTAGAGCATCCATCCTCTTTTTAATAGTAGCAATTCTACCTATAACAGTATCAGAACTACGACCATGAACAACATAACTAGATAGACCATGAAAAATATCACACTATAAAAAGTCTCCTTTAGCTATAATATCAAGAGAGTATTTACACCATTTAAAAACACCATCGTAAAAATTTATAAGCACAATTTTTATAGGTATCCTAGGCATAACTCTACTATGTTCTTCAGAAATTCTGTCCCGTGCCTTCTTCATATTCTCTCCATCCTTTTGATGGAAATCTAGAACTTCCGATTCCCTCAAAGCACCAATCCCTAACATGCTTAACTAAACAAGAAGGACTACTAAAAGCAAGGTAAATAATTTTTTTGTGGTTTTTGATAAAGGACACGAATATAAAACTGAAAGGTAAACTAACAAGACTAAAAATCAAAGGTAAAAGATAGTGTGCAACTCCCCTATCTTGAAGCTTGGAGTCCCCGGGAACAGCGCCAGAAATTGCTGGATGCTAACTCCTCGTTGGTTACCCCAAGTGGAAGGTTGGATGTAGCATAGTAGAAAGATTTCCCTTGGCAAAGATACCAAGGTTGAGTGTCTCCAGTAGGACTCCAAGGTCGACAAGTAGGTGGTTCGGCAAGTGATGCGCCGTTGAAAATCACTTCCTTTGCCTGGCCTACACACACAACAAATAAATTTTCTCTCGATGAGTAAAGAGAGGTTGTCAATCTCTCCGGCCTTTCCATTTAAAAAGGATCAAAGCAACAAATAATAGGTAGTGATAACTATAACTAGAAAGTAAAAGAAGGAAATAAAGTGAGGGTGTAACAGTGGTGGAAATATGGACCGGGGTCCCCTGATGTTCACTAGTGACGTCTCTCTCCCAAAAGACGATAAAACTGCTATGCGAGGTAAACAAATCACATCTGGGCAATTGACATGATTACGGGCGCAAACCAATGCTAACTATGCTACAAAGAAACGAAGAGGCTAAAAAGCATGGGCGGTACGCCAAAATAAGTAGACCTAAATCCATCTACATCTATCACTAATCATCCACCTTGTGATATCTATCTAGAACATCTCACTGGCATTAAGTCGCGAGTCCCACCCAAAGTGTAAACCCAAAGCAACAAACTTCTACATTAAAAGAACTTTGTGTAAAGTAAACAATCCTTGCAACCGTGGTTACAACCACCGTTGTTTTCCCCCTTGTGGCAACAACACATGCCCTAGACTCATGTTTCTATCACTCAAGCTAGTCATCAGGGGCCATGAACCCACAATCAAGCATAACGCTCCCTCTTGGAGTCACTACCCACTAATTGGCCAAAGCAATAAATAGCAACGAGAACATGCAAGAATTACTCAATAAAAAAAATATAAAAGATAAGAACCAAATATATTACTCAATCACAATCGGAAGATAGTCTCATAATCCATCAGATCCCAGCAAACCCAGCATAGCAACAGCAGAAAGAAGTACGTATGTTCCTTGATCATGTAGGGCGGATCAGAAGGTCTAGTTGGGCTCGCAACTTAATACCAGCGAGATGTTCTGGATATATATTTCAAGGTGGATGATTAGTCAGTAGATGCTGATGAATAAACGGTCTACTTGACTTGGCGTACTGCGCATACAATTGAGCCTCTAAATTTCTTGTAGCATAATTAGCATTGTGGTGTGTTTATAATTCTGTCAATTGCCTAGCTATAATTTGTTCACCCAACATAGTTGTTTTATCCTCTTTTGGGAGAGAGACATCACTATTTAACATCATGGGACCCCGCTCCATATTTCTACCATTGTTTGTGCCTCCACTATTTACTGCTTTTATTTCCTTTTCATTGCAATCACCAGCATTATTTCCCGCTTGTGTTTTGATCCTTTGTAAAAAAAAAGACCGGAGAGATTGAAAACCTCTCTAACTCGTTGGGAGCAAAGTTATTTGTTTATGTGTGCATTTCCACGTCTTCTCTCAGCGCCAGAGTAGAAGACACCTTCTTATTGATCCTCGGAGTCCTCCTGGATCCTATAAACCTTTTAGTCCTCGTGTAAGGGAAATTTGCCGCTACTACATACAAACCTTCCACTTGGGGTAACCAACGAGAAGCACTACTTCAGTGCCATCAAACCTAATTTCTGGCGCCGTTGCCGAGGACCCTAAGGATTAACAAAAGACTGGCTACGACAACTCCGTAGCCAGAAAGTAATTTATGGCGCCGTTGTCGGGGACTCCAATCTACAAGATAGGGGAGTTGCACACTATCTTTTACCTTTGGTTTTTAGTCTTGTTAGTTTACTTTCTAGTTTTTGATTTAGTGTCTTATATCAAAAACCACAAATAAAATTAGTTTTTTTTGCTCTTGCTTGTTACTATGGGTTCCACTGAAAACACCAAGTTGTGTGACTTCACTAGTCACAACAACAATGACTTTATTAGCACTCCTATTGCTCCACCTGCCACTTAAGTACCTTCATATGAAATCAAACCTTCTTTGCTAAATCTTGTGATGAAAGAAAAATTCTCCAGTGCTGGAGATGATGCTGCTTTGCACTTAAATAATTTTGTTGGGATTTGTGATATGTAAAAAGTACAAAGAAGTAGATGGTGACATTGTTAAACTTAAGATTTTTTCCTTTTTACTTAAGAGGAAGATGTAAGTTGTGGCTCCAATCCTTTCCTAGGAATAGCATAGATTCTTGGGATAAGTGCAAGGATGCTTTTATTGGGAAATAATACCCACCTACTAAAATTATCAAGTTGAGTAGTGACATTATGAATTTTAGACAACGGGATAATGAACACGTCGCCTAAGCTTGGGAACGTATGAAATCTCTTGGTAAGAATTTCCCTACACATGGTTTGACTATTTGGATGGTTATCCAGACATTCTATGCAGGTTTGAAATTTACCTCGCGGAATCTGTTGGACTCGGCCGCGGGAGGAGCCTTCTTGTCAACTACACTTAGTGCTGCCACAAAGCTATAGGACGAGATGATGACAAATTATTCTCAATGGCACGCCAAAGGATCTCCAACAGGTAGGAAGGTAAACTCTATTGAGGAGATCTCCTCTTTGAATGAAAAGTTTGACTTGATCATGTCTCTACTTACTAAGCAAGATCTTATTGATATTCATGATGTTCCATCAAATTCTTTGTTTCTCAAGAAATAGATCAAGTAGATATTAACTTTATTTCTAGGAACAACTTCAACAACAATGCTTATAGTAACTTTGGTAGCAATCCTAGACCATTCCCATCCAAAAACTATGGGAACAACAACACTTATCCTAGCACTGAAAAATCCACTTCTAAATTAGAAAGCATGATTAAGGACTTTATCACTACTAAAAAATCCTTCAATAAGATTGTAGAAGAGAAATTAGACAAACTAGATATAGTCTCTCTTTGAAGGTAGACAACATAGCTCATGATGTAGAGATGATTAAAATTAGAACTTCTCCCCTTGAGGAGAGGAAAACTACACCCATGAATGCTATTCAAGTGCAAATTAATGAGAACATTATAATGCTAGACAAACTTAAGGATAGATGGGCTAGAGAGAAAGAAGAGGAAGATAGAATTAAGAGCCTTCCTACACACACTACTATTGCTACTATACAAGTTGTTGAGGATCTCAAAACCTTTAGCACCCAACACATCCCTAGTCCACCTAATGGACCTATTAATGGTGATGATAATGCCTCAACTTTAGTACAACAAGTTCCCATGAATCTAGAGACTACCGAAAATATGAGCTTCGATGACATCACCACCACTTTAATTAACGAAAGTTAACTTTATTTTGAAATTGTAGTCTTTCTGAAATGATCACATTATTGCAAAGAATGGCCAAAGACCCCCACACTAGTCCCCTTAACATTGCCTGCACCGAGCATATTGCCAATGCTCTTATCAAAGCTAGGGAGGAGAAACTTAAGTTAGAGGTTTCTAATCCTAGAAAACTAGAAGATGGTTGGGGTCCTATGGTCAAAATCAAAATCAATATTTTTTCTTGCTTTGCTTTATGTGATGTTGCAGCTAGTGCCTCCGTTTTCACAAAAGAATGTATGATATGCTTGAATTGAAACATTTTGATCCTTGTTCTTTTGGTGTTCGCCTTGTTTATTCTTCCGTAGAGAAACCTTTAGGAAGGATTGATGATGTTCTTATAGTTGTCAATGATAATTATGTTCCCGTTGTTTTTCTTGTCATGGACGTTGAGTGTGATCCCTCATGCCCAATTATTTTGGGGCGTCCTTTCTCAGCACCGTTGGTGCTATCATTGATATGAAAGAAGAGAAAATATTGGATTCCAATTCCCCCTCAAAAAGGGCATGGAAAATTTCCCTAGAAAGAAGATGAAGTTTCCTTATGATTCCATTGCGCGCACAAGATATTCTTTTGAAGTTGGTAAAACTTGATCTTTTTTCATCATGCCTAGCTAAAAGGCATAAAAGAAAGTGCTTATTGGGAGGCAACCCAAAATGTTTTTTACTTTCAGCTTTAGTGGTCTTGATGCTTGTTACTACTGTGGCAGTATCATTGTATCTTTATTTTCAATATTTTTGCCAAGTTTTAGCCTCCGATTGAAAGAAAGATCAAAAGTTATGACATGTTGTCTAGAAAAAACAAACTTTTGCTAGAGTGCAAAAATTCCATAAAGTCACCAGATCATCTTTTTGATCTGATTTTTTTACAGTATGCTCTATAAAATTGACTTTCAGCGGTTGATGGCACTTAAGTAGTTCTCCTCGTTGGCTAAACTAAGTGGAAGGTTAAGATACCAAGGTTTATATATCCAGTAGGACTCCAAGGATCGACAAGTAGGTGGGCAAGAAAACAATGGTATTGTTTACAACCTGGAGGTTGCTTACTTGACCTAGGCCTGTACACAACACAAATAAGTTTGCTCACAACAAGTACAGAGAGGTTGTCAATCTCTCCAGCCTTGCCGTTTATAAAGGATCAAATGCACGGTAGAAATAATAGTGGTGATGACTGCAACTGAAAGGAAATAAAGCAATAAATAATGGAGGTGTAAACAACGGTGGAAATATGGACCGGGGTCCATGATGTTCACTAGTGATGTCTCTCTCTCCAAAAATATGATAAAATAGCTAAGCTGGGTGAATAAACTACAGCTAGGCAATTGACAGAATTATAAACACACCGCAATGCTAATTATGCTGCAAAGAAAGTTAGAGGCTCAAAAATATGGATAGTACGCCAAGAAAAGTAGACCGTAATCCAAACGCATCTACTCACTAATCATCGACCTTAAGATATCTATCCAGAACATCTCGTTGGTATTAAGTTGTGAGCCCCACCCAAAGTGTAAACCCAAAGCAACAAACATCAGCATTAACAAACTTTGCGTAAGATAAACAATGCTTGCAACCTCGCTTACAAGAACCATTTTTTTCTCCCTTGTGGCAACAACACATCCCCTAGTCTCATGTTTTTGTCACTCAAGCTAGACATCAGGGGGCATGAACCCACAATCAAGCATAAACGCTCCCTCTTGTAGTTACTATCTACTACTTGGCCAACACAATAAAAAGCAACGGAGAGCATGCAATAATTACTCAAGACCAAAATATAGAAAGAGAAATAAATATATAACTCATCACAATCTGAAAATATCTCATAATCCATCGGATCCTAGCAAACACAACATAGCAATAGAAGAAAAGTTACATAGATGCCTTGATCATGCAGGGCAGCTCACAAGGGCTAAGAATTAAAGCACAAGATTGGAGAGAATACATCACATAGCTACTGGTCATGGACCCATGGTCCAAGGGGGACTACTCATGACACATCCGAGAAGCGCTCATGGTGGTGGAGAAACTCCCGAAGGTCAATCCTCCCTTCGGCAGGGTGCCGGGAAGAGGTCTTATGGTTCTCCCGATCTTGGACGCGAGCCGGCGGCGGAACAGAGGTGAAAATCACGATGCGGGGCTCCTCTCGGATTTTTTTAGGTTGAGGGGTAAATATAGGCCAAAGGGGGGCACCAGGGGGTGGCCCCTCCCCCTAGGTACCCTGGTGGTGCGGCCTGGCTCCCCTTCGGCTCTCCTTTGGTGTTGGAATTTTTGGAGCTCTGTAAATATGGGTAAAACCTGCAATTCGAAGACATCAGAAGACAGAAACGGGCACTGGCTGCACTGAGTTAGTAGGTTAGTAAAAATATGTGTAAAAAGGTATGAAAGTGTAGCAAAACACATAGCAATGTCACCTAAAAGAGCATGGAACAAGAAGAAACTATAGATAGGTTTGGGACGTATCGGCGGTCTGTTCTGAATTTTTGGTTTGAGTTGCAGAAGTGCCCCTCAAAAATTATTTACCACTTGCTGGTCTGTTTTTCACAGATTCTATAACATTTTGTGTTTTTTTTTCATTTTTCAAATCTTAGGCTTGCTTTTTCTTTGCAAAAACTTATTGGCAATCTTGAGAAACAATAGCTCTTCATAAAAATCTTTATTTCCAGTAGTGGAAAATTATTTATTTATGGGTACTAACCACTCTAATCAGGTTATGATAGGTTTCATATGAAGGGAGTTTCCAAGTGTGCAAAGGAAGATGATGAAAAAATATCCGAGAGTGTCAAAATCTCAAGCTTGGGGATGCCCCCATGCACCCCCAAGAATACTGAAGCGTCTATGCTTGGGGATGCCACCGTGCATCCCCTTCTCCATCAAAAATCATCAGTTCGCCCTTCTCCACGCTATATTTTGATCACTTCATGTGTTATGTGCTATGCTTGGAGCATCTTTCATTTACTTTTTAGTTTGTTTTATTTTTCTTGCTGTTCATAACAAGTTGGACCCTAGCCTACGTTGTTTAGGAGAGAAACACACTCCACTCCACCCTGGAACACAACATATAGGTTTCATGCTTATCTTTGATTGTCTTTTCTTTATCTTTTCATAGCTACTGTCATGCTTAGCTCTTAGTTTTCATGCTTATATTTTTAAGAGCATTTATTTAGGTTTTTTCTTTTGGAACTCTCTTGAGTTATCATGCTTATCTTGTTTATAGAGTTGGTCTATTGAACTGCGTTGTGTGTCTTTACATGAGTAGGTAATTGAGGTTGCTATTATAAGTATAGTAGTAACTTGCAATTGTTTTGAGGTACTGATTTGATTAATGTTTGGACTTTTGGTGCCAAGAGCTTGAGCCTATTAGTGATAGGTGTCGTATTTTGGCCAATCTGTGTTTATTTTCGAAAACTACAAAAATTAATTGAGAAATCTAGCTACTAGATGGATCGCTAACCTTTGGAGGGGTTGGAATATATAGAGTACCCTCACGTACCATGGGTCGAGGATGCGCAAGGATAACCAAACCCCCATACACTCCTACTTGGGGTACTTTTCTCTTTGTGAACCTCCTAATTAGATAAAGAGTTACCGATAATAAGTGCATGAGTTCCTTTGACTAATGCGAGTATTCGATTGTTGGAACTTCCACCTTCCTTATTTTGCTAGCCTCTTCGGTACCGTGCATTGCCCTTTCTCATCTTCAGAGTTGGTGCAAACTTCACCGATGCATCCAAACCCTGGGCATAATACGCCCTGTCATGATAAACCTCATTATATCCTTCCTCAAAATAGTCACCATACCTACCTATCAAGGCATTTCCATAGCCTGTCCGAGATACATTGCCATGCAACATCCATCATCTCATGACTTGATCGCCATGTCATACATGTTTTTTCTTGATCGTAGAGCCGCATGCTAGATGGGCCTTTCCCTTATCATTGCTACATGACGCGCTAGTATCATTGCATATCCTGCTACACTGGCAGAGGCATACATTTGCATACATCATGATAGTTTTTAGTTTTCTTTATTTTGAGTACTTGTAAAGTGTGTGATCTTCTATACTCTTGTAAAATATAGAGTATTTCCCTTAAAGTGATTAAAAGATCCCAAAAGAGGACAAATTAAAAGATCCCAAAAGAGGACAAATTAAAAGATCCCAAAGAGGACAAATAAGAGATAAATAGAAAGAGCCAATGAGGCCACAAAAATTATAAAAAATAGAAAAAATAAAGAAAAAATAAATAAAAAGGGAGGAGGGGAAAACTACTATTCCTTTTGAAAGATCCACAATCGTACTCGAAGTAATATTTGTACTCCATAGAGATTTTCATATCATTCATGCATAACTATGTGGGGATCCTTACACTATAGAACTTGGCTTGCATATTCCAAGGATGAGCCTCCTCAAATGAGTTCTAGGTCTTCGTGAGCAATCAAGTTGGATGCACCCCACTAGTTCCATTTTTGAGCTTTCCATAGCTCATATGTGCATCCGTTGCATGGAAATCCCTACCCCCCACATCATATCTATCATTTGTCTTTCTCTCACCTATAATTGTCCTCATTGATGTGAGACTTTCACACCTTTTTTGTCTTCCTTCCCCATCATTATTTTCTTTTCCATCCTAAGTGCCAACATATCTTGCTTCTGCTCATTCATTGCATGAGTGCTCAAAGTCGAAAGGGAGAGGATCAGTTTGACTTGTGCCTGACTAGTGGTCTGGGGACGAGTCAAAATATGATTCCGAAGGAGACAGTGCAGAGTTTTAGTAGATTGAGTTCTTAATTAAACTATATAGTATTTTTATGCTCTAATACCATCTCCCACTTCTTGCATGCAAACACCATTCGGAGACATTCGAGTCATGGACAAAGCGAGAGCTCTTGCACCTTTATGTTCTTATGTTGCTAGTTTCAATACTAGATATAGACTCTTTCTTGTTATTGTCTTGACTTGAATTGCATATCTTACTTGCTTTACTATAAAGTTCATATGTGTTAGTAACATGTCACCACAGAAATTATCTATATTATGATATACCTACTCGACGACGAGCATGAATTAAGCTTGAGGATCTTGATACGTCCCAAACATATCAATAATTTCAGCTTGTTCCATGCATATATGGGTGATATTGCTATGTGTTTTACTACACTTTCATGCCTTTTTCAACGTATTTGGACTAACCTACTAAATCAGTGCACCCAGTGCCAGTTTCTGTCTGCTGATGTCCGTGCATTGCAGGTTTATACCCATATTTACAGTGCTTATAAAAATCCATAAAAATATATAAAAATCAGCGTTCCAGAAGACCCCGTAAGACCTAATGAGAGCCGGAGGGGGGCCACACCCCTCTGGGGCAGCCAGGTGGCGCGACCCCACACTAGGCCGCGCTAGGAGGCGGCCCCATGGGTGGGGCCTCCCCTTGAACCCCCTTTGGCCTATATTTATCCCCCGTTCCGTAAACCCTCGGGAGACACTTTGTATCACGAATTTCGCCATTGTTCGGCTGCCGCCGCGATCTCGTGATCGGTGTCACTAGAAGACCTTGTCCCAGCACCCTGCCGAAGGGAAGATCGATCTCCGGGAGCTTCTCCACCACCATGAGCGCTTCCCGGATGTGCCAGGAGTACTCCCCCTTGGACCATGGGTCAATGACTAGTAGCTATGTGATGTCTTCTCTCCAATCTTTTTCTTCAATTCTTAGCCCTTGTGAGCTTTCCAACATGATCAAGGCATATATGTAATAGTTTATGTGTTGCTACGCTGTGTTTGCTGGGATCCGATGGATTATGAAATTATGTTCAGATTGTGATGAGTTATATATTTGGTTCTCCTCTTATATATTTGTTCTTGAGTAATTCTTGCATGTTCTCTGCTGATTTTTATTGCTTTAGCCAAGTAGTAGATTAGAGCTCCAAGAGAAAGCGTTATGCATGATTGTGGGTTCATCCCCCCGATGTCTAGCTTGAGTGATAGAAACATGAGACTAGGGGATGTGTGATACGTCCAAAATGCTTCACTATTTTATATTGTAATTTCATCCTATTCATTGATGTATTCCACTTTAAACTATTGTTCTTATGTTGTTTTGGCTTGTTTTACACAGTTTACAACTTTCCGGTGCAGAAGCAGAACCAGAATTCAGCGGTGAAAAGTGGACACCAAGTTGCTTAATCAGATCAAGTCCAAATGCGATGAAAATTTACGGGGAGCGTTTTTATGAAGATTGACTCAGGATCACCTAGATGCCTGGTGGACCCCCTCGGTGCCCCCTCTCGCCTATAAGACCCCCCTGGGGTGAAAACCCTAAAAAGAGACCGTGTTTCGCCGCCGCCCCGGGGCGGAAACCTACAGAGGATAAAAGCCATCTCTGGCGAGAAGATTCCGCCGGGGAGATCACCTCCCGGAAGGGGAGATCGTCGCCATCATCATCATCATCGTCACGGGCATCATCGAGATCATCATCAACATCATCCCCAACATTAGCACCATC
Organism: Bromus sterilis; assembly: GCA_950022295.1. Taxonomy (NCBI): domain Eukaryota; kingdom Viridiplantae; phylum Streptophyta; class Magnoliopsida; order Poales; family Poaceae; genus Bromus; species Bromus sterilis. The sequence continues at coordinate 138,675,218 of OX465599.1, read as the reverse complement.
TCCATCTCCATCCCATCTCATCTCACAATTGCAACTTGTGTTGTAATCCGTACTATCTATCCTTTCTACTCTGTTGGTTTTGATTACTACTTTGTGGTGAATGCTATTTAGTTTTGTTGGAGAAATATCATTGTGTCCAGATTGTTTGCCACCCATCTATCACCTCTGATCATGATCTCTTTTATGTCTTGTGAGTATTTACTTTAGTTCTTGAGAACATGGGAGAAGTCTAGTTGTTAGTAGTCATATGATGTTGAAGTGTTATGTGTTCTTTGATACTTAAGTTGTGTTGTTATTTATCTAGTGGTTTTATGTGAGTCAAACACTTAACACTTCAACTTTCATGGACCTAGAGGAATACATTGTGCACAAATGATGCTTATGGTGGGTTTCCGTAGTGACAGAAACTTGAACCCCAGTTCGCACACTTTTGCACAAGGGAGTTATGGGTCCTTGATCGTAATGCTGTGGTTAGGCTTATGCCTTAATTACTACCTTGTATTTTCGGATGCTTGCAAGGTGTGTAATCATAAGAGTACACTTATCTTATTCTAGAAGGTGTACTAGCATTGATCCACCCACCGATACTTATCAACACAATACATATTACTTGGCAGAGTATGGTGAAAGTAACTTGGCTATCTCTCTCGTGTGTTCTCGAGAACGCTTTAGCTTTTATAAGTTTAGTTCCTAGGCTTATCCTTGTGAAAGGATTGGGCCACTTGCTACTCCTCAGTTACCCTGTTTACTTTGCTTGTCTTTTACTTTTCTGTTGCATAAACCAAAAACCCCTAAATATTTACCTTTGAGTGTGTGCAGCCTTTCCTTATCCAGTGTCACTTATCAGCACCTTCTGCTCCTCGTTGGGATCGACATCCTTATTTATCATAAAGCTACAACTGACCCCCTAGACTTGTGGGTTATAAAGAATCGTTTATAGGCGCGGTTAACGGGGGAGGAAATCCCAACTAAACCTATTAACTTCTCCGCCATCAACGAGCTTTTCTGGCGCCGTTGCCGGGGAATGTAGCGTTATTGGTAAGTGAAGCCGGTAAGGAAACCTTTATTTTCTGTTGTTACCTTCAGTCCTTATGGACTCTTCTACTATTGGTTCGTTGCTGGTAAGGAGCCGCTATGTGGTGGTCACTCCTACCCCTACTAAAATAGTGCCCTATAAAATACCATCTGGTATTATTGATTATGTCTTGTCTAATCATTATACAGGAGAAGGACATCCGGGAGGACACCTGCTATATTTATCACAATTATGTTCTTTAGTTAAGCTTGCAGGTGTAACGATGGAGTTCATCATGAAGAAACTATTCTCCGTATCACTCAAAGATAAAGCTTCAGATTGGTATAATCTACTCGATAACTCTGATCTTCTTGAATGGCCAGAGCTTATGTCTCTCTTTTATGCAAAGTTTTATCCTCTTCGTGAAATTCACCAAGACAGGAACTACATCTACAACTTTTTGTCTCGCGACAGAGAGAGCATCGCTCAAGCTTGGGGGAGACTAAAGTCCTTGATGCTCAAATGCCCAAACCACGAGCTCCCCAAGGAAATTATACATACAAATTTTTATGCCAGGCTTTCTCGTCAGGACAGGGAGATGTTGGATGCCTCCTCTAGCGGGGTATTCCAGACTAGAAGTATGGAAGAAAAATGGGATCTTATAGAAAGGATCCAGAAGAAAACTGAAGACTGGGAAATTGATAAAGGTATTGAACTCGCTATAAACTATGAGCATGACTACATTGAGAGTTATGTGAAGACTGATTACTTTAATACCTTTTGCTCTAAAATTGGTCTTGATTCCCAGCTAATGGTTGACTTTTGCAAGGATTGTGCTTCTCATATTGATTCTTCTAAGAAGAAGGAGAGTCAACATCATAAACCTTTCAAGGATTCACCTATTGAGATTAATGTTACTGATCCTGTTTTACCTGCAGTTGTGTATGAACAGCCTCCTTATCCCTCGAGGATAAAGGAGAGCTCTTTTGTTACAGGTATTCTAAACAAAAACGGAAGGACCACTGACGAACCTGAGGACATGATCAAGGTCAAGCCTCAAGTTGCAATGGTCAAGGATCTGGTAACCAGTGATATTGAAGAATCCACTATTAGTTTTTGTGCTGTTTCCACTAACATTGTCACAGCCAAGAACAAAGGCCCAATTTCAGGTACACCAGTTGTATATGTCAAAATAGGAGATCATAATTACTATGGGCTAAGTGATTTGGGATCTAGCGTCAATGCTAGTCCTTTCACACTTTATCATGAGATCATGCACGAGATTCACCCGTGTGAGATCGAGGACATTGATGTCACGATTCATCTTGCAAATAAACAAACAATCTCTCCAGTTGGGATTGTGAGAGATGTTGAAGTGCTCTGCGGGAAGGTAAGATATCCTACTGACTTTCTTGTACTTGGTTCAGTGCAAGATAGTTTTTTCCCTATTATCTTTGGTAGGACCTTCCTCAACACTTGTGGAGCTACAATATATTGCAAGAAAGGTAAAGTTTCTTTCTAATTCAACGGTGAGCCGTATGAATTTAATTTTTCTAAGTTTTCTAAGCAGCCTCGTGGTACTGACTTGTCAAGTAATGACAAAATTATTGAAGAAATTGCTTCTATTGCTATTCCTCCTGATGATACTTTGAAGCAATTCATGGAAGACCACGAGAATGACATACATATGTAGACAAACTCCTATCCTGAAGCACAACCTCCCGGTTGAACCTTTAGGAATCCTCTCGCAACCAAAAGAAAACCCGGTGTTTGATCTAAAACCACTACGCGATACGCTCAAGTATGCTTATTTAGATGAAAAGAAAGTATATCCTGTTATTATCAATTCTAACCTTTCAGGGTATGAAGAAGAGCGATTATTGGAGACACTCCGTAGACACCGAGGTGCTATTGGCTATACTCTTGATGATCTCAAGGGTATTAGTCCATCCATTTTCCATCATACTATCAATCTCGAGCCCGATGCTAAACCAGTTGTTGATCATCAACGACGGTTGAACCCAAAGATGAAGTACGTGGTTAGGACGGAGGTTCTCAAACTTATAGCCGCAGGTATCATCTATCCTATAACTGATAGTAAGTGGGTAAGTCCCGTTCATTGTGTTCCTAAGAAAGGAGGTATGACTGTTGTTCCTAATGATAAAAATGAACTAATACCTAAGAGGACTATTATTGGATATAGAATGTGTATTGATTTCAAGAAGTTGAACAAGGCCACCAGGAAGGACCACTATCCTCTGCCCTTTATTGATCAGATACTCGAGCGGCTTTCATAAAACACCCACTTCTGCTATCTTGATGGGTATTCTGGCTTCTCCCAGATTCACGTTAACACCGCGGATCAAGAGAAGACCAGCTTTACGTGTCCTTACGGTACTTATGCTTATAGGCGTATGCCTTTTGGTTTGTGTAATGCACCTGTTACTTTTCAGAGGTGTATGTCTGCAATATTTCATGGTTTCTATGAGGAGATTGTAGAAGTTTTCATGGACGAATTTTCCGTCTATGGAAACTCCTTTGACCACGGTCTCCACAATCTTAATAAAGTTTTGCAGAGATGTGAAGAAACGAACTTGGTGCTCAATTGGGAGAAGTGCCATTTCATGGTTAACGAAGGAATAGTTCTTGGAGGCAAGATTTCCGAAAGGGGAATTTAAGTGGACAAGGCAAAGATTGAAGCTATTGAAAGGATGCCCTATCCAAGGGACATCAAAGGTATTCGTAGTTTTCTAGGTCATGCTAGTTTTTATAGAAGATTTATCAAGGACTTTTCTATGACCTCGAGACGCCTTACCAATCTTCTCCAAAAGGATTCTCCTTTTGTATTTGATGAAGATTGTAAGGAAGCTTTTGAAGTTCTTAAGAAAGCCTTGATAAACGCTCCTATAGTACAACCACTTGACTGGAATTTTCCCTTTGAAATTATGTGTGATGTTAGTGATTTTGCTGTTGGAGCTGTTTTAGGACAAATGGTTGACAAGAATCTGAATGTCATCCACTATACCAGCAAGACACTTGATAGTGCTCAAAAGAATTATGCTACTACCGAGAAGGAATTCTTGGTAGTGGTGTTTGCTTGTGATAAGTTTAGGCAGTATATTGTTCATTCTAAAGTTATTATTCATACTGACCATGCTGCCATTAAGTATCTTATGCAGAAAAAGGATGCCAAACCAAGACTCATTAGATGGGTACTCCTTCTTCAAGAATTTGATTTGCAGATTGTCGATAGAAAAGGAGAAGACAATCCGGTGGCGGATAATCTTTCAAGGATGGAAGATATCCCGCACAATCCTATTCCAGTCAACGACAGTTTCCCAGATGAACAGCTTGCTGTTGTAAAAGTACAATCTCATTCCGACCCTTGGTTTGCAGATTATGCTAATTTTATCGTTTTAAAGTTTTTGCCTCCAGGTTTTACATTTCAGCAGAGGATGAAATTCTTCACGGATTTGAGGCACTACTTTTGGGATGATCCACATCTTTACAAAGAAGGTGTGGACAGGATCGTAAGAAGATGTGTATCGGAGCACGAGCAGCAGGACATTCTTTGACAATGTCACGATAGTCCCTATGGAGGACATCATGCAGTTGAAAGGACCGCACATAAAGTTTTACAATCAGGTTTTTATTGGCCTACTCTTTTTAAAGACGCCCGAAGGTAGGTTCTATCGTGTGATAAGTGTTAGAGAGTTGGTAACATTAGCAGGAGAAATGAGATGCCTATGAATTACTCACTAGTGATCGAACCTTTAGATTGCTGGGGTTTTGATTTTATGGGTCCTTTTCCTCCTTCACACAAGTACACACACATCTTAGTTGCTGTTGATTATGTAACCAAGTGGGTTGAAGCAATCCACACTGAGAGTGCTGATCACAAGACATCTTTGAAAATGCTCAAGGATGTAATTTTTTCCTAGGTTTGGACTACCAAGGTACCTCATGACAGATGGAGGGTCACACTTCACGCATGGAGTTTTTTGGAAAGGTCTAGCCAAGTACGATGTCAATCATAATATAGCATCACCGTACCACCCTCAAACTAGTGGGCAAGTTGAGCTCACCAATAGGGAGATGAAGTTGATCTTACAGAAGACAGTAAACATTTCTAGAAAGGACTGGTCAAAGAAGTTAGGAGATGCTTTGTGGGCGTATAAAACTGCTTACAAAAACCCCATAGGCATGTCTCCGTATAAAATGGTCTATGGCAAGGCTTGCCATTTACCATTAGAGTTAGAGCACAAGGCTTTCTGGGCTGTCAGAGAGCTAAATGCTGACCCAAAGTTAGCTGGTGAAAAGCGTCTCATGAACTTGACTTCTCTAGATGAATGGAGGAGTGAAAATTACGAGAGCGCTAAAATGTTCAAGGAAAAGGTAAAGAAGTGGCACGATAAAAGAATTCTGAAACGTGAATTTAATGTTGGTGATAAAGTTTTGTTGTTTAGATCTCGTTTCAGGTTTTCTCTAGGTAAACTACTTTCCAGATGGGAAGGACCTTTTCATATCGAAGAAGTATATCGATCTGGTGCAATCAAGATCAATAATTTCGAAGGCACCAAACCTCAAGTTGTGAATGGACAAAGTCTCAAACATTATATGCAAGGTGATCCAATCAATGTGGATGCAAACATGATATATACAAGGACTCACGAAGAACATGTTGCAGCCCAGTTTCAGACTCCGGCAGGAGCAGAATAAGAAAATGTATGAATTATGGAAAGAAAACACTGCGAACGTCAATAAAAGTTTACTTTTCAAAGTTTTTGCAAAATTAGTAAAATTCCAAGCCCGAGTGGAGCCAGAGAAGAGATCCAGGGGGGCCAGGAGGCCTCCTGGCGCGGCCCCCCTCCTGGCCGCGCCAGGCACCCTCCTGGGTGCCTTAGACTCTGACTCCGACTCCACCCTTCTGTTGCAGAACTTTTTGCTATATATTTGCCTGGATAGTCCCGGCACCGTATCTCGCGATTTCGTGTGTTTTCTTTCTCGGTCTGCTTCTGCGAGGAAAACTTTCAGCAGATCTAGGTGCCATGGCTTCCCCAAGTTCCCCCAAGGACAAGTTCGTCGTCAACGTCATCAACCCTTACCTCGCAGAGGTGAGGAAGCACCCCTAGGTCCTTCATGTGGAGGACGGTGCTCTCCACAAGGAGGATCTGAAGGGACCAGTCAATAAGGGGAGAACCGAGGAGCGGCTGAAGGAGATAGAACATGAGGTCTTCAAGTTCAAGAAGATGGTGGAGCGTGGTGTTGAAGCTAACTTCGAGATCATGAACGAGATAGAGGCTTCCCACAAGAAGGAGATGAAGGAGATGTGGTCAAGTTTGGCTGCACTAGAAGAAAAAGTTTATGAACTACAAGCACAGATCTATGATCTGCAGAACCAGAACTGTGAGTATGAACTAAAGTTTCTACGCATGGGTTTGGGTGCTGAGTGCAGGATCCTTGAGACGGGAATATCCTTTGAGACTGGAGAACAGCGGCCATGGAAGTGCTTCGCCAAGGAGTACGTGACTGACAAGAATAAGAATGAGGAGTAAATCTCCTCGGGTAATGGCATACCCTTAGCTTGTTCCAAGCTTGGGGGAGTGCCGGGTATCTTTATCTTTATCTTTTTCTTTAGGAGTCAATTAGAGTCCTATCATGTCTAGGGAAGTTACTTTATGAAATAGGTGTTGCTTTGAGGTCTATCACTCCTTTTGTGGAGAGCTTTTTATCCGTGAGTGTGGGGTCATCTATGAAGGAATATTAATGAGAAGTCTATTGGTTTCTTCGCTGCACTCGGTATTCTCTTCACGCAATCGACATTATGAGCTGATTCTTATGGGGAGTATTGATCTTATATCAGGTATGGCTTCGAAAACTTTATTTAAATCTTGGCAAGTATAGCTTTGGTCATAACAAAAATCATGTTTTTCTCAAAGTAGCGACATAGAAAAAACCTTTGTGTTATTATGTTTGAAGTGTTATGTTGACAAGGAAGACAACTTGATGTTTCATGCTAGTTTTAATGTTTATGCTTTGTATTGCTTGCATCTAAGTTGTCATCAATTGTCTGGTCTCTCAAAGCCTTGCTAGCCAAAACTTTGTACTAAGCGGAATTCTGCTTATACCTCCATACCCTGAAACCAACATCTTCCACTTGAGTCCACCATACCTTCCTATTTGTGGTATTCCACTACCACTCCTAAAGTATATAATTTGTGTGCTATCTGTAGATGTTCAAAATCTTCTGTTTTGTGCCACTGATTCAGCTCATGAGGAAGTGGTGCGTAACCCATGATCTTCTTAATTTGGACAAGTTTTATCTTGGGATTGCATGTCTAATCTGCAAACCCCTAATACGAGAAGGGACTGGCATGAGTGCCCAGATCGTAAAAGATAAATACTAACGCACAAGTTCCTTCACCCATTTATGAGTGATAAACAAAGGAATTTAAGGGGATGTGATCGTCCCCACATGGGAGCCGTTCCTCGAAACTTGTCCAAATCATGAAGTGAGTGAGTTATCTATCAGCAGTCGTTGACGGATCATGCACCTTCCAAAAGTCTATTTTTATTCTGTTTGATCTAAAGATGGCACATGAGTTTTCCTTGCTTACCCTTTTGCACGGGGTTTATCCTTTATTTTGTGCTGAGTCAGTCCTTCCTACTTCCTTACTTCTTGAGAGAGAACATACACTTGATGTTAATAAAGATTCTTGCGTACAAAGCTGCATTCAAAGTTAGCACGTTACATCTTTGTTGACATTATCTTTTGATAAGTAAGTTGTTTGCAAGGACTTATGCTTAGTAAACATCTTCCTTTGTGTTAACATGTGCACTTCTTGACTGATAACATGTTCTTTCCAAAGCTTCAACTGGTTCCATTATAAGTGAAAGAGCAAAAGTAAAAGTTATTAGTTGTTCCTTGACCAAGGCTATGTTTGCCATGATTTGATGAGTTTTCCAGGTCCTACTTTGTTATAATTGTTACTACTTTCTCATAAGGACCTTATGAGTTGAGGTTGCTGTTGAGGATGCTTCAGTTTGGTGATAAATCTTGATGCTTCTTGTCCGTATTCTTTTATCGACGCTTCACTCTCCAAACTCGTGGACAGGTTTACCGAGATCAGCAATCGCTTGGGGACAAGCGAGGTCTAAGCTTGGGGGAGTTGATACGTCCAAAATGCATCACTATTTTATATTGTAATTTCATCCTATTCATTGATATACACTTTAAAGTATTGTTCTTATGTTGTTTTGGCTTGTTTTACACATTTTAAAACTTTCCGGTGCCGAAGCAGCAGAACCAAAATTCAGCGGTGAAAAGTGGACCCCAAGTGGCTGAATCAGATCAAGTCCAAATGAGATGAAAATTTACGAGGAGCGTTTTTATGAAGATTGACTGGGGATCACTGAGGATGGAGGTGAGGGGACCCACCAGGCAGCCAGAAGGGTGCCTGGCGCGGCCCCCCTCCTGGTCGCGCCATGCACCCTCCTGGATGCCTGGTGGCCCCCCTCGGTGCCCCCTCTCGGTGCCCCCTCTCGCCTATAAGACCTCCCTGGGGTGAAAACCCTAAAAAGAGAAGAGTTTCCGTGTTTCGCCGCCGCCACGGGGCGGAAACCAACAGAGGAGAAAAGCCATCTCCGGGGGGCAGATTCCGCCGGGAAGATCACCTCCCGGAAGGGGAGATCGTCGCCATCATCATCATCGTCACGGGCATCATCGAGATCATCATCAACATCATCCGCAACATCAACACCGTCTGCATCTCCATCCCATCTCATTTCACAATTGCAACTTGTGTTGTAATCCGTACTATCGATCCTCTCTACTCTGTTGGTGTTGATTACTACTTTGTGGTGAATGCTATTGAGTTTTGTTAGAGAAATATCATTGTGTCCAGATTGTTTGCCACCCATCTATCACCTCTGATCATGATCTCTTTTATTTCTTGTGAGTAGTTACTTTAGTTCTTGAGAACATGGGAGAAGTCTAGTTGTTAGTAGTCATATGATGTTGAAGTGTTATGTGTTTTTTGATACTTAAGTTGTGTTGTTATTTCTCTAGTGGTGTTATGTGAGTGAAACACTTAACACCTCAACTTTCATGGGCCTAGAGGAATACATTGTGCGCAAAGGTTGCTTATGGTGGGTTTCCGGAGTGACAGAAACCTGAACCCCAGTTCGCGCACTTCTGCACAAGGGAGTTATGGATCCTTGATCGTAATGTTGTGGTTAGGCTTATGCCTTAATTACTACCTTGTATTTGCGGATGCTTGCAAGGTGTGTAATCATAAGAGTACACTTATCTTAGTCTAGAAGGTGTACTAGCATTGATCCACCCACCGACACTTATCAACACAATACATATTACTTGGAAGAGTATGGTGAAAGTAACTTGGCTATCTCTGCCGTGTGTTCTCGAGAATGCTTTAGCTTTTATAAGTTTAGTTCCTAGGATTATACTTGTGAAAGGATTGGGCCACTTGCTACTCCTCAGTTACCCTGTTTACTTTGCTTGTCTTTTACTTTTCTGTTGATTGAACCAAAAACCCCTAAATATTTACCTTTGAGTGTGTGCATCCTTTCCTTATCCAGTGTCACTTATGAGCACCTTCTGCTCTTCGCTGGGACCGACATCCTTATTTATCGAAAAGCTACAACTGATCCCCTAGACTTGTGGGTTATCAAGAATCGTTTATTGGCGCGGTTAACGGGGGAGGCAATCCCAACTAAACCTATTAACTTCTCCGCCATCAATGTGTTCTTGCCACCAGGGAGAAAACAACGGTGCTTGTAATCGCGGTTGCAAGGATTGTTTACCTTACGCATAGTTTGTTAATGCAGTTGTCTTTTGCTTTGAGTTTACACTTTGGGTGGGGCTCACAATTTAAAACCAGAGAGATGTTCTGGATACATATCATAAGGTGGATGATTAGTGAGTAGATGCTGATGAATAAACGGTCTACTTGTCTTGGCGTACTACCCATATAATTGAGCCCTAACTTTCTTTTAGCATAATTAGCGTTAAGGTGTGTTTATAATTCTGTCAATTGCCTAGCTGTAATTTGTTCACCTAGCATAGTTGTTTCATTGTCTTGTGGGAGAGAGACATCACTAGTGAACATCATAGGACCCCTGTCCATATTTCCACCATTGTTTACGCCTCCAAGAATTACTTCTTTTATTTCCTCTTCGTTGCAATCACCACCACTATTTCCCTCTTGTGTTTTGATCCTTTGTAAACAACAAGACCGGAGAGATTGACAACTTCTCTGACTCATTGGGAGCAATGTTATTTTATTTTGTGTGCATGTCCACGTCTTCTATTAGCGCCAAAGTAGCAGACACCTTCTTGTTGATCCTAGGAATCCTCCTGGATTCGATAAAACTTACAGTCGTCGTTCAAGAAAAAATTTCCGGTACTACATCCAAACCTTCCACTTTGGGTAACCAACGAGGAGCACTACTTCATTAACATCAGGTTCCCACCGGACCGGTTGCCTTGCACTTGGGATTACAACCAGAACCATCAGATGACCAACCCCAACAGTGAGGGAAAATAAAAACACATGAGATGCATAAGCCCGGATAAAAGTGAAAGAAGAAGAAGTGTTAGAAGCCTTGTCTGTTTCAGGCAACAAGGTAGTACTGTGCAGGCCAGCAGTAGTACCGCACGGGGGACTGCACTCAGATCTGACAGATCCAGTTCTATCATGGTGCCAAAAACACACAATGCACCAACAAAACAACTCCATTCCTATATAGAAGTCATACTCAGTCCTCAAAGTGCCTAGATTTGGAGAAAAATCTCGTGGTTACACGAAATATTTCCCTAACCACAAGATCCAAAAATATGAACCAAAGAGAGAGGAAAACAGGGAAATACCAGTATCCATGGCACACGGGGAGGGTGCGGATCGATCCCACCAGAGGAGGACGGAGAAGACGACACAAAATCGGCCAACCGAGAGTGGTTGATGGGGTCGGCGGCGCAGCAGCGAAGAGTGCAAGAGAGAAAACTAAATGGGTATGGGGAGGAACAACCCATACCTTTTCAGTTTTATATCTCCCACGACGTAGAGGTAGTACCACAATCAGCGCGGTAGTACCGCGGGAGAGGTAGTACCACAATCAGCGCGGTAGTACCGCGGGAGAGGTAGTACCATGCTGGCCGCGGTAGTACCGCTGGCTGCAGACCAACAAAGCCCAGATTCAATGGGAACCTTGGCAAATGCATCAAGATCTTCTTGTGGGTATGGTATTAGTTTGGAGACTCAACACAACAAATGGGTAGGGGAACTCCAAGGCAAAAGATACAAAATACAAGAGCAACCTTGGAGTGAACAAAATTTAAACAACAAAACAAATCAGAAAGAGAACCAATCCTCCAATGGGAGGGGCGGTGGCCAAAGCAACCTTGTTTGAGCTTATTTTGTATGGCACCACAAAGATGTATCTTGGGTCCATTGCCAATGCTCTTGTTTCAAGCACCGTTGCCACCTTGGGTGACCATAAAGGCCGCCGAAGATGACCATAGTGAAAGAAATTCGTCTCTTTCTGCAAAATAGGTGGAGTAGTTTCCCATGAATTGAGAAACACTCCCCCTATGTCCATGCCTACATCCAAATTAGAAACATTTTTGAGATAGGGTGCGTGGGAAAGTTTTTGAAACCACATTACTCGAATCAATGATATTTAGCTCATTCTTTGACTCTCGAAATCTTGCTTCATCCAAAGGGTTGGTGAAAATATCCCCAAGTTGATCTCTGGTGCCCACATATGAAAGATAAATATCACCCCGCTTCACGTGATCTCGGATAAAATGATGAAGAATATCAATATGCTTCGACTTGCTAAGTTGGACGGGGCTTTAAGCGATCTTGATAGAAATGTCATTGTCACATAAAAGAGGCACTTTGTCACAAGTGACATTGTAATCCTTCAAAGTTTGCCTCATCCATAATAATTGTGCACAACAACTTGAGGCGAAAATGTACTCATCTTCGGTGGTTTAGAGAGACACAGAATTTTACTTCTTGGAAGACCAACTCACCAAAGATCTACCAAGTAGTTGGAATCCTCCGGAAGTAGACTTTCTATCCACTTTGGCTTCCGCCCAATCCGATTCCGTGTACCCAACGAGGTTGAAGCTTGAGCCTTTGGGATACCACAAGCCGAAGTTTGGGGTATGAACCAAATATCAAAATATTCTTTTGACGGCGACAACGTGGCTTTCCTTTGGTGCGGATTGTAATCTTGCACACATGCCCACACTCTACATGATATCCAGCCTAGATGCACAAAGATATAACAAAGAACCAATCATATAATGATACTTCCTTTGGTCTACCTGTCATGGTAAAGTCACGGAAGATGTCCTCATTAGAGAACTTAGTGTGGGACCTTGGGTGTGAGGTGGTTTCGAGGAGGTGAGTCGGTGATAACACAAGACACGAAATTTACCCAGATTTCGGCCCCTCGAAAGGTAAAGACCTACTCGCTCTTTTCTATTATGGGGTGTCGACTTGTCGAATACAAAGGTGTGAGATCGCTGTCTATGCCTCGAGAGGATCTAAGTTGAGTTGTCCGGTTTGGTCCAAGGGGGCCGACTTATAAAGGTACCGGGTCCCTTGATTTACATGAAACCGACTCTGACTAAAGATGGAGTCCGAGTCTACTTTACAAACATAGTTTCCCTTCTATACAAGGTAAGTCTATTTCCTTCTACGGTCTTCTGGCTTTGCAGCATCACGACCCGTCGCCCAAGCTGAGTCTTCTTCTGGGCTTCACCTCATGGTGTTGGGCCATCCCCCCGACACTAGCCCCCAATATTGGTGCGAATCTTTAGCTTGACGATGATCTTCTCAATTTTCTTCATATGCCGACTCTCAGAAGCCGACTTTCACCATGGTTTTCCAACACATTTATGATAGTAACTCTTGTTCTTTAATTGCAGCAATCTTCCCAAGATGATATACTCCTTTTTCCTCAGCATTTCAATCGATATGCCTTCATTATCGCTGGAATCTTTAACTGAGAGCTCGTTCACGGCGCCTCGGCTTTCGTCCAAAAGTATTTTTAAATAGACCTCCTAACATAGGTCGTCTTCATTAATCTCCAACCGTTGCCACTTCATCTTCTTCCTTGCGCACCGGAGACCAAGACTATCGAGGTTTTCAGGCACGTGCGTAGCCCACGACGACATGAAAGAAAACTGGGTCCGCGTCACTCTCTCCTTCTTCATGAGTAAGTTTCTCCACAAAATCCATGTTCCATTTCTTTTCTTATCCTTCTCGCCATTGACGCTCTCGTGCGAGCTTTAAAACGCATCAATGGTGGTTTCTTTTCAGATGCCATAGATTAGTTTGGGCCTATTGCTATAATTTCTCATAGATCTGCTATCTGTTCGCTAATGTTTTTTACGCAAATCTACATATAGTCGTTTGATAATCATCTCGGTCTTTCGGTAGTTACCAAAATAATCTTTCCTTTTCGCGTGTATTTTTTAGGTCTCATAGATCTGCCCATTTTATATCTCTGTGTGAAACTTGTTTCTATACAAAACGACTTGTAGAAAATGGACTCAGATATATGTTCATTGGCTTAGTCATTTCTTTATCAATCGACTCAGCGTACTTTTATGTTTTAGGTCCCAGTGTTTCACTATGGGAAAGAAAACCTGTTCTAAGGACCCAAAGGTTCATGCCAACGAAAAGCCGGCTTCCAAAAGCACCTTTGAAGCCAATTGGATGCGTTCCCAAATGACTCAGCTCCGTCTAGAAGAGATGGAAAAGTCGGGGATTCTTACCCCTCAAAGAGAAATCAATTGGTGTGCTCCTGGAGAGGAAAGTCGGCCACAACCTCGTGAGGGCAAGGTAGTTGTATTTGGAGAGCACGTCACCCGGGGTTTTCGTCATCCCGGGTCTCGATTTTTCAGAATTGTTTTGGGCGCATATGTTCTACACCGTCAAGATCTTGCTCCCAATTATGTCCTAAATATTAGTAATTTTCAAGTCTTCTATGAGGTTTATCTGCAAAGGAAACCGACTTTGCTCCTATTCTCCGATTTTTTTCATGGGAGAAAACAAACCGAGCACAGTGGATGTCCACTTCTGGAGTGTGGAGGAGTCGCCATTCAAAAGTGAAAAAGAAGCATGTATCCTTCAGTAAAATTGACGACTCAACTGAAGAACTGACAGAAATCTTTCTTTTACTGTATTGATGTAACATCCCAAAATTCAAATTTTTGGAATGTTATAATAATTAGATATTTATGATTGTCTTGTTTGATTTGTGTGTAATTGATCTGAGTGAGATAGACTAGGATCTAAAACTTTTGGAGTTTAAATGAATATTAAAATGAGAGGGAATAAAAGGACTTTCCCTAATATTCATTTTTGTTCTTTTACATTTATTATTTAAAACAAATGCAACAAATAAAAATAGAGAGAAGGTAATATGAATCCTTCAATAAATAAAATAAAGTTGGGAAAATGTTTCAAATAAAAGTTTTCATTTTATTTTATTGGATCTTACTTTTAATACTTTTATATTTAAAATAAAAATAATTAAATGAGGGAAGATAACATGACTTCTTCAATTTCATTTGAAAATGATTTAAAACCTTATTTTGGTCTTATTTGGATTTATTAGAAAATGTTTTTTTTAAAAAGTTATTAAATATTCTATTTAAATTATTCTAAGATTTTAGAAATTTATTTGGGTATTTTTGGAAGTTGTAAATTATTTTACAAAACTCTGAAGTTGTGTTAAAAATAAGTAAATCAAAAAATTTATTATTATTATTTTGTAAAAAAGATATTGCGATATTTCTTTTTGAGTTATTTTATTATTTTAAAAATATCTCTATAGTGAGTTTAAAAAAAATCTCGTAAAAAAAAACGGATGGGCCGGGCCCAGCCACTCCAAGTGCGTTCGTCTTCAACCTGCTCCGTTCGAAACGAACGGGCAGAGGAGTCCGACCGGGACTCCTATGCAGTGCGGCCGCCGCCCTTGTTCACCCGGAATTCCATCTCCGATTTTCTTTGCCCACGAAATTTTGTCCCATAAATACACCACGTGCCTCTCCACCGATTCCCTATAAAATTTCGCCCCAAACCGCTCTAAATGGAGCTAATTTCGAGGTAGATCTCGCCAGAAAATTTCGACTTTGCCGGTAGATCCCGTCGCCGGTGAGCCTCCCCTTGACCCCAAATTTTTCATACCGACTTCTTTCTTCGTTGTGCATCTAAAGGACATCTTTTCCCTCTTTCTTTTCTTGCGCAAGATTGATCTCCTAATTTTAGCTCGGTTCATCGCGTCTCTACACCCGTACGGACGACGTAGGGGATCATCACCACCACCGTTGTGATCTCCTGGTCAAGGTCTACATCCTAGACAACTTCTTTGTTGCCGGAGATCGCCGAAACCGTCGTCTTCATCGCGTCAAAATCTACCCGCCGCGGTTAGTGAAAACGCCGCAATCTTTTAACCGTTGCTCTGTTTTAGATGAAACTAGCGGCCAATTGGTTGTTTCTAAACCCTCTACACATTAGGTACTGTAGATCCAAGTTTTGAGGAAAAATATTTTTCGTTTTTGATCAAAAAGATTCCTAAATCCTATGTAGATTTGTTCTTGTAATATTTTATTGGTCGTAGATCCGTTTTGCGTGATTCCAAAGCCCACGGTTTTATTTTCAAATCTTCTATCCAGTAAAACCATAAAATTTTATTTTTGATTTTAGAAAATATTTAAATCTAGAAAGATTCAATTTCAACTTTAGTTGATCGTATCTTTTGTTTCTCAACTCGGTTTTGATTGATTCTTTTGCAAACAGAAACCCTAGCTAAACCCTATATTCTAGACACTTTGCAACCCACTTTTGAAGTCAATCATGATCTGTTTTGCAAAAACTTTTATTTGGTTTTTATTTTGGAGTTCATGAACCTTGTTTTGCCTTTGTTTGTGTATTGATTGTGTACAACCTTGTGTGCTTGGTTACAATAGATTGCTTGGAGTGTGGCAAGTAGAATTGTCGGAATTGTGAGCGTGAATAACTTCATCAAGATTCAAGGCAAGTCATATCTTTGATCATACTCCCTATTACCTATGTTTTCAATGCATTAGTTCTTCTTCTTTAGATTGCATGATAGGTTATGCTATGCTATTACAGCCAGTAGTTCATTGAGGTAGATCTGATCCTTACATCATTATCACCATCGTATACTATGATATTGCTATGCTAAGTAGACTTGGATTGGGAAGTGAATCATTATGAGGTATGAGTGACAATGTAGTAATTAGGACCAAGATAAAGTTAATGAACTACCTGGTTGGGATGGTTGCGAGTATCCCAGGGATGGCCAGTGATGACTGCGGAAAGCCACCCAGGCTTAAAGGGACTAATTGTGTTGTCATACCTAGAAGCTTACGTGTGCAGCCACAAGCTATTATGGGCTCTGGATTAGTTGAGTAGGTTGTGTGACCTCTTTCCGGAATAGACTAGCAGATGTAGATTTTTATAGGTGTACCGGTTTATCCAGCGGTTAAGGGGAAACACTTCTGAAAGACCATGTCTTGATCTTCCAGTTGTCATACACCATGCAGTGTGACGAACTACAAAGGATGCGATCGAGTCTTGTGGGGAAAAGTGCACAAACCTCTGCAGAGTGTAAAACTAATCGATTAGCCGTGTCCCCGGTTATGGGAAATTTGAGCGACTAGTTGTGGTAATATTGATTTTTCTCATCATCTTTAATTAATTTATTGGTTTAATCACTTTGGGATAGATTGAGTGGAATTTTTTCATCTCAATCGTATGCTATTGTAGAACTTAGTTATTATTATTCTACAGGGAAAATTAGTTTTTTGCAAAAATAAATGTAGAAGCTCCACGAGCCAAATTGCATGTATTGTAGGAAAATTTTACTTCTTTCTGGGATATGACTTGCCGTACATTCAAATGTATTGGCCCATTGTCGGGCTGTAACCTTCGGTATTGCAGGATTATATACGACGAGTAAGTGATACGATATAGGGTCATGAAGTCTACACTCAACTTTGTCGTTGTCGTTGATGGGACTCCACTTATATATTGATTGATCTGATGTGTATTCTAGCCCAAGGGCTATAAGGTAATAAATACCATGTATTACGTTAATTTATGACATGTGATACTATGGTATTTCATCGAGTACTGTGTGTGCTAGCATAATGATATAGGGATAGCACAAAAGCACAATAGACTTGGTTCCCTTCGGGACTGGGTCGCTACAATTTCCAAAGTGCATGAGAAGAGAACCCTTTGCCCGGCTTCCCTGAGGACTGAATGGTCGACCAAGGACATTTTAATCCTTACCGGTCAGCAGATCAAAAAGAAAAACTCAAGCCAGTGCTCGGCAGGGTAAAAGCACTTCTCGCCCATGGGCTCCTTGGTACAGATCTGACCTGGTGTTGGGTTGAATGTCAAGTCCAGCCCCTCTGTATTAGGGACCAGCGCATGTGTAATTATTTGGGCCTCAATGACCCCATGTGTTATGCACATACGCAAATCGCATCGGCTTCTCTTCTCGCTGCTTACAGGAAATACCTCGCGAACAACAGAAATGAGATTCTAGCAGTCCGCCTTGCACCCTTCTGCCATGAAAATCCGGCTCCAGAGGTGATTTTATAACTGCTATAGAAAAAACCCGACTCGATATGAGTTGTCGTGATATTTTCAATGTCCATCATGTTCTTTTAGGCGACCGACTCATGGTGGGTTACCACTGAAGAGCCGGCTATCGAGGAGGAGGTGGGTGTCGATAACCCGACTCATTATGTAAGTAATATCTTGACTTAATTTCACGACATGTCTCCTTTTATTCATGTCCGGCTATGCAGGAGGGTTTGGGAGAAAGCAAGGACGACAAAGAGAAGGAAACTGACTTTGCTACCATCGACTCTCCCAAGTTTACGGAGAAACAAATCCCTGGGCAAGAGGTATTTTACATGTACCTTATTTTTGAATTATTCCTTGTTGTAATCCTCATCTTATATTTAATTTTTTTTATATGGTCAAGAAGGGAAAAACTGGCTCGTAGTCCTGAGTCCGTTGATCTCCTGGACTCTGTGCTTCCTGACTTTCATCGCCGAGTTTGCCAGAAGGGAGGCGTCGAGTCACATCACCCTGCCGCTAGTGTTGAAGAACATAGTACGTCATCTGGGGAATCGTCTGTGCGACTTCCTAGAAAACTTCTTATCAATCGCGGGTAAGTGCTTTGAGTAGTGAATGATTTACTCTCATAGGATGATGATGGATTTTCTTTGTTTCTAGGACTCAAGCGAGGGTCGGGAAAAAAACTGATTCCTTAACTCTCAAGGAGCCGGTTATGTTGTTAAAGAAGCGCTTGCTGTTTCTGCTGAAAAAGGCACCCCATCCAAGGAAAATTCTGTTAAGGAGGGAAATGAAGAATTGGCCACTCAGCTTAAGGAAGCGGCTACTAGCCCAGGCTTAATTCTGACTCCTGCATTTAAAATCGTACCCGAGGAAGTCCCTGTGGCCGATGATCATGTTATTAAGCCGGCTTCCGTGATGGTGGAGGGACCGTCTGAGAGTCGACCTTTTATGTCGGCTCTTATAAAGGTCCCTTTAGAATATTTATACGCTCAATCTTTGAGCCGGCTTAGTCAACAACATGATTTGATTGTCTGCATGAAGCAGCGATATGAGGTATCTATATCTTTCTACAACAACCTTTTCTCATATGGGATAAGTGTAGCCCCCAAGTGCTAGGTTGATTTACTTGTATCGACCTAGGACTTTATTCTTTGCAAATATGCTTGTTGTTTTTTTATTGAAAAAATATAGCCCCCAAGTGTCTGGTTATTATATTTTTATTGATCAGGAAGTTATGTATATTTATGCAGGCTGTAGCTCTGGAAGCCGGTCATGCGACTCATCATATCGAGGAGAGGGCACGAGTCAAATCCGAGAAGAGGCATCAAGCGGATGAAGAGATAAGTCGGCTTCTTGGCGAATTAAAGAAAAAAACAGAAGATTTGAAGGTGATAAAATCTCACCATGCTAAAGCCCTTAACCTCCTGAAGAAAACTGCTAACGAGTCTGAGTCAAAATGTCAGGAGGCAAAGAGAAAGTTTAATCTTCTCAAGAGGAGTATTCAGCATTTTTCTTCTGCGGTATTTGGTGAGTCATCTTAGATTAACACATGAATCCACTGTGTATCTATGAGTTTATTGACTTAATAAAAAAATTTTGAAACAGGTGAAAAACATCCTGATCTCCAAGAGCCATTGGCTATGCAGATGACTCTATTGTTTACGATGATCAACCAACTTTGCGAGGGAGCTGTCAGAACCAATTTTGCCATTCAAGGCAAACCTGCTGTGATGCCCAAGCTAGCTGATATGATGCAGTTATTCTCAACTATGCCGGCTTGGGTAGAGGTAATTAAGCGATCAGCGTGTCGATTATGGGTGATGCGTAGTCTCGGACTTGCCAAGTCCTACCATTCAGACCTGAACCTGGATTTGTTAGCTGATGACTTTCCTTAGATTAACGCTGATGGCACCGAGTTTTCTCCGGAAGATTACTCCAAGGTTATCAAAGAGACTCGCAAGTCTGCAACAAAGATTGCTGAAAGTGTGGATTTTTCTGTTATAGAGCATGGTTATGATGAACATAACAAGAGGCGGAAAATCTCTCCACCCAAGCCAGTTTCCTTTTCCGTGCTTCCTCCGTCACAGACCTCTGAGCCGGCCTCTGCGGATGAGACGGTTCTAGACGACCTGGATATTGGAGACGTTTCGGATGTGCTTCTGTATGAAGGCTGTGAATATCATAGGGACCCTGAGGCCTAATCTTTAAAATGAATCTGGACAAGAAGGATGCGCTTGAACTTCAACTTTTTTCCTTTTGGGATTTTGTAAAAAACATGATGCCAGTGTTGTATTTAACGGGCTATTTCTTGTTGTGTGCATTATGCACATAGCTTTGTTTGGACTATCGTTTGGATGATGGGTGTTAATATCCCTTATGTATTATTTTCTTCCTCTTTTTTTGAAGTCGGCCTTTTTTCAAAAGTCTGTCGCACGCGAGTCATATATCAATGAATTTCGACAAGTTCAATTGTTACCATGTCTTGTGATCGGGTGCTGGTGTGAATTATCTTGTTTATATAATCTTTTTTGTCTTTACTTATTTGTGTTTAAACACACATGTCCATACACTGAGTCGGTGTAAACGGTTATACGTTGTACCGAGTTGTGGTAGATTCATCATGTTTTCTGAATTTTTAGGATTGAATTATGGCCTACAGGAGTTGGCGTATAATCTCATGAATCGGCATGATTAGTTTACTCTCATGTTGAATCATAGTAACAAAATTCTAGGCATAGTCTCCATGAGTCGGCATGATTAATTTACTCTCATGTCGAATCATAGTGGAGGCAGACTATAGCCTCCAAGTACCGACTCTGTTTTATTTGCCAATAAAAATCGGCTCTGTCAGAAAGAGATTGGTTTTTACATGCTGAAAGAAAGACAAAAGTGTGCTTTATGAAAATGCGGAAATAAACATAATGGCTTGCGTAAGGTCGACCGTACGCGTGACTGTCACAACTCTCTTTAGCGGCACATGTTCTGGATCAGCCGAGTTTTAACGAAGGGTTTTGATCTGACTTGTGGAAAATAATAGTTGGCCACTTTTGCGTGTGAGTCGCCACTCCCCTGTAAGACAGCATCGCATGACTTTTTCTAGCGTTCTCTATAATAGAATCAATTTCAGGCGGCATTTTTAGATCCGGGTGAGATTTTGAAACTAAAACGGTCCATGTAGGTCATATTAGTATGAGTTCACTTCAGCTATACATGCCATTGCCGTAATAGGAAAACTTCATATGTATGTCGAGTCCTCCGGTTGTCAAGCTTAGGTTAAAAGACCATAAGCCCCCAAGGTCTCTAAATAAAGCAATACATATGTCAAAACATACGTATATGACGAGTCCTTCGGTTGTCAAGATGAAGTCAAAGACTCCAAGCCCCCAAGGTCTCTGAATACAACAATATTTGTGCCTGGTTCCATTAAAAGGTTTGATCAGACCCTCCCGGACCCCAGATGGTGCGTGAAAAATATGAGATGTATGATATGATGCAATGCAAAACATAATATGAAGGTGCAAGGAAAATAACAAACGACGGGAAAAGAGGGGGGGGGTCGGTCTGTGATGACCGGCTCTATTGTATATTTTGATTTTAGTGAGTCGCCCAGGGATGTTTCTGTCCCAGATACAACAATGAAGGATTTGTGCATTCCCCATGGCTCTTACAAGTTCTGCGCTCCTGGCCGCCGACTCTTCGTCTGTTTGACTAGATGACATGCTTCACTAGATAGAACTCTTCTCTTACCACAAGGTGATTTTGCCGTATTACTAGTCCCTTGGCGTCTGACGACTCATACCCATTTCATAGTTGGTGGGACAAAAGTCTCTCGTTCCTGACGCTTGTGGGATTTAGAAGCGTGTTGGTACTCTCCGAGATAGGCACATCTGCTTGTTTTCTTTGCTCCATTGTCTTTTAAATGCCAGCATGTAATTGCACTGGTACCAAGAATGGTTGGCAGGGCGGCCCGGCCTAGAGTGCCTTGGGCAGAGCTCTTGTTGAGATTTCTAGTAACTGTTTATACGAGTTCTTTTGTCTGGTTTTTCGATGATTTTCTTCTTTCGGGAGTTGGTAACAGTGTGTTCACCCGAGTTTTGATCAAATTTCCTCTTTCTGGTATTTGACTGACTCTGGTCTCTAACTTCACTGTTCTTGGATTTGTTCGATTCGGCACATATAGTGGCGGCATCAACAAGCTTTTGAAGATCACTAACTACTTCTTTTATGCGATCTAACGCATTGCTTACTGGTTTGAGGATGTATTCCATAGTCTTGTATTTTTCGTCTTGCCGTGATTCCTATGAAGGTCGGCTTTCGCGTACTTCCTTAAAAGAATCTTTTTCGAGGATTGTGACGTATTTTATTTTTCCGGGATTTCCTGTCAGAACCCTCTGTTAGGTAATGTGCTAGGATCAATTTCACTTTGCAGTCATGAAAGAAATCAAAGGAAATTCAAAATCAAACTCAAAATGGGAGAAGGAACACCCCCCAGATGAATTAATTCAAAAGGCCAGATAAAAATCTTCTCCAAAAATTCATGTTAGATTTTTGAAAAGTCTTATAAATGGGTGTGATCACATATCAAGTGATGTGGGACCCATCCCATACTCAGGGATTTTTCAAATATTCAAACAGTGCCTTGGAATTAATCAAATAACCCTATTTGAGTTAAGATTCAAATTATTTGAATTTTAAAAATGTTGAAACTTTATAAGTGGCTTGTCTATATTATTATGGGGCCACATAAATTTTTTTAGCATTTAATAACATGCCTAGCTATTTATTTTAGCTCAGCAAAACAAATGTCAGAAAAGAAAAACAAAAAAAGAAAGCAGAAAAACCTTACCAGACGCCCAGGCGAAGCCGGCCCACCCAGCCCAGCCGGCCCAAAGGGGCACAGGGGTCTTCTTCCCCGCCCCGCGCCTCCAAGCTGCTCGGTGGAATGCCACCGAGCCAGCCGTGGACGCCACGTCGCCGTCGAGCACCTTCCAGGCCTCCCCGTGCCCTCTTCTCGCACCTGGAGACGCCCTGGAGCACGCCACGTCCATCCCCCCCTCCAGAGCTTCCTCCTCCTCCTCCCGTGCTCGATTTCGTTGCCGCCCGAAGCTTCACCGGAGCGCACCTCCGTGGACGACGTGGCCACCGTGCCCTAGAGCTCAAGCCAGCAAGTCCACCGTGTTCCTCGTCATCGACTTCGTCTTCACGCAGAAGCTGGAGCCCTAATTCCTCCCCGAGCCGACGCCATCGTCTTCAACCTCTCGCTGGACCCGCGAGCTCGCCGCCGTCGATTCGCCGCCATTGAAGCCCCCCCGAGCTTGTCGTTGCTTCCGTTCGAACCGCGGTGAGCTACTGAGCGTTTCCCCTAAGCTTCCAGCACCCCGCAACCCCTCTAGCCGTTTTCACCATGGTTGCCGAAGCATGTCGCCGCCATGGACGACGATGAGGTCGCCCCTGTGCCCCATCATCTCGTCCATCACACGCGTTTGACTCCCAGTGGCTCTAGCTTTCGAACGCACGCAAGATCAGCCCAAGTCGTGCACCGTAGCCCCTTCCCCAACCTCGCCATGGTTCTGTCGCCGCCAAGGACGTCGCCGTCGTCGCTCCCGACCTCCCCGTGACCCCCTGATGCTTCCTCTCGACGCGGACGACCTCC
Organism: Bromus sterilis; assembly: GCA_950022295.1. Taxonomy (NCBI): domain Eukaryota; kingdom Viridiplantae; phylum Streptophyta; class Magnoliopsida; order Poales; family Poaceae; genus Bromus; species Bromus sterilis. The sequence continues at coordinate 138,651,889 of OX465599.1, read as the reverse complement.
AGGACACGCCGATGCCCTCCGTTTCCTCTCCCGTGGCCTCTAGCAGATTCCGGCGAGTGCGCCACCGTGGCCAGGCCACCGGCGTTTAGCCGCCGGTGGGTTAGCCACTAACCCCCGTGCTTAGCCCCCCCAGTGAGACTGACCAGTGGGCCCAGTGGCTTAATTAAGCCACTGGATTAGATTAACCAACCGGTTAATTAAACCCAGCCACTGACAGGTGGGACCCCCTTGTCAGCCCCCCCCTGACGCCAGCTTCACGTCAGCCTGGCGCAGTAAATCGATTTCAATGAATTAAAGAATTCCAGAAATTCCAGAAAATACCCCAAACTTTGGAAATTCATAGAAAATTCATATTAACTCCAAATTGGACAAATAATATATGAAAAATGATCAGGAGAAAATTATCTTTCCAAATATGCAACTTTCAACTATGTTGGAGTTGATTTTAAAATGGGACCAGTAGCATATGTCATTTGGTTTATTTGAAATTAATTCAAATTGAAATCAAATGCTTTTGCAACTTGGACCATGGATTTATGCTACATTTCAACCACACTTTAGAGGCATATCATACACAATTCCAAAAGGTTCGAAATGATCAAACAATGTCACATGCAACTTGGCTAAGTTGAATTCAAATGTGGAGTTTGAATTTGCACTTCAATTTGCAATATACTCCATTTAAATGGAATTGCTTCACACATCAAAGCATCTACATCAAGATTCAAACTTCCATCATGTGTTTGTGCATCATATTTACTTTGCTACTTTGCTTGTTGTTTGTCGAGTAGAGGTGGAACCGGAGCAGGAGGTTGCCCCCTTCGTTGAAGACCCAGAACCCGAACCTCGTCAGCAAGGCAAGCAAACCCCCATTGATCATGTCGATAAAATCCCACTTCCCTCTCATGTCTCGCTTATGCATTGTTTAGGATGATCACCATGATTCGTTTCTACCGCATAGATGAACCCATTCCTTTGCATGACCTATCATTTTGTCACAGTAGTAAGCAAACCACAATCCTAGCAAATGTAGGATTTGTTTGATATCATGTGGCCCCTGCAAATTTTTATCGCTTATTGCATGCTTGGTATGATACCATGATGTTACTGTGATGTGCATCGGGATGGGAATGATCATGTTGATGATGGTTGAAAAGTGTTGGTAAATCTACCCTAATACAAGGTGAATGATGAGAGGCTGTGTAGGAGTACACAGTGGGTTGTCTCGTTGAACACCGCCTTAAGTCCGAGTTCTTGTGTGGTGATCCAAGATGAAGAGTACAACCACACATTGGGCTCACTGACCCCTCTCAACTTACTAAATCATCCCTTTCGATGTCCAGATGTCGCAATAGTTCGGAGTTCTGGTAGGCTTGTGGCCTAGATGCTAAATGAGAGAACGGCTCATCCGAGACCGGCTTATGCACCACGCACACATCACTTGGGTCCACTTCGGTAAACCGGCCGGGTTCACGATAGTGGTAACCAACCCAAGTAGGCGGCTTTCTCGGACTAGATCGGCTATGAGGTAACAGTTGTGGTGAGCATCCTCGCTGGCACCCCTTGAATGGTGTCGAGATCAAAGGCGGTAAATGATGATCATGTGTATGTAGCGGTACACCCCTGCAGGGTTAACAAAACTATTCGAATAGCCGCGTCCGCGGTTATGGACTACTTGGAAAGCTTAGCTTGATTATTAGACAACTTGAACTGGATACTTCTAAAACACACCAAGATAAGTGTGAGTGCTATGGCGTGCTTTCTCGTCGGGAAGTCGAGGAAGGCACCATAGTGGTGTAATTGGTTGGAGAAAGTAGTGGACTCGTGTACGCTTCTTATCTCAAAGTCTGGTATTCGTAGTTCAGGATTAGCCAAGTCAAAGCTGGCACTTCTGCAAGTGAACCCCACCTCCCTTTATCTTGATACATGTGCATGAGTAGTATAGATCCTATGTAAGTCTTGCTGAGTATGACTTTGTACTCACGTTTGCTTAATCTATGTTTTAGATGATGCCACTGACCCCGAAGGTGGATTCTTCATCGAGCTGGACGACTGAAGATCAAGCTAGTCTAGTCCCAGTCAGACGACTGGTTCCCTCGTGGAGGGCTTGTGTTTAAATAAGGCTTCTTAAGCCATTTGTTAAACTTGTCTGTACTCAGACATAATTTGCTTCCGTTTGTGTTGTAATGTTGGATCACATGTTTGTGATCTCTGTTTGCACTCTATAAGAGTTATCAATAAAAATGTACACTTTGTAGAGAATTGCAATGGTACCTGCTGTTCATACAAGGCATGTGTGCTGCATGTATGTTTATAACATGCATGTCTTTGTATGGGTTTTCGAGACCTTAGTTGTGTTCTGGCTGGCGGTCTTTCATACACCAAGTGGCCCTTAGATGTGCGTAGCTTGGGGCATCGCGATGCGATTGTTCGAGACTCCGTCTCGTGCACACTTTGTGGTATGATCGAGCCCGCCCTAGACCCCGACTAAGTGATCGGGCTGGAGTAAGTCTATGTAAGAGTTTTGAGATAGTCGATAGTATGGTTGAGGCGACTTGTCTTTGAATATGGGAGTTCACCACCCATATCATTAGACTTGTGTGCGGACGATGAGGACCCATCTCAGTTGATCATCCGGCCTAGATGGGATGCCCCTCACGTACGATGCTTTCCGAGAACGTTCTGTGCTTGGCCTTGTCTGCTTAGACAAGTGGGTACGGTTCTCGGCTCTCCATATGACTATGTCTTAGCTGTACTTGCATACACTAACCCCGGGTCCCGACATTTCCACTGGGAGCTCTGGTCCCGAAGATCCTTGGGTGAGTCCAACAAACTTCTGGGTGGAGCTGATGACTTTCCCTTGTCATGTCTTCCATAAGTCCGTCCGAGGACATGTAGGAGGGCGTGTCCTGTATAAGGGTGACTCTGGATTGTATTTTTTGTCTCAGATCCGAGCCGGTATTTCCCAATTGGGTTGATGGATTCGGCATCAGAGTGTTGTCCTTTTTTTGAACATGAGGCAGTATCAGAAAATTTTGTCGGATCGTCGTGAAGTAAGATCTCAACGGAGTGCGCAGGTTCTGGAGATCCGCTGATGATTCCGATGAAAACATGCCTGAAGTCGGTTTCTGGCCGGACCTTGATTTTGTCGAGTTCTAATTTGGATTCATCCGTCCTCTGGTGAGGTGGCGGTTAGAATCGACTAGGGTCCGATAAGTTGATTTGATGGAATTGATCCGAGGGACCCAGGTGGTGTTCTAGATGCAAAACTCCTTGGGCTGGTTTCGGGCGATCCAATCGACTATTAAATCGTCCATACCTTGTCGGGTTTCCTCCAAGATTGCAACACCTGCATGCGCAGGCCCCACGGTGGGCGGCAACTATCGTGGGAAAGTCACGGCAGATGTCCTCATTAGAGAACTTAGTTGTGGACCTTTGCTGCGAGGCGGTTTCGAGGAGGTGAGTCGGCGAGAACACACGACAAGAGATTTACCCAGGTTTCGGCCCATCGAAAGGTAAAGACCTACTCCTGCTTTTCTATTATGGGGTGTCAACTTCTCGAATACAAAGGTGCGAGATCGCTGCCTATGCCTTGAGAGGATCTAAGTTGAGTTGTCTAGTTTGGGCCAAGGGAGCCGGCTTATAAAGGTGTCGGGTCCCTTGATTTACACGAAACATACTCCGACTAAAGATGGATTCCTAGTGTTTATTATACAAGGTAAGTCTATTTAGTTCTACGGTCTTATGACTTTGCAGCATCACGACTCGGCGCAAGCCGAGTCTTCTTCTGGCTTTCACCTGAAGAGTCGGCCCGGTCCTTCTGTATACCGGGTCCTGGCGTTGGGCCATCCCCCCGACACTACCTATTTGCCGTTCGGGTCAAGATCAAGTTGACACTTGAGAGGCATGGGTGTCTTGGCCCCCATGAAATCATCATACTTGAACCTATTGAGTGTATTTTGTTTTGTTGATGAAGGTTCCTATTGGTAATTTCCCATCATACACATCTAAAACTTGTCGATCATTAGCTTAGCAAACTCTTCATTAAAATATTTGTTAACCGAATCAAAGATAATATCATCAACATATAGTTGGCATATGAACAATTCCCCACCAACCCTCTTAGTAAAAATAGTGGGATCGATTTGACCAATTTCAAACCCATAATCGACTAGGAACTTGGTAAGGTGCTCATACCAAGATCGAGGCGCTTTCTTAAGGCCATAGAGCGCCTTATCGAGTTTATAGACATGATTGGGGAACTTTGGATCCTCAAACCCGGGGGGTTGCTCGACATATACCAACTCATTAATAGGACCATTAAGAAAATCACTTTTCACATCCATTCGATATAGCTTGAAGTTAGATGAGAAGCATAAGCAAGAGCAATAAAAATGGATATATGGCGAGCCACGGGGGCAAAAGTTTCACCGTAGTCACTACCTTCGACTTGGGAAAACCTTGTGCCACCAAATCTGCTCTGTTCCGGACAACAATGCCATGTGCATCTTTCTTGTTCTTGAATATCCACTTGGTCCCAATAACATAATGATCACCCTTGGGTCTCTCCACTAATGACCATACCATGTTGCGCTTGAAGTTATTGAGTTCTTCATGCATGGCCTCAAAGACAATCCGGATCTTGAAGAGCCTCAAATACTTTTTGGGGTTCCACACAAGAAACAAACGCATTATGAGGAAAAAATTTCTTAATTGACTACGAGTGGTTACCCCTTTCCTTAGGCTTCCAAGCACTGGATCCATCGAATGATCTTGAGATGAAAGCTTGGATGCAATCTTGGCCGCACGCCGTGCTATAGTTTCCTCAAGTGATTATCAAGAATCCTCTTGAGGGTCAAATTCGGGAGCTTGAGCACCATCAAGGACTTTCTCATAATCTTGAGCTTTCCCTTGCACGAGAACTTGATCTTAGTCATCATTTGGTGCACCACCATCATCAATGATTTGATCTTGTTCGATTTAAGGAGGGCCTTCATTTTTTTCTTGGTTGGCTTGTTGATCTTGTGAAGATAATGGCTCCGCATGAGTAGAGCATTTTCCTTCTCCTTCCACCACAAGGGATTCCTAAATGGGTAGGATATGACCCACACCAATTCTTCTTAGGGCTTGAGTTGGAATTTCATCATCTACAACAATAATATCACTTTGCTCCACTTGGGAGCCATTATGTTCATCAAACTCCACGGTACTAGATTCTTCAACAAGTCCGGAGGAGAAGTTGTAGACCCTATACGCGTGGGATTTTGAAGCATAACGAACAAATATGCCCTCATTTTTTTAGACACGAATTTAGACAAACGAGCAACAATTTTGAGAATGAAACACTTTCACACGAAGATCCGGAAATACTTGATGTTGGGATTCTTTCCGGTGATAATTTCATAGGGAGTCTTGTTCAAGATCTTGTGGAGATAAAGACGGTTGGTTGCATGGAAAGCGGTGTTGATGGCCTCCGCCAAAAAGTTGTATGGACTCTTGAACTCCGCCATCATGGTTCTTGCCGCATCAATCAGAGTGTGATTCTTCCTCTCTGCAACACCATTTTGTTGAGGGGTATAAGCAGCGGAATATTGATGTTTGATCCCCTCATCACCAAGAAATTCATCCAACGTGTAATTTTTTAACTCGGCGCCATTGTCACTCCTAATGGCCAATATCTTTGTATTGTCTTGATCTTAATTGGAAAACTCGATGACGGTTTGTCGAGTCTCACTCTTCCTCTTGAAGAAATATACCCAAGGGTATCTTGAATAGTCATCCACAATCACCAAACAATATTTCTTTTCGCCTAGACTATCATATGTGGGAGGCCCAAAAAGATCCATGTGAAGGAGCTCCAAAGGCCTCTTGGTGGAGATGATATTCTTGACGGGATGTTTCTTCTTATGTAGCTTTCCTTCAATGGATGCCCTACAAACACGATCTTTGGAAAAACTAACCTTTTTTAGTCCCATGACATGCTCACCTTTAAGAAGTGTTTGCCAAGACCTCATATTGACGTGGGCTAGACGGCGATGCCAAAGTCATCCCACTTCAACTTTAGCAATTAGACATATGGATGTTTTCGTGGAGGCTCATGACAAGTGTAAGGCCCGATATGCGGTACTGTTCCAGATCTAGGTGTTTCCACCCAGATCCGGGGACGAAGCACATATCGGTCCCACCGCGACATATGACAAAGCCATATGCCCCGGATTTCCAACATGATATCACAACATTACAGATACAAGGATACAACATCTTCTACAATCAGCATACAACTGCCTTAAAAACAATACAACAGCGGAAGATACATGTCTGAGTACAGACTACAATCAAATGCCTACTGGCAAAGAGAAAAACATCGATCCCCATAACCACACGGGTCCAGGCCCTCCGCCGGGATCCACCTAACTAGTCGTCGTTGAGTCTCCACGTGAAACGTCGATCACCATACCTGTTGTCGATCAAGAACCCTGAAAAGAGTTGTGGGGGTAGTATCATGAGTACAGAGGTACTCAGCATCCAACTGTAGTGGTCATCTGACCCAGCAAGGACTTCATCACTCGTCATTCTAGGACAACTAGTAGTTTACGGTAAGGAAGGGGTAAGTGGTGAGGTTGCTGCCGCACTAGCATTTATGAAGTGGCTAACGATCTAGAGAGTAAGATAAGAAGCCAAGCAATCGATGAGGAATCTCCTCCAACAAGTCTGCTATCCACCTACATACGCAAACATAACACCTATCCTATCCTTGTCCTCCTCTTCGCATCCCGACGAAGAAGAAGCAGTCAAGGCACACACACGTTGATCAAGTTATATTAAGATTATCTCAGCTGTTGTTGTCTATGAACAAGGAGTAGGTCTCAAGTCATCCATAACCGTGGACACGGCTTCTCAAAAATATTTAAACCTGCAGGGGTGTACCAACTGCCCATTACAAGGCTCCGCACGCACGCCCATCTCTCTCAGTTGCTACCCATCACCGGCAACCATTTTATGATTTAGTTCCAAGAGATCCGAAACGACAGGTCCCTCTAGCTAACAACGAACAAATCCAGGTGGCCCCCGGGGAGTCGACACCCAATCCAAAAGCTGGCCACGCTCTCGGATCGGACTCTTCCATCTAGCTAAGGTCGGCGTTAGTCTCACCTATATAAAAGAGGACTTCCCTAGCTCACCAGTGTGGACCAACAGAGAAACCATGTCTCCGCTGGCCCGGGTTGTTTAAAAATTGCGAGGGGATCCACCAAGCACACACACGGGGTTTCAAATGGTAAATCAGCTCGGGCCACCACTAGAAATGTTTGAAGCTAGATAGGTAAGAAAAGGGGATCCCATAAAATCCCACACGCGGTTAGGCACGCTCAGTCTTAAAACCAATACCCGGAACTCGGGTCCTAGGTGACTCGAATGGAACAAAGCGTCAGGGCGGGATAGCCTAGACCTTCCATCCTTCGTCGAATATAGTCAACATTATAATAATCATACCATCAACAAAAATAATCATAAGGTGATATCCCAAACCAAAGAGTAACAGGGTAACATCGTAGCATCCTAAGAATGCATACTAAGCAGGGGCTGAGCAACGAGCAATAGTAACATAGCAGTACAAGGTTTGCTGGGAAGGGACATGGCTGTATCGGTTTGAAAGAGGCTGTAAACATGTGGTAGGATCAAACATCACACTTATCATATACTAGCATGCAAACCGCTGGTTGAAATAGAATGGATCATAAGTAATGTATAGTCCTTGCCTGTTGATATGTCGGGTTCCGAAGGTGTAGCCGATCGCAATCTCGCATCGTCTCCGAGAGGTATCCGCAGGAGCACACAAGAATTAAACACTGGAAAGCAATCAATGAGTAAGAACTCTATTACTATGAAGCAAACACGAGCAAGCATCAACAAGAAGCAACACGAGACATCGCACCTACCGTCGAGAGCGGTTACTAACAATTTAAGTGGAGTACTCGTCACACACGACGATACCGCACATTTAGAAAGGTTCAAGTTGTTTAGCTACAGGTGATCAGCAATGTTGTTAACATGGAAAGCACAGAAGCATGGCATAGCACACAAACATGGCAAGAAGTGGAGCAAAATATAAACTACCTAAACTAGTCAATTTAAGTGGGGTGAAATCCTAGACATGGCAACTATTACGGACCCCACAATAAAATGGAATTCGGTACTGTTTTGCCCCTAAACAATATTTTATTATTTTTATTAGCAAGCAAGAACAGCATAAACACAATCTACATGCAATTCTAGTCAAGTTAATATAAAGAACACTCCAAACGGAGCAATGGTTAAAAAGTTATTGCAATTACAGTTTACAGTGGAAAGAAGTTGTAATTAGCAGGTAAACAACATGTAAACAAAGTCAGACATGGCAACAAGCAACATTTTATTAATCTACGCGCAGAACGGAGCAACTTTCATGTAGAAAGCCTCTCCATCGGAGCTACCGGTGAAAAGATATAGCTACCGCCACATCGCAAAAATTAACAGATAAATAAAAAGCCCAGAAATATAAAAAAAACATGCTCTGGGCCGAATCTAGTGCTATTGGGCCCAACAGTAAAAAAAAGGTATAAATAAAAAAAGAAAAAAAAGTGGGGCAGCTCACCCATGGGCTCGGCACAAGAGGAGGGGCGGCCTGGGCTTGGAGAGGCAGGCCGGCCTGGGCTGTGTGGCGAGCTGAGCCGCTCTGGCGCTGGGCCGCCTGGGCGGTTCGCGAGCACGGAGGCGGCCGACTCCCGTCGTCTCCAGGACGAGGCGGCGACGCAGGAAGGGGCTCGCCGTCCAGGGAAAAGAGGCGCCGGCGACGAGACCTTGTGGTGGTCGCATGGGGCCGCCGGCTCGGCTACAGGTCGACGAGGTGAGCTCCCAGCGGCGGAGTTCCATGGCGGCTCGGGTTCCGGCCCTTGTGGTGCTCTGGCGTCCTGTCCAGAGGGAAAGAGGGAAGTAAGGGAGGAGAAGAAGAGGAGAAGGATGGCGGGAGAAGAGAGGAACGTCGGGTGGCGGCGGCTCGCCGGCCAACCTGCCGGAGCGCGGGCGGCGGCGACGGGGTTGCCCACGGGTGGAGGTGAGAGAGATGAGAGGTAGGTGGAGGCTGAGCGCGATCTGGGCCGTTGGATCGGCCGATCCGACGGTCCAGATCCGCTGGGGCTAGGGTTTGGGCGAAAATGGGGATAAAATTGCGAAAATGGGGTGTTTTTGTGCCAGATCTGGGGCTGGTGGCTGCCTAGGTGCTTAGGGGAAACCCTAAGTGGGGTGGTCTTTATATAGGCAGGTTGGCTGGCCTGTTTACGCAAATGCCCCCGGTTTTTCTCTCGAGCGCGCGGTGCTTACGTTTCTGACCGCCGGGGGTCCGTAGTACCTCT